>ML133433.1:941617-2252796 GCA_003864495.1 Nemopilema nomurai | reverse complement strand
TCCAGAGCTTTCTACGGCCTTTCATCTTCCACAACACTGGCTCCAACTTCCCGTTCTTCTCCGTCATCAGTGACTTCGACCTTTCTGAGCACAGTCCTCTTGCTCGTTAAAAACAGAGGCCTCCTTATCACTTTTCTCACAACAAAACCCTCTGCAGTGTCTTCGTCCACTTCCTTTACAACCTCCACCTCTTCGGCTGTAGGAGACAGACTCTCAACCGGCACCACGCTCTCAGACTTGTCAAGCAACGTCTCTGTTCCATCCTGCTTCCGAAGTATGCGGCGCACAAACAAGCGTTCTACCATTGTCGGCGGTACCAACTGCTCTGGCTCTTGCTCTACAACCTCTTCGTCGTGCTTTTCTTCCTCTGTCAGTCTTCGGTAAACCCTTCTTCTTGAAACTGTTTCCTTCTCCTTCCTCACCACTGTGCGTTCACTTACTCCTCTTGCCGGCTCTGCAGCAGCTACCGTTTCATCTGGCTCTTCGCCTGGTCCAGTGTCTGTTTCCTCAAACGGCTCTTCCACTTCCACTTCCGAAGGGCTTCCATCCGCCAAGTAGATTATCTTCTTTACAATCCTCTTCTTGAATGTCACCGTTCTGCGCACTGAGAGCTTGGCCGTTGTTTCTAATTCCTTCTCTTCTTCCGGCTCTTTAGCCTCCTTCGTCCTGTAAACCTGTCGGCGAATTTGCACCTCTTCTTTTTCTTCTTCCTCTTCGTCACTTTCGGGTACTGGCTCTGGTTCCTCGAAGAAATCAGGCTCCTCAGGGTAGGTCTCTTCGAAGACCACATCAGTCGATGTGTGCTGCGATTATCTCTTCGGCAACTGCTTCCTTCTCTGGCTCTCTCACTCTGTAGACTTGGCGGCGAGTTATCACCACGTCTTCTTCCTTCTCAGGCACTGTCTCTGGCTCCGGTTCCTCAAACATGCCAGGTTCAACAGGGTAGCTTTCTTCAAATACCACATCAGTTGTTGGCTCCTCGATAACCTCTTCCTCAAACTCCTCCTTCTCAGGCTCCCTTTCTGGCTGCGCAACAGCAGAAACCTGTACAGACCTGTAAACCCTTCTTGACGTCTTTTCCATCACTTCCTGTCTAACCACTCTACGCTCTACTCCCACGGCTTCCTCTTCCATTTCTGCAACGTCTTCCGGCACCGTCTCCTCAGGCACGTAGACTTCTGGCTCGCTGATGACTGTTTCTTCAACGCCGACTTCTGGCTGCAAAACACTTCTTCTTACAACCACCCGCCTTGGGTAAACAGCTTCTCCGCGATCCTCTTCTACTTCCTCCACTTCAGCTTCATGCTCATCAGTTGCTGCTTCGAACTTTCGAATCACCGTTCTACGGCTTGTCACGTGCACCGGCCTTCTTACAACTCTCCTCAGCCTATACTCGTCTTCCGTCTCCTCTTCTTCAGGCTCGGGTAGTGCTTCCACTTCAGCCATCACCTCAGGCTCGGCAATCTCTTCCTCCTCTTCAACTATTTCCGGCGCAATCGGTTCAGGCTCCCTCTTTGATGCAACGTGTCTGATCACTTGTCTGCGTGTTACGACGTCTTGCTCTCTTCGTTTGACAATCCTCAGCTCCTCTACAGGCTTCTCCTCCTCAACCACCTCGCTTGTGGGCAGTGGCACGGCAGGAACATCTTGCTCTTCTACCTCTTCGTCTCTGTCCAGTTCATCTCCTGCTTCTGTCAGTACTATTGTTCTGTAGACCTTTCTCACTGTCACAACTGGCACTGGCCTGCGAATCACTCTCCTCTCTATGCCACGTTCTTCATCTCTTACCTGCTCGACGCGTTCTATCGCATCTTCTGTGCCAGGCAAAACATAATCAGCCTGTGTCACGACCTCCTCAGTCTTGTCTGCTCGCACAATCCTTCGCCTCACCACTCTGTAACCGACAGCCTCCACAGGCAGCAGAATTTCATCTTCAACTGCCTCCTCCTTACCTTCAGAGCTTTCCACGATTCGGCGAACAACTCTTCTCTGGGTGCTGGTTATTGATCTCCTTCTCACTGTACGTCTCACTTCGCCTGCAATCTCCTCGTCACTCAGCTCTGCTTCTGGCCTGTCCGTTCGCATGATTTCCAGCGGTATCCTCGAATCGATGTCACTTGCTTTGCTGCTCACTGCTCTCCGCACGGTTCTGTGAGTCACCATTGGCTCAGAGCTTTCTACTGGCCTTTCATCTTCCACAACACTGGCTCCAACTTCCCGTTCTTCTCCGTCATCAGTGACTTCGACCTTTCTGAGCACAGTCCTCTTGCTCGTTAAAAACAGAGGCCTCCTTATCACTTTTCTCACAACAAAACCCTCTGCAGTGTCTTCGTCCACTTCCTTTACAACCTCCACCTCTTCGGCTGTAGGAGACAGACTCTCAACCGGCACCACGCTCTCAGACTTGTCAAGCAACGTCTCTGTTCCATCCTGCTTCCGAAGTATGCGGCGCACAAACAAGCGTTCTACCATTGTCGGCGGTACCAACTGCTCTGGCTCTTGCTCTACAACCTCTTCGTCGTGCTTTTCTTCCTCTGTCAGTCTTCGGTAAACCCTTCTTCTTGAAACTGTTTCCTTCTCCTTCCTCACCACTGTGCGTTCACTTACTCCTCTTGCCGGCTCTGCAGCAGCTACCGTTTCATCTGGCTCTTCGCCTGGTCCAGTGTCTGTTTCCTCAAACGGCTCTTCCACTTCCACTTCCGAAGGGCTTCCATCCGCCAAGTAGATTATCTTCTTTACAATCCTCTTCTTGAATGTCACCGTTCTGCGCACTGAGAGCTTGGCCGTTGTTTCTAATTCCTTCTCTTCTTCCGGCTCTTTAGCCTCCTTCGTCCTGTAAACCTGTCGGCGAATTTGCACCTCTTCTTTTTCTTCTTCCTCTTCGTCACTTTCGGGTACTGGCTCTGGTTCCTCGAAGAAATCAGGCTCCTCAGGGTAGGTCTCTTCGAAGACCACATCAGTCGATGGTGCTGCGATTATCTCTTCGGCAACTGCTTCCTTCTCTGGCTCTCTCACTCTGTAGACTTGGCGGCGAGTTATCACCACGTCTTCTTCCTTCTCAGGCACTGTCTCTGGCTCCGGTTCCTCAAACATGCCAGGTTCAACAGGGTAGCTTTCTTCAAATACCACATCAGTTGTTGGCTCCTCGATAACCTCTTCCTCAAACTCCTCCTTCTCAGGCTCCCTTTCTGGCTGCGCAACAGCAGAAACCTGTACAGACCTGTAAACCCTTCTTGACGTCTTTTCCATCACTTCCTGTCTAACCACTCTACGCTCTACTCCCACGGCTTCCTCTTCCATTTCTGCAACGTCTTCCGGCACCGTCTCCTCAGGCACGTAGACTTCTGGCTCGCTGATGACTGTTTCTTCAACGCCGACTTCTGGCTGCAAACACTTCTTCTTACACCACCCGCCTTGGGTAAACAGCTTCTCCGCGATCCTCTTCTACTTCCTCCACTTCAGCTTCATGCTCATCAGTTGCTGCTTCGAACTTTCGAATCACCGTTCTACGGCTTGTCACGTGCACCGGCCTTCTTACAACTCTCCTCAGCCTATACTCGTCTTCCGTCTCCTCTTCTTCAGGCTCGGGTAGTGCTTCCACTTCAGCCATCACCTCAGGCTCGGCAATCTCTTCCTCCTCTTCAACTATTTCCGGCGCAATCGGTTCAGGCTCCCTCTTTGATGCAACGTGTCTGATCACTTGTCTGCGTGTTACGACGTCTTGCTCTCTTCGTTTGACAATCCTCAGCTCCTCTACAGGCTTCTCCTCCTCAACCACCTCGCTTGTGGGCAGTGGCACGGCAGGAACATCTTGCTCTTCTACCTCTTCGTCTCTGTCCAGTTCATCTCCTGCTTCTGTCAGTACTATTGTTCTGTAGACCTTTCTCACTGTCACAACTGGCACTGGCCTGCGAATCACTCTCCTCTCTATGCCACGTTCTTCATCTCTTACCTGCTCGACGCGTTCTATCGCATCTTCTGTGCCAGGCAAAACATAATCAGCCTGTGTCACGACCTCCTCAGTCTTGTCTGCTCGCACAATCCTTCGCCTCACCACTCTGTAACCGACAGCCTCCACAGGCAGCAGAATTTCATCTTCAACTGCCTCCTCCTTACCTTCAGAGCTTTCCACGATTCGGCGAACAACTCTTCTCTGGGTGCTGGTTATTGATCTCCTTCTCACTGTACGTCTCACTTCGCCTGCAATCTCCTCGTCACTCAGCTCTGCTTCTGGCCTGTCCGTTCGCATGATTTCCAGCGGTATCCTCGAATCGATGTCACTTGCTTTGCTGCTCACTGCTCTCCGCACGGTTCTGTGAGTCACCATTGGCTCGAGCTTTCTACTGGCCTTTCATCTTCCACAACACTGGCTCCAACTTCCCGTTCTTCTCCGTCATCAGTGACTTCGACCTTTCTGAGCACAGTCCTCTTGCTCGTTAAAAACAGAGGCCTCCTTATCACTTTTCTCACAACAAAACCCTCTGCAGTGTCTTCGTCCACTTCCTTTACAACCTCCACCTCTTCGGCTGTAGGAGACAGACTCTCAACCGGCACCACGCTCTCAGACTTGTCAAGCAACGTCTCTGTTCCATCCTGCTTCCGAAGTATGCGGCGCACAAACAAGCGTTCTACCATTGTCGGCGGTACCAACTGCTCTGGCTCTTGCTCTACAACCTCTTCGTCGTGCTTTTCTTCCTCTGTCAGTCTTCGGTAAACCCTTCTTCTTGAAACTGTTTCCTTCTCCTTCCTCACCACTGTGCGTTCACTTACTCCTCTTGCCGGCTCTGCAGCAGCTACCGTTTCATCTGGCTCTTCGCCTGGTCCAGTGTCTGTTTCCTCAAACGGCTCTTCCACTTCCACTTCCGAAGGGCTTCCATCCGCCAAGTAGATTATCTTCTTTACAATCCTCTTCTTGAATGTCACCGTTCTGCGCACTGAGAGCTTGGCCGTTGTTTCTAATTCCTTCTCTTCTTCCGGCTCTTTAGCCTCCTTCGTCCTGTAAACCTGTCGGCGAATTTGCACCTCTTCTTTTTCTTCTTCCTCTTCGTCACTTTCGGGTACTGGCTCTGGTTCCTCGAAGAAATCAGGCTCCTCAGGGTAGGTCTCTTCGAAGACCACATCAGTCGATGGTGCTGCGATTATCTCTTCGGCAACTGCTTCTCTTCTCTGGCTCTCTCACTCTGTAGACTTGGCGGCGAGTTATCACCACGTCTTCTTCCTTCTCAGGCACTGTCTCTGGCTCCGGTTCCTCAAACATGCCAGGTTCAACAGGGTAGCTTTCTTCAAATACCACATCAGTTGTTGGCTCCTCGATAACCTCTTCCTCAAACTCCTCCTTCTCAGGCTCCCTTTCTGGCTGCGCAACAGCAGAAACCTGTACAGACCTGTAAACCCTTCTTGACGTCTTTTCCATCACTTCCTGTCTAACCACTCTACGCTCTACTCCCACGGCTTCCTCTTCCATTTCTGCAACGTCTTCCGGCACCGTCTCCTCAGGCACGTAGACTTCTGGCTCGCTGATGACTGTTTCTTCAACGCCGACTTCTGGCTGCAAAACACTTCTTCTTACACCACCCGCCTTGGGTAAACAGCTTCTCCGCGATCCTCTTCTACTTCCTCCACTTCAGCTTCATGCTCATCAGTTGCTGCTTCGAACTTTCGAATCACCGTTCTACGGCTTGTCACGTGCACCGGCCTTCTTACAACTCTCCTCAGCCTATACTCGTCTTCCGTCTCCTCTTCTTCAGGCTCGGGTAGTGCTTCCACTTCAGCCATCACCTCAGGCTCGGCAATCTCTTCCTCCTCTTCAACTATTTCCGGCGCAATCGGTTCAGGCTCCCTCTTTGATGCAACGTGTCTGATCACTTGTCTGCGTGTTACGACGTCTTGCTCTCTTCGTTTGACAATCCTCAGCTCCTCTACAGGCTTCTCCTCCTCAACCACCTCGCTTGTGGGCAGTGGCACGGCAGGAACATCTTGCTCTTCTACCTCTTCGTCTCTGTCCAGTTCATCTCCTGCTTCTGTCAGTACTATTGTTCTGTAGACCTTTCTCACTGTCACAACTGGCACTGGCCTGCGAATCACTCTCCTCTCTATGCCACGTTCTTCATCTCTTACCTGCTCGACGCGTTCTATCGCATCTTCTGTGCCAGGCAAAACATAATCAGCCTGTGTCACGACCTCCTCAGTCTTGTCTGCTCGCACAATCCTTCGCCTCACCACTCTGTAACCGACAGCCTCCACAGGCAGCAGAATTTCATCTTCAACTGCCTCCTCCTTACCTTCAGAGCTTTCCACGATTCGGCGAACAACTCTTCTCTGGGTGCTGGTTATTGATCTCCTTCTCACTGTACGTCTCACTTCGCCTGCAATCTCCTCGTCACTCAGCTCTGCTTCTGGCCTGTCCGTTCGCATGATTTCCAGCGGTATCCTCGAATCGATGTCACTTGCTTTGCTGCTCACTGCTCTCCGCACGGTTCTGTGAGTCACCATTGGCTCGAGCTTTCTACTGGCCTTTCATCTTCCACAACACTGGCTCCAACTTCCCGTTCTTCTCCGTCATCAGTGACTTCGACCTTTCTGAGCACAGTCCTCTTGCTCGTTAAAAACAGAGGCCTCCTTATCACTTTTCTCACAACAAAACCCTCTGCAGTGTCTTCGTCCACTTCCTTTACAACCTCCACCTCTTCGGCTGTAGGAGACAGACTCTCAACCGGCACCACGCTCTCAGACTTGTCAAGCAACGTCTCTGTTCCATCCTGCTTCCGAAGTATGCGGCGCACAAACAAGCGTTCTACCATTGTCGGCGGTACCAACTGCTCTGGCTCTTGCTCTACAACCTCTTCGTCGTGCTTTTCTTCCTCTGTCAGTCTTCGGTAAACCCTTCTTCTTGAAACTGTTTCCTTCTCCTTCCTCACCACTGTGCGTTCACTTACTCCTCTTGCCGGCTCTGCAGCAGCTACCGTTTCATCTGGCTCTTCGCCTGGTCCAGTGTCTGTTTCCTCAAACGGCTCTTCCACTTCCACTTCCGAAGGGCTTCCATCCGCCAAGTAGATTATCTTCTTTACAATCCTCTTCTTGAATGTCACCGTTCTGCGCACTGAGAGCTTGGCCGTTGTTTCTAATTCCTTCTCTTCTTCCGGCTCTTTAGCCTCCTTCGTCCTGTAAACCTGTCGGCGAATTTGCACCTCTTCTTTTCTTCTTCCTCTTCGTCACTTTCGGGTACTGGCTCTGGTTCCTCGAAGAAATCAGGCTCCTCAGGGTAGGTCTCTTCGAAGACCACATCAGTCGATGGTGCTGCGATTATCTCTTCGGCAACTGCTTCCTTCTCTGGCTCTCTCACTCTGTAGACTTGGCGGCGAGTTATCACCACGTCTTCTTCCTTCTCAGGCACTGTCTCTGGCTCCGGTTCCTCAAACATGCCAGGTTCAACAGGGTAGCTTTCTTCAAATACCACATCAGTTGTTGGCTCCTCGATAACCTCTTCCTCAAACTCCTCCTTCTCAGGCTCCCTTTCTGGCTGCGCAACAGCAGAAACCTGTACAGACCTGTAAACCCTTCTTGACGTCTTTTCCATCACTTCCTGTCTAACCACTCTACGCTCTACTCCCACGGCTTCCTCTTCCATTTCTGCAACGTCTTCCGGCACCGTCTCCTCAGGCACGTAGACTTCTGGCTCGCTGATGACTGTTTCTTCAACGCCGACTTCTGGCTGCAAAACACTTCTTCTTACACCACCCGCCTTGGGTAAACAGCTTCTCCGCGATCCTCTTCTACTTCCTCCACTTCAGCTTCATGCTCATCAGTTGCTGCTTCGAACTTTCGAATCACCGTTCTACGGCTTGTCACGTGCACCGGCCTTCTTACAACTCTCCTCAGCCTATACTCGTCTTCCGTCTCCTCTTCTTCAGGCTCGGGTAGTGCTTCCACTTCAGCCATCACCTCAGGCTCGGCAATCTCTTCCTCCTCTTCAACTATTTCCGGCGCAATCGGTTCAGGCTCCCTCTTTGATGCAACGTGTCTGATCACTTGTCTGCGTGTTACGACGTCTTGCTCTCTTCGTTTGACAATCCTCAGCTCCTCTACAGGCTTCTCCTCCTCAACCACCTCGCTTGTGGGCAGTGGCACGGCAGGAACATCTTGCTCTTCTACCTCTTCGTCTCTGTCCAGTTCATCTCCTGCTTCTGTCAGTACTATTGTTCTGTAGACCTTTCTCACTGTCACAACTGGCACTGGCCTGCGAATCACTCTCCTCTCTATGCCACGTTCTTCATCTCTTACCTGCTCGACGCGTTCTATCGCATCTTCTGTGCCAGGCAAAACATAATCAGCCTGTGTCACGACCTCCTCAGTCTTGTCTGCTCGCACAATCCTTCGCCTCACCACTCTGTAACCGACAGCCTCCACAGGCAGCAGAATTTCATCTTCAACTGCCTCCTCCTTACCTTCAGAGCTTTCCACGATTCGGCGAACAACTCTTCTCTGGGTGCTGGTTATTGATCTCCTTCTCACTGTACGTCTCACTTCGCCTGCAATCTCCTCGTCACTCAGCTCTGCTTCTGGCCTGTCCGTTCGCATGATTTCCAGCGGTATCCTCGAATCGATGTCACTTGCTTTGCTGCTCACTGCTCTCCGCACGGTTCTGTGAGTCACCATTGGCTCGAGCTTTCTACTGGCCTTTCATCTTCCACAACACTGGCTCCAACTTCCCGTTCTTCTCCGTCATCAGTGACTTCGACCTTTCTGAGCACAGTCCTCTTGCTCGTTAAAAACAGAGGCCTCCTTATCACTTTTCTCACAACAAAACCCTCTGCAGTGTCTTCGTCCACTTCCTTTACAACCTCCACCTCTTCGGCTGTAGGAGACAGACTCTCAACCGGCACCACGCTCTCAGACTTGTCAAGCAACGTCTCTGTTCCATCCTGCTTCCGAAGTATGCGGCGCACAAACAAGCGTTCTACCATTGTCGGCGGTACCAACTGCTCTGGCTCTTGCTCTACAACCTCTTCGTCGTGCTTTTCTTCCTCTGTCAGTCTTCGGTAAACCCTTCTTCTTGAAACTGTTTCCTTCTCCTTCCTCACCACTGTGCGTTCACTTACTCCTCTTGCCGGCTCTGCAGCAGCTACCGTTTCATCTGGCTCTTCGCCTGGTCCAGTGTCTGTTTCCTCAAACGGCTCTTCCACTTCCACTTCCGAAGGGCTTCCATCCGCCAAGTAGATTATCTTCTTTACAATCCTCTTCTTGAATGTCACCGTTCTGCGCACTGAGAGCTTGGCCGTTGTTTCTAATTCCTTCTCTTCTTCCGGCTCTTTAGCCTCCTTCGTCCTGTAAACCTGTCGGCGAATTTGCACCTCTTCTTTTCTTCTTCCTCTTCGTCACTTTCGGGTACTGGCTCTGGTTCCTCGAAGAAATCAGGCTCCTCAGGGTAGGTCTCTTCGAAGACCACATCAGTCGATGGTGCTGCGATTATCTCTTCGGCAACTGCTTCCTTCTCTGGCTCTCTCACTCTGTAGACTTGGCGGCGAGTTATCACCACGTCTTCTTCCTTCTCAGGCACTGTCTCTGGCTCCGGTTCCTCAAACATGCCAGGTTCAACAGGGTAGCTTTCTTCAAATACCACATCAGTTGTTGGCTCCTCGATAACCTCTTCCTCAAACTCCTCCTTCTCAGGCTCCCTTTCTGGCTGCGCAACAGCAGAAACCTGTACAGACCTGTAAACCCTTCTTGACGTCTTTTCCATCACTTCCTGTCTAACCACTCTACGCTCTACTCCCACGGCTTCCTCTTCCATTTCTGCAACGTCTTCCGGCACCGTCTCCTCAGGCACGTAGACTTCTGGCTCGCTGATGACTGTTTCTTCAACGCCGACTTCTGGCTGCAAAACACTTCTTCTTACAACCACCCGCCTTGGGTAAACAGCTTCTCCGCGATCCTCTTCTACTTCCTCCACTTCAGCTTCATGCTCATCAGTTGCTGCTTCGAACTTTCGAATCACCGTTCTACGGCTTGTCACGTGCACCGGCCTTCTTACAACTCTCCTCAGCCTATACTCGTCTTCCGTCTCCTCTTCTTCAGGCTCGGGTAGTGCTTCCACTTCAGCCATCACCTCAGGCTCGGCAATCTCTTCCTCCTCTTCAACTATTTCCGGCGCAATCGGTTCAGGCTCCCTCTTTGATGCAACGTGTCTGATCACTTGTCTGCGTGTTACGACGTCTTGCTCTCTTCGTTTGACAATCCTCAGCTCCTCTACAGGCTTCTCCTCCTCAACCACCTCGCTTGTGGGCAGTGGCACGGCAGGAACATCTTGCTCTTCTACCTCTTCGTCTCTGTCCAGTTCATCTCCTGCTTCTGTCAGTACTATTGTTCTGTAGACCTTTCTCACTGTCACAACTGGCACTGGCCTGCGAATCACTCTCCTCTCTATGCCACGTTCTTCATCTCTTACCTGCTCGACGCGTTCTATCGCATCTTCTGTGCCAGGCAAAACATAATCAGCCTGTGTCACGACCTCCTCAGTCTTGTCTGCTCGCACAATCCTTCGCCTCACCACTCTGTAACCGACAGCCTCCACAGGCAGCAGAATTTCATCTTCAACTGCCTCCTCCTTACCTTCAGAGCTTTCCACGATTCGGCGAACAACTCTTCTCTGGGTGCTGGTTATTGATCTCCTTCTCACTGTACGTCTCACTTCGCCTGCAATCTCCTCGTCACTCAGCTCTGCTTCTGGCCTGTCCGTTCGCATGATTTCCAGCGGTATCCTCGAATCGATGTCACTTGCTTTGCTGCTCACTGCTCTCCGCACGGTTCTGTGAGTCACCATTGGCTCGAGCTTTCTACTGGCCTTTCATCTTCCACAACACTGGCTCCAACTTCCCGTTCTTCTCCGTCATCAGTGACTTCGACCTTTCTGAGCACAGTCCTCTTGCTCGTTAAAAACAGAGGCCTCCTTATCACTTTTCTCACAACAAAACCCTCTGCAGTGTCTTCGTCCACTTCCTTTACAACCTCCACCTCTTCGGCTGTAGGAGACAGACTCTCAACCGGCACCACGCTCTCAGACTTGTCAAGCAACGTCTCTGTTCCATCCTGCTTCCGAAGTATGCGGCGCACAAACAAGCGTTCTACCATTGTCGGCGGTACCAACTGCTCTGGCTCTTGCTCTACAACCTCTTCGTCGTGCTTTTCTTCCTCTGTCAGTCTTCGGTAAACCCTTCTTCTTGAAACTGTTTCCTTCTCCTTCCTCACCACTGTGCGTTCACTTACTCCTCTTGCCGGCTCTGCAGCAGCTACCGTTTCATCTGGCTCTTCGCCTGGTCCAGTGTCTGTTTCCTCAAACGGCTCTTCCACTTCCACTTCCGAAGGGCTTCCATCCGCCAAGTAGATTATCTTCTTTACAATCCTCTTCTTGAATGTCACCGTTCTGCGCACTGAGAGCTTGGCCGTTGTTTCTAATTCCTTCTCTTCTTCCGGCTCTTTAGCCTCCTTCGTCCTGTAAACCTGTCGGCGAATTTGCACCTCTTCTTTTTCTTCTTCCTCTTCGTCACTTTCGGGTACTGGCTCTGGTTCCTCGAAGAAATCAGGCTCCTCAGGGTAGGTCTCTTCGAAGACCACATCAGTCGATGGTGCTGCGATTATCTCTTCGGCAACTGCTTCCTTCTCTGGCTCTCTCACTCTGTAGACTTGGCGGCGAGTTATCACCACGTCTTCTTCCTTCTCAGGCACTGTCTCTGGCTCCGGTTCCTCAAACATGCCAGGTTCAACAGGGTAGCTTTCTTCAAATACCACATCAGTTGTTGGCTCCTCGATAACCTCTTCCTCAAACTCCTCCTTCTCAGGCTCCCTTTCTGGCTGCGCAACAGCAGAAACCTGTACAGACCTGTAAACCCTTCTTGACGTCTTTTCCATCACTTCCTGTCTAACCACTCTACGCTCTACTCCCACGGCTTCCTCTTCCATTTCTGCAACGTCTTCCGGCACCGTCTCCTCAGGCACGTAGACTTCTGGCTCGCTGATGACTGTTTCTTCAACGCCGACTTCTGGCTGCAAAACACTTCTTCTTACAACCACCCGCCTTGGGTAAACAGCTTCTCCGCGATCCTCTTCTACTTCCTCCACTTCAGCTTCATGCTCATCAGTTGCTGCTTCGAACTTTCGAATCACCGTTCTACGGCTTGTCACGTGCACCGGCCTTCTTACAATCTCCTCAGCCTATACTCGTCTTCCGTCTCCTCTTCTTCAGGCTCGGGTAGTGCTTCCACTTCAGCCATCACCTCAGGCTCGGCAATCTCTTCCTCCTCTTCAACTATTTCCGGCGCAATCGGTTCAGGCTCCCTCTTTGATGCAACGTGTCTGATCACTTGTCTGCGTGTTACGACGTCTTGCTCTCTTCGTTTGACAATCCTCAGCTCCTCTACAGGCTTCTCCTCCTCAACCACCTCGCTTGTGGGCAGTGGCACGGCAGGAACATCTTGCTCTTCTACCTCTTCGTCTCTGTCCAGTTCATCTCCTGCTTCTGTCAGTACTATTGTTCTGTAGACCTTTCTCACTGTCACAACTGGCACTGGCCTGCGAATCACTCTCCTCTCTATGCCACGTTCTTCATCTCTTACCTGCTCGACGCGTTCTATCGCATCTTCTGTGCCAGGCAAAACATAATCAGCCTGTGTCACGACCTCCTCAGTCTTGTCTGCTCGCACAATCCTTCGCCTCACCACTCTGTAACCGACAGCCTCCACAGGCAGCAGAATTTCATCTTCAACTGCCTCCTCCTTACCTTCAGAGCTTTCCACGATTCGGCGAACAACTCTTCTCTGGGTGCTGGTTATTGATCTCCTTCTCACTGTACGTCTCACTTCGCCTGCAATCTCCTCGTCACTCAGCTCTGCTTCTGGCCTGTCCGTTCGCATGATTTCCAGCGGTATCCTCGAATCGATGTCACTTGCTTTGCTGCTCACTGCTCTCCGCACGGTTCTGTGAGTCACCATTGGCTCAGAGCTTTCTACTGGCCTTTCATCTTCCACAACACTGGCTCCAACTTCCCGTTCTTCTCCGTCATCAGTGACTTCGACCTTTCTGAGCACAGTCCTCTTGCTCGTTAAAAACAGAGGCCTCCTTATCACTTTTCTCACAACAAAACCCTCTGCAGTGTCTTCGTCCACTTCCTTTACAACCTCCACCTCTTCGGCTGTAGGAGACAGACTCTCAACCGGCACCACGCTCTCAGACTTGTCAAGCAACGTCTCTGTTCCATCCTGCTTCCGAAGTATGCGGCGCACAAACAAGCGTTCTACCATTGTCGGCGGTACCAACTGCTCTGGCTCTTGCTCTACAACCTCTTCGTCGTGCTTTTCTTCCTCTGTCAGTCTTCGGTAAACCCTTCTTCTTGAAACTGTTTCCTTCTCCTTCCTCACCACTGTGCGTTCACTTACTCCTCTTGCCGGCTCTGCAGCAGCTACCGTTTCATCTGGCTCTTCGCCTGGTCCAGTGTCTGTTTCCTCAAACGGCTCTTCCACTTCCACTTCCGAAGGGCTTCCATCCGCCAAGTAGATTATCTTCTTTACAATCCTCTTCTTGAATGTCACCGTTCTGCGCACTGAGAGCTTGGCCGTTGTTTCTAATTCCTTCTCTTCTTCCGGCTCTTTAGCCTCCTTCGTCCTGTAAACCTGTCGGCGAATTTGCACCTCTTCTTTTTCTTCTTCCTCTTCGTCACTTTCGGGTACTGGCTCTGGTTCCTCGAAGAAATCAGGCTCCTCAGGGTAGGTCTCTTCGAAGACCACATCAGTCGATGGTGCTGCGATTATCTCTTCGGCAACTGCTTCCTTCTCTGGCTCTCTCACTCTGTAGACTTGGCGGCGAGTTATCACCACGTCTTCTTCCTTCTCAGGCACTGTCTCTGGCTCCGGTTCCTCAAACATGCCAGGTTCAACAGGGTAGCTTTCTTCAAATACCACATCAGTTGTTGGCTCCTCGATAACCTCTTCCTCAAACTCCTCCTTCTCAGGCTCCCTTTCTGGCTGCGCAACAGCAGAAACCTGTACAGACCTGTAAACCCTTCTTGACGTCTTTTCCATCACTTCCTGTCTAACCACTCTACGCTCTACTCCCACGGCTTCCTCTTCCATTTCTGCAACGTCTTCCGGCACCGTCTCCTCAGGCACGTAGACTTCTGGCTCGCTGATGACTGTTTCTTCAACGCCGACTTCTGGCTGCAAAACACTTCTTCTTACAACCACCCGCCTTGGGTAAACAGCTTCTCCGCGATCCTCTTCTACTTCCTCCACTTCAGCTTCATGCTCATCAGTTGCTGCTTCGAACTTTCGAATCACCGTTCTACGGCTTGTCACGTGCACCGGCCTTCTTACAACTCTCCTCAGCCTATACTCGTCTTCCGTCTCCTCTTCTTCAGGCTCGGGTAGTGCTTCCACTTCAGCCATCACCTCAGGCTCGGCAATCTCTTCCTCCTCTTCAACTATTTCCGGCGCAATCGGTTCAGGCTCCCTCTTTGATGCAACGTGTCTGATCACTTGTCTGCGTGTTACGACGTCTTGCTCTCTTCGTTTGACAATCCTCAGCTCCTCTACAGGCTTCTCCTCCTCAACCACCTCGCTTGTGGGCAGTGGCACGGCAGGAACATCTTGCTCTTCTACCTCTTCGTCTCTGTCCAGTTCATCTCCTGCTTCTGTCAGTACTATTGTTCTGTAGACCTTTCTCACTGTCACAACTGGCACTGGCCTGCGAATCACTCTCCTCTCTATGCCACGTTCTTCATCTCTTACCTGCTCGACGCGTTCTATCGCATCTTCTGTGCCAGGCAAAACATAATCAGCCTGTGTCACGACCTCCTCAGTCTTGTCTGCTCGCACAATCTTCGCCTCACCACTCTGTAACCGACAGCCTCCACAGGCAGCAGAATTTCATCTTCAACTGCCTCCTCCTTACCTTCAGAGCTTTCCACGATTCGGCGAACAACTCTTCTCTGGGTGCTGGTTATTGATCTCCTTCTCACTGTACGTCTCACTTCGCCTGCAATCTCCTCGTCACTCAGCTCTGCTTCTGGCCTGTCCGTTCGCATGATTTCCAGCGGTATCCTCGAATCGATGTCACTTGCTTTGCTGCTCACTGCTCTCCGCACGGTTCGGTGAGTCACCATTGGCTCCGAGCTTTCTACTGGCCTTTCATCTTCCACAACACTGGCTCCAACTTCCCGTTCTTCTCCGTCATCAGTGACTTCGACCTTTCTGAGCACAGTCCTCTTGCTCGTTAAAAACAGAGGCCTCCTTATCACTTTTCTCACAACAAAACCCTCTGCAGTGTCTTCGTCCACTTCCTTTACAACCTCCACCTCTTCGGCTGTAGGAGACAGACTCTCAACCGGCACCACGCTCTCAGACTTGTCAAGCAACGTCTCTGTTCCATCCTGCTTCCGAAGTATGCGGCGCACAAACAAGCGTTCTACCATTGTCGGCGGTACCAACTGCTCTGGCTCTTGCTCTACAACCTCTTCGTCGTGCTTTTCTTCCTCTGTCAGTCTTCGGTAAACCCTTCTTCTTGAAACTGTTTCCTTCTCCTTCCTCACCACTGTGCGTTCACTTACTCCTCTTTCCGGCTCTGCAGCAGCTACCGTTTCATCTGGCTCTTCGCCTGGTCCAGTGTCTGTTTCCTCAAACGGCTCTTCCACTTCAACTTCCGAAGGGCTTCCATCCGCCAAGTAGATTATCTTCTTTACAATCCTCTTCTTGAATGTCACCGTTCTGCGCACTGAGAGCTTGGCCGTTGTTTCTAATTCCTTCTCTTCTTCCGGCTCTTTAGCCTCCTTCGTCCTGTAAACCTGTCGGCGAATTTGCACCTCTTCTTTTTCTTCTTCCACTTCGTCACTTTCGGGTACTGGCTCTGGTTCCTCGAAGAAATCAGGCTCCTCAGGGTAGGTCTCTTCGAAGACCACATCAGTCGATGGTGCTGCGATTATATCTTCGGTAACTGCTTCCTTCTCTGGCTCTCTCACTCTGTAGACTTGGCGGCGAGTCATCACCACGTCTTCTTCCTTCTCAGGCACTGTCTCTGGCTCCGGTTCCTCAAACATGCCAGGTTCAACAGGGTAGCTTTCTTCAAACACCACATCAGTTGTTGGCTCCTCGATAACCTCTTCCTCAAACTCCTCCTTCTCATGCTCCCTTTCTGGCTGCGCAACAGCAGAAACCTGTACAGACCTGTAAACCCTTCTTGACGTCTTTTCCATCACTTCCTGTCTAACCACTCTACGCTCTACTCCCACAGCTTCCTCTTCCATTTCTTCAACGTCTTCCGACACCGTCTCCTCGGGCACGTAGACTTCTGGCTCGCTGATGACTGTTTCTTCAACGTCAATTTCTGGTTGGAGAACACTTTGTGAGACATGTGTCTCCTGCATGATGTCTTTTTGACGATACACTTGCCTCCTTGTTATCACGTTTGCCTCCATTCCAGCTGTTATAAACCGTTGGTCCTGATGCGATCTTCTTGTCGAAATATTAACTTTGTACTTGTAAGCCGAGTTAACTGTTTGATTGAAAGTTACAATGTTGACATTACCATTTTCATCAAAATCTTGATCCCGGTACAAGGTACCACATTTTGAAATGTGTCTTGATACGTTGAATTTCAGAATGATTGATGTTGATGAATAATGAGCCCTTTTCCTGAATAATATAACTTTGTTTGAAATCTTAACGTTCTCTTGTTGAAGATCCTTTTCTCCATGTTGTGGACGTGTAACAGCAAAGTGTCTTACCGATATATACTTCTTCACGGTCTTTTGGTGTGAAGATTGGTTGGTGTGCAACTCTCTGTTCACAAACTTTGATTTTGAAATGATTGCACTCTTTGCTTGTAAGACATAGAACCGTCTAATAACTTCGGTTATTGACGTATTATCATTGTCGAGATACATAACTAATTGAAAAGGCGTCAGGTGTACAAGAACTTGGCTGAAATATGTTGCTTTCGGCTTTGGAAGAGCAACAACTTTCGTCTCTTGCACTGTCGATTTGGTTTTCGTCTTTGCTTCTTTGTGGCTGTAATTTCATCCCGTTCAATGTCAAAAGGAACACATACATCAGTCCTTTCACGATAGACTTTACGTGTGACTTTCTCCTCAAACTCATCTTTTGGTTTCCCACCTACCCCTGAAGTTATAACTGCCTCCTCGAAAACAAACCCAGTTTTATCTTCATCAAACAAACCAGGGCTGGCTTCAGTCTCAAAGATTTCTGTCACCTTGATACCTTCTTCAAGAGAGTTGCTGGAAATACTTGATGTCCCTTTAACGATAATTGCATTTACTTCATCAAAAAAATTGTCAATTACCATAAAGATAAGAGAAGCTCTACAATTTTTTAAGCAATCAGAGCTTTAAGCTTTAAGGCTGGGAACATTGGGATATGCATCGATGTCAATCACGTGCGTTACAAACAAATGATGTCAGAACCACACCTATAATTTCAAACGGTCAGAGAAAACATTAAAATTATAAAACAAGCAGGTCAATCTTGAAAATTGAGAAACAAGGCAACATTATAGAGAGCTCCATGATTGAATCGTATCACCAGGGCCAGGTTAATTCATTGAAATCCACTATGAAGATGTGAAAATGTGAAGCTTGTCTTAAAATGAGCATAAAAACTGTCGTTTCAAACTAGACATAAAATACTACCTTGTGGAGAATGTTCCTGCGTTTGAACAGTGGAAACTCTCTCATTTATCGAGTTCTGCTTTTCTTCCTCGTTGATGTCAACTACCTCTGTCATTGTGCTACGGTACACTTGTCTCCTGGTGACTTCATACTCTTCCTGTCTCAGGGCAGTTCGCAAAAAGTCAAATTTTCTTGGCAGGCTCCGCTCATGTTCAATAATTTCACTTTGGTATTGCTCTTGCTCGTCGATTCCGTTCTCATACCCATTGATTTCCGCCTGATCAAAAGCAACTTCTTCCGGTGCAGGAACAGCTTCTTCCAAAGTGCCTTCAGTGCTATCATCAAACTCAGTTCGTACTGCATGAGTTTCTGTGACATGACTTCGCAAAACCTGTCGCCTGCTGACTTCTTCTTCACCGTGCCTCACAACTGTCCTAATTAGGCGCCCCTTTACACGTTCAACTACATCTCACCCTCGATGAAATAACCTGGCTGTAACTCAACGTCTACAGACACGACAGGCACTGGTACATCTTCTTCGTCCACTTCTTCCTGTACATTAACTGGGAGGCCTTTGTCAACTTCCATAAATTTCTTGAATATCAGTCTTCAGTGTTCGTGTGACATGCCTTTTGGATACAGTAGTCTGGTCAAAAGCAACTTCTTCTGGTGCAGGAACAGCTTCTTCTAAAGTGCCTTCAGTGCTATCATCAAATTCTGTTCGTACCGCATGAGTTTCTGTGACATGACTTCGCAAAACCTGTCGCCTGCTGACTTCTTCTTCACCGTGCCTCACAACTGTCCTAATTAGGCGCCCCTTTACACGTTCAACTACATCTTCACCCTCGATGAAATAACCTGGCTGTAACTCAACGTCTACAGACACGACAGGCACTGGTACATCTTCTTCGTCCACTTCTTCCTGTACATTAACTGGGAGGCCTTTGTCAACTTCCATAAATTCTTGAATATCAGTCTTCAGTGTTCGTGTGACATGCCTTTTGGATACAGTAGTCTGGTCAAAAGCAACTTCTTCTGGTGCAGGAACAGCTTCTTCTAAAGTGCCTTCAGTGCTATCATCAAATTCTGTTCGTACCGCATGAGTTTCTGTGACATGACTTCGCAAAACCTGTCGCCTGCTGACTTCTTCTTCACCGTGCCTCACGACTGTCCTAATTAGGCCCCTCTTTTCGCGGCCAACTTCATCCTCTTCCTCGATGAAATAACCTGGCTGCAACTCAACGTCCACAGAGACCACAGGCTCTTGTACATATTCTTCGTCCACTTCTTCCTGTACATTATCTGGAGTCCCAATGTCAAATTCTTTTATTCTATGAACCTCGGTTTCAAATGTTCGAAAGACCTGTCTCCTGGACACAGCATCTTCTGCAGTTCGAATAGCAATGCGCGTTGAACCCTGCTTTTCGACGCCTGGTTTGCCCACTGGCAACTCTGTCACTGCACCCATCCTGAGGTCAGAGAGGCTTGTAAGGTTCCACCCATTGTGTCAGTCGTAGGACTTGGCAACTCTTTAGACTCTGCCCGTGCAGTGGTCATATACGTTTCCCTTACTGAAGATCTTAAAACTTGCCTTTTAGTGACTGGTACTTCTTCAAGTCTCTTCACTGTCCTTTCAATCTTTGTAGATACGTCGCTGTCTACCTTTTCTTCACTGAATGAATGCTCAGTAACTGGTTGAGAAGCAGATTCAACTTCTGGCTCTTGTATTGGAGCAGTCTCCGTCGTGAGAAGCCTTTCTGTCTCTGTTTCGCGGACTCTCATCACTTTTCTATGTGAGACAGATTCGTCACTGTGCCGCATGGCTGTACGCTTTATTGGAATCTTCTCCCGTTCTATCGGTTGGAACTCTACTTCCATAAACTCCCCTGGCTCTTCTTCAACAACAATTTCTTCAGATGGTTGCAGGACAACTTCTTCTTCTTCAACGTTAACTGGCTCTGTTAATCCTGTTTGCCCGTGAGAAATCTTCTGTTCAGGACCTCTTCTCACAACTTTTCTTGCAGTCAAAACGTCTTCAGATGGTGTTTCCTCGATTTGCTCGTCATTAAAGAAATCTGGTTCGTACTCTGTTTCAACAACAACTTCTGGGAGGGGAATGACTTCCTCTTCCTCTGTCACAACTGCTGCGGGAAGAATTTTCTCTGCACCCTTAAATGGAGCAGGACTATCTGAGTCAGGTATCCTCTGAGTTCGGAGTTCTTTTCGCCGTATCACCTAAAAGGAGAGAACAAGAGACCTTAGTTTTTGGATAGTTTTCGCATGACTGATGCTAATGTTAACGCTTAACAAAAGAATTATAATGTTAATAATTATGATTACAGTTATGATCATGGCTTTGATGAAAACGAAAGTGAAACATGGTAGCGGTGGTGAATGTAGGGTTAAAATTTTATTAGACATATTAGACACCCCATTTTAGACAATAACTCCAAGACCAAACACAGCCTTAGACGCGTTACCTGTCTCTTCGAGCTTGCATCTTCCACGTGGCGAACGGCTGTTCTCTTTGCCGGCTTCTTGGAGCGCACAATCGGTATAAACTCCCTTTCAAGTTGCTCTTCCACTTGAACCGTCGGCTCTGATTCAAACACAGGTGGCTCTATCTGCTTTGGTTCCTGTACCTGCTCCTCGGGCTCCATTTGGCACTCGAAGTGGGCCGATCTCACTGGTCGCTGGACAGTTGTCAGCAAACGCACCCTCGGCGACTCCGGGCCCTCGTCTGCAGCTCCAACAACAAGCATTTGGTCGTCATCGTCCTCTTCCAGCGGATTCTCGATCTCATCAATTGGCACTTCTTCTTCTGTCACTCTTTCGTTTCCAAACTCATCAATTATGATTCTTCTTATGATCCTCGTTCGTCTTGTTACTTCTGTGACCCGCTCAATGATGCGCCGAATGACTTTGCCTTGGTCGTTGCATATAACCTGAAAAAACAATCACGATGTTAATTAACGAAGAAACACAGACTGCAAAGCAAGAGGGGCGGCTGCTCCTCCAAAGAGGACGCAGACGATAAACAGCTAAACCTTTCAAGAACCTAATTTTAACTATTTCCATTCAACTAGGTTATACTTTCCAGTTTTCCTTGAACCCTTAATGCATTAGAGAGGTGAGAAATTTGAGATCAATTTCAATTGTGCCACAAGGGGGAATATGCAGGAGGACTTAGATTCATGGAACTATGCTTAAAACTCTTCTATGTCTCAATAGATCAGTTATCTTCCATCCAGTTTGTTGATAAAATTACAAGACCTAGTTATGTGGAGGCTACGATAATTTTTGCGAAAATGGCTTATAAATGGGCAAAGCATTAGAAAGTATAAAAAGATATATCATTGGGTCAGATGAACTTCAAATTCAAAACAGAGGACTATACGCTGACTGGACTGCCTCCTTGAATTAGAAGGCGATAAACAATCTAATCTCGTCGAAAACAGTGTGTCACTAATCCGATGGGTGAATTAGACGGACCAACCTCTTCTGAGCTGTGTGTTCCAGTCTGGGTTGGTGAATGAATGATGACATGGCCCGCATCGTGCCCAGAAGGAGACATTGGTTCCAAAATATCCCTTGTTGTTTTCCGTCCGAATTCGTCCACAACCTGGCGTTTGATAACCCTCTTTTCGCTCTGCGTACGACGGATGCGTTTGGTCTTTGTGGAGAGGTCCTCCGTTGCAGCATGTTCGGGAATGCGCAGTGTCAATGGCCGCCGCCTTCTCAAAGGAGAAGACACGTCCGGACTACTGCCCGGTTTGATCGGACTCCCACCAATACTACCCGGACTAGTAGGACCGGGACCCGGTTTCTCAGGTGATCTAGGGACTCTACGCTTTTCCGATGAGTGGGATCTGCGATACGCCACAGCTCCCTTGCGACGGACAGACGGCGATCTCGGGATGGTAGCCGAGTGTGATCGGGTGAATGTGAACAGGTTGTGCTGTGGGTCATCTGTCAACGAGGGACTGCTGAAATAGTCATCGGTGGATTCAACGCTGATCTCAACGGAAGGTGGAGTGAGAGGCTCCCCTGGGCTTGAGATGATTTGTCTGACATCGAGGCTCTGAAAATCACAAACATTAACAACGGTTTATTGGAAATTTTGTTTATGAAGAGAAATTTTGTCCATGTAGAGAATTTAAGTTTATGAAGGGAAAAATTGACACAAGTACTTGGTGAGATTTTCTAGACAATCAAGTAAGCAAAACTAAAGGAACATTTAAGTATTCAAATTATTGAGGCCCTTAAAATCTAGTGTAATGTTGAATACTCCAAAGGAAATTCCTTCAATAATTTGTCAAGAAAAACAATTCATTAATACATGATGCTTGACAGTTGAAAGATTTTTGTTCTTCTAGATGTTGCTCTTGATGAATATTCATTCTTGCTCTCAAGTACAGAGCTACCCTGCCGACCTCTCCAGCGTTAATTACCCGCCAACCTTCTAAAGAAAAGAAAATCGAACATACCCTCTTTTCTATATTGCCCCTCTCCACATCAGCAGAGCTCCGCATTCTAAGCCTTTGGTTAACCCATCCCACCGTTTGCAATTTCAGCCGAAGTGAATTCCACTTTCTCGTCAACTGCGCGAGAATTTGGACGACTGCCTGGGCTTCGTCTCCCCTCTCTTGGATCATCTCAGACCCTGTTATGTACACCGTGTAGAATCTTTCTTCTTGCGACTGGATTTCCAATGAAAGAGTCTGTTTAAGAAAAAAATACATAATATGTTGAAAATCTTTGATTAAACGCTTCCTTGCTGAATAATTCATCACTACAAGTTTCTAAAATCTGACAGTTACTTTGCTATACCTATCTTATTTCGGTTGATAAATTTTCACCACCTCTCCTTGAAAATTAAAAGAAACCCAATTCAAAGACATTTCACTGCTCTTAGTGAAAATTGTGGCTACATACTGAGTACAGACGTTGTTGCACGGACGAAATCTATTCCGCGCTCGCTACAATCACATTGTATGATAATGATGCTTCTATTGAATGCATTCTAGCTTCTGTGTTGTTTAGCATGCATGGATCAGAACATTCTTATTTTCATTAGATTGCAGTCTGGCGACATGGCTACCGCTCATCGAGTAAAGAGAGCTTCAAAACAAAACAAGTAAAGAATTTTCCATGATTGCAAGTCCTTGTCAAATCATCATAAATGTCATACTGCAGACTGTCTGCTTTCTGATTTGCAAACAAAGTAATAGCATACATGTATGTATAAGTTGACATCCTGCAGAGATGTGACAAATCCCGCATCATCTAGCTGCCTCTCTGTGTGTTGTATCCAGGCAGCAATCTTACTGACTTCATCTTTAAACGTGAGCTCCAGGGCATCTTCTAGCGATTGTTGCCTCGACAACGAGTGGTTTTCGATACTCTCCCATCTTGATTTGGTGCTCTCTAAACGAAGCTTTAGATCTGTTGCCCCCAGAACGGCTTCTTTCCCTGTGATGAGCTCATTGCCAAGTTCAATCAGGCCATTAACATCAATGATCCCCTGCGTCAGTTCTCTTTGAAACACCTTGATAGTGACATTTACAAACTCATTATTACAAATTACTATTGTTTAAATAACTCTGTTGAAAATATTTCAACCTAAAAAAGCAACCCTGGTCATAAAATGGAACTATCTTTGAATGATAACAAAAATTACAAAATAAAACTTTTTCCAGGCACACTTTTAAATAATTAATCGCCTGACCTTGAATAGAACACGATATCGGTAAGGAAACAAATAGTTTTTTGATTGAAGTTAACAGAAACCTTTTGCTCTTTGATAAGTACACCAAGCGAATGCAAATCCATCTCCACGATTTTCTGTTCCGACTGAAACGCCTCCGCCCGCTCAAGCCACTCGGACACTTCGGTATAGTTTCTATTGAACTTCTTTATTTCGGTAGCCAGAGTCTCCAGCTTGCTTCCTCTATTCTCCATTCTTGAAATCAACAATTCGTATCTTTGCTGTATTTGCGTTACTTCTTCTCTTATAATTACCACTTCCTCGGATTCTTAAAGTCAGAAAGGTAAGTCAGAAAATCAAAGAAGGTTTTTAAAATTGAATGCGGAAACATGATTTTACTTACGTAGTTTTGTGCGAAAAAATATTAGGTGCAAAACCGCTATTTTTCTATTTCTGAGTTATTTCTTTAACTAAACTGTATACGCTTTACACCAGGGCTGGACAATAAATAAATACTTTTTTATTATTCATTCTTCACTGAAAACTGAGAAACGATTCATGCTTTTTTTAACATTCCACCTATTGGGACTCCTCGCTCTTGCAAAAAAAATCATTACAGTTAATTCCTTCTGAAGATGGCCGTCGAAGTCATTAACAGATAAAACATTCATAGAAAAAACTTCAAACAATTTGCTAACATAAGTTATCATAAGTGATTCTGAAAAAATAGAAACGGAAAAAGAACAGCAATGATACCTGTGACGTCATCAGGCTCTTGGATAATGGAAACGACTGATTCGGAAATCGAACTGAGAATTTCTGCGCTGCCTTTTCGATTCAGCAGTTCACCAGTGAGAGACTAGAATTGATAAAACTGCAATTAAAGCGTGCCTTGACTTCATCTCCTACAGAACAAACTATTCCTCGAAATTGCTATAGAGCCTAGATTTACGAAAAAAATCTTATTTTTGATGATTAACTGCAGTTAGCTATTATTAGAATCAACACTTTAGCTTGTTTACATGCGATAAATACGATTAGCTGACTTTCATTAGCTGTTTTCTATACAGCTATTTTGTTTACCTCAATGCACCCTTTAAATAGTTCAGTATTAATGAGATTTGAAAAGCACAAAAGGAGCATTTGATAGCAAAATGGTACAAAGATTTAAATAAGTGTCTAACAGCGTCTTTTGGCAACTCCTACGAATAGCAAAGAAAGCGGTACATAGATTCACGTGACACTGAGCACGAACGGTATGGCTGGTACAGTTGATAAATACATCTGGACAGAATGATTAACACTTCTGTTTACTGCCTGTCATCTAAGGCTCGAAGGTAATGCAGTTCAAGTCTGCTTTATCTAAAACTATACATCTGGCATATACGTGCAGCGGGACAAAACTAAGTTGACATTCAAAGACTTATTTGTGATCACTTTAAATATAAAAAAGAACTTTCTATCTTTAATATGATATCAAACTATCTTCACGATAGCTGGGGTTAGCAGAAGCAGTTTTTGCATATTTAGAGTACTTTTTCGTCTGACACTCTTAAGAGTATGCATGTCACGTTGTACCGCAAAGCACTTGTTCACATCTAACTATTTCAACGCATCAAGCCCTTCACAATAGGCATCAAACAGTAATTATAACCACATCCAAGTTACCCGACTCTTTGATCTACTTGCCATTAAATGATAACATGCAGAGAACTTCCATATGGAACACAATCTCTTTAAAAGCTTCAATCACAAACATAGTAGCATTGTTACCTTGTGCTCGTCCATCTGTCCTAGCACAATCACAATGTCGAGAGCGATTTCATCAAGTCCACCAACCCTAGCCTCGATCCCATCCAGCCAGGCCTCGAGTGGCTCCTTAACGCCGTTGTACTTCTCCGCACACTTGACCAACTCGTCAAAGCTGCGCGTGTGACTCAGTATTTCAACCGTCACAGTCTGCCACGCGGTGTTTATTTTCTCCATGGATAACAAGAACTGCTGTGTAAGATTTTCTGGATCCGAAGATATCAGCTCCCTGCCAATGTGGTTAATCCGCTGAAACAGTGACCTGTTTGATTCCACCTCTTGGGTCACTGCCTGTAGGGAAGAGAATAAGAATAACCAAATCCAAATAGGTCAGCCAGCCATCGATCAGGAGTATCTAAAATCTTTAGGTAAAGATTTGCTATTGAGAATGCAGCAACTTTTCTTAGTAATGATACAAGCAGAGAGGGTTGCCCAGCAAATCATGCAGTCATGTCTCCTTTCACTCTTAAATCAGCATACATTGAAATAATCACAGGACACCAAAGGAATAACGACCTTACAGTTACCTTGTTTTCAATTAAATCTAAGGTAGAAATTGACTCTGTAAAATCTCACTTCTTTAACAAAGCTATTTAGCAAGACAATATAAGTCCTTCAATTAAAAGCCGTTAAAAGTGCAACGCACCGTCAAATCTTTCTGGAACTCTTCAAGGTCAATAGTGACAATATCCTTACTCTGCAACCTCTCTACGACTTCTTCAACCCATTCGTCAAACTCGACAATGATCTCTTCATAAACAACCACCATATTCTTTTTCTGCACATCTGAGTGGTGGAGCAGCTGATCGAATTCCAGAACGATATTCTCGACCGTGTGCGAGTAAGTCTGCGCTTCATCCGCGGGAGCTTGCTCGACTTTCGCGTGCAAATGTTGTATGTATTCCCGACAGGCGACGATCTCTACAGTGACGGCCTAAAGGAGAGTTTCATGCAATATTCAATTTAAATTACATTACAATTTTAACGAGTGCCAATCACAGACAGCGGGATTCCATTGACGCTAATTAAAAGTTGACTAGGGAAGAAAGATGTTTTAGAACATTCTGGAACGACAGAAGCATAAACTGAAGTTAAAGAGAACTATATCGTGGGTGTTATCAGATACAAAACATCTCTCGCTTTATCAGTGCCGCATCCTCGTAGGACATTGGCGATTGCACTTCTCTAAAAGGAACGGTCCATTGAAGTATGAAGCATTTCCGTACATTCCATGTACTGTAAAAATCTGTGCAAAGGGCAGGTCGATGCTTTCCTTTATCTCTTCGCCCTTCAATTTCCCCCAATCATTTGAGCCTTCTTTCTTTAGACCTCAAGTAATTTTTTAGACCTTCTTTTCGCAAGATGCGCGGAATGAACTTTGGTTGGTGGTTGTGGTGAGCCAGGTCTTGTAGCCCACCCTCCGTTATGAAAGAATATCACCATGCTTCTAATGCGAACAGCATGAATGAAACAAATCACGATGAAGTAGAAAACTAACTGTAGAAACACGGGCATCAATCTCAATATTCTAAAGGACTGCACTGTTTTGAGAACAAGCTGAAAAACCGTACTACATAACACAACCTATACAAGACAAAGCTCTACTCTGATTATCCTGAGAAATGTAACACAATACGAAACAAATATCATACTTGGAGAATGCTATCGTAATCTAAGTCATGCTATCGTAATCCAAATCATGCTATCGTAATCTAAGTCATGTTATCGTATACATTCAAAAACTCGGCTTCCAGTATGTGAACAACCATACATACCCTCATTCTCTTCACTTGCTCGTACAGCACGCCAACGTCTGCTGACACGGATGACAACTCTTGTAGTTCTTTCCTCGTTTTCTTCACCCATTTCATAACCGAATTCACAGCATCATCAAAACATTGGATTTTCAAAAGGCCAACACGAAGCTCACTTTCATACGTGATCAGATTTTTTGTCAAATTCGTGTATCTTTTGATCAATGTATTTGTAGTGTGCACCCAATCACCTGAAGAAAATAAAACAGAGTTGAAAACGGGAAGAGCACAAAAGTTTCTGATGTGGAATGAGGGGAGGGGTGCTAAAGATGGATTCTATCAAAGGAGCTGGCTAAGGGGGGGGGGGGGGATTGTGGGAGGGTTTGGACTTGAGAGTTGTTTTCAGCTAATAAAAACATAGACAGGGACATCCTCTGCAAATCATAACCCCTTTAAGAGTTTTGATTTTGAAGCAATGCAGATTTCCTCGCAATTAATACCAGAAGAGCAAGGGGGAAGAAAATCTATGATTCGCACCAAATTCGTTAGAGGCAGTGCTATAACCGAAGCTGTAAAATCACTAAATGCATAACGATTATGTGGATTAACAAATCGAGTCAATCTGGATGATCAAGATTCACCATACCCTCTGGCAGCTCAACGAATTGACTGGAATCCGTAATGTCTGAGTCGACTTTACTCATCCCGTTTAGGACTTCCGATGCCAAAATGATTCTGACCAGTTCGGTGTGCTTCGACAGTACATTTTCACGATACAACTAGACAAATAAAAAGTCAAAATTCAGCGATAGAAAACTTTTTTTAATCAATAAAAGCAATAGAAGGTGACTATGCTAGAAAGTACATTGTCATATTGAAAGTAGCCTCTCTGTTAACATCACCCTCCAATCAAAGCAAAGAGCAGTAAAAAATCCTTACTTTTAGATATTCTAACTTCTGTGTAACTTCTGTTTCGCTGGTGAAAGAGATCTCTTGAGATTCATAGGCGACTTTTCTTTCAGCTTCAGCAAGCCATGGCAGAAAAGACTCGACTCTCGTGTGATGATCTTGATGTTTTTGTAATGATTCCTGTATCAAGTTGCCTTTGAACTGAAGGGTGCGGAGGAGCCTTCGATATCGGTAGTTTATGTCATGGAGTTTCTGTTCGAGCATCCATGTCTCCTCCGCAGAAATGAAGCTGGATGCCTGTGCAGCGGCGACACTTGCATAGTAATTGTCTAGTTCTCTTCGAAACGCCTGCGAGAAATTCAAATAATGATAAGGCCAGGAACATGACAAAACTTTCTTTAGATATACAATTATAACAAGCAAAGCAATTATTAAACTTGTGCTCTCAACAAAGGAAAACCACCCGGGCGCTTACAAATCACTGCAAGGCCATAAAGAAGACTTCCATTTTATCAGGAAAAAAACTATTGTGCAATTGAAGGGCCACTATCTGAGGGTTAGCAAAAGGCTTCCAATAAGGCCTGCTCTTCGCTGGAGGTGAACGCCATTTAAAACTGTTGGGAAAAAGCTGTTCACATACATCAAAAGTTGTTTCGCGACCAGATACAAACAAGTTTGCTTTCACTCAGCAATCAACAATCAAAGCATGTATCTTTTAAAAACCATTATTGTTAATAACTTTCCATGGTTGGAAACAAAAAAGGCTCGCCTTAGAAACAAAATAGTCTTCAAAAAGTACCTGCTTCCAGACGGACGACAATAAATCGACGCAACTCGACGAAATGACAAAGAAGGCACCACTTTCGTTCCAGAGTAGAAACTAATCGTGTTGTTTTGAAACAGATCCTTAGGTACATAATCAAAAATCAGAGCATCAAACAAACACGTGTGAAAAGCCCAATTGTTTACCTTTGCTTCTGTGAGAAATGCCTCGCCATGTTTGTTAACATTTTCAAGGTCTTTTTCTTTGTCTTTCACCTCTTCGACAAACTTCTTAAACAAGGAAAAGATTATGTATGAATAGAACCTAGTGCTCAATGTTTACAAAGGTTCATTACTCACAAAACTTACACTTTGGTCTTCATTTCAGGCAGAAAATGAGCCTCTCCTTCGCAAGGAAGGCCGGATCTCACAGCGGCAGCTGCGCAGAAACACGGACGGTTGAAAAGACCAACAGTCACTATCCTGTAAAAGATCATCCGACTTCTTACAATTGAGACTTTTTAGGAGATCTTCTTTGACGATGCCCGAAATATTTGACGTGTAGGATAAATGTATCTAAACAAAAGTTAGAGCTGAAATGCAAAGAGGTGTGTATAAAACTAGGGGTGAAGAGGGGAAATAAGGGGAAAGGGGCAGCACAGACGCATTTGGCCATGCATCTTCAACATTGCATGGCATTGTACAATAGCGCAGAAAAAGGTGCCTTTGCCTTCTTACTGAATTCGGCAAAACACTTATTACCACAGAATGGCCTAAAGGAGAAGTTGCGGATGAAGTATTCCAATATGAAGGGAGATTTAGGAAGAGGCGACGGTGCTTTATGAAGAGCCCCCGGCGCTTTGAAAACGTCGCTGCCTGGGCACAAACAGGTGGACCAGCAGAGGATAAAGGTCCTCGAACATAGAAGCAAAAACACAAGTAAAGAGAGAGAGAAAGAGTGAGAATGGAAGAGAGGGGGTGGGGTTGTGGCACGCGACTGTGGTGAAAATTGACAGTTTTTCTCGTTGACACATCTGTTTCGAGACACTTTCTGGAAATACCTCATTTTAGATTCTCTCTGGAATTTCAGGAGCATATAAGCTCTACAAAATCCTGAATATAACACGCGTACCAATTGTGCTTAGAAGGACACTAATCCGAAAAAGCTAAAGTACATCGCACTCTCAAAAGGGTTCACAGGTCTATTTGAAAGGCTCTTTGGAAAGATGGAAATAGCCCTCGCAACCTATTTTCTGCAAACAAGATTTCCTAAAGCCGTGGCTAGGAGACTTGGTTCACTAATTGGTTGCATGCATAGACATTGGTTGCATTGCAACGCTTGGCTACACAAATGGAATTTGAACGTATTTGGTTTGCAAGCTGTGGGTAATTGTACACGATCATAAAACTCTATAAAATTACGAATTTGTCTTATTCTCGGAGCACCAGGGTTAATCAACGATCAGTTTAGCAGTCAACTAGAATCACAATTCAAGTCGAGGAAATTTAGCAAAGAAAGGACAACGCCAAGCGACAAAGAAATACTACGCCCAAGAAAAACAGTGGCGAACAATCTGTTTTATGACTAATTAGGAAAAAAAACACAACCTCAATTAAATACAATTTCAACACCTGGTTATGGTGCTCTTGACACCGAAAATTAGGCCAAAGTTTATATGCATTCTCACCGGCTGGTTTGGAAGTTCTCGGCACTCACCATCACAAATTTACTTGCAATTTTCCTTCGCCATCTTTCAGACTTAACGCGTTATTGCACAGTGAGTCGAATAGAAGCGAAATTTCAACAGAACGATAATCACAACATTAATTTACCCTAGAGACGCGAACATTGGTCAGTATCAAATTAATACCATTGTCTTCTGGGTCTATAGAGGATTCTAACAAAGAGGAAGCCAATTTTATTTATAAAGAAATTGATCTTAAGGCACCACAGAAATGCGAAAGACCCGTATGCAACTTCCAGTAACACTTAATGAGCTTTTCAAGAGATTGAAACCACGAGCTAAAGTCGAATAAAAACAAAAATCTGTGGTTTTTGTCTCTTTGCTTTTCAGTTCTTTTCAGTTCAGTTCTTAAAAGACATAATATTTTGATATTTTTATCTTATATTTCGATACTTGTTTAGAAAATATGGGCAACCACAACCACGACACGTTGTCAATAGCTTTAGCAGTTCTGTTCCCCGGTTTGTATGTTTATGCCAGTGTTGTGAGCGAGGCTCGATAATAATGGCAGTGTCAATTATAGAGTACAACTGAAATAACACCAAGATTGATTCTAGATAAGGCAAACGAATTCACTCCTAGAGGCAGAACAAAATAACATAGATCCACTTAGTCAACCGCAGATGAAAAAAAAATAAATTGAGGTTGATACACCATTCTTTCTAGGAAACAACCTTATCTAAATATACGAAAAAACCTCTGTCTTCAAAGATAATGCTCTGGCAAACCAAGTCATATTATGAAGCAACCTTCACAACCTGTATATTGTATCATTGGTCTTGGATACATGAGTCATATCCTTACTTGTCATTTCAGGAGGAAGGGTTTAAGGCCTAGGAAAATCTTAACAAATGCTACCTTGTGTCTTCGCAGTAGATCCTTTATTCCGACCAGGTCGACGGCATTGATGTGGAGTGAATCGGCCTGGTCCTCTGCTTTCTCAAGCCATATCTACAGTAGAACATTAAATAGATATTAGTACACGAGTGAATAGAAAAACTGATCATTCATTTCTTCAAGAAAATGAACTTATGAATAAACTATACGGCGGAATGGAACTGAAGGAAACACTGTAGACCATAGAGAGCGTAGGGCCGCCTTACACTTTATGCAGTGTCGGATGACAAGGATTTTCCATGTCGAATTACTGTATCTTCTACTTGCCCCTCTATAACGACTCATTATCTTTCGCCGGCGTGAGTAAACATAAATCTTACCAATCATAAAGGTGTTAGACAGTTATCTTAGAAAACGTCAATGGACGAATTTATCAATGGGCCTACTGGGTTCACGTATTTTCAATTTTAGGGGCCCCTGGCAATGATGAATTGAATAGCACGACACAATCACCTTCGGACCCAGGGCCCCGACAATCACAAGTACCGTATTTACTCTAATATTCCCGCTACGGGATTAGCGTTTCAACATAACAAAAAAGGCGGGATTATAGGAGAGGCGGGTGTATTGGGGAGGCTGGATTATTTTTTCAATGCCTTGAAGTCTAGCTTGAAGATACCGTTTAAACGTGAGTGTGGCAAATCAGAGCGAAGAGTATGCAATTTCAATAACAACAATAATTATCTTTTCAACAATAGAAATAGTGATAATATTTTTCAACAATAGCAATTTAACCCATTCGCTCTAAGCATAAGTTTAATCTTTGACTGTGGAACCCACACAAAGTGTATAAAGAATAGCAAATTCCAAGTATAAGTTTCAATTCCGCATGCGGGATTTCTGGGGAGACGGGAATATTCTTTTCAATCTATGAAATACAAACGGGATTACTAGAGAGGCGGGAATAAAAGAAAAGCGGGAATATTAGAGTAAATACGGTATGGCCCTGATTGGTGTTAGAAGTGAAGCACACTCTCTGCCCGGATCTCGGTTGGCAAAAAAGGAATGCCCCATTTCTTGTGTTGGCATAAATCAAGTAAAATATGGAGCCGTATCGCGTGGTTATAAGAAAAGGCCACACCCAAGAGCCCCGTCAGCAATTTGGCAAATCGAGAGCATGCTAACCCCCTGGCCTAATACCCCTTAATCGACGGAGTTGATGCATGGGGCACGAAAACCCTTTCACCAACTGATTATATAGATAAACCATTGAACCAGGGAAGTTGGTACTCTTTAAAACAATGTATGCAATATATACCAAGTAATTCGGAAATATCAAATGCCAAGAAGAAGTTTGTGATTCCCCTTTCGTACAAAGACAATGAAACAACGAGTGCAAAGGAATCTCCAGGGTGACTCATTTTTAGCATGCCCGAGCGACTGTTTTCAACACACATTACAAGCATTCCAGGCGTTGCCAAGCTAGAGGGTGCCACCTGGCAACCATTGCGATACTAGTCGTATTACATGCTGGACTCTGTCGAGCAAAGGCCAATTCGTCAAATCAGTTCAATGTGTTCTAAGTTTCTGTTTGCGGTAATTCAACACAGTCTTAGAAATGCTATCAAACTTGAGTCGCGCGAAGAGAATCATAAAAAATCTTGCCTTTTTCACACAGGCATATCTAAAAAAAGACCATCCAGATTAATTGTAACAATCAAGTTCATTACTAAGAAGATGCCCACTGATGTTTCTCGGATTATTTAGAAGTTGAGCATTATGAAATGGACTATTTTACTGTTCCATTCACAGCAGAGCACTGGGCGTGGCAAAAATAGTACAGTATAACTCCAAAGGACAAGTGAACGCCTTTTCAACCCTCATCAATGACAACATCTGCAAATCAACTTCTGGTAAGGGCACCAAGATAAAATAGTGCAATGACGGCAGTAGTTCAGGATAAGTCTCTGGCCAAACAAAAGCAGAGCAACCAAAGAGTTGAGGATCTGTGGGTGGGGCTAACAAAATGTTAATTACAATGCCTCAGTTTCAGTGTCAAATAGGTATTGAGGTCCAGTTATTAAGCCATAATTACTATGCTAAAAAATATGGCCACCATTTTCTGAAATTTGTGTTACCTGTAACCCATAACCTCTACCAATTTCACATGAAAACAGAGGATTATCCTTCTTGGCATCTCTCAGGAGCTAGCACCCTTTGCCTTGTTTTGGCAAGAGAGACAGGCCATCTTAGCCAACCATTTTCCATTGATGTCAAAACAGTCAAGTAAAGAGGGATAAAAGCAGAAGAGAAAGGAGGCATTCAAACTATACATAATGTATGTCATATGTACCAATAATCTAAAACAAAACATGCAGTGTCTTTCTTAACTGGATTGTCCTTTAATATTCACAATCTTGGTTTACTTTCTTTCATATAAATAAACCTTTCACCTATGGCAAGGACATTGCCAGTAGTGGTATTAGTGGTGACTCAAATACAACAAATGCTCATGGTCAGTCAAGCCCTACCTAGCCACCTTGGAGCCATTTCAAAACTATGTTTTGCAATTTTCATGGTTCAACCGTCTAACATTTTGGCAACCTCAGGACTTGCTGTATTTTCTTGTTTTAAGAGTTCCGAGTTCAAATGGCTGATTCAACTCTGCCCCTTGGCCCAAAAAGCATTTCACCTTATAACTTCAAGCGCAAATTTTTACAAAGAGCCTAACTTTGTTGGATACTAATAACAGCAAAGCTCGCATTCTGTATGACGCTTTTGGGCTCTGTTTATTTACAGGAGAACTCAAAATCCCAATACCAGCATTAGCATTTAATCAGGTCTTTTGACCCCTAATCAGTAATCAATACCCTAGATGCCTAAATTGCTAGAGGCAGGTTCTTGTATGTATTCACTGGCTGGTATTTCTAATACCACCATTTTATGTTCAGAAGTGAACAACAAGCAATATGAAAAATGGGTGCATTTGGAATACCTGCAAAGCACATTACACCATCTCAAACTTCTTTGTAGATAACATCAAAAACGGGTGGCCTTGCATTAAATTTCAGTCAAGGCACCTTAAATGATTGTAGAGATGTTATTAGACCACCAGCAATTTCAGAATGTGATACATAAGTCAGGAACAATACATGCTCAGCTTTATTTCAAGCCTGCCTAGCCCTCTTGTGAATTCATGTGCATGATAATGAGCACACTTTCAACATGTGAGAATGGGCTTATACTGAGAAAATTTAGAAAAATTTTTCATTTTCATTGAGAGTCCTATGTATTGTCATTAAGGGCCATATATAAAGTAACTGATAATAGCTGCTTTTAATAACGTTAATATCAATTTTTTAGAAAAAAATACTTCCGTGAAAATTGATGTTCATTAAGGCTTGAAAAAAATGTTGTGAAAAATTCAAAGCAATTTCTCGGTGGCTTTATTTTAGTTCCTTGATGTTTAGACTTTCCGAATGAATAATGACTAAAATTTCACCACACGCTTTCCTGTCTGATATCTTATGGTGAAAGAATCCTTTTATCCGCAGCATGCAAAAACACGCCCAGGTTCTCTGTGGATCTCAACAGGACTGGCTGTCACCATAAACAGTACAATTTTTATTCCTGCACAAAGACTCAGTTACTTAAAAAATGCACAATCGAGTAACGCCACTCAAACAAACAAAACAGCAACGATAGACACTTGTTTTCTGGTAGACATGTAAACAACTCTCTACGCCACACTGGCATTTCGAAACGAGTTGGAGCGAGTTTTCCCTCTCATAATTCAGATAAACAAAAAGGTTCACTTCCTTTCTACTGCGCTTGAATAAAGCCTGTATTTCTCTTTTCAATCATTAGAGGATTAAATAATGTAAGGGATTAATGTTTTTTTACCCGCATTGTTTTTTCCCACTGTTGTTCTATAATGCGATACGCCCCTCGCTGACAATGTATGAAAATCAAGAGTGAGAAGTGGGCCAATTAGGGTTGTAATTTACTGGGTTTCTTTCGTATATAAATCGCAACCCTTCGTAGAAAAGTGGAAAACCTCAGGCCCAACGCGGTTTTGTAGGCTAAGTTAGAGAATATTGGTCTCCGCACGAAATCAAACAGAAATTTTTGTGGGACTGCCAAACCTCAAAAACCCGAGAAACCGACCTACATCATCATGGTCGAAGTGATGCTCAGTGGGGCATTAATCAAAACAGGGTCGGTTAAATTAGAATACTCAAAAGAGTAACGCACTTCGATTATCAAGCATGTTCATATTGCACCCAAGAACCTGCACGTTCGCTCAAAAGTTACAATTTCTGGTGACATATTGCCATCACATTCGGCAGTGCCAAAATTCAGGCACTTCAAAAAACTAGCTTCGTGCATAACAAAATAGAGAATTGGCGAAAGTAATTGAAACGTCGCTCTCCAATAAAGAGGCTAGGCCCTTGAAAACAAAAACAAATCGCCACAATATTGAGAGGGGTTGGTAAGAACTCAAGCAAAGGAAGTCCATAAACAAACCTGGAATTCAATGACAGGTTTCAGAGGTGGAACTTTAATTATATGAGCTTCCATTTTATCGGCATGATAGCTTGGTAGTATTCGTGCAGGCTTCCTCTGTCCTGAGCAGTTGACTTCCCTTGATGATGTCTTTGTTGGTGTTCGCTGGTGGGTGTGATTCACATTCTTCGTTCCACGTGACGTCGTGTCTCACATGGGCACCCTGGGCGTGCCAGCCTCTCTATCGGAAGCCAAACGTACATTCCATTACATGCCTGGAATTCTGCTACATTCCACCCCCCGGATTTGATATAACACTCTGGCATTGATATTTTACTGAAATCCAAATAGATTTGAGTGCTCCGTCCATAGGGAATCAGGAGGTTAACAGGTGAGTTTCTTGCAGGCCATTTGGAAGTTTGGCTTTCCGCCTTCAATTCCAAACAATGCCCTAATCCACAAATTCACTTTCATAAAGATTAAAGATACTCTTTTAAAATCAAGTACTTCCCCAGGGTCAATGCTACAATGGCGATAAGCAATAACAGTTTTGCTTTACACCAAACCGTATTCAAGCAATGTTTGGAAGAAATTAAACTTTAAATTACAGAAAAATTGTAATTGATTTTCTTGGGATTAACTAAAAAGACAACTGCCAAATCTAATATTTATCGATGCAAAAACGCACATGAAGCAGCAAGTATATGAATGGCTACTGTGGAAATATTGGTAATAAAAGTCACAAAATGGAAGGCGAATGGCATCTGTCGAGCTATATTACTTACCTTTCCAACTTCCTCATTAAGCTTCTCAAATTTGAATTTTCAGAAAGAAAATTAAAAAACAATCATAAAGATTTAGTCCGTTAAACTCCAACTGCAACATACTTTAACAAGGAATTCCACATAATCGTTAGACTTTTCTATTGACATCAGCTGAGTCAGATGGTTGGTTTTAAAAAGGGAAGTTCAGATGAGGTAACACGCCCCACCCACAAATTTAGTTGTAAAATTTCGGTCCGAGACGATTGTTAATTGCGGTGAAATAATTTATAACAAGTTTACCTTCTAAACAGAGTCTAGAAAAAGTTATAACCCTCCTCTGGCTGCAAATTTTATAATTCAAACCTTTCTGATTATCGTTTAAAACGAAAAACCTTTCTACATTGACTTCATTAAGATTACCAATAAAACTTTCTCAAATATTACATTAACATTTTCTGGACTCTCCCTTTTAAAAAATTTTTCGCACAGTCATGGTTCTCCGTTTCACTGCCTTTTTAACGAGAAAAATGCCTTAATGGAAAAATGCCTTTTTAACGATTAAACTAGTTAGTCATATTACTACACAGTGAATCGAACAAGTAAACGAGTTCTTCTGTGTCTCGTATATAGTTAAAGTTCCATTGTTGTACATCTTAAATATGATAATTTGCTCTATAAAAAGTGATTTTACTAGAAAATGGGATGCAGACTTTCGGCATTTGTATGCATCGATAGGTAAAGGCTTGGTAGGATCATATGGGAATTGTAGAATTTGAAAGTGTATTCCCCGTAGACAAGCAGCAAAAAAGATGACAAAAATACAGTCCTTTGGGATATTGAAACCTCGCTCGATAGTTTCATGACAATGAAACAAAAGATTATATTACAATTACACAAATAATGACAGTAATAAAACATGTCTTTATATACAATGAAAACACATTTTTCTCTCAAAATAAATAGCATCTCAGTATAACGCAACAAGATGAACGGAGCTCTTTATTCCTTTACTGAAACAACTTCTAAACACGAGCGAAGCCTATAGTCAGAATAAGCCACAAATAATGAAGAATGGGCCTACCAAATTCGACATTAGTAATGACCTAAGCAAGGAAGCTGATTTTTTTAAATAAGGACTCAAGCTGAAGATAGACTGGGAGGGAGGCGGCATGGCCACAAAGGGGGGGGGGGCGACAATTAATAATATTTGTTCTTAACAGATTCGAAGCGAGTTAAAATTTTTATGAAAAGAGGCAACATTTTTTTCAACACAGTAAATCTGCGAAGTGTGTCAAGGTTTTTTGAAGACATAACACTATCAAGACACGTCTTGCTACAATAATAAGGGACAAAAAACAGCTTTCCATTCTATTCATGGCCCCAAGAAATCCAAGCTTAGAAATATTATTCGCTTTTACTTTCCTAGTTATGGCCAGCCCCCCTTGGTCAAAATACCATAATCTCCAGTGATTTTAAGATTACCAGAACACAGTCTCAAATTGGTTCATAAACTCCCCGATCCTAGCTCCCAATGGCTTCACTACACTTCAATCACAACCCCACTACACACACGTCCAGCCTTTTCGATTTAAGCCCCACAGTAGAAACAGTCTCTTCTTAGTGAATGCCTTCATTCTTCACGCTCAGCAAAAATATAGCGAGAAATTTTTAAGGGTTTCTCTTGTTACATTATATACAGCTCAGCAGATACGTCGCCATGGAATGAAAGAGGCCATAACAAAGAACATAATCCCTTGGTTACCACCAGGATCAGACTGTCGTGAAAATGCGGAATTCTTGGAATAGCAGGTCGATTTGTGGGTGAATTCTCATTTCGCTAAATCATCACTGGGTTTATTAGGCTTCCTCCTTCTCTGTTTCCTCTTAGTCGTCTGCCTGTAAAACAAAATAAAAAATTTCACTACTTTTTGACCCTGAAACATAGGTCACATTCCCTGTGATTCAATTTATATAAAATGTTCATAAAAAATGTTTAAAATTACCCGACACCCATTCCGCCACTAGAAAGGCAAGTTTCTCTAAATGTAAGTTTCTCAAGAAACAAACGTAGCATAAGGAATCACGAGGTGTAGTCACATCGAGAGGAAGGACCAGGACACTGCTCGATAAGCATAAAGCTCCTCAGTGTCCTAAAACCTGCCTTCGGAAGCTAAATACATACTCGCTGCAAGTTGTGATTATTTTCAATTTCAATTTTTTCGGGATTTGCAAGCTGTTTTCAAATTAAATATTGAGATAATATTTTGTAAAATGGACGAGTGGATTGAGGAGCGAGGGTGGCTCAGTGGCCAAACGTTTACCCAGAGTGAAGAGAGTCGCCAGCTCTCTGTAATTCCAGGCATAAGGAATCACGAGGTGTGGTCACATCGAGAGGAAGGACCAGGATACTGCTCGATAAGCATAAATCTCCTCAGTGTCCTAAAACCTACCTTCGGGTGCTAGGTAGAAAACAAATACTAAAATGCTAGAGTAGCCGTCTCCAATTCATAGGGTAATGTTTGAAGGCTTTCGTTGTTAAAAATCTTAAATTGACTCATGAGACAAGGCTTTTACAGGTAGAAATGTGAAGGTAAACCAAAATGATTACATTGACGCATGCAGATTATTGGACAGGGAAGGCAGGACAAAAGTGTTGTGAGGGACAACTGATTTGAAATGTGCTTTGAAATCTCAAGATATGTTTAAATGGACCTTTCGTAGGTCTGTGGCGTTTTCACAGGTGACATGGCAAATGCTTGTTACCCCAAATGTATTGTATCTAGGACATTATTCGACCTTGCCTTGGCAAATTCAGGCCCTACCCCAAGTAGACCTCAATCCCTATTCTCTGGTACCTTACGTGTAACTTCAGTTTAGGCCAAACAAATGTGCTGCAATAGAACTCTTCCAACTCTAAAAGAGGTTACTGAGGTTTCAAAGCAGTTTACTTTTGAGCTTTGTTACCTAAATACTGAGGTAGGAGAAGGTCTTCAGTCTCAAAAACGAAAAATGCTCGTTTAAAACATAAAACCTAAATGCAAAAAAGAATCCAGTATCCTGAAAAGAATACCTCCATAAGCCTATATGTTCCGCTTTTTAGAAAACATATTCATAACTTGACTTCGAATGCAATCAAATGATGAGGTCGAAACAACAACAACAACAAGTGGCGCCTATACTGATACTTACTTAAAAGTACCAATGGAAATACATATGCAAGTGAATTGCCCAAAAAATTAAGAATATAGGATAGCTAAATAATTACAGTTACAGACAAAGGCGGTTTAAATACTAACCTCGGTTCTGTTTCACTGTCTTCTGGTGCAGAGATAATTTTCAAGTCACCACTTTTAGTTATAACTGCGGACTAGAAATGAAACACATCAGTCAATGTGAGAAAAATACAAAATAAAGGAATATGCAAATAGATTTGTAGGAAATAAAGGCATGAACAAAATGTCCTCGTGGAAGTAGCGATGGGTTTCTTGCCAGGAGAATGCTTTTTTTGTGTATCTTAGCACACTAGCACATAAAAATTAATACTCTCAGTTTCAACTTCCATTTCTAACTAGTCTTGGCTTTAAAAAGGAGAACATAAAATAGCCACCGTAAATAGTTAATCACAAATTGGGTTACAAATTTCATCTCGCATATTGGATCACACATGCTATCTACACAGCCTCTCTCTTGAATCTAAATCATAATACGTAAGGCGAAAGGTAAGATTGGAAAAATTTGTGAGAAAAGTTTCTTCAAATTGTTCAAGGTCAAGCAGCATATGCAAAAAATTTAATATCAATAGCTGCATTAAGAAGAATTTAAGAGACTGATCTGGAGCTTAAAGAACTTCAGAAAGATTAGAAACTTTAGAGGTTAGACTAAACATAGAAAATTAAAAATTCATCAGCGTTCTTAGCCTTTTTATTATTACCGTTGTAGACTCAAGGCTTCACAAGGAAATAATATCAAATTGATTCATTATTTATGCAGATATCTGGCATTTCAACAGGAAAGCTCTTGATAAGAGAGTTACCATTAAATTTAAATGCAAACACGATGCACCTGTGGCTTTACTCCTTAGGTATTTAACAATATTGTTATATAGATTGAATATAGGCTTTTTTACTTGGCCAGCAACCAAGTTATCTACCAAAACTAAGAAGGTGAAATGGATAACGGTTTTTTTCTAAGCAGAAAATAACAAAGAGGCGCTCAGAAACTTGGTGCCTAAATATAGCGTAAAAAAGTGTGCAGTAATTATAAGGTGTAAACTCAGTCTTCTTTTCATAATTTCAGAAACTTAATTTTTAACCTATTCCACATACTCTTTCACTCTACCCCTCATACTCTAGTTGCAACAACAACAACTCTCGTTCCAGTCCCTCATTCCATCATTCTCGCAAAGGATCACCGAACTGCCTTTTCTCTGGCTGTGTCTATTGCCACAGAAAAAACTCGGCCAGGAATGCTAATTAAAGTATTCTTTATCTGGAAACTGCTTACTTAAAATGCATAAAATAACACTCAGACAAATTACTTGAGTTATAGAGAAGAATTTTACTCTTGCAATATTTGTGAGATTAAGAATCTTTAATTGTCTTTTCGCTTTATTGTCTTGCTAAGAGCTGCTATGGAAACAGGCAAAATATACCTTTGGCTGAAATAATGAAAAGATAAGGCGGACGATGGATGAATCATGAATTCAGATAAGTAGCTCATACTTAGAAATAGAAATGCTTGCGAGTTTCTAAAAAATCTCAATAGAAACCTACGTGGGAATGGTGATCGCCATCTTGTGTCGCAGTAGTGTCTTCGAGCTCATTCACTAATCATGAAAGGAGAAAAACATCAATGCTATCATATCTAACTGTATCGTTAACGGAAATGTAAAGTTAATGGAAAGATTGGACTATCATCTGAAGAGGTCGGGTTTGTTAATATCAATGGGCAATATTCATTTACCGGAATAATAGAAACGCCACGTCAATTCTAACGTAGGGCAGTATCTATACCGGGTCATAAGACAAACTGGATTAAGAAATTTGTTTTCAAACGATTGGAGGGACCTGCAAAAGAGTATCTTAGCTTGCTTATAGTTAGATGAATAAAGCAGAGACAATGATGATCGCAAAGACGGCAAAAGTTATTAGAAAACTGCAGAAATAGACAGATAGACATCATATGTGATAAAGGTGGCTGGATGTGTTCCAATAGAGACAAAAGCGAGGGATATCTAAGCCATGATTGGAGCTCATTAGTTTACAAAACAGGTTGTTGGTGTCTGCATGAGCAAAGGGGCATTTTCAGGCACCGCGGAGCGTTGAAAAAAGTGGGGGATCTAAAAAAGTAGGGGGGGGGCTAAAACCATTATAAAAGAGGCTTTATTGGTAGTTTATCACTTAATATTTGGAATTTTTTGAAAAATTGGGGGGGGGGGGGCTAAAGCCTCCTCGGCCCCCCCCCCTGCTCCGCGGTGCTTGATTTTATGACTCTGGTTTGCAGTGGTACAAAGGTTTAAGATCATTTTCGATATTTTTAGTATCAATTTAATGTGATATCATAGCAGTTATTCAGAGTGACCCATAGAAAGCCGGAAAAAGGTACTCAAGGGCCATTCTTAACTACAAAAGCACTAGGATTAATAATGCACAACAAACCATCAGGTAGGATGACGTAACTTGCAGGGAAGTACCCCTGTCGACCATCAGCCATTTCTCCGAACCACCAATTCTCGTTGTCCTTATAAAGCACCGTGATTACGTCATTCGGGTTGAAGTGCAGTTCATCTGAGCGGCTTGGGGTGTAGGGATACATTGCAACGACCTGTTGGTAAGCATGCAGCTGTATTGTTAAATAACGAGCATTTGAACGTCAAATCAGTTACCGGGATACAAAGGACGCATGCGCAAATAGAGTAATGGTTAGCATGTCAATCACATCAAGATTGATCCATTGATTCATTGATTCAAGGTTGATCCGTATACCTATCCTTATACAGTGCCAAGGGTAAAACTTACAACGACAAGCCACTACATTGAGAATGATTTCATCTGATTTACTTGCGATTCAATCAGCCCAGTAACAAATTGAGAGGAAAGGCTAGATGATTTAATGAATACCCACTTCTAGCTTGGTATACTTTAATAAATGGAGCCAAAGACCTTACCTGTTGTAGCCGCGATGCCGTCCTTCCTTCGGTTGCATAAGAACTTAGATTAAAGACAGGATTGGTAGATTCTTGCAGCTGAGACATTGTCTAGAAAGAAAACAGGCCATAGTTCAATACAAAAAAGGAGAATTGGGCTAAATAGGGCAGGTAGACATTAGAGCGTGCACTGCAGTGGAACAGGGATATTGCTGAGTTACGTTACCAAGTATTCATGTGACGTTGTTCATGTTGCGTAAATTTTAGGGTTTAATGGGCCATGGTATTCACCGGATTTCTTTTTTTTTGGGAGGAGGGGGTTGTTCAAGATACGAAATGGCTGACTACATACCAATGGGAGTCCTCGACGATCGACGCCACTGTAGTAGGGGCTGGCTGGGGTGGATTGGTAGGCCGCTAAAACAAAAAAATAACCATACATAATGAAACATTGAGCGGAGATTGGAGAAAAAGAATTAGTAAACCGCCACTGGAAAACCTGATATAAATTACAAAAAGAGAATTTGATTTTTTCAAGAATCTCGAAATATGATGCACTCCCGTAAATTTTATGGATTCAAGGTTTTCAATACACCAAAGATTCCAAATTTTGCTTATATTGCAATGCAATAAATATATCTATTTTCCGCAGTTTTTACATGCATCGCTTCTGATATTTTGGAACACACGAAAACCTGGGTACTGCTTCTGTACACTGTGAGCTGCTCCTAGAAGCCTTGATCTCTTATAAAAAATCCAGTTGGATGATCCAGTAAGCGTTTATCAGTAGCGTTCCTTTTTATGACGTCATGACGCTCAATGATACGAAGTTTTAAAGAACGAGCTCAACGCGGACTGGAAATGCTGTTTTAAATGCAACAACGAAAAGTTAGACCAACATTAGGCCTAGGTCTTTTGGCTTCATTCAGTGAATCGATTTCATTATGGTAAGCGCGGTATTAGCGGAAAGTGCAGTATTTTAGAGGAATAACAGTTCAACTTGATCATTGTATCTTTTAATTCTTTAGCAATCAATATTGGAAACCATAGGCAACCTCATATAGCCCAGGCGAACCACATCTACTGCCTGTGATAAATAAAACCAATCACTGTACGACATGGATAGTCGTACTAGGCCTGGGTACGAGTACCTTTTGTTTCAGGGAAGTCACTTGATTGGCTAAGCAGTCTTGCTCGTTGGCTGCCTCCGAAGTGCTGCAATGCATGCGGGGAAGCGGACATCCGCCGGTCAGCAGGCGTCTGCAACAGAAAGCAACTCATAAATATGGGGATTGATAAAGCACATTTATACTAAAGGGAAGCAGTGACGGATCAGGAAATGAGGAAGGCTCCACATGCAGAAGTCGTAATACGAAAAGGTGTTACATGTTAGGAACAGATTTCTAAGGTGGCTTTTAAAAAAAGTGAAGTGAAAAGGCCAGGGAAACTGAACGCTATATTTGTTCGCATCGCTTTGAATAAGGACAGATCAAGTTTAAACGCAATGAAACTTCGTTGGGTGTTGGTCTTGAGAAGGGCCAAAGGACAAAGTTCATTTTTCAAGAAAGGGTGACCACAAACAAACCTACTATAAGATAATGGAACAAATAGATAAACAAATAGATAACGGAAACCAAGACTCTCTTCTGATGTCTTGTTTCAAATAATACTGGTGTAAAGTTTTACAAATAATACTGACAGTTTTTGTCTTTCAAAAAAATACTGCTCTGACAGGAAATATTTAAAATCTTGCCGAATGCCGAATTTCTATAGACCATTGAGAACTCAAACAGGAGAACTACACCAAGTATTTTATTGAATTATATCATATTTTTTGTGGCTTTTATCTTGTCTCATAAAGCCGTAAGTTAGCTGCAACAAATACTGTTTGAAGGCAGTCTTCAAGACACACTTATACATTTCAATGGATGTAGTAATAAAAAGGAACACTTAGTCATAGCAGATGCTTTTAAACAAGCATCCAGGACACTTGGCCTTGTAAGGTTAGTCAGCAATGAGTGAAGAAAGGCTTGCATATCTTGTGTATTGAAGCAAAACATTCTCCCTTGACCAGCGTCTTATCAAAAATAGATCGCTGTCATTCAAAGTAGGGATTAGGCCTCTTAAATGGCGTGATTCAAAGAAGGAACGGTGGGCAAATAGCTGAAAGGAAATTGCACACATGCCTTTGCCACTTGTTTCGATGTGGGCAGAAGAGTTGAGAAGTCAGAGCCCCATGTCATCACAGTCTCTGACATTGCGGGTCCCGAGGGGCCTTGGCTCGGGGGTGTCTTTGGTGACTGGTACATGCTTGCATTCTGAAAAAGAAATGCCAATGATATGACATATATAACGGGTCCTCCGGATTTCAAAGAAAAGGAAGAATTGATTCAAGAACCACAAAGGGATTTTCATAAGTTATTAAGACAAGCTATTAAGTGATGAATCGCTACGGCAACCACTATTCGTAACTGTGATTGGAAATAGCTTAGCTTGCATATTAGTCGAGATATTTGATCCTATGAGTGGCTTCGAAGGATCGCTTATGACGTCATCAAAGGGCCTTGGAATTCCAGCAAAATTCAAGGCGCCATTTCTTCCACGCTTATTTTTTGTAACCGAGTCCGGGGGCTACATAAAAAATATATAAAAGGCTCGAACAATTCCAGGCACCAGCTGTTAACTAAACGCACTTCATTGTACTATTTAATTTTGCCTTTGTGGAAATACTGTTCATAAAATATGCCCTCCCGGCTTGAAGAGGTGTGTGGCTTTCGCAAACAAAATTCAACACCTTTGCTCAATATCACCGGGGAGGGGGGGGGGGGGTTGGGGTACACCCTTAACCTCCCAACATCTTAGATACCCTTGCAAACAACATGAATGTCTTGAGGCTCCTTTACATTAGAAATGTATTGTCTGGCCTTTGAAGTCGGAAAGAGGGGTTCCCTTTTTGAGATTATGACGAACAGTAAAAAAGGAGCATGAACAATTACAGGGTGCAAGAGTAAAAGGTGAGAGCCATATCATCATGTCTCCGTCAAATCATCAAGAAAAACGCATGAACATACCAACATTGTGTCCATTTTTTGCTTTAAAGTTTCGATGCGCAATTTGTCCCCCCCGAAATCGGCAGTGCCCCCGAGCTGATGCTGGGTGTCCTGCAGTGAGGGTCTGAAGGTATCCTTGAGCGCCTGTCTCTCATTTTCAGTTCGCATGGTATCGTTCACTCTAGTCGTCTTCATTTGCTCTGAAAGTAAATACACAGAAAAGGGTGGGATTGCCTTTGGCAGTTTCAAGGTTAGCCATTGACAAAACATCAAATACACACCATCTACCAAGACTTTGCTTTGAACAACGACAATATTATAGATATTTACAGAGGAATGCCTCAGTCACTTGAAAGTGCTGTTTCTCGTTAATCTCATTTATCACTTAATATAAAGAAAGATAAGTATTGAATATCATCTTATCATTCGCCCACTTCAAATACGTTACAATTCAGGTAATGGGAAACGTTTGTCACTTTAAAGGCTTGATCAACGTAGGCCAGATACCAAGAAACAAGTAACTACTTCCCAATTATTTACAGGTCTATTAAAAAGAACGATATACAAATGCTGCTACGTCCTTTTACCTTCTAAATCGAAGATGTAGATGAGAACTGGGTGCCCAGCTCCAAATGAGCAGAATACAATCATGTTCTCTTTGGGATGGAAGTCAACATCGCTAACAGCATTGGTGTATCCGAGGTCATTGTATTCGTAAACAGGGTCGGCTATTGGAAAAACAGAAACATTAAAAATGTTGATAATTACCCCCAGAACAACGTTAATTTTGTTTGCTTCAAAGGGGCCTTTCCAAATTGGTGAAGGGGGTGTTCAAGAGGAAAAATCGGGAAAGAGAGCTTCCAAGGCAGTATTTATAACCCAAAGTATAAAAATAATTCAAATTCTTAAAATAACGCATTGAATTTTCCTCCAAGTTGAATCAAAAGTCTAAGGCAGGCAAAAAACCCAAATACGAAAGATAGAATTCAATACACAACGGAGAAACCTTCTTTTTGTGATTCTATCAAGTTATGAAGAAAACTGCTCAGTTACATAAATACAAATATTAACTCAGGAGTAGAAATTCTCTCATGGAAAAATGTTTTGAAAGAAGTCTTTGAAAGAGACAGAAGGCTTTGCATAACAAAATTAAATAAATGAAAGTGGGACAATTGGATCTTGTTTGGACTGATCGGGTACTGATGAGGTTCCCACGCTGTAAAAGACATATCCAATTGCTACCAGTCCATAAAAGACATGTGTGACAAAGAAAAGGTGGTGGCGTCGTGTCAAATCAAGTTCGTGCTTCCTAAGGCATCTTTAAGAACAAAAACTGCCAGCAAGAAAGTCCATGGGGAATAAACAAATGCTAAAAAGTTCCGATATGTATGTTTCTTTCCTGTCCATTTGGGAATTTCATCATGAAAGTAATTTTCTGTCTTTCACACTTTGTGAACTTGGTTCATGTAATCCCACAAAAAAATGATGAATAATGGATATCTCGACTCAGGTCACTGCATATCAACAAATAATAATCATAAAATTCCACTAGGTCGTGGTTCCCTTTCAAACATATGTCACTTCTCATCATAAATGGATGTTATAAGTTGCATTACCAGTTTCACTATTCCAGACATGAGCGGTACCATCTTCAGAGCCAGATATAACAAAAGTTCCACAAGCAGACGTCGTACTTCTTATGTGTTCCTTCTGGTTTAGGGCTCCAAGATATCTTTTCATGACAGCGGAGCTAAAAAGACATTGATGTCAAAAAATAAAAGGCTTTAAAAACTGCAAAAAGGAAATAAAAAGAAAATTTTTTATGGTTAAAAGGAGCCAACAATTTCAATATTACCTTGTCAAAAATGAATAAGAAGAAATTTATCACAGCATTAACAAAAAGCAGTGAGATGAAGAATTGAATACTATCCTATATTATGAAACAGAGATACTAAAAATCAAAGACAACTTCAGAGGACCTTTTTTATATTAATCAATCTAATTTGCCGCTTTGCTGTTCAAAAAAAGATCAGTGAATGATTACTGAATGAATAGGTGATTGAATGTTTAGATGATTGATGATACCTTCTGAGGTCAACCATACGAATGAAGGCGTCTCTCGCGTGGACCAGCAACTTCCTTCCACTTGGATGCAGCTTCAGTGAATTGATTGGAGTACCCTGCAAAAGGCGTCGAGAAAAAGTTGAACGAGTAACTGCTTCTAAAAATAATTTGAAGATGCTAAGGAGATTCGTCTACAATAACAGAAATCATTTGAAGAATGATGCATTTTTATGGAATATAAGATAATCGCAGGAAGGTCTAAAAACATTACAAAAAGCTGGAAAGGAGGACATTTCTCTGAAAGTTTAAAAATTAGGCAACATAAAAAGATGACTAACCTTTATTTCTTCTAGTCGAATAGTTTGTAGAATTTTCCAGCTTTTTATACCAGCCTCTGTAATAAACAAATAAGCTCATAACATTGATGATTAAATATCACGATTTAATGAATATTTATTGATGTTAAACAATTTTATTGCGTCCATTACATACTCGATTAAAGTAAAAAGTTAACGAAATTTTTCTGAGAACGAGTGTTGATCAAAACTATAGGATGGCGATGAATATTCTATTCTCTAAATTGGAATAATTAGAAAAGTCAAGAACTAGAATTCAAAGTCAATTCTAAATAAAAAATATTATTCACATATATATCATTTGGCAGGAATTTTCAAACCATTTTCCCTGGAGCTTAGCAGCTACCATAACTTGCTAATATTAATCAACCTTTTACCGGCAATATTTAAAACAGCCAACTTAAAGTGTTTTTAATGTTCTAAGTCTAAAAGCCACATATGATGTTCTTCTTCTTTGATATCCTTAAAAACATTGGTAAGTACAATTGGAAACAGACAAACCATCCGCGGCAAGGTCACGTGACTTTCGTTTCCCGCCGAAATCTGGGAGTGACACTCTCCATAGAACAATGACACCGATGCTGTCGCCAGAATACATGTGATCACCTTGACAACAAAATTATGCTGGCAGTTAAAAACAAACTTAAAAATTGAAAAAGTAACTTGCAGCTCGCGGCTTAGGACTGTATCGCTTATTAAGGTCATCAAAAATTTAATAAATTCAAAAATTCAAAAGCACCAACTTTCCCCCATAATATATGCGGGAGCAGGAAGCACAAATGATACCGAATTGAATGGAGGACAAGGACAGGTGTGCGTTTCCATTTCTGAGGGGAATTCTCCAGCTTGGAATGAAGGTACCAAACAATTTTTCTCCTTTTCTCTCCAACCAATAAATCAAAATGGAAATTAGAAGCGAAATCATAATTTTCGCATACTTAAAGTACTTTTCGTCTAGACATTTAGACATCTAGACAAAGTACAGAGTATGCAAACGTCGGAAAATGATAAAAAAACTAACAAAATAAATTGACCGTTGTGGATCGATAACACTAGAGGATTGTAACATTACTACACTGCGTTCTTTGCAGCAGAAGAGTTCGTTTGTGTTTTCTCTTAGGCTCGTAGAGAAGAAGGTTTAAAGTGAATCATGCACTCTTCTCACAATCCTCTATTGTTACTCTGAGGTGCTTCGAGGAAAAGGTACTTAATGAACACGAAAAATGTTTCTGCTATTTCTTGTCATAGTGATGTTTTGTACTACGAAACATTTCTTCAAACCATAAATCTTTAGCTTGCAAAGTGCATCATTGCAATTGTCCTCTTTATATTGAAAAAGACTATAATTTTGAAACTGAAACAGAGAATAGCTAGAGTAGTATAATTTTCAACAGAGAATCTTGCTGGTCGTTAGTTTTCAAGGTACAATAAATAAATCATACCTGCAGGCTGGAAGACAATACTGTTGATGAGTCCACTGTGGCCCGCCATCTCACGGAGAAGCTGAAATAAGGAGGTGACCATCAAATGATTTCTTGGCTAAAAAAGACTCAAATACTGGGTTACGAAACATAGATAATATAGTGGTGTCCTTTGAAAGAGAACATTCAGATGGGAATGCATTGTTGATGCCTCATGGGCTTTTACAGTAGGTTTTGCATGTTTGAGCTACTATGATAGGCAACAAAATTTCCTCACACTTACAAAGTAGTTTTTCATGTAGCACACAAAAGAAAACTGCCTTCGTTGAGTTGCAGGGAATCGTACAATAGCGTCGTAACAATAAAGCACAATTCAGGGAAACTGAAGTTTGCGATTAGAAGCAGCAAAAAGCCAAGATAGCAGCAAACCACTTCAATTGGCAACTAAAGAGCCATGTTAGCCTTGTTTCAGAAAATTGACTAGTCTCCTTGACTGTGTTGATCCAAGGCAAGCACCAATTACCATTTCTAATTAAAAGCTTTCTCTGATTAAGTTCCTAGGCCTTAAACATGGTGATAACCACGTGATATATGCTACAGATGACGTCATATCAAATTTCAGATGGTCTTCACCGCTTCTTACCTAAACGTTGAGAGGATTTCAACGTAACAAATCAATCTACGAACATATAATCTAGGTTACAAACTAACTTGAATCCAAACAGTGAAAAAGAATATTCTTCAGAAATATTCACTTCACTTCAGAATTACTCTTGAAGTACTAACTTTTCCATGAAGACCATCAGAAGCCTTGGTCCAAATTCTGACAACTTTGTCGTATCCACCGCTGACAATTAGGCTCGACTGGACTGGGTGGTGCTTTGCCGCGTACACAAACGACGGGTGAGGGTATATCTTGATGGCGTTGCTGATAAAACGCTTCACGTCCCACGTTCTGCAATCAAACAAGCCGCGGTATAAACCTTCTCATCGAGCATTATTTACTCAGAAAGCCAAACAAGACGTTAACCACGTCTCCACGTGGTCTGTTCTGAATCCCGATAGAAAAGGAGACAGTGACTTAAAACGAGGCAAATAAAAGATTGGCTTCACATGCCACGATCACCCTGCTTCGGTGTATCACCAATGGTCGTGGTATGCAGAAATTCTGCTAGTACGTGACTTAATAAATTTGCAACAAGCTTCGAGTTTTCAAACACCAGACTTATGGTAAACGCAGTCTTAAAAGAAAGCATAGCCTGTCCCTGGATACATTTTCTAAGGAGGGGCATCTTCACAATGATTGAGTATATCCAATTCGTAAAAAAATTCAAGGCTAGAACTAAGAAAAACCAGTTGGGAAGGTTAAAAATGGCCAGCCTTCACTGCTGCACCAAAAAAAAGCAACTCAGTTGACAGTGCTGTATGAAAAACGGTGGGTTCCTGTAGCAGAGTCTTCGAGTAAGGAAAAGAATGAAGATACTAGAAAAGTGCAAAGAAAACAAGGGAAAATGGACTTTAACTTGAAAGAATGGATAGCAAGAGTCGGATAAGAAATGAGGTTTGGCAGCTGCTTTGGCTTAGAAAAGCGTCCGGTAAAGTTACCTTTTTATTACAAAAAAGTAAGCACAAACGGGCTGAAGAGAGATTATATACCTGACAGTTCCATCAGACGAAGCGGTAAGCAATTCTTTGCCGTCTGCTGACCAAGACATGTCATAGATTATCCCAAAATGTCCAGTAAGTTCGCCTTGAAGAGAGCCTGAAGGGATCTACAAACAAAAGCGGGTAAGTAAATAGATCAGATGAATACCAGGGTAGTCTTCACAATTTTGCAAAACTCACATACCTTTAATTTTGAATCCTTCAGCTTAGTGTGAGTTAACTTTTTACAGAATCAAAGAAAGTAAGAGAATTGAGCCTTAACTTACAAAAGAGGACGAATAAAAAATAGAATGCTCTGACTTACCGCGTAAATGAGAATCGGATAACCACTGGCATCACTGCAAGCACAAGCAAGGTTTCTGCAAGAAGAGATGCAAACAGAAAATTAAAAGAAGCATGACTTAATTGTCCTTGTAACCAAAACTTATATACCAAAACTTTGTCCTTATCAATTTTAGATAACTTGATGAGCAGATGTTACTTTCTTGTGACAGGAGAATGCAGAAGAACTTTATATTGAGACTGATTATCATATGAAATTATTGTGCTAACCTCCCTTCACCCACATATATAACCCTTCGTTTCGTTTATATAATCAGTCAGTTTAACATCTCAAAGAGAGTGGCTTTTTCCTGCTTTTACCTTCGCTTGGCTACCCAAAGTAACAGAGGAATCATACGCTGCTACATTATTCTAATATTATTATCATTATTATTATCATTATTACCAATATCTCTGTTGCACGTGGATCAAGGGGGGCGTGAGGGTTGTGGTTGAAACAATCGATGAATTTTTTTGCTGTGATCTTTGTTGGTAATAGTGGCGAAAGTAAGTGAAATCCTATCAGAATGAATTAATAACAGCAAGCAAATATTCTGCGAAGAAGCTGATGCACTCAACTAACCTTCCATCAGGTGAAAACCTGGCTACAGAGCATCCCCTTCTTCCGGTTGGCAAAATCAAACTCAGTTTGTTTGGGATTCTGTTCGCCTGCCCCGGAAGTCGATTCCAGATATGCTTTTTATCGGTGCTTAGTGACTCCCTGAAGAGAAAGGTAAGATGATAACTATCCAAGAAATGTTTGCTCCATAAAATGTAAGAAAGAGATAGGGCGTATTTCAGCAAACTGCAGGAATCTAAATAATTTGGCATCGGAAGAAAGTTCATGTAGCTGTATTCTAAAAATACTGTATACCAAAGATGATTTCAGAATCAATTCGCTTGAATGGGTAAGATCAATTAAAAAAATCCTAATCTGTTTACAACGTAAAAAACGCTGCAACTAAAAAAGCTTTATTCAAATACAGATGCCAAAAAAGACAATACCTTTTGCGAGCATTCACTCCATCCAAGGCATCATTTAGTTGCTCATAAGTAAGTGTGCCACGTTCCTTAAAAAAGAGAAAGAGACACAAAATCATTTTCCAGAAAAGGCAAAGTTACAAAGGGTAGTTGAATTATAAAATTTAACAACCAACTCATCAACTTTAGACTCTCGCTATTTCCAAGACCATCAGTTTAAAAAGAAAATTTTAACGAAGTTTCTCTGATATGTTATGCTATGCAAAATCTATGCTTGAACAAAGATTTACACCCCATCAAACATTAAAAAGAGGGGGCATTCCAGTTCCAATTTGCTCAAGGCAAAATGGTGGCTTCATGAGGTCAGAGAAACACATGAAGGATTTTTAGTGCTAAAAATTTCAGGCCTGCAGTGCAACCTTATTTCCAGGTAAGCTAAGCAAAAACTGAGTCAAATTAATATCTGCATAAGGTGAGAGAAGAAAGCCAAATGGTTTCTTTTTGTAGACAGTTCTGTCTGTGCTTCGAAACATCAGAAAGAGATTCATACCTCTTGGATTGGGAACATCGACCTGGCTGCTGCATCAATGCTTTCGGGAGGGCGAATTCCCTTCACGGTGACATAAAGAGTCGATGGGTACGGTAATCTCTCAGTTGATTGCCACCAAGTGAAAACCTAAAGTAGGACCTTTAGTCTTAGATTTGATTGCATAGATTTTAGGGCAATCTTGTGAAAGAAAACCTTATAAACTTCATAGTGCCCAAGTAGAATCTAGAGTAGAATCTGCAACATCTTAAACATAATCTAAGCCATCTAAGTTAGAATCAAACACATCCAAGGAATAGCCTACGTCATCTGTGGTAGAATCTAAGCCATCCAGGACAAGCTTTAAAGGTACATTTTTTAGCTTGTTGTGTTGAAATATTTTCATAAGAGCACCCTCATTTGTGTTATTTTTTGCTATATCATCAGCATGTCATAATGCGAATCAGACTGTTTTGACCACACCATCATCGCTCAGGCCAAAACTTATGTTATCATAAGTAGTAAATTTTATAAAAAAAACAGTTAGCTGCACATAACTCAGGTAATTAATCAATTAATTCGGTACACTTGGTCTGCAAATTACCGGGTCTGATGATAGACGTGGAACCTTAATCCTTAGTTCAACCCAGCCCTGCATAAACAGATCACGCACTGAAGTACTGACCTCAAGAGCTCCTGGAATAGGATTTCGCGCCCTAATCCTTGTAGGTCGATGATACAGCTGAAGACGAACTTTTCTGTCAGTATTAGGAGAACCATTTGTACTTACTACCTAAAATGCAACAGAATTCCACGTCAAGTCTATCACCGCATAGCAATATGAATGACATAATTATGATTTTCATTCTTAAATCCGTTAACAGTTATGGACAATGCATATTTGGATCTTAATATAATTCATGTCTTTCACGATGTAAAACCGATTACTAAAAAAGTCATCAAGATAATTCAGGCGATAGAGGTCACTTGGGTTGAAAAGGTCATTATAAGTGCAAAGGTCAATGTACTTAAGGTCAATAGGACATTGGTACCTTGAGAAATGCCCATGCAATCTTGTACCACCCTTGCTCCGCACTATGGGTCTTGCCTCTCACAACAGATGACATACTCAAGAAATCTAAGATCTAAAATATAAAGTGGTGTCAAAATCTTACCATGCCTTACCCAGAGTTCTTAATCAACTGCTATGCAAAATAATAGTTTTGGGTGTTTACTTTAACCAGATCAAGAGGAGCTTCGATTGCAGACTAAGAATTTTTTACTATGACTTCATCCTACTAAGTGAAACCCGATAGTTTCATAATGAGCTAATGCTGTTGCAATGAAAATTTGTAACTAATATCAAATGGCCAAAAGAGAAAAGTAAAAGGCAGAAAACTTCTAAGAAGAAAATTAATTATTACAGCAAATTACCTTAGATTATGCCAGCATTTCAAAAAGCTGCTGTCTACAGCAGACAATTAAAAATAGAGGTATAAACTAAACTGCTTCGATTTAATTTTTTCAGAACTAACTTTGCATTATTGTTCGTAGAAATCTTAGGCCTTCGGCTTCCGTTTTACATTACCTAAATTATTTCTAAAAATAATTTATATAACTTAAAATCTAACTTATTAACAACATCACCTCAAAAAATATCATGACTTCGGGATCTCCTTCTTCTCTTTGGAGAAAATACGAGTAAATTTCATTGTAAATTAGCGTCTCCTCCCAACAAGGAAGCATTGACCTGAAAAAAACAATGAAACAATAATCGAACTTTAAATCTGTAAGAATATTTCATGTTAAAAGCCTGAAAAATTATTCTAGATGACAAAAATTCTAGCTAAATCAAGAATCCAACTAGTAGCTGTTTGATAGCTCATGACTAAATTCTTGACAAAGATTATTAAGAAACACTTACATCTTATAGAACTTTACAGTATTATACTAGCCCCCAAAACTCCGCTGTGCGGGCCTTACCCGCTCTGTAGAAATATAATTGCCCCTTCAAACTACCCCCCCCCCCCAAAAAAAAGGCAGATTAGCCTCGGAAAACCATAAACGTCCTGTTGATTATTGCGAAAAAGAAGCATACAGAAATAAAATGCAGCTTTAACTCACTTTTGCTTCCTGAAGTCAAATGGCTGAGACATCATAGGCATGATGTAGTCGACTGCATCATTCTTGTTCTCAAAAAATGAAGCCACATTTCGGCCCCTAAAAATACGAAATAGCCATAGAGAGATCTGATTCTATAGGCTTTAAATTTTCTTCAACATGTACAAAGTAATATTTGTTTTATAAAAGAGGCAACTTAAGTCCATAACTCATTCAACTAGACTGTCATAGTCCAACTGTGTGGAGAAATGAGAGATAAAGACTTAAATTTTCCACAGCCTAGCTTCGTATGCACTACCATAGGGAACCATGCTCTTAATATTTCTATCAGTATCGAAAAATAACATAAAAAGCTAAATTTATGCTGATTGTAAACAGTCAAATAAACACACAAGCTATTAACAAGCATGCTGAAAAAACTAGAGTAAAATAAAAGAGTAAGTGAAAACTAGAATAAAGGAGTAAAAGAAAAGTGAATACATAATACTTTAACTTCATTGAATACTTTAGTGAATATATAAAAGGCAAGGTGCTAGTTATCTAAAATAAGAAAGTGGATTGCCCTTTGCAATAGAAATTTTGTTGGAAGAAACTTTTCCTTATCTTCTGCCAGAGAAGTCAGTAATACAATTTTGTGGAAGCAAAATGCAACAACTCGCCTGTCACTTTTCTTGACGTACTGGCCAGTACTCATGTCAACAATATGAACACGAATGCAAGGGTGCACAACATCAATATCTGGCTTCAAGCGATCAGCTTTGTGAATCTGTATGCTTAGTAGATAGCCTGCATATTGAAAAAAATAGTTTCAACTCTGAGATTTAAAAACGATATTTACAGTTCGACCATCTCCAATTTGGATATAGACGAGAAGAAAAAAGAATCATTGCTCTTCAGCTTGGAAATGTTTAGCTAAAAACATATTATAGCTAAAGACATATTAAGTAAACTTGCAATATCATTAGGGAATTGAAAATGGTTTGGTTCAATGGAAGTCTTGAAAACGAAACTCGATGAAAGATAATGGGGACTTGTAATGAGATTCAAACACTCAGGAGAAAGATTAAACACAACTGACAAAAGTGTTTTCATATTTAATGGCATATAGCTGAATCTATTAATGAAAGAATGGTGCTAAATATGACGAGATAACACACAGTCTAAACCAGTTAATTGCAAGCTTGTTAGGATACATAGATTTAAGAGCCGATTTTAATGACAAACAAGAAGATAAATGCAAAATTTATAAACTTTTAGGAGTTATTGATGTCATTAAAAATTTTTTTTGATAGAATTTGAAGACAGCCTTTAAAAAAATTTATCATAGAGAAACACATTAGCCAGCAGAAAAACCGAAAGGGATTTCTTTGCAAAGAATTAAAAGACAGACAAAATACCATCATCTCTTCTTTTCACCTGAAGAGCCCTCTCAATTATTTCACCTGCAGGCTCTGCAAAGGTTTATAAATGCTTTTGTAATAACATTACATATTAAAAGAAAATTCTTCATGCATACGAAAATGATATTTTACAAACAACATGAAAATACCCCACACAAAATAAGTGACATTTGTTTAACAAAACACAAAACAACTTTATGACTACAAATTTCAAATAAATTCCAATATTGAATCCCTTTGAATAAAAACCTTAACATTATCTGAAGGGGAAAGATTGAAAGCATTCAAAATCAGAAAGCACTTTCATAGGCACTACAAAAAGTTAGAAAAGAATGGCATAGCATTAGAAAAGCAAGTTGCCTACCAAACAGTCAAAGTGTAGTTGAGGAAACTTTCTCAGAAAAGAGTGTAATAACATAATAACATATGAGGCTATTGAAGTGATACAATTTTTCAAGTTATTCAAAAATAATAAAGATAAACTTAGGAAAGGAGCTTTGTGAAGGCTTTTTGATGCTGTGAAATATTTTAAAACAAGATTGCAGCTGCAAGATGACAAAAAGTAATAAACCTTTATTTTGTCTCTTTTGCTTCTTTTTCTTTGTGGCTTTTACAACTGCATCCTGTAAAAGAAACAAAGTAATTATAGAGCAAGCTGAACTACAAAAAACAAGTTGAAAAGCTTTGCAATGTAAAAAATTGGCAAAATGTCTTTAAAAATCTTGGGAATGGTTAAAATGAGTAGCAAATTTGGAATACACAGAGCCCTTTGATACGAGTTCATAACTACGAAACACATTTAACCATTATTTTTCTTGTCAAAGCACCAAAATGGAACTGAAATGCAAGCCCTTGAGCTTGGGATTGTATCTTATCACATCAGGTGTGCAAAAAGCAACAGAAAAGTTCTGGATAGGCACTTTAAAGCTTCTTCATTTTCAGAGATCCTGATATTGAGGTTTCATAAGATATTAGATAAGGTAACAGTAATAATGTTCAAGCCAAATGGTAATTAGAATTGCCATACTGCTGGTTCATCCTTCACTGGGCTCTGGTCATAGCCAATATTCTCCTTTCCAACATCATCTTCAGGAGCATCAACTTCATCCTGCTCAGCAGTTTTTCTAGAGTACCATGAACTTCATAAACTTAAAGTATCAGCAAATAAACCTATTCAAGTTATGATTGCAAATATATTTAGCTAACTAGCAACAATAAAACCATAAAAGGATACGTACAACAAAAACTCTACAACATACAACAGAGCTCGTACATAAAAACATTTTCCAGAATAAGCTGTTTTATAGTGACAGAGTATTTGAGGTATGCAAATGAAACAAATGCTCACTTGGTCACCCTTTTCTTTGTTCTCTGCTTCACCTTTAGATTACCTTTCTGATCTTCTTTCTCCAGTGGCAATTGTAGCTGGTCTTTGTTTGCTTCTTCTTGTAAAACTTCCTTAGCCCTTTTCTTCTTGAATTTTGGAGTAGCATCTACAAATATGAATTTCCATAAAAAATCTTAGTTTATCATCACCTAGCAAGCAGATTTAATAGGGCCTTAGAAAGAAGCTGACACTTAGAGAGACCATATGTGTGCTAATGATTCTTGAAGAAGCCAGGAATAATTGATCTGGTAACATGGGCTCAAGTGCTGATTCTGAGGTAAACCATAGTTGGCTACAGGATAATGTTCTAACAAAGTCTCAGATAATCCCTTGTTTATCAACAATATCAAGCATTGAAACTATCTGAAAATGAAAATAATCGAAACATCACAAAACAATTTTGAATTTGATTGTTTCTTCTAACATCAGTTGATAACTTGCTCAAATGACAAACAAACTTCAACTTAAACATTGTCAGCCAACTCTTTATTTCAAATATTGACAATTTTGACAACACTGTATTTCACTTTCAAATTAAGAATTAATTTACCCTCTTTATATAGGTTGTCTTCTAGTAAACATTCTTCTGATTTTGATCTTTCTTTCACAAATGGAGCCCCAGACTTGAGCTCTGAAAGCTAGAAATAAAGAAAAATCATAAATAGACTGAAATAGCAAATATATGAAATCTGTGCTTTGCTTCCTCTATGATACAGCTGTTGATACATGGAGTGTTATAGATGGCAGTAGGGGATATTCACTCTTAAGGAGTTTGTATTCATTCAAGACAGTTTATTTCTACTGTCTCTGTATATTCATTGTTATGGAAAGATATAGGAAAGAAGGCTAGTTATAACTGTGATCTGATGAAAGTGAAACTGATGAGAAGATGTACAATCTAGGTAAATGGGTTATAAAGATTCAATAAAACTGAAGAAGAAATAGGCTAACTGAGCATAAATTGATGCTAATAAAAGGAGATAACTACCAAATTATCAGCAGTTTTTGTCCTTTTCTTCTTCTTCTTTGTCTTTTCTGCTTCCTCTGCTCTATGGTTTCAAAAAATTGCTATTATAGTTTAAATATGAAATCATGCTACCAATTTCATACCTTCTATAAATGATAAAAATGCAGCAATAAAACAGAAAAATAAACTGATAGGGCTAAACAGTAGTTTTAAAACTTTAACATCACCCTATGGTCTCATGTTAATCTTTACAATGGTTTATTTTTACCTTTTGCAAAAATCATTGACTTCATTCAGTTCCTTGTATATTTCTACATTCTTTATTCATTTAAATGTGTAATTGAAACATTATCATTGAAGATCTATAGCAAACAAAATTATTTTACAACCTAAGCTGATAAAGTGTATTTTCAATAATTAACAAATCCTCATTTTTGAAGCAAATGCAAGTAAGGATAATACTGGCTGGCTCATCAAATCATAACATAAAATGCATTTACTATGCACTCTTGCCTCTTTAAAACAGAGCATCAGTTGTGCTTTTGATGAATACTCTGGTGCATTTTTACCTTGGCAAATCAAATAATGTCTTAATTGATACTAAAATATACACATATTTTAATCCTACCCTTCTTGCCTGAACCGTACATCATGTAATAAATAAAATTGTGTGTTGTAGCAAAAGAAGATCATAAATCCAAAGGTCTGAAACTCACAATCCTTCTTGTGCTGCAGCTTGAAGGAGAGACTCAAAACGAGCCCTGGTGCGCTCCCTTGCTCTAGACAACTTTGGGTTTTCTTTTTCTTTCTGGTCTTCATTTTGCAGCACTGTAATGATGATTGGTAAAATGAAAAAAAGGTGACAAAAAGAAACAAATGCACACAACAGCAAGATGCTTGAAGTAATTTAGAGGCTCACAGCTATGGAGGGGTACTTTATCTCTCAGTGGAATGGAAATTATTCTCCTTGCTTAAGGTTCTCTAATGTAAGTGAAATTTTTTTAATATTAAAGACACAACTTACAACTCTCTTGTGATCCTCTTCTCTCCCTCTATTATAAGGATATAAAATATAAAAAATTACAAAATATTTAAGAAAGGCTTTATTTTTAAAACATTAAAATGTGCAAAAGTTTTTTGTGCTAATTTGGCAAAATTGGTGATCCCAAACTTACAGAGATTGTTAGTGAAATCTCTAAATAGAGCCAATTGGTATGAAATCAAAAGCTCTAACACATGTTTTCCATTTATGGAAGATTGTTTACACATGGGACATTGCATGCCCTTTGAGTAAATCTTCAGATACTAACTGAGTTATTAAGGCCAGGAGTTCCTTTTTTTGTTCTTTTTGCTTTACCGCTGTTTGGCTTGGGATCTGGTGCAGAGCCAGATGCTAAAACAATGGCAAAAATTATTAAGGCTCAATGTAGAAGTAAACTCTAAATAGGTTCTAAGAAAATACGGAGCCAAAGATCAGGCTAATATGTTTTCATAAAAATGATGACAATATTCATGGAAACATAATACCATTCTAAGATAAACTTGTCCTGTTTAATAGTGATTGTACAAATTTGTTGGAATGATAATTAATTATCCTGTATATGAATAATATACCAACATCTAAAATCGAACATTAACATTTATCAGCGTATGGACGTACAGATAATAAACAATGCATCTAAAACCGTTTGATCAAATCATAACAAACTCCAATCGATGTTCATTCTTTGGTGGAAAAGGTTGGACATGAATTTTAGATTTATTATTGCCTGAAATGGATTTATCGAGGCAGTTTATAGCTATTAAAACCTAATGCGTGTAACAATTACAACATTATTTGTATCATTCAATATTTTTCGATATCATAAATTTGATGCAAAATACCTTCAGCCATTTTAAATTTGGTGGACTGCTCTCACTCAGACATCACTTGGTTATTGTCCAATTCGTGACACCACGAGAGAAAAGCGCCACACTCTTAGATCACTGTTAATTGGTGTGGGAAACATTGAAATACTAAAGATAATAATGTATAATGTGTATAATACTAAGTATGTGAGATACTAAACACTTTTACGGTAGAGTTATGATGCTATCGATCGCTGGAAAGCGAAAAAAGCAGATACACAAAAAATAATAAAACTATCCTTATGAAATAAAGAAAACAAATAGTATCAACTCACTATAACGATCCATCATCCAAAAACTTGCTTTGATTTGTAGAAATTATCTATTGATTTGTAGTAACACATAATAGGCATACTTTCACTCAGTCACTAAACAATGAAGCCCTGTTCCGTGAACCTCTTCCTACATAAAACCGACACGAGGCTCAAAGAAACTATGGTGACAAGTTTCAAGATGGCAATAGTAAACAACAACAAAGTGTAACAAACACTTTACTTTTCAATTAAAAACCCAGACATCAAAGATCAATAACATTGAATATGGCTACAAGTAAAGATAATTTAACTATATCAGATATATTTGACGTGTCAAACATTACGCCCGCGGGACTTGAAGAAATTTATCTTGCAAAAAACAGGACGCGAAAAAGAGAAGTCTTGCTAGAAAAACTTGAAATAAACGAGATCTGCGAGGAAACTGAATTGAGAAAATCGATACTGATAGATTTTCTCTTGGATGTTATAATTCAAATGTCAGATTGTGGATTCTCTTGGAGTAATACCCAAAATGCGGTTGGTTATCTTGTAAATCTTCTCCAAGAGACATCTTGTAAAGGTAGGTTGCATTAATAAATCAAGTCTGTCTTACTTCAAAATTAAACCTAGAAAGTTTGTTTTTTCATATAAAATGCTTTGTTTCGGCACAATTTTTTGACAATTCAAATAACTATGCTGTGCAGGCAACAATACGCTTGTCTAATACGATTACATGAACGCGGTAAAGCTATCCTAAGAGGATATCCTCATAAATTTATCCGGATGAGTAGCTCTATATTGGATTTAACGAAACTTGAAGAAAATGCTCATCTCGTTATTAAGTTAAACTAGCCTTTATTCTACATGACACATTTCTATTATAATCAAAGCCAATACCACACAATGTATATGTTCTGCCAATATATTGAAATTTTTACATCCGTTGAATTTTCATCGCGTCACCTGTAATTAACAATACCCTCATCACTACTGAGAATAAATAGACAATGAATCCTTTTTAAATTATCTTTTCATAGGAAAGAGCTTCAAAGATGCAATCAGTGTGTTTAAATTGATGATTGGTGATATCAAAGCAGACTTTGTGGCTACTGAGATGAAAGCATTGATTGACTACACTCTACATGCCTTTTTCTGTCATTATAACCTTTACTTATTTTGCATGACCAATGAGCAACAGGTTGACCTTAGGGAGGAGACTTTGGAAGTGCATGCTCCCAATGCACCAACTTCCCTTTCTGGAGGAATTGAATTTGAAAAGTGGAAGTATCAACAGGCGATTGAGCAAATTAGAAATGAACAGGATCACTTAAAAACAGTGAGTTAAAAATGCTAGTCAGTTATCATTACCACTTACTATGTCTCCATAGTAATAGACCTTAGGAGATGATGCTTTGAAAATGACGTAGAACTGACACATCTTTGTTCAAAATAATATACAATGAATGTGTGAAAACCAGTGAAAATGGACATCAACAGAACTATACCAGTTGAAGGAGAATTTCAATGTTAAAATTTATTGGCATGAATTCTAAATAGAATCAATTGGATTTATCTTTTTTTGCTTTTTCATTAGATTGCCAATACTTTATTTTTCTCTCCCTTTCATATTGTTTATATGTATTCAAGTGCTTTTCCATTATATCATCGATCATTTTTAATTCATTTGCTACAATATTTTACAGTTTCCTTCATTTTACATCCTCCCTGTTCTTTAAGCATTCATTGGATGTATTTTTTAATACTTCTCAGGAAAATTTACAAGTCTTTCATCTAAACACTTGCTTTTTGTATTATTTGTCATTTTACTTCTTTAGCCAAGTCATCATATAGTCATCATGAATTGCCTTTCAGATCAGAGATGAGAAACACAATTCAAATATTGACAGAATTGAGCTAGCAAGCGAAGAGGCCCATGATCATCTTAAAGCTGCTCTTGAGGCACAAAATTCTGATGAGTTCACAAGCATTGTGCAAGCATTAACCAAGCTTCATGTTGAGCAATTTGATGCTGAGCTGCAAAGGTCCATTGAGGAAAGCAAGGACAAAATTGACTTTGTGATGAAGAAAAACAATATCTCACAGCCAAACTCTGCACGATTACGGCCAGTTTCTCAAAACCGAGCAAAGAGTAGACAGAAGAAATAATTATTTGTCTTATGCTGCTTTTCCAGATTGGCCACAATTTTGACTGGGTAATCTGATGAACCATAATCAGAGATTCTGATAAATAGTAACAAAGTTTTAAATATCTCAATATCTTTTTAAAAGTAACATATGAAAGTGTTAATACCCTGTTACAATTATGATAAATTATGTAGTGTGTCCTTTATCAGTTACTGTTAGACTTTCTTGGCTCAAAACTTTAAAATACAGTGTTTGACTTTTATAACAACAAGAGATGCATCTTGTGGAGAAGAGACTTTTTGAGTGTAAAATGTATGATACTGTTTTGCTATCATGTATTGATGTATATTATGTTTGTAACTTTTCACATGACGGAAGTCTATCTTCTGATTCTATAGATAGAGAAGAACTTTTTGACATATTGTGTGACAATGTTTTTTGTAACAAACTGTTGTCAATATACAAAAGTGAGTTTTGAAGCTTCAAAAGTACGTTTGCCTTTTACTAGAAGGCACATCATTAGATTTATTGGATCATTGAAAACATTTCATCATGCCCGATTTACGGAGCACACGCTGATGTCAAAGCATTAATAAAAAAATTCGTTTACATACACTGTAGAACAAAATGCTTCATTGTGAAACATTTAATATGCGTAAACATATCCGTAACTGAAATCTGTTTGCTTGATTCTGCAGTGAAAAAGACAGCAAGTTTCATTTTTTTAGTGCAAAACTACAATGAGCTATCCAGCCATGGAGAAATGGCTACGAAGAAGATGAAAACGTAGATAGCCATCAAGGTATTTAGGGGCTCTGTAAAGGCTGACTTCCACGAGGCGAATTTTGCCTAAACCCATATTTTGAGACGCATCTCTAGGCAATGTGCTAGCAGCGGACAAATCTTCTGCGATGGGCGGGCCTAAAAACATTACAGGTAGTTCGTTGCGTTGGAGAGAGAAACCGCTCTGTTGTCCTCGCCACTAACAAGTTTCTGTCCAGTACGAAACCATAACCACGCTCTGGTAGCCTAGAACTATTCGTGGAAACAGCAAAGCCAAATATAGATAACCGCACTTAAATGATGCATAGCTTTCTCGTGGGTCTGGTTTCAAGCGAAATCTGCTAATGGTTGAAACTGCACACGCCCACTCTTCTTAAAAGACCACGCGCTACGGAGGAGCGCTCTTGCAGTAATAGCAGATGCTTACGATAAGTTGAAAGAAATCGTGGAAAACTTGAGGTAGTTAATAGATGAAAGGGGTGGCAAATGATAAACACCCTGTTGTGGAGGAGTGTAAAGAAGAATGTAAACGAGGGAAGAGACTATAGGCAGGTGCTTCAGCAATGCTTTGAAAAGAGAAGTTCTCTTGAGCGTTTAATAAAGGCCTGCTTCCATTAGTATTAATCTTCCAATGTAAATTTATGCGCACTTTTATTGACATCCAGAAACCACAGTTTTTGATAGTGGTCATTGTAGGATACACATTGGGATAGAAAGATATTGGGAAAACGAAAGTTAAGATTAGGTCCTATGTTTTACAGTTGTGAAATATTAAAGAGCATGGGGACACCAACGAAGAATGGGCTGTGTAGTTTATAAAAAGACCAGGTTAATAGTAAAGCGATACATTGATACGTTGTCACATAATGACATTCGAGTTATTTGGAAATTAGAAAGAGAAATGGACAGCTATGGCATGTGATTTAGTGAACAAGATTATAAGCTAACGTAGATACAATTCAAAAACGTGAAATTGGTTACACCTACAGTGAGTAAGTAGAGGTGAGTGAGATGGCCAAATTTTTGAGAAAATGAAATAACTGATCCTTTTGTATATATGGTACTGATATGTTAAGGAGCAGTATTGCGTAAGAGAGGATTGCATCTTGTCGAGTAAATCCTGCTGGTAGATTTTTAGGGGGATTTTGTTAGAATTGAAACGCGAATTGTATTTTGCAATGTTTTTAGTAGACATTCAAATAAGTACTTTCGAAAATCTTCTAAAGCTTTGCAAGGAATGGATTTCTTCAAGGGTTAACAATGATAGTTTACCTATATAGCTAAACAGGTCAATGCAAAGAAAGTCGCATTAAGAAGAAGAAGATATTCAAATCTGGGTTGGAAACAAGATTGATGAACAGATATTACATAAGCATATATTAAGAAAGAAAATAATCACATCCTATGGCAATCAGAGGTTCTCTTCAAAAGGGCTCCGAAAACTTGTTGATACCGATATCCTAACAGCAGCAGGTGATCCACAGCGGTTTAGTAGATGATATATTTTGCTCAATTCTCAAAAAGCAATTGCGCATCAAACTTGGTTGTATAGCAGAACATCTACTACCAGGTCTGTTATCAGTTCAGGTGGATGTAAACAGTTGAGTCGGGCCTATCTGGCATGGCTATCAATCAACACACGTTCCCTCTCACTGAGGCATTCGACCTTCTTCCCGCAAAGAAGTTTTCCAACCCTCCAATTCCACAAATCATTATGCAAGACGAGTCTTTGGTCTTTGGCTTAAATTCTGACCCATATCACTAGCTGAGAGTTGGGGATGGGTTACGGGGGTAGGGGGTGTGTTGATGACGCAACCATGATATACCTTGCCCGATTTTCTGGTGAGACACAAGCCAGCAACAACAACGACTTTCAACGATTAGGCAATAACGATTAGACCGATCGTGATGAATTTTTACAATCATGCGAGTCTTTCTTTTCAAAAAGAAAAGAGATGGATATAATTAGGAGTATAGAGGCTTAGCAAACGTTTTATCAACGAGTGTAAATCAGTTCTTACAAAGCATCACTTCCACCAAACGACTTAAACCTAACAATTTTGCTTGAATTATTGATGAAGAGTGTAAAATTGACGGAAAAGAAACAGTCATGATTAAATCTACGACCGGAATATTATGAAGCATCGCGCTGAAAAGCAGTGCGATCTATTAACAATCTGGAATCAACAGCAACAAATTTCAAAACTTAGGTAATGATTTGCCCTCGTAACGGACTCTAAGTATTGGATTTAATTACTCTTGCTTTTTGTGAAGATCTGATGAATGCTTCCATGGAGCTGAATTGCAGCACGTGCAAGCTATTCTTTGCTTACAGTATTGGCTCTTTAGTTAGCAAATGCGTTTATAATCATAATTGGTTGTCAGCGCCCATTAGAATCAATTGTCAACGCTTGCAAATCATCAGCTAGATTTCGAATGATTAGAATCAATTATTAATATGTGATTGCCAGCCGTTTGTTGCTAATTGTGGCAAAATCGGTGTTTTTAGCCCTTTTGACAACGATGTTATTGGAAAACGTTCTGACAGTTAATCCTCTACTGTCGTAAAGTTGTCCGAACATAGGAGCCTGGTAATTTCTAACAAAGAACAATTGTGTCTACTTTATTGAATACTAGTGGTATTGGATTAGGAACTAGCAACTTAGCTTTCTAGTCTTTGCTATAAGAATCAAAGCTCATTAAGGGTTATCTTTGCAATGAAAGCATCCATCTTCTATCATATTCTCTAAGGCCTAAGTTTACAACTGTGTTTGAGTACGTAAACGTAACTGATCCATTTTAAGAATGCTGGGAGATGGTATTCATAAAAAAGAAGTTGTGACAAGTGCCCATCATCATTGCGGTTTCTCGCCTTTAATCATGTTTTAGTTTATCAAACGTTTTTGAGGAAGTAGTGGAAGAGTTTTCAGCGTAAGGTTTTCTGATTGTCAGCTATCGAATTCTTAAAGCGGTTGTTTTGATGATGTAAAAAAGTCAATGTTGAAAAGGGACTTTGAAAACCGGTTGATGTAAGCTTATTTAAACAAGGAACATAAAAAAAAACAAGAAATTCGAAGCCCAGCAAGTAACTATACATTAAAAGGGTCCATGGGAAGAACAGCATCTGTTTCAAGAATTGTGGCAGATACAATTTTTGAGCTTACCGACTGATTTTACTTGGCCTCCCAGTGTTTGAAAATAGTAGATTTTGATAAGAGAAACAAAGCGGTATTTCACTATCAATGTTGTTAAAACTAAACAAAGGCATGGAGGTGGTATTAAGGAGCAATTGCCCTTTGGAAAGTGACCGGGACGTTCTGATAGCTTGGTGTTCAGATCTTGTTTATCTTTCATGTAGATTGCTATACTGAAGAGCTTGTCTTAATTTTAGTAAACGTATCTATTTCTGAAACGCAGGCTGAGATAGTAACAATTAATATTGGTTTAAGACCAAAATTCTTTGCTTTAATTTCATTTTCTTGCACAAGTAATGTTCTGAGCTACATTGATACAATGTAAAGCAAGGTTAAGAATGTTTTCTTCCTTGTATTGAGAAGCCATCAACTTAACTTTTGCTTTCTTGTTATGAAGCCATTGAAGAAATGCAAAAGTAGAAGACATAGGCTGGCTTGCATTTGCCTTTGCTTGGCTTCATACAAAAACACGCTGATTCACCTGTGCGTTGATCCAATTGCATTTCTTTAACTTAAGGGTGTAATCCGTACAGGCTGGTAGCACGCGCTGCACTTACTCTAACGTGTCGCCATATATCAGCCTTTTAGCAAATACACTGCGCAGTTACGATGTTACATCAACATTAGAATCAGTATCAATAGTTATTTAACTCTATTAAAGTGTTGCTAAAGTGAGCTAATGACCAGGACGTAATTGTACAACAAGTGTGGATGTGTCCTCGATCGTTCATGATTTTCTACCATCTTTCATTGCAATAAACAAGAATTTCACGTGTGACCTTTGTTAGACACGAGAGCTGCAGAGGAGCGCGGCAGCTGTCTGGGGAATTCATGAAAGGGCATAAAACGAAAACGCACCACGGACGTTGCTCATTTCGAGCAAAGAAGCCACTGCAAAGTCACATCGGTCAAAAGTCAAACATAGAAGTCAAAGGTGAGCCTAAACAGAACTTTTTGTACACCTACGGTGCATATGCATATAGATTACTTACTGATCTATCGCGGAAGTCATAGATTTCCAATCGGGTTGATAGCTATATTTTCTTACTAACGGCTTTCACGTAATTTCAGATTAGAAAGCAACCACACTTTCTGGTTTACCGCTATGTCACCTTTCACAATTCAAGCCGGCAGACCTGAACGCGATTGTAAAACCGCAATGAGAAATCTTTTGCGGGATATTTAATGACGGACAAAAATATCTGCGGTCTTGTCAGATTATTAGGCTATAACAGACATTTCCTCTTATTTTTATCAAGCTTTTAATTGTTTGGTTCCTAACTTTTTACCAAGCTTTCCTTACATTAGTTTTTTTATAGTAAGGTGACGTTTTTTTTCTACAAAGCAGAATTTGCTGGGATTAATTGGAATTGAGAATCGTTCTGGACCATTAACAAGAAAATTTAGCTCTTTGTGATATTATTGGCTGTCAATAATATGTTTGCAATGCAAAATAAGGAAAATAATGCCAATTTTAATCCAACTAGCAAAAATTTATAGTTCCGCTGTCTCTCAAAATTCTGAAAAAGCAAATTTGCAAAACAATTGAAGCAAGTGACTCCAAGCAGATAGCAGGGAAATTTTTTGACTGTTTTCCGCATGCATTGCTCAGCAAAATCTGACCTTATCCTACCTTAATCGATCGTGCTGACAACCAAATTGAACCAATTCCCGCCATCCAGCCTTTGCAGCACTCTTCGTGGCTTGAATGACCGAGTGACAGTGAGTTATTGTCATTAATTATTCAATTAAAACGGCGCTGTCTACTACAGTCTTATGCAGTCGGTGAAATTTCAAGCAAATCTTCGTTATTGTCACCATTTACCTGTCGAGCGTGCATGAAATCTTTATTAAAAAAAGCAGTGGTATAATGAAATGTGTTACCTACGGAAAGAGCTATCTACAACGCATCGTCAACATATTAAAATGATTTCAAATCAGCACTTCCCATGAATTATGCCGGGTCCCAGCAAAAAAAATTCAATCACCAAGACTTGAGCTGTCTATGGAGCTTTTTCTTGTTTATATGAAGTAAATATTATTATTGTCGTGTTTAATAGTCAATAGCTAAGTTGATGTACGCTGTCAGAGTGCTACTCTGCCAGAGGCACTTACTTCCTAGCTTCAAAACATAGAAGTTGTCTTAAATGACACAGAACTTGATTCACTGAGATTACTTTAGCTGCACACTGCAACTCTAAGTTAAAGATTGGCAAATGAGCACGAACGATTCGAACCACTGATAAGTTGACTTTAATCGACATTTCATATTTCTTTAAGATGCTAACCGATAAATTCATCGAATATGACTGAACGATTGAGACGCGCATCTGTTCAAATGTACTGCAGTCTTCGCGGAGAAACCTACCTTTGTGATGAAACTTGGAAAATGAAATCATTTATGATAATCCATGCTTAATTTCGTGCATCGCTTTTTGCAGATTCGAGTCCAGAATATTTCCGCTTCTCCATTAATACAAGTGACCTATTTTCAAGCAACAGTGATTTCGCTCACAATACACTTCTCGTTCAAATAGATTTAATTCATAAAACTTTTGCAAACAGGATTAAGAAGGTTTCCTTTGATTGAAAAAGCAAAAGACGTTAACATACACTATTAAAAAAGAGATAAACTTCGTTTTTGTTTTTCATTGCTGCGTTAACATAAAGTAGAGCTGAACAAATCACCAAATTAGCTTTGTATGTCTAGCTCATTGCCATTTAAAAAACACCCTCATGAATTAACTTCAAGGACTTCGTTTCAGTCTGGCTGAGTCAAGAAAGATTTACTTAAATTGTAACGAAGCTTTGATATGCAATTCTACTTGGAAAGATGTTGTCCAAAGCTGGATTTGAAATTGCTCCCTAAAATTCACCATACGAAGAAGATAAAGTAAAGATTGATATTACACTGAAAACAGGTCTCATTTAAGCCCATCTTTTTTTCTTTTAAGCTACGAATCCCGCTATCTGTATTTGTAAATGTATTTCTCGTATTTCTTGACTCGATTAAAAATACTGTACTTGCAGAAGGTAACAAGGCACTAACATCTGGTTCGTATTTTGTCTCTTTTGACGGTGATGCGTAATCCCCTGTATCATTTAAGACAGTTTTTATCAATTTCTTTTGGCACGGCATTCCATATTTTAAGAAAAGAGACATTTTCAATCGAGATAGAAGATCTATATTATCCATTTCATAGAAGCATGTTAATTTTGCAGCATTATGTCTAAAATACTGCATGCTCTAAAGAAAGCTGTGTTCGGCGTCGTCTAGTAGATGGTATAGGAAACCGTGTATTATCAAACTATTGAATGTACAAACAATGTTTAGTAGTAGCAACGAAAAGCTATGAGGATATTATAAGTCTTTGACAGTTAGCTAGGAGAAAAAAGTTTGGAAAAGTGCATTTCTAGAACCTTCTTCATGCAGTAAGAACATACTTGGTTTGGTTATAAATATGCCTATACTATGAATGACAAAAAGGCTACAGTATTTTGCGTACTAGACAAATTCATTCACTACCTTATCAAAGATAGAAGAATTTTGTCAAGCACAAAGTTGCCTGACACAGAAAAAAGTCATGATGGAAACTCATTCGCAGGTGTTGTCTAGTGTTTCGAAGTTTGAATAAGAGCCTTAGTAGTACGTTGAGTTCCAGACAAAATTCCAATGCCCATAGATCCGAACTCGGATGCATTCGTAATTTAATCTACCAGTTTATCTGCATAAGTCAATATCCGGACGGAAAGTCACTTCGTTGCCAGGACAATCACGCAGAACAAGGTATCATGGGACAACGTGCACCACGCTAGATGTTTACTTTGCAGGCTCTGAAATAAGAACTTCGAAATAAGAGGGAGGTAGACTGAGTCACCTTGCATACAAAGCTAATTTTGCTTTATATGAAAAAGCCAAATGGTGAATCATATCTATGAGTTATCTCTACAAGAACAAGGAACTCGAAAGCCTTCTATTTACACCCACGACAATAAAATCGTAGCTGGAAATTAAAAACTCGTAGAAGACAGAGATTTACGGCAAGAATTTGCTTTAAGGCATTCAGCTTAAGACACTTTCTATACATTTTCGTTTACAAAACTCAGATTATGATGCTAATGTGATGTAGCAAAAACTAAAAACATAAATGGACTTGACGTATAGGGCTTGGATCAAAAGTGCCATACTTTAAGAGTGGATAATTGAATTCGTACAACCAAAGTTTGTAAAAAGCAGGGTGCTTTAAGTTTTTATTCATTTTGAGCTTCCCGTTGTAAAATGTCAAAGAATCAACTTCAATACCACACATCATGAAAACTTTAGAAGACTAAAAGAATCGATGTTTGATAGAAACTTTGTGTGGTAGAAGACACATCTGCAGAAACTGCTAAAGTCATTCGAAGCTGAAGATGGCGTTTTAGCATAATACTTACAATTTCCGCTTCTACTAATTTATTAAAGTCCCATGTCTTCGAACATTTATCAGAAAAAAGGCCTATCTAAAGGCAATTTTGCCTCCAGCACTGTAGCCCAAACGTGCTACGAAAGGAAAATTGATAGGCCTCGTGCCAAGGCTGTAACAAGCTAATAGATAATCAATGCAATGTATTGATAACGGAAAGTGCCGTGTATTCCTCCCTCCGGATTAGGCCCAGATTACTGTATTTCAAACGGAAATAGGACCAGAAACGCAGCTGATTCATTCCTCTGCTAAATCGAATTTGGGCGTACGCGGAATGCCCGACAACATTGCAAACACGTGCACTCATGCCAGATGTGTGTCTACCTTAGAACGATTGCATTGTGAGGAGCGGGAAAAGGTGCTCCACCGCAGGGACGATTATAGGCTGCGAAGGGAGCCCATGGAGCATGACTGTATTTTTGGTAGAAGCACGCTTGTAGTTATGCATTTATGCGCAATGTTTTCTGTACTTGAATCTTAAACTGAGTACCAGGCTTCAACGGTTCTGGGTACTAAAGACGCATCGCAACGTGTTTAGACTCACAAGCAGTTGGTAAAAAAGGCTTATGGTTGAGCAAGAAAAGGATAACATTTAAAGGTTTAAAATAATATTACGAACTTCTTTAAAAAAGTGAAAGATTTGGTACTATTTGGTATAGAACACAATGCAAGCCAACCAAGCTTCAATAATATGCAATAGGCGTCTTTTGCAAATTAAGAACGGAGGATCATTTATCCCAGACATACCCTGGCTGGAAAAAACCTCCATATAAAAACCGATTCTTAGATGCATGACAAAAAAAGACTGCTTAACTTTAGTACCAGCTTCATGTTGCAGTATACTGAATGACGTAAATAGCTCGGCCTTACCTGGAAATTCAATCGGCCATTCCATGTCTTTTGAAATTGTCTGGATTGCGAGAATGATTCTTCTCTAGGGGCATCAAAGATCCCACCATTGCCTCGTTATGCAATCTTTAATGAAAAAATAATGGAATTTCCATAAAGCAGAACGAAGTCTGTCTAAAAGGTAACTGAATAGAAACCAACCTTTGTTGGTGATGAGCATTGTCTGCCAAGGAGCGAGATCAAGGCAAAGGGCTTCAGAACAGTTCATTCGCACCCCAATAACTTTTTCTTCGATGACACCTTTGGTAGAACAGAAAACATTAATTGGTGAAAGGCCCCTACGCCCAACGGAGCAAGCCCTGGGCCCAAGCAGCCTCGCGCGTATAATGATAATAATAACTGAAGGAATCTATGGGGTACATTACAGGACGTGCATAGGCATTACAGGAAATGCATAGGCATTACAGGAAATGCATAGGCATTACAGTATATGCATAGGCATTCTTCAGGCACCTATAACGTGGCAGCAATAAACTGACATGAATTCTGGCTTTCGATATTTATGCTGAACATCCATTATTTAAAACTAATTCTGTGACTGCCTTTCGTTATTATCATTCTAAATTCTTACTAAATGGCTTGCAAGTGAAGCTTTTGTAAAGCCTTAGTGCATCAGCAGACTGAACCTTTTTAAATCCTTTTTGCTTTTAAAATTTGAAATAATACTTGAAAATAAATCATGAAGCAGGATTGGGAAACAGACTGATATGATCAAAGAATTTTTACGAGAAAGCTTTGCTTTTCTAAAATAGGGTAAGTTGCAGGAACGTCATGGACAATTTCAGTTTTATTTTAGTTAAAAATTTTCAAGTAAAACCCAGACGGCTTAAGGGCATATATATTGCAGCCAGCTAATTTGCCTATCTAAAAGTTCTGCCTCAAAGAGTTGCAATTCCAGGCACGTTTTCACTGGGGCACTGGCCGCTTGGTTAAACAGAAGACTTTGACCGCACGGTAAGGTGCTTATGTCGAAAGGCAATGTTTCATTAAATCAACAGTGATAATTATGTCCACAGCATTTTTTTTTGTCTGGGTGGTTGATTGCGTCTGGAAAAAGGATTTTCCTCAATTTTGACAGAAATTTAATCTGATGTGTGTGACAGTTGAATCGAAGTCAGAGAGGGAGGTTGCCACGCAAGAGAAGAAAAAAACGGATTACATATGAATCTTGATGAAAACTTTTTCTAAGCTAGATTTTATAGGTGAAGGGGAACTTTTTTTGGTAGCGCACGTCATTCTAAGATAAGTCCTTTATTTGGGACCAGCTCTGGTAAACCCCAGCTTGTAAACTTGTAAGCCCGCAAACTAGAAGGAGACAGACACATCATGATAAAGGTTATAGTAAAGTTCATCATTGCATCAATTTACTACACATAAATGTGATTTACAATACAACTCGCAACTTCGGGTAAGCCATCGAAGCCTGGTTATTCAATTTCACACTGAGATGCAGACGAAAGTAATTTCTTGCATATCCTTTCTCGTTTCCTAGGGCATGAGTGATTCATCCATAAGATCTCAAAAATGCGAAGTTTTGACAAATTTCCTCGCTTTTAAATCCCCGAGATCTGTTCCGTCTTAACATATTAATAGTTCATTTGATAATAATTATCAGACCAATATCTGAACCCAGTTTTTGCTGATTATTCAATTAGCTAGATGCTACAGCACACCTTGCCTGTATTTCCACGTGCAGCATTGCGATCTTTGTAATTCATATTAAAAAGGCAGGAGGGGATTCGTTCGCGGCACCTGACAGTCGTTGCATTTGGAGCTTCTCAACTCCCAAAGCTGATAGCTCGTTATTCGAGGTATGTAAGATAATGAAGTAGAAATCATAATATTCTTCAGAGTTGTAAAAATTTTGGCTTAAAAAATTATTCGAACCGTAAAAATTGCTTCTGTCGTGTTAAATTTTTGGCCTCACTTGTAAGTCTCAAGAGCTGTTAAGACTTCCCGTTTTTTCTTGAACTTTGTTTTGTTTCCCTAATTTAAAAAAAGCACAAGTTCATCAGATGTATTTTTAAGTGATAAGACTCTTATTAACAAACCATTATTTGAATTTTTTAAGAAACGATATTTACATTTCTGTAGTCAAAAACAAGATGCCTGTAATTTTTTGTCATTTTATCAAACTGCATTACAACCCGAGCATTGAGCGTTTATCGATGGGTTGTTAGCAAGCGCCATAGTGTTGGGCAAAGCGGTTCCTCATCTTCGGCAACGCGAAATGAGGCACAAGAGAGGATAGGGTTTATGGGAATCAGTTCGGATGTTAATAGAAAGAGGCAGGCGGCAAAAAATGAGACCCTTTGCATTTATAGCAAGCAGAAATCACCTATCGAAAGCAAAGTCCAAATGGCAAAATTAAAATTGAAGCCAGTTTGTGTTTTATGTGATTTGTGTTTAAGTCCCATCACCAACATGAAAATCGAAATACCATCGATAATGTTTATCGTTGAACACTATATTTTCTCACAATTTTTTCCCGTAAGGAATCATTTGTTTAAATTGGTTAAATAAAAAGTAAAACGTTCATGAGTTGCGAGTTATGAGTGTGGACTCAGCCCAATGCTACCAGTTTTCGCTTGCAATATCAACGTGGCAACCTTATTAACTCAAGGGGTCTGTGGCTATGATTCATAGTTGCATCGTATTTCTCAAGTTAAAAGATTCTGAATTAGCATTGGATTGAAGGGGAACCCGATTAGCGTCTCTTCATAGGGGAAGAACCAGATATCCTTACATTTCCACGACAATTATGATTGTGTTTGACCCTGACGAGAGATGGTAGGAGGAAGGGGTATTATGGCGGTTCCTTTCCTTTTGAACCTGTTGCAGATAATAAAACAAGGAACTTTAGCAGTGACTTCTGAAACTACAGGTTCTGGAAAAGATAGCAAACAGTACCACAATTTGATGACTCGTCTCCCCAGTTCAAGTTGTTGCGCTGTAATTACATCAAAAGATCGCGTTCATGACTCCATATTCAGTGTTTGAGTTCATATTTATCGTTTGATTTCATATCAAAGTTTAAAATCAATAGTTTTAAGATGCCAAGCTTAATAGACATGTACAAAATGTCAGCAATGACTCAAGAACTTTTCTACTAGCATGAGTCAGGTCTCAAAACGCGTGAAATTGCTCAAATTAACACCAATTAGCGAGTGCTAAAAAATCGAATAACCAGGATGTATATGCAAGCAAAACCCGACTTAAATGTGTGCTAGCCTATTTGGCGACCACACATGGCCGGACACAAACAGGACACAATGGCAAGGTCATTTGCGATTCATTGTTTTTGAGAAACTTAAAAGAGCATACCTTGCTTGGGCTGATAAGATGAATAAAAAGCGAACAGGATTTGCTCACAATTAACGTTTTGTTTGACCGCTTGGCAAAAGAGAAAGGCAAACTTGCAAGTCTCCTCATCAGAGAACCGTTTTGCCAAAGCAAGGTTCCGTTGTTTGCTGCAATTTAGAAGCGTCTTTGCCCCCTTTTATTGGCAATATTTGAGAAAGAACACGAATACGGATAATGAAAATGTTTGACTTGTAAGACAAAAAAGTCATCAATCTCTTTGCCTTTTAGAGACCGTGGAAAGAAACATGGAAATAAATTTCAAATATGTAAGTCACAATTCTTTGTTATTCATTATATTCCGTTTGCCAACATTCTTCGTCTGCATTTTTCTTCTAGTAGGGACGATAATTAGTTTTAATTCCTTTTTTACTTGATAATAGCCTTGAACTTCTCTTCACTTTGAAGTATTTTCTTCAATGTTACAGAAATAATGAAAATTATATTTAAGTTTCTTTCGAGCATTGGCATCTAGGTTTCCATTGAATACACATAAAAGAAGATCGTTCTTTCTTTGGTGTGATTCTCTTTCTTAATAATACCAAAATAGACCATACAAGTAGAAGAAGGAAATAGTTTGATTCATATGCTGGAAAGCATTGTTAAATTCGTATTCGGATTAGTCCAACATTTATTATGTTGGAAATTTCTTTGTCCAAGCTGAAAGCATGACGCAACAATGTTTGACTACCATGCAATCTTACTCAGTGTTTTCCACGAAATTTTATTTGCCGAGAAGGCAATTTGTGTGTTAAAGTGACAATAACGTCTCACATTAGCTAGATGGAAATGTGTGATGTTTGAAGCTGAGAATTCTGCTCCCTTTTAGGTATATTTGCTTTTCCCGGTAATCTTCCTTCTTGCCACCACCGTCAAAGAAGCGCGCTGTGACGAACGAGGCATGAGCATGGCAGAGATTCGCTATGAAGTTGCAGAAGCAATGCGCACGGATGCATTGTTGTTCTTGCGAAAGCAGATGCTGCAAGAAGAAGAGCGTTCACAGAGATCACAGAGGTCAAGGCAAAGAAACACGATACCTCCTTCTCTCTATCACCCAAATTTCCGTGCGAGATTCGGCGAACGACGCTTGAGCAACAACAACGTCGCATACAAGAGAAACTCCAACTTTGATGTGACATCAGCACTAAGAAAGTATTGGAGGCATCACAGAGCGCCATACTTCTCCCGAAGAAACTTTCCAATCATTGACATCAATGTTCCATCTGTAACCAGAACTGGACAACTTCTGAATAGATTGGGGAAAATTGTTGCTGTGTCAACAAGCGGAGTTACAGGCGAAAATCTACTTTCAGCTGCAAATAGTGAGTTTGATTTACAACTATCGATGAGTTGAGTTAAGTAATGTGATGCGTATCAGGTAATGAAACTATTTATTTTATGACTAATCAGCTTAAATAGTAACTATGAGCAGTGGCTGGTAATGGACTTCGTTGGAATGGAACGTGCGTTGCTTCTTTTAGCGAAGCAGAGTTTTAAAATCGATTTTTGGTAGCTAATGAAAGAGGACTTATGATGGAAGAAGACTGTTTGAATCATAAGTTTTAGTTTGTTAATGTGGTTTGATTTGTTTATGTGGCTGAAAGATGTCTGTTGATTTAACAAAAAAGGAAAAACGAGTAAAGAAATATCGAGATAGAGTCTGGAAAGAAGAGAAGCTGTGGGAATTACTTCAGTAAATCATTTAGATTTGTGCAAACTATTATTACTATTTTTTATGTGCTTGTGATGCCGTGGCTTGTAGTTTTCTATGAAATAATACAATAGATAAACAAAGTGGTTCACAATTGATCTGTAAGATCAGATTGTCCTTGTTCTCTTTTTACATTCGAATCCTGTAAGACATACACCAGCTTCCCATATCAATTGATTATTCAGTTAGCACAACAGTCCTCTTGAGAATTCAAAGTTTCCCAAGTAGTACCAATGAAAACCTCTGTCATTTGACTGAAGACGCTTTTTTCGCTTCTTTTCTTTCAGCTCGCTTGCAGATGGAATCTGTCGGGTTTGGAGTATTAATGATCAAGGGTTTAGATTCAAATCAATACATTTGCATGAATAACAAAACAGGAAATGTATATGTCTCGGTAAGTCTTTTCTTACTTTGCCCATTATTTCTTTGAGTGTAATTGATCTACTCAATTCCAAGTCAAAGTATAGAGCCAATGTAGGAGGAAAAACCAGATTAGACTATCAGCTGGATTTAGAATACATATGAAACAATACCTATATGCAATATGATATTTTTGGATGCTTGGAGTAGTTTTCTGCACTAGTGTTGTGCTCTTAGTTTTATGTCCTACGCTATGAAGTGCCAATTGCACAGTTCAGATGCGACCTGGACAAGCTTTTACTTAAAGGTCTTTCAGTTACATTGAGATAATATGCTGCATTCGCTAAAGTCTACATTGTCTTCTTAGAGCAACAAGAGCCTTGAATGCGTGTTTATGGAGCGACATGAACTAAACAGATATTATACCTATCAAGCATTTCTGCACAGAAGTCACAAGACAAAGTGGTACTTGTCACTAAATGGAGAAGGAAAACCAATAAATGGAAGAAGAAGTAAATATTACAAAAAATCAAGCCAATTCATGAGAATTTAGAAGCCAAAATGAATTTTAGTAAATGTGGTTGAATGTCAGATATAAGCTAATAGAGGCTCCGGCCGATGTGAAAATACTAAAGAAGGACAAATGGTTGTTTAGAGGTAGACTGAAAAGAAGAACTGTCAGTTATCGTTTTTCTGTGCCAGATGTTTAGCGGTTGCCCGTTGGTATCTAATGATGCGTTGCCATATGGTTTATGAACGAATATTAGCCAACACATCTGCAGCATTTAAGAGAAGTCGCTGTATTTCAGCTAAATAGTCCTTTGATTCTAGAACTTAAGCTCCACTCCTTCAATTAGTACTATAACGCTTCACTTTGTGCTATACCCAGATATAGCTTGAAAGTAGTACTTAAGCCTAGACACCATTTCCATGTCAACTCCTCTAGATCGTAAATATTTTCTTTTGTGACCCTTTAGTGGCCTCTGACCTTGCCCTTTGACCTTTGAATTTACCCTATAACTATATTCTAATGTAATTTTCCTAACGACATTGTGAGTAAAGCGGCGATCATTTAAATAATTTGAAAATTTAAATAAACGAGAATTTATATGCTTTTAAAGAGCAGTTAAATGTTATTCCATTTTACGTTTACAATTGTTAAGGCCGAACTGTTTTCAAACATTATATGTAGCATGCATACATAAAAGAGCCAACAGCAACAAATTGTAGAGAATGTCAAACTGTTATTCTAATTATGATGAGGTTATAGAATTAGATGTATATTATACTAGAGTAGTAGTAGTAAACAATGAAAATTGAATCAGATTATATTATGAAATTGAAACCTGTGAATTAGTTCTTGTGAAAATGGTATTTTTAGAATATAAACTGCAAGGCATATTGGCGACGATACCCTGTAGTGGATTGCTTGTAGAGGTCTGTTCTTCCTTCATAGGAACATTGAAATAGATTTATTATTAGGCATGGTGTCCCTCGGTTTAAATTTAACTGCTTGACTATCTTTGCACATATATGCGATATATTTATGATCTATATATATATCAATTGGTTCAATACGCACATCCTTGAACAGATTAAATCGATCTAACAATCAAAAAGAAAGGTGCACTGCTGTTAACAAAGGAAAATTAAGACCATATGCATTAATAAATAGTAAATGAATAGTTAAATAAATGTTGAAGTAGCTTTTTACATTAACGATGTAGTGACGTTAATGTCAAAAATGCATTAGAACTTACGTAGTGACAGGTGGATTGACTCTATGCTAGAAAGGCAGCCAAATTAATGAGATCTGCCTGGGTGCCATTTATAACAAGGACAAGATTTACTTTGATGTTCATCAGAAACTACCTTTAATAATCAAATTGCATTTTGTCTACAACTGGGTTGGCATTCTTCAGATACAATTTATATTGACCAAATACAATTCTAATCAAACTGTAAATGCAATAAATGGTATCAGAAGAATACTTAGCTTTTGTCTTCACCAAGGTACAACACTAATTGATTGATTGATTGACTGATTGATTGACTGATTGACTGTAATGATTGATTGACTGATTGATCAATGATACCATTTACTGACCGCTTTTCTGATTGACTTCCTTTTATCCAATAGGGGAATAAGCGTTAACCTATAACTAAGATCCCAAGAGGCAAGTTATATACACTATGACCCCGTTTACACGAGAGTGGATCCGATCCTTGCGTTTACACGGGAACTGGTGGATCCGTATACTTTTGGATCTGCTATCCGAACACTTTTGGGATCGCTTTCAGAGGTGACCCCGTATGGACCCTGTGTTAACGGGTGGATCTGGTCCAGATCGGATCCGTCTACGTTATTTATCGAATATGAGACAGAAAAATTTTCAATTCGAGGTAGTTTGAATAAGTAATCCGCGAGCTTTTGGCGCCATAAAACCAAACATCAAGTTGACAGACTACTGCGTTGAAAAATTATTACAAAAAATGAATTCAGAAAGTCTAAAAATATGCTTGTAGCATGTAAGATAGTTCTGATGCTGTGACTCACAGTGATGCTTCCACTATCTAAGGCTTTTCTAAAGCTGTTTTTTATCTTCTTTATTTTTGCTGTAAGCCTGTCTTTCGTGAACAAAACTTTCAGGTTGTCAATTGAGTTTGGAAACTCAATACTCTCTTCTCTGGTATAGGCAGCCTGAAGCGTTTACGATATGTCGTCGTACTTTGTCCTCGCCGTTTCCCAATCCTGTCCACCTGCAAGCTTTGCAATTTTGTAGTCCAATACTACTTTCAAAAGTAGCGCAATTTCTTCTTCAGTCCGCGAAAATTGACCCTTTTTAGCGTTACCTCCTTCCATGGTCAAGTTGGACTGTGTTTGGGTCGTGGAGGTCTAAAAACGTCATATGCGCGCCAATTCTCGAAAAGCGCATGCGCGTAATCTGTTGAATTCAGCTGGGTCCGATCCCGTGTAAACGCAAATGGTTTTGATCGGATCCGAAAGTATCCGGATGCTTGCAGATCCGATCTGGTCCAGGTCTCGTGTAAACGGGGTCTATGATACCGCTTGTTGGTTTCCTTGTTTGCGTTCAAGAAGCGGCGGTTGAAATCGTGCTCCCTTGGGAAGAAAGAAAGAACCGCACTGTCGCTGCTTCTCTTTGCCCAGAGAACAGTCGCTTCAGCTTAGGCCCAAACAAACCAATTGCGTTGACTGTGCTAATGGCATTGCAGAAGACACCAACAACCAGATCTGATTCTTGCGTCTTCGCGACACGTGAGTCCAGCCAAAGTTTTATCGAAACAAACAAAATCCACATCAAACAATTGGCATACATCGTGAGGCCAATGCTCGAGGCTTCGTTAAAGTTCTCCGGAAACCGTCTCGTCTTATAGGCATAGAATGTGCATTGAAGCATGAAAATGGAACATGGCAACAAGTTTAACAGGAAATTGAACCTGTTCGATTTGCACGTGCGAAACACGTGATCGTTACATTGAGATCGAATAGACTCCACCAATGGTGGATCTGCCAAGATCCAGGCCGTGCTGAGCAGGACCTGCAGGCCTAGAAACAGCACGCAGAATGCGATTTGCGACTTTATGCTCACAAGAACAGGCGAGCGAGCGGATTTCGCCGCGTCGAAAATGCGGAAGATCCTGTTCGTCTTCAGGACCAATGCACTGTAACATGTGGTAAGGCCCATGCCGACAATGATTCGACGAAGCGCGCAAGTGATGAAGCTTGGTTCGATGATGAACAGAATAGACGTACCGAAGAGCGCATAGAACGAAATCAAAATCACAACAGATGTTTCCCTACTTGAGGCCTTGATTAGCTGATGGTCCATATGTTTCACAAAAACACCGAAAATGAATGTTGTCAGTAAAATGCCAAGCACCATTCCTATAATAATCATTACAGTAAGGGTGTCATCGTATTCCAATGGGAGAATAGGGAGGTCCACACAGTAGTGTCTGTTGGCACTAGGTTTCTGGTGGTACAGGCACTCAATGCAGCTGTTATTAGCAATGATGCTGTCACCACTGCATTGTTTACATAAAAAGCAGCATTGGGGATAGAGCGAGTCTGCAATCTTTATTTCGTTATGCTTACATGGGGATGAACATCTAGAAACAGTTGTCACGTTTGGCAACCTCCATTGAATTGTCGCTTCTTTAAGAATGCGAATAACGCCTCCATCTGTGCCCTTGATTCTTTGCAAGTGTCCAATCTTCTGGAACTCGTTGCCATCAAAATTCAATATATCAAATGGCCTAGAAACACTTCCAGTTTTGTCGAAGTTTACAGAGTAAGGAAGCTTCTCACAGGCCGTGTTTTGGTTCTTAAAGGACCGAATGATCTCAAATCGTGGATCTTTCAGGCCAAACTGCAACAACAACCTTTTGCAAGCTGAACTGGTCAGATTTCTCGGAAAGCAATGCTTTTGGATATACTTCCTCACTGCGCAGGCGATTGTTTGAACAGCGGACACCACTGCTCTGGTCGGTATGAACCTATATCGGTGACTAAGACCATGCTGCAGCTTCTCCTTTCCAGAGCACAACTTCAAACCCCTTGATCGAGCTGCATAGGAACTAAGTGTGCAGTTAAATAGGCCTGGCAGTATTTTCCTTAGCCAGGAATGGCGCAAATAATTCTTCACTTGTCTGTTAACATGTGCGTCAAAATCTGGCACTGTCATATTGGCATAACTAAGTACAATAGCTCCTGTGGCCGCTTGCTTTGCGCCACTGAGAAATCCTTCGTATGGTAAGAATTTTGTTCCTGAGACCCATGTTATCAGGCGTCTGACATCGTGATTGGCCTCGGCTGCATGCATTAGCTGCCTCGTATCCTCATCGCTAGATAGTATCACGACAACGGTAGCCTTTCTGTTTGCAAGCACTTCTGATATCGCATTCTCGTAATGCTTCCGCGTTGGTTTTCTTGGAAGTGCAACATGGGTTGCTATACAAATGCCCTTTAGCTTTGAAGCAAGTAATTCAGAGGCCTGTTGACCATTGTATCCATAGGAATTCACCACAGATATGTATGTCCAGTTAAAATGACGCAAGATATCAATTATTGCAAATATTTCGTCCTCTTCGGACGGACCTGTCCGAAAAAATGTCCCATATCTTTCCCGGTCATTCAACTCAATGGCAGTTGCTGCGTGGCTTATGGTTAGCTGGTTAAAAGCATGAACTTTGGGAGAAGTGAAAACAGCAAGATCTGACTGCAAAGGTCCAATCGAACCCATGATGCGGTGGTACGACAGTGTAGCCATAGCTGAGACAATCCTTTTAATTTTCCCGCAGCTATCAAAAAGTCTCGTGTAAAAAGGGATTCCTTGTAAAATTTCCTTGTTGTAATTTATTTTTCGGACGGCATACTTAATAGCTTCGTTATAGTAAAAGGAATGTTCTATTGGCTCACCACATTTATCATATTTTGTGTTGTCGTAACGATGCAATTGTAAGTAGCCACCAATGAAAATATCACTGTCACTGCTACCAAAGGCTTCAGAGACTTTCACCAAGACTATAAGGAGAATAGCTTGTGATACATTTGTGATACAGGCATTGTATAGAAGGCCTTTTATATATCTTATAACCCATAATATCCAATAAAGCATATACTGCTAGCCCATAGCAACCTCATCTTTTAGCTGACGATGTTAAAACACCTTTTAACAAATCTGAGACGGAAGATTCTAACATCATGGTGTTTGTATATAAATACATATTCAAGAACTTACCAGCAGACTGCAGGAATGCAACTGTTGCATAAAGAAGAGGAGTAGAGATCAGCTTTTGTGGTAATCGCATTCTAAAAAGCAGGTAGAAACAGCTTAAAGGCATTTGACAAAAACAGCAAAGCACAGATGACCAAGACCAACACCCTGTTTTGTGAGTTTATGATAAGCTACTTTTAAAGTGTTAGGAAGTGCTGGAAGTGCAATAAATATTCTGTTTTAAAACAAATCCACGGTTGGTTTCAGAGCTAAATCAGTTCTAAACGCATCACCAGATGCCAAACTGTAATGGAGTAGTGATCTACAAAGCATATGAAATTACAACTTTTATCAATACAGGTAGCTAAGAATTTAAAGTCACTGAAGTTCAATATCTACAAACGTGAAATACACTAGTACGGCATGTTTTATCCTGGCACCATTAATGTAAAGACTATTTTTATGGACATCAAAAGTGATCAAAGCACGTCTCATGTTGTCGGGCAACTTGAAAAGTTTGAACTGTAGACATGACAGGAGATGTTTGAACATATTTTGAAATCCATACAAATTCAAGATAAAAGGAACTTTGAAAGTTGCAGAGGCTCAATAAAGCTTTTTCGTAATTCTACTTTATCTCATTAAAGCTGATTTCTTCATCTTCCAATTTTCTTCCTCGATCAAGAGATTCTGCCTCCTGGGAATCCATTCCTAGCGTCTTCTTAAGAGGACAGTAGTAATATTAATAAATTTGACAGTTACTGAATAACATACCTCAACTTGATAAAGGAAATCTACTTGGCAGTCGGAGATTGGAAGCTTAAAGGCCTTTAGATGGAAGCAACTGAAGAAGTCTTGGTCTAACAGATGACAAGAGCTTGGAAATTCACGTACAAGCGAAATGCAGGATAGCAATGTGTAAATATTTGAACAGCAGAACCAATATCGTAAGATTTCTTTGCATCTTAAAGTAAGGTAAATTGCAATTTGCTTGTTCTATTTATCAAAAATCAATTCACAACGGCAAGCGAAAGATTGATAAAAATGAGTTTTCCAATTCGAAGCTATTTGAACTTGCTTCAAGGTGGGCCTAGGCAAACAAAGGGCTCTTTTGATGCGTTTTTCAGGTTCAACAAGGGGAAAAATCAATTAAGCATCCACAGGATAGCATCACACCTAAGAGGCAAAGGAAGTATCCACTATGCACTGGCATTATTGAAATTAAACCGAATAGATTTTGATTAGCACCTTGAAGTCTAGTTGCACTAACTGCAGCTTTAAGTACGCCGCTTTGATTATTGCTTTCGTTAACACAAATAGAAAACCAAGAAAGAATTTCCCAATCAAAATTGGTGGCCAGGCATAGGCTCCAGGTGCGGAAGGTCTCAAAGGAAAAGGAATGATTAATGTTTTGGTGCGAACATTCCCTCGTTAGCTCAGTCCTAAAGAATTAAAGCTACAACTTAAGCTAAATTAGAATCAAAGAATCTGAAAACTTTAACTCTTTTGAAGCAAAGACAAAAAGGATTTATGATTTTGAATCAAAGATGCAAGAATCTTTTTTCCGAATAGATGCACTGTAAATTTGGCATGGTGTGGTAAAAGGTGTGATGAAAGAGTAGCAAAATTGCTTCGTTCTGTAATGTTTTCTGCTGTCATGATGGGGGGGATTATGTCGTGAAAAAGCAGGTTTTAGAAAAGGTAGATGGTTACTAAAGACGGTCGCACCAACTTGAGAGAATTTCATTTGTATCTATTGTAATTTATTTAATACAGGGAAGGAGTAACATAGTCTCTAAGGAAGCACAATGTCTTGTTCTTCTGTTGGCATAACTTCTTTTTCTAGTCACACTTAACAAGCAAGCCTGCACACGCTGTTCAACTGGAGCCTTAAGTAAAAGGGGCATAATTGCACCGTAATATTACAAAGACCTTGATTTTGTAAGCTAAAATTTAAAACTGATAAATTATCATTCTATAGGTTGCAAAATCAAAGCAGCAAATTCTAAAAATTGATCTTAGAGAAATAAGCTTTTTGATCGAAGAAAGAAATAAAGCAACCACATGACTAGCATTATTTTTGCTGAATTTATCATCTTTCCGCAATTGCATCAATAGAAGCGAGTTTAAAATGTTCTAGTTGCTCTTTCAATTAGCAAGAATCCACTTAGTATGACATGTTGCTTCCTCGTTGCAAGTTTTCTTAGTCATGCCGATTGTTTGTTATTCGTTGTAAAGTAAACATCAGGTGCTTTAGTAAACACTTAAACAGCAAAATCAATCTGCGTTCTTCACGGTTGCCATTAAGCATCAAAGGAGCAATCAGCTGAGAAAACCAAGCCTCAAGAAGATTCTGTTGGAGGCGAGAGAACATCCAGTTGCTCCGGCCTCAACCATGGCAATCACAACTGCTTTTGTATTGCTCAGCTTGTGTGTGCACGGACAAGGCATCAAGGAGCGGTGTAAGCACTGTACCTATATTATATATTCTTGCTTCTAAGTAAAATTAACGTTAAAGCACAGAGAAGAGTAGACAGTGCTTCTAGCTGCTTCGTCAACAAGAGAACCATTGTCTACTTTACATAAACGTCTATTCTTGCCCTAGTAAGATCGAACTCGATCGTCTCAGCAACTTTCTGCATTGGGCATGCCAGCGTCGATGACAACTTGAAACAAATTTAAAGCACCTTCTGAAACTTCTTTACTTACTCAAGTAAACCTAGTAGGCTCTTAGTGTGTTTCAAAAAGCCGCCGTTAGATTGCATTTTGAGAGATATTTTTGTTTCCAGTTAACAGTATTCATGAACTTGTCTACGAAGAATACAAAGACCCCGGTTACTTTTTAACCGGTTACTTCCCGGTTCATTTTTTGAATGCATCTTCAGCAACCGGCTGCGGAAAGATAGATATTACCGCGGGACTTGCGTTGGTTGAGGCGATGCGTTTCGCCATGGATTCAATAAACCGGAACGAGTCGCTCCTCTTCGGCGCGAAAATCGGCTACCAACTTGTCGACACTTGTAATAACCTGGAACGCATTCAAAGCGATATATGGTTTAGATATCATCCAAGCTTTAACGATCTCGGAATTGTCGGACCAGCGTCCTCAGATGCAGCTCTACTAGCAGCACCTATATTGACCGGTCTGGGTTTTCCAGTCGTCAGCTATGCAGCAACGAGTGTTGATTTGGCGGACCAAGTTCTGTACGATAATTTCTATCGAACAATACCCCCGGATTCCTACCAATCAGCTGCTATCGGAGACTTGCTGCAACACTTTAACTGGACATTTGTGTCTACGGTGTACTCACGGGGGAACTTTGGTCAACGCGGTATGGAAATATTGCTAGCGGAAATGGCTAAACGAGACATCTGCGTGAGAACGAGAAACCTACTTCCGCGCATGGTCAACGACGAGTATGTGGATGATGTCATAAAGAAATTGCACTCCGATCCAAGCACCTCCGTAGTGGTGATTTTCACAATAATGGAAGACACTCTGGCGCTACTGCGGGGCATTCGAAGGGCAGGAAAACGTGCTGCTAATATCACAATCATTTCGAGTACCTCATGGACGCCTGGATTCGATTTTCCTTCTGAACTGGAAGAGGCAGCAAAGGGATCCTTGATTCTCAGCTACGCTAATATGCGGATAACTGAGTTTGAGGATTATTTCTTGGATTTACAACCAAGAAATGCCAATTATACTTGGTTTTTGGAATTCTGGCGAGACCTGTTTAAATGTAATCCTGATCTAAGGGTTGGTGGGAAATTTCCATATCCCAAATGCACGGGCAAAGAATCATTAAGAGAGATCGGATTTCATTTGAATCACACCCTGTCAAGGACTGTCATTAGTGCAGTACATAACTTTGCCTGTATTCTAAGAAAAAATGTTCTCGTGAAATACTGCAAAGGAAAGACGGGCATTCGTTTGAAGAACTGCGTGAAAAGAAACCATTATCCTTCATATTACTATCCAAGATATGACATCTACAAAGCTTTATTAAAAAAGAAAGTGGGTTGTCCTGAGTTTCATTTCTCGTCTGATTTCCTTGATGACAGGTCAGTTGCAGGTGAATTGGAAATACTCAACTTTGATGGTAAGGCGTTCCAGAAGGTAGGAACATGGAACCAAGTTGGCTTGAACACAACAGACTTTAGAATTTCCAGCAACGCAATAAAGTGGACGAATGAATACAATAATAAGGTGCCTATATCATCTTGTACTCTGCCCTGCAATGCAGGCGAAGTTCGCTTTACGGATATTCATCGGCCTAAATGTTGCATTACGTGTAGGCCGTGCCCTGATTTGAATATTGTCATCAACAACAGTTGTGTCCCATGCCGATGGTCAGAGAACCCAAATGCAGACAAAGACAGTTGTATAGACATACCCGTGGCGACATTTGCCTTGAACAGCAATCTAGGAACAGCACTGTTTCTGTCATCAACAGTTGGTACCTTATTAGCCGTTGCTCTGATATTCTATTGCATAATGAACTACCGGCAAAACGGCGTCTGTTTCACAAACCAGTGTTTTGACATTCTAGCATCAGTGAGCTGTATACTAAATTTCAGTTTCTCGACTGTTGTATTTGCGAAACCATCAGAGATGACCTGCACTATAGAATACCTCATGATCTCCCTCGCTACGTCATCGAACCTGTCAATATTCCTTCTTGATGCTTACCACATCAACCAGCTACCCATGTCCAGACGCCAGAGCAGTCATCGCGTTGTCGCAAGCTCAGTACGTTCCAAGACTGTGTCCTGCGTAGGCCTTATCGCATCACAATGTCTTCTTGACGTCATTTGGTTGATATCAAGACCACGGAGGGTTCACTTACAGTTCACAGGTCAAAGGTCACTCATAATATTATCATGCAGGTCGGATATTCAAAGCGCTCTGTTCCAGATATCTCGATGTCAGTTTATAATCATTCTGGTCGCATACTTCGCCAACAGAGCGCGTAGATACAACGCAGCTCGAGTTAAAGCAACCGCTCTTTGTGTTTTTAGTGCCGTGGCGAGTGGTCTGGTTGCAGTATTCATCCCACTGCTGCTCTGGGCCAATCAGTCCAATGCAATCAGTGAGTCAGCACTCGTTATTATTACATTCAGTACCACTGGTTGGCTGGTTCTCATTACTACTGGCAGCCATTTGCTTGCTGTTTTTCTTGAGAGGAGGAAAGTACAGGGACTAAACAGCGATGAGACAAATTTACCACAAGAAAGCTGATTCGCAAAGCATACAAGATGTGGTCTTTGAATATTACCGGCAATTATAGCATTTTCCAATTTCAGTTATTGAGAGTTTCTGGGCACTTCCTATTCTGAGGATGCTTCCCTAGGTGACGTCATACACAGAGGTATCTCTGCATTCGTTCGACTATCACTGAGGGCAATGGAGAGTGAAGAATGATTAAAGGCACGTGCCTCAAGCAACACCTCTGCTGAATGACAGGCACAATAGTATGCTGACATAAACAAAATCTTATTAGCTTACTTTTCCTTGTAATGTCAAGTTTTATATGCTAACCCTTTAAACCTGAAAATACCACTCATTATGCTTTAAGAAGAATTTTAAGTATACAAGACAATCAACATTTAGCTGTTTTACGGTTATGGTGCAGTTGTGATAAGACTCAACGCACGAAAGAAGAGTGCTGCAGTTTGCGCTTAGCTGAAAATTTAAGCATTATTGTATGCCAACAAGAAGTTCAAAGTAGCAAAATGTCAAAGTATGACATCTCAACTCATTGATGCAAAATACGAAAGTCCTTTCCTTAGAGTCATGAATATTGAGCAGCATTTATTTGAATATTTTCTTTAGGCCTTGCAATTAAATGTAGTTTTGATGGCCTGTGAACCAAGTGCGCCTATTTATGTTAAACTTTTATTTGGTAAAGCGATTGACACTTGATTAACCAAAGTTTGTTTAAACATTTTATTATAAGTAGTTAGTACAATAAGGTACATATGCAATTGCTTTTAACGACATTATTTGGCTCATGAACTTTTGGAAGCCTTTGGTCTGCATGGTCAAAGTGACACTGGGTTTCAGTTTATATTTCACAAACTTTTTTTTATCATCATGCCTTGTAACCGGAAGTCCTTATTATCGGCCATTTTTAAGGGTATTATTAGTCATTTGGGAGTTAAGCATTTTCTTACTGTTGCTGTTTTCACATAAACAGTTTTTGCATCGTTAACAAAGTTGCACTGAAAGATAGAATTTAGCATCATTTGATTTGAAACATGCAAGTTACAAGTTTAAAGTATTTATCTACACAGTCAAAATTAAGTTGCAAAGAATTAAATCTTAGTTGCAATAGTATACTTGATAAATTTACATGGAAAACAACATTTTGGATGCTGAATATCTGATAATGAGAGGCTCAAGTCAAAAGCAGTTAAACAAGAAATATTTAATGTTTTGTGTTTGAGACTCGCTATGGTCGATAAATGAGCATTTGCTTAGAAAACGAGAGCCTGAAGGTGTGGTTTTCTATATTGAAAAACAGACTGCAATGTCTTGGCCAGCTTTTAGCAATGTGAAGTCACTTCGACGTAGCCAGTACCAATTGGTGTCAATTTCTTGTCGCCTTCCTCAGTATGACGTTTTGTCACCGTCAATTCAACTTGTCTTTTAATTTTCGGCCTTCGAGTCCTAACACTGTCAAAAATGGTCTCCTCCTTCTTGATTTCAGCCAAAATTTGCCGAATGTTCGTTGTTTTGTACCTCAGCCAGCCTTTAGGCCCGTATGGGGCTATTTTACAGTGCATCAGAACGAGGCGGAATCTTTCGCCCACCTGCTCCTCTGTTAACTCTTCTACGCTCTCGATGTAACTTTTGATAAAATCTTCGACAATGTTTTGCAGCCCATCTGCTCTACGTGCATAGGATTCTGGGAATGAAATCGCATCCAAAATCATCTGAGGGGATGACTTTGACAGCATTTCGATGTTGACTATGCTTTTCATAATAACAACATGTGGTAAAAGTATTTAGGTAGAAAGTAGCTAAGTAAAATGATAAATGATATAAATAATGTAAGTGATGTAAATATGTGGAAAGATAACCACGAAAAACTAGCAAATGTGCTAGAGGTTAGCTGAAATCTCGGTGCGTGCTTCTTTGCTGCTAGGCCATCGGGCCTAAGTTTGTTATGGGAAGCTGTTCACACGAGACGCTTGAAATTCAAGGGTCAATTTGAAAAGCCTCAAAGTTTATTGTTCATATTGCCATTACCAGCTTCAGAAGTTTAAGACTGCAAAAGAAGATTCTCAAAGCACTACATGCATTTTGTTCCTTACATACTGGTAGTATTGAGATGGCTAACCTTGAATACAACATTCCTTTGTTTTCGGTGATATTCTTCTCAATCCCGTAATCATTCGACGAAGGAAGAAGTGCCATATCAGGCCAAGGGCACAAGCAGCTCCAGTGGCGATCAGTAAAGTTTCTAAGCTGGTTTTAAACAGGGGTGAACGAGGCTCAAACAAAGTCACAGTCTCGTCTCTCTTGAGGGATCTTTTTATCTGAAAAAACAATGATATTAAAGCAACATGGGAATACATTGGTTAAGGTAAGAATTCCTTTTATTCAGCAGGGAAAGGAGTAAAATGTACTGTCAAAGTTTGCCCAATCAGGGTAGTCATTGATGAACAGGAACTGCGGACAGGAACAGGAACCGTATAAGAAGAGGTTTTATTGTTAGTTCGTTACTTGATTTTCGGCATTTTTACAAAAAAGGGCTAAAGCCCATCTGCTCCGCGGTGTGTGCCCAGAGCCTAATCAACAAACTGCATGCTAGATTTACATGCGATTTCTATTGGAAGCATCAAATAGCTGTGTGTCAATCTTCTCTATTTACTTTCTAAACCCTTTATCATTTCCAGGGCAGTGGTGTTATCTCTTATGGCGAACGGAGAAGGCAACTCTGTTGCTTTGCAAAGATTTGGTGTTTTAATAACTAGGTAACCAACCTCAAATGATTTAGTTCTCTCCTTCACGAGCCTTTCAATCATGTCATTGCTATTGCGAACATACGTCCTTATATCTTCATGCAATCCTTTCATTTCACCAGATAGGAGCATTCCAATGCCTTTGTTTGTTTTGATTCGTTTATTCACTCGCAAGCCATTCTGGGATAGGAAATCGAGCAGTGTCGGGGCTTCATTGGCTTCTAGCAAAGCGCCTTTCACTTCTTCATTTATCACCGCCTGAAGTAGTTGCTTTGCAGTTGTGAAATTTTTCCCTTTGAATAAATAAACACAAAATCGCATAACCTGGTTAGAGGTGGGGTAGGCTTTTTAAAGTATGGCACAGAGCTTAGATTAAATATCGAATTTGATTTCATTTGCAGATGGCGTTCAGTGACTAGAAATACCTAATGGTACCAATGTAAACAAATGTTTTTGGTGCAAAACTTTGCGATGGTGTGCAACAGGTGGTCATGGTTTTGTAATACTTGAGTATTTTGGTACATTGGTACATACCAAATTGTATAAAAGTCACGTTTAGCAGCATTATTATGGTTAACAAAGAGTCGGCACTTATTTGACATCTGTGGCGCAATCATGTGTTATTTCAAGGCAAATAGGAAAGCCTGCAATCTATATAGCAAACCTAGCCTTTCAGAACGCCCCACGTGCATGCCCGTCATCACTACCATTATCTATTCATTAAATTAATGACAGGGTATAATCGTCCTTTCTTTGACTCTCTTCTCCGATTGTGTAAGATACATGCATTCCCTTTGCATGAAAATGTTCATTGATTAACTCTCTTTCATAGTAGGCACATGGGAATCAAGGTGCGATGGAGCCATGTTACCTTTGACGTCCCTTGTGGCCATTCGTGCCAGACGCCTGACACCAAGCCAGTACTCAGGGGTATTGTGGACCGCAGCAATCTTAAAGCAAATGAGAAATGATGACAGGTAACAAGTATCGACACTGCAAGTACTATTCGATGTTTAAGAAACTTGAAGTAATTGAAGTCTGATCGTGATGATTAATCACCAGATTAATCAGTAACAACAATCGATCGTCTTAAGCAATCGTTAATCACTTTCTATCTCAAACAAGCGATTTCCTAAAGAACTTTCTCACAGGGATAACAAGCAACTCAGTCTTTCGCCAACTTTTGGATGTACTTGAAGAACTGAATATTTATAAAAGGGCAATAAGAAAAGCATGGCAAATGGCATTTACTCCGTTCTCAAACGAGCACAGGTGAATGTTGGTAGACTTTATCATCACTCGCAATAGATATTTGCTGAAGAAGATTATTATTCCAATGAGGATGATTTTTGAAGCGTCTCAAATTGCAAAAGCATGACTAGCTGTTTCTGCATTCTAATCTCTTTATCCATGCAATAGTATTCTACAGAAGCTCTTGCGCTAAAGGCCTATCAATGGACATATTGTAGAAAGGGTTGCAAAAGAAGATAGGACATACTGAACAATTCTTATGGCGACGATGAATGCACAAATTTAGAATTTCGAGGAGCTCCATGTTGTTACCTCAGTGCCATATAGACTAATGTCTTGGTAAACCGTAAAGCTCGTGATGGTGGCTGTGAGGGTGCTGACAATGAATGACATCATAACCAACCCAATAGCAATCCATGCAATCGAGACAAGCCTCCCAATGATACTTCTCGGCGCGATGTCACCGTAGCTGCGATGCAAGTGTAAAACCAAACCTCATGACCACGTGGGAAGTCAGTTTTATGGCCTAAAGGCTAATCTACTCTCTTGGTGTAAGTGTAAAAATCAGGAATCACGGTGTAAAAGCTAAGTAAACTTTTTGGCCTAGAGGGAATATGAAACTTATGGCCTAGAGGAGATATGAAACTTGTGACCTAGAGGAGATATGAAACTTATGGCCTAGAGGAGATATGAAACTTATGGCCTAGAGGAGATATGAAACTTATGGCCTAGAGGAGATATGAAACTTATGGCCTAGAGGAGCTAAGTAAACTTTTTGGCCTAGAGGAGATATAAAACTTATTGCCTAGAGGAGGTATGAAACTTATGGCCTAGAGGGAATATGAAACTTATGGCCTAGAGGAGATATGAAACTTGTGACCTAGAGGAGATGTGAAGCTTATGGCCTAGAGGAGATGTGAAGCTTATGGCCTAAACGTGAATCTGCTTTGGTTGGTTTACCAGGGAGAAATCATAAGTCTGCTTTCTTTAGAGTACCTAGAAGGAAGTGTGAATATCTTCTTGCGAGTTTCCTGGAACGTAGATTTGTTGTTGTTGTTGTTGAAATAACAAGAAGGAGATTATGATCAGGCACAAAACTTTGAAGTGATATATTACCCAACTGTTGTCATGGTAATAAACGCCCACCAAGCTCCATCGAAAGAACCCCTGAAAAAGTTCCCTTTGAGAAATTCATTTGGATTCTGTTTTTGGTCCTGGAGAAAATAAGAGACTAAATAGAGCACCAAAAGAATAAGATGTATCGAAAATAATCCTCAATTTGTACTAGGGAATCATATCCTAGATATATATTTGAGTTACACCAATAATAGAAAACTTACTCCAAAGGTTATATTTTTAGTCTATAGTCTCAATATATTTTTCAGCTTCGGTTCGTCGCAATCATTATAAGTAGAGAAAGTCGCGAATATCCTCACCGAATTTGATATTAATTCCATAAGAGGGAAGCTGAATAAATGGTTAATATTATGCTACGATTACAGTGTAAATATTTTACAGACTGTAAATATTTGATATCTTATACCATGTTAATCTTTGTATGCATTACAGCATTTTGCCTAACTTAGGATAAGTTTGGGTGCATTAGTACTGGGTGCACAACCATTTCTTTATCAACCATATCACAACTTTATGTCAAGTGGCCTGAAAAGCGCATGCTCAAGTTGTGTGTTAGCCAATGCTTAGCCCAGGCTTCTACTTGCCTGACTCTGGTTCAACTCAGTCTCAACACTCCTCCAGAGAAGTGCTGCCTTCCTCTGCACACCGCCCATTAAACTACCAGCCTGAGCTATTCTTACAGGACCTCCAAACGAGGCAAATCAAAGATGATAGAAAGAACTCACAGTCAGCCATAGCAGTATCCCCGTGACGATGATTAAGAGGCTGAGGATGGTGGCAACGGGGTACACAGAACTGAGAGCAGCAAGAATCTTCTCGGCCTTTGGTGATTTTTGCTCGTCGACGCCAATTAGGACGATCTTCGTGTCATCAACCACTTGCACGTAGTGGTATAGTCTTTGCACCCTTCTCAGGGTTTTATCGCCAGTTATTGGAAGGTGAAAATTGACATTATCTTCAACCTAAAAGCAGAATTGGCGAATAAAAACTTTCATTGCCGATAATTTGGGTCATCAAAAGCATAGTCATTTAACAATCCATTTTTCCGTTACGCATTTTTCATATCCAAAGGCTACCATCATTTTCTTTTTTTCTTCATCAACCTCCCCCCTCTTTCCCTTCTTCCTTCTTTCCTTCCTTCTATCCTTTTTCTGTTGATGGATCTATAGCCCTGCAGCAGGCCTAGAAGAAACTTCGCCTAAATCGTGCACAAATGTGAAGGTTCATGGTTCTGACCAATAATGCTTTACAACAGATTTTCCCCAATATTCATTATTATGGACTCAAGGCGAAATCTGACAATGAATTCTTAATTCTGTTCAGAAAACTATCCCTCTTTATATAAACACAACTTCAAATTTCTACACCTTTCGATTGAAGGAAGTGCCCTACCAGAAAGGCCATATAAATATCAAGACAAATATTGTTAAACACAGTGAACACATTATGAACCTTTGTGGTATCAAGAGCTTTGACACTGAAGTTGGTGATACGAGATATAGTTTACTAGGGCGATGCTCTTACTTTAATCATGAGATCCCGTTCGGATCTGCGAATTGGCCTCTGTCCACTTTTGGTTCTGTCATAGAAGACTTTAGGGTACCCATATGCCTTACAGAAGCCACATACGTTCCTCGCAATGCTTGAGATTAGTTCCGGGAATATCCCAGCAGGCTTTGCAGGGCTACCAGTTATGTATGGCTTCCTCTCGTACCAAGCAACGTAGATGTTTCGTCTGCAGCGACATGTTTCTTAGAAAAAGGCATCGAGCAAAAGCCGTTAAGCTAATTTGATTGATTAATTAAGATTAGTAGTGGTCTTTCATCATTTAACTTAATAACACCTAGAGTATAAAAAGATGTTGTTTTTTGTTAGAGTGATTTTAGTTACAAGAAATTTGTACCCAGGTGCCTATTCTTGAAATTCACTGTTAAGAGAGCCACAAATTTTGGGTTTACAGAAGAGCTTATCAAGATTATAATTATACAGATATCTTGGAATATTGCTGCGAAAATTACTCTTCTAACGTTAAAAAACAAGTAGGAAGATTATATTGTTAAGCATTCGCTGAACCCTTTGAAGCTAGAGTAGAGGCAATCTTCGCATTTTCTTACCTCCAAGAATTTGCTTACTAATGGCTCCTTCTCCTGCAGCCGTTTCTCCAGCTAAAAACACCCAAATTACTACATTTGCACTCAATTTGTTGATTGTAAAATGCGTTTGATCAGAAGCCAGCTCAATTTGGCGGACCTTCCGGTTCAGAACCGGCTCAGAGCCATTTTTGACAACGAGGTAGTAAAGACGAAGACCAACTGGCTTCCCATTCCAAAACTGACTTGGAATCGATTCCCACTTAACGTCGATCGCGTTCTCGGTTGCGAAGCTGTTAACCGTTATGTTTTGCGGTGGTAAAGATGGAACTAGGAGCAAAACACAGAGGAGGTAAAGTGAGCCCCAATTGGATCATTTCAAAAGTGCTGATGTCACAATTTTAGGGGTGTACAAAACTAGCTGAGTTAAGAAGATTCAATTAGTTTTTTAGATATGTTGATTTGGTTATGTCTTCCACCTATATCAAAAAATTTGGGTAAAGAACGCTAAAAGAGTTTTGTAGAAAAAAGTTCTGCAACATACCCCCTTCGTTTGTTTTTACCTCCGTCCAGGCCGGGGGGCTGCTTCCGGCAATCGTTGCGCCACGGAGCTCAAACTCATATCTCGTAAATACAGTTAGATTGCCAAGCAGGCAGGTTCGTTTTGTTGATGCCACCGTCACTCGCTTCCATTCTAGACCAGTCACGGGGGTATGTCGACTGTACACTCGATAACGTATCTCGTAGGTCGATATTTCGCCATTTTGGCTCCAAGTTGAAGTGCTATTCCAGAGACAGTAAACAGATATTGATGACATTGCGCTGCATATGAAATCTCTTGGTGGCTGCGTTGGTGCTGCGAGTGAAGTGGAATTTTCTTTAAAAATGGTCACTTACGGCTTAGGCCAGCGGACATACCACTGCTCTTAGTAATGTTCATCCTTTGAACGAGTGACTGATTCAAAGTGGCAACCTCACTGTGAAACAGACACAGGGCAAAGAGAGGCTATCAGATCAACGGGTTTAAGAATGGTCCTGCATTGCTTCAGCAAATTAATAATCATATTTCCACAGCCTTATTCCCTTCTAGAACAAGTATCAGAAGCAACTTCACGAAAAAAACAGCAATAGGTAAGCAAAAATCTAAAAGGTGGTAAAAAATCTATACGATGCAAGAAGTTTATTGACTCACCGCCCTGTTTGGTGTAAACATCAACGAATTGACTAGGGATCCCTACCCAAGAAGAAGTCATCTCAGCCACTCTGAACGTATATAAGGTGAAGGGCTTTAGGTTGATGACCTCAGTACTTCTATTGCTGGGAAGAGTTGCAATCCTATTCCAGTTTTCGACGTCACTGTCTTTTGCTTCCTTGTAAGTCAACAAGTAGCCGCTTACGTTCCCGGTTGAACGGGCGTCGCTCCTCCACCCGACACGAATGGCAGTATCACTCAAGGCTTCTGCGTCAACGATCGTCGGAGCTGCTGGAACTAGAAATAAAGCCCCGTCAATGGTGTCGCATATATACGGTGACTCCGTTAAATGCTTTGAAAATTTAAGTATAGAAGAGTACCTACAGGTGCATTTCTAATAGGGACATGACTTCAAGGTCTACCTTAATGCATGTATCCTTCTAGCTACAGAATGTATAAAGTTGAGGGCCTACTATAAGATCAATATTGCTTGAATCAGGTCGAATTTCAGGGTCCTAAAAGACTTCGAAAATAATTTAGAGAAACGGTTCGTATCTAAACTGTTATACATTTATTGTAGATGGATCGTAAGCAGAAGCTTTAATGACCCATAACTGAGTTCTTGCGCAGAATGACTAACGCGAGTAAACAATTACCCTCGCAACTTATGTTGGTGCCTCCAGTGGCTTTCTATTACACAAGCACCGTAGTAGCTTAACTGACTAGCCACTCACTGCAAATGATATGATTGCAATACACATACGCTGAGTTGAGTTAATATGTCCGTACTGCAGTGGCATCGTTCCAAGTGACTTCTTGTCATCAACAGAAGCAGCAAGGGCCACAAGTTGCACAGAGTCAACTTCTTGATAACCTATTGTCATGTCTGATATTACGCTGCCACTCCTTGAGAAAAGTAAAAGAAGAAGAGAAATTTTGAATCTAATATTCGGCCAGTTTTTAAACATTTTAAAAACAGCCCATGCAATAACTTAAACTGACTAAATGAAAAGGCAAGACATGTTCAGCCACGCTAAGCCAAGACTCTAGCAGTTATGCATTGGATCAGCCACTCACTTTTTGTGCCACGCAAAGGCAAACGGAGAATAAACTTTCACCGAGAAGTAATGTGACACGCTCTTCATTATCTCATGCTAGCTTGATAAAATGTTAGAGAAAATGAGATAATGTTATATGCAACCCAATCTTGTCAAAAAGTTCGACGACTTTTAAACCTTGATAAGATTAGGTAAAGGGATTAACCTAAGGAATGAATACCCTGCAGCTGGCGATATATTTGTTTGATACAAGAGTCAACACTATTGAAATTTTGCTGTTTTTTATCAATGAAACTCTTTTTATCAATGAAAAAAAATTCGAGAAAGTTTCAATGAAACTCAATTTTTTTAAGTCTGATCCACTGTTATTAACTATTGCTATTAAAATTGAAAGAATAGCAGTTTTCATCATTCTCTGAAAATGTTATTGTTCCATTTTTGTAGTGACTTTTCATTTTTACGCACTATCTGTTTCGCAAGAAACGCTCCGACTTCCATTGCCATCTAATTCAAACTTCTCATGTTGAAATTAATAAACCAGAACTTTAGAAAGTTTTATGCTATATTGCTACAGACATTTCAATGGAAAGCAACGTTAATACATACCTAAATTGCAAAACTTCGAAAGAAAAAATCACACTTGCATTCTTGCATATAGATTTTAGCTACAAAGAAATTATTTGTTTACTCGTTGAAAACAAAAATAAATCAAAGATCTGTCCTCCATTAAAGAAATGTCAGAAATACCTTAACATGTCATCAAAATTTGGTGGCTTAAATCCAAATAATCAATTTTGCCAGTAAAGCCAAGTTTGAGCCTTGGCAAAAACATGTTTTTTGATAAAGCAATTTGTAAAAGTTGCATATGATTGCTTGCTTGCTTGCTATATAATTTACAAGTGCTTGCTTGTTGTGTAGTCTGAACAAGTAATTTCTTGTCTAACTATATAATAAATAGAAGTTATACTCAGCACATGAAGAAATATTAGACAATTTGGTAATTCACAGTCAATAAATTCAAAATTCAGTTCTCATAACAAAAATTCAAAGCGCAATATTTACGTTCATAAGAACTTTTTCTTTCATTGACTTGAAGGACGATGAGTTTCTTGTGAGCAGATCGGTGGTAAATTCCTCATTTGCAAACTTTGCTGTGAAATTCACCATAACTTCTGTCGAGAAAAGGGGAAATGAATCTGCCTGAGGCGTGATTTTTCAGAAAAAGAGGTATACACTAAAAACATTAAACCCGCAAATCACGATGCAGAATAACATGTCTACCCCTTTTTACAAGAACTTTGGGATAAATACGTGATAATCTCTTGATATTGAAAATGTCATTGAAAACCACACCGTTTTAAGCTATTCAGTTCAATGCTAAGGATTGATACGAAATTGGGCTGATGATGCATGCCGGGATATGCCAACTTGTCGAGACATCTTGCAGTGCCTCGTATTCAACCCTTGCTGTCAAGTAAGCGATGACCAATGTGAGATTGTTCCTTAATGTAGACTCACTTTTACATGGCTGCGGATTGCATTGTCTGGCCTCGTCTTCACCGACACAGACATTCCCTTTATATCGAGGCGCCGGAGAGTCACATAAACGGAAGCGCTTTTCGAATCCGAGGTTGCAAGGCTTGTCGCAAAGTGACCACGACGACCACTGACCCCATCCTCCATGCACTGCAAAATCAATGAAGGATAAGCAACCGAGGCTAGAGAAAGTGAGCTCTGTCTCAAAACGAGACCTTGTTAGTTGACTTACACCAAAGTACCTGGGCAAATCTGAAAGTTGCATTCTTCCTGGTCTACTGAGCGCCCATCACAGGAAGACCCATTGTACTGCGGAGGAGGATTGTTGCATTGCCGAGTAGCCAATCGGAAGCCTCCATCGCACAAACGACTGCAGGCGGACCATGACGTCCAAGCTGACCAACCACCGGGGACTGAGGAAGTAGAAGTAGAGTGTTCTTAGTGGCACGTTGCCAGTGAGCTATGACAAGGAATTTTCGTTTGCATAGCTGTTTGGATACCATTCAAGTCATTCCTAGACATATGGCGTATTTCCAGCAGCAATGTTGCCAAAAAAGCAGTCTTCGTCTTTGAAACACAATTGATTCGATTAAAAAAAATGGGGAAGCAGATTTAAAATTTTGCAGACTGGATGCTCAATTCGGGGATCGGAGGTCAGAAATGATGAGGTCCGAGGTCAAAATATCCGTTTGAGAAATGATATATCCGTTGAGAAAGATATATCCGTTTGGTGTATTGGATTTAAATTTTAATGTTAAGCAGTGCAGCAATGCTCAACCGAGAACTGTAAATTTGGTGTCTATTAAAAGAACTATTAAGATTAAAAATTAGGTGCTTTTTAAAAAAACTATTAAAATTATAAATTTGATTTATATTAAAAGGGCTATTAAGATAATTTCAAAAGAGAAATAGATTAGATAGGATGTCTTAAAGTAGTCGATCTACTGCAAAAAACATTTTTATTAAAGCTCAAAAACATTTTTATGCTGAAAAAAATCAATTTTTAATGTCTTCTTTTCAGTTCAAATATGAGATTTTAAATGAAATATTTACTTGGACAGCGCCTTTCCATGCAAACTTCCGTTTCTGTGGCTGCAGCTTCGCAAAGATTGTCCAAACATTCACGCTGCCTCGTTCGTGTCCCTTGATCACATGACACTGAGCATTCTCCCCAGAGAGACCAAGTGGTATTACTACCATCAAGCAATGCCGGAGTAGTAAAGACTTTCCCTAGATACAAATATTATTTGACATAAGTATGTAGCTTTCTCAAAAATGCATCTTTGTACGGTTAGTTATCAACCTCTAGCCATTGAAAATCACTTTCTGTTATCTTGCGTCAAAAGCATCAGTTTTATGAACCGTTTTTAAATGACACTTTTAAATGACTCGATCTTCTTCAAAATATATCCTTTAATCTTCTTCAAAAGACGGAAAAGCATGTTCAGAAAGGATACTTTGAAGAACTAACAAGCGGTACGATATATTAAAAGACTGGGTTCATTTCTATGTTTTTCCATTTCGCTCCTACTGTTGCTGCTTTTAGGCTCCTTTACCTCTTCCCTTGTAGGTGCCTCTAATGACAACTAATTACCTTTTTCTCGGTTATTACTTCTTGAAATATCTCCCTACTAGTGAGTCCTTTCTTCGCCTTTTACCTTTACTTCATACATCCATCACTCATTTTTTACTCTGTACACATATCTCTTTCCTATTAAATAATCAATCACTTTCTAGCCTCTCCCTTCCCTTATACCTCCATCTCTTACTTTTACCTCACATATTTCACCCCTTCCTTCTGCTCCAAGCATCTTAATTAAACGGCAAACTTGTAATGCAAAGTAATCGGTATTTTAAATACCTATTTTTGATGTTATCTCAATATGCTTCTCCAAGCTTGTGCTTGCCACAATATAACTTTTCATCATGGACTGCTGCTCTTTGCTCCTATAAGAATATCCCGTCGATAAAAGCTCAGTGGTTTCCAAATGTAGTTTCCTCGAAGAGACTGTTGCACTCTGCTGAAACAGCAAAGGTACCGTTGTTGACTGAACTCCACTGGTCGCTGGGTAACTTGGCGTCGCGGTTAAATAGCTAATGGCTGCAAGGAACATAAATAAAAATTGTACACATTATCTTGATGTAGGTAGTTGGGGTTTTAAACATTCAATCAGTGTTCTGGCAAATTTTTGTGTGACACTCTTTGGATATGACTAATGCAGAGCAACTAACTGATCACTAGATGTCTCAAAGAAATTGGTTCTACTCCTATCTCAGAAAACAAATATTTCTATGCTTTACCGTGACCGAATGTGTTGTTACAAAACTCCTCCTCCACATGCTCTCCCGGTGCACAGTACACTTCTGGGATGACTGGGTCGTTATCACGTAGGATGCAACTTCGAGTTCGATTGCGCTTGCCTTGACTGCTGCAGCTACTCCACAAATACCAACCACTCCAGGATTTGTTGAATTGGATAGGCGTTCCTCAAAGAGAAGTAGTTTGCACTGCAACTTACTAACGATTGTCGTGAAGACATTTCTGTGTCAAAACTTTATTCGCAGTACTGGAGGTATTGGCCCCTATGTTTACAAGGAGAAATATTTAATACTGTTGAGGAAAAAGAGATTATCATATTTGCACGCTTCATCCAGTACATCCCACCCCTCCTCCGGTACTGAGCCCTCTTTTTTAACGGGTCATTCTCTTGATCAAAACATATTTTCTATTCCATTATAAAGTATGAACTTCAGATCTACGCCAGGCAGACTTACCCAATCTGAGGTTCCATTAGAAGAAGTAATCGATAAATTGATAATTGTGCCTTTGCCTAATCAAAGGCGTGCATTTGCAAATATACATGTATTTGTAAATATACTTTTATCTTGTCTGTCAATACATTTTGATCTTCTACAAGACACTTTCTATTCGCAAATACTATGCCCTGGCTGTGCTGTTAATTAACAGCAATATTAATAACATTCAAATAGCACTATGCAATCTCATGCTACATGCTAAGGGAGGATTTGTTAAACTTGTAGTGCAATATTAAGCAAGACATAAGATGGTTGTGCTCCCCCTCTCCTCATCGTATCCCATAATTCCATGGTGACATTCCATGTCAATATATCCACCTTACTTGTTGAGTATTCCAGTATAAACCCTGGCTCCTTGCTGGCATTTTTGTCCATGCCATTCTCGCACATTGATCCATCTTCACTTCGAATGGCGATGATCAGAGACCCGATACCGCTCCAGCTAGACTCAGTTATGGCTCCGTTGATTGCTGACTCGATGTCTGGCAGCTTTGCAGTTGTATTGTCGATTTGGTGAAGTCTTGTCCGTGCAATGGAGCCATACACTGGTCTGCTGAATGAACAATTTGCCACCACTAAAATAGAGCAGGATTCAACCGTGAATTTTCACCTGGCTTCTGTTACCAACTACTGCTCCTTAATTTAAACTTAAGCTATTAGGTGATTTAAAAATAATAATAATAATAATAATAATAATAATAATGAATCATGATGAGGATGTCCACAGGGTGGCTCTTCATCTGGTCGTTGAATACTACACGATGTAAAAGTCGCTATATGAAAAGTAAAGATTAAAATAGTTTAAAGCCTCTTTTTGCTTCAGTAAGAAAATATTCTTTAGATTTTAAGCCTTAAGCGATAGGTAAGTTGAAAAAGATACTGAAATATTAATCCCTGTATTGAATTAAAGCTATTATTCACCGTTATTCCAGATATTGTGCTTATCCACCTTGGCAGAAACTTCAATGAATGGGATGTAGTCTTCACACATATTGTTATTGACTTGAATAGAGGCGTTGTAAACGTGGGCATCTGTTGAGATGTTGACATTTTCGAAATGGATATACATGGTGTATTCCTCTGTATCAGTATGGGGCTTGGTTTTATTACACGTTCTCCTATAATCCATTGCATCAAGCCAGTTTTTTGCACGTATCCGACTCATCCTTGCTTCGTCGAAATAGAAGAGGAGAAATTCGCCATATTAAAGGACATCTGAGAGGCATGCCAATTTTGATATTTAATACATTTTACGAATTAAGATGCAATATTACTAAACTTACTTTTCTTAGACTTAATTGTATAGATGGCTTGGTAATTTATTCTTTTTTAATGAAGAACAAGAAAGGAAGAGCACTATTTTCATCAGAACTTTTGCTGTTATTAAGTTGAAAGCAAGGGGTAAATACAGTAAGTGAGGGCTGAAAAGTTAGTTATACAAGGGGTAAATACAGTAAGTGCTATTGTAAGCTGGCATTGAAAGGTATGTGTGATGGGCTTATGTATAACTCTTTGCGAAGCTCATTAAGATAAGCATAAGGAAGTGTTTATGGCTGGTTGGTTTTTAATGGTTTAGTATCAGAAACAGCAATCAGACGTTAGATTTGAAAATTCACGAGTTGGCTTTATTTTTCCATTTATTCTCTTATCAAAAGTATTACCAATGAAAAGAAACACTTTGTGATTACAACTTGTGAGGTCTTGGGACATTGATCTGTATGTTAGGGGTAGAATCTAAGTTTGAAATTGCCATAAATTTATCTAGAGTGCAGAGTAACACAAAGTAACACATATCGCTGAAAAGTGTGGCGTGGAAAAGCCTTAGCATATCCTTTAAGGCAGGGGTCTCAGACTCGCGGCCTGCGGGCCAACTACGGCCCGCGTGAGGATTATTTGCGGCCCCCGTCTTGATATTAAAGAAATGTTAGTGACAAGAAAAATCGGAAATAGTTTTTGCATACTTAAAGTATGGAGTACGAACAATACCAGAGAGATAAAAGAGCCAGCCAGGTTGCCACTCTTAAAACACGCCTAGTGCCGCAAAGGACTTCACATTCACGTTTTATCAGCGCTTTTATCGTCGAAATCCTGATGCGGCCCAGCCTCACCCAGACTCTGCCTCCAGCGGCCCCCAGGGAAATTGAGTTTGAGACCCCTGCTTTAAGGGTTACTTCAGATCATTAATAAGATCGGTGAAAATTTTTTTCCAAGCATATCTTCTAAGTACTGAGCAGTCATGGGCAGAAATTTTTCGATCACCTATTGGTCAAAGCAAACAGCCAATCCGCATTCATCGCTTCTCACGTGACTTTAAACTTGCAATTTTCTGCTTTTAGCCAATCTTTGACGTTTGCAATCCTTAAATCATGCCAGAAGTTGCTCTCTACCCGTAATATTGTGATTTTGATTAGGATTAAACGCGTTCTTGCTACTCTAATTTCACTAGATCAAAAGATAAACGAAATGAGATTTAAACTTTCGATGCTTCAGTCCAACAACTTCTGGTAAAGTATATAATCACAAATCACTTAAGCACAAATCACCACCAAGCCACCATGAAAGGTAAATGAGTAAATTTCCACCCTACGTGAAAAATATTGACCAGCAAGTCCAATAGTAAAAGTACACAGACATTAGGCCTACCACGAGAATCGTTGTAGCAGTGAAATAAACAAGGTGCAACATCCTCATTTCTTCCACTACAGTTGGCCATGCGGTAGAAGTTGGTCCTCAATCCTGCGCAGGTGCGAGTTCTTCTTCTGGTTCCAAGTGGACACGTGCCATTGCAAAGAGACCAACTGCTCCAGTGAGACCAATTATAGTCTTGGAAAGAAATTTTTTATTTATTGTATCTAGAAATTTGTTAAAGCTTACAAGCCTTGCAAACCTACATTGGAATGCTAACTGTTGTGAAATTCATCAATAATAGTCTTAAAAGAAGGTCCCTTCAAAATGGTCCTGAAGTGCATTCAAAGTGATTAATTTTCCCACCCATAGTTAGAAATTCACTGACAATCAATTAACCTGTTGTCTAATGGCTTCCACTTATTCATGATATTTTTCACGGTGCCTCTAACGTTAAAGAATCATGTTATCTACTCTCGTCCTCTCCAATTCATTTCCGATGTTCTCGTGTAAGAAATTGGGTATCTTAGTATCTTACATGAAGTTTTTGCGAGGTGATTGGAAAGGAAAGAGTAATACCATTCTTTCATCAACTTCAGTACAGGATGTCGTTTTCAGACTTTGAGTTGTAAAAATTGTCGCGATCAAGATACTAAGATGATTATCATGATGACCTCCGCAGAGGCAGCTTTTTATCAGCTTGTTTAATGATGCAGGGACAATGACACAATTGCTGTGCCTAAGAGTAAGAAACACGTGGGTATAGTTGGCACGATCGTGGTGTTCTAATACAGAATGAATAAGTGGCCATGGTCAACCTTTTCCATGCAGCCCACCATGTATGCTCAAATCCTGACTGCATCATTACCTAGAGCAATGCATGTGCATTATAAAGCGATGCTCAAGCTCTTGCTGGGAGTAATAGCTAGCTTCACAAAGAGAAATGCCACGTGACTCAGCCTAGTGTCTCACGTGCCTTACCTGCCAATTTGAACACACTCCCGTTTTGCGTCAGGATGAATACCCCAGCCATACCCGCACTTATCTTCTTAGCTGGGGTAAACAGGTTGAATGAAAATTTCACCCACCCGTTCCCAGACAGGCAGTTACTGTTTACGCCACTTCGAAGCCAGGCAAAGCCGCCATCAGTGCCTAATGCCCAGACCTCTTTGTTGTAAACAGACAGTGATTTGAAGCGAGGCCCGTGAAAAGTTGTTGTATCCTTTTCTTGAATGCTGATCGGTTGATTAGACAGTTGAAATTGCTTGATGGTGTTCCCTTGAAATGACCAACAAGATTGCTTCCAAGTCGTGCAGCTGACTTCAGAGGCATTCACCATGAACATTGAAACATTACCATGACGGGACAGACACTCTACCCTATTGTGCACCAATACGTGCGTACGCGAGATGGCTATAAATGTAGCCTTGGCGTTAGATGTTGTGCAAACAGGATAGACCTCGCATTCCTTGTTTAAAATATACACATTGCCACTTTTGGTTGTCAAAACTGTTCTATTGAGGTCCTTGTTCAATGATACTATCGTACCGTTCACCTGGGTAGAGATTCCTGCACAGCGGACATTCTTCTGCCGTGAATCGTTGGACCATTTGAGGGTGCTCCCATTCTGCGTAACTCCGACAACTATATGTTTCTGTTTCGAAGCATTAATATCTTCAAAACTTTGATTTCCCGATACCTGAATCCAGCTGCCTGTGGAAGTAGAAGCTTTAATTTGAATAATTTCTATAATAAAAGTTCTATTCTGTGGATTGATATCTTGCAAAAAACAGATTGGAAATGGTTTCATTTCATCCATATTTCAACATAATCAGCTAGCCTTTACTATGCTATATAGTGAATTTCATCTCAAATAAAGGATTATATTTGCAGTTGTAGATATTTTTCTTGCATCTAATTCTTGTCAAATATAAAATGAATGTGGGTGATAATTAAGGATTACAAATATTTACTGAAGGACCATAGTAGACTTTTCAGGAAGAATATTAATTTAGGGATCGATCATATGTTCATATATTCCAATGTTTGGGGAAGGAACTGCTTTATTCAATTATGGCAGAAAGCTCATAGTTGCATTTAAAGTATTCGAAGCACATTTACTTCCAGGACGGTGTTAACAAAACAATACAGTAAGTGTATGTAATTTTTTCTGCTTTAGTTGTAACGAATTAAATGCACCTATGCGCCCCTAGTAGATACGTCACAGTGTGAGTTTATTTAATATCATCGTGATAATACTAGTTTTTAATCTCAATTAAATTTAGTCAAATCTATTAAAGCATACTGAATAAGTATTTTTAATAATCGAGAGACATCTAAAAGGCATATATTAGTATGGATAAACAAAGGATACTTCAGGTTTTGCAACACCAACCAGATTTATACTGCAGATCAAGACTATGCATTGATTTTTCATTGGTGGTTGTAAGCATGGATCGTACAGAAAGAGATTGGATTATGCAAAAGTACTGTCATGGTATGGCGAGTTAATTAACATTCCAAAACTAAATGCTTAATAGAGATTTCTAGCCTTTTCATTTCAAATACTCCTAAGGCTGCACACTTGTAGAATGACTTACCATCGATCATTTCGTCTAGATACGGCTCTCCAAATGAAGTGTTTATAGATACGACGCATCGAAAGAGGACCAACAGAACCTACAAAGAAACTCGCTATTTAAATCCCATGATTTTCCATGAAATTGGACAAAGATGAGCACGACGCACATTGAAAAATCATTTGCCAGATGCCTAAACAGTGTGACGTATACCAGCGCATGGAAGAGGTATTTCTGCAGTCACGTGATGATTGGAGTATGTTGGACTATCCATTGCACGTGACCTGATGCACGTGACTATGTGGCTTTTAGTCTTAGGATTTTGGCAATATCTGCTGGCCGAAGAGTTTTTAGCGACCCATCGAAGAGAATTTATTTCTTGACAAAAGTCGATCTACAGACTACACCTTCCAAGCTATTTCACATCTCAACTAAATGTTTCCTTGAAAAGTAGGCCTGAAAAATAGTTTGTGATGAACGACATCGACTTTTTCACTAGAGCTTCTGTAAGCATGTGAAAATATGGCATTTGGGATTGCTGAGTAAGCAATGCGTCACTTAGACTTTCTTTCACGGACGATATTAAAGGCTACTACACACATGACGAACAAAAGTCAACAAAACCTAAGAGTCTTACTCAGCTGATAATATTCTTATCTTTACTTTCTTTGACCCTGCTTCCAGAAAAGCTGGGAATTATTCAATGATATTTTCAAATTCTTTAAATGGCTTTCAGGCAAAAGTCGAACATTCGAAAAAATTGCGAACAACGAGCATTCTTCCCCATCAATCAAGCCTTGAAAAATTACTACAATAGGCAATCAGTTGTTTATGAAACTTTTGAGAACCAGTTTGAAAAAGATATTTCATGCATTCTTTTTACATAATATTTTTAATAAAAATGCACAAGACAGATTTCCACTCTTGTTATAAAAAGGTAAACATTTTAATAAAAGAAAGAGGTTAAGATTTTATTTTTCAAGTGCTATGAAAAATTCCTTTATTTGGCATTGTCCATAGGAATCTTATCGTTCCAATATTCTCTGCATTAAAACTGCAGCTGGTACCCTGATTTTTCTTTTGCTGCGTATGACTTTAAAAATTGCAAGAATCAGTGACTCCTGCTTGGAAAGATCTGCAACATTAGACGAGATACTGCGAGATAAATAGGGAGAATGACTACAACTATGGCTAACCTAAAACGTCAGATTAAAAGCGGGACTTTTGATGGTCGAAGAGAAGCGAGCCGGTTCCGTTAATGCCCGATCTTCAAAGAAAATAAAAGGAGTAAATGTGAAAATCAAGTGAATGAGAAATCACTCTTATTCTGTGAAGGCTGGATGTTGTTTAAAAACCATATAAATTAGCATGTGGAAACTTTGATGTACTGCTGGAGTCTGGCTAATTAAATCTAAGCCATATTAAACTTTCAATTATGTTTTGAAGACATAACGAGGTACACTTTCGCTTCTTGTTGAATAACGCAGATATGCTGCATGATTATTTCCCACCGTTAACAAAATAAATCGCCCAAGTAGTCATCTATAAAGTTACTTATTAATATTCGTCTTTGGTTAGGTAAATAAGCTCTTTGGTTTCAAAATTTCATTAGACGAGAAACTAAATAATAAAGAGCAGCTAGCCATAAGTGCAGGCTTGTTGTCGCCGTATACGGGCCAGCGTCCAATCAGAACACAAGGATTTTAAGACAACCAATCGCATACTAATAAGGCGCATCAAATGCGTATAAGCACGCCTGATTTGATGGTTATTCTTAGGCCTACTCTGGCCTCCATTCATTCTTTTGATTCTTTCTTTTTCTTTCTCTCTTTCTTCCTCTCTTTCTTTTCTTTTTTCTTTCTTCCTCCTTTCCCTCTGGCATCTATTTTCTATGAGTTCCGCAGCGTACAGCTCTATTTTTTGCTTAAATACCGAAAAAAACTTAATGGTTGTTTAGGTGTAAACAAACCATATTTTGATCAGAAGCTGTTTTACCAAATCAAGACTTGCAGCAGTTATAATCGATATGTTTGTTGTTAGTTGTGACAGTGACCAAGTTCTTATGCAAGTTCCAGATTTCAATTACTTATTAACTCCTTGGTAAAGCCCAACAAAATTTGTCTTTTCAAAAATAGTTGTAATAGTCTATTAGTGTATTATTTAAAAATAGTTATAAATCAATGTTGCAGTGAAAGCACTTCGCTATATATTGTGAAAGAATTTCTGCAAGCATATCTCGTTGAATTGCCAATAGCTGCACAAAAGTCTTTAAACTGTAGGCTGACTAATGCAGGTATATGTAATGAATTTATTTCGATGTTAAGTACACTTGCATTGAGAACATTGAGAGTCTGAGCTATTGTTCGATACAAAGAGATTTTGCAAACGTCATAGCAACTTCATTAAACCTGGAAATAGGCTATATAGAATCCAGCGTAATTATAGTGATCAAGACATAACCGCATAGTAGTATCTAAGTACACATGTTTTCTAAAGTTTCGCTCTAGAGAAGAAAATGGCCACTACAGTGAGAGTGCTGCTATAAGAAGAGTGGCCGGGGACATTTCCGAGGCTCAAATATCGGTCGCTTTCATTGGATTAGCTGGTAACACAGCTGCCTTGTGTTGAATGCGAAATACAACTGATTGAAAACTCAGTCGATAGGCCTACCAAACATCAGATATGCAGTTTAGCAATAAAAATATGAAGCATTACTGTTACTTCACTTGGAATTAGAAATAAACATGTTTCACTCTGGTTCTAATCGCTTTAGAGAATGATGAACAAAGTGAATGAAATGGAAAGAAAAAATTTAATGAAAGAGAAGGCTGAATGAGTAAGGAAACTATGCCCTGAATAACTTAAAGAAGATTTTAGACTGTTCCTGCTTTGCATCCGTTATTTCCAGAAACCCGTGTCAATTCAAAGCAGAAAATAATAGGTCGATCTTAAAACCTTCAAATTGTCCAGATTGTATAAGGCTTGGTCTGGAGATCTAAACGTTTACCTAGCAATTTGAAAACCATCTCTTTTGTATGTATTTGATACCTAATAGTGCCCCAAACGAGTCACAGCAATGTGTGTGAGTGAGTGAGTGAGTGAGTGAGTGAGTGAGTGAGTGAGTGAGTGAGTGAGTGAGTGAGTGAGTGAGTGAGTGAGTGCGTGAGTGAGTGAGTGAGTGAGTGAGTGAGTGAGTGAGTGAGTGAGTGAGTGAGTGAGTGATTAGCTTAGTTAGTTCTATAAAGAATGACTGTGGCACATGCAACAAGCAACGTGAGATGTTCTTCAATTCATTTTTGACACATAGACGAAGAATACTTACAAACACAAGTTGATGACGCAGCAACATTTTTGTAGATGCAAGGCCTACAATTAACGGAGAGATTATATTTCTCATATCATCTGCTGTCGATACTTTGAAGCAAAAACCACGAGTGTAAATAAACTCAGTAGCAAGAACATGCAGCAGCATGGTCTAGATATATTGCACATTGCATTTTACCAGTAGAACTAAGTAATGAAAAACTGCAGTGAATGTATTCAAATATGATCTTGATACTAGTAACAAATTACATATTAAAAATCATGTATATTTAGAAAGCATTTTGCAATCAGTTTAGAAAATTCCTTTGCCGCTTTTTAAGATCTATTTGGCAAGATCTATTTAGAATTTTCGTACATGAAGTTCAAGTAAATTGTAAGGACATTGCAGTTCTAATGTATTGAAATAGTTGTTGTCAATGTATTGCAAACTGTCGACATTATTAAACAAGTTTTTGAAATCGCGCTGGTGACTTCTAGAACATTTAATCGTATATCAATAACACCAAAGAATTTCCAAAAGTATAATACTCGATGCATATTAGCTACAATTGCAAATGTAAAAAAGTTTTAAACAGAAAAAGGAACTTACGGCTAGTTGCATGTCTTTCTCGAGTGAGTATCTATTTGGATGAAGTACTTTGAGAAGCTGTGAGAATTTTGATTGCGTAAATTCGAAGCTGCTTGATAATAAATCTTTAGCCAAGCAGGTGCTGTATACCTTGTCAGACAATAGCGTCTTGTAACTTCTACTGTTGCTGTAATAATGGCCTTGTTTTCTTTAAAGCTAATATTGAATAAAATGTAGGATTGGTATATACATTGTGTATCATGCAGTCAAAGAAAACCTCTAAAGGTTATAAGAAGCTTTATCAATTCAAACAAAGTTCGCCAACAGAACGCATGTCAGATCTTTTAGCAAATGTTTCTAGATCACATCTTGTCTTTTTCATTGAAGAAATGACGTCAAGATATCTGACTATGTTTGTCGTTTTAGGAAATGTTACAAGGAGATTTTCGTCATGCAAATCCATTTGGTCGAGGGACAAATCACTTCAAAAAATCCTATTGCTTTATCGAAAATCCCTGGAAATCCTTTTGTGTTCGTGGAAATCTCGTACGCTATATGCAAGAGTGAATTGCCCCTCGCGTTTGGTCAGGTTATATCCATTGCTTATTTAGCATTTCCGTGTTATTTGCAAGAAAGTGTTCATTGCAACAAGATATTTTTGTTCTGGCGTCTAATGAAACTTCGTATAATTACTTTCTTTTATAGAAGCTAACATGAATGAACATCCTTCTCTTGTGAAGGAAAGTTTTTAGGACGAGCAAATAAAAATTCCAAACTGCTCCGTGAGAAGAAATGAACAGCCTTTACATTATTTTACATTCCTCATTATTTTTGACGTCATAATTCATTCCTAGATATTTTATGTGAGGTCCAACGGGTGTTGCTTTGCAAACATTTTGAGTACAGAAAACTCTCTAGAAAGTAATAATTTTCTTCAAAATGAGCGTTCACCTTAAAGCTTGATGTAGTTTCACGAAAAAATCCGATTGTGTCGCAAAATAACAGACCGCATTTTCTACAGTTCGTAGTCAGAAAAAAATCATTGCCAATAAAACTTTGGCACTTCTTCTGTGCGTTGACCAAGGACTTTGTTATATAGGGTAGAGTTGGACTGCACCAAACTCCATTTGTTTTTGCTCCACGCGTGAATAATACAATCAAGCTGAAACGCACGGACGAACCTCTCTAGATTCTTTCCTACCAAACTGGATTCCTATCAAATTGGAAGTATGCTCCGGAATATTGAAAGCAACATTAAATTTCAAAATGTCACAAGAGCACCCATACCTATGATTATGTTTTCTACAAATCTGTGGTGCATTTGCAATGGTGAAAGTTTGCTCTCGTGAAGGCATTTGGTGATGCAGATGCTAGATAGCTTGCTTGAAAAGGCTTCTTTGCCAATTTTGCAGAATTTAATGATAAGTGCAATTTTTGTAGGAACTAATATAAATCTTTTCTTAGCCGAACTGCATAAAAATATAGACACGCATGATCCAATAATTTTTTAAAAGGGGCTTTTTCGAACTCTCTAGAGAGTGTGAACCCAAATATGTTTACCCCATTCCAGTTCGCTATTCAGCCCCCCTCCCCAACTTTAAAGCCGCTGCGTGGTCCCTAGCCCCGCAGCTTCTTTAGCTTTGGCAAAGTAAGCGAGTTAAATTTTGGAAAAAATCTCTTGACTTCCAGGGTATCCCATCAATACCTTAAAAACCCGACCACTGTGTCATCGTAAAAAAATTTGCAAAACCTTTTAAAAATTTGATAAGGCCCCCAAATTGGGAGTACCCATAGAGAGATAAATAAATGGGGTATTTTTGGAGCATTTATGAAGATCCATTTTACAACATTATGTACATCTTATGGGCAAAAGGAAGAATGATTGGGTTAAAAGATCAGAAACTTACAATTACATACAGGGTTCTGGCTAGAAACTAACTGCCTTCTTCTCTTGTCGATTTGTCAACGGATGTTAAAAAAGGTAAATATTGTATGATACAATGTCAAAGCAGAAGTAATGACTTATAGAAATTGATCTTAATCAAAGACGTTTACACAAATTAACCGTTTTTGAGCGGCTTCTTTTAAGCTAACTGTGTCTTTAGTTAAGTTTGAATGATTGGGAATATGAAGACAGAAATATGTCACTCGGATTTCAAAACTTTTTAGGGAGACAGTTTTATGTAATTCCGGCTCTATGATCCTTGTTCTATTATTCACGTTCTATGATTCACGTTCTTTGATTCCAGTACAATGATTTATCTTACACGATTCCTGTTCTGTGACTCTTACATCAAAGTAATTAGAATGCATGAAAATTCCGTTGCATTGTTGACACGGCTTTCTGCTAATTAAGGTCAAGTTTTAGTTGTCAACTGTCATCTAATGTGGTACAAGTGCTTGCTTCCTTTGGTTATAGTTCAGTCTCATGTTCCGCCAGACTTACTGGTCTCATACAAATCTCCTCTCTACCCTCAATTAACTCGCCCCTCGTTCTCATATTTGGCTGCCTTCTGTGCCTCCTTTGGGTGTTCATTACGTTCTCGTTTATAATTTCCTCAGCTTTAATCTCTGACAGAATATGTCGTGTGTTCAGCGTTTTATATCTAAGCCACCCTTTCGGACCATATGGCGTCGTTTTGCTGTGCTTGACAACGAGGCGAAACCTCTCTTTCATTTGCTCTTCGAAGAGATCTTCCATTCGCAGGTTATAGTTGTTTATAAAATGGTCGACATCATTAAAGAGTTCGTTGGCATCCTTGAAATATCGCTCTGCAAGGATAGCAAGCATCACAAGTGATTTGCAATAATCAACTATTTTACACTTTATAGAATGCTATAGCGAGGCCTTGAATGAGATAAAAAGTGGGCGGGGATCAAGCTTTTGTTCCAGGAGATGCAAAAAGAAAGAGCTGAAGAACCAAAAGGGAAATAAATAAATTTGTTTTTGAAAAGGCACAACTTACAAAAAGTGGAGAATATGGCCAGGTAAACCACACAAAATTTGCATGCAACAAAGGGGAAAACGTACGAAAAACAGAGGGTTTTATGAAGATGTGGGAGTATTTCAAGTAGAGAAACTGTAAACAGAAAGATGCGACTAAAAAAGCCACTACATACCTCTGATTATATCTTCATTTGTCCTTGGGTAAATTTTCTTCAGTTTTCTGATCCCTGAACGCAGACAAAACTGCCAAAGTAGACCAAAGCCAAACAAAGCTCCGAAGATGATCAGAGTGAGCTTGAGTGACATTTGGAACAAAGCTGACTTGGAATCAAACAGCCGAGTAATACTGCTTCTACGTAAGGACTGGCTTGTCACCTACGGAGGCGAAAAAGAAAGAATCAAATTTCGTGCAGACCAGAGAATGAGCCTGACCTGAGAGAATGATTTTGCGTAAGGAAATGACAAAAAATTCAATACCAAGCAATGGTGACTTTGATAAATTGATAGTAACTACATGTGTACAGTTAATGATTTTCTACAACATGGACACGATTTATGCCTTTTTGATCAAGTATTGGAGTTGAAGTAAATAACGCTCGGGCCCTTTTCTCAAAAGTTGTACGTCCTATTACTTTCTAAATTGATTAAACTAAACTGTTTTTTGGACATTTTTGCAATTTATAGCCCATTATTTGATCAAATACAATCAAAGCAACGTATTTGATGTTAGTGACTTTCAAAAGCCAAGTTGCTAGTGTGAACAGACAAGCTTTGCCATGATAAGTCTGACAGCCAAATCTATATATCTAGTTTTCTTTGAGTTATTCTTGATTCCTTTAAGATAAATACATATCATGAAGCCATTTTCGACATCAAGCGAAAAATGCAACTGCCATCCAAGGAGTGTTATCTCAAAGAAAAATAAATTCCTTATGTAGCTTTTGCATTAAAACTTTGCTAGTTGGCATCTGCATTAGTTTCAGTAGTCGATCTACATTCAATACCAGTGTTTAATGCTTTTCTAAATAATATGGCGCCTATCAGAAACACACGCATTCACCGAAGCACATGTATTCACCGATACCCACCTTTAATTCATTGGTCCCGTTCTTCAAGAGCCTTTCAATCATGTCATTGCTATTGCGAACATACGTCCTTATATCTTCATGCAATCCTTTCATTTCACCAGATAGGAGCATTCCAATGCCTTTGGTTGTTTTGATTCGTTTATTTACTCGCAAGCCATTCTGGGATAGGAAATCGAGCAGTGTCGAGGCTTCATTGGCTTCTAGCAAAGCGCCTTTCACTTGCCCGTTAATAACCGCCTCAAGTAGCTGCTTTGCAGTTGTGAAATTTTTTCCTATCAAGCAAAAACTTATGATTAAAGAATAATGCTCACTTCCATCACGAGTTCTAGCAACTAAAAGATCTCAATAATACGAGGCATCTTTTTAAGGAACTGAACATGATTGTTCATAGATACCTAGAGCTTCACATACAAATAGGACATGCTGAAAGAATCTCACCATTCATGTCCGTCGTGGTTATCCTGGACAGTCTTCTATAGCCAAGCCAATATTCTGGCGAATTATAGAGAGATGCAACCTGAAAAATGAAAGAAATATAGATATCACAGTGGATTGAAGCTATTAGTATACTTATTATAAAAGCCATTGGTAGACTCGTGAAAGAAGGGGTTATTTCAAAAACCAGAGACCACCAGAGACCACCAGAGACTACAAGAGATCACCAGAGACCACCAGAGACCACCAGAGACCACCAGAGACCACAAGAGATCATCAGAGACCGCCAGAGACTACAAGAGACCGCCAGAGACTACAAGAGACCACCAGAGACCACCATAGACCACCATAGACCACCAGACACCACCAAAGACCATCAAAGACCACCTGAGACCACTCGAGGCCACCAGAGACCACCAGACACCACCAGAGACCATCAAAGACCACCTGAGACCACCATAGAACACTCGAGGCCACCAGAGACCACCTGAGACCACAAGAGACCATCAGAGATACGGATGATCAAGCAAAAGCAAAGGACGGTTGCTCTAACCTTGGTTCCATACAGCTTGATGTCTTCGTTCACAGAAGCAACGATGATTGCAGTCGTCAACGTGCTGACAAAGATTGATGACAGAACAAGGCCCACAACTATCCAAGCCACGGCTACAATCCGTCCCCCGAAACTCTTTGGTGCAATGTCACCATAACTGCAAAGAAAATTCCTTTTAAGGATGCACTGAAGATACATTTGACCAGATACTTCAGAAAAATTAAGAGCATATGTGATGCTTTCCTTGTATTCCAAGAAATACTCTCATACTGCTTGAGGCACCCTTTATTGGCCTTTGCTCATGCTTTTAAGGATTCCAATGAAATACCTTCTATAAAATCTGCATTGAAGTATTACAATTGATTGACTCACCCAACAGTTGTCATGGTAATAAACGCCCACCACGCTCCATTTAACACGCCCCTGAAGAAATGGCCCTTTTTAAGCTCGTAGGGATTTTGGGCTTGGTCCTGCGATGATCAATGAATAGGATTTTTACAAGTATGAAAAAGTAGAATTATACTAAAAAAACTCCACATTGGAGAAGACATGTTAGACTTCACTTATAGACCGGAAATCGTAAATTGTAGCCTTGAAAATAAAATTATTTTAAATACAGACGGTCGCATCTGAAATCGAGTGGATAATCCAAAAGCAAAATTAGTGTTCCAGCTTGGCTGGGCTGAAATCGAAATGCCTTGGGCCTAACATCGTTCAATGTACAATGATGGGATTCAGTCGCCAAGGCTAGACTCACAGCGAACCAAAGGATAATGCCAGTCGTGACCATAAACACGGCCATGACCAACACGACCGGGTATGAGGTGTACAGGATTTGCAATATCTTTTCCGACTTCTTGGCCAGGTTCTGGTCCACCACGATGAACACTGATCCGGTATCATCGATCACTTGCACGTACTGGTACTTCCCCTCAAATATAGTCACGGCCTTGTTTCCGGTGACCGGAAAGTGGAAATGGACCGCATCGTCAACCTAAAGCGGAAAATCAACCATCTACTATGCAATTTGCTCTTTAAGTTGATTTGACCAGACCTGTTTTAGCATTCACTGCAGATACTGTTCGGCGTCAAAGTGATGTTGATGGAGCATTGAAAGAAATATTGCAAGAAACATACGAAACTTCAGTATCACTTAAGCAAACATACAAGACAAATGCTATCTTTTCGAGCCAATGAATAAAAAGTGTCTGAGATAGAAACTAGCACGATAGAAGCTTCTGGGATAGAAGCTTTGCCAGTAGGCTTATATAAAACACCAAGGAAGCAGTGTAGCAGATGCAGAAAATAATGTACAGTTGCGTCAACAATCAAAGTTTACGGGTCAAAGTGCTATTTTTTACGTTTACATGAGTCAATCATTAACCACAAGGTGACAAAAAAGAAGAAAAAAATAAGATGATGATGGTGATAATAAAGAAGTGAAATACTTGAAATGAACCTTATTTCTGAGATCTCTTTCAGACCCGCGAATCGGGTTTTTGCCACTTCGACTTCGGTCATAATACACCTTAGGGTACCCATGCGCTTGCAGACGCCACAAACATTCTTAACGATCTTCGAGATCAGCTCTGGGAATATCCCGGTCTGCACGCCATTGTTGGAGACGATGTACGGGTTTCTTTCATACCATGCCACATAAACCATGCTGCTACATCTGCATGTTTCTACGAACAACAAATTTAAATCTGTTAGATCAATTTACGACGATGATGCTTAGCTGATTGTCTTTTAGCCACAATGCCTGATTGTCTTTTAGCCACGTAGAACTCAAAACACGTCAATATTATCTCCCATGTCTGCTTTCTCACTAATCCTATACGTCAGTTACTGATGGTCACCTCTTACTCCCCAAAATAATGTTGGTAATCAAATACAGCTTCAAATCGATCGGGGAAAAAGGTTGGACGTGAACATTTGAATTCACTTGCCGGCACGAATTTTCTTGGAGAAAATGTTTGGATGAATGCCAGTCAAAGATATGACGTCAGTGTTACAGTACGTTTGTCAGGCATTATAGGTTAATTACGCAGGCATTCGTCATCAATAGGCCGGTGTCTGAAAGAGAACAGAGCCACAACCAGCCTAATTAACTTACCACCAAAGACCCTAGCACTGGGCACGCCTTCTCCTACAGAGGTCACCCCAACCAGGTAAAATGACACGGCTGAGTTGACAATCAAGCCCCCAAGCTGATGGTGTGTTTCGTCAAACTGAAGCATATGCTGTTGCCAGGCACCATTCAAGATGGCGGAAGATCCGTTTCTTTTCACTTGATAAAAGACGATGATTCCCACGGGCACCCCGTTCCAGTGCTCCTTCGCAAGGGCTTTCCAGTCAATGTCGATTGAGTTCTCAGACTGTGAGCTCAAAACTGTGATATTCGGTGGCGCCATTGAAGGAACTAAACAACAAATGCAGTCGGAGGCTTACGTTTTTGACTGCGCTAGCAATGGCCTTACAGTGCAGCGAAATGTCACGCTTCCTTATAATACGCTGCTAATGACATAACCGCAGCCATATACGTAACCGCAACCAATGGAAAATTTTAATTATAGATGCGTTCATTACGCCAACATTACAGAAGTGGCAAAAGCCAATACAAAGATAACTTAATCAATGTTTTATCAATCTTATTCATGAATGATAAATCCACTAATTGAGGACCAAGTATTCATCTTCAAGCTACGCAATGCAAAAGTCAACAGCTAAAATGGTATTATTCTAGAAGCAAACAAACCCCCTTCATATGTCTTTGCTTGTGTCCATGTAGGTGGGCCATCTCCTGCTATAGTCGAACCAAAAAGCTCCACTTCGTATCTCGTATACGCAGCGAGGTTGGCAATGGTGTAACTTCTTTTTGTGGATGAGAGCGTGACATTGCGCCAGTCAACGGAGGAGTTTCCGTTGAATCTATCGTAGACTCTGTATTTGAGTTGGAAGCTTGACAGTTCCCCGTTTATGTTGTCACGTGGAATATCCTTCCATTCGCAGAATAAAGATTTCTCAGGGGCAGGCTGGCAAGTGAAATTCACCGGTGGGCCAGTGGGAACTACAAAGAAGGATCGCATGTCTATTTTGAAGTAGAAAGGAAAGAGGATCTCATGTCTATTTCGAATTAGATAAAAAAAATTGTGTATTTTGAAGTGGATGAAAGAAATACCCTCCTTCAAAACTATTTTACCAATCTGAATCTCTAATACATAGGTAAGGCTTCAACGAAGTCCTTCTCATTTCCACGGAAATTATCTGTGCTCACAACTCTTTAGAGACTCAAATAGTGCCCTTTGGCTCAACCATTCTCCGACCATCTTCGAATATAAACTAAAATGTGACTCAAAAAAGTTTGGCTCGTCAATATCAGGCCCAACAATATTTGGCTCAATAGAATCTTGCTCAACAATATTTGGCTCAATAGAATCTGGCGCAACAATATTTGGCTCAATAGAATCTGGCCCAACAATATTTGGCTCAATAGAATCTGGCCCAACAATATTTGGCTCAATAAATCTGGCGCAACAATATTTGGCTCAATAGAATCTGGCGCAACAATATTTGGCTCAATAAATCTGGCTCAACAATATTTGGCTCAATAGAATCTGGCGCAACAATATTTGGCTCAATCTGGCCCAACAATATTTGGCTCAATAGAATCTGGCCCAACAATATTTGGTCCCAGAGCATCTGTCGGTAGTTTACAAAGAGCGCGTACCTCCTTGCTGGGTAAAGGCGTCCACGTATTGGCTTGGAATTCCTAGGCCTGTTATCGTCATTGCCGTCACCCTAAACGTATACAACACGTATGGGATTAGGTACATGACGTCAATGGTTGAGCTGTTGGGCGGTGAAGCCATCCTTTGCCAACCCGTCTCGCTGTCAACCGCCTTTTTGTATGTGATCAAGAAGCCCGTCAAATTGCTGCTGTACTCGCTCAGGGCTGCTGCGAAGGAGCTCCAGTGCAAGCGAATTGAAGTCGAACTGATTGACTCCGCGGTCAGTGTATCGGGTGGCGGCGGGACTGCGGAAAGAATGGTTTGGATGAAGACGAGGCTGTGATTCAGAGACCAATGATGTGCGGAAACGAGGGTGACGCGTCTGTGATAATCGCAGCAGACATCGACTGGGAAGGAGCACATCATATGATGTGAAATGCGCGTGCTAAACCACGTGTTCCTTGCTTGTTTTGAATAAATCAATATCAAACATACTAGTATCTGAAATTGTGAGACCTTATATTCGTGATATCAATGGGGCCTTATGTTTCATGTTCTTCCAAGCTTAAGAAAAAAAACGTCTTGTGACACCCAAACAGCATCTCAGAGTTTGCCACAAATCTGAGTACTTTCCTTCAGGGGGTATTTATAGGCACTGATTCAGAATATAAACACAAATTTCAAGGCAATTTGACGTCATCGTGAACTTAAGTTTACTTTACCGTTAGTTGAGTTGATTTTCGAGTAGCCAACGGGCATTTCTCCCAATAGCTTCCTCTCGTCCAGGAAAGTAGCCAATATTACCAATTCAATTGTACTCAACTCCTTGTAGTTGACAGTAAAATCCGCAATGACGCTACCTTTTCTAGAAGGTCAAGAAGTTTGGATATCATCAGGGAGAAATGCCGGAGATTATTTTTATAATGATAGATAAAACATGCAATCATCTACCTTTCTTCTAAACAGTCCACTACCACTAGGTTATAGCATTAGCATCTTAGAATCGCAAGCTCTGCATAAAATTATGCTTCTTTCTGTCACGACATGTATCCATGATCACCCACTTGGGTCTATTAAATGTTTATCAACAATATTCTGAAAATTCACTTTTGTGAGTGCAATTGCCCTATTCATTATTCTAAACAATCATTCTATAAGGCATCCTTGCTTAAGTTTTCTTCCACTCATGCTTGTATCAAATGAACAATATACCATGGGTTAATCAATGCATTACCATTATCCATCTCTTTCTACGATTTTCAACTCTAGCATGCGCTGTTTGCGTTGCTTCAAAAACCCAATTGGGAATCATCGTTAAAAGTAGGCTAGTAATCTTAGTTTGGTTAAACAACTAAAATAAAAGCACATATTACAACAACAAATATTTTAGCTTTGATTCTTTTTTGAAAGGCACAAGTATAACTTGGATTTAAGTGACAAAGAACAACCACCATAAAAGTGGTGATATAAGCATTTGGTGACGTAAACACTTGATGACGTAAGAACTTGATGGCTTAAGCAATTTGTGACGTATAGACTTGGTACCGTTAAAAACTTACTTGAAGCTGATTATGGTAACATTCAGAACAACGCTGGAGTTTTGGTATATCGCAAGCAGCTAGGGAGTGGTGAGAAAAAATATCAACATTACACAACCTGAATAATGACATCACAGCAATAAGAATTACAAAACGCATAAAGTAAGGGCTGTTCACAGTTTTAAGACTTTCAAGCAAGCCAAGATGTCTTTAATAGGCACAATAGAAATACATTGGCATAAAACAATGAAAGTTGCAAAGTAATTTTTCTAAAACTTTTAAAAGGGACTTCTGTTAAAAGTAGTTACTGCAGTGTGAGTTTCAAGTCACAAGAAGCCCTACTTAAAGAGGCAAATTTCTAACCAGTTTTTGGTACGATGTGGTACGTAATTAAAAGGCGAATTCGAGATCAATACCTTGTTTTGATCAAAATTCTAGCATATAGAGCTTCCACAAAGCTTAAGTTACTGAAAGACACATCTCTCGTCGTCCTCAGGGATGTTGTGCAAAGCAGCACTTACACTACCTGGTTCGAATTTCACAGACAAACACAAATCGTATTTTCAGCTAGGCCATCGATGACATGAAACTTTTCAAGCAATACAAACGATACAAGAGAATATTCATACATACATTGTTACGTATCTTTTCCTTTAAATTTGCGAATGCCACTGAATTTCGATCGATTAGGTCATTGGTAAAATTCTCGTTCTTGAATCTTGTGGCAACATTGATGATTACCGCTACAATCAATAAAATAGTTTTTCAAATGAATGATAGGTAAAACATCTTGATGGCCAAATTGTGAAAAATCCAGGTAAAGACATACTAGAGAGTTGCAAAGATAATTTTTTGCTTAAAGTGAAAAGGCGGCAAAAGGCAAAGAAGCACGAGGAAAAATTCTGCTTCCTAAGGCACAGCATTTGTTAGGGAAAAAAGGAAACACTGTTTTCATATGAAAAAATTTGCACCTAAAATAAGTTCCTGACTAAACGGAGAGCATAGCTACCTTGGGAAGTGAGTTACTGGGGATAATTACCTCCAAAACATCACCCAAATCTTCTCCTTAAAGCTACAAATTTACAGGTATACCTACTTTTTTCAATTCCAACAGTAAACATGAAACACATTGTTACTATGCAACATTTAATAGATATTGGCTGATGAATAGAAAAGGTAAAAAGAAAAGGGCTCATGACACCCTCTTGCTGCACTTACACTTGCAAGGGTTCCTGTTGCATTCTACTCTTTCTTCGTTCTGGCCAATACATGCTTTGCCATTGTATCTTGGGTGGGGTGAATTACAAATTCTGAGCCTACGCCTGTACCCCTCATTGCAGGGTTTGTCGCAATGCCCCCACATTGACCATTCACCCCAGCCGCCATCAACTGTCATAGAAGGAGATTTCAAAGGATAAAGCCAACGATTAATCAAGGAATCAAAGCATATCGACCTTGGAAATACGTCATTATTTATGAAGAATTCATGTTTACATCACGATCTCTCTCTCTCTCTCTCTCTCTCTCTCTCTCTCTCTCACACACACACACTATATAACATACGAGCATTTTAAGGTAAGCGACAAAAATAACCTTAATTAGACTTAACGCTCTGCTATTGCCAAAAGGGCTAGAGAGCGTTTCCCTCGTCAAATTTCCAATTATATTCTGTTTCACTCATACCTGGACATATATGGAGGTTACATTCCTTGGTCTTCTTGAAGTTGCCATCACAATTACGGCCATTATGCTGCGGAGGTGGATTCGTACAATTGCGCAGTGACACCCTTATTCCGCCATCACAGCTTCGATCACAAGCTGACCACGAGGACCAATGCGACCACTTTCCATCAACTGAAATCAGAAAAGAATGCAATATGCCAAAACACCGAACCTTCAACGCCTCCATAGGTTTAAATGATAATCCTCCATAGGTTTAAATAATTCTAAATTAATTTACCCGCCAAAATTGCAGAAGGGTCTGGGTCCTACGCACGTCACATTTGGAAGCTCGGTTCCAGTTATGTGATCGTGCAAAGAAAAGGCGTATGTCATTCCCTAATCAATAACTCCCATTTTGAAAAAGGTGCCTCATTTTCTAGCAAAATTTCTTAGTGTACTCATCTCATTAGTATTCGAGGCTTCTTCCATACGATCCTGTGTTGAAACTGCTTTCAATTTCACGAACAATCATTTATGTTAATCAAGAGCGGGGGTATGATCAACAGAGAACAAGAGTCTGCAGGGGGTAAAGGAACAGGTATTGGCTTTCCTTACCTGGGCAGGGGTTCATACGACACGGGGAGTTTTCCGCAACAGGCATCGCGCAATCTTCGGCATTGATGCACTCACTGTACCGCGTGCGCACGCCTTGGCCACATGAGACCGAACACTCTCCCCACTGGGCCCAAATACCGCCTCCAATGCGACTTGAAACTGAAAAATACTCGCATCCTGTCTGTAGTTCTCTTAACAATTTGTTTAAAAGCTTTAGAATATATCTCAATAGGTTACAAAATTGGAGAAGAAGAGAGTGAATAGTGTTCTGTCTCAGTAGCTGGAACATTTCTGGACTTTAAATTCTTATCAGGAATCGAAAGCAATTTTGGACGACAAGCGACTCAATAAACCCATATTACGTGTGAATGAGAGTTCTGGGTGAAGACGCTCTGCTGGAAAGCATCTCCAAGGCATTGAAGTTAACAGATCGGATCGTCATTTGAATTGAATTAAATATGTAATTTCCTACCTGGCATGCTCTCACTGGATATTATCTGCCAACTCGCTGATGGGCTAACTACAAGTGCTGCTGAACTCACTGATTGGTTGACTTCGAGTGCTGGTGAACTCACTGATTGGTTGACTTCGAGTGCTGCTGTCCTCTCTGATTGGTTAATCTCGAGTGCTCCTGAGCTCACTGATTGGTTGACCTCGAACGCTGTTGAACTCACTGATTGGTTGACTTCGAGCGCTGTTGAACTCACTGATTGGTTGACTTCGAGCGCTGTTCTCTGATTGGTTAATCTCTAGTGCTCCTGAGCTCACTGATTGGTTGATCTGGAACGGTCCTGAACTCACTGATTGGTGAACCTCGAACGCTCCTGTAATGATGGATGAATTTGCATATCGTACCGGAGCTGTTGATACAATGCTTTGTTGAGTGACGGTTTCAGAGTTCGAGACAGTCGCATTTAATGTAGAGATGTTTTTTGTATTCCCATGCAACAAGCTTCGCGAAGTCAAAACACTTTCCATCGTTCCACTGGTGGAGTTGGAAATAATTGACATCTCTAAGGCAGGAGTCGGTAGAGATGAGATCCGGTTGTTTGTGCTTTGGAGCATCAGGCCCGGGCCGGTACTTAGGACCGAGGTTGGAACCGAAATTGTCTGCCCGGTCGTGCGAATTTTGGATGGCAATAGCGAAGTCATGAGGCTTTCTGTTGCGATAAATGTTATTGAACTGTCGGCCACTGTTGCTAACTTGTATGATAATGAGGGTGGACTAAGGCTGTGGGTGCTTTGTATCAGCGGGTTGCTAGATGCAATACTTGTCGAAACCATTGTTGTATTTGTATTCGAAGACATATGCCATGACGAGCTGGCCTTCAGGGGTAACATTTCGCTTGATGACATCGTTTGTTGCCATACCGTTGACAGTGGCTGGCTGCTTGAAGTCATACTATATAACTCGTTCTTCATCGAATCGATTGTCGAATGATTTTCATTAACACTTGATGCTGAGCTACTTTTGTACCCTTGCATCGTTTCACTGATTGATTCTTGCGTTGTAATGGACCACGGGCCAGCCACATCGGTCGTCTGCATAGCCCTCAAGAGACTGGTAGGCGCACTGCTTGATCCCACGTGGATGTCGCTTGGGACTGGAGCCGAGCAACTCAGCAATGCGCAGCTGTTTGTCATCAGATACGCGCCTTCGCATGCAATGTACGGCAGCACGCTTGATGCGTTCACCGCGTGGCATGATCTATGCCAGGTTTGGTTTCCTTCCCCACATGTGACGTTACAAGGTTGAAGCAATTCCCAGTTGCTCCATACTCCGTCTGCAAAGTGGAAGAAGATTAGCAGGTGCATTGATTCTGCCCATGCAAAAAGAAGGCTGCTATCACGTGCCACAGAATAGAAGGACAGGGGGACTAAATGCTAGCACATTGATACCTTCTAGATTCTATGATCTATATAACGGATCTATATAGTAAAAGGATCTATATGACGGTGGGCCAATAAAGGAGGGTATAGCTGGGGCCATTGCTGTGGAAAATGTTCCCCTTCCTGGGAATATTAGAAACAAGAAATCTATCAATGTCAAACAAAGGTATAAAAGATCTACCAATAGTGTGCAAAATGTCTTGAATGGCTTCTAAATTGTTGAGTCTAGAAAAAGTTTCCATCAAAATATCATAATTATTAAACTTTTAATAAATGAATGATAGTTCTCGTTAAATTTCCAATTGCATGGAATTATTTTGGAGTTGTATGAACTTAAAAATTTTAATCCTTGGAGCTTCATTCTTATGTGAAAAATTGAAAACAATTCTAGAAGCTTCATTCTTGAAATTGTGACCCTAAAGGTGTCATCAAGCTTTGCTGAGATGCTCTTCCAGTGCAAACTATCACCTGCACAGCACTTAAAAATACTCTTGCATTGATCACCTGGTATACAGTTTTCACTACAGTTGCCAAATTCAACTGATGGTCCTGCACAGCTACCTCCGTAGAGTGGCGGAGGATTGTTGCAGAATCTATGTCGCTGTCTTTGCTGCGCTTTGCAAAGCATAGTGGGATTGCACTGAGACCATTGTTGCCACGACGACCAGTTGCCGCTGACCGGGTCTGAAAAGCAACACAAAGAAAGGTGTTACTAGGTCATTGCGTGACTGAGGCCCTTTGAAATCATACAATATACTTTATGCGAAGGATGGTAGACTCATTTCAATATAAAATATTTATTTCCCCTACTGGATTAGAGTGCAGACGGAGAGCAAATATATAAGAAAAGACTTAAAGAAATTTCTTATATTGGTAACACAAATTCATCTAAATGGGAGGCAAGCATATCATAACTTGGATATAACAAACACGAGTATCGATAATATTCAGAAAGGCAACTGTCTATAATCAGTGACAAAGGACAATCTCTATTTGAAGTACCCGATGCATATGGAAATTGCTTAAAAATGCTACTTGAAGTGAATTCACGTTCTTTTCTTCCATCTTTCATTATTGAGAAGTTAATTGATAGTAGGAGAACCCATTACTTTTGCTTCGAAAAAGAGAAAAATATCTTTGACCATACTAAATATTTTCTCAAGGTACGGAAAAGAAGAAACATTATTCAAGATTCAAAATTTCAAGGAAGAAAAAGGACCATAAAATAAGAAATAGAGGAAATGTAGATGCCAAAACAAATGTAATAATTAATCAAGAGAAGTAAAAATCTTTATTGATAGGCTCAATGAGAGGCTGCATGTCGGTGATTGGTTAAATGCATCCTATCTCTATGGTTAAATGTATGTTGTGCAATGTAGATCACATACCACAAGTGCCAACGCCGATCAAGCTGCTAATATTGCACTGGTAGCCTCCTCCTATTCCAGAAACAAGTTGGCAGTTGTCATAGCAGCACACTGAAGTGCTATCTGCCGCTGTTGCATGAGTGCAGTTCGGGTGGTCTAAAAACACAGGGCGCAAATGGACATTGTTAGCAGCACGTAAAAATGGGCCTAAGTTTCATGACAAAGTGACCCACTTAGCAATTTGGCGATATCCCTCTGTAATCGTACACGTTTGTAAGTATTTTTTCCGCTTAGCATCCTCGGGTAGGTTTGGGACACTGAAAAGCTTAAGTTTATCGAGCAGTGTCCTAGTCCTTCGTCTCGATGTGACCACACCTTGTGCTTCCTTACGCCTGGAATTACAGAGAGCTGGCGACTCTCCTCACTCTGAGTGAAAGTTTGGTCATGCCAGGGACTCGAACCACGGACCCTTGAGTCTGTAGTTAGTGCTCTTATAACTGAGCCACCCTTGCACTTAGTAATAGAGAGTTATCTCCGCCCTGAAGAGGTTTGAAAGGTTTTGTGCTGCATTAGCAGGATTACATTACGATAACGAAATGTATGCTATCTTTCTAGACTTAATGCTGCGTTAGAAGGCCTTTCGTTGATTCAAAAGGCTTGCATGTGTAGCTTATAAGTTTTCTAGGTAAGCCTCATATCACGTTAACAAGTCCTAGACTGTGTTAGTTAGTCTCGTATCACGTTAACAGATATTGTGCTGCATTATAGGCTTCTTAAGTTGTGTTAGCAAGTCTAATGTTGTCTAGGTAGGCCTCGAATTGGGATACAGAGTCTTACACCATGTTAACAAGTTTTTAATTCTAAGCTTTGTACCACTTTGAAATGGCTCATATCGCGCTAGCAGATCTTACACAGCGTTAGCATTGTGTTAAGAAGCTTCACGTTATATGCAATAAATTGTGAGTGTAAATAACAAACGATACCAGGACAGAGTTGCATATTGCAGATATCAGTCTCAACACTGGATCCATTGCATGGCAGTCCGTTGTACTTTGGAGCGGGTTTGGTGCAAGAACGAGATCTGGTTTGAGTGCCAGAAGAGCAGGTTTGGTTGCATGGCGACCACTGAGACCATTTTGAATACTTCCCGTGGACAGGAACTAGATGGGCCGAAGATTAAAATTATTAAAACAATGGATAAGGAACTTGCAAATCATGTTCGCTAACGTTAACAGATCATGTTTCGTTTCTTCTTCTATGTTATAAAGCGTTGATTTCACATATAATAAACCATTTCATTCTGAAAATTTCTGGTACTTTGTTCATAGCGGTGAAGAATATCTTTAGCGTCTTAGACATCACTAGTTTGATACCATTCCCTTGATATTGTATTGCATTAGCATATATGTTAATTGCTTCTGGTAGTCTTATCTGCTTATTCATGTAATCTGAAAAACCTAAACCAAAAGCATTGCAACCTCGCTATATTTCTATATGACCGAAAGAATGACTCAAAATTGCCAAAAACATGACATTAAAATTATCCATTTAAGCGCTGGTGGTCGATTTGCATGTTACGTCATAGCACAATATTTTAGCATGGGTAACTGAAAGACCACAATGTTACTTTGAGTTATATGCGTTCTATTAAATAGCCAGCAATTGTTATGTGCATTTATTATACACAAGGACATACCGCATGTGCCATTGGCCAACCCGTACCGATCCAGAGGGCATTGATAGGTAAGCAATGATAGGTTAAGAAAGCATTCATTGTAGATCGATGTGTCTTCCAATTCCAAGTTAAGCATGCAACAAACTTCATGCCCTGTTGCATTTATCGCCTTTATGCATTTTTCCATGTCTGCAAAGGATAAAGACAGCATTGGAAAGTATAAGTATTATTAAAAGAGATGGGCGGTGTGGATAAATGGCTTTGCCTCGAGTGTTGGCTTGAAAGCATGACCCTATAGCTCAGCAGTAGAGCGCATAGGGTCGGTTTTTTTTCCGCACTCTCTATGATTCTTAGAAGCATTATCATTGCACTTACACTGAGATATTATGTATTGCATTATAGTATCATCTTATAATTCGAGATTTTGTTAGGGAGACAAGATCGCACCTCCATTGTTTAAAACAAAAGCGTAAATGGTTTGTCCAAGCCAATAAGCTACGAGGAGTAGGTACGCATGCGCATTAAACCTGCTAGGGCCTGTTTAAAAAACGCATGCGCAAAAAACCTGTTTGTTTTTTCAAACTTCCTATTTGCCTGTCTTTTTTTGGGGGGCTTGGGCTGTCTACATCTTTTCAGACTTACCCTAACTCGCCTCTTGATAACATCAGGCAGTGACTTGTTGTTCTGTTGTTTTGTATAGATATGAAAAAATCGCCGGATAATTTGTTGCTTGTCAAACTTCATTACCATACTAACTCAAGAGCCACTATTTCGATCAAGAGATAGTAAGCAAGAATTTCTTTCTTACCATCACAGTGCTGTTGATTGCAAATCTGCTCCTGAAAACTCGCTGCTTGCTGACAAAGCCATGCAGGAAGAACAAGATCGACGTTTGCCATTTTGCATTGCCTGGTTCGATTCTGCTTTCCTGAGAAGCAGGAGTGGCTGCAATTCGACCATGATGACCATGCACTCCATGTTGAGTTAACTGGAACCGCATACTCTAACAAAACACATAGAAATCCGGTCAATGTTAACCGTACCTTAACAATTGACGGTACTTGTACTTACCTGGCCTTGTATTTTGCTAAGCATTCTTGGTCATTATCACCCATCCTCAAAAACCAGGTGACCAAAGAACCGAAAACCGATCTTACCTTGGTTGTCAAATGAGATTCATTCATATAAATGAATCTTCCTAGTTCTAAAATTTCCTGCTTACATCAATCAAAGCCCTTTTGATAACAACAATAGCACCTCTTAAATTCTTTCAGACAGACTCCAGCAAGAGCAAATAATACCAGATCTTCTTGTAAAGATAAATTTCTCACAAATATCCTTGTTCAGCAATTTCAAAAGAAAGAAATTCGTTGACTGGTTATCATCTTCAGTGACACAAATAAAGTTACAATTTCCTGACAAAGATAACTTTTGCTCTACGAAGATAGATTTGCCTTAGGTAACTCTTTGTACGGGAATTTTAAACAAATTGTTATTACCTTGGGTGTATTTGATGTGCAGCATAGGAGCTTTAAAGGGGTCTTCGTCGAAGGAGTCAATCGTTCGGTAGCCGTCGGTGACATTTTGAAGGCTGAAAACAAGGGGGCCAGTACCATTCCAGGTGTGGGCACCCGTAACCGCTTGCACGAGTGTGCTCAAGGTGGGGGTTTGCTGTGCGATACCCCGTTCGTCTTCTTGCCAGGTACCAGCATGCCAGGAAATAGGCGAAGAATAGTTGAGCTCAGTGAAGTTACAGGTCAGCATTGCTGGGGACAAACAAGTTTGTTTAGACATTGGAGGTGGGGGCAAAGTAGGGAATGCAAGATAATTGATGGTAAGAAAGTTCAAAGTCAAGAGAAGGAAAAGAACCATGTTTATTGCTGATAAAAAGGAATGCCAATTCCATCACATGTAGCTTGTCTTGGAAGAGATGAATACAAAAAACCGTCTACACATATTTAATGGGTAATTTAGTGCTTGAATATATCTTAATACAATTTAGTTTCATGCGGTCTTCTCACAACCTCCCAATGTTTTGAATCCGCAACTGGCTATTTATTGTGTCAGCTGTTGGTCATTTTTCGACTCTTTTGTACATAATTGTAGGGGAGTTGAATTATCAGGGAGTGGATATTTTTCTAGATTTTCATAAAATTGGGGGTCATTATAGAGTGGTCTACCGAGAAATATATAAATGAATCTTTTAAGTGGGGGTTGGGGGGGATAAAGTGGCGGCCTAATATGGATATCTTTTCAAGAAGACTGTGCAGGACAATTGGTGGTGATAGCAAATTCTGAGCAAAATGTTTTCTATTAAAAATTTCCAAAACCTAATATGCCGGGGTGATGATAGAATGGTAGGGTAGGTAGCACCTTCACATTTTGGTGAATTAGGGGTCATTATTAAATGCTATGGGAGGTAAATTTCCAGAAATTGCAATGCTACCCTCTCCATACAATTAAGTAACTCTCCATAGCCTTGTGCAATCACACACATAACATCTAGAAGCATTTAATCTTATATGGCCTAAAGAAACCTAAATAACAACTCTTGCAAGATCGTGCTATTTCCATGTACAGACAAACTTTGAGAAATATAAGTACTTGCATCGCTTCATACCTTCTTGAGTAACAGACCGAGGAGCATATACTGCCAGCACATTGACCCGATGGGAGGAAGTGTAAGAATTCTTACAAGTGAATTGAATATAGGCGTCCAGGATAACAGCTGATTTTGGAACAGCGATGTTGGCAAAGTACAGCATAATATACTTCATAGAACTGCTTATCGTAAGAAAGGTATTCGATGGCAAGCAGTATAGGCCTAGTCTCACATCTTGCCAGGGCTCGTTGATATATCTCTCGATGACAGCTGAAATCAAGAAAAAGCAGAATTAGCAGGGATTTAAGATATAGAATTGCAAAAATTGCTGAGTCATTATGATAGCTCAGTTAATCTGATTGTCTGTCAAGCAAACTGCACACATGATGCTTTAACCTCGCAGTTGATGTCTGATCGCATGAAAGCCGATTTATCACATGAAAACAGACAACAGCCCGAGGAAAACCGCTATTTACCATGACTTAATGCCTTTAAGTATTAAACAGACTCAATAGGCAGTGATAAAGTAATGGAAAGGTATCACATTTTTAACAAGCCTTTAACCTGATCGATTCGATAAAAACTGTTTGATTACCAGTTTGATTACCATAACATTGGTTGAGGCATATCATCGTCTCCTGGGTGTTGCCACTGCTACAGGTATTTTCGGTGAAATTGGATGTCGCCATGCAAGATCGATTTCTGGTAGATTGCCCGACCGGACAACTTCCACTGCAAACTGACCACGAAGACCAGCCTGACCATTGGTAGCCTACAGGGTGAAGTTTATAATGCAAGTTGTAAGACTTGTAAATGAGTGACATGTCGATGTTCCATCCTGCTCTCTACATAAAAGTCATTATGATACATTCTTTATATAGGGTGATTCATTCAGCTTACTATTTATTAGCTGCTATCAAGAGAAGCTTGTTTTAAAAAACAAAGCAAACAATTAAAAAATCAACTACTGGATTAGCAACTTTCAGAAATATATTCAAAATAAATTCCAAAAATGTGTTCATTACATTATGATATTGCTCAATGCATAAAAAGAAAATTCAATTCATAAAATGTTCTTTGGATCCTTGTTTGAATTGAAAGTAAAATTCCTAACAACTACCCCCTCCATCTGTCAAGGATTATTCATCCCAGAAGTGAAAGTGGAAGGAAATCAAACTCTTAAAAGAGGCTAGGGTCTTATCTCGAAACCTTTGTGAAGAAAAAGTTTTCAATTCTCAATCTTTTCCTTGTTAACCTGATTAAAAACAACACAATAGCCAAGAAATTATGAAAACATACAAAAATATTTTTAGCCCATGAGCAAATTCACGTTCCCCCAAAAAAGGTCTCGACACAACCAGTAGAAGATAAGAAGGTGTTTATCAGCCAGTTATACCTATGCAGATTTGCTGATTGCACGATCTTTGTTCTACACCCTGGCCTGTACAATTCTTGCCGTCGTACAGGGGGGCTGGGCGGTGGCAATACCGCCGTCGCAGCTGCATTCCTCCGTTGCAACTGACGCTGCACTCGGACCAGGTCGACCAGCTTGTCCAGTTGCCATCTTTGTCAGCTGTCATCAACAAGAAATGGGACACGATCAAGCTGACCTTCTTCTAACATGACATATATGACACAGACCATAAATCTCCAACGATTACACTTGCAATTCATCAGGATCTTTAAGAAGACAGACATTCTAATCATTCGTACTTTCTCTACAAGAAGCCTGGCGTCCATTCAGTTTTAAATGATTGAAGAATACGATTTGATGACAAAGAAGGTAGACGTTTAATAGCAGAAAGCATATCTGTCTTCTGGTAGAGAAAGGTGCTTCTTAATATCAATCATGTAATACGGGCCTCTATTACAATCACCATTATCACTGCCATACCCCTAGAGGTTGCTGTTGCTGTTTCTGTTGCTTTGCTGTAGAATAACTATGACGCTAGTGCGGCCTGCACGACTAATGTCTTCTAGGACACGGGCTGGTAAATGACATCATTCTTTCTGTAATATGTTAGTTTACTTTGATATTCATTATATGTAAAGTATTGCACTGAGACCTGATATAAGATAAAGACCAATCAGTGCGGATTGAAGTTTTGTACTGAAATTCAAAGAGTTTTCTAACCAAGATACACAAAATCTCCATTGACACCTATTCCATAAACTATATTGCGGCCTACTGCAACATCCCGGAGCGATACGCCCGGAATAGCAGCCCACATAACACCGTCCAGAGTCCGGTTTTTAACTCCCAGCCGGACGAATACATCATTTGCATTTGCCACAACAGCCCAAGTTCTCCCATTCTTGCTAGTATCAACTGTTTTGAACGTGACACCTTCATCAATTAGCCTGGGCTGGGACCCATTCAAGGCTTTCGAGCAGGGGCTAGTTTCGTTGAGGGAAATGAACGCTGAAGTTCCGTTGCTCTTCAGGCCCCAACAGTGGGCCCTACCGCATGAAATTGACTTGAAGTCACCGAAAGCCATGGCATTTAGGCCTTCGATCCTCAAGAATGTCCCAGCATCGAACGCTCTGTCGCAGTAGAGGCGTGTGTCGTTTACGTTGTCTTCGACAAGAAACAAAACACTGTTTGATCCAGCTCCTAAAAATTGAATCATTATCAGTACAAAATAGGATAAATGAGAAACGGAAAAAAGGAAAGAAGAAAGGAAGAAATAATGAAGAAATAAGAAGGCAACATCTAAAGAGTGGCCGAGAAAATGGAGAAGATTAGAAAGAATAGAAAAAGAAGGGAAAGGAATGGAAAGGAAAGAAAGGAAGAAGAATTGACAACTCAGAAGAGAGAAAAGGTTGAAGAAGAAATAAAGAGACGTAGATAATAAAGTTTTAAATAAAGAGAAATAAAGTTATAGAAGAAAAGAAGAAAAAAGAAATTAAGGGAGAGTTGAAAGAAAAGGAAAAGAAGCGGAAATTAAGAAGATATGAAGGAAGAAGAGAGCAAGAATAAAAAGAAAGATAAAAAATGGAAGAAAGGGCGAAGAATTGCAAATTAAGAAAGAAGAAAAGGCTGAAGAAGGAACAACAAGAAAAAAGGTGAAAAAGGGAACATAATCAGAATAAGGGAAGAAAAGAAGAAAGAACGTAGAGTATGGAAAAAAGACATAATGAAACTAAGAGAGACGAGTGATGAACTATGAAAGAAGAGAACAATATAAAAGAGCCCATTATAAAAAATGAAACTTACCGACTGCGAAGGAGGGGGGCTTTCCAGCTCCAAACTTACTGATGGAAAACAACTCCAGATCGATCTTCGACACAAATGAAGATTTCCCTCTTCTAATCGCATAATTGTGCGTTTCGCCGACAGTGACTGCTTTCAAATAGTACAACTGTAGCGAAGAAGGAGTTCCCCAGGTGTTGGTCATTTCGTTGTATATGATGAGGACCCCATAGCTGGTGGGCGTTGCATTAACAAGCGTGCTTTGAACCATTTGACCTTTTTCGTCTAATCCCAACAGTATTCGGTCATCATATGTGTCAATTTCAAAGATTGTTGGTGGCGTCTGTGCAGTTGAAGGCTCAAAGCCTGCATAAACAATGACAAAGTAACAAGTTGTTACGCTGAAGACAATAGGTGCGGTCCATAGGGGCTTAAAGACGTCATACGCAAAGGCTTTCTTTTACAGCTTACTAGGCCTAAGATGGATGCCTCTTGAAGTTTAGGCCCCGTTTAAAATGTACCGAATTAGTTTTATCCGCAACAGAATTTATTCAAATTGACATTGCGTATTCACTAGACTCACTTTATCTGCATGAATTTGAGAGCGGCTATCCGAACAAAATTAGGCCCCGTTTTCACTTTGCCGGATAAACTTTACCGGCATAATATTTGTTCTGATTGATCTGCGTTTGCACTGTGCCGGACGAATTTTATCCACTTTGCTGTTTACACTGTGGCGGGTAAATTCAGTCACGTGATCCGAATCACATTGAACATTTTCAAACAAGACCGCTGTAACGTTTTAACATTAGTAAACTTCAGTAATTATTATTATTATGTTTAGCTAGATCTTTGATTATGTTGCGTGTTAATGTCACATGTTTGTTTGTCGCGCTGTTGTGTTAGTAACTCCCTTTCCGGGAAATGTGCGTCACTGTCATCGTGTTGTGTGATGTTTCACAGTGTTCCTTTGTTTGTGTTTTAATATAATGTGATCCAACTTAGAATATTTTAGTCTTACTGTTTTAACGATAAACATAACATCAAAGAACGAGTATCTCTGGTGTGCTATCTACTTGGGGCTAGGCCGGTTGGCCTAGCCCATCGCTCAGCCAACGAACTGATACTTCACCGTCATGACAAGAACCTAAACGTTACACCGCCTATAGCCAATGAAATCACAGCAGCAGCAACGACCCTTATTGAAAGATACCAGAGCGTTAACGTAAGCAGCAGCGTAATGTAATAGAGATCATTTACCTTGGTATTTAGCCACCAGGCCACCTGCCAGTAGAAGATATATGCCGCTAGGACCAATGGTCACCTTCAATGCAGGGAAAGGCAAATGCAACGGGAACACCATCCACCTTTCCCCGGCCGGATTTTCTGACGTCACACCAAGCCTCCTCCACGCGGTTTTACCGTCGGCATTTAAAAGCCAAACTTCGTTCTGGTGCACTGCGACTGACGAAAAGCTGTAGCCAGTGATACTGAGGCTGAGAGTCGGTGTTATATTCGCAAGAGGGCTGTTCCATTGAAAGTGTTGAACTGTGTTGTTTCCGATCAGCAACCAACAGGCCTCATTCGCAAACGTACAGCTCATGTCCGTCGCGTTTGCCGTGACCATGTTTGTAGTAACCAGAGGAGTGAACGCCTGAGGGTCTGACAACAACAACTCAAGTGCAAGTCCTGTTGTACCAACAAGCTTTCCTATTACCACTGATGTATTCCCTGTCGCACTTCCGAGCAAATGCAAGGCACTGCCGAAGTAATCAAGTGCGTATAGGTCACCAGATTCGGTGCTGAAGATCGTCACGTTCAAATCCGCGTTCCATGTTTGTATTGATTCGTTGGTGCCTATTGCGGATTGGCTGGATTCGAGCCAATCACCGGCGGAAAACGTGAAATGCCGCCCGCCCACTGAAATCGCTTCAAGGTTTGAGCTGAACGGCGAAGCATGGATGTGTTTGAAAGCCGTCTCGCTCTCAAGGATTTCCCATGTGTAGAAGCGGCCTTCGAAAGATAAATTTAGAAGCAATGCAAGGGAATGTTATCACAAAAAACATTTGCATCAACCTTGAAGTGAAATAAATCTGTGAAACATTTTGGATAGAATAAAGATTCACCAGCAAAATTCACCAGCAAAAAATCGGAATATCTGCTAAAATCATTAAAGTCTTATTAATGGTATATTTGATAGGACTCTGTTCATAAAGCTACTGAACTGAGCACGAAACGTTTCGGTTTTAGGTGTGTATTTTCTCAGAGCCCATATGTTAAAAGTCCCTGCAATTGGATTTTTGTTGGCAAAAACATTTTAACAGAATCTTGTTAGACAAATATAGATCTCAAAATAAAGCAAACTTTGAAAATAGAGAGAGAATAGTTCAAGTGATGGAAAAGAAAACTGGCATTTGTGAACACAAAAGCAAACACGCACATGAGCGCGGACATCTTAAAACAAACGCGCACGCGCTTGCAAACACATACTAGCGCCCGCCTGTTTTGCAATAGCCTAATGGATAAATGGAAAATCCAGAGAACCTAGCCGACCAAATACAGTTCACCTGTCCACAACATCTGTCTTGCTTAAATTCAATCACTCAATATACCGGCGAGATGATCGCAACTTTTCTCAGTTGAGACAACGTGAGATGAAAAGAAGACCATCTTGGGACTACAGACTACAACTGCTAATAGATGTTAAGCTATTAAAGGCGTGAGAGTTGACAAAACAGAGGAATATTAGTTCTCCCCAGGAAACATATAATCCAGCGTTGATTAAACTATAGCTAGACTTAAGGCTATAGCATTTATGCAAATTCCCCTGAGAAGTATATTCGTCCAAGATGAAATATTGAGAAAAAATGTGTGTTACGCAAGGGAGTTAATGTTGGAGAGAGTGTTCTTACACCAAACAGGCAGCGAGAAGATTATTATTCCCTTGGCGATAGCTTTTGATGTTATGGCGTTACAATCTTAATTGAATGCCATAATATTATACTTGTCACAATACAAAGCCTTTTAGAAGGAACTTAACAAAAGACCCGTTTACAAATTTAATTGTCAATTCTTATCTCTCAGCGTTCGTTCTTTGCCATCATTTTTCTAGAAAACAAGACTTTCAATGTGCAGTTTGCTATCTGAAGCTGCAAATGTCAATAAAAATCCCATATCGGTCATGTTCAATTGTTATTGAAAGAACTCACTACGTCACCAACATTAAAACCCATTAAAAAATGATGAATTTCATATTCAACAAAGTAGAGAAGCCTTGGGATGGATTAGTAAAATACATGCTGTAATTTTGGCTTGTTGCTGGTTGAATATTTTCGACAACTCATTTCTGGAATTGATTATATCGAAAGATCCCCAACGAATCAATTGCCTTTGAAAATCAACTTACGTGAAAAGTTCCCATCCGGGACAACTATGTTTTGTGCCGCAGCTCCAAAGAAGACCTGGAAAGCCTAGAACAAGGACATGTCTCTGTCAAATGGTCAACATAAAATTACAATGCCTGCCAATAATAAAATAACGAGAATTCTACGTGTTGTCCTTATAGTTATCTTCAAAGTAGCACCTAACAGCAGAATTGAAGTTTCACGAGCCTAAAGCTCTTAAGGGTGTAAAATGGTTGTAAAGTTGCAAGAAGTGACTGAAGGTAATTTACTTATCACTTAATAAATACATGACTTTTCGTAGTCAACTTTTACTTTCTACATATAGTGATGATTGTAAGATATTTTAGGCGCTGTGATACTTATTACAGGCATTCTGGCTAGAAGGTAAAGTTTGGGATGTTAACACTAACTCGTGTTGTTTAAGAGGAATCCAACTCAGAGATAAATGCATTCTTGATGTCCCCAAAAAAACGAGAAAAACTACAAGTAATATAAAATATATACGTAAGCAGTGAGTCGATTATTGTTGGAAAACAAAATGTAGCATCTGCTAGTTGTGAAATGGGTCAATTCTATTCGCAAATGCTGTACAAGAAATAGTTGCGAAAGGTTGTAAGAATGATACTATGTAATGCTTACCACAACACTAAGAACCACAGCATGGATAGACATTCTCGAAGCAGCTCGGCTAAAGTGTCAAGCTCTCTATGAAGAAGGAAAAACACGAGTGTACAACAATCTATGTCTTGATGCGTCAACTTTGATCATGAAAATAAGATGTTTATTGTCAAATTAAAGCAAATTGAGAAAATGATATCTGTCTGAGATGGAATAACGACAATTTATTAATTATAAATCGCTAATGATGAATTCGAATTTCCTTTATCGAAGGCAGGATACAAACGGCTTGTCATCTTATCGTAGTACTTCATACTCTTGACATTAAGTTTGAAGAATCACCAAGAAGTTTAAATCAAAATGTTGAATTTAGTGGCTCGTGTTCATTGCGTTATTTCATAAATATATAAAAGTTAAACTCTTTAAGAGGTAAACCTTATTTTTTTAAACTACAGAGCGAGCCAAACCTTTTGGATTCAGAATTTCTTTCACAAATACCATGATTAAAACTTGATGAAAATAACCTTTAGTAAATTGCCGTAATATGCAGCAAAGTATACAAGCATCGAAATCCCATCTGTATGAAATGACATCATTTCAGCTTTATGAACTTGTAAACAAAGTTTTCCAAAAACAATTTGAAGTTAACTTACTACAAAATGCAATCACGCCAACTAGGATCTGGCCAATCAAGCCAAGTTCCCCATTAATCCAATCAACATACTTTCATGATAACGTCCGTGTTTGGCTGGGCGCAGCAACTGAGCATATTTCGCCTCGAAAGTTCACACATGGCCAAATTGACGATCTGATAATTGACTCTTACAAGACAGCCACCAGAGCAGGTGTACAGGTTTGGGTACTACAGATAGTGTGTGTTTATTTCTTTTTTGTCAATATAACAAAATGCACAAGAGGCGAGAAGATGACAACTTTAAGACAGGTGTGAGAACATCAGGTGACATTTAAGCATATAAGAAACACGTCAGTGTTCTAAGAGAGGTGCCAATTGACCGAAAGATTTCGTAATTAAATTTTGATTTGATGTGTTCCATTAAATATTTATACCTAATTGGAAGATAGTTACAATATATATGCCTTATTTAAATATCGAATGATTACAACGAAAGATTTCTAGCTCCCAGAGTGCACGAACAATTTACAATTATGTGAGAGTCTTCAAGTGAAAATCTACCATGGACAGGAAGTTTATCAGACAAAATTTCATTAATGTTTGCAATAAGATATAATCGTTAGCAAAGAAATATGAAAAATTAAATATCATCGTTAAAAAACATCGTTAGCAAGTAACGATTGAAGTAAAGTGAAGGTTTTAGAATCAATGGGGATTTACAACAACCAAGAAGAAATTTAGGGTTATGTTAATATATAGTGAAGATGATTTTGTTGTCCTATTGGGCTCTTTGAATGCTGCGTAAGAGGTTGATACTTATCTTGAGCCTTCAAAGTAACCTGGTATTTGTATCATTGGCCTATGCACAGAGTGGTGAGGAAGGACAATTAGGAAGATTCTTGTTAAATGTCACTGTAGAACAAGCGTGCTACAAGCTTTTTTATAAGGAACCACTTTATAAGGAACCTACATGTAGAAGGCTGAAATATTTAAAGAACTTATACTACTAAAAACGAAATCCCTAAGGAACTTTTCGATTTGAAAATTTTTTATAACTGCAAGCATCAATAACTAAAAAGCCGGTTCCATTCATTTGCAGCGAATAGTCGCATAGATTGTTTGCTATTCGTGTGCCAAGTGCTTCGTGGAGTAGTTTCCGCATACTCTGTCTCGCCCCTCTCTCTATTAAGTGCTAAGGTTTCTTGATGTGCAGCGAAATTAAGGAACTTTTATGGAACTTTTGGTACTAAAATGTGATGATTTGAGGTCTACGAATAAGGACCTTTTGGAACTAGGCCTTGTGGTAGGTTCCTTATAAAAAAAAGCGTGTATAGCAACTTCTCTTGACCAAATTCGTACCAATACAACTTTTCCAGGTGCTAGATTGTGTATAACAGACCTTAAAGTTTGACGAATTAAAGACACAAAATTAAAGACTAGATAAATGTGTGCGATGCTTGTTCGACCTAATAAGACAAAACACGGGTTTAGAAAATTTCAATTTTATATTTTGAAGGCCCCTTCCAGTTTAATTATTTCTGTACATAAAAACTAATGATCAAGAAAACACTACTCTTGGGAGGTAGCTGCCAGGGAGAATGCTGCTGGATTCTAATGCAACCAGTGTATGCTGATGTGTAAGAGCAGCTGGACATGCATGCGGCAAGATGCAATATCGCTGCCCTCGCAGGCGCGAATCCACCAGCTGGAAACAACACCTTGCGTCTTCCCTGTAAATGTGTCTTCAAACAAGAACCCAGTTGCCATCTTGAAACCAAATGTGACAAATACGCACATAATGACTGCGACTTTACCAGCATTTGCGGGTGGCATTACGCAAGGTCCTCGCAATACATCATATCACTCGCACCTCAAATCGGAATTAAAATAACATAAAATAGCCAGGTGCAGACCGGTTAGCTTTAAGAACTGCTGTCTTCTCAGAAGAATATTCCTAGCACTAGGCACTAGGGTGGATAGCTGATCTGCTCCTCCGTAGCATAGCTTTACAGCGCAGGGTAAGGTTGCTAGGTCAAAGGTGCTAGGTAAAAGGTGCAATAAAAAGCGGAGAGTAGCCTAATATGCACTATTCTAAAGTAAATGATGACATGATTAACAGCGAGTGCAAGGCAAACCTTGTTCGGTTCTTTATTTGGGCATGTAGCATGCTCGGCCCTGATTGGTCAAGCCAGTTGCCAATCACATTTACCATTGAGATATACAAAGTACATTGATTCAAATGAGTTATCACATGACATTGCGGAAATAGCTCAGGTACAAATGTTCGTACAAGAAAAGTGCATGGACACAGCCAAAGTGGACATCGGTGGATACAAAGAGCAAAAATACCATTTGAAGCTGCGCAACAGAATTCAAGTCACGTGACTTTGCCACCAACAGCTACGCAGGCATAGTTCACCGCGCCAATACATTAAAATGGCTATTGGACCATTGAATGTGGCAAAGCATGACTTTTTTCCTCCGTAATGATAACTGGTGCATTTATCTTAACAAGGCTACTACGAGAAGAAATTGGTACGAACGCACAACAAATGCCATTGCATGTAGTGAATAATCGATGAACAAAATAATTTGTTTCTACCACACTTCAAATTACAAAACATTATCTAGACAATGGAGATAACAAATTATAAATATTACAATAACCGTTTGACAATTAATCGACCGCATTAGCCAAAATCATTACATCCCTGGCAAGACATATAAAGTTGCAATGTTGATTCAATCTTGCATGAATTATCCTGTTTTTATGAGTTCTTTCCTGTTAACAATTCTCAAAAGTTTTTACTGACTCCCCTTAGAAATTGTATTTAACCATACTTATTACCGTAGCAAATAGAAAACTGACAAATCCATTCCCCCCTCCCTCCAAAGCAATTTTCGGTTTTTATTCTTCTTCGTAACAAATGCAGCAGGCCGAAGTTTAATTACCAAAACATTGGGATAGTATCAACAATCAAAATTTGCAACATTGCAGCACGCTGTGCTAAACTGACTTTACGTAAATGGAATTGGATTTATTTTTCAGAAAGATAAATAATCAGTCCAATAATGCCAGCAGCGATGAACACAATTAAGCATATGATACACAGACGCTTCCTCGCGCTTTTCTAGGAAGGAACAATAAAACAGCGTCATTATCAAATGTTTAAACTACGCATACAAATTTGAGGACTGACGTCATTTGACAGGGGGGTTAACTCTGATTCTTGAACCTGGTCCTACCACGAAATTTTAGACTGTTTTCTTCTGATTTGACTTCATAACTTCAGTACGGTCTTACTTCTGTAGGGCGTTCATCAGATCTTACGTCATGGTGCTTCCTTGCTATTTAGTCGCTTATCAAACTATTGGAAATTGGCACCCACCCACCCTCACTGGGAGATCCACTTAAAAGAGAAGCCAATACAAACAGTGTCTGATTATAGAAACAGCAACACGACTTCGTCTAAACAACACTACGTACAACGTGGTAAAAACGCAGCTGAATCTACCTCGATATGACGTAGTTACCTGGTAATTTTTGGCCCTTTCCAATTGGACATTGGCCTCCCGGACATGCACGACCGCCTGTTCCACATTCCCTTCAATTGAATCTGCAAAGGAAAACAGCGGACACCTGAGTCGTGACGTAATTCATTCATTACACCATTTCGTGCTTCGCTTCACCAGATAAGAAGAATTCAAGCAAAAATTATAAGATAGTGAATTTCACATCTTTTACAGGACATGGTGATAAGATATTGATTGTGAACTTGAGGTTTACGTTGGTAACCTTCGCAGGTGATAAGAAGCCTTTGCCTATAGGAACTACGGACAGGAAACACGTTCACAGGATGGACTTCAAGGAACGGGCGAGATCATTCCTATGCCATTCTGAAATGCCCTGAACTTACAAGCACCATGCATCGTACGACTGTGTCTTCTATCACCCTTGTGGCACGGTTTAAAAACCAACAGATTTACCTGAAGCAACATTTATACTTAAAAACAGGTTATGTTTGATCACAAGTTATGCTAAAGATCAGAGCTCACTTACTTGCCAAATTTATGCTTTTTGCAGCATGCTCAGTCGATTCTATCATGCAAATCAACCTCGCATTCATAACCAATCTCGCTATTCCCAACCAACCTCTTTCCCACCACACCACCCATAACATCCACCAACAATCGCTGTTTATCAGTAACGGACGCTTTGGGGCAAAAAATGGGACTAACCTCCCAAGGGCATATCAAGCCATCGCTAGTTCTATGTGAGGAATTGTCCACAATTTTCATCCGGATCATCCTCTTTGTTTACTCAAAACAGCCGCTCTATGGTTACCTTTCCTACCTACAGTATTGAGGTATATTTTTGGAGACTTCAGTCTTACCTATGGCGTCGGCTTGTTCTTGTATGATAACAGCCAGGTCCCTAAATATCTCATAGACATCAAGAATATCTGTCTAGAATAACAAATAAAAATACTTGAGACAACAAATAGAGGAAAATATTGATTGCAATCGTTTTCTATAGAAGCAACGCAGCTTGGCACTTGTTGAAGTATAAAATACGGACCATGATTAACAGTCAGCGGAACGGTTATAATTGCAAATTGCATAGACAAAGCAATTCATAATTGCAACTTGCAAATTTCTCGGTTGATGTAAATAAAGCCCTCGCATAAAAAATGATTTGATTTGTTCAACTGCTTTTATCGATACACATTTTGGCTTCTCAAGCTTCCGCCCTTCAAATCAAAGCTCCCTCTTCAATGCATTAACGTTAACGTGACTTACGCAAGTCTTTAGCTTTCGTGGCATCACAAAATCACTCACCTCTATTTGCCGGAATCGTCTTTCTCTCTCTTTTATTGCCTCTAATTCTTGCTCTTCCGCTAGAATCTGTTCCTGTCTGTGATAAAAACACATGCTCAAAGGATTGATCATGAGCTAAACTGATACAAAAGTATCAGAGCTTTTAGCTTGATAAACTAACTGTTTAGAAGAGTTAGGAAAAATTCTTTAAAAAAAGAGAAAAAGTAAGGGTAAAGTTATTCAAAAACATCTCTTAGGAACATAGTAAGATTATATGATTAATTTTAATCCAATAATCATTCTAGATTGTTTTGTCTATTCTGACATAACAGTGCTCGATGTGCAAAAAGCACAGAGCAATAGATATAATAGAAGACAGGCTAGAAATGAGACATGTTCTCTGTTTCTCTGAGTTTCGTGCTTGCGCACTCATCAGACAGAATTCAGTCCAATAATCAAAATTAAGAAGATCATTTCTGTCCCTCCCCAAAAAGTTCTGATTACACAACACAGACTTTGATTAAAAGATTAACAGTAATTACGTGATTCCTTCAGCGATCTATTAAGAATGCAGAGAAATGATTCATGACATACTGGTCTGCAGTATTGATCAGCATCACATCATCACTATCATTGAAATGGTCTTGGCTGGTATCATGCTTCACTGGGCTAAGATGGAGCTCTTCATCTATATGGCTCTTAAGTTTCATAAATAAAACCTAAAAGTTGGGAATGAATTCGTATAAAAAAATTATCCTATGAGTTGCCTTACAGTAAAGGACTTTTGAACTGTACTTGATAAAAAAATTGATACTTGATACTTGATATTACCATTGCCTTGGAATGAGATACATTATATACAACAAGCACAAATTGTCAAAATGCCAATCTGGCAGTGATGCACGCTGAGAGCTTCTGCAATGCCATGAAATATCACATCACCAAAGAAACATTCTCATATCATGATGTATTCACAAAACTATTATTCAAAAGGCTTTTTATTTCTCCTCATTTCCCTTCCTGCTCAAACAAACTGCATTAATTTGGCATATAAAATACATATTTACTTTATATCAGAATATCTATCTGTAGCATTGCTTTCTATGAACTTCAAAGTTAAGTTGATAATGAGCCTGTAACATAAAAATATAAAACAATGAACGGATTACATAGTGAGTCTTGGCAATCAAAATTGCCATAAAAATCTTGTTGTATTAATATCATAAGAACCCTGTATTGAAAAAAGAACTTACATTTTGAATAGCTTGATATCTAGATAAAGAGTTCTCAAATTCTTCCTTCAATTTATTCTGCTGAAGTTTGTTTTGCATCTGGAAAAAAGATAATGGGTGTTTATAGGTTCAAAATTGCATTAAAACTAGGAAAGATTGAAAACTGATGGAATTTCAAGGGAGAATGATTTCAATTTAGCCATGAGACACAACACTTTCAGTTAAAAACATAATTGAAGATATGATATGATAATAATACCAACCAACTTGCTTCCTTGAGGGTCAAAGCCATAATTGGTTGGAGAGTTAATGTACTCTGACATCTGCTTGAAGTTATTCTTGGCAGCCTTTGCCAGTTTGTTGGTTTCTTGAGAAATTCCATGACTAAAAAAGAGAAAAGATACAATAAATGAGAGGAATTATAAGAGCTAGATTCTAAGATACTGCCTCTCCTTCCCTTAATCTTTAAGGTACAAGTCTGTTGATAATAAATCTGATCCTGGCCAAACCATGGCTGCTGAACAGAACAAGAAGAGGACTACTATTAATATGTTATGGCTGAAGAGACATATAATCTACAAACAGCTATATGACATTTAGAAGAATGTAGGAAAATGTGATTTTGTTATTTCTTGTCCAAAAAAATAAGTTTCAGAACTCCAGGAAACATACTGTAAGTAGCATATCATATACTTTCAACAACTATTTTCAATTCAACTTTCCTTTTTCATCATCTTTTTTGTTGTTGAACAAATTAGAACTAATTTGGCAGATCTAACTCATTTACATTGTCTTTTGCTCTCCGTCATAAACAATTTCTATTGAATCTGCTCAATAATGTTTTAAAAAATTTCAACTATGGGAGGATATAAGCCAGCACAAAAAGGAATACGATGGTGATTAGGTAAGCCCTTCATCTATTCTTGCTCTCTCATTATATAAATAAAGAAATCAAATGTGATTCTACTATAGGGCAAGACCTGCCCTAGAACATACAGTGACAACAATTTCTTGCATAATTGGGCAAGCTAGGTCATCTTTTCAGCTAGGTGTTTTGAAGTCTGTTGACATCTCTATTAAAAATGCCATTCTTTGTAGATAGAAAAAGCTTGTCTTTTTTCAGGCACAAAATTCAAGTGTGGAGTTACTGTGATTGACCATTTACAGCCAATCATATGTTCTTCTTGCCACCCTCTAGTGTTTTGATCTGCAACTGGTTATTGTAAGCTGTTGGTCATTTCAGGATGTTTGTGAACTCTTAGGAGTTTTGGGTGAAAAAGTACTTTTAGTGTGCAAAACTGATTCCGCTATTTCTAGCTATGTGAAGTTCTGTATCACAAAACAGTTGTTCAGTTAAATTAATACTTCTAGGTTATGTTCACCCTGTTGTCACCAAGTTTTTTGGCACTGCCAAACATTTAATGGGAACATTACGACTTAGATGACTGACCACATTGTAAAATCATAAATCTGAATAAATAAAAGAAATCGGAACCGTATTGTTACATTTTGTCTTCAACCTCTTGGGACTTTGATGTTGTTGAGAACTTCTTAGATGTGCTTTCTAGTGTTGAGACTAAGGATGTAATGAATAGTAAAATATGACAACTGATTATGCAAAAGAAGATTAGAGTTAAATTAGCTTGCATTTCATCACAACTAAACATTTATTAAATCTAAACTTGATTTGACTTTAGCTAGACTCTGACACTTATTCCAAGACTGTTTTTTAATCTGACAAAAAGTTTCTTAGAACTGTGAGCATGTAAGTTTGAACCTGACCCTATTCCCTCTCTTCTATACAAAGTGTGACCTCCTATATGTTTTGGATTCTTAATCTATTAAGAACATGCAGCAAGTCACCCTGCAAGAATATGAATATTTTGTAACTCTCTATGAAAAGTTTATTTGTCTTTGGATGAAAAATGATTTATTATCAGGTTAACCTTTCTTTTATGCATTGGAAACTTCTCAATTATAAACAGCAGCCTAGCCTAAGAAACTGAATTAAAAATCAGCAATGACTTTTTGCATTATAACGTTCTACACGCCAAAATGTAAGGGAAAATGACTATATTAAATGGCTGATTAAAATGTAAAGTTAAGAACCAAAACACAATAACTTACCATTCTTTCTTATTCTGAATATTTTGTTGCTTGTGTCATTTAGGATTGACTGAAAATTGTCTAGAAGAAGGAAAAGTGAAAAGGAACACATCAATATTGTAATGCTTTCATATCCTTCTTATGATGAACAAACAAGCTTAGTAAGAAACTAACTTTTCAGGCATGAGGGATGAAAGAGTGAGATTACACTTCTTTAAAGAGTGGGCATCCTCATGAATTTCATGTATGCTGAACAAAAAATAACTAGTCCTTAAAACTGCCATCACTTGAATCAGCATGATTCATACTCTGAAAAAACAACTGCCGAAAAAGATGATCGTTCGCAAAGTTTGAGCTGTTAAAAAGCAACATTAAGTGTTAAATATTGGGGTACAGAAAATTAAAAGTTTAGGCCGGCGCTTGTCACCTCATGAAATATATACGCCCCAATCCTTGAAACTGTTTATCAAAGGGGCTAAGCGACTGAGCCAAAAAGCCGAAACAGCGGAACATTTAATAATAGCTTTAACGGCTGGGTCAAGACAAGTCAATTAACCTATCAAAGCCATACCAATGCCGCCAGTTCGCTGGTACGATGCTTTGACCGTTGCGCCATATCCAAAATCCCCCTTGCTCATTTTTCCAGTGCTTTGTAGAGAAAACTTCTCACGTAACCATTGCAAGGCCAGAGCCTGTCTCCATTTTGCTTGGTTCTTCCCTCTGCCTCACAGGGAGCCAAGAAAGATTTAAGACCTGCGCAGCAACAAAATGCCTGCGGTTGATGGGTCTTTAGAACTCATCAAAGCTTCTTGGGAGGGGCTCCTGAAAGATGCACCCTGCTTTCTTTTAAATTTTATCTTCACAAATGTTGTCATATGCTTTCCATAAGCAAGTTCAATTCTCAGTGTTTTGATCAACCCGAAAGGGCTACACGATCTTCTAATTGACTAGGGCTACGTGATCTTCTAATTGACTGATCTTCTAAAGAGCATTTTCCTGAAATTCTGTTTAACCTCCTTCTCTTTAATTTAAGCCACTGACAGGCTCTCTACATAATAAACCAGCTTGGTCTTCTTTTTTGGCTCCGCAAACATGATTCCAGACCGTATTTTTGTTTAGGGCTTGAAATTTCTCACTCTGTTCAAATCTAGTTTAAACAACGCTCATGTTTGAATTATCATTTAATTTTGTTGAGAGAAACAACAAATTTGAACTAAGAAACGGAGAAATATAAAGCAATAGAAAGAACTGTTTAGGATGACTGAAAATGTTGATTACAGATTACAAAATGTACGCCATGTTTATATATTACACGCAGTTAAAATTGAAAGTGTACGGTTAAAGGGAACTAAATTAAATAAATTGAATTTACGTACAAAATTAAAATACATCGCCTCGATTAAAGTGCACAAGGCACGCAACTATACAGACCTGTTTCAACTGGAAGCGTTAACAGTTACACGAACCGAATTAGTCCAAGCTTGAACCAACGCAAGAAGACTACCAAACACTTGAAGTAACGTATGGTGGACATCTCACAAAGATTGACTTCTTATAAGTTTGTCACCACTGATGCAAGCATGCTTAATATTTTAGACATTTTTTGCCATAACTTGACGTTACAGTTGCGGAAAAGCTCCATTGCCCTTCAATACGTATTATACGCGAATTGTCTTTCACCTTTAACAATATTCATGACTTGGAAAGAGAAGTGGGAAAAATAATTAGTATCTGATACTGTGAGAACAAAGAGAAAGACAGCTTCATTTGTCCAGTCGTAAGTAAATCTTAGTTGTGACACGAGTCAATTAATCTGCTTGTCTTAATTACAAGCTTTGTCAGACTGTGCAAGTTAGTGACATCTTAAATTCTTCATCTTTAAAACAAGTACTGAAATCTGACACAAATCACAAATGAGATCATCATATTCTGGCCATTCTTCACACCCTTCTCACCCTTGTGAACCACCAATACCAATTTCTAGATGTTCCATCGAATATGACGCTCACTTACGGCCTAGGACCAAGTCTTCTTACTGGCGACGTCATCATGATATTTTCTCTTGATTTCGAGTTACAACCTTCCTAGAACAAGCGAAACTAAATACTCCTAGAAAAACCATTAAGTAATTTGCATTCTGTCAAGGATGCACGGACTCAAGAAGAGACAAGACTCGACTAAAAATCACACTCTAAACGGCCGTTTAGCCTAACGTCTATCTACAAGCAAAAATTTTTGAAAGGACATTGCAGCACAGAAGTGTGAAAAACTCGAAACTTGGTGAGAACTTTAGGCCTTAACATAGTTGCTGTAGAAGAAGTTCGGCGAGGATCGTGTTCCTCTGAGGAAATTTTACTATTTGAATCCATATGTAATTCTGCGACGGTTTATTTTGCTTTAGAATAAAACAATCTTTAAACACGGCCTCTTTAACACCATGCCCTACTCAAACAAAAAAGTTCTATTAGTATCGTATTTTCGTTTTTCTTGCGCCGTTACTAGAGTTTGTGTCCTTGACGTTACTAAAGTACTGAACATTTGACCAGTTAAGTTTTCAAATAATTGAAATGGGTCGACAGGTCCTAGCACAAGGACTTCTCTATTATATGAGCCTCAAGGGTGTCATTTGTCTCTAAAAATTAACGAAGGAAGATTCGGCAATATTAGGGCTAATCCTACCATTGACAGGTTGCGAGGAGCCTCAAAAGCAACATAAAACTAAGAGCAGAATCAATAATGGGTTAGATTAACAAACTATACAAAATATCAACTAAGATTGATATATACAGTAATAAATTGAATACCCATTAACCTACCAAGTTCGTTGCGTGAATTGGAACAGGAAAAGCTATCGGAAATACTGACAGGCCGAAATGAGAATTAGTTTCTCTATGAAGAGTTCCGAGTCTAACATGGCAATATGTGCCGCTCGACCAATCAGTGAGTTGGCTGAGCTCGATATCACATGATTGACGCTGTATCGTACGACGTTAACCTCGTTTTGAATATGAAGCGGTTTCAAGATGTTGTTGATCATTTCCCGGTAAACACGACCTAGAAGAAGAGCAGAGCGGTTTAGCAGTGCGTGTTTCCAGTAAATGTTGTACAACGTTAGTCTAGCGGTGGTAAGAGAGGTCAGACAAGCACTAGAAAGATCGAAGAACTCACGAGAACTCATTGGCTACCTGTTTCGGAATTATCTTTCATGGCCTGCTTGCTCATTTCAATCCGTGATGAATGGAAGGGAACGTAGTGATCTTGTACGGAACTAACCAAAAGCACATTCTTGAAGTACTGGAAACCTACAAGAATAATCCATTACCTATGATTGGTATAAATGCAAGACACTTTTATGAGTTAGGAACTGTTTATTGCGATTGCCTCAGCACTATCAAATACAAGGGCAAATAAAATAACGTCTACATCCAAGATTCAAACGCTCTTGGCTTTAAGGATACTTTTACTTCCGAAAGAAACAGACTATACAATGGACAGAAAGCTGGGTTTATTTGTTATTTAATTTTCATCTTCAAATGGTTAAGCTTTAATGTTTTAAGTTTTAATCAAATTTCATTTTACTAAATACTAATGACAATGTAAACAACTCCTGAAACTTTTTCCATAAAATTTTTTAAACTAGCAACTTTTGAAAACTTAAGCTCTTCTTTATCAAAAATGATTAAAAAACCAATTCATTTGAGATGCATCTACAAATTCCCATGAACTGTCTTCCTTGATAGAAATCACATTGCAACAGACTTGAAAAGAAAGAACGATAAGGCAATCCAAAAACTTGATCATTCGGTTGACCGTTATACGCTCTTTAGGCAGGTGTTCAAAAATGACGACAAATGACGTCACTGCACACATTGAAGCAGAAGCCTCATTTTGGTGCCGAGGTTCACCTACCGTTCGTAAGACTAAGCCTGTACATGAATGTTTCTCGCAGGTCCGAGTTATCGTTCAAGGCAAGCTGGGGAAGAGAGCCGGTCTTTTTCCATTTCTGCATTAGCCATAACCCTGGTGGAAGAATGAGTCGGAAGTCAATTCCTAGAATTCGGTCGGTTAACAGGGTTCACTTCCTGGAATTACTTTACAATGAACTACTCTTTCCAAAAAAACAAGTTTTAGCATTGATTGATAATTCATATCTGACACCTTTCACACTTTTAAAATACAAAGCTAAATACGATAATTAGGCAACTGGTAGGAATAGTATATGAAAATTACTGGATGAGGTTTTTGTATAGTCGTCGACACTGCGTATGCGAATTCTAATTGCTTTTGGTATCTAAAGCAAGACGGTGTTAATTTGCTACAACTGTCCCCTGATGAATGCATACGAAGTGAAGGTAACGCCTCGTTTTGTATTCGGTATCTCGGGTTTGGGAGTGCGCTGTTGCGGATACCTCGTCCTGTACCAGTTTCTCTCTACGTCACAATTAACGCACTTGTATGTTTCAACTAGGGATTCAAGTTCAGAATTGAGTGGACGGGGGGCCAGCTGTGAACCAGGGTGGAACTTGGAACGCTGGCATGGTGATCACGTGCATTAACTACCGCATCAACCACCACAACGCAAAAGTAACTTAGTAACTTACTAATTTCTTAACATAAATAAAACTGACACACATATACATTGGTGATGCCATCTAGTTATCCCGTGGCGAAAATTCATTTTTCAAGTGAGGAGGGGGGCAATACCCACAAAAGCAAGCAATTTTGCCGACAATTGAAATACTATTACCGACAACAACAGCAATTTAGCAAAACCTGGGGACCCCCGCTATTTCCATCACTGTACTGTATCTTTTTGAAAAGCAATTGTCTCATCGTTCAATTGTACTTGTAATCTTAACAAGGATTATGTATGCAACGTAGGTTATATTTGATTGTTTGACTTACATTATATCAAGCATTGATAATTTACACAAGTTGATTAAGTTAGGTAGAAGATGCATCGCAAAAGATTTTTACCAACTGTATACAAAGGATGGAGAAAAATAGTAAGCAAAAGATAAGTAAAAGGTATGTAGGGAAGTCGGGGCAAGTTTGTAAGATACATGGTGAGGTCAGAAAAAGCTGTCACTCGCTTACCTGTACTGACCAAGGAGCTTGTGTGGTACAGCATCCCCAGGTGCGGGCCCGAAAGAGACAGAAAAGTGTGGAACCTGTTTCGGAACGGCAGCAACTTTGAATGCACTGCGGCATTCCGGATTATCACGTTGCCGAGTGAATGGCCAACGAAGCTGTAAGAAAAAAATAAAAAGAAAAACTATTTTTAGTCAAAATAGCACGAAAGAGAAGCATACTTGAAGTCAGTGTTAAAAGTACAAATCAATCAATGCAGAGTCTTGTTTGAGGAAATTTGAGGAATGTTGGACAAAAAGGTACTAAAATATTTTTCCAATGCTTTCGCTATTGTAAAAAAAATAGTCCTGCATCTTAGGGTACTAAGGGTGATAAACACTCTTTCATGTTAATGGGCCTAGCCCAAAAAGGATATCTCGACGCATAAATACTCTTGATTGATGTTTTCCATGTCAGCCAAACGGTAAGACGACATTGATAAGTGTGGTTGCACAGATGAGTAGAAAACCACAACATATTGATAATGGTAATAACAACAGCACGCGTTTCCTGAAAGTGGGTCGCACAAAGGGCATCGTGACATGAAACATGGCTCAGGCGTGAAGGCAACTAATCTAAAGATTATCGACGAAAAATGAGAGGCCTAAAATGATTTGGTTTGAAGTTGTTGCTATGGAAATATTCGAAAGCAGTGAGCAATCCATTCAGAAAGCAACGTTATCAAATCCATCGAAAGTTCGTCTTTATCATTATCATTGCTACAAACCTATGAATGCCTTTGACAAATTTTATGACAAGAATAAAGACGGCCAACGTAACAGTAATAATTAAAAAGATAAACCATTTACGGGATAAAAATTTGAGACTAACAGTACAAAAAAAGTTGATTTAATAGAGGACGCATTTTATCAGACAGTTGACAAGACAGTTGAAAAGCGTTTTCACAGGACTAGGCAAAATACCCATAACTTTACACACTTATAAATGTTTGAAAAGCCAATAAACACAGCAGACACTTTTTAATTAGGAAAACAGACTGGTAGCACAGATTGTCATGTGATTCTCGCACTAGTATGACATCTGAGAGAATCATTGAATTCGCATTGGCTCTACTAGACATAAAGCAAGATTTGACCTGATTAATGACAACAAGAAGTCATACCTGATTTTGCTGGGATCAAGGTGGTTCATCTCTATGTGCTGCATGATCTCCAGCACAAGATTTTCTGTCAACTTGTCGATGTCGCAAAAGGTGTCTTCCTGCAAAAAAACAAACAGCATTTGAATAAAGTTTAGAAGTAGCATTTAAAGTAGCATTTAAGACACTGCAATTCATTTACAGGTGTTGCCGTGCTTTCCACTAAACTGGAGGGCATGTCCGCCACTGCTTAGGCAACAGTGTTTCAAAAAACTAAAGAGCATCAAGGAGTTCACAAGCCTGTTGTAACAGTTAGAGGTGACAGCCCCATCTTGATCCAGCTTTCCATCCAAGTTAGGTGTTTTAGTTATAAAAGATTCATTTTTTGGGATCCAAACAATATAAAATAATATATTGATATTTGTGAAAAGTTCCAGAAAAACAGCAGTTAGCCTTGATCAGGAAATGACAAGATAAATAGTTTTGAGAAGGTGAAGAAGAGGGAAGAATCTTCCGAAGTGACTGATTCTTCATTGGTTTGATATGAACATTGACATTTCTGAAAAGTATTACAACTAGACCAGGTATACATTAGAGTTAATTAATTTCATATGAGATAACATAAAGCCAGGACCATAATATGCATTGGTACCCAACCCGATTTTTTTAAAACAAACAAGCACAGTTACCTGGTTCACCTCTGACATGAGGAAGTCGAAATTGGCCTTAGGAAGAGCAAGTTCTAAGTAGCATCGAACCAAGCGCAGATCCCCAGAGTTACCTACGAGCCAACATTTTGATGAAAACATTAGGCAGAAAAAGATAAACATCCCTCTTTAAAAATCAACAGCAATTAACATGCATTAAATAGAAGGAAAAGGATTCTAGCTAACAATAGATTGTGTCAAACATAGACTAGAATTTACACAGATGAAGAGAAAATATCCTGCAAATTTATCGTAGGGTGGGTGTTTTGATCCCAAAAATATCAGAACCGTCTGAAAAACAAATGTTTCTTTCATATTCACTGCAGTAGCCGTTACAGGCATTAGAAAACGTTTCAGGAAAATGCCAGGCTAAAAATGCTTCTAGTGTGTCATTAAATGATTCAGTGTAAAAATGCATGGAATTTGTAGCATGATTCAGTGGAACATGTAGCCTACCATCCAGACCATGGACGCATATGACAAGATGGCAGCCATCTGAACTCGCCAGGAGCCTTTCCGTGAAGTATGGACGGTAGCAGTTGGATCGAAGACATCGCTACAAAAAGACAGGGTAAGTCTCGTAGAAATTAGCGACTCTTTGATAGGGCTAGTTGTAAAGAGCTGTATTCCTTAATAAAAAAATGAGGCCTAGATACTTGTTTCATTATGAAAAAATGGCAGGTCACACAATGTCAGGATATATGTGAGATAAAAACAAATCTGTATGGTTGTCTTGACCATTTGTATGAAACGTGGCTGCATAGCCCTCGTTCCTGTCATTGAGACTATATCAAATTTGTTTGGCCTCTTGTGAACCGATACTCACACAAAAGACTAGCCTAACTCATAACGAGGCAAAAATTCTCCGAGGAAATGAGGCTGAATTAATAGGGTAAAAAAACAGCAGCTTCAAAACAATAAAGTTGAATTATTAATTTCTTGTCAATGTTAATCTTTTGGTAGCATATCAAAACTAGTATATCGAACAACCCATTCAAAAAAGGATGCACAAATACAAATTTTCCTAACAGGAAACTGGGCCCATAACTGGGGAATAGCATGTTTGCAAGAAACTCATTGGGTTTACACTGCGGAAGGCATTCGTTATTGAACAAATCAGAAAGAATCTTCTAAATAAGAAATTTCCGATTTCAATGGTTCGATTACTTCCAAAATGTTCGTAGGAAACTTGACTGGAGTCTATAAGATAGACGAATGATCTCCAGTAAGGGATTTATGAGGTTAGAGGCTGAAAATAAGGCTAGAGGCTATATTTTTGAGATTTTGAAGGCTAGAGGCTCTAAACGGATGGCTAATAAGGCTAGAGGCTCCTTTAAATTTGAAGCATTTCAAACCTGTATAATTGTGTAGGCATGTTCAGCTCAGTCTTTAGAAGTTGTTTCGCTTTTTCAAACCTGAAAATGAGAACAACAAATGTATTTCTCTTGAGGTAGGCAGTTAAACACGGGTATCTATATGCTCTTGTGAAACATATGGAAAAGGTCAAATGAAAAGAACATTGTCCCAAGAGTAAAAGATGAATGAAATAAGACCTGCACTGTGTTTTCACATTCTTCATTGAAGGACTTTTACCAATGAATCCATATTTATCCATTGGGTTTCTACACACTTTGTTCCGATTCTATTGTGGTTTGCTAAACTTTACCCAACCGTTTATCTTCAGCCAGGCAAAAATTCATGATACTTAACACATGATACACAATAGCAAGAAATAACAGAAGCATAATTTTGTTTACTAAGAGCTGCTTTGTCAGCTTTTGGAAATTTTTCTGCGTTCGTATACTCTGAGGAGTGTTGGGCGGAGAAAGGCTTTAAGTATGCGAACATTGTACTTCCACTTTTTCTTGCAATTGTGGAGTTTTGAGCCACGACGTAGAATATTCTAAAATTCAGCGTGAAATACAAAAGAAAAAAACATCAAAACAGAGTGGACAGTGCAGACAGATTCAAAGTATAAAAACGTGGTATACCTTGATAATTGTTTTTGGGCTGGTGCCCCCCCTGCATTTCCGTTTGGACTTCTCACCACCAGTTTATACTGCTTGCTTTTATTAGATCCAGTTTTGAAAGAGGGAAAACACGACAGCAGGCCTGCTCCGCGAAGCTCTCCTGGCGAAGTTGGCTCGAACTTCTTAATGTCCGGTGCACTTTGGTACTTTGGCCTTCTCAAGGACTCCGTGGGGTAATCACTGGGGCCCAGGCTTCGCGTTTCGGGGTCATTCCTACTCGGTGGCGGGAGGTTATGCAGTGATGGCCTCTCCCTGGAAAGGCTTTTGCTATAGACACGATTCCTCACTTCAGGTGACCCCCCGTCGCTCTTGCCGACCACGCAGAAGACAGTCGCGTTCAAGTCTTTCGACTGTTGTGTTCTGTCAGACCAAGCCAACGTGACGTCATCAGGGTTAGCCTGCCTGACTTCTTGTTTCCCATTCTCTGTGATTCAATGAGAAGTGCTTGACTTCAAAGAAAGTTTTGATAAGAAGCAACATATGCCAGGGGGTTGAGGAATGAAAGTGTTGAAGTGATTGTCGAGAATGACTCGCCGTGAAATAGAGAGAGAATGGAAATGAGGGAAGGGACCTTCAAGAAAAATAGAAAAGAGGCTGCGTTTTTGGAATGCTTTATTTAACAGCAACATAACGCATTGGCTTTCCACGCTAGAAGCTGGCAAACATAAATAATTGAAGTAGCGACTGACCAATGCAATATGAAACAAAAAAGTTTAAAAATTAATAATATAAGCGAAGGAAGATTATGAAGGATTTTGTACTTAAGCTAAGTAAGCAATCTTGGATTATGAGAGGGAAAAAATGTTCTCCTCGAAATTGAGCAGGATTAGCGTGAATTAGAAAGCGTGTGGTGAAATTAAAGCTTACCTTCAACACTAACATCCAAGTCGATGAAATCTTCAAACTGATTCTCCTCAACACTTAAATGTTGGACTCCGTCTAGTGACAAAAAAGAAATATTGAGTCAGCGAGACAAGCCATGTAACAACACTTAAGCGATTGCAAAATTCACGATAGTTAGGGCTCAAAGGAAGGCTCTATTCGACACTTTGTAAACAGTTCAAAGGGAGATGTCGTCGAGAGAGAAGTCGTGAAAGGAACGATGCAAATGGCTCCGAGGCCATCTTGATGCTGCCAACATTGCTGTGGGGGAATCCCCGTTAGGAACACGTGAACATTGCCTAGGGAAGGGCATAACTCTGGGTGGCTTAGACAGCATTCAAATCTGCTTGGTAACATCTCCTTTTAGACCCTGGGGTGAGTAGACTGCTAAACATGCTCAGTATTGCAGCATTGTAGCAACAAGCATTGTTTTCTTTCACAACAAAACAAGCCTATTCACCTTAGGCCATGCTACGTCACTAAACCTGCCTATCTCAGAAAATATCTGAGGGCGTATTGCTAATTCTTTTCAGGACACAGTTGCAAACCGAGCTACTGCTAATAAATAAACACTTTTACATCATAAACATGATCTCGCAAAAGCGCAAGGTTTTCGATTGACAAGATATACGATGGTCTGATTGATGGTAGGAGTTTACGCCGGTCTGATTGGTCGTTTGCTAGTCTAAATTGAAAACGAGGCACCCAGTCTGCGCTGATTATCCACTTTGACTTCAAAGAACTAGCATACTTATACAGGGTTGTAAGAGGACGCTGATTGGTCACAACATAGCCAATCACGCGCTCTTTCTCACAGCCTCTCACGTGGTTTTTGATCCGCAACTGATTACTCAATTTAACAGCATTTTGGTAGCATTCGTCCTTTTCCGTAGTTTGCGCATTCTGATAAGTTTCTGCATTGCAATTCTTAAGTTTGTGCCATACCATTGATCCGTTGCTTCTCGTAGATTAAAGCTCTGTAGTATGGAACTTTCTTTCCATACTCGTCTAGAAGGTATAAACAAGGTAAACAAAGGTTGATGCGTAGAAAATTCACCAGATACTCACCAGCCCCTGTTAAACTTTTCCCTGCAATAAATCTGTCTTCGAATATAATAGGCATGGAGCCCGGATCGCCATCTATACTCGTGCATTCGATCTTCAATGGCGTCAGCATCTGGTAATAAGAAGAGGCGCGAACCAGATTGGCCAGTGACGTATACTGACTTGTCGTCAGATCGAACGGCGTGCAGAACTCTTCCCAGTCGTGGTCCTCGACAAAAAAGGCCTCGGCCAGATGTTCCACGCGCTGCCGGTGATGCTCCTCTTTGAGATGACTAACGAAAAACCCTTCTTGGATAAACTGTTCCAAAAACTGGGCCCATAGCATTGAGAGCTCCGTGCTCAGTAGGTACAAATCATCGCCCATTCGCGCGTACAGGTCCTCCGCTATCCACATGTTCTCGTACTCGCCGCTTAGGACGTCTAGCTTTGAGTTTATATCCGGCTGACTCACTCGCATTTGCGCGTAATCGGGCAAAAACGTCATCCCGTAGTGGAAAAACTGGAGCAAGTTTGAGTACGTTTTAAGCAGGTTCAGACAAAGCTTCTTGTGCGTTGCTGCGGCGACTGTATGCTGCTTTTCTGACACCTCGGCATCGCTTGTCAGCGGCGTGTTCTTGCCGAACAGTGCGCAGTAAAGATGCTGCTTCGAAGTGGACTTGTTGTTCAAGGACGGGTGTAGGGACTTCAAGGTGCCTAGCCATGGCTGACGCACGGCAACGAGGCACGAGTGCGCAGTGAACGACAAGGACGCAAGGTTGAAGTAGTCGAATACGAGGTTTCTGTGGTAGTGGAGACTTTTGAGTGACGTCATGTGTAGGCGAATTGTCTGGTTGCTGACTGGCCTAAGAGATCTTGGAGTCGATGGGCTGCAAGGAAGAATTCTTTGTAGTTAATGGGTTGCAAAAGGAAATATATTGAGAAACATAGCAGCTAACGTGGTGATGTATAATAACAACAAAAACCACACTTGAGGACCGGCACTCCAATGACCTAATCCTTTAAGATACAGACACAGTAAACATTCCCTTGTCTGTGACGTCATTGGCAACTGTGTCTAACGAACAGCTTTGGTGTCATGTCCTTTAAAGTTGTCAGAATGTTCTTTACAGATGCATATTTTTTGTTATTATAGGGTGCTATGGACGTGACCTTGCTGTATTTCAGTTACTTCTGTCGAGAATTACCCAAGCTAGAGGTTGCCTTATCTTAGAGAGATCTTACCTCGTCAGTAAGAAGGTTTTCTTCAAATCTACAGTTTCGAAGACGTTTCAGAGCACTTATCACAGAGTTCCAAAAATTAGGCAAACGTATTAATAGCGGTGCACTTAAGGATGAGGACTACTGTAATTAAGGGCAGATCTGAATAAAAAGTTTTGAAATGAGAAGATACCTTATAATGGTGATATCCAAGCTAACATTCAAAGAGTTATGATCTATCAATGATACACAATTACGATATACCAGTAAAATGGAGCACAAGTGTTATGTTACCTGCGGTTGCAATCTGAGAAAAACATATCAACATCGACCTCAATTGTCCTTGGGAATTGTTCCTCAACCTTCAATAGAAAATTTGTGATAATACTTTGTTCGCAATCAAATGGAAAGCAGGAAATCTATTTGAACATCCAACAAAATCAAGATTTATGATTTAAGACTGATATCTGATTAGGCAGCTGTGTTTAGAGAAACTAATCTGTTCATCTTGATATTGAGTTGATTTAGCTAGATATCAGTTTCAAGTCTGCTAATGGTTCCGAAATTTTTGGTGATTTTGCAAAGCTATCAGGAAATGGTAGGTCAACCTTAATTTAAAACAAAAACCAAACTAGGGAATAGGTTGATAACGAATGATGAAAAGGACGGAGTTTGCTGAAACATGCTCTGGAACAGGTTGAAACGTAAGAACCAGCAATGCAAGAAAGGACCAGTCAAATGCCACAGCAAACCACTGCAATGCAGCGATCCTGTTAATTGCAAACACCAACTCGCTTGTAGAAGAACTGACTTTGACATCAGCTACTTAATACTCCAACCATTAGAGTGCTTCCATTGTTACCAATGGAAGACTATATACCACACATGATGGAAGACTGTATACAAACACAAAACTGATTTGAGCAAAAATCAAGGTGAAAAGTGTTTCAGGGCAATATAACAGAATTAAGTTGTTGAGACTGGAAGACTTTTAAAGCCTTTTATATAAATCCTAAGCATTAAATGGTCTTTGTTGAAAACAAAGTTGAACATACCCTGCCACTTTCAAGAAGCATATGCACTTTGAACACGAAGACATCGTTAATACTGACTTCTTCATGCTTGTAATAAACCTCGAATGTGCGAGAAACTGCTGTTTTTTCATGGTCGTTCACAAAAGCAGGGAAAACACCACCTGAATGTGAGCTTGTCACTGCAAGAGAAAATGAATTATAGAGGATGATATCACATTGATTCATTTTACAGTTAATGAAATCATACTGCATGTTAAATACAACAATGATGTAAATACAACAAAAAAGCAAATGTTTTCGCTACAAATTTGTGAGCAATGCAATTTATTTTTCTCATCCATACTCTCAGCTGAAATTTCTTCATGGGCTCCCTAAATCTGTTTCATTTGGATTTCAATCGCGCCTGATCAAAATTAATAGCTTGATCAACCAAGCACCTAATTTCTACTCATCTCAGGGCCTGAAAAAAGCCTTTATACCAGAATTAATGGCAGCTGTAGTTAGGATGAGAAAGAGGGGTTCAACCAATAGAGAGGCAATGTGAGCCAAAAACAGCATAAAAGTGGTCAAACAGAATGCTAATGATGGGATATAAATAGCTGAAGATTAAGGAATACTCTTAGAGATAAGCTTTTAGTAACATTTGTTGTATACTATGTCAAAACCACATTGTTAGAATAAGCAACCTCCCCCCCCCCCCCTATTTTCTCCTAAAAAAATCAGCATTCTGAATACTTTTCACTATTAGCTATGAGGTCAAAAGAAGGACAGAAAGATGACCTCCAGGATTTGGAAATGTTGTCAATGTGTAACATGCACGTGATCAGATGAAAATAATTATAATTCTGTCGAAATACAGGTCTTCAGTAGAAAGAGAAAAATATTATGTATAAGCAGATGAAAGCATTTCAGGGAGATACTGAAATAGGTGATGGCATTGCAAAAATTTTCAAACACAAATTAAAAGACAAGTTAAATACAGGAAATAGCTGCACAATGATTATAGGGCATATTACCACTTTTGTTTTCCCAGATGGCACACTCGACAGTGGATAGGGTCTTTGGGGGAGGCTTCACTGAAAGCCTAAGCTGGTAAAAGCTGAAAATGGAATGTGATATTTACATTTACCGCTAAAACCTATTTTCTCAAAAAAGACAGACAATGTATGATAAAACTCTTTACATCTATATTCATCACTTGATGAAAAGTTATTTTCCTTTCTTTGCAAAAAATTACTATTAACAGCATCAAGATTACAAAGAGCAATAAATCCCTGCACATTTGTCCATTCTCTCAGTGACGAGAGGGACTTTGTTTTATCATATATATATATACTTTAGTTTCCTAGACATGTGGTAACTTGACAATGTAATTTTGATTTGCTATTTGACTTCACAAAACCATTTGCTTTTTGAAATTGTAGGTATATGATGCTTTAATTTGCCAATGCAATTGAAGGTAATTAAATCATCAATTGAAGCCAATTTGATTTGTAAATCTATTGCTAGTAGAAAAAATATTGCCCTTGTATAAAATAATCATTTCTTATAAATCATATGCATGTCCATGGATATGAATTGACCAAACCAACACTGTGATGAATTTATTCCAATTAACATCTCCACTTATCCAACCCAAAAAAGGCCTCAACAATCAATAAGTAATATACTGATAGTTGAAGAATATTTGCAATATGAATTGTTCTTTTGTTGCCTCAATTAAATGTAGCTTAATTCACACTAAAATCTTAACATGTTTCATACCCTCTCTGAAACAAGTCAATGTTGTGGAACTTTGATAGCTCAATGACAATTTCCTGTGTGACTTGGATATCCCCCATGGTGGGTATTGAGAAACCTTCAGGCCTTTTTCAACCTATAGAAAAGCGAAGCTATGTTATGATGACCAGGCAAATATATACATAATTTGCTTTTCAGAGAATGGTTTTGCAGGATTAATTTGCAGGACAACTATGTCAAGGATGCATGTATGTTCTACAAGTTATCTTGAACAAAGACTTTACAAAGAAACTACAAAGACACTAACCCCAACCCTTCCCTAGGCTTCCTATTAAAAGTTGATTCTCATAACTCAAGACAAAGTTGTAGTCAAATATATGCAGTAAAACATTGCCATGCAAACTAAAATGACTGCAAATTACTAAAATTTCAGAAATTTTATATCCACTAGAAACCTAATACTTATCGTCTTGTGAGCAACTTGCAAGGGCAGACGTGGATGATACTGCTATCGGTTTTCGAATCACAAACCTTTGTATCACAACTTCCCTAACCTAATCTACGTTAGGTTTTCAGCAAAAAGAGTTCATTTTTACTCGCAAAAATAAACTCCGTTTGGTTATTTGAAGTAAGTTATGTTGACAAAATGCTCAAGCTGTGTGGTTATTGTTTTCTTTCGATTGATTCAAAAACAAAAGATTTCTAACTGCTAGGAGAATGTTCGCAATCTTTTTAAGATAGAATACTTTAGGAACTACCAGTGCACGAAGAAATATTCTACAATTTCGCCAAACGTTAGTATATTATTCTATTTCAACTGATAATAAAAATGCGGTGTTAAAAATAGACGGAGAGGCGCTCTGATTAAAACCGTAGGCCATCGTAATTTAAAAAGTTGTTTTACCAATTCAAGTCATTTCTTTCATTAGCTGCCTTTGTTGTGATGTACAACTATTGTTCTCGATTGCCCAAGCTCTGATTTCGCCGAGGTATCTGCGGTTTGTAAGCATGAAGGCTGATTTCCATGAATCACGAAATAGCACACAGCTTTGACACAGATTTAAACAGATCCAAAATTCAACCCTCCTCCGCAATGCTGTGAAAATTGCCCAGACCAGGGCAGCAACCGAAGCAAAAGGTAAGTCGAATTTTAGAATTAAACTGTGAACATGGTGGTGCTATAAAATGATAAACGCGATTAATTTGAATCATTTGTGCAGTTTATTGTTAAGTTAGCTACACATGGAGAATTGAAAGTGCAAAGAAAAACGATGTTAGGTCTAATCGATCCAGTTTTCAATGATAAACAAGAGTTCACACTAGAGGTTTCCAGATTTTATTCTAAGAAACTGTTAATTTCCTTATTATTAGGGATTTGACTTTATTTTGACTGGTTTTTTGTCAGTAGTATTAGCTTTCTTCAGCCTCCCCTTGGCCCACGTAGCCTCGTTCAAGCCCCTTCACTGTGCGCATTGAATCATGGGCAATTCTCCTGCATGTTTCTTTTACCACTGTCCACCATCAAAGCTGCGTGGTTTGACTATTAACTAAATGTATGACCTCCTTCCTTTCACTTAATTGTATACCTGGTGTAGAAGTCAACTTTCTAAAATGTGGTTTATTATAAAAATTCACTATTTTTGAAATTTTTTAGTTAATATCAGGTTCGAATCGTAATTAAACGGGCGATAGGCCCCTTTTGACATAGTCCATATATGGCCGGTGCGCGTCAACAAGACGCTGATTAGTGAAGGTTTAGATCCTTGATAAGCATTTAGATATTCAGATACTTTTGTATGGGATGTGAGGGACAAAGTTTTGTTTTGTTCAGTTGGCGAGAGCAAAATACTTGAAGGGAAGCTTTCGTATTGAAGATGATGATCAAAGTTGGAACCTGAGTTAAAATGAGTTCAAATGTTTATGATTAAATTATTTTCAGATACCGAAAATGCAGAACGAAGCAAAAGAGAATGTGGATTTATATATCCCAAGAAAATGGTATAAATGCTATTTGATGTGATGATTTTTTACGATTTGCACTGCTCACAATGCACACTCTAACTTGAAGTTTATCTTTGGGTTGATTTATTCATATCTTACATGCCATTTGAAATACAAACCATTGATGTTTATTTATGCATGCAGCTTGATAAGTCAAATGACAACTTGATAAAAAGTTCTAGTCTGGCTTTGTACTTAATCAATTTGTGAACATACCTTTAGTGGTTCAAACTTTAACAATGGACTTGAAAAAGGACTCTAAGTATAAAGAAATTATGGCTCTGTTGTTTCTTGCTATTGTAATTCATCTTGTATGATATTAAACAGAAAATGCACACCCCTTTAGAAGAGGAATATTTTCATGTGCCACAGATTTGTTTCGTAATCAAGTCTAGACAGAAATTAATGGTTGCCTTGTTTTTGTTGTCTGTAGTTAGGATGCAATAACTAATAACTAATCATCCAATTTATGTTACCAGTACTGGGTAAAATGCCCTTTTGAAAATTCTTTCAAGTTGTTGTGCTTGTTACTTTATCATGGATCTTTGAAAGTTAAATTTCTGGACTTTTGTTGTCTAGCTCAGCAACAAATTCAATCATATCAGCTAAGGACCATGCCTCTGTCCAACTAGCAGTCGCAGATGTTGATGAGGAAGGCAGGATGACTGGTTCTTTCAAAACCTATGCATTTTGTGGAAAAGTCCGAGGAATGGTTAGTAAGGCAAGATGGCAGACCATCATGTCTATTATTCCTTGTTAAAGCCTTTGAGTTGCAAATATTCCAACATTTCAACTTTTGAAGTTGAATCTAGAGATGATTTGGGGAAAAAAGCCATTCAAAACAGTGCAAGAGCAGTTTATTTCATTCCATGCTAACTCACCAACACTTTGCCTTTTTAATGGAATGTAGATTCAAGCAAATATTTCATGATTGATATCTGCCAATAGCTTTAAAACTAAAGAAAAAATTTACTGTAAGGTCGAATTTTCAGCATAAGTTTTAGAATCTTTTGAAGTTGAGCTTTGCGGCTCAGTGCCATTTATGATTTCTTCTTCTACCCATTCGAAATGGGAATTTAGTTCATAATCAATTCAGTTAGTTCGTTCATAATCAATTCAGTTGCTTTAAGAGAGTCAGAGAATGTATACAAAATTGTTTGTTTGATAATATTGAAATGAATAAGAAATAAAAAATTTCAATTTGATGATTCTATCCAAAACTATATAATTGCACTTCATTTGACATCAGTTGCTGATTAATTTTTGTTTGTTTAATAGGGAGAAGCTGATGACTCTTTGGTCAACCTGTGCCTTAACGATGGTATCCTCGGAAAGTATGTATGCCTATATTTGTATGTGCCAAAAACATGAGTATTTTTTAAGAAAAACGATATGCTCTATTTCTTCAGTTTTGAACATTCATTTTCGAGCAGCATAATGTTGAGCATAATGTTATTCTTGTTATCTATTCCCGTCTCATTAAGAAGATACTATGACCAGAATGCTTTAAAGTTTTTAATTTATCATGAATTACAAGCATAAGATGAGTGACTAGGCCCTGATTGCAGTAGCTGTGATTGTAAACTATTATTACAGAAAAAGTTATGTCTGAGTTTCTTTTTGTGTTTTTTATCCATTTTGCTTTTTGCTAATAGATATCTTTTTTGTTCTAGGAAATACAACCAATAAAGGATTTGAAAATTTGTTTATCAAAATGTGAAAAGTATACTTTTGTTTTCATGAGTCATTTTCTTCAGAGAATTTTATTTCAACATAACAAAAAAGCTTAAACTTTTCCACCTAAAACAAAAACATATCCACTATGCTAAGGATCTAATGATACAAGTATCTCCAAAATGTTTCCAAGAATTAACTCAGTGGATGCGCTAAATTGAGGATCTGAAAGGATAATGAGTTAGTTGATGGCCTCAAGTCTAAATACACCATTTTAGTGAAATGAGTGCATCTTTTGGAAATGTAACTCCTTTCATTCGATTTGGTTTAAGGGAATTTAATTCTTGAAATCTAACAAGGCTCCGCAAATTTCTAAAGTCTTATCATTAAACACGTTGAAGATTTTAGATGTGAAGACCTGAGAGGGGTCAGCTTTTCTATGCAATTTCTGATTAATCTTTTCTGGAAAATTGACAAAATCAGATTTGAATGTTACTAGAGACAGAAAATGACATTTGAATTGAAATGTGAAAAATTCCAGGATCTATCTGAAAATTCAAGGGGATTTCAAACAGAAGATATAAACTTGTGTGCATGGCCTAGATTTCTTTCGTACGTTTGAATAAGTTCTTCAGACAAGGACCAATAGACATTTTCAAGGCAATAGAGGTCCAAGAGCCCTAATCATATGCTTCTACTGCAAATGTATTGAGATTTGGACAAAATGAAAATGTAGAGCTTTCGCAAATGATGGCCACAATTGATATTCATTTGATCACTAAACAAAGCATGGGAAAGTTTTCCACTCATGATGTATATGCCATATTTGTTTGAAAACATAATTCCTAAAACTTTTTAAACTCAAATGCTTGCCAAAATTGGTAGGAGAAATAACTGAAAAATGCCAAAACAGGAGAAAATACTGAGGTGTTCCAAGGAAGCCAGTTCTCTTCTCTCGTCTGATGTAAACAGACTAAGATACCAAGAGTTGACAGAGTTTGCCCAGTTGCCAGTGACTAGATACAGCTGCAGTTTGGAGCATCTGTTTTCGTCAATTAGCACAGCATTCACTAATAAAAGTTTTAAGCCATATATAGCTCATTGACGTATATTAAAATTGTTGTACCACGTACCTTGGGTGCATGCCCTTCCATTATTAGTGTCCATCCCGGCCAATTGCATTCTCCAAGTGGCTCCATGTGAACATGATGTAAGTCCACTCCTTGCACCTTGAATATTTCTCTTGATTTGCTTGAAAAATAATTCACTGTCATTATAGCAAATTAAGTATTGAAATACACAAAAGGCCAGATACAATTGCTTAAGATAAAAGTTTTCTTGATAAGATAATGTCCTTATCTTGATGCTCATTCTTATCATCCTCATTCTCGTCTCAATTATTTGGCTTCACAAGTAAAAATAACGTCCAAAAATTAGTTCTATTAAAAGACCGATTTTTCTCAAAAGCAAACAGGACCTTCTTCGTGGTATAGAACTACTCAGCTCTAACGGAACCAGTTTTTGCATACTTTAAAGTTCTTTTTTCTTAAGAACGAGCTGACGAACAAAAAGATCAATGGTATTCCAAACGCAAATATAACCCTGATGAGTAAAAGGGAAATTCTAATGTGTTTGTTGACGAAACTTTTATTTGTGGAAAATTTGGATTGTATGCCAGGTGTGTCACATTGCCAGATTCAGAGCTATATCGGTTTCCATGACAACAACCTTTCCTTGTTGGTTAGAGAAATGCCAACATGGTCTCAAGGTACCTTCCTCTTATTAGTGTGATACTACACATTGGATTGTGAGTCTGAGAGTGTGTTAAAATCATTTCCAAGCTTCAGTAACTTGATTTGGCATAGGTAGTTTGATTCTGAGCCTAGCAATCAAATCACTTACTTAGCAAGTTAAAGCTGAGCAAAATATCCAACGGCCGGCCCTATAAAATGTGCTGACTCAGCAAAATTTCAAGCTGCTCTAAATCTAGAACGAGAAAATATTTCAATAAACTTTGGCATTTCTTTTTGCCTTTCGATTTTCCAATCTACCTGCGAAAACGAGGTAATTCTGAAACATTGCGTCTTTATCCCTCTCTTACATGGAACTGCCCTCTGATGTTTCTAATGTTATTGCATAAACCTTAGTTTCGAATTAAGAGTTCAAAACTTAGGAAAAGCAGTTTTTCTGAACTTAGGATAAAAGTGGTCATTGTGGATTCCTTTTTATGAACGCACACAATCAAAACTGTCTGTCATTATCAATGTATTACGCGCTAGAGACTTGTATTTTGCAGTCCTGGGTGTTATTGTCAATGAATCATCAACGAGAACATGGCTGGCAGTCCTTGGTTGATACCACCAAAGATAGCAGATTGTAGAAAATAGGGTGTTGCGTAGCCGCTAATGGGGTGGCGGAGAGTAGGGTTGGGATCAGAAGAGCCTTGGGCAGAACAGGAGACATCAGGGAAAGACAGCTGTCGTATGCTTCGCACACGTTAGGCCCTTCCCTGCATTTTCAGTAATGGGAATGTATTCTGCTAATTATAATCGTCGGCTGCTTTATTTCAGCTCATGAATCATAGTCGGGGAGTGACGAAAAAAAGAGGCTTTGATGAATGGGAGGACTTTAATCCTGTCTATCGAAGAGATTGCGATAGGTGAAGAAATTTTCTTAAACCAATAGGGTCTCTTCTCTTGATTGTGAACATTTAGAAACCCTGACCTTTTATTGAGGCGATTGGTTAGACTGGCAGACAAAGCTCATGAATTGAATAGACATGAAGGATATGGTCTGTACACTGAACAGAAAGATAGGTCGAATCTGCATTGATAACGCTAACTATAACACCGAAAAACTTTTTACTGTAACCCGCCATGGGCCAGAACAAATTGATTTCCAAACCAGTATTGTTTCTAATTATCCCCGTCTACATAATTTACTTTCCCTCTACGTGCTATTAAATTATTGCCACACCACCGCTTTATTAAACACCAAAATGCTAGATCGCAATGGTCCTCGTCATCCCTACTCTGTCACCAGTAAAACAATCTTGGCTTCTTCTAGCAATAGCGAATCTGCAGTAGGAAGGCTTAAGCATATTCTGTTTAAACATACCAATACCCATTGATTTTCTTATTCTCAACATTGCATAAGGATGCATTGTTCAGGCACTTGTTTGGAAAACAAAACAAAGTCTCATATGCAAGGATTACTTTGAGGTGCAGTGATGTCCAATTTGTGCATCGATGAATTGAAAATGTGCAGTGATTAGTTTTTTCAGTTTAAAAAACTGCAAATATTACCGATATGGATGTTTTCAGAATAAAGGCAAATGAGTACAGACTAACATCGAGAATCAAATGAGATAATGAAAACAAGCTACGAATAGAACTCAGCTAGAGCAAACTTTGACAATAAAAATGATAAACAGTCACAAACGCATTTTTTAATGTCTTTGAATTTGAAAATCCGTATGCTAGTTATACGACGTGGCAAAAATCAGCCCAGTCAGCACATCCTTTTGTGAAACAATTTTTATCAAGTAGATGCATCAGTGCATGCTGTCAAGTTCCATTGGCCGTTTTCTACGCTATATGATAACCAAACAAATTATATCTTTATGTATCTATTACGAATGATATCTGATTCATATCCCGAAAGTAACCTTTTATGACTCTCCTAAAAACAAGCATTAAGCATACTCCAGGATAAACTAATAAAACTTGAATTTTTTTACATATCAGCAAACAAAGTACATTTTATAATAGCGAATGTGGAGTATCTATAAAAGAATATCTTTCGAAGCAGAAAATAGCATCTCTCTTGTCAGTAGAATAAAAACTACACAAAGGTTTTTTCTCGTTTATTTCTTTATTTTGTTTCTCACTTTCACTTTCAAATGGTTTTCAGAACTGCGCTTGTCGATCTTCCTTTCTTGTATTCAGTGACCCTTTTACCCATCGACCTACTGGGTCCAGGCCCAGGGGCTCCCTAAGATTTTCAATTTCAGGGGACCCGGAACAAAGTTTTGAGTGCCTTCATGAAGTGATGTTGATGTATTGAGGAGCATGACAAAAATTCTTTTTGTATACTTCTAAAGTCGCTTTTACACGGTCAGACTTTGTCGAATTCGATTTTTCAAGAATCGAACGTGTTTTATTCCATTCGACAGATCGAAAGGTGAATGAGTGAAATTTGTTCTCACCCACGCTGCTACGTCACCCGAATTGCCATGTTCCGCATTGTCTCGGTTTGTTTATAGTCATTTTAGAGGAAACATGGAATCAGCGCGGCCTAAGTTCAATAAAAATGAAGAAACATAATTGTTTATTGCTGAATATGAGAAAGAAGAGAGCTTGTGTAATGTTCTCGAGTTCGTGTAGTCCTTTCCTTCGGTGAAGCGCAACTCGTTCAAAAGTGCATCGTATGTACAGAAAACAGGACGCTGTTTCAGCCATTCTTATGTCCATTTTGAACATTTTCTCCTATTTCTTCATCCTTTTAATACAAGTGCGATAACTATGGCAGCTTAGGCAACCTTCTCCTCTATTTTAAAAACAAAATTGAGGTGTTTGACTGTTATCAATTCGACCAAATCTTATCATGATTCGACAAAATCTGAGCATGTAAAAGGGGATTTCGATTCGACAAATCTGAAAAAAAACTTGATTCGACATTATCGAATTCGCCAAAACCTGACCGTGTGGGGCCCAGGGCCCCGGCAGTCCTGGATGCGGCCCTGTGTGTATTCCTTACCCTACAATTACTCTACAACAAATAGTTACTTATTGTTTCGCGTAGAAGCCAGCTTCTAGTGTTTGCCTTGATGTTACTCTAGACCGAGACCAATTTCTCCCCATCGGCTAGGTATGGCTTGCACACCAGAATCCGCGCCATACCTGTGCTACCTCGTTGTAGTGCTCCTTTCTGCAAAGCTCTCTCAAGAGAGCCTTTAGGTTGCTGTCTATGCTAATATCGCTCTCCTGAATGCCATTTTCCTTGTTTGCCAGTGACAAGAATACCTTTAGCCATGCTTCAATCAGATGGCTCACCTTTCCACACACATTATGAAAATCACCTCGGATAGGCCTTCAGTGAGTATATTCTGGATCCGAATGGTAGAATGGCAGCAAAGTCGCATGGTTCTCGGGAAGGAATCTTCAGAGAATTTCAGGCCTAAAGACCCACCCATCTTAGCTGTGCCCATTCATCCGATGTCTCATTTATAGAGTTCTATTGTGTAGTTAAAGAAGATAAAAATATTATATGAAATAATATGTGTAACGTTTCTGTGGTTCTTTGCTAGCGTGGAAGGAAGATGGCATGCTTAGGCCCGAAGGCCTAAGCCAAGTAAGATAACAGCGTAGTCAATAGATCAATGTATATCCAATCTGTTTCAAACAAGACTGACCTAATGGTCACGAAATACACTGAATATAACACCGAGTATAATTGGAGATGACAATCAACAGTAATACGTCACTCTACAACAATAAACGTGATCACAATAACGGAAACGACACATTGACATAAGACAATACATACTTGTTAACAAGATTAAGATCAATCACAGACACTGCACGCAACACAGCTAATTAACAAAACCCTAACACGTTACACTCTCCCCTCCGTTAAAGAACCAACTCACAATATCAAATTGAGTGTCCGAGTAGCCATTACAAAAATAAACATAACTATTAATCGTCCTATCCAAAGTTCATGGAGGCCCGGAGGCGAAAATCGGCAGGTGAAGGTAGTGCCTACAGCAACACCCGATGGTTTCCGACTTCTCCACGATAATCTTCGGTAAAAAAAACTCGATATCCAATTTCCAGGACACTCTCGTCCTCGCAGCTGGCCTCTAGTTCGCCAAGCACTCCAAAACTTCTTATATACGGTGGCTAACGGAGCTTTCAAAGACGTATGAGCCATGTCCGACTCGGCGGTGGTGTGACACGTGTAAAAGCTTGAAAATGTCCTGTGACGTGAGGCCTTCAAAACATCAAATTTAATCAAAGTTCCTCTGAAAAATCGTCAGGGTACCAACGACCAATTTCTTCATGAGACGTTCTCCAAAGCACGTTGTGGTGAATAAACAATCAAAGAAAATCAACTTCAACCGGAAAGTCCACTCCATTCGAATTAATTGAACCAATTCATCTTTTTTTCCACGCTATCCCACTCCTGTCACCAATTGTAACGTTTCTGTGGTTCTTTGCTAGCGTGGAAGGAAGATGGCATGCTTAGGCCCGAAGGCCTAAGCCAAGTAAGATAACAGCGTAGTCAATAGATCAATGTATATCCAATCTGTTTCAAACAAGACTGACCTAATGGTCACGAAATACACTGAATATAACACCGAGTATAATTGGAGATGACAATCAACAGTAATACGTCACTCTACAACAATAAACGTGATCACAATAACGGAAACGACACATTGACATAAGACAATACATACTTGTTAACAAGATTAAGATCAATCACAGACACTGCACGCAACACAGCTAATTAACAAAACCCTAACACGTTACATATGGAATATACGGTAAGGCTATGGTTTGGACAGTTCTTGGACAAAAGACAGCTTTTTTAAAAGCTAGATACAGTTGATTTGCCTTTAAAATCAACAACCTATATACACATTAAATTGCGTTCCACTTCGTTTCCCCTACAAAGGGTGGAAGTGAAGATAATCGTCCCTGTTATCAGGCCTGCTACTTTGTCAGGTTGGATATGTTCTGGTAAAATGTGAACATAATCAGTGGTAGCTGTAGTTAGGCTAAATTACACCGAAAGTGTGCCTGAAAATAATGTAAAACGTTTTTGGTCCATCAAAGAAAAGTCCAATCAGAACCTAGCCACACCCTAATTGGTCCTAGAATTTTTGGATTTGCGCTATTCTAGTCAGTGATGCAAGTGCCTGGTGAAAAGAGATTTAAAGGGGCAGAAAAGATCGAAAATGAATACCTGTTTCACATTTGATGCAGTGGCGGATTAAAGGAGAACTGACACGCAAAAAAAAGTGTGGCTAAAATTGAAGTTTGTGTCGAGAAAATAAGGGTATTGAAGAAATTTTTGACATAACGCTTACCGTTTCTGAGAGATAGACGTCCAAAGTTGAGAAACGACAATTATCCCGACTATTTGTGAGTCAAGGCGAAAATCGACACGAGTGGGCGATCATCACTGACGTCACAAGTGACATGTTCTCAGCACGTACAATATGGCGCTATAGTTAACCTTTACAAAACGCTGCAGACACGTCTTCGTGTAGTGCTTAGGCTGTGAATCCTTTTAGCATTTTTGACGGGTAATTCAACAATTCGATAGATTCTGAATCAGAATCGGAGTTTTTTTACCCGGATATCGAAGTGGCTGGAAACATTCAACCGTTTATGTTTGAGCCACAACCTGGTACTGTTGCTTCGGCTGCGTCATCCAGTAGTAGTGAAGAAGATGGCGATATAAACACAGAACGAATTGGAAATACAAACTGGTAAGTTGTTTTAGAAATAAACATGAATTTATTTCATTAATATGATATCGAGTTTCCATAAATTAATTTCGGTTTTGGATGTTTTTGTCAGAAGGGTCTTTTTGGTAAATTTGGCCTAAAAGTTTCATGAGTGCCCGTACCGACAAAATCTTGCTCAGAATTTTTCCTTCTGAATTTTATATACTTTTAAATTAATTTTGGGCTGCCAATGCGGCAACTGTGTCACCATGTGGGAGGGAAAGCCTTTGCTGTGCGGAAACCCCACAGATACGCCAATCTATCAATCTGTTGACAAAGAGCAAGGAGGAGATATAGATGATACTCCTGCTTGCGAGTAAGTAAACGACAAAATATTAACTGCTCTTTGATAGCCCCTTTTCTACCGTGTATTGATTCTAGTCTAACATTTACGATATTTCATTACGTCTCATTTTCAGGTTATTTAGGCACGTTGCATATCGACAATTCATCCGATGGATTTGGCGAAGGCTTGGCAGAAATGTCCGTAAAGTTATACCTTCTTGTGCAGTGCAAAACATTTGCAGCCAGTTTCCGTCGTCGGAGTATAAAGGTTTTAAACCCCCCAAACATTGACCTAAAATCTTCCCGCTTCGGGTTTGCAAGCCAGCGTTTTAACAGATCACGATCCGTCGGGAACCGAAAAAGAGACTTTCCAACTCCAGTGCAATTATAGGCAGCACAATGAACCATTTTTTAAGTTTATTTAAGGCAGAAAGTTACTGTAGAGCACCAAGTTTTGGATCAGTTTCTACCGTTATGGTCAAATCCTTATAGACGGCCTTATAAACATATCACTTGTGACGTCAGCCGATCAATTTTAACGACCCGTTGCGATAATCTTGTTTCCGCTTCGGAAAATTCCCGAGAAATGGCAGTGACGTAATTGACGTGTAAAAGTGCGCAAAACAGGCAAATGGTGACGCTAATGAAAAAAAAATTATCAGATTTGAATTCAGTGGCACATTCTGCGTAGAATAAGGCAAACTTTTTTTTGCGTGTCAGTTCTCCTTTAAGGGGTGACAAGGGGGCTATATTACTAGGTCCCACGCCTTTAATAACCCAGAAGGAGCCTGGCACCTATGAAGAAATTAAAAAAGGCACCATCTTGTAGCATAACAATTTTAACGGAAGAAAACTTGAAGAATGATCTTCACTAACAAAACATTTTCAAACAAGGGCCCCGCAGATGATTTCTGTCTCAGGCCCCGCATATGAATTGGTCCCAGGCCCCGCATTCGCTAAAACCGCCACAGATTATATCATGCTTCGTGATACTGCTGGTGAAAGAGACACCCTTGAAGCAAATGATAACCTTTTCAATTATGTATGCGCTATTCTTTCAACCTATCGATTGTCTTTTCCCTCCCCAATTGAGTTGTTTAGCACTAGAACTTGACAATGGACGGTAAGAACCTGTTCACAACATGAATACTTCGACCTGCTTTCTCAACAACATCCAGGCATTCTATTTACTCCAGCGTTTAAGAGTAATTTGAATTGCAATATCCTAGCAACGATCATTGAAATTAAAAATGTAAGCCCATACTTGTAATAAGCTCAGATCTGGATATTTAAGTCCTAATGGTTTGGTGGTCGAGAATTTCTGGAAGGATTTTAAGACACCCTAAATACAACAGCAACTATTGCTTTCACAAGGGGGAGGGGGGCGGAGGGGGTGCAAGAGGCAAAGATGCCTTTTAAATGGACTGTTTTAGAGCGTTTAATATTATCTACCGTAAATCAGGCGCCAAATATTTGTCGGTAAATCATTCTGAAAATTTTTTTAGAAAACGGGCGTGGCAGCAAAATATTTCCAGTGTGGAAAGTCCTTGGTCTTTAGTTCTTCGTCTCTTTTGAATCACCTATCCTTCAACCCCTAACCCAAGCCATATTTCATAGCAAGATATATTCAAATGATCCTTGAAAGTTAGGTTTATAGAAAAATACCTGAAAATTCCACCATTTTACAAGTGACGTTAAAGGTTTTTTTGAATCGTGATGCAGTACCAATGACGATACGCAAAAAAATGAGAACAAAAAGATGCGAGCGACAAAGCATTGAGCTCTTTGTTAATTGTTATGTATCGTAGGCCCAAAAACTTCCTCATTGGAGAACTGTGGCGTTTTGCTTGCTGCGAGGTCTTTCCTTTATAAATAAATGATGACATCATCAGAAACAACTTGCTCTCACTCCCTCCACTACTAACCCAATTTTTCAAAATCATGCAATTTTCGATGGATCAAAACAATATGCATTTACAAAAGCACCAAACTGCAGGAAATCATCTTACATGTTAAGTGTATCGACTATGTTTTCAGTGGTATCTGTGGTATCGAGGTATTTGAATCAAATTAGGCCCTGCGGAGGAGAATTCTTTAAAATCCGTAACTTGGGCTGTCTTAGAAGAAGGCGTCTAAAGCGCAGAGTTCAAGAAAACAAGTTGTACAGCGATAAAAAGAACCATGTCTGCACCACCTCCATACCCAGGACAAGGTCCACCACCGGGGGCATACCCACCGCCTCAAGATTACAAACCTCCAGGTGAGGAACATTTGGTATCCCTTTACGTACGTTCTGTTTGTATGGCGTCCTCTTTGCTCGTTGATCATTCGTTTCAGAATCATTATTCGTCTTGCCTCAATCCTCTCTTGGCTAATGATACAGATCAGAAAACGATGTGCATTTATTTCTATATCTGCCACAACACTGCAGGCTGTATAACTGTGGATTTAGATGTGCATTTGCAATCTGGCGTCTCCATGTTCTTTTCGCAGGCAATTGCTTTCTAATCCCCGGAAGTCTTGAGTAGACTTGCAACGAAATTTAGCCGAAGAAACGTTGCCGTGTTACAATAACTAAAGGGTTGCTATGAATATTTGTTTGGGCCTAAGAATCTTGAAGTCAAACCAACACCTGTTTATATGAAGTCATAAACTTTTATAATGACTGTGACCTCCGTAGAGTTTTATCACTTTTTTGATCAAGGTGCCATTTTGGATTGTTGTTTTTCCGATGGGCGGTTGACGGTCCGCAATTTACAATGCGACATTCGTTTACACATTCGGATAATTTTGGCTCGGTGTAGCAAAACTAGTCTTGTAATAGAATAACCACTTACAGAAAAGTAAAGCCACACTATCGAGTCTTGTTTCAGTTGCTGTGAAATCTGAGGAAAGTCGCTCGGTTTTCAGAACACACCTCGGATGTGACAGTGGAATCACTTAGGCCCAAAAATAGACATTCGCAAAACTTGACGCACATTCGAAGCAAAAAGTCTTTTTCCAGAGAAACAATGCAATAGACCATATGAATAAACCATGCAGTTGCTTTAATGCAGCAGGATACGGTTTTTTAAATAACACTTGTTTTCTTTAAGGTTCATGAACTTTTTTTTTATCTAACAACAAAGTTCAAAAGAACCTCAAGAGTTGTTTGAAGATTGAAAGTGGGATTGTTTCTTGTTGACCTTTGATGTTTATTTTGTGGTTTCAAATTTCTGATTTAAAATAATGAAATTTAACTGATTCACTCTGCTTTTTCTCCTGTCAAAGTATTCTTTATTCTTAATAATCTTATTTTTGAGCTATCTTCAAAGCCATTTATTATTATTTTATCCCATTAGTATCTTCAAAGTCTGATACAAATTATTGTTAGTCTAGTGAAGATGGAAACAGGGTCCTGAGCATATTAAAAAGTTCCAAGAAATTTAGATTCTATATTATAAGCTGTGGTAAAAACAAAAAATCAGCTTAACTACACAACCATTCTTATGGATTACTTTGTAAAGTTTGCTGTTATTAGATTTTTGATGCAGAAAAGTGAAGAATAAAGATAACTTTTAACAAGAAGGTTGTGTTGCAAGATATCCTTTTCCTGTTTATTGTTGCTTTTCTCAGAGTCATTTCTAAGGTGAACAACCCAAAGTAAAAGTTCTAAAATCTTTCTAAAATATATACTTAAAGCAACATTTTAAAGCAATTATTTCAAGCCTGGTTCAACTTGAAAGTAAGATTTGCTTTTAAGGCTGATTAAATTGTTTTCATTACTGATATCACTTGGTATGTTGTTGTTAATAATTCAATTATAACGTTGTGTGTAATTCATTTTTGAAAGTTTGGTAAGTCAACAGCCATATCTCTTGACTTTGTAGTTAAATTTTACTTTGACTCTATAAAGTTTTATGCTTATTAATATAAAATGATATATGGAGGTTTGCAAATCATAGCAAAGCATAGGTTGGAGAATATTGAAGATGTCAGAAGTCAATATGCTAGTTTTGTATTTTGGTGCAAAAGCATAATTAGGTATATATCAATTGTTTCCAAGTATCTTCTACTGTCAATGTTCCTATTTAAATTTCTTTTGTGAAATATTAAAGATGTCAAAACACTAAACAACGAAAACATTTTATGATTCATTTTCACTTGCTTCCCCTTTAGAGCCAGGCTACCCTCCTCAGCCTGTCACTGGGTATAGCACTGGAGCCACCGCAACAACTACCACTGTGGTGATGCAGCCCACGACTGTTGTCCACGCCATGGGCAGCTTTGGTCCCTATCCAGCCAATATATCATGCCCAAGCTGTCGTGCTCAAGTGGTAACCTCAATGAGCTACTCAGATGGCCTAATGGTTTGGCTTGTTGCTGGAGGCTTGTGCATTGTTGGGTAAGCTCATGGGCTACATTTAATACCATGAAAATATGCTATCATTTTGGCACAAATGCTAACATTTTTGCTAAAATTGTTGAGTGATTAAATACATTTTTTTATATTTGTCCAAATTGTTACAAAAACACCATAGAGACATTATTTACCAAGTTATGTAGCATGTTGTAATACTGTATAATGCATCTTGCATAATTCATCGTCCTCAAAGTAATCATAACTTTTCATTAAATTTAGTGTTATTTGGTGATAATTGTTGTTGTTTTAGACTTTGGCTTGGATGCTGCCTGATCCCGTTTTGCATCAATGACCTCAAAGATGTGACACACAGTTGTCCCAACTGTGGCACTGTTGTTGGACATCACAAAAGGATTTGAGCTTCTAATCAGTTGGCAACAAACTTAACCCCAATGATATGATGTAGCACTAGTTTTATTTCTTTGCATTCCGTGATTGTTTTCACGTTATTGGCTTATGAGGAACAATGATTTTGTTATTTTGCTTTGGTAATGTTTTAAAAAGCATCACTCTCTCAGCAAGACATTAGTAGTCCTGAAATTTCAAAAGGGATAAATACTATTTTTATCCAAAAGGCTTTAGTTGAAGTACCTTACCCTATCCTCTTCTACTTTTCTTATTAAGGACAAGCAACCTGATGCAATTAGGCTACTTCTCACTGCTTTCCAAAAATTGCCAACACTGGGCCTAGATACAAACATGTGTGTATATAGTTACACGCAACATTAAGCTTACATATCTGCTGATTATACTCCTATTTAATTGCTTGTGATGATTCCTTTTTTTTCAATTATTGAGTCATTATCATGTAACAGTGTTTAACAGCACATGAGATTTTTTGTTCATTGTCCTAAACATATGACATTGGCATTCAATCAGCAATCTTGGCCTTCTCAAAAGAGAAGTAAGGGCCTACACAAAGATACTTTGGAAAGGATCAATATTGATACATAAATCTATGATAACTTCATTTCCGTTGTGTTTGAAACACTTTATTAGTTTGTTTTTAATGTCAGGAGGACTATAATTATTATGGGACATGAAAGAGCAATAGATTAAGCTATAAGACATTTTCTTACCTTTTCTATTCCTCTCTTCTATTGGCTTCAAACTTTGGCATGTGGCTGGAAAGTGATGAGGTTATCAAAACTTTTTTCTTTTCATTCCAAATAACAAAGCCATAACAACATTTAAGGCCATTGATTTCTAATGGTGAAAATATGTTGAGTCCTCTAATTTTTATACAGTGGCTGGTTTCCTGGGTTACATTTTTTGGGTTTGAGAAGGACTTTCATTCCTGCACTGATAGGTATTACAAGTGGTCTTTAATCCCTTATCAAAGAATTGGTTTCTTTCTTCCTGAAACAGGATAGTAATGCATTAAGTCTAGTTAAAGGTTTTTAGAAAGAAAAAAGCCAATAAATATTTCAAAACAACATTTTAAGGCCTTTTTAAACTACATTCTACAAGCTTGAGACTTGTTCTTGTTTTCCTTTCTTGTTTTTCAGTTGGAAACTCGCTACTAAATTGGTTTCCTTAAAGTACTCGGCAAGAGACGAATCGCATTTACGTGCGCCAAAGCAACTTTAAACTAGATATGATTAATATGTCTAGAAAATTCCTACCTTGCTTAATGGCCCTTGAGTCTACAAAAAGCTCATTCCTTGGTCTAATTTTTGCCTCCAGAACTCGCAGATTGTTTTCAAAATTGGCGCATATGTGGAGCTTGAACTTCCTCAATCCCATGATGCTTTACTCTGTAACATCCGCTGGCCATAGGGGACAAGACAGAGCTCTTCGTAATGACAGTTTTTTTACTATTTGTCCCCTAAAATGAAGTTCTCCGTCATCAACGCTCTCCCGGCGCCTTCTGTCTCTTACTGTGAACCAATTTTTGTCTCTGAAACTAAACTTTTTCTTCATTAAAGTATCTTTGTTTTGTCCCTTGTGTTTTTCTATCAATTATGTACTGAAGTTCCTCCTTGGTAAGCCTTCCCTTTCTGACAATTAATTAGTGAGGCTATTTGATAGTGTTGGGGACCAAACTTGATAAAAATAGCAAAGATAATGAAAGGCAGCCATCCTAAATATTGTTGTAACAAAATCATAGATATTGCTTTACTTGGCAAGAAAATTACAGAAAATTTGACCTCCTTTCTTTTTACTTATAGACTTCTTTCTGCCTCTTTTTACCTGTCCTAAGAAAAAAATTTGCGCTACAAAAAAGTGGGGGGGGGGGGCAAGGCACCGCTTTTGTCACCCCTATCATCTCTAAAACCTAAAGACTACTTTGTAATCATCAGGCTTCTAGATGAAGGAGCACGATGATAATCTTGCAGTGTAGTCAGAGAAGCAAGAAGTATCTAAAGAATTGGGGGCAGATAAAAAGGCACGTGACCGCTCCTATTTTTGGATTTGGAAGGGGCACTTTTGGGCCTCACAGTTGCTCTATTGGGTTTGGAAGAGACACTTTTGCGTGGGTACTTTTACAGGGGCACTGGGATACTATGGCCACCCTGTTCAGAAAAAATCGATCAACTATACTTTTTGACCAACATTTTCTCAACAGAAAATTTTTTTCCTAGCTTCAAATTTGTCCAAAGCTCCAAATAAACCTTTAGTACCTCAATGCATGACCGACTTTATCGTCGTTTTCCAGACCTTCGGGACAGACAAGAAGTATCACGTCCCATTCCTTCGCCGTACATAGCAATGGTGTTTAACTATAGAAAGGGAGACTTCAATGTCAAGCCCTGTGAGATCGCATTGACAAGCAAAACCTACGACTGGCTGAATGCCCTTGAAACCAAGACTTCTTCTAGACTCAAGAGGAGCCGACAAATGCTTTTTGCTGCAGATATGTTTGGTGTACCACAAGAATCAGTAGCCCGGGCCCGTTCTCTTTAATATATAAACTCTAGGCCTTTTTACTAGCAAAAAGAGTAGCTTTGCAATTCTCTGTTGATGTTTCTACAAAAATTTAACATGTCTAATGTTACACAACAGTCAATTGCAACCGTTAATGTGAAACAATACTTTGAATAAAAATTTGCATCAAAGCATGAAAAACGACATTTGATAGAAACTCGTAATAATGGTAGGAGATTTTTCGGAATCGGAATTTAGATGGAAAGTTTATCACGTGTTAGTGGATCTCTTTGTCGGTTTGTTGAAAGCGTGTAAGTCTTTTCAAAGTTATTCGAGATGAATCTTTTTGATAAATAAGCGTTAGCGGATGTCAGAAAGCCGTGACAATACAAACAGCTGTAACGGGAGAGATGCCGAAGACCATTAATGGCAAAGTCAATCAAACATAGCACTTTTATTGCATCTTCGCGTTTGTGTCCATTCCAAGGCTGGTTTGCAATGCCACCACTGTATTTTTGCTGTTTATAATTGACTCTATACCTTTCAGAGAAATACGAATGAATGCTAAAAAATTCATGAAGATACAAGTGTGAATGATTCAGTCGTTGATGGATATTCAAAATGCCTCTAATCTCGATATCATTAATTGAGACACAGCCATGGTATCACTTTTAGGCCTTTTTGCCCTGTTGGCAGAAAACTTTGATTCAACAGAAAAGGATTATTTGCAAGAAACTCCAAAATCGCAAATTTATCAATGCATCCACGAGACAACCCACATTTTTAATTGAAGACATTTCAGGAATCTATCAATTTTTGAATCAAAACTGTGGTGAATCATATACTGAAACCTAACGCTGTAGTAGCAAATAAATATATTTAACCGAAGTTAATTTCATTTGCAGTCAAATGCAGGTTCTAGTGCCAGCAAACTTACTGTGTACTAAAAAATAGCCCGAAAAGCCCTGAGAAGATCTTCATCACCTGTGCAAACACCTTTGGCTTTGAACTTTCATTCTGTTTCACTTCGTATACTCTAACATATCAAATTAATGGGCTTTCCTATCAACTTCATACCCAGCAATACTTTATCAACTTGACGATGTCTACACAACAAGCTTTACGTAGCTCCGTTGTTGTTAACAGCAACAACAACTAGCGTCTTAATCCAGCTTGCTTTGCTGTTGTTGGTGTCAATACCCTAAAAGGGTGATTGCAACAGGCGCATTCGATGCTATGCCTTCAGAGACTAACGCAGCAAGAACTCGGCCAAGAACTGAGACAAACACCACCTCGACTTGTATAGAGATCATTTTAATCGGAAACTAGAGCTAACATATTGTTATCAAGTTACGATATAGATTTGTATAGTGAATCCGACTTGTAAAAAAACCCTTATGGGTGTGAGCGACAAAAACGTATCTGTAAGGCCTGACAGTAAACAGCAAGTAATAATGAATTTAACATGGCATTTGGGTGTTCTTGGTAACAAATAAAATCCTCGATAATATATAACAACAATTCCATTAGCTTGATGACGTAAATTCGTTTGAATCCATTGCTATACGTAACGATTAAGTCGTTGTCCCCTGTCTACTTTCCGCCGGCCGGGTCGCACTGAAGGAGCTTCACGATCGATGGGTCGCTCTTGGCGCCCTCGATAAACTCGCCTACCGATAATTTCCCGTCAACATTTTTGTCCATTTGTCGGAAAATCTTGTCGACTCGCTTCTCCGGCGTGCTCTCGTCCTCAGGCATCTTCACCACGTTGCCTACCATCTTGTAAATCGCCCGCACGATCTCCAACATTTCATCCCTAGAGATGTACCTACGAGAGACGCATTTCTGTGTCTAAAAATGATTCGCAAAGTGCCCGAATGGCTCAGTTGTTAGAGAAGCTGACTACAGAGGTTCGAGGCACTGGCATGGACAAATTTCACCCGCATTGAGGAGACTCGTAAGCTCTCTGTAATTACAGGCACAAGGAATCACGAAGTGGGGTCACATCGGGAGGAAGGACCGGGAAACTGCTCGATAGTGACACAGCTGAGGTCATCTCGGGAAAGAGGGTCCAGCCCAGTGGATGGTTCAGACTGAACCAAAATGGCGATCTATTCCAAGTCAATTCTGACTCAGTTCCTTTGTCTTACTCTTGTGCCCAATGGCACCAAGTGTCTAATGGCTGTTCCTTCGTGTTGACTATAAATTGTAGTGACTTTGATTGGGGGCGTTTGAATAGATTTTCAAGCAAATTGTCCCACTACCAAACACAAATCGCTACTGTCACTACTGAAAAAGGTATTCCAGTACAAGAGCAAACGTATCTACAAAAGAACATACCCATTTCCATCAAGGTCGTACATCGAAAAGGCCCACTTGAGCTTCTGTTCCAAGGTCCCTCTGCTGGTTACAGATAGCGCGCAGATAAACTCTCTGAAGTCGATTCGACCATCACCGTTCTGATCGAAGGTCCGGAACACATGTTCCGCAAATTTCGCTGCGTCGCCATACGGGAAGAAGTTTCCGTAAATCTTTTTAAATTCTTCAACGGTCAACGTTCCATCAGGGCAGTCCTTGAGAAACCCTGTGAAGGAGAAAACAGATGCTAGTAGCAAATATGACCAAGCCAAAACCTTGCGATCGATGCAAATAACGATGATGTTTATAAAACATTAAGTGCCTAACATCCTTTCGAAGAGTCCCCCTGATAAACAATACAAACGCTGGTTTACATCACCCGCAAATAGCTACCACGGTCGAACAGTCTTTCATGGAAGTATAACGGGCAAGACAAGAACAGGACAACTTTCACAGCTTGTTGAGAAATGAAGGGTGTAAGGAAGGCCAGGTTACCAGAAAAACAATGGTTCTGTGGCTGAGCCGGGAGAGTATAGTAATATAAGAAAATAAAAGGATATCACCAGTTATTAAGGCAATAAATACTAACATTAGGACCGCGCCTAATATTGAAAGGTGATGCCTTTCATGGTTAACACGGTCTGTCATTTTTCCAATTTTTTTATACAGGTGCTTGGCTTATCTTATATAAAACACTTTGCAACTCTTCTCAATTCTTTGAGGTACTTGAAGAGCTTTCAAAACAGGCGTTGGAAAAGCACCTATCGCAATGACATTTCAAGCGTTTAGTAATAAGTGCACGGGCGCTTTCCAATAGAGCGACTTCATAGGCTTGGCAGCTGATTCGTGTCCAACGATTCCAATTCTTCTTTCTGCTCGACGATCGCAGCAAGGTGTCATTAGACCATCTGTTAAGCAGGTAGTACTCCCACTTGTTTCTCGACTCCTTTCTAGCATATGTACTTCACGTTTGCCGTTGTCACTGGACGATTTTTGGACTACGCTTCACCCAACAGGTTGTTGCTTCTGACCTATCTCTCTTCCGCATCAGTCTCTGAGCAATCTCTTCTCCGCGTACTTCTCTGAGCAATCTCTCCTCAAGGTACGTCTCCAACCACTCTCTCTACCTGCGTCAGTCTACAGACGTCATCTATTCGAGATCCACCAAGTCTTCACAAAAAACATTGAAAGAGGGGCGGAATTCCATTCTCGACGATTTCATCTCTTACGTGTTTACTTCTCTCTCTCTTTATCACTGATGACGAGCAGCCAGTTAAAGAGAGCTATCATAAGTCGTCTTTTCAAATAACTCAGCATCACTAGCTACTTTTCGCACTGAAATAAGGTTTTCAGCTGCCGTGTTGAAGACCAAAAATCCGACCATATATAAATTCATACATCAGGTGGTATATCTTCACACTTAAAGTGAGATACAGCAGAGCCTGTAAAGGGTGGATTGCCGCAAGATCTGCTCATATCAACTAAACCCATATCAACTAGCACGGTTAGAGATAGAAAAGGCAATCGGAACTACAGTCAATTGACGGCACGGCGATTCCTTAACAACCCGATAATCTGAAAAAGCAGTCATTTAACCGGAGAAGCAGAGAACGTCAGATTGCCTTCATATGTGGAGAGCATATCTAGTTAGCAAACATCAAACACAAAATGCCTTGAACACTCCAGCAAAACTACCATCTTCGACGTTAGGTTAATCTTGAAGTGCTAGAACACAGTGCGAGATCCGAGCAGACAAAAGGTCGGGACAGCTGTTGGCCTGGACCGGCCATTCATTCATCACTGACAATATTTGGTCGTTGCTTTACGGCAAATCGCCCACTGTGCTTGAGCAAATTGTATTAACAGCAGCTGGGTTATCCAGTCGTAACCAAAGCACTGACAGTAATTAATTAAACGTCTAATTAAGGCGCACCTCGATTTGAACTCCAACTTGATTAACTTGTGGTTTTTGATTAGTTTTACAAAATCTTGCCTAAGATGTCTCCAAACCGCCAGTGAACTCCAGTTGATTGTTTTAAAACCTGTCAGCTGCTGTTGCCATGGCATCAAGTCTGCCTCGCAACGACTGCTACACGACTACAGCATCCGTAATCTTCATTCGGCTAGCCTTGAATTTCAAGCCAACTGAATGTAGAAGAGTTGAAACGCATTTTTCTGACAAGAAACCTTGAGGCTTCGTAGCAAAGAGTTCAAACTGGCCGGCATACAATGTGGAGTGCCGCAAGGTTGATATCTCGGCACCAGTGTTTGCAAACACCATTGTCAACCGTTCAAGGAACAGTCAGCAAATTCGCTTCAGTACTTTGGAATAATTCACGGAGACAACATGACGGAGCAAAGGGGCCTTTGATGGGAGAAGCTGTTGTCTTATGCCTTTCACTTTCATAGTTTGATCCCAATCTACGCATCTGCAAAGAGCTACTGTTGGTCTGCACTGCTAATAATTCTTTCATGATAACAAATACAACTAAAAACTGCGATCAAAGTGACATTTGGGGTTGGGCAGGACTCCGTGTTGGTCCCATTCGTGTTTATAATCTTAAAGAACTCCGATTGAAACCGCTTCTTTGTACCAGTTCTTGCTTAACACCGTCAGCTCGTGCGTGTATTGGCAAGATGACTCGAAACCCAATTTGAAAAAATTCTTAATGATTGCCCATATAGATTTGCGGATCAAAGAAGAAAAGGCCAGCAATTGCAGTGTCACCAGCAACAATGGGTTCGATTAAAAATAAGAAACATCAAATGTTGGGACAAAAGCAAAGCGCGACACTAAACCGATTCATTTGGTAGTTGCTCGAGAAACCTATTCTTGTCGGCAAACCAGGGCTGGCGTGTTGAAGAGAGCTAAGTGATGTTAAGAAAGGTTAATGCAGATCGCAAACATGTACAGGTGGCCGAAGTGCATGCAATAGAATTCGCTCGCAGTGCAAGCCTCCACCATTTAATCACGAAAAAGTCAATTTATCAAGAATATGTCAAAGCATAGCTAATGAACCGCGAAACAAAACACAGCCTAAACCAATACATTCTGAAGACAGAAGCAGCACATTCAATTAAGGAAATCTCCCCTTGCAATGACACTCGCTTCTTCAAAGGAAATCGCCAACGGCCAATCTCCGTAATTTCATAAAACAATCAACAATGCATTGCATTGTTCTTGAAATCATTTAATTGGCTCTGCGGTCTAACACTGAGCATGCGCAATTGAACTAGCTGCTCACGCCACCAACACGTCTTACAGATAAACGCAATGGCTCTAACTAAACTCATAATCAGAAAGATTAACTAACGATGTTTCCAGCTTAAAATGTCTTCCTGTGAAACTTTGGGGGTTTATTGACGTCATTGGAGATGAGTTGATTTTTTTAAACAGAAATTTTTAAAAAATCTCCAACGAGAGCCAAGTGATTGACAGTAATGTATACCTGTCAATCATGTATACCTGCCAATGTATAATCAGGTCATTTTTGGCATCAATAGTCTGAAAGTGGCTTCAATGCCACGTCCTAGAATCTGGAGTGGGCTGTCATGTGAAATGAAATTTTCGAGAACTTAAGAAGCTTTAAACTGACGAGACAGAAGTGAGGTAATCAAAACTTGAAATATAATGTACGGTTGCAGGTGAGATAGAACTAGCAATTCTCTAATAACGCGTTCCCAATGCAAATGCCTATGTTTTCCCCACTTAGTTATTGCTGTTGATGACCTCACCGTCTACTTCTTAGGTCGATGTCATAAGAGCTGATAAGGAAACACAACAACTTCTCGAGCTCACAACTAGAGTGAAATCTTCTTAATTAAATTGAAAAGCAATCATGCTTCAAACCACGAACTCTTGTAATTTGTGCGTCGTCAGAAAACGAAAAGTCGATCGAACAAATGCAGATGACACCAATGCAGAATGAGATACGGTCACTAAGTCACATGGTGGGAGGAGCAGATGACATTGAAAGATAAGCAGATGTCACTAAAGAAGGACTTTAGAGAAGGACTTGGTTACATGAGAAAGTAGCTGGAGATCTGTACCCAGACCAGCACACACACAAACCCGGCTACCCATCCGTTAAGTGAACTACACGCGTGAACCACTCTTGAATTAATGCACACTGAAAACATTTGGTAAACGTGTCCCAGTCCTTACAAAATTCTACAGGAACGACTAGCCAGAAAGGAGTGTTCTCTTCGTCTTTAAACACACTGCTTACACAACCAGATCGTCTTGTTCGCAATCCTTCACGGGGTTTGACCATCAAAGGTGTGTTTGTAGTGTCATATACCACATTTACCGAAACATTGAACATTTCATTTCGGTCTGTGGATTGACGAAAGAAAGCGACTTTGGCTAACTCAACGAATGGGCAGACGTCACAAGTCAACTGTGTAGACATTGTCGCGAAAGAGAGCCAGCTGAGAAAATTCGGTTGGATAACAGGCAATGGGGACAAATAAAGACGTCAATGTATCTAAATGATAACAAATCAAGCATGTCGATTTTGTATATTTAAATGATAACAAACCCGCGTCAATCGTCCGTTAATTCTCGCTGTTTCAAGGCGATCATAGAGTGGTGGCATCTGTTTTGTCAAGTCGAAAAACAACTGAGACATCTAGGTCAGCCCAAAAGTATTTTCACGTACAAGGGGAACACAAAAAAGTATCACGTCTGAAATGCCTTTTCTAAATGCTCAAAAGCCACATCAAACACACCTCAATGAAGAATTGAACATCACTTGATTTTCTTAGTAGTCGAATCAATTGGAGAAATTATTCAGAAAAATCGCCAAAGTATCCTCGAAACAGCTGAACAATTAACAAGGTATTGGTAAATCGACATTCGATCGTTCATTGGTACTTTCAGACCTGAAGCTACTGGCCGGGCCTTCCCCTAAGGAGGCCGAAGTAAGGGTGGCAGTTGGAGTTTCAGGCTGACTGGTACAGACAAAAGATTCTCTTCTGCTGTTGCAACACTCGCTTGTTCAACAATCATCGAGGTACAGAAGACAGATAATTATCAAGTGGCAAGCTAAATTTTAAATTTGGATAAAAAAATACTTGAAGAAGGTTTTGGTTTGCACGCCTTCAACGAATGTGGCTGTTATGGGGGTTCCTACTCTTTTGGCCGCCTCCTAACTAACCCTTTTCGGGGGAAACCCCAAACCAAAATTCCTAGCTTTGCCAGGTTTGCAAATCAGCACGAGGCCTTAAAAGACTAATTTCACTTGGGGTACAATAAATGGAAACCTTAACTTGACCTTGCCAATTCCCAGATAGAATTGCTGAAACGCCAAGCATGAACAGGGAAATTACCAATTTAAGAAATTAATAAAATTCAAGTGGGCTATGCCTTGGGCCATTTGCGCCACCATGCACAGCGAAATCAGTTCTCCGCTCTACAACAAACCGATCCCACCAATGGCAACTGCATACGCCGTTGCTTGCTCAAACAACCCACCATTCGTTGAACCCCCTAAAGAAGCCAAAACAGCACAAACAGAAGCGATCACTCAGCGAAGAACCCGGCGTTGCGTTAGCAGGCCGGCCTGGCTCTCCCATCCACCTACGCCTACGTGGCTTCCTCCTCACTCATAATTCACAGCTCAAATGCAACGTACCTTTATACCACTCCTGAAGCTCGTGTTCGTTGAACTCTGTGTGTTGTTTTAAGTCGGCCAGCACCTCTGGCTTCAGTTTGCTGTTCTGCTTACCCATCTTTGACTTTGTTTCTCTCCGCCCTGCGCACTGCTAGCCCTAGGAAAACAAACACGTGATTGTGTGAAAACTCTTCCAATGCACGGCCTAGCTACATCAGAGCGACGCGATCATTACACGCAAACATCGATCTTATTGCGGAATGCTCTTCTCGGCAGAGCTGTCCTGTTTATCAATGTATACAAGGCAGACGTACCTGCCAAAGGGTCCTTGATCAATTATTCAGTAGCTACAGGATTTAACATACTCGGCTTATTTCACAAAACCTCTCGCCCGGGTACGCACAACTTGGATTCGACCGTACAAAATGGCAGGTCCGCTGCCTAATGTAAACTGGTGGCTGCAACGAACAGCACGCCTGAACATACATTTTCGCTGGGTGACAAGATTGAACTGATATAAATGAATGACGCAAAAGATTGTTCTCAAGGTCATTGGGTGAACAGAAGCAGCAAGCTATCAGTTTCACAGGGCTTTGAAAAACAAGCTTTTTTAAAAAACATAATTAACGGCTGAGTTAGAGTTTAAAGCATAACCGTGTACGAAAAATATCAACAAGTGTGCACGACAAATCACAAAAACATTTATCGCTTGACTTTTCGTAAATTTCTCCTTGAAAACCTTACGTCATCAACCCCTATGCTTGTGCATCATAGACTTAGGACAGTCCAACAAAAAAAACTTGCCATTCGTTCTTAAATCCGCCACCTTCAGGTTACTTTGCGTGTTTCAATTTGATTTTTTAAAACAACAACAGCAACAACAACAACAACGGCAGCAGCAACAGCAACGAACCAAGTAGCCACAACCAGAAACGATCTAAGTGTGTGGCACAAGGCATAGAACTACATGAAGGCCATCAACAATAAAAGTGTACGGGTCACTAAATGGAAGACATTTTGCAGCGCAATAAATGGTGTGAACAGCGCAATAAGGAGGTAAGATGAAGCAAAAACAAAAGACCTGACAATGGATATTAGCACTTTGGTTTAAATTTCCAGAACCATGAAAAAGTACAGTGACTTGTCTGTTGCTTTGGATTGAAACGATGTTTAACGTGAGCTGACAATGTCTGTTGATGCATTTATAATTTTTTAGATTTTCTATAAAGGTTTTAAGATCATCCAACTGCCAAAGACTTTTCAATAGCCATACGTGAAAGTCACGTGCTGACAAAACTCCGCTCAAACCAATAACAGCTCTCGAAACATCTTCGGGAGCGCCAGCATTTGACCTCGCCCGGATCCTGAGCCTGGGCCTGAATCTGTTCACGCCATCATGCACATCAAAGATGGCGTGATACTCGTTGGGAAAACTAACAATGTCAGACTTTGATTCCTATCAGAACATGCATGCCCAAATCTGGGAAGAAGATCTAGTCGCATTCATTATTTTTGTGAATTTCTGAGTGGAAATGGCTATAATTCACACGGGTAGAAGATCACTCCAATGGAGATGTATTAGCTTACAGCCTCGGCTACAGGCACGTCTCGTTTTAGATCTCCTTGTCTGGAAATCAAAACAAGCATTTCAGTGAATCGAATATTCCGAAAACTTCACACGCTGCATAACCGCCAAAAATTCACTGCGGGCAATACAGTGGAAGCCGAAGGTGCTAGTTCTGTTCCGATAACATCAAGTTAGTTTGGTCGTCCACTGAATAATTGATGGCTTTCCGTGAAATTCTTACGACTGCTTGTCTGCTTTGAAAATGCACACATTCGTGCTGATTAAGGTGATTGCAGACTCAGATAAAGCAGAGTGAATAAGAAAAGTCGGTGTGATTCCATTCTTACGAAGCAAAAGACCGCGCTAGCTTGCATTGGCCAAGGCATTGCCAGCCAACGACATACTTAGGCCAATGCGCGCATAGGCACAACGGCAAGGCGCTCGCGTTTCGCGTCATGTGCCTTGTGTAACGTGTTTTGGAAACATGGGCAAGTAATGGACAACAAGTGGCCACGCGCACTTGCATAGAAAGAAAATGCCATTCTTGTTTTAAGGTGTCATTCATTCGCGCCGACCTTTCGCGGCAAATAAGGCTAGGACTCCTGCCGACCAACGTGAGATAATTAGCGCCAATATTGCCAGTTCAAAACCGATCTGTCCACAGGGATGCAAGGAACTCTTTTCATGTAGACAAGCAACTTAATGTTTGACATTAAAATATGTTTATCAGAGCAGGGACTCAAACAAGAGCAAGGACCCTATAGCGACTATAAAAAAATTGATAGATTAAATGAGTATTAGCAAAACATAATTCTAGGAATACTCAAAATAGATCAAGTCGACCTTTTGCAATATGTGAACATTAGATCGAAGAGGGTCCTTGTAAACAAATGAAGCTTCAAATGATTCATATATTATAATGAGGTCCTGCAAACACATCATTTATATCCATTTTTCACCTACATTCTTCACACGAAAGTGACTCTATTTGGGTTAATATACGAGGTTGATTTAAAGGATGATATAAGCTTCTGCTCCTTCCTTTTAAAGAAAAATGGAGTGAAATGGAGCCAATGACGCCGCTTCTTTTTCATTTTAAAAGACTCAGGAAACTCGTCAGCTTAGAAACAAAGTCATTATAGGATACCTCAGGTTCAAACACTTACTTCAAAATGGATGCATAGGGGAACCCATTTTCTCAAACTTGTACTACTTCAAAACTACTTGCTTCTTCGATCATGATTGTTTTAGGGGTCAGAATACCGCCAGCTCTTGTAACAGAGAAGAGCAAAATTAATCTTTGCGAGGAACGAATTATCTATCATTCAAATGCGAGTTCTTTTCCATTTGAAATCATGATTTCTTAAGTTTAAAAGATCGACACGGGTGTCTTGCTGGGCCTGTGGAACAGGACGCTTTTATGTCCGGCAAATCTCCATCACAAACAAACAATGCCGAAAAGCAAGAAGAAATAGTGCTTCGCTGATAATCGAAAGAAAAAACCTATAGAGCTTTATTATAATATATGTTGAGAATCGTTGTTGGGCTATGAGATTAATGGGATCCGAAAATGAGATTTTTCCACTTAAGGAAAAATCCAGTACCGATTATTTTTATTAGAAATTCAAAAGCAATAATTATGTCATATAAATGCCAGATTGATAATGACTATAATACCTCAAACTTTGTGAATATTTATAATTTCCATGAGAAATCGAAAGGGCATTGTGTGGACCAACAGATTTTAAGACTTAGCAACAGCATTCGGACAATTAAAATACTTCAACGGTTAGTGAAAGGCTCGAAAACCTTGCTCAATCACAATGAAAAAATTTCGCGGCCTGGAACCGACTCCCGTGGGTCATGGCTGCCCAAACCAGAGCCGCAAAGAGGGGACAGGAGGCAGGTGGCAAATTGGCCCGGGGCCTCACAAAGAAAGACCAAACGGTCTATGTCACCGATAAGGAGAATCATGCTTCAACTCTGCCCCAGGGATTCCAAATCCTCTCGGTGGCCCTGGCCCAAACCCAAGCTTCTAGTAGTTTCCAGGCTCTGCCCATACGGGAAATGCCGCGCCCGGTTCAGTGAATACTCAGCCTTGACGCCCTGTGTTCGAATGAAGCGCGCAGAATCGCACGCGATCACCGAGTGCGCACGAGCTGGCCGACCAGCCTGCGAAACAGCTGATCAGTCCTTTGTCGCCATCCCCAGGATCCTTTGTGCTTCACTCCCGGGCAGTCCGATGCGCTCCGCGGGACGCTGAACAGGGCTGCCAATGGCCTAGCAGCAGGGCTAATGGACTGACCTCCGAGTCCAGCACAGCTCGCTTGTATCCGATCGGAAAAACAACAACTTCAAGTGGGTTACCATTGACTTAACTTTGATTACGTGAAGCGGCTGTGGGAATCAATTTAAGAGAATGATTGTTTTGGACTGGCCACTTAAATCAGGGCCTTCTTTTACGATGTAAGATACACTTCCGCCTAAGGCATTGAAGATGAATAACTAATTTGGCAAGAGGCAACTGCCAAAAAGCAGATGTGAAGTTAAATTCTCTGGATAGAACTGAAGAATGCCATCTGAATCGATTTCTGTCCCTGTGTGCCTTACGACTAAAAATCGTGACAGATCCGACGCCTCGGCGCGGTTTGTTTTGTCAACGCGAGCAATAAATGCAACCGAGCATAAACCACTTCAAAAACTCATCAAATCTGCGTGCAATGAATAAACGACGTTCACAAATCATGCTTTAGATCTTTTAAGTAAGGCATGTTAATACGATTCACGGACAGCATTAATCAATTAGTCGATGCTGTAATTATCAATTAAAAATTCACCGGTTTCTAGATTCCGCGCTCGTAAACCTTATTTATCACGTTAAATGATCTCTGTAGACCTTTAGAAAGAGATCACACAGGTGCTGGAACCTATGATTTTGAAAGGGACTTTGGTATGATGAAACACTTTCCCACAAGCGTCGAAAGAGATTTCGAAAGAGTCTTCTTTGAAATAGGCCTTTTATACTGAGCTGTCTCCGTAGTTCGTTTCATACCGTAAAGAAAGAAGCAGTGATACACACTCAGAAAAAAATTTAAGCAGGAGAGGGGAGGGTAAACGGGGCAGATGCAAGAGTTAGTAGAAGGGTTGCAGAAACAGCCATAGAAGTGGGCAGGGATGGGGCAAAAGGGGAGCACAAAAGGGAATAAAATGGAAAGAAAACAGCTTTGGAGAGATTAGGGAGAATATAAAAAAGGGTGTATGTTTTTAGTAGACTAACATGTTTTAAGTGGATTATGATGTGACGTAGCATATTCAGTTTGCGATGGGAGGAGACCGACAAGTGGATAGAAGCTTGGGCCCATTTAGGAATCATGAAAATACGGTTCGTAGCTTTGTTCAATAGCCGTACATTCAATAGGCTGTATGGATGGCCAAATTGAGTTATCAGAGCATTGATCACCGACAGGACCGTCCAATACGAACAGGGGGAGAAACCTCAAGTGCTTAATTAATGTTTATAGTTGCAGTCTGCCAGGTGTAGATAAACACACATGGCTTTGATTTGAGTAGATTGTGGAAATTTTTCCAGTCAATTGACCGAGTCTTGCTTCTTATTGGAGAATGCAAGCAGGCTGCGTTCACATAGTTACCGGTTGTCTTGAGAGCGGAGTAACAGAACAGCACAGACTGAACAAAACGGTGACAAGCTTTGCCAAGAGGCGCCCTGCGTTTTCCCGCGATGTAACGCAGAAAATCAGTTTTGGGCGGCACGACAATTATCACCGCGCCAGTGGTGCGATGGAGGAGTGACCTGTGGAGCTTTCTTAATCCACACCCATTGGACACCCAGAGTCACTTTTGTAAAAAATTATAGAAAGAAGAGTCAAAGTATGACGAGACATAAATTGAAGACCAACTGCATAATTCTAAAGATGGAATAAATTAACATATAATACCGAAGATCGAAACCAAAGCCACAAGTATTTGCGTAAATGGCATCCCAACCCAAAAAACCTAAATGGCCTTTGTTTGTCTTGTGGGTGTGGAGGCACACAAGAGTATTAGCGAACCCCACAAGAAATAGGAAGTGAACGGGCAAACACGAATGGGGAAAAAGAAGAAATTGACTAAGAGAGAGGTGTAATGGACTAAACAATACTTTTGTCAAGTGTTTTCTGCTTGGACCATTGTACTATAGGGTTTTTGTTGGTTGTGGATTACAGAAAAGAATGGGACAAACAGCGACTTAGAGACAACACAGAAAACAACTCTTCGAGGAATAAACGAGTTTAGCTCGGCAAAGCAAGCAGCAAATACCGGAATGGATTAAGATAAGGCGCAAAGGCACCGTCAGAAAAAGACTAATTTAGCCACTGGGTGCGCCCTGGACAGAAGACAATGACTCTGGGCGATTAGCCTTCTTGCCGTTAAATTGTGTTTTACTTCATAGAGATTACGAGCAACTTCCAAAATATTTTCTAGTAGCTTGGGCTCGGATGACAAGCAAAAGGCAACAAAAATGAAGGGAAAACAGCTCAGCTGTGTTTACAGGCCAACAAGCCCAATTTATTTACCCACTTTAGCTGGACAGTTGAGCGTTTGAGCTAACTTCAAACAAAGCCCAAAATATGAAATATTAGATTGGGAATGCGGGTGTTTCACTTTCCGTATGAAAACCGGTATCAAATGCACTAACATGGGCTTACAGAAATTCCCAAATGAGGCGAGGGGGGTATACCTGCATCATAATATGTCCTTCAATTTTGCAGTTCCGAATTTCCAAACGCACTGCTTGCAAAGTTCCAACGACGCAAAGCCACAAAACAGGCGTTTTTAGATTTTGTGTAATTACAAAACGACGACGTTTTCTAGTGATAAGACTATTTGATACAAAGGTGAAATTACAAAGACTGGTGAAAATAAAAGAAGAAGTGCTGTCTCCTTCATAATGCTTCTGCAAACTTAAGGCTATAAAAACAGAAACAAAAGACAACAAAATCTGCTCACCTTTTTAATAAACAAAATCTGTTATCAGATGAAAAAATAATGGGGCTTTAGAAATCGCAGATGAAAGGTTTCAAAACCTCCATTAGATGGAAGTGCAACAATAATGTGGCTAGACAATGTTTCAAAGAGAAGTGTACAGAAATGAACCAACCGAACAAAGCCAAACGACAAGATGAGGAGAAAAGAAACGTGGATCTTTGCAAACACCAAACACGAGGCAGATTCACCTCAACAAATCATATCTTATTTTTTCATTTAGTCTCATCAATAAAGTTGAGATGAAAACATAATATTACGTCTGTTGAAAATTATCAGTAACAAATCTGTTGATCTATGGATACCAACTGCAAGTGATTGAATTATTCTAAAAAAATTTCATTGGATTGTAGAAACCAGTAGGCAGTGTTTTACATTTCAGTTGCATGATTTTGGAGGAAATACTTAATATAAATACTAAATAAGAAGCAAAACCCCTAGGTATTCAACAAAAAGCAGAAAAACACAGATAAAAAATGTCTTAAATGCATCAATCTGAAACAGACTAAAAGGGGAAAGACTTTTGAGGAATAAACGGGGCAACTTGCCCAAAAGCAAGCAAAGAGCTTGTGTGAATGTGAACTAGGCTTCAGAACTGGTTGCAGAGACAAAGAACATAAAATCCCACAAGCAGTACAGTGAATATTTACAAAAAAACCAGAATCTGACTATTTTCAAACCAGCCAATTACAAAACAAAGAGGAATATAAAGATTAATTATTTAAGTGTTTTTTCAACATGAAAACAGAGTTGACATTTAGTTCTTTACTTAGTCTCAGATAAACAAAAACTGGTATTTTCAAATTTGAATGACAAATGTCAAAACACAACTGGCCTGTGTGTCCAATGAGTTTACTTGGAAACTATGTAGATTGTTTTTTTTTCATGTCTGTTTACATAAGAATAAAATATTTAATGATGAGCTCTATTTTATTAATGACCAAGAACTTAATAATTCATTTCTGCATCCAATACATGCTACTTGTGTAAGGCAACTTCAAGAACTCCTATAAAAAGAACTGCAGAGTACAAGAAACAGAGCTTCTGAGATATAAAAAAATCGAAAACTGTAGCACTAGAGAAGCAAAGGACATTTTTTTGCCTTTGCTACTGAATCCTGAAGATAGCTTTAGCATGCACAGGAGTGATAAATAAAAAGATCTCTAACATTTGAGTTGGAAACCGGATTGCAATGAGGCAATTATACAGTGGAACAAGAAGGGCAGACAAATTTTGACATGACTCAGAAGGACTACAAGAGGATTGTACATCAGAAATGAGATATATTGACAACACCAAGAAATATATTTAGCAGTGATGCAGCAAAATCCACTGCATTCATTTTATTACACTTGGTCCTGATACAATTGCCTGAACATTCCCTTTGACAAACAAAGACTAATTAGATTGGTAGTTCCTTCTTTGAACATGTCTTTACACTTAATAAGTTATTAACTTTTTTAATCTTTAAGCAGTCCTATAAACCTTTAGGCAAACACTGATTTTTATTAAGCTGTGCATGATTGCACTATGCTCAATGTTCTGATCGCTTGGCAATCTTCTAATAACAAATCTGCAAACAACATTATACCCCTTTTAAAGATCTTATAATACAAATTTCAATCAACACCCAAATACAGCTAATGCAATTGGAAGGACAATTGGGCTTGGCATATCCATGTTCAGAGTGACATTTAAACTATAGTTACTAAGGCTAGGGCAGCTAGGTACCACAAATATTGTATGGCAATAACAAGGACTACTGGAACATGATTTTTGGTACTATGCAAAAATGCAGAAGTTATGCAAAGATTATGTGTTTCTTGCTATTGTGAAGCTTTAAAACATAAACATTTGTTCAACATTGTATGAGTTAGATTCTCCAATAGAATTTGATTAATATGTACCAAAAGTAAAAACGGAACCATTGATCAAACACCTATGTCTAAATGATGTCAATGATCTTATCAAAAATTCTGCACAGATAGGCTTTTCATTTAACTTGATTTCCCAAATTGTAAAAACAGACCATTCATATTAAAACTTGAATAATAGCAGATTGAATATTGCACACAGTACTGAACAAAGTTATGATTCAACTCTCCAGGCACAGACTAATATGGGTCGAAATGAGAAACTTGAAAGAAAGCTGCAAACAATAATAAGTGAAAAATTTGAAAAAACATTAATTCAATTTCTTAATGGTGATATTTACTTTATTTCTCTGCAATGAGTTTTGGTTCGAGAATTGGTTGATTTACTACATGATGTTTATGGTATGACTGCAAGCTTCTTCAATGCAAAATTTTGTTCAATAATCTTTCATACTAAGAAATGTCCATTCCTAGCGTGTTAGTAGTTATTGGTTGAAGGCAATGAGCTGGGAGCCATCAGTAAGAAAAATATTTTTTTCTATCACAAACAAGCATTTAGTTAATAAATCTTCTCATTCAAATACAAGCAAAGAACAGGAGCTAGTTGTCAGTGAATTCATGTTATTGTACTGGTATCTTTTTATGTACTTGAAGAAAACATAAATATTTAAGCATATTCTGCATAATAATCAATTCGCATGGTTACATGGTCTCTAATGCATAATCTACTTTTGGCTGACAAATGCCTTACTTTGCAAACACATTCTTGCTTGCCATATTTTCAAACAACGAATATTCGAAAATATAACAATGAATATAAACTTTATCCTGTGGTGAATTATAATCGTGTACGTATCTCTAAAGTGTTAATCTGAATTGAAGAATGAGTGGTTTATGGTGAATTCAACGAAAAGCAGTGAATTGCAGCAAATTCAACAAAAATGAAGTATTCAGGGAAATTGTATTCCAGGGTGGTTCTCAAATTTACTGAAAGTACTTTTGCAAAATAAATTAAAATCTGCCGATAGTCTGGAAATGCATGTCCGACCGGTCACAATACAACTAGGAAACCGTGATTTGTGAACATCAATTTATGCTTGTTTTTCGTAACCGAGCTTGGTGTACCAAGACTAAATTGGCGTGAATCCGCTGAAAATTGTAGTCATGACACCAAACGGCTATATTTCGGGTCTACATCGATTTGCTTTCAAGAGAAATATCACAGACTTAATCTCACAAAGAGATACTTCCACCACCGTTTTCAATACCAAAGAAAGGGAACTGACCCCATAAAGTTCTTGTCGTTTAGGTAAAACCTTGATATTGGAATGGTATTTTATTGTTACATGTTCGTTAGGTAAGCCACACTCCCTTATGATGTAAAGTTGCATGGGTGTGAGTTTTGTCGGAAACATAATACACGCTCTAGCTAGCATTGCAGTTCCTATTAAGGTTTGTCATCCAAAATTTGAGTTTTTTCTTTATTGAGGCACCGTTTAATCGAGCCTTCTTTGAAACAGCACCCATAAGTACGTTGAAAAAGAGGAAATGTCAGTTGGAAGGTGTTTGAATCTGCAGAGCAAGTGGAAGGCAGGGTTTCAACTGTTCTGTCAGTTAGTACAATACATTTTAAAACAATACGAAAACAAATGAGAAATCCAAAACAAAGGAGCAAAATTAAATCATGAAACAATCAACTGATTGTTTTTGCACAAACGGATTGTCTCCGTCTAATCTCAAATTCTCAAAAGCGCGGATATGCTGACATAAAATACAAATAATGAACCGCCTTTCCTGGAGGATAGACTTCAACAGAAGTCTAAATACATTCAATAATGAACAAATCTCAAAAAGAAACATTGCATATGCTACTGCACTTACAGAATATCCTGAACGAAAAGACGGTGAAAGCCCAGCTTCTGTCCCAGCCTAGTTTGCCGCTTACGTTGGCGATAGTCACGTTCGAACGAACATTCGGAATAATTTGAATAAATTTACATGCAATCTTCTTAGCTGCACAGGGATAAAAGGGTGAAAGTGTTCATTCCTTCCGCAAAAACCAGCCCACACTTCCTTGCTGGGTTTAGAACCTCGAAAGGTGGATTATTTTATTTTCTAAATTTTTTTAAAACAGACAAAAACATTTGTACGGCTATTAGCAAATTTTAGGACGCCCAGGTTGACGGGCTGGAAGAGAGGGGGCAGAAGGGACGTTTTATCAAAGTTTTGGATACTATTTTCCACTTTCCTATCTTAAATCAGTCTTTACTTGCCAACCACATCTTCTCCTTCCCTCAGTTTGTATTTTAGCATGGTCCTCATGTTTCTTCCTTTTGATTTCTGGGAAAATTGTACCCGTTGCTTGTATCAGCTCGTTAGTTAACCTATTTTGAAGGCTCCTCCTTATGAATTCTGCTTCATTTTGTCTTTTAAATAATGTTATTGTTGTTGTTGCGTTCTTTAGTTGATTTATTTATAATTTATATAACTAACTAGCTTTTCAGAAATGTCGTAGAATTTGAATTAAATCAAATCAATCAATTAATCAATCAGCTGGCATTATCTCATAACGTCTGTGAAGAAAATCTTGTAAACACAATTGTCAGCAAACTCTGGGCAAACATCCACAAGAGTCTTTCGGCTCTGAGTTAAGGTGCTCCGGCAACATGACTTATTGCTTCTCTATCTATTTCGCAGTCGTAAAACATTACCTCCCCTCAAATAAGAACACGAAAAAATCGATGCAAATTCTCGTTGCCGTCTAGACCGAGAACTGCCAATCGCAGAAATATTTAAAAAAAGTTGCACACATTGACAACTGCACGTTTAGAAAAGATTGAAGATTGAAGAAGGAGTTTGTAGTTTTCTTCAGAAAAGGGATTTATTGGATGTACTCTACCTACATTTGATTTGGGTCCACAGCTGCAGGTACAAGAGACACCAACATGGCCACACAAGTTGATACAAACGACTGGTCCACCGTCCTGCCGGTCGCTTTTGGCTGCAAAGCGGCCTCTTTCGCAAAATATGAGGCTTTTCCTATTGATAATCTATTTAAGTGCCTATTTTTAGCAATCAAGTAATGTGCAAATATAAAAAAAACACAATTATTTTCTTGCTATACCCACAATGGCCCCCCTTAAGTTCCGCGTTGGCGGTTGAAAACTTTAGCCGTCCGCCGCTGTTGATAGAGAGAACAGATAAACGAAAGTCGACAACGGAAGTCGGAAACGGAGGCCGCAGCTTTCAGAGGGAGGCTTTGCCAACCTCTGACGCAGAGATAAGTAATTCTTTGGCCAGCCTTTTGCAAAATATTTGCAGTTTTGATAAGAGAATCAGTTTACTCAAGAGATGGCCCAGCAGAACATTGTAAACAAATAGTAATTTAGCACAGTGTAATGTTGATTATTTGACATAAATGTGTAAGGAGAGACTTAATATAGAGCTGAAAGTTATTCTTCTCACATCAATATCCTCAAAGTGGTAGAATTTCTCCACCTTCAATCTTAATAATCGTGAAAAGCAGGACGATAAATGCAAAGTATGCTACGTCAATCACTGTTATGAAGGTAGGTAAGTAAAAACGTGCAACCTTCTTAACACTGTAACGTATAACTCATTGAAGCTCATACCGGCTTGCCGAAACATGAAATACTTTAGCTCTAGTATGGTAGAAAAGTTAAAGTATACCTTTTGCTCTAGATGCTCTTGCGCTTACTGAAATTCCTATGTCTAAGCTACATTTAAAGCCACTAAAACACATGGGATTAAATGCCACCCGGTTATCTGCGAAATCTTTAACAGTCGTGTTTTACATACCACAAGCATGGACAGCTCTTTTGTACAAATGGCAAGCAGCAAATTCCATTAAGTTGGATTGTAGATAACATAATATGAAATGGTCAAACTAGTTATAACAATTGCATCATCTCAATCCATGCAATATATTCTCTGCCTTTTCTCTTGATTTTTGTTCATCCCTTCCATGAATATGATTTTGAAAACTCATTCTATTTTTTTAACCAATTTTTCTTGTGTGTTGATTAGATAAATTTTGAAAAGTAATCAAGAAGAAGCACATTATCTATTCTATAACATAGTGAGGGTCTTAGTTATAAAAGAAATATAATAGGATATTCTGCAACAGTCTGGCAGTGTTGCTAGAATGCATATGAGCGCACAGCTGTTAAAATGAAACTGGCCTACTTCCATACACGTCCAAAGGTATTCCACTGCAACAACATTGTTTTTCAGTCGAATTGCCATACCAGTAGTTGCGATGCTCTATTCGCGGCGGAGGAGCCATGTTAGTCGTGAAGGCGGGATTTCCTATGACCAATCAGTGCAGTACTTTCTTGGCCGACTCCAAACTAGACAGGGTTATCACAGGGAACTGTGTGACTGACATTTAGGTCACGTGTTTAGATTATATAATGATTCGTATAAGTTTGCATTAGAGATTGGTTACAAATCTAGAAAAGATATTTTTCTTGGATTTTTCCACACCGCGGGTTTTAGCCCTCACTAAAGACACTATACTTGGAGAAGTTATCAGTAAAATGAAATTTCCAGCATATGTTGAGGAAATTTCCTTCTTGGAGAGTGAAATAATCCCTAATTTTTCAAGCTCCAGGAAAAGATCTCAGAACTTTAATCGTTTTATTGTGCTTGTAATCTATACAAGGAATATGCATGCAACGTAGGCTTTCACTATTGATTCGATTTACATTATATTTTATATTATATTTAGCACTGGTAGTTCACATTATTTGGCTTTAATGAACAGAACTATGCATAGCCAGGAGTTGTACCAGCTGTAAATAAAGTACACAAAAGATACCGGGCTTCGCCTTAAAAAGAGAATGTTGCTGATCCCTGGGAAAGAATCTCAAGTATTGTTGAAAAACGCTGTATTATTAAACATTCAACAGTATTCGACTGTCGAGGGCTTTCAATGGAGAAAATGTTTGTTTCCTGGAAACCTATTCACCTTGGAGCTTCCTAATAGCTTGTAAGCACACCAGCAGAATTTCATCTATGTATTTACTTCATCCTGACTACCTTGCAACTGCTTATAAAGGAGCGTATATTTACATTCAATCTCTAAGTAAATATGAATCTGAGTCCTATTTTGCAAGACTTTTTCGTGAGAAATCGGCTTTTTAAGAAGCGATTTCCAGTCGTTGTTGCTGCGAATTCCATGTCGGATCAATTAGAGTCGACAAAGCCTGCTCGAGCTAAGCCCGTTGACGGGATCTGTCGGGGCCCAAAAGCAGCTGTAAATCCACTATTTTCATATTGGCTGTCATCTGAAATTGCAACACTGCCGATCATTTGCTTTTTCGTTGGAACTCATTTCTATTCAAAGGCAACATGGCAATTTCACAAGTAGAAAGTGGCTCCAGTTTTTGGGTTTTGATACGCATTGTTAATAAAGGAGCTAAAGGAACATAGGAAGGAAAGGTCGATAGAATTCTAGGTAAACCAAATAATCACCCCTTTTCATTATAACTGGTTCGCGATTTCTTTCAGAATTCCCCCTCGTACCCAAGCCCCTCGTTATCAGTTATTCACTCACATTTTCTCATATTAGAAAGCGAGTACTAACGTGCAAGGAAAAGTATAAAGAACAAATTCTATACGAGTAGGTGTATTCCCTTGAAAAGCTTACCTCATCTATCCATGCTTTCAATTTTAAATCATATCAAACCCCCATCATTCCGCCCCCCTTTCTAACCCTATCATTTGCTTTCCAAAAAGCTTCCACCCTTTTGGTTTATACCAGTCTTCTGAATGCTCAATGCTTTTGATTATTTACCTCTTAAAACACTCAGTATTTTATTGATGCATGGTATTTATGCAGGGGAGGGGAGTAGGTGAAAGCTTTTTCCCCTTTATAAAGACCTCTTCAATGCCTTTCTACGAAATCTATCGGTGTTTATTTTCAGTCAAATGGACCACATCGCATCACAAGTGATGGAAGTAATATATGCCAGTAAAAACCAGTAAAAAAGGGAAGTAGCAAGGCCGTGGTGTGTCTTTCGTCCGTTTTGCAAGGATGCCTCAAAACTTCCAAAAAACTTTCCTCGCGAGACCCGTTTTTAACCAGGCACAGGACGTGTTTAATTCAACAGCAAAGCCAAGAAGAAATTGGATGACAATGACAGGAGAAGCATATATTTCACCTAAAAACATTCTTGTGGCATCAGGTTTACAGACGACATGCAAAAATATTGGCTGATGTAAAAGGCAGCAGTAATATTGGGGTATTTACATCTTTGGTGCTTTGAATTGGTGTTTGAAATATCACCGAATGCAGTGAGTACTTGTGGTGGCTTCCCCGATTGACTACAAATTTCTCCCACCTCATCAACCAGCATCAAAAGGGAATTAAAGGATTGAGGATAAATGCCAAGAGAAGGGCCACTGCTGATACGTGTGAAAGTGTCATTGCAATATTTACCATAGATTTGACCGGACAGTACTCCATCTTGAAAGGGCCGGGCATAATGTTAATCATCTCCAAGCCAATACAGTGCTTTTGTGGGTAAGTTGCCGGACGATTTCCAGTTAGAGAAGCCTTGACTTCTCTAAAGGCAGCAATACCCGTAAATTAACGATATCAAAAAAGAACATTGGCCGAGAGATGGTCATGTAAACATCAGAAGACGTACAAAGAGATTGGTGGCACCAATTGTGCAAACTCAAGCAAACCCATATGAATCCTACATTTCATGAAACATCAAAGTGAATATTAATACAGTATTTAAAAAAGCCTTGCTGAGGCAAACTGCATCAAGTCCCTTTGTAAAGTCCCCCTTTGAAAGGCAGGATACGGCGCCTTGGAAGTTAGAGAACCGCCTGTTCTCTGTTTGCCAAGAGTAGCTATGTGTCCAATTCTTTTTAGTAAACAGATAAATACGGAAAAACGTAATCAAATAAGAGATCTTCATCCATTGATATCTAAAGAGGCCATTGATGAACAACATCTGCAAAACTTTTCGCTGCATACAACCGGATAGGAGGAAAGTGAAGCAAAAGGAAATCACTTTAGAAAGTAAACATCAAACATTCGAAGAACCGGAATCAGGTAAGTGACTCGAGATAGTAAGACTGCAAATTTCGGCTGGTAACAATGCCATATGAAAACAAATGAGCTATAGCAGATGGTCAATATGTAGGCCCCGTCGGCACCAGCCAACTATGTCAACAATATAGTCTGCAATTCGGGTAGTAGAACTGTATCTTTCACAAGTAACACCTCTTTGTTCAGCTACCTTTTGAGGCATTCTCTATCTCGCCCTTTTTTGTTCTCTTGCATACATTTCATAACGCTAGTCTTGCCTCTTCTTACCTTGGGCTTACCTTGAAACTGTGTATTCACTTTAAAATGCCAACTCAATATACTGCGCCCGGACTAATTTCAAAATCCAACAATGATTTACAGCTTTAACCTGGAAATCCATTGCAATATCAACTTCCACACTGTCTGATTTAAGACAGCTTTAGGCGTTGCAATCGAACACAGCATATTTTTAAGGCATGCCCTCCATCCATTGATTGTGGTTGCATGTTGAGGCATACAAGCTATACAAGCTCCTCGATCGCTTCAAAAACACAAATGCACAACTTGGCTTGGCAGCAGTGATGGGGCTCCTGTACATAATAGAATGTATCACTAGGTTTCACTCCCATATTTCTACCAAATTGGCTGGTGGTGCTTTTTCCATCATCTGCAGAAAATGAAAGATCCCACCACCGGGACAAATGCATTCTGTTACCTCCCCTATCTCTTTGAAACCATTCTTCAGAAAAAAACGGATGGCCTTTCGAGCTGCGTTCACGCGAATGGAACGGGCATGAAAGTTCCAAGCAAAGTCTTGAAGGAACTCTAATAGTGTAGTGCCTAGGCCCATTTGCTGGAAGTTTTTCTTGACAAACATAAATGTAACCCAATGGTGATACTCACTGCTGCTCTCAGGGCATGTTGGATGAGCAAGACGAATGCTTGCAATGGCACGGATATCTAAAAAGGGACAATGATTTTGAATTACTGTTGGAAAAAAGACATTGTTTGCACAATGCATACCCTGCATCTTGAAGCAAAGCTTAGGAGATCAATTTCAAAAGAAACTGTAAAATCTGGCCCTGGTGGTTTTAGCTTTTGAATTATCAACATAAAACTAAGGATGAAAGACTAGGCTGAGAACTCAAGTTTACTAGCATTCACAGGATGAAGCAAATATAATAAGCAAGATGTGGGTATAGTCAATAATTTACCAATTGGTTACATGCATTGAAAAAATGAATACAAATGTAGTAGAATTGTAGGGCATGCATGTGCTCAACACAATTTGAAGATACTTTTGACCTCATGTCCTCAAATATTAGTGAAATTTGGAATAATTACAATTTGGTAATTTGGTAATTAAGATCAATACTAATGAAAAATCTTGAAAATTTCATTCAATTATCTTATCCCATTTAGGAGTTACAGGTGTTTAAATTTTGGAACCACACCCAGATACAATTGTCTTTCTACTTGAGCCATTTCTCTATGAGGAAATATACTGCTGACATCCATTATACAAACCTAGGCCCAACTGATAATGATGTTGCCCCTTAAATCCATAGATACCTGAAAAACTCATCATATTTCTCATCATCAAACGCATTTGGAAATTTAACACGAGAACATGTGTTTTGGGGTAAGACTAATCTATTTCTAGCAAAGTAGCACAGGTGGTTGGTGGCAGTGCCAAATACTAGCTTGAAATCAGCAGCTGGTTCAATTGCAGCAGTGAAAATGATACTAATATAGGAGGTTGTACCACGGCGAGCTTCGAATGCCCCCTACATTGCCTGCAAATTTGCATTTATGATAACAGTGATTAGCAGGTTTGACAAAAATAGATACTAACTATATATATACTCAGTGGTAACAGGCTTAGGAACCTGAAGCTTCTTAGAACCTCAAAAAGAAGGCCTAGACACAAGGTAATTCTCATTTCTAAATAGCCAGCTAATAAATATCTTTTTAACCCCTTTTGCTTAAACAAAGACAACTCAGTCTCAACAGCAGTAAACTCACCTGGACACAATACTTCAAAGTTATTTGTTATATCACTTTGTTGAAAATTTTCCAGGTAACATGCTCTCATAACAAAATTCATCATTAAAAAGAGGAGGCATCTCATCCACTGCTTTTCACTTGAACTTTTGAGAAGTTGCGAAATGTACTGTATTTGCTCAGATCCCAAGTATAATATAGGTTTTCACTGGCAGTGAATTAATAAAATGATTAATAAAACAAAAACTATAAGTAAATGTCACCAAATGTAAGTTAATCCTTTTATTGTATATTAATTAAAATACACCAAACTATCCAATCCAGATCAGATGCAGCAAGGGATTTTTCGATCGCGTTTCCATGAGCATTTTTTAAACTTATCTTCTTTAAAGGAATGGAATTCAAAAGAATTTAGCGTAAGTCTCCAAAAAAACCACCCAACTTGTGTGTGACGCCAATACTTTTTATCAATACGATTTGGCAATACAATGCGTCAAGCAAATAAGCGATTGAAAGAGTACTAAAACAAACCCAAGCCACAAGAAGTACACAACGCTTTTATCCCGGCGAAAGCAACTGCAAATAGCAGGACTCGGAGAAATTTCATTGATACTGGGTCGGCTGCATGCGGCGCTAATAAAAAAAATGTCCTACCTCCAACTGTGGTTTTACCACCACCATAACCAAAAAACATTAGCTCATCTTCAGCAGGCTCAAGAGACTCTCCACTTATATCTCTCGCTATATCTCTGAAGATCTTACGATTTCTTGGCGTCCTTTGGACCTCTTTAATGACTAAACCTTGATTCATATTCGTAATGTTTTGAAATTGAAGTTTCGGCTGATCTTTTGAAATAGCCTCGCATTGGTTCGCGTCACGAAGAAAAAAGACGGACGAACAACAATAAATTTGTTAATGCAGCAAAATAGCTGGGCTTTTCACTGTATTTATTGACACGTAGTACCAAATCAATCAATAATTAAAAAAACCAAAAGCAAAACATGGCAAAATTATACTTTCATAAAATCTACATCATTATTTAGAATTAGACGAATTACTGATTCAAGGAGAAGCAATGAATGCTGGCTACAACCCGTTTATACTGTAATTGCTCAAAGAGCGCAATTCAATGTTAAACATGCTCCATTCCATGAAACACAGGGCTGATATTGAAAGGTTTTGTTGAAAAACTGCTGCAATTAGTATAATTTTGCACTGTGGTGATACGTTAGTGTTTCATAAGGAAACATATAGCTACATTGAAAATAGTTTTAGCAGGAATTGTTTTCTGTTTTGAATGTTCAATGCAGATGAAAAGATACTAGTAAAGATGCAGCGTAGCTTCTTAGATTGAATGTAGAAGGCAATGAGTCTGCGACAGGTAACAACAGAAATTAAAATCCAGTTGGTTTCAATCTATTAATCTCGTGCAACCTTGTGATAGTTCAAAATGAGCTTTGGGAAATGCCTCATCGTTGTTAACAGAAAAATGTATAATTGAGTTGAATAAAAACAAAAATGAGTTAACTCATTAGATCAAAATGTGATTAGGTCATAGCTTTTCAGAGTTATACCTCCATTAGTCCATGTCCATGTTACAGCAGCTAGGGACAGGAGGGTGCTTAGAGGGAGAACAGACATTTGGTTCAGGATGCCAATACCAAAGGGGCACAAAAGTGTGATCACATGGCACTTAACTTACCATGTCAAGATGCAGAGGACACTCTAAAGGACTTCACCTAGCAATGGACTGAATGATTCAAATATAGACAATCTTAAATTTGAAAGGGTACGAAAGTGAAATAAGCCAGAAATTGAAGAGGTGGATCTGAACCCTAAATAAAAGCTCTTACTTTTATTTCAAGATAAGCGAAAGAGAAAAGGAAGCTCTATCCTGTATGGTTCTTTGTTCTATCATAACTCTTCAAAATGTGGTAAGAAGTCTGCATATCTTTTGAAGCTAGTTGGTTCAATGCTTAGATTGTTTTGATCAAGTTCGAAGAAGCCCTTATTGAGCTCAAATAACAAACATGCAGAACTTTTTCAATGGCTTCTAGCTCTGCTAGGTCGTAGAGGAGTCCATATACACTTCGGTAGTTTTATAAGCCAATTCTTCAATAATCAAAAGTGCTGATGAATAAATGAAATACTTGCTAGTCCAATTAAACAAAAACTTTTGATGATTTTAAAAGGCTTTTGATAAATGCATTATATATTTGCGAGGTAGTCAAAAAGAAAATGGCAACTTGCAGGTCATCGCGGGGCACCTGTTTTTAAAAACGGGTGGGTTCTTGCAGGAAAAGAACCTGCTATTTTCATAACAAAACAAACTTGCGAAATTATTGAGGTGTTTAGATGGATTAAATCGTCGGTGAAACCCAGCAAGACAGGAGCCGTATGCGATGTAAGTACCTATGTTTCATCAAGCTTTACAGGCAGTTGCCAAGACGAATAATGGCCTCAAAAGTGACAACTAACACTGCGATGCTGTTATCAATTGGAAATACAAAGATTAAACAATCGCTAATCGAAGTCCTCGCTTTGTGCCGAGTAAACTATCATGCACAGATAAAAATGTCGTCCTTGAAGTCTCAAGCAAACTGGCCTAGAGCCTAGAAATATGGCGTAAGACGACGAAGAGGCTTCCTAGTGCTCTAAATCCCATCCTCCCATCCGACATTAAAAAGTGTATCTCAATCGTCGATTTCAAAATTGCAAGCATATTGAGAATTCAAATTTCACTGGTATTTCATACAGAGCCCAATGTGAATGAATACTCACAACATTGGATAAGCTCTAAACAACACTCACGACAAGTTAACGTTTTCCCCATTCATCAAATGATGACCATAACCATTTGCTAATGACATAATTGTATTGAATTAATCTATTTTGAATATTTAACATTTTTATATTAACTAGCTTAACAGCAAAAATTTGTCGCCAATAATTCATTGACTTAAAGGAAGTTACGCTGTGTTTCATTGAGAGCTGTGCTTAAACTTTGTGCTCATCCATATCCCATTTCATTTCTTCAAAATTCTTGAATGGATCTTGATTCAGTTATAAACTGCCCGAAAATACTTTTTTTAATGGTTAAAAGTTATTAAAAAACTTGCCATCTTAGACAGCAGTAACTTGCAAGTAGCTATGACACCACACAGCAACGAATTTCTGCTACGAAAGTTAGACTGTACGGTATCTATAACAAATGAAGATATTAAAAATTAAATCAATGGAAGATTTCCATGATAGCAAGAAGTAGAGGTTGTGAGACACCTTGAAATTGCAGTTATGAGTTGACGTAATTGTCAGGGCTATCTAGCTTACCATACGAATTCAACAGCGACTAAAGCTTGTAGTGGGGTGAACAAATCAAGAAAATACATTTCAACGTGGAGTCCAGAAGCATAGTGCATTTCGAAATAGAGAGAATTGGAAATACATAATGATTGCATGATCCGAGCGTTGCGAAAAGAAAATAATCTTCATTTCGAAATTAGCAAACAACTCACGCGAAAGTATAGGTTTATTTGGTTTTGAGTGATGTTATCGTACATTCAAGCTTTGACGATACCTAACAAATGATAGAATTAAGGAATCTTTTATTGAGCCCGTAACATTTATTCTTCTAAATAGGGTTCTGAATTTCTCAATGTGCTTGCTCATTGGTGATATGCGATATGCGACTTTAAGTAATGTAATTGTCAAAGGTTAAAGGTCATTTGCAACTTGCGGATTGTTGAACAAGAAACTGCCTTTGACCAATCAAGGGTTAAAGGTCACTTGCAATTGGATGATCACCAGAGCCGGAGATAATACTCTTTGCATTTTACAGCAAACCACGTCAAAAACGGGCTGTTATTTAATCCATTGCTTTGCTTTTGGCGTAGGTTGAAGAAGGGTTGATCGGGGAAGCGAAAGAAAGGTCAAGTTACGATTGCCCGTTAGGCCAATATTTGGTGATACTTCTGGTTTGTGACAACGGGGATCCTGTGTGTGGTTTGTAGCTGTTATAGATATTTTAATCCTCGGCTATATATGGGCTATTAGTGATTGGAAAAAGCGATTGCTTTTCGCACATAGATCTGTTAAAAATTAATGTTTGGTGCTGTCTGTATACGGATATTTGACTAGCATGTCTACCAGTGAAGCTGGAGAGCAGATTGCTATTAAATGCTAGCCAGTGCTGTCAGAGCCACATTCAAGGTACCATCAGTTGCTTATAAAACAATTTCAGGAACAAACCTTTTCGTCTTAAAGTTAAATGAATTGAATAAGTGGAGTCTTTGCTCTTTCAAATTCATATTCCCGTCTTTAAAACACACATCTTTGATGTAAGTCATTGTTGCAGCTGACAGCAAAATTTTCGCATCTACTCTTATTTCTAGAGATTTACTCTTTCTCCTTCAAGCTGATTTCTTATTAACGGAAAAGTGCTCGTCTATTCGTCCTAGAGAATGTACCAAAATATTTCTTTCATTTAAGCTTTAGGAATATGTTAAATTCTTAATCATGTGTATATTTACAATTGTTGACATTGTAATTACCATTAAGCTCCTGTTTGCTTGGGAGTTTCCTGTACTATCAGCCTGTTTGTGACAACCTTTACCCCCAATTACTCATTTGCTCTTGAATCGCAAGAGAGACTGCAGCCTTGAGTCTAAAATACGTTGTATTCTTCCCCGAGTAATCTCTAGCCTTTCAAAAAGCGAATAATTTACATATGTTTTGTCTGGATAAGAGCCGTCCATCTTATCGTAACCAGACAAACATCTAGTATTAAACACATCGAATTATCTTCTGCATAGATGTGGGTTCATTAAAGAAAGCCTTGTGGACCCGTCTTTAGAAAACAGCCACAACAAGCAAGTATTCGTGGTACATGTGACGTAGAACGACTTGAATACTACGAGGGTGGATGTTCGAAAGATTTCAACACGATTCGAATGGAGATTCGACGCGTGATCGACCAGAGATGCAGATGAAATAAAGCTGTGTGATTTGTGAATTCTCAGAATTGCAATGCAGGACCCAACGGAGTTACACGAGGCAGCATCCCTCGGAAACAAACGGCTGCTGGAAAACTTGTTAGCTGATGGGCAGTATGACGTTGACAGTGAGGATTGGACATACGAAAGGAGAACCCCCCTGCATGTCGCCATTGAGAGTGGTGAGACAACTGTTGGTTTCATCTCAACTTTGTTTCTACATCACGCTTCGTCTTTAACCACAACTGTTGCTAAATTCTTGGCAAAGGATATTTTTTGATAAACAATGTAAATGAATAAGTGACGAATATTGTGCTTATTCTTCTTCAAAAGAAACAGTCCATGGGCCAAAATAGTATCCTTATTGCCTGCATGATAGTCTTAAATTCTACGCTACAATGGATTCTAAATTTCTGGTAAATACACTGGGTTGGAATAATTTCCTAAAAATATAGATTGTTATGATGGCATTTGTATATCAAGGTTCAGGAAAGGGAAGTTTGTTATTCGCTAGTTTCACTAGGCATTCTTATTTTGCTGCGATATTCGATCTTCGATATTTGCTGCAAGAACTTTGGAAGGATCTTGAATGTGATATTTATCATAGTATATATACGGGACAATAGGCCTAGAATATGGAACTTGCACTAGATCAATCGCTAGATATAGCAGTGACAAGGTAAATGTTTCATCTTGGCTCACATCAACCATGTTGAAGATCAAAACTGAGTACTAAGTACCTCAAAAGAATTAACACGATGGTTGTGTTTATTTTGAGGCAGTAATTCCTCTTTTGAAACTTTTAATCTTTGTGGGAGGTCCTTTTCTTTGTTTAAATGACATTTCATTTGAGAAAAATTGACATAAATTAGTTCGATTATCTCCGGACATATCTTGTTAAAAACCAACCGAAAATCCTCGTGATAAGACCACCTTGATAGAATGAAAACTAAGTGTGCAACAAATGTGTGTAAGAAATTCGAAGTTGAACAAGTTCGAAGAATGCAGAAGAGGTTGCAAAGGAACGGGTTGCAAAAGAGGTCTGGGCAAGTGACGTAATCCGACACTGGTTCTTGATCCTTCAACGAAAAGTATTCTCAATCTACTTTTTCAGAATAGCACGAAAACAATTTAGGTGTTTCCAAAGGAGGCTTAGTGACAACGCAAGGGCAGACAAATTTTGCCAGGGCAGACAAATCTTCCCCTCAAAAATGCACATATTGTATATTGAAATACCGAGGCTACCATCAAGTTGCAGAAAAGAGTATTCACATTTGGTGTCACAAAAATATTTTCTAGAAGTTTTAAGTCCTGACTGCTAGTTTTGGTAGGTCACCGAAAATATATGCTTAAAGTGGAATAGCTCAATGGGTCAGAAACTGATGAAAAAACAAATATGAAAGCACCATAAATAACACAATCAGCTCGCTGCTTTCAGCCATTGCTCTGTTTTTTAATTAGGCCAACAATGGGCCCGATAGCAAATGTTTTTCACTACCATAATCTTAGTCAATTTTAGGGGTTGAAACCATTTAATGGCAGGTTTAGCTATTTCTAAAGAGATTTTGCAATGCTGCTTTAATAGAATCTAGAGCCAAAACCGAAAAATCCTAGAATTATAATTTTGTGACGTCACCGTTGTGTACTCCTCCTTTTTGTCTCTCAAAAGCGTTAAAACTGGATAAACCTGCTAAATGCTTTCTAGGTAAGGAAGAATAGGTTTGAGCCGGTTAATAGCAGATTAAACTATTTTTGGAAGTCTAGAACCGCCCTATCAGAAGCTATAGCTGAAACTGTAAATCATAGGGTTGGGCTTTTCTGACATCTTTGTATTGAATTCTTCCATTACCATTCCTGTCAAATGCCCCGCCCCCTCCAAAAAAGGAAAGGTTTCCACTAGATGAACCAGCTTAATTTCTTCTAGGTAAACTGAATTGTGTCCGCACACTGTTGGTCAATGGGGCTGATGCCGGGGCGAAAACCAAGTCAGGTATGACACCGGTCCACATGGCAGCGGAACAAGGCAACATCAAAATTCTCCAAATCTTACTGGAGTATGACGCACCTATTGACCAAGAAGACGAGTCTGGAGCAACCCCCCTGGATGTTGCCAAGACGTATGGCAATAAGAAGTGTGAAGAATTCTTGCGCGAAGCTGCAAGAATATTGTCGGAAAAGCAAAAGTTGGAAGAACAGTTGAGCAACGAAAACAGTTTTTAACACCAAGATCTAAGTAACGAGAAACTGAATTTTATTAGACTATAAATGCGGGTTTCATTTTGTACATAAATGGGGATGTCGATGCCAAGGTGGCAAAAATAGACAGCAGTGTATTCAGAAGAAAAAGTTACTTATACCATAAATTTGTACCATATTGCGACTCATGTCATGTGGATCTTCTCTTGGGACCTTTAGCATCCACCATTCTGGAATACCAATCCTCGCGAGACTCCCCCTTGTGTGCTCGAGAAATACCACTAAGGTGTAAGCCAAACAAAATGTGTATTGGAAGAGAATAAAACACTGTCAAGGGAATCAAAATTTCATGACACCAATGCTGTTAAGGGAGTTTCCTGCAATTAAGGCAAAGGTCACTCGGGCTTTTTACAATACTTTTACGACAGCAGAGGACATGAGACTGTCTAAATTTAGTTGTTGCTGCTGTTGTTACCATAGTGGTTCACGAAGCATCAGGTTGAAAAGGTTTCTGTGTTGAAGCTTGCATGGCGATTTTTTAGAGATCTATGCTTTTTAAACGGGAAAATTTTGTGTTCCACTTTTAGATCTCCCTGGGGAAAGGGAAGGAGGTTTTTTCAAGGCTGCCGAACGTAGCTTTGAACAAAGGAGCGGGGGCATAATGAACACAGTGGCACATACATCACATCGGCTATGGAACCAAAAGGTACAAGTCTGCCCCTCCGTGCCCCCATCCCCGGGGGCTCTATGGTCAGATGCAAAACTCCGTCGGCAACTGTTACGTTGAACTCTTTTCGCCATCGACAAGAGAACCACCCTAGGTGGTGAAGGTGGCATCAGTACTCTAACAAAATGCAGACAGAATCAGACAGGGTCGCAAAAAAACGAGATTCTTTGCTTAGAAATTTACCTCTATGAAGAAGATTACAAGGTGCGTTACTATGGAGACTTACTGCATCAGCTTCATACAAAATATACTAAATTTTACTTTGTAAGTGGGCCTAACTCATCGAGGCAATTAAATCAGCTAAAATACAATTATGCAAGAGTACAAATTATGCAAAGCCAATTCAATAACTCTACAAGGCTTCTTCCATTTTACTTTTTCGGGACTTCACTAACAGTGGGCTGCGGAAAAAAGGGGCGGGCATTGGTATGTCTTAATTTGGCTGAAGTAGTGAGCGATAGGGTTAAATCTCGCCCAAACGGATTGCATAAACGAAAACTACTGCGAAACGAAAGGCGAATAACGCCAGCAGGTGCAGAAAATCTCTAGAGATTCGTTTTCATTTCCAGGAGTAGCCATTGCTTTTAGGAAGAAAACTTGGCTGGGGGGTTGATATCGTCCCATCACGTGTTCCAGGCAGATAACAACCGGGGGGTACCGACACAAAAAGAGAACGACAAACGACACGGACAAAAATAAAATCTGTCGGCCTTTTTAGGCCAGCTGGGTGGATGCTCATAGGTACTGTGGCCGGTGATTACTCAATCAAACGGTGAACATAAATCATTTAACGACTTGGATTAAACTAATGAGAAAAAACGTACAACAAAATGATGAAAAAATATTGCTGTAATGGCGAACTCAATATACCACAGCTTAGGAAACTCAACCGAAGGTTAAATTGAATGCTAAACAGAGCAACAGTTTGGTCAGAAGTGTATCGATGTGATTATGACGGATAGTACTTAAAAGGATGAGCAATTAATTGTCGCGCCAGTGGTATTGATAGGGCCTAGAGATATAAGCGCTGTGGAGGAGGCCTTTTGGGGGTCAATCATACGAGAGAAAAAAAGCAAACTCAAATTACGCAGAAAAATGTATAATTAATTAGCATTAATTCATTAGTGATGGGAAAGGTATGCAAAGTGAACCTGGCCATGCTACTTGTTTCTATGGGGACCCAAAAATATAAGGTAAACACCGTGTTTTAAACAAACAAAGTTGTTTTAAAAGCCTGAAAAGCCAATAAATGGTGCAATGTTGCGATTGTCTGTTATTACGCGAAAGTCGGAAATAGTCAAATAGACCATGTTTTATACTGCCATTTACACATGTTCAACAAACATATATTTCCGACCGTAAGCAACTAATTAGAGATCAGCATCTTTTCTACATACCAGAAGTAACGCGTTAATAGTTTATGGCTGGGTTAAATTGACAAATCTAGAGTCCTGGTACGAAATCTGGTTGGTTAGATCTAGACCAATCAGCGTTCTTCACATCCATACTAGTTGTCACGTGCCAATGCACGAAATAATAAGTTGTCTAGAGATATGAGATTTTTGCCCCCCCCCGTGTTCAGTAAAAGAAGAAGGCACGCGAATAGTACAGTCTATGATAGTACAGCTACCCCCGTCCCTTGAGTGCTAAAGGTGTTCCCAGACATCACACTGCAATGAGTGAATATAAGCCCGCTAAAAGGAGTTTGAGAATAAAAAGATGCTGCTATTAATCTAACCCGTCTCGCCCCAAACACAAGGGAGTAATCTCCGAAGCATTGCGTGGCAATGATTGAGAATCGGGGGTTCTAGGAAGTCTTGGCGTGTCTTTACACAGCGGCAATAATTTGCCTACCCACAGAAGGCAGCCGTTTATTTAGGCCTAAACAATTGGTAAAAGCGAATTTCGTACAGTAAACATGAGAATCCAAAAAACCATTTGCAAAGTTCTCCCCTACAGAGTGTTGTAATATACTGGTGGGCTTCTTTAGAGTTGAATTGAATTGGATATCATTGAATAGGATTGAATTGGGTTGAATTGAACATCATTTACAGCGAAAAGAAAGGGAGAAGACGAATTCTGACTTCGCTTTTACAAGGCTGGGTACAAGCTCCCGATTGTTGCATTTCACCAGATTGCTTTGGAGAGTACTGCCCCCTGAAGCTAAATAAACATTAAAAATTATGCGTGTTTCCTTGTGTGCTTTCTTTGATCATACAAGTGACGAATCGACCATGTGTGATATAAAATTCCCATATAAAGATATACATTATGCTTCTATTTGCTCTCTGTCCATCGGCTCGAAAATTCTACAAAAATAAGTCGACGATTTCAGCCTGCAGTGCTGCCACCGTTGTAACTCGAGCATTCAGACAGCAACAACAACTGGATTTCGAAGATAGCTTTCTGTTCATTGGCAATTAACGACAACTGCAGAGGAGATCGAGAATAAAAACGAGGTTACTAATGAAAGGAGGCAAAGATAGTAAAGAGGGATTTGGTATGCTTCCGCAAATGCACTTGGCATAATGTTTGCCACCAACTAAGGCCTCAATGGGTAACGCCTTTTAGAGAGCCATATTAAAAGAAATTGGGGGTGAAGGTGTATTCTAACGCTAAAGATGGTAAACATGAAAAACATGCAAAACATGGTAAGTATGGCAGCCATACGCGTGGAAACGTGACAAAGGCCATTTAAAACAATACACGTCGAGATGAATAGTATGTTTTGTAAGCACTTCCTGGGCTAATGCGACATTTCACTATGGGCACCATTGACGATGTTTCCGGGCAAACAAAGGGAAACAATTACAAAAGTGCTCTAAGTATGCGAAAATTATGGTCCAGCCGTTCCATCGTGTTTTGAGCCATTGATTATTCCTAACAACCTTGCAAGGCTGGGCATGCGTAGAAAGAATGGCGCGTAATTGAGCTTCAAGGTCGATGCTTCTGTTTACAAAGCCATTAGGTACAGCATGTCTCCAAACATAAACAACAACATGATGTGAAAACGCATCTACTGGCAACTGATGATCAACAATGACTCACATAATTACGAACTTGAAGGAAAAGCAAGACTCACCAAAATTGGAAAATGCGCAGCATCGTATAATGACATGATTGATAATGACATGATAGAAAAACATGACGCATAAAGGTAAAGCAAGACTCACCAAAACTAGTCTCTCTTAGAAAGATGTGCCGAATGCACTGACTGTGACCTTTGCGGTATTCGATCAGAGTTGCGATTGAAATTGTTAATCGAAGATTCGCTACGAGTGACGCTGGAGCCTGGAGCGGGGACTTGCCCCCTGCAAGGAGAGAATTTCCTTTATGTACAAGAATTCATAAATGATACTACTCCACTCTTAAGTCTGGAGGCATTACCACCTAAAATTAGTTAACAAACATGACTGTCCAGTAATAGCGGCTTTAGCCCAGTACTGTTGACCCGAAGCTAAAAACCCAAAGGTCAAAAGTCGATGTCAAAGGTCAAATGTTAAAATTGAATAAAGGCCTATGATGAATGCTGGTGATAAAATTCTTTATGACTAAAATATCTGGTTTTGGTTTGATTAGTCTTGCTGGGTACTTAAAGGGACATCCAGTCACGAGGTTATCTGTGTGACTATAATTTTCCGAAAAAAACATATTTCATTAAGAAATACGCAAAAGCTTGGCTTTTATATGACGTCAAAATTCTTTGAAATTAGGATTCACGTTAACCAGTTATGCTGAAGACAGTTACTGTAATACTGTTCTTCTTTTAAAATGAATATTTGGCTAAATGCTCTGTTGTTTTAATATGTCCAATGGTTATCAATTGGATTTTTAGGGCACGATCAATGCAAATCGTCAGCAGTAGGAAGTTTGCAGAAAAATCTATAATTAATTGGAAAAGCTTTGACAAATAAGGAAGGGAGCATGGAGTCTTAGGTTTGAAATGATTAGAGAGAAGGTGCTGATTTCTCAGTTTCTTTTCGTAAGAGAGAGGGACAGTTTATGGAGTTGACTTACTGCGGAAAATTATTAGAGGATCTGTTAAAGATCAAGACTTGGATTGGATTAGCTGTGGAGAAGGTGATTTCTTATCAAAGGTGGATCGACTGGCAAAATTGTGATTGAGCAAGAGCTGCTACTGAAATGAAGCCATTGGAGTTTTGTACAAAAAATCTTAATATTGACTATCAACTGTGCGAGTGGAGCTAGGTTTGAAGGCCCTAAAATCAATTGGGAAAAGTAATTAGAAGACCCTTTCAAAATTCATATCACAAAATCCGAAAGACCTCAAGACCTTGTAATGTAGTGTGTTTGACGTCACAGTTGAAATAAGTCAAACTCGTACCAAATCTGTTTGTCAGTGATGCAGCTTCATTATATATGGTTTGATTTACCAGCGCTATGATTTAGCTTAAATCCAAAGTTATTAGGAGCCAGGTGTATACGAGAGCAATTAGTCGAAAAAACAACTGCCTTGTGGTGTACATTTTGGCCAAATTGGAGAATGCAGCTTTATCTAGCCTTTCAAGAAAACATGGCTCCAATGGAGATAATAAAAATGGCTTTAAAAGCATGGTAAAAATTTAACCAGATTGAAATCTGCCGATGCAGGGGTGAAACAACAAAAAACACTAGCAAACAGCCTCGCTCTATTACACTAAATTGCGAGAGAGTCGAAAAATAGCACGATTAGACATGGCGTTTCTAGAAAAACAGAATGCAATGACCTCCTCACAAAAAACTAATTTGATTCAACATTCTTATTTAAGTGAGATCCAATTTAGACAGCTAGCTGCCTAGTTTACAAAATAGTGTTCTAGTCATAAAAAGATTTGAACATAAATATTTATTAAATTCAAGGCCTGATTACCAATTTCTAAAATTTGAAACCAAACATTTAAAATTAAAATTTGAATACATTTACGAATTATTTATAAACTATTTAAATGCAGCTATCAATCGCGTTTACCAGGCCAAATTACTTTTTTTAAAACCATTTATGTCTTTAATTGTTAATAATTCTTTATATGGAATCTTTGATCTTCATTTAATTTTGAATTAACAATATTAGCAAGTGGTAAAATGCTTTGTCCACATTTAGATTGTAGGTCTGAGTTTAAGTCAAATAGCAGCTGATAATCAGTTTGCCTTAATGGAGCCAATTACCTGAATGAGTTAATCTCGCATCTTATTAATTAAAGAGTTTTCCTGGCACAACAGGAAAGCCAGTAAATTCACCAAATCTCCTAATCATCTCAATACAATATTACTTTTCTACCCTAAAAAGGTTAATGGTCTCATTAAATCCTTGTCAAGCCCCATTTAACATCTAAGTACCAAACATATCTAAGGCAGTAATTCCATACCTGCACTAATTTATACTTAATTTACTTCTGTAAAAATGCTCCGTAGTAAAGTATTTTTTATAATTTTATTCTTATAAATGCTTTAACATACAACTTTTGAATAAAACACTATTAATATCATTTTATTTTCACTACTTCTCAATTGTTTATAAAATGATGCAAAACCCTGTTGCTATAGTAGTTTCGTTGTTTATAATCAGAGGCCTCGCTTCCTATTCAGCCTCGATCGTGAGAATCGTTCAGTGGAATCGTCAGTGTCAACTTACTTGGGCGAGTTTTTCTTCGGAGTCTTGCGAATTATTTTCCCACTAAGGCCAGTGACCCATTTCTTCTGCTCTTCAGGACTATTAGCAAGAACCAGTAGCTCTTTCGCCGTAGTCAGATCCACAGTGACTATACAAAGCAAAAATATCGTGTTAGCAAATGTGGAGTGTATGAAAAGCAGTCCTCGAATGCACAAGGACTTCAAAAGCTAGGAAACTGTAGTCTGGTACAAAGAACATTGAAATTGGAACACGTGTATCGCATACACATGGTACAGTGAAAACAGTATTCTTTGAGGTACAAAACTGTACAGCAATATGCGGGTTAACTCTTAGCCTCTATCAACATTTCCTTGTTGGATTTCCTATCTGCATTACCACTGAACTTTAATCAAGATTAAATACCTAGGGGACAACGCAAACTCAAAACTTTTATTCGAATTTTCCCTCCCCTTTACAGACCCCTTTACCAAACCCCGATACGATGCTCCCTCCTCCCCCCCCCCTGAAAAGCAGTCTTGTAAAAGAAGATATATTCCACGTCACAATATGTGAGTTTGAGCACCTATCTTCATTGCCCTTTCTTAAAGAGAAAACGCCTATCTGCAGGATAAGCTGGGAACAAGAGTTTCATTATAGGAGTGAAGCAGTAATGAATCGAAGCAGCAAGTAGACCAATTAACCTGTGCATTGTGTAATACAAGTCTCTTCCATGTCCACGTGGTCCTTGTGGCATTTAATATGACATCCTGCAAAATAACGTTTAAATTGAGAATCGGAAAGGAGAAACTGAAGGTAAAGTTGATATAGCGGGTACTGGCAGACGTAAAAGAAAACACCTTTCCTGAAGTGATATCTATGAAGACAGTTTTTGTTGAAAGACCTCACGTATGAAAACGGTGGAAAGTAAGGAGATAATAAATAAATAAATAAATAAATACGCGCAAGTCTCAAGTAGGTCAATTGTTTTTGAACGAGAGCCTACTTTGCATTGCTTGCAAGAACTAGGCCTTTAGTTCAACTCGAATTCTCTTTTCTTCTAATGTTGACTCAGATCGTTCGCTTGGCAAATTATTCCCGAAGTGCTCTCATTATTCTACTGCAAGTCTCTCGGGTCATTTGTCAAGAATCAAACTATTCCCAAGTGAACTCAAAACTCTTTAAAAGCTGAGGGGCTTGTTTCGATGTGGGATGCAGGAACAAGCAAAGGAACAAACAACCTTTAGTTTTCAAACGAAAAAAAAATTAGGAAAATCCCACTTCTCTTCAAATGACCAGGGTAAATTTTACCCAACTGCCCACCCCACTGCTAAGACACCCTTGAAGGAAGAAGAGTCATTCAACGAGAAATGGGGGCTACTTACTTCTGCATTCCAAAGCCATTGGCGGCCGAAACATGTTCCATAGAGGCTTAGGACAGACTTCACAATTCGTTGGCATGTGATAATGCATTACGTAGAACTTATGCCCGAGGTAATCAATCGCGATTCCCTTTTCCTGCAAAATGCGCCAAGAATTGTTGGCTAAATAAATGTATGGCGACATCATATTTACGATGGTCTCTTAAGTTTATATCAAAAATAAAAAACCATGAGTGAAGATTAAATTGTTTACCAAGCTTACAATTTAGAAAAAATTCGTTCAAATAGCATTGAGATCATCCAATACAATTATTTTTTTCATTTCAGTTAGCTTAAATCGAAAACAAAAAATTCACATGGAATACATACAAGATGCAAGGATATGACTGTTTTTTGACTAAAAATGGACATGGACCTAACAAAGATTTTTAGCAAGCATTGCCGCATTACTAAGACCTCCGTATGTTGTGTCCCTGATGATAATCTACATATTTATTTTTCTACCTAATCTCCTCCCTGAAAACAAGTTGCAATTAATTTTAGATGAATCTTACACTTAAAAGGAAATGGAGGGACGATATAATTTGATAAAAGACGTGGAATACAGACAATAATAGGCCAAACCTCGTTTTGTTGCTGCTCCTCTTTCTCTTCCGGGTTGATAGCCTCTCCTTCGTTTGCGTACAATATCTACGATCAAGACACAGATATATTTAGAACAAGAATCGATCGCTCATGTTTGTTTGGTGAACCACAATTTCATGTCAGCAGTTCAACGGCAGATTGCTGTGTTTATTTTGATATTTGTCTCCCATGTTTTTTCTGTGTAGACTCGAATTCCCGGCCCAATAGTCTTGAACAAATTCGGCGGAAACGAAGAGCTTGTGGAACCCCAATTTGCACTAAAAAGCTCTAATTTTTCCACTCTCGCATCTTTAATTGACATATCCTAGCAGAAAAATTAAACAAAAGTATTTGGCTTGAGGTGTATTTTAACGAAAACTTTTCATGGTTATCCGTGGAATACATCGCTTGAACATATTCCCCCTACGCAAGGATTCAAGTTGTAACAGCCCGAACTTACTTTATTGTGAGGCTTCAGTTTTTCTATAAAAGTTACGACGAATACTCAAGAATATTGGATTTGAGAACTTGCGAAGTTTCATAGCCTTCATCATCTCCAAATCTAAGGATATGCTTTAATCTTACAAAACTAATCTGAATAAATTATGACAGTCTAGATTATCTATCTGCATTGAAAAGGAAAAGCAGAGTGCTCAGATTCAAAATCAAGTAGTTTACCTGGAAAATTTTCGGAATATCTTTGGCATCGGCCCTGATTACGTCACCTTGGGTGACAGATCGCACGTGGAAGAGCTTGCTGTGATGACAAAACAAATACATTGTTGATATTTGATGCTTTTAAATGGGAAAACAAATACAAAATCGTGTTTTTCATACGAAAAAAATACTTGTAAGCAAAAGCGAGGTTTCTCAAAACACTTGGGTATGGCAGTAGCAAGTGTCATGGTAGTAGAAAGAGAAGTAGCAAGAAAGTAACAAAAAAAGACAAAAAAGACATTGAACCTTAAGTCTAAAATCATGGAGGGCGTTGAAGCCTGCTTGTCGTTCTCCGAATTGTAAAAGAACACTTTTCGGCTGCTGACAACCACATACTGAAAAAAAATTATTCATTTCAGACATTTTTGATACGTCGTTTTACTATCTATTAATCTATTGATCATGTTCATTTACTACAATTTACTACTATTTTGAGCAGGCAGAGTGAAATTATTGACTAGTAGAGTAGCCTGTAAAGAGAGAAAAAATGTAAATCTAGATATTATTGATTATCTTTTAGAAAACAACTTTTGACCGATATTCTTTAAATTGTACATTTCTCCTCCTATTATCTTTAGTTGCGTTACCAAACTACGTTCCTACACCAAGTTCTAAATGGTACATTTTACTATATGATTTCCAAACGCATGCACACAAAATGCACACATTTAAATATTCACTCTTTGAAAACTGAAGTTGTGCATCTTGTCACTTTCCTGCAAAATAACATGGAACAATACGCGTTCCCTACCAGATTCAAGCCAACAAAATGATGTCGTGAGTAAAAGAGACAACATTATGTCGTCAGTCGTGCGAAGAACACGCAAGGCCTAAACTTCGAATCATTTTTGAAGCAATGTCGAGTTTCAGGTTCTTGATCTTATCCAAAGAGAAAGTTTAACTTGACCAATCGTGGATATCATAAAACAGCTTAGTCATCAAACTATCATCATAAATTAAAATCGCTTCTTGTTCCAAGCAAATAAAAATAGATGCTAGCAAAACCAGACAAATCATGAATCCAGACTGTCTGTTTTTCTGGCCTTTCTTATTCCGATTTAAACTACGTCCGGACCTTTTCGACTCTCTTTCGAATAGCTTTACACACTTCCTGTCTGTTCTTCCTTTCCTATTCCTGCTAAAGTTTCTACACCGCTAATCTTTACAAAAGACTAACTGAGCAAACAACAGTTGCCCGAGGTCTAAATTTCACTTTTCGCACATCAACTTGTCCACAGATAAAAATCTCTCACCACTGCAACGCCTCTGTTATCTGACCTTATAGTTTCTGTTGAACAAGTGATCAACCTTTTTTACGCATTTCATCACGTTTGGACTGTGCGTAGACGCGAAGAGAGAACAGCAAGCGAAGCAAAATGGCGTTGAATGCTAATTTACAGCAGCTGGGTTAGCATCCATTGGGAGAAAAGTTGATACCAGAAAGACAGACCCAAAACAAGAATGTTTTTTCAGCCGAGGTCAGTTACAACAGTGCATAGAGGTTAGCTACGTGGTGTCTTTGGGTGAATAATACTGATAATTTTACCTGTTTCTTCCAGCCATATTTTTTGATGTTTTGACGATTAGGAATGGCGAGCCATCCTTCACCTTTGAACGAATCTGCATGGAAGATATAATGTATATAATAGGTGACATAAGGATATTATAGGTGACATAAGGACGGTGGTCCACTTTTGAACTTACAGAGAGAAATCCCCATAAATATAATCCAACTGATGGAGCAAAAATGTTTCTTCTTTTCCAAATAAAAGGTGCTTTAGCAAAAATTATGAATCAGCAGATGCAAATGTACTGCACAACAAGCATGCAATAGAACATTACAATAATACTCTCTTTTGGGCTCAATAATTGCGTTAACATCAAAATTATAAACATGAGGCTTGGATTTAATCAAAATAATAAACAGCAAATAAGTGAATTTGAGAAAAACAAATTGAGAAAAATAATTAATTATGATACCATGGATTCATTTAGATGAAAGTCAATTCTATATTAATTTGAGAATCTCGCTAAAATAAAATCTCTTCTATTCAAATCACTGAGATGAACTTATGAGCTAGTTATGCTTCTAGGAAAGAAAAATTTTAACGATGGCTGGTTGCAAGCGACGGAACTACGCAAAACAGAGCGAGAAAAGGTGCTCGATTGAATTAACGAACAGTTGTGCTTACTCTGCAACTGAGAGGAGAAACTGGTTTCGCCATCAAACGGGTGCATCGTCTTCAAATGCTGCAATTCTTCCGTCAATTCGTTGACCCGCTTCTGCAAGTTTTCTATTTCACATTGTTTTGATTCGGTTTCCATCTGAAACGGATGAGCGTGAAGTGTTGGTGAGGGAAAGCCAACAGACTGATGTGCAGAACGGCGCAAAATCGCGCAATCCTAGACAGTGTCTGGATGTCTGAATGTCTGAATTTCGACATTGGAGAAATGCATAGCGAAGTTTCATATCTTTGATTTAAACATTTTTGGTTGAAAAGGCCGATTAACAGGATCATTGCGAGGTTAACAAGTACATACGAAGAAGAGGTTGCAGGAAAAAAGTGAACATATGGAAATAGTCAAGTCCTGTTACGCCAAGCCACGTACACAAGAATATCTACGTTACCAAAAAATTCCAAGTTTATATGGTTGTAAGACAGTAAGATCTTATGGTTCTTGATCTTATTCTCAAAATCTTGAGAACTGCTTCAGGGAACGGAAATATGGAAATATGAATAAACGTAAAAAGAGGATAAGGTATACATTTACCTCGGTCTTTTCAATTCTTGTTAGTTGCTAGAAGGAAAAATTAGATTTCTTGTAAAAAGTGAATTGTGAAAATTTGAGACACTGGTTATTTTGAAAATTAAAACAAAAGGAGATAGGTCAACCAGCTTATATCATAAAAGACGACGAATGAGACAGAAATATTTTGCCTCAGAAGTTCATCAATTCTTTGTATAGCCTTAAGCTCCATAGCAAGGATTGACTATAAACAACATATCCAGATTGATGAAACAACTCTTCAAATTCAAGACACAAACTGGCAATACCGATTTAAGGTCCTAAATTAACCCAATTTACATGGACAAAATATGCATTTTAAGCCCGTACTTTGTGGAAAAGGAAATTGAGGGCAATGTAACACAAATTTGGCACGAAGTATGATAATATTGAACGATTGTGTAAAATCGATTGAAGGTTCATGCGATAAAAATCTATTGCTAATATATATTGCTGATAAAAATAATTTGATTCATAGTTTTCATCAGTGTCAAAAGATTGGTTTTAATTAAAAATAAGTATAAATTAAACAAACATACCTGATTCAATTCATAAAGTTGTGCTTGATTCTTGGCAACAAGTTTGTTGGACTTCTCTTTTTCCTTCAAATTTGAAAAGAACGTTAACGACTTGAAAAAACGGAACCTTAAAGAAGCCACGAAACAAAGTACTTCTCTATATTTCAGCTTTGGTTTGATCTTACTAGACAGCGTAAAGACTCATGGGAAGGTATCCTTCCAAGAATAAAACAAACGCTATGCTACATGGGACTGATGAGTTTACAAACAGAACTAAATTCAAATACTGAAAATGAAAGTTTATAAATATAACAAATATAAGCAGATCTGCAAAAGAGAACTATTTTCAGCTGAATACAAAAATTTTCTTTAATAAAGGAAAAACCATAATGGAAAAATGAATATTATTAATCAGGCAATCGATAAAGATTACATAGACAGTGAAGACGGGCGAGAATATTTTATCTTAATGAATCGCAAATCAATCTAACTTAACCTGTCAATAATTATATTCTTAAAAAATTATTCAGATAAAACTGCTATACAACAACAAATAATACATAACAACTTGGCCAAGTTTTAAAGAGTATAAATGTAGATGTAATTAGTGTAAAGCATGAAAATAATTAGGTATGATAAATGTTACCAACATAGCATGAAAATGATCACGTTTCGGTGACATGGATCTTGTTCTGGTGGTCTTGGGACCACTGCTGTTAAATCCAAAAGTGCCTTGTACCTGAAAGCAAAACCTGAATAAAAATTCCTAACCTGATTGAGCTCTTTCTGCAGATTCCTGTTCTCCTTCTCTTTCTTCCTCAACTCAGAAGAGCTAACTTTGTTTGGCTTCTTTCCCGAAGAGAACTCCTTGCGATTCATAATTTCAGCAAGCTTGTTTACGACTTGCATCTTCAGCGTCTTCTCCGTTTCCAGTTGTTTTCGTAGATGTTCCACCTCGCCACCAGCACTCTGGTTTCCCTTCTTTGTGTTCTCTAAGTCTACACGTAAAAATTGAAAAATCAGAAAACGCGCTACCAGTCTTTAGGCCATGGCTGACAGTGAAATAAGAGTATATGTCAAATATGGCCCCTTACAACACTCATATCTCACTATGATATTATTGTGGCTACCCTACTGGGTAAATGGCTGCCACAAGTGTTCTAACAACTTTCGTTAGCTACCTTTTCAATTCAAGCAATCGTAATTCGAGCACTCGCCCCTTAAATTACACTTACTCTTATCAAGTATAACGAAGCTTCTAAAAACGTTTATACGACGGGGAACTGAAGTAGCAGTGGTAATGGTAATTGACAGAATGAAGATGGGCGTAAAGATTACAGAGACCAGTAAAACAGCAAACTGATTGACAAGCAAGGAACAGTCACTAATTTGTTCCCCATATTGCAGCATCCACGTGATCAGATGCCTGCTGCCATGTGTTCAATTTTAGCTTTAGCTTGTAATTCCAAATTCAAGAAAAACCCGCTATTACATAAAACATTCAAAAAGCTTTATTCGGTTCATACCATCCATCAACTTCTTTATTTGCTCTTCTAAACTCTTCTTGTCATTCTCTCTTTCTGAAGACTTCGACTCTAGTGACTTTAGCGATTCCTCCAGCTGAAAGAAAGAAATCGCATTAATGATGCAATATCATCTTGTCATACATCGTCTCTCTGATTTGTCACATAAAAAAGCTTGATTTGGTGTAGGCATGTTTTTCAAGGAATCGGTAGACAATGCCATATTTCACAAACACTACACAAATCTATCATTAGCTTTATTTACAATAACAAACACTATTAAATTGTTTAGTACACTCAGACCTGTTAGCTGTTGTTGCCGTTTTGTATAATGGAAGCACTCGCACACAGCAAGCCTAATCGGCGTAAAAAATATTAAAAACAAAACTTCTAAACGAACCTGGGTAACTTTGCTGGTTTTGTCTTGCAACTCGGTCTTGTGCCTGGCAATCAACTCTTTCACTTCCAACTCAAGCATTGTCTTTTCTTTCTCCAAATCAGATATCTGCAAAGAAAATGATCACATCCTGACTTGTTCTTAGGGAGCAAAACACAAGCAAAGAATAAACAGAAATGGCTAAAGGGCCATCTAGATACCAATAAAAACATGAACAGAATGGAACAAAAAAATTAGATAGTAATAGGAGTAGATACAATTATACAGTACAGTATTTTTGCGTGTCGGGTTTTGCAGGAAACAAGGCCAACTGTTTGGGACTCACTTTTCCCCTATATATGTAAACATATGCACCAATAGCTATCTCTGCGCTTCGCTTGTCTGGGTATTCTTTACAAAACCCTTTTTCCAGATCTCTAGACTTTAGACTAGCATTACACTGGTTCCTCCACACCCCTTAGAGGCTCCTCCAAAGCATACACCTGGTTGCCCCACACCCAATGGAGGTTTCCCCAAAGTATTTCCTTGGCTTCCCCACACCCAGACATATTACGCATGCACTTAACTGCGCAGTCTGTGACCACCCATAACAAGCGGCTGTCGTGATTTAGATCAAATAGAAGGCAGATGAGGCTATAAACAAAACAATTGGTAGCTACGCCAATACCTGCTCCTCGGCAATTTGCCTTGCAAGCTCCTCCGACTCGGCTTTGGCTATTGCAAGCTCCAGCTGCGCCGAAAGAGAATCCCTGGAAACGAGTGGAGTAAACATACATACATTTAGCAGACACAGGTCAAAGAACTTAAGGAAGTGGCAAATGACAAGGCAAACAGATAATGTGGAGATGAAATGCAAGGAGGAACGCCTAGAGATACCTGTCCTCTTGTAGCAGTCGGAAATCGGAGTGGAGTACTTGTATGGCTCTCTTCTCCTTCTCTACCTCTTCTTGCAATTCCACAACCTGCGTCTTGTACAGTGTCTACAACAGTACGAGAAATATCTCAACACAGAGTGGATGACCAAATCTCACACACCTCATATAGTCTAAGCGGGCAAATGAATGTCAATGCAAAGCGAAATGAATTGAAGAGATGTCGCTTGATATTTGGTGGCCCGGTGTATCTGAACTCCCAGTTTCTGCCATTTTGAACTAAAAGAATCATTGAATGCAAATGAACGAGTAAGTTATTTCTGGCTATACCGTGACACATCTCGGGTTCTCTGATTGAGGCACGCGCTCTCTTTGCTGTACGTAAACAAAAACCATTTCCCACCCACTACTTGGCCACTGGAATTGGGTGACTAATAATCGATAAAAAATAACTGCAAATAGAAGCAGAATAACCCAGTTTGCTTCAGTAATCACGATGTAAAAAGTGAAGCAAAGAATTCGCTGGTCATTGTGATAATCTTGATCATACCGTGAAGTACTGTTCAGCCTCAAGTTGGTCTTGCACCTCCTTCATTTGAAGGTCGTCCACAGCAACAGCACTAGGTGAGACGAAAATCGAATCAGAGTTGCAGGGAAACGGGTAGAGTAATGATAGCAGAATACCTTAATACGCCCTGGGGGAGGGGCTCAAAAATTGCACGTGCACAGGGGGGCAATTTGAAAATTAATGTAAAAGCTGTTTTAGGCCATATTGAAACAATATGGACATATTTCAGTTTTCAGAAATCAGGGCTGATTGAATTTAATGATGAGCCTAAATCGCTAGGGGGGCCGACACAGAGGTGCGGCGTACACATTGTAGTAACATACCTCTTGAGCTTAGCAAGCTGCTCCTCAATCTGTTTCTTCTCCTCGGTAACCTTTTTCAGTTCCTGGAATAGAATTTTGAATAAAGGTATTCCAAGAGCTAGCTAGGAATGCAATTGCGATTTTCTACAGGTTTATGCACAGAGACAATCCTATCCAAAGCAAATTTTAGCTTAAGAACTAAGCAAGGATTAATTTGACATGTATCGCTATTTATCGCAAGACATGTATCGCTATTTATCGCAAGACTGGGATTAACCTAATTGGTCAAAAAATCGTAGGAGAGCATTGCTCCAAAGGGTAGACAATGACTGGATTATACGAAGAGAGCGAAAATAGCAGTAGTGGGAATAAATCGGGTGCAAACCTTTTCCTTTTGTTTCTCTGCAGAGCCGCGAAGAGCCAGTTGCTCGTTTGCCTTCGTAAGGTCGACCTGAATGACCGATCGCCTCGCAGCCTCTTCATCTAATTGTTGGCCTAAACTATCCACCTGAAAGAGGAGAGAAGAGGTTTAAGAGCTACTCTGTATCCTCATGATTGTTTACTTCAGAGAAACTACTTTAATGGTCTACACAGGCTTAAACTAAAATGATTTGCTTGACAAACTGCATACTATGGCAAGGAGACATTGCACATGTTGATCCATACTGACAAGACATGTAGTCTTTAAGATGCTATATTTCTTTGTGAGCCAGAGTCTCAATTAGATACTAAAGGCGCAAAAGCAAAATAACAGCGGAATAATCTTGACACTTAAAAAGCATTTTTCAGGGAAATAGTGCTATTTTAAAGGTATGTTAGGACGGGAGAGCATTTGCCCTACTGTCGCTTTGACATTCTAGCATGCTAGAACGCAATACGAGTGATGATTTCCTGTGGTCATTAAACTGTTCTCTCCTGCCTACCATGACGTCAACGAAATGCTCCTTAAACGAACCTTAGCCTGTGCCGCGTTGCATGATTCTTCGACTCGAGTCAGCTTTTGTTTCTCGTTCTTTAGATCAAGTCGCGCATCAGAAAGCTGCCTTTCTAGGTCAGCGGCCTTGCTCTCCGCTTTTGTTCTAGCCTCTTTTTCCATAATTAGGTCCTTTGCTGTAAAAAGATAAAGCGAGTTATTTTCCTCTGACTGTTTGCACTGCATCCGGCGTTCCCAGAGAGAGGTTTTTATAACATATCAAATCCTCTAAATTTTCGCATCGCAAGTGAAGAAAAGTTTTACCAAATAAAAAAAATAACTCGACGCAGTTTCTCAAATAATCAAGAAAAATGAAGGAAAGATGTAACTACATTTAAAGGAAAGAGTGAGGGCAAGATCTGCTCTGACGTTGTCATCAGCAAAAAATGCGTAAAAATATCCACAAGACAACAAAAACATTTGATGAGCTCACAGTCTTTGCCATGGTCTCTGACTTCGGTTAGCTTCATTCTGTCAGCCGTTGACTTGGCAAGCTTGGCCTAAAGAGAGAAAGTTGTGCTTCATTAACGGGGGCACAAATTGGCACAAGAGCAACTTAGATTGCTTGACTTTTCGTGGCAACATTATTGAAGATATCAAACTCGGACAATAAAAACATCAGTACCCATTAGAGTACAAATAAAAGATAGCCTGAGCTGAACATTCATAAGAAAAAATAAATAAGATAACAGGAATAAAGAAGCAATCGAACTTTTTTCCACTGTTAATACCCCTCGTTTTATCACCTTGAATTCCGACTGTTCCTTGTCATACTTCTGGAGCAGCTGTTTATACTCGAACTCCTTGTTAGCCTTGGCCTTCTCCAAACCGATCAGGTCGTCCTGGAGCCCCTGCAGCTGGACGGCATCTTGCTTCGACTTGTTCTTGGCCTGTTCAGCCTCCTCCTTTAGGCTGGCGACCTGCTTCTCCAACTCGCGCCTCATGTCCTTGGCATGTTTCACCGAGTTGATCTCCGCCTCCAACGAGGCCTGGGTCCTTAGCAAGTCATTCTCCAGGTTACTCTACAAAGAGATGCATATGGGTTACTGCATAAAGATCTCCCGTATATGATGGTTTGCTCTAGAAAAGCTAATGGAACAGAAAGTAGACCATCCCAAAAGCTCTCCATCGTACACTACACCTCCACTGAGGTTACTGGCACAGATCTCCAAGACGTTAATCTACTTAAATCTTATCAGTTGTACAATTAGGAAGTTGATCGACAGAATTCACTGTGCAGAGGCTACAAGGGATTACCGAGAGGGATTCTCTGTCAAGAGACTACAAGGGATTACAGGAACTATTCTACAATATACAAACACCGACTTCACGATGGACAAACACCTATGCAAGTCAAAGGACAACAACATTTCCCTAAGCATATACTTGCAATTTATATATAAAAATTTCTAAATTAAACACTGATCAAGGTAGCAATCCATCAGAGATTTTTAAACAGAAGAAGAAGAGACCAAATGATGAGATAATACTAATAGTTTGCACATGGCTGCATTTTTTTCTGTATATCGGTTATGATTTTTTTGTAATTGTTATTCGGTGGTATTCAAATTCAAGTTTCTTTATAAAGAGCCAGCGAGGAAGTGGTCCATGATAAACATGGTTGCAATGGACACGTACCTTTTGTTCCAGCAGCAGTTTGTGTTTCTCCCGCAGCTCATTCGCTGATTGCTCGAGAAGGGCGTTCGATTTTCGCAACTCGCTTTCATTCTTCTTGAACTTCATGTTGTTCTCCGATTCTTTTCGCAATTTTTCTTTGATTTCCGAATTCTGCAAGAAAACCGATGCAATTAAACCTGGTTCCATTGATGAACAAGCACTTGAATGAACTCAAGTAAACAACATCCTTATTTCTGAATTTGATTATGTTAATACGCTACTCTAAAGAAAGATCGTCATATTTACTAAAAAATAATAAAGCTTGCAGTAATATTTTGGCCTTCAATGAAAATAACTCTAATGGTCTTCAATATACAATGCACTTGATTTGCATTCGAGGCGCTGTTAATATCAGACACAAGAATAAATAGTCATAACGAACCTCCTTTTCATTTGTCTGCAGCTTTCTTTGCAGCCTCGTTAATTCCTCTCTTGAGTCTCCTTCTGAATCTATGCGATTCTGTAATTCTACCACTCTGGCCTCAAGCTTCCGCTTGGCGTCTGCTTCGAATTCTGCCTTCCTTTGGCTCTGTAAACAAACAATATCAAAATCGCAAAAAACAAACCAAACAACGAATTATGTCTTGCCCAGTCTAGACATTACACATGCTGCACAAATTACACGTGCTAAACCCTGAAGATTTTGGCCGACAGAGGAAACAGACAACTTCATCAGAGGTCAGAATTACTTCTAGATGCTGGGCCACTCTCAAAGAAAGCCTTTGGCCGACAGAGAAAACAGACAACTTCATCAAGAACTGACTTCTAAACCGATACCAATAAAACTACTTTAGCAATGCAGAAAGGCCGCTTTGGCGATACCTCGTTCAAATAAGCAAACAAATGCCACATAACACTTAAACTAAAATGCTTTTTCAAATATTGAGGGCACAATGACAAGTCTCGATGCAGTTTTAAATACATTATAGTTCATTAAATACATTAAATACAATACATCAAATCGACCGTACTGAAGTAGCAAAAACGTACCTCCTTCATGTCGTGCTTATAAAGAGCCGCAGCCCTCTCAAGTTCTCGATTCTCTGTTTCGATCTTCTTCTTTGCTTCCCCCTACAAAGAGAAAACAGTTAACAGCAAATTGTTTCTTCAAAAAAAAAATAATCTTTGACATATAAGAGCAGAGCACAATACGTAGAGTCAAACACAGGAAAAAACCAAAGATTCTGCGGATCTCAGATTTGGATTCTCCCAATTAAAAAAACGAAAGATTAAACAATACAGTCAATCCCCCTACATCATTTCACATCAAAGATTTCATATCATTCATGCTAAGGTTCGAAGTATTTTGTCAACTTGCCCTTTTACATCTATGTTCAGTTATTCAAATGGTAAACTATTGAAAACTATACTTTGGCGTCCTTTGATGTTATATGACTATAAGGCAATACAACGAATAAGCATGACTTTAAGAATGAAAGGCTCCGCAGCTACTGAAGTAGTCACTAGCTCCAAAACAAACCTCCTCGCTAAGCTCATGCGTAAGTTTCGTTAACTTGAAGCTCGTGGTCCTGTACGCAGTTTCCAGCTCATCTTTGGCGGTCATTTCCGAATGCAGTTGCTCTTCTACCTCGGCTAGTTTTCGCTCAAGCTTCGAGACCTGAAAATGAAGCGAAACAATTAGCAAACTTAGCATGCTTAAAATCTGCCACTAAACGTAATTGGCCAGGGAATAAAGAGAAAGTGTAAAAGGGATCCTTTGCTCTGATATCAATATCGCTTTTTCGATAAACAACTTCATAAATGGTCAATCAGATCGAACTTTAGCCATGTTCCATGTTACAGTTCCATGCTGATATCGATGCAAGAAATTCCTCTTTCAAGCAACCAATCTAGGACCCTTTAAATCGGACTAAATCTTTCATTCTTCTTAAGATACCAACTAAAATGCCTTAATTCTAAAAAGTAGTGCTAGGCCCACCTCATTTGCAATCGATTCGCTGTGCCCAGATCCCTACAAAGGCAGAAGAACAAAATGATGAAACGGAACCCGGCTTGGCTATTCAAATTAACACACTGCAATGAAACAGCCAAAGCACAATGGGGCGGATGATAAAGAAAATCCTGTAAGTCGACATCCTTTAGTAGGATCTTCTAGCATGAACACATTCCTATTGGAAGGCTCACTCTAATTGAAAACTGTTCATTTGGCTAGCCTGACCGGTCTGATTCCGCTGAGTAGGATTTAATGGGGATAAGCCACTGACCCTGCATAACCAACGTCCGACTTGAACGAATCACTGAACTGTTTAAAAACAAGAAACCAAGGAAGGGTTTGTATCCTTCTACCGACTTTGGTGTGACGTAACCGGATTCAAATATTCCTCGTAATGATTATTTCGGAAATCTCAAGCATTCTCTTTACGTCAGAGGAAAAAGAGCTGATAAGAGTGAAATTTGCAAACTTTCAAAATAAAAGGGATATTGGTGAGTGGCCAATTAGAAAATATTATGCTGATTGACTAAAGAATGTGGCGGTATAGTAAAGTGACATTTCGTAATTAAGAGGGGTCAAGTCCTGTGAGAACATATCTCGGGGTTAGGTTCCACAATACAAGGTGACTTGACTTTCACCTTTGATATTGAAAGGGGTCAAAGGGCACAACCCGTTCCGTTCTGTGGCTGTCTTTCATTATTACCGAGTAGTTATAGTAATTGCGCTGGATTTCTCTGATTTAAATAAATTCAATGCAACAGATAAAAATGGGATTTGAAACTTTCACAGCTACTGAGCTGCAACTATAATTAAATACGCAAAAAATGTTAACTGCAATTAAGTCCATTCAACATAATAGATCATTAAGAGAAAAAAGGTACCTTTCCGATGCCCCCACCAGCAAAAATTCTACAAAAAGAAGCAACAATTATACTATGGTGTAGGTGCAATTAATCAAGACTAATAGAAGCAAAATTTAATGACAATTCTTAATCAACAATATTGATTCAAATGTACTCACTGGTGTTCTTTTGAAAAGGTAAAGCCTATGAATGGCAGATGATTGCCTGCAAATGCCTGTCAAAATAAATAGAGAGGGGTCACTTTCAAATTAAAAAGGGTTCAATAGACTATGCAGAATTGGTTAAAGACATTTAAAGACATAATAAAGAGCTGGAAATTTGTTGGTCATTTCCAGCCAACCAAGCGCTCTTCTTACAACCCCTAGAATTTTCGATCCGTAACTGGCTATTCTTTTGGGCCATTTTCCGACTAACGCAAATGGCAATGAAAAAGTACTATGAGCTATTAATTACGAAATTAAGAAAATTACTGTTCTGCTGTTTCACGTAATTTTGAAGTTTCACGTCGCATTTGTTCACAAAGAGGAAGGGGGTGAAAATGGGAAATGATTGCAAACCTGGTTTCTGTCGAAGGTTTCGTCACCAGCTTCTGGATCCGGTATATCATCGAAATTCGAAGTATCTGCGTCACTAGAGAGCTCAGGAACAACAGGTGCGACAGCTGCAGACGAAATTGAATGAGCAATTACTCATCTTTTTAAGCTTAAAAACGGCCTAGAATTAAGAATAGGGCAGGCACTAGGGTTGTCTTAACTTACATTAGCATTATTAAAAAGAGCGGGGTGCAGAAGTTTCTTTCAAGTTAACATGTATCTCATTGAGGTAATGGGAAATGCACAGGAGTGCATGTGTGGCCTATATGTGAGGTCTGCCGAAAAGCTGTCTCCTATTCTTGCTGACGTCACTTTAGAGACGACCCTTTCGAGACGGCCCTTTCGAGACGACCCTTTCGAGACGACCCTTTCGAGAGGACCCTTAGGAAGAGTTCTTTTGGAGGTGTCCCTTTGAAGATACCTCTTTGGTGATGCCAACATGGGGATACCTTTTGGAGCTTCTAGCTCTTAAATGCTCTTTTAGTGTACACAAATGTCCCTTTTTAAAAATTGACAACTGTTTTGACAATAGTCAATGTTGATGTTCTGCAAATAGAGATGCCCCATTGAAAAACCATATTTTTGCAAAAATACCGAAGTGATAAAAGCTTCTGTCTAAAACATTTCCTTTACAAAAACAAACAAATTGGAAATAAAGCCTAAGGCAAACAAAATAAAAAATCTTAACAGATAATATATACAAAAAAATTTCTTCAAAAGATATGGTATAATTGCTCACTTTTTCGAATATTATTCCAGTCCCATAAGTCATTTTGAAAAAATCTATTTTTTTTAATTTCTTCAACGCCAGTTCTCCCGAGTCGTTGATGCCTATAACAGAACAAATCGTAAATTAGTTGGTATTAATTCCCCTACTAACAGTCATATTGGTTCTACGAGTACCTGAAGTGCAAAAGGCGACATCAAAAGCGTTCCTGTTTCTCTGTAGGATATCCTATGCTGGTTTAATAGGCTGTGCCAACGCTGCATATTCAGGACGGGACAAAAGCAGTATTGGTATAGCACATTCAAAGCAGTATGGAAAGACTATTAGAAGCAATACTATGATGTATTATGATCCGTGAATAGCAGAAATGATGTAGCAGCCATTATGATTAGCCATGCAAACAAAGCCAGCATCTGCCAACTAACGCGAAATCGTAGAACGGACAACGAGATGAGCTGGTCCTTTTGATCAGATTGACACTTCCTTGGGCACTGACGCAATCCTTTTACATTGCAGGCCAGTTGAAAAGTAAGGAATAAAAGCACTACACACTTAAAGGCCGAACCAACAGTGCTTATACAACCTCTAGAAATGGACTGATTTTGGTGGACTTGTCCAATACCAATTTACCGCCCATGTCTTACCTGTTTGTGAGAAATGCACAAATAAGCTTCTTTGCCGCCGCAGATATCTGAATGTCGTCGGGAAATTGGAGCGATTTTTCGTGATCCATAATTTTACCTTGGGAAAAGAATGATAATGGTAAGGCACAAATGCGATACTGCACTTGACGTGTTAGAAAAGATTATGATACATCGAATACCAAGATACAGAACACGCAGCAGTACAAAAAGGAGGTTATTAATGTGAATAAAGATGGAAATTATGAAGAGTGTACGAGAAAGATGAAGCACAAACATAGAAAGAATAAAAGCTTTTGAAGAAAAAGCAAATAGGAAAAATTGCAAAGATCACAATTTCACAAGTCATAGCTAACTTACTATATGTGCCAACCAAGGAATCCGCATAAAAAGGCGTTTCACCTGGAAGAAGGACAGATAAATTAGGCCACAAAAAGTATATAACTACTTTTGCAGAGAAGTATGTGATTCAATAACAAGGACGGAAAAGCAATAGGCCATACTTACCAACTAGCATTTCGTAAAGGAAGACCCCAACGGACCACCAATCGCACTCCCTCCCATAACATCCTTCTCCACCTTGCGACTGCAACACCTACAAAAACGTAAATACAACTACAACAAAAATTCCACAAAGAAAATTCTTCAATTACGGCTTTTTTTTAGCAGTCCCGAAATCAAAGGTGGTTTTTAAGCATTTTTTCCGATGTTCTTAAGATTATAGAACGCCAAGATACGAGGCAAATTTGGAAAATTTGAAATTTGCATATAAAAAGACTTAATGGTTTTAGATGTAAATAGGCTTTATCGTGGGTGGCTTTACAGACTGGCGTTTAGTGGCCTGGGCATTGGGTTTGAATTTCAAATCCAAATTTAGTCCTTACCCTAACGCTTACAGCTCTTAGATATGTCAACGATAAACATGTAGTATGCATAATCAATACGATAAACATTCCACTTGATAATAGAAGCAATTCTCAACAAAACTAGGAGCATGATAATTATTATTATAATCACAGCTGTATTACTGTAAACGTATAATCACGAAGCGAAGCTATACAAAGATATAATTTGCTTCATGCGACGAAATACTTCAATAGAAAGATTCCACGACCTAAATTAGCACAGAAATGGACGAAGTTGAAAGGAGCGGCTTCATTTACTACTTTTTCTACTCGAATCTTACGGCTTTTGTTGTGCTTATAGCTGCAGGTTTGAGCAAATGATTTGCCAAACATTAATCTTCCAGTATGAAGTAGCCTTGGTCAGAGTCACGTAACCAGTATGAAGTAGCCAGTATGAAGTAGCCAGTGTTCGTGAGAACTCACCTCTGGGGATATGTAATCAGGCGTACCAACAGCAGTGTCAGAGCGAACAAGACCGTCCTGAAATTAACAGTTTGAGACAAAGTGAGCGGCAAGCAAACTAATCAATCAACACCGACTAACTCTCTGCGGAAACCAGAGAACCAAAGTATTGTCGCTTTAATGATTGTAACAGGTCAAAAGCCAGCAAATGTTTGCGAAGGAGTTGAATTGGCTACATAAAATTAGGGAAATGAATCCTACAGTTTAATTCATCACCAAGCTACTAGTTATTCAATAAAGTGGAGAGTAATGGCACGAGACTAATGGAACTAAAATGATTTCTCGCAAACTACGCCCTTATGTTGTACCCTATAAATCCATGGCACCCTCCTCTTGAAGGATTGATTCAGGAAATGCATTTAAAAAAATATAGGGGGTGCTATGGACTCTCTTACAGCCACTAACAATTTTCAATCGAATTCAAATGTTTTGCTTTCCGATTGGGAAAATGACGTCATCAATGACGAGTATCATCCTCTCAAAACTTAAACCTGAACAAGTAGTTTGTAGTCACAAGTACTAAAAACATTCCATTTTGATGACTCGAAATTATAGGGGATTGAAATTCGTGTCTTGCTACCAAACCATAAGCTTCTATTACTAACTGTTAGAGGTCAGGAGCCCAATGCCATTACAGTTTCCCTCAAAGCTTGAAATTTAAAGACGTCACTTGGCCCCAGTAAGACATACCTTGTCCATTTTCATGCAAGTTCCAAAATCAGCTAATTTCAGGTGACCATCTCTATCCAAAAGCATATTGTCAGGTTTTACATCTCTGAAAAGGAAACACAATTTCAAATAAACGATAAGAGCAACAATTTTTATTTTTGGTTTGAGGTAGGGCTTGAAATGCTTGAAAATAGACATGAGGTTAGTCGCTAAGAAAATACCATAGAAATCAAAGCTCAGAATTGGCTTTCACCCGTCACCTTTGACCTTTAACCAAAGCACTAAAATTGAACTTTATGTTATAATTTGAACAATTCCAAAGATTTTGAATACAGTTAAGCAAACGTGTTCCAATTTTGACTCGCCAGCACACTTTAGTTGACAAGTATTACAAAACTTAAAATACACCTATATACAAAAGGTCATACATGGTCAAACCAAAAGGTCACACAAAGGTTGACCTACCTGTGAATAAAACCCATAGAGTGAATTCCATCTAACGCTAAAACAACCTCCGCTATATAAAACTTGGCCCATTTCTCGGGAATGTCGTAATTGCTCATAAGGTTGACAAGGTCTCCACCAGGCATGTAGTCCATTATCATATATAAGAATTTCTCATCTTGAAAAGCGAAGTGGAGCTGAAAAGAAGGCACGGAATTAAAGAACTTGTCAAAAATGTATCAAATTTCAAGCTCATTCATTTTCCCGCCCAGCTAGAGTTTCCAGTAATACAATACGACATGTGAGGACAGTTGCCAGGGTAATTATGTCAAAACAGAGAAATTTTGGCATACAATGTCAAAAGATGTAAAAAAGAATGAAGATTCTTTAAATCATGGTGCAATAGATAGTTCTTAGGGACGATAATGAAAACGCACACCTCCTTGCAAACAGCGCATATACCAATAGAAACAAATTAAATTAATGATAATTGGGGGGGGGGGGGGGGAGGACAATAAGGAGCGGGTGTCCTAGTGATCCTACCTGGACGATCCAGTCAGAATTCGCATGCGCCATGATGTCTCTCTCTTCCCAAAAGAACGCAGATTCCGAACGTTTTAACTGAAAAAGATGCCCAAAAGATTTTAAAAATTGGACAACCGTGACCAATTTACTAATTCGCCCCCGTTTAAAGTCCTTTATACAACCATGAAACGACGATTGTAGAGCAAACAGAGGGGGTGATTGCTATCTATTTCTCGTATTAACTGCAAACGGACGTGACAAGAGCATTTTTTACAAGCATGTTGGCATGTATTCAAAATCGTTTATTCGGGGTATGACATTACTATGACGTCACAGTCAAACAAAAATCTGAAAGCAATGACATTTACACACGGCTCTTGTCAAACTATTCAGACTACAATATGCGTTCGAAATAATCCAGACCAAATTCATGGTGAGAGTAATTCGCAAAGTGGTGAGATAATAAGTGAAATACTAAGCACTGCGGTAGTAGTGGTAACACTCCGGAGGAGGCGAGAAAGCACGTGATGCATCGAAAAGGGTAGACGGGATGTAAACATGATAATATTACGTACCATTTCGAATTTATTCAGCAGCTTCATGGCGTAAACCTTTTTACTTTCTTTGTGTCTTACCTTGGAAAAAACGAAGATATAACAGAAATAAATGAAATTTGAAAAATAAAGTAAACATCCTATGGGTAAACATTTTCAAAATGGGCTAGGAGAGGGAGAGGAAAATATTGATTGGGTTATTTTGCTGCTTGAATTAGCTTATAATGAAAATTATAAAAATGAACACAATTTATAACGAGAGTAACTATTATTAAGTAGGTCGGCCTTTTTGTCTAGATAGAGAAAAAATGAAGTCTATAGTGCCAAACATTGGCCATTTTACATAATAATCTTACCAGCTGGACCTCCCCAAACGCCCCTCTTCCGATTACTTTCAGTGTTTGGAAATCATTTGAAGATATCCTCAGCCGGTCAATAGCTTTTGCCACTGCGCCATCTAAGAACGGGAAGCGGAAATGAAACAGAGGCCAGGGTGGTTGGAAAGAGGCCGGGAAAGAGTGGCTTCGTCTTGATAAGGAGGCAAGGGTGATGTTAATTTTGATTAAGATGAGTTAGCAGACGATCACCTGGTCGAGTGGAGTATTTGGAATAAATCATTTAGGATTAAGTCTTGGAACATTAACGTGAGCATAGAAGGTCAAGTTTCTCGTCTTTCTCTGTGAATTTTGGGCGACAAAGCTTGGCGGGGTCAGATAGTGGGTAAAAAAGAAATGACAAGGTACAGAATTACTTTAATGCCAAATTATTTTCAAGTAAATGAACTTTTTCGTAAAAGATTGACACGACGACTAATTAAAGAAGCACTTGACTTACATCTGCTGACATAGCTCTCGAAGTTTTTCGCACGTCTAATGTTTGGGAAATTGCTGTCATTGTACACGGCTGTGATGGAATCCTAGAAAAAATAGAAGTGATTTAGATTGCAGAGTCCAGAAGCAGTGAAAAGGTGGGCTGTAAAAAGTACATTAGTATGTGTTTTTAGTGTTGACTTCTACAATAGTAAATATGATTGGCCAAGAAGGGAGACTTGTGTCACACATATTCTGACCTTACCAAGGAAGGAACGAGAAAACGTTAGCAACAGGCATTCAAATGTATGCACATAAGCTTGGAGAGTCTCCAAATGAGCAACCAGAAATGGTGAAGGAAAAATTACTGGTTGCAATTAATACATTATAGGGTCTCTCTATTATGAAACCACAATACCAATAGAGCAAAAACTATTTGGCTACTGAATCACGGCGTAGTAAAAACACCAAAGGGCAAAGCATATTATCGAAACAACAGGTCATCGACACTGCCACTGCATGAGACGACCACTGCGGAGGAGCAAAACCAGCCGAGGCTTATTCACTGGGAAGGCGCGTACTAGAGTTGGTAACTAGTGGTGGGGCCATCACAAGGGGCATCATAACAAGGATCGATTTCGATCAGCGGGTAATGTTAAGAACGTGAAAGCTTAATAAAAAGTGCCAAATTTGCCAACGATAAGAAAATTGCCAACGGATTGCAGTTTTTTTCATTCGGTAGTTTTTTGTGGTAAAACTTGCCTTGTGCCCAAACTCGTTGTCATGGCAATACACCGCACTGGGTACAAGACTTATTAGGATGACGTCATAATGACACTTCTATGTCCGAATGAACTTTTAGGCTAACAGACCTAGGACAGTTTAATGGGAACATAGAGATGGCTATCCCAATCACTGCAAAACAGGCTATCCCAATCACTAGAATAAGCGCCCCCTCGAACAGCATCCCCCTCGAATAAGCGCCTCGGATATTCAATAACCGCTCCGGGTGCTTAAAGAAGCTGATTTGCGATGACCAAATAAAGAGGTTTGATAAGCTATCAGTATTTCCAAGCAACCGGATGCCGGATACAGTCATGATGAGTTGGCAGCCTGTGGTTTAAAAGTCCGGTCCACTGGATGATTTTTAGTGAAGCAGCCATTGAACATTGTCTTGCAGAGATTTCTTCTATTGGTCAGATTACGTAAGAGCTAACAAAAATATAACGCTATCTTAAGGAAACCTATTCAACACAGAAGAATTTCTTGACTTCAACAAGGATGTGACACATATGCAAACATTGCTCGGAAGATAAAGCAAAATATTTCAAACCAAATTAGACCAGAAAGTTTATAGCTTTGTGATTGAACAAGATTCAACAATTGCAGTTCTTTCGGCTTTGCAAACAGTCAACGCCCACACACGAAACACAAAGAAAAGTCATTGGCGAACTGTTTAGAAGATTCTCTGCAACGCGATCCTGCCTTTGTGTCATCTGTCAAAAGGAACTAAAAACTAATCGAATCCGTGGATTACAATTTCACACAAAGATTACAATAATCCCTCCATTGTAATTATTTGGATTCGCTTCTATACTCGCAGTTGCTGGAATGCAATGAAACTGCAGTTTTAGGCCATGAACTTATTTACACCCCCATACCAGCCATGCTTTAACAGTTAACCAAACCCGACTTGAATTAGAAAACCAGCAAGATTAAAGGAACGCATACTTTAGGAAGTACTGGAGAAAGGAACAAGGCTCCAATAAAACGCACCTGGGGGCCAATATAACAGGCTTTGTGCCAACGAGAAGGCACGTGGAATTGGGTCAAAATAGGGGGGGGGGGGGGGGAGTTTTGCAAACTGAACTGACTATAAAAAAGCAGGATTTTGCTGCCATATCTTGAAAATTAATGTTACTTCATCTTGAACATAATTTTTCGAATGGAAATGTGGAGCGTATTCGCATCATTGCCAATAAACCAGCGTTTATTCAGTAGAAACAAGGAAACTTTTTTACTTCCCTACCGCAGTAACAATTTTCTGGTTCCTTTAAAACAATAATGCCCTAGTAATTGCCACTTCTGTAAGGCAGTAAAATTAGAACTTTAACAAATAAAAATTAAAGATTAAAGGAATATTGTGCTGTGACGTTGTAGCATTTCAAACATCGCTTGTTAAAAAGCTGCTAAGAATAAAATCTCACTATTATGTACTTCATAAAACTTAAGGCCGCCCTAACACTATCAATATTTGCAAAAAGATCAAAAAAACATTTTCAAAAATAAACAGTAAAACACACAGGGCAGAGAATTGTTTGATTAAGGCTCCACGATCACAGTTTATTGTTCGGACGATAGCAAGGCTTTGAGGAACATTTCGCTACTGTTTTATACTGGCTATTTATCAGAGGCACCAAGGTTCACGAAAAACGTTTCCAAAGAATTTGAGAGAAAAATACCAACCCCATGGCAACGCCCAAGGTCTTAACGACAACCTGTCACTCATAACTGGTTTAACAAAATTTTACCAGGCCTCTATAAATTTGTAACCAGAAGCTCCCCCTTCGTTGCTGGTTACTATTCCATAATTGTTCTAAAGAACCTTTTTGCTGCTGTAACACGAGCTTCAGAAACAGATGATAAAATTTGCACTATGTTTTGCCTAAAGCCAGGACAGAGTTCAAACCTCCCCTTTTACTCACAAGGAAACGACGAATTTGGTAGTTAGTTTTAGCATATGTTCTCAGGGAATGCTACTTCCCTCGATTTTTGGAGAATATAAATTTGGCGGGGATATCACGGAAGCACTCTGATTCTTGATCGACAAGCAATCAAACAGAACTGATAACAAATCGCCATCTAAGCTGCATTTATCCTGTATTTAATGGAAATAATCTTTGAGCGTTAGTCCAACCCTTAGAAATTCTCCATTTAAACCCTAAAGAAATGCCATCGTGTACTGGGTTTCAACAAAAGGACTTGAGATTCATTCTTTGCTTCGGATTTCTCGAATTCCACCCACAGAGATTGCTTCTTCGAATTCCAACTCAAGGGTTTGATCTTTGAAATCGCTCTTAAGTGATTGTTTTATAGTTAAAGAGCTGCAGCCGTGTTGGCATGACAACAAAGCTTAGCTAGGCACGACTTGCAGAACTATGTTTTGCTGATGCGCTCTTAAAAGGGGCGGGGGTACAATGAACCGTTTTGGTCCAGCCTAGTTCAGGGGAGCGGGTACAGGTGGCAATTGAAGGTGGGGCTTCCGAAAGGGGCGTAAAAACTTAGGAACCATAGCAGAGAGAAGTCAAAGTTGACAATCTATAGAGGGAGACAAACAAGATGGCTGACAGACATTGAGACAGTCGTTCAAAAGGCGTTTGATCTCAACTTCACGAGTGCATTTATGAAACTTGTTCGTGTTTTCTGACAAGCTTGTTTACGAATTTAAAAGGAGGATGACCACGAATAATGATCTTGTTTACATTAGCATTGAACTATGCGCCAGCTAAAGCATGAGAACTAAACTGAACTGCAGCATATGACAAGAGATGTAACCTGATTAGATTCCCAACATATGTAGCTAGCACGCAAGGCAGATAAAATATCTATTTAGATAGCAGACAAATTGAAACTTTTTCTTCTCTTACTCTTACACTGGTAAAATATACAAAGCTAAGAGAGGTCAGAGAAGGTGAGTTTATATTTGTCTGCTGCAAAAAACCTAGGGCTACTAAACTGCAATCAATTTCATGCAAAATGGATTAAAAAAATTGACTAAGACTTTGCAAAGATTTTAACAAATGTTTTAAAAATGTTTTCTGGAACAAAACTTCACAGTTAGCAAGTAACAGAAGAAACAGGAGTTTAGCATACTAAAGGATTAATTGATTCATGCTTCTAGATATTCATGTTCCTAGAAAAAGGCATGCAAATAAGTTTCAAATATTTACTAGTGGGAAGAAAAATGTTGAAGATTTAAACAAGGACTAGAAAATGCAAGGCTTTGGAATGACCAAAGAGATTCCTGTTTATAACTATTTCCCATGTGTTGTCAATGAGTTAGTATCAATAACAATATAAAGCAACCCCAATCCAACTTTCAAAGATGTAGTAGAGACTAGGAGGGGGCAACAAGGAGTAACTACCCTCCTCAGAGCATAGCTGTCTCAGAACCCTTAATAATCATTGGAAGGCAAAGGAAAAAGTAGGGCCTTTATCTTACAGTGAAATAGATGTTTCTTTAAAGTGCACTCTTATAACTATGAAGTGTTTTTCATTGAACTGAAGCTTAACATAAAAGAATAAGAATTACTGTCATTATGGTATATAAACAACTACTGGATGGTTGCTGGCTTGCATGAGAAGACAAGGCAACATTCAAATCTAAAAGTCATTGGTGATATATTGGGAAAGCAGACTCAATTTTTGCCAATTTTTATCAATGTCCTGTTTTACATCTCAGAAACAAATATTTTACCAATATAGGCAAAGTCAAAGTCAATCCAAAAAAACCAAAAAGAAAAATGTTATATCTCTAAAGGCAGCATCATAAAATGATCATTATTAGCTTCATGTATAGCTTTGAAAATAAGTAGACAAAAATTTGCTTGAAAATAATGATATATTGTCTGAGAGCATGAAAAAGATGACCTCTTTTAGTCATATTAAAATCAGTTTCACAAAATAACAGCCACAAAAAGGTAGAGAGTCTATGCTTTTGACTCAACATAATGAAACAAGATATCAAACTGTGATTATAAAGGAAATAGAAAAATAAATTGATAATCCTATGTGTTAAACTGTCAAAAACATTCCATATGTATATAGCAATTAGCTTGATATTAAAAATGAGGTATACACTCTGAATATAAGAAAGATACATGAAAAAGATATGAAGAAAGTTGCTTTTCAAAAAACAAATATCCTCACAAGGCTAAGGGGAATTATTTAATATCTAGAAATGTTTACTTTCTCACAAAACACTTTGCCATAACCTATATCAATTGAAAGGCTTTTATATTGGCTTTATTATTGGCAGAAAGTTTACTGCACTAAAGTACAATACATTCCATTTTAACTATGCTAAAGTACAATGCTTTAGCTCTGTTTCCTGGCTTTGGAACATACAAGAATAAAAAAATACTTCATAAAAAAGTAACAAAAAGGGCAAGCATGTTCCAGCACCAGTTGCAAAGATGTTTGGTAAATCTGGCCAATTTTTAAAGCACTAGCATTACACAGGAATTCCTGCTTGGAAAAGTTTGTGGCAACAGGGCAGTCTTAGGAAGATATTTTGCATCAAGTAGACCAGTACTAGCTTTAAATAGAGGTACCAAAACTACAGAGTTGTTTCCTCAAATCTAGCAGTCTGGAAATCATATGACTTCAAGGTCATGACATATGGCGCAGTGACAAAAATATTTAATGTACTTTTAACTTGAAGGCTTATAATGAGATAAACAACTAGCAGTCAATTTAACAACCAAACATCCAGCAAATTAACCTTTGGTGATTAGGGAAAGACAGAAAGTTCAAAGAAACATATAACCTCCAAGAATTTTTAGATAGCCTTCCAATTGATTGACTTTTTAAATTATCTTTTTAAATTTTGGACTCAAAATGATTTTCTAGAGTTTTAACTAGATATATATCTGCTAGTTTAGACCACATCCTTACATTGATGGAAGGTCTAACTCAACAGGGTTTAATAGTGCCTTTTAAGTGAAGTAACTCAAGAATAAGTTGAGTTGGTAACATTTTTAGACACAAACATGACTGTCACACTAAAAATGGCCTAACCTTGATGGAATCAAGAGCAACAGTGGAATTAAATGGATACTACTTAGTATCAAGTGGAACTTTTTTGAAAATTAGTTCAGTTTATATATCATTGGGTACCATCAAATTTTTTTTCAGCTAGGGTATTTTGAAGGCTTCCACAATTTCATCTTAATATCTTGATTGAAACAAAGTGAACAAAGTCACTTGAATCTTGATATACAGAAGAGAATTTGTTTTGAACTCACCAAACATAAGGTACAATGGAGAACCATGCATGAAATCTATTAACAATTATTGCTTTTTGAAGACAAGAGAAAATTCCAGTGTTTTAAGAATTAAAATTTATTCCTACTGACAGCATTGAAATTGTAATCAGGTTTAAGCTGCACCACAAAAGGCAACTTAAGTCTTAATATATTCCGTTTTCCGTTACTTCTCTGGCAGCCTTCTTTCAATCCTTAACATAAGGAAATGTGACAGTAACTCCAGGAAGTTGAGCAATGAAGTTAAATTTGTGATGTCTCCAGAAAGAATCCTTGATGATTCTTCAAAAACAACTTGCATTAGGTTTGTTTCAGAAAAAATCCGATCCAACGATATCCCGGAGCTGCCAAAAATTCGAGTTGTTTATAAGGAGATTAAACAGGAGGGATGGACAAGCCATTTTTCTAACCGCCTTAATATAACTGTTTATCAAAGGGTGTTAAAAGGACACGGAAGGGAAGCATAAGATTAGGAGATTTTTGCCGACAGTTTAACGCAACCATATGGAAACACATATGTAGCAGCTTACTGATTTAGAATCGCCAAAACGGGAGCCCAGTTTAACAGCACGCCTAACGAAGTTTCGTGGGCTAGGCCATTTTCCTCAGAACCTAAAGGGCAGCCCTGAGAAGTCCTAATTTCGCATTAATTACCAACTTCACAAACTAACCAATTTTACAGCCAAGTATAAGACCTATTTTGAAAGGAAAGGGCCATCTACTCACTAGTGAAGGGTTGAATCGAACTTGTTTGCATACCAAAGGTAGTGACTAGACAGTTCCGTTATGATGAAATTAGGCCAATATCGATAGCTCGTCCCGATGGGTTTTGCAACTTTTTGTCAACAAAATAAACCCTCAAAGGGTCATATAATTTGTGTAGCTTGAATCAAACTACACCAGGGAAGGATAATTCGCTGGCATTCTTTACATGGGCATCGGTCTTGAATAACAACAAATGGTCAATGCGATTTCGCGGTTGCTTTAAGATTTCTCGCGATGCTTTACAAACGATCTTTAGCCTAGACTACAGTATAACAATTTCTTAGACATATCTTAATGAACAATCACAACATGATGACAAGATTCCTCTGAGATTTGAAAATCGGGCAAAGGCGCCTGACGAGGATGGTAATAGAAACGCTCAAGGAAGGTATTTAAAAAAAAGTATTCTCACCAAAAGCCCATCAACATGCAGTTTATCTTTTGGGTTAGCAATTAAACTCTCCAATTCATGGATCCTTGTTTTCAAAGGCTTGGCCATCTCCCCTCGTTTCTCCAAAATTGTAACTTGTTTTTGTATGAAGCTTGGGCCAGTTTATCCAGGTTGATTTAACTTTGTTTCCTTAACAATACGCTTTGTATCTGAACAATAGATATTTGTTTTACAAACAATATCCGATGTTAAAAAACAATCGGCTCACTCCTCCACAGAATTGAAAATCACGTCTGTCTTTCCCTCCTGCTGTGGCAAAGGGCCTAGACTTGGTTCCTGATTTTCCGAAAGCTTTCAACTAATTCATGTGTCAGTGTCTTCCACAAAAATCCGTGAAGGATATACATAGCAGTCGATAGCCATTATTCCATAATATGCAATAAGTTCGACCGCACTCAGTAGTTCTGCCAACAAGAGTATTAAATTTATCGTATGATGCCCACTCGCCTTTCCGAAGTTCGGCTCACCGAAGCACAGTGGTTTTGGGAGTTACGCGGGTCACGTGACATCAACTAGCTCAATGTTGATCCAAGGAGACAGAGCGCAGGGGACAGAGAGCAACAACAACTTGCGACTGAAGAAGTTCTGCAAAGTGGCAAATTCATCCCTCTCGAATAAAACAATCAGAAAAATATTACGACCAAGTGTTTGCCACAAAGTTAACATCATAGGAATTTTCCAATTTTGACTGCAGAAATCTTGAAATTAAAATCTAATTCGATCTTTAACTAAATCCTCATTTTTGGTAATACAGTAGTCTTTAAATTGTTTGATTTTATCCAGTACCTTAAATGCGTGATGAGAATAAATGATACAGAGACGGAGGACAATTGCAGGAAAAAGGAAGGTTCTTTACTTGTAACGTAGAAAGAAAAAACATAAAAATCAAAATATATAGCCAGACATAGGAGTTTTCTGTCTAAATAGAAGTCTAAATAGAAATAACAATTTTTTTGGCGGAAATCTGGTCATCGCGGATTCCTATCCTGTGAAAACCCTCGGCAGAAAATATCCAAAGATTATGCAAACATGCAATGATAACTTTCATGTGGACCAAATTTGCCTACTTCACAATGTTCAATGGCTTAGAATTTCTCCAAAGATTTTAATTCTAAAATATGCAAGAGATTAAAATGTAACTCCATTTTCGACTCTTGCAGGTTATCTTCACCGTTTAAAAGGCCATTTTTAACGATACCATTTAGAGCAAATTTGACTGTCGTGAACACTTGACTTTGTGGAATGAAAGGTATATACTTGTGTTTAATTAACGAGTAGACTTTCAAAGGAATGAACTCAATGAAACCGTTTGTCGTCGAACGGATGTCGAATGAATAGAAAACTAACAAAAAGAACGGTAATTTTTTTGGCTTTGCATCATCATGAAAAACTTGTATATAAGTAAGTATAATGATGAATTATCATTTTGGTTTTGTTAATCAGTTAAAAAGAATACCCCTGGACTATTCAGATACATTCATCTTATCACCAACTATCAAACAAAATTATTTGACATACAGTTACAGAGGAAATAAAGAATACAAACCTAGTAGTATGCATTCAATTCAAAACCTTTCTAATCAAACACTTGTCTTTAGAAACAGATACATTCATGCATTCTCTCAAGTTAAATGATTTGCTCCGGCAGCTAAAGTTGTGTTTCGCTATATTGAAGCCTGGGCACTACCTTCCAGGATGTGACGCAACATCCTGGATCAATAAGAGGCAAGTTCATCTGACGTTTAATGTACAAACATCGCTTCAAATACTATCCCTGCCAATGCACTGTTGTCAAACGAAGCTGACTCCGATGATAGAAATACATCGTTACTAAGCTTATCAAAATGGGAAATCTATTCTCAAGAAACAACCAAGTTTCACCTTCTGACGAAGAAACACAATTAAGCGAGCCAAAACTGCAGCGGCCAACTAGAAAAAGGTGGTTCCGAGGTATTATTTGCTGCAGGAGCAATGCGGTGGATATAATCACATCGCAGGAGCAAGATCGAAAGAGTCCTTCAGAAGCCGATAACGGCGTTGTCATTAAAAGAGACGGGGAGGGTCATGCAAGGGCAGTTGCCTTTGAAATCGGACTGCTTGAAGAAGACCCAATACAAACAGGCCAAATTCAAGTTTATCGATGGGCCAGCGAGCAAATGGGCTCAACAGACTGGCGAATAGATTGCCTGCCTTGCCTTCAGCCTCCAAGGAAGAGCTTGAGAGAAAGTAAGTCCAGTAATATATCTTCATTTAGATATTTTCATCAAGATATAATTTCGAACAATTAAATAAACAACTAGCTTTATCAAACGCCATTATAATTTATTTTACTTGATAGATTGTCTGAAGCTGTTGCAAGAAAAGACACGTTAATGAGAGACAGGTCTGAAAAGATCCGGCAAAGATCTACCCTTTCAAAAGAGATGTTGCAAAGACTAGAAGCCGAGAAGCAGCGATTGTTGCGAGAAAAAATTGAAGAGAAGGAGCGAAAAGCCATGGAGAAGAAAGAGAGATTGAGAAGGAGACAGGAAAGGGAGGCAGCGAAAAGGAGCAGACTGGCAGAGGAGGCCAAGGTCAAAGCTGAAAAGAGAGAGAAGCAGAGCTGTGCAAATGCTGCCGAAGCACTGGAAGCAAAGGCAAAAGCAGTTGAAGAAAACCAAAGAGAAATGATGCGGGCGAAGCAGAGAAAGCTGAATGTGCACAGACACAGGCAGATCATAGCGCAGCTGAAGGCCATGGAGAAGCAGAGGGAAACAGGAGAGTCGAGTGTGATTGGAGGGCGATCAGAGACCAGGGTTACAAAAGACTTCTCAGAAGAACAGTTGGAACTGGAAACATATGTTGACGACACTAGGCATCCATTTGAACAGAGTTCAGCGGATGGGGAGGATTCAGGGAGTGAAATTGATGCATTTTGGAATTAATGAAGACGTCGAAAGAATTAGCGTTGAGAATTAGACTATGCAATAGTCGGAAGTCTTAAGGATGAAAAGTAGAAACTTTTTATGCAGAGGAAGAAAAAATTAGAGTCAAGCCATAGCCGGAGCCAGGATCAACAGTCGGAGATAGATTTCGATGAGGGTAGATTTCGATGTTGCTGTTAGAAGAAAAGGGGATGAGGATTTGAGGCATTTTGGAATCGAAAGAGGCGTCAAAATAATTGGCATAGAGATATAACATTATGCAACAGTCGAAAGTCAGAAGGATATAAAGAAAACAATTTTATACTGTGGAGGGAAAACGTTTTCATTAGAGTCAAGTCATAGCCAATGAGGATAAGTTGATGTTGCTGTGAGAAGAAAAGGGGATAACGAGAGTTTCATTAACTAGCCTTGAAAGCAAAACTGACTGAAGAGGCACCAGCAAAAGTAGAGTGAGAGACACTTGAAGAGGTCTGGCTGTGACAAAAAATAGGCCAAACATGAACAAACTTGCAACAGAAGGCAAAAGGATAAAACTTGTGAGAAAGTGGCTCTTAAGTTGGCGGTAAAGGCCAATTGCAAGAGAGAAAGTTTTTGTTCATTGATCAAATTGGATGGACATCGTTGTACGAAACTTCCAGGCACTAAAGAGGCATTTCTCATGCAGTTTTGACGACATTGTTCCGATCTTTGGAATGAGGGATGCTCAAGACGAAGGCCTATTATGCTGAGAAGAAAAGAGCTCAATCCATTCAAGACAAATCAGAATTCTGTTAAGGAAATTCGCAACTGAACATCCTATAGCAATCTATAAGTATTGTAAATCCCAGAATAGAGAAAATATGCAATTAGTTTCATATGGATTGTATATTTTGTGACGAAATCTTTAGCAGACCCTTTCAATATAGAGTCGTTTTTCTTTTTGTCCCTTTGACTTATGCGTTTGTAGTATGTTTGTGTTTGAATCGACATTTCTATAACAGAAGAAGCTTCAATAGAGATCCAGGGGTGTTGCTAATACCATCATAATTATCAACATTATCAACTATTGTCCACTGAAAAACTCAAAAACTTACAGTAGAAATGCCTACAATGACGTAAATAAACGCTAGGCCATCAGAGGTCCTACCTTCACAGATATATGCAATTAAAAAGTTGACAATAGTCTAAACAGAAGAAAAAAGGAAGCCACATTGTTAGAGATTAATTTGTGTTGCACATTAAGATGTCAGGCAACACCGCCTGATATGAAATTGAAGACAGAGTCATCTACAGAGAAACTACTGATTCGAAAGAAGAAAGTGAGAGGAGGGAAGGTTGCTACCATGATAAGTTTTGAAATGTGCAATATTCTAATTGTCTCCTTTGTTAATATAGCTAATTCTTGCTTCTATAATTATCCTATCTACAATCTGGGCCAGATCTAGATTTCCAAAACAGAAACAAATTGTATTAAGATGGTGTGTTCAGTTTTAGCTTGTTCAAGCAAAGAATTTCATAAGCTGCCAAGGAGATCTTTCAGTTCTTCTTCTAGCCGGTGACAGCGGGAAATATTTTCCACCTTGAAAGATTTGGTTTCCTTCCTCTGCTCTTAAAGGTTAAGGTTAAAGGTTAAAGAAAAGGTTAAAGTACTGCAATGGTCTGGCAAAAGGGCAGCCTGACCATTATCAGCTTAATTTAAATGCCTTTAAAGCCTACGTAGTGCTTTCAAGTCAATACAAATTTGATATAAGTTTGAATTTGAAAATGAAGTACGCTTATAGGCAATTTATAACGTCGAGAAAGACAGACCAATAGAAGCCAATAATATCCCTTTAGAGACTCTTGATGTGGCAAAGAACGTTGTCTCCGAGTCCATAGCTGAAGTAGTAAATCGATTTCTGCTAGGTCATTTCCCTTTTCTATCTAAACTGTTAATGCGTACTTGTATGGGCATAATTACGGCAATGGTCGGTTGTCGACTTCTGCACGATTCTTTGCATCTTGCGCCTGCGACGTAAATATACCAACCGCATTGCCCCTGCAGCAAAGAATACCTCGGAACCAACTCTTTCTAGTTGGCCGCTGCGATTTTGATTCGCTTGCCTGTGTCCCTTCGTCAAAAGGTTAAACTTGGTTGTTTCTAGAAAATAGGTTTCCCATTTTGGTGAGCTTAGTATCGATGTATTGCTATCATCGGAGTTACTTTCATTGAACATAATTTCACTGGCTTTGTCGGTGTATGGAAAGATGTTCGTGTCACATGTCAGTTTAATGTTGGGTATTGTGGTCCGAGAAACTACGTCACATTTTCTAAAGTAGTGTCCAGGCTTTAACAGGTTAAACGCAAAAATATCCAATCATTTTAGCTGCCAGAACTAGTCACTGAATTTGATGAAAACATCATACCATGTCAATATTTAGAGATCAATAAATTAGGGGAAAGGTGGATTTATGAAGTTTTTATGGATTTTACTTCTCGATATGCAATACCTTGGAATGTTGCGAGATTAAATACATTTTACGTTGGTTTCATATTGAGTCAAGTTCAGAATTGTTTCGTCCCTTGATACTTTCATGGCTTTGAAGTGAGCATACGTGGAAATTTTACTGGTCACATGTCACATTCTCACGTTGTCCCCACATTAAAATTTGCCTTGAAGTTTATCGCTATCGAAAACTATGACAATGGTTAAGACAAAGATTACTAGCAATCAAATGGGTCTAGTGTTTTATTTAAAGCCCTATATATACTTTGGAAGCAAAATATTTTGAGAACTTCTAAAGACGAGAGCCTTACAGCTACCTAACTCTTAGTTCTTACCGGACCCCTCTCTTTCCCTTACCTAGTCAATGACATTGTTATGGCTGTATCTATGAAACTTGAAATTAGGCCTCGGTACATAGTCCCTCGCTTCTAGAGAAAATCATCAACAATTTTCCACTCAAGTGTGTAGCATTCAAATCTTCCAACCATAAGATATATTTGTCTATGATTGAAGTTGCCAAAGCTTATTCCAAATACTATTAATCAAAGTTAGAAATAAGTATGTTAAAACATTAAATGTAAATATTTATTGACGCCAGTTAATAAGACATTAAATTTCAAGAAATAAGATTAAGATGATTAATCCCATTATGCTATACTGCAACTTAAGGAAACATGGCCTAATTAGTGCTAGGCATGCAACCTCTATTATACCATTGCCCATTTATAGCCAACATTTCCTACAGGAGATTAAACTTAGTTGCTACAAGGCGACTTTTTGTATTCTGGTTGGGGGTGTATTTTCTACATCCAGTATGTTCTTGGGTTGTCGTTGAGTTTTCTGTCTGCATTAGATTTATTTCTTCTTTTAGTCTGACACTTAATATCAGCTTAAATTGTTATCGAAAATCAAATTCTGTTTAAGAGCGCTTGTTCTTTGGTAAATATAGGTGTGGCTGATTTCAATGGCCTTTTTGTTCAAGAAGCAGTTAATGTGATATATGTAGCTTTATTCTGAGAAAATATTCTGAAAATGATAGAAGTTTGTAGTGGATGAAATGTTATCCAAACATTAGTGTCCATATTGCTTAAGAAACTTTAACTTAGATTCAGCGAAGCAAGGTTAAGAATGAATTGATTAATTACTGTTTCATACAGATGTAGTCCAATATTGTAGTCTGTTCCAAACAAAATAGATTATATTCTCAACTTCAGGAATATTTTTAAAAAAACTTTAATTGCTTAATGTTTGGCTTCTTTGCCAAAAGAAGTCTAGTACAAGCAAAATTAGATATGTAAAATATTGATTTAAAGACAGATGAAGGTATCTAAAGAGCTAGGAGGATTTTTTTCAAAAGCGTTATAGCTTAGCAAATATTTCATTTAGTGGACTACACGCATCGCAAAAACCAAAAAATAGTAATTCTGCTGTGACGTTGATCCAAATTCAAGTAAGACAAACAACTTGATTTTTTATAGTCAAGGCTTTTAATATCGATTGATACATCTCTTCTGCGTAGAAGGCTTGCAAAGGTCTATCTATCGATCTTTGTTCTATCGAATGTTGATTTTCTTCTACAACTACTGAATTGTTCATCAACACGTTGTCCTCATCTGATTTTAAACCATCAGTTTACTTAGAAATTGTCTACAATGTCTCAATTTGATTACATTAAACATATTCTAGCTGAAAAGTAAAGAAGGCTTTTAATATCGATTGGTACATCTCTTATACGCAGGAAGCTTGAAAAAGGACTATTTAAATCTTTATTGAATGTTAATATTCCTTTCCAATTAGAGAACTGTTTATCTACACATTGTCCTTATCTGATTTTAAACCATCAGTTTACTTAGAAATTGTCTACAATGTCTCAATTTGATTACATTAAACATATTCTAGCTGAAAAGTAAAGTGCATTTTATTACATTTGCACTACTTTTAATGCTTTCACTCCGCAGCTACCCCCACCCCCAGAGGATTCTCTGACAAAAAAAAATGATTAACAAGGGTCTAGTAATTGTTAATCTAAGGATAAAAGTCTCAGCTGACCGTTATCTGATACCATGCAGCAAACCAACTTCTAATAAAACATCAGCATTATCTTTTTGACTGAAAAAATTAAAAAATTAAAAAAACGAAAGAAAAGAAAAAAGTGAAAAATGCAAAATGAAAAAATGAAAAAAAGAAACTAAAAAAGAAAAAAAATGAAAAAAAATGAAAAATGAAAAGAAAAAAAAGAAAAAAAGGAAAAAAATAAGAATAAATGAAAAAATTTTAAAAAATGAGAATGTGACGTAATTTTTGACTGTGACTTACTGATGAAAATTAATCAACTGACGACTTAGAAGTACCCGAAAATCAGCGATTCGAAAGCAGTGATAATAAATATACGATTTTTATGAACGTTTTCAGTCCTAAACGATACGAGAGGCAAACTTCCAACTCAATCACCAAAATTCAAAGTTGACTGCATTTCAGATCAATGATTTTACTTTAAAAGAAAGTCAGTATATGAAACTATGGAGCGGAAACGTAGATTAGTAAAACAAATCAAGGTTATTCGCAAATGATCTGGGAAAAAGTAAGTGCTTTAGCTAGGATTGCTGCGTATATGAACGAATCTTTTGGAATTCCTTTAATGATAAAGGTCATACTATCGTACATTGATTATTTTCCACCTACTTTGAAGTTTTGCAGTAAAAAAGCAGTGGAAGAAATATGGGAAAATGTTGTGGCCATAGAGAGCTCGGGGGCACTACAGGCGTCCAGTATTGGGTTCAGGACGAAGCCCAGAAAATTTTGTTTTTCTTATTATTTATTTCTGATTTGGGTCATTTTAGACGCATCTGGGCAACATATTAATATCGTATGTAATGTTCTTATTCTATGGGCTGAAAATTGAGATTGAAATTAATAGAAGCATCATATGTTTTTTATAAATAGTTTTTGGTGTACAGATGAAAGAGAACAAATACCAACAGAAGCACTGTTTGTGTAACAACTTTTGCTCCAAATTTCACAAGAGAATTAGAGTCGCAAATCTGGCAAGGCTATACTTATAGCAGTGGCGATTCTAGCCTTAGGAAACTAAGGGGGGGGGGGGGAATAGAAAATGCTGGGATAGAAGTGTACAGACACAATATATTTATAGAATAACGCCTTACATTTTGGAGACAGAGTTGTTAACAAGGGCCCGAACAATTTTCAAAAATTTGTTATAGATGTACACTTTATATAAATTTTTCGGACTTCAATTCCTTTTAATAAGGTTCACGTTCTACAACAATTATTTCAAATAAATTGCGTAAAAGCAGTACTAGATAGTATGAACACCTATTTTCAGAGACAGCGCCACGAAATTGAGCCTGGGAGCGTTAAGAATCTAGTTTAGTGACATAAGATTGACACAAGATAAGATTAATTTTACAAAATTTTGATGTATATAATTAATGCATGCGGCAGTTCGGAGAGAATGCCCGAGCAAGTCATATCAAAAGCTATGTATAAAGCATATGGACAGAAACGCTGACCAATAAAAAAATTTCTTCTAAGAAAAGTAGGAAGGGGCAAATGAAGGGGCCGACGAAATTCCCCTAGCACCCTTGGTAGTGCCACTGACTTCTAAACTTTGAAGGCTTCATGTATACATACTTTTATAAAAAATTATGATCCGATTGCATTTGAGGGCCATTGAAAAAAGGTTTGTGTTGGCTGTCAAAATCTGAACCCCCCTCCAATGTAATAGTCAATGACTTTGTTGAGATTCTGAGCTTAGAGTTGGTCATTAACTTCATTGCCAAATTGTAAAGAAAATGTTGAATGTATCTCTTTATAGTGAATTCTTAACTTTTAGGTTAGGTTTGCAAAAAATTGGAATTTTTTCATGTCATGTGGGCCTCAATCATACTTTTGATCTTTGCAAGGAAAACCTATGGAGCATGAGTCGTGCTTTGTATCAAAATATTTAGCTATTGTGATTATAGTACTTATTCAATTATCCGACCCTCGTTTATCCGGATTCCAACTATCCGGTCCGCAAAAAGGGGGTGGGGGGGGGTGTGGAGAAAGCTTTATGAAGAATTTTCGACACTTTTGATGATATGTTGGGAACGTTTTTCTTGCTTTTTTTTAAGAAAAGGTAATTTTGTTCTTGTCAACATTGGGACACCCTTTGCTCATTCTAGCATAATTTGCAATGAACCTATGAATTACACCTTAAAATTGTGGGGGGGGCCCTGGCTCTGCAATTGATGCTTCAGTATGAATTTATTTCTTTTTTTTGTGGCAATAAATTGAAGTAAAAGTAAGTAGAAACAAGTAGTCAAAACTCAAAGTTAAAAGATGTTTGCAAGAAAAATAAACACAGATGGGGAAAATGTATACGAAATTTTCCGAAACAGTATCACAAATATGTGAGTGGCATCATCTTTTTTATCGCCATGCTTTCTTGTCAGTTTAAACGCTTTTCTCATCATGGCAACAGGTTTGAGCAAAAATGAAGAGTGTGTCTCTCTACTGAAAATAAGCTATATGTTTGAAGCGTGAGGCATCGCGCATTCAGCCAAAGATTCATTTAAATTCTAAGGGTATTTAGTGTCTTACAGTAGTTTGTAATATGTGCTTTTGAAATAAACTTTCACAAAACCTAACTTGTTTATTTATGCTGGTTTCTGGGTTTTTTAATTTTAGGTTATCCGGAATTTCGCATTTGCAGCACGCATTTTGAAATTTCGTGTCCCGAGAAGGCCGGATAATTGAATAAGTACTGTAGCGCTGTTCGTGATTAACATAATATTTAGCTACTTTGATTTGCATAATATTCAGCCGATTTACAAAGAACTTGGGACGTGAAAACGACTCGAAAGGAATTCAATTAAAATTAAAACATTCTATCATCTTACAACATTATGAAAAAATATACATTGATCATTAAATAGATAAATTATATTCTGCATTTTTGGTACCCTAAGTGTAAAAAAGCCAAACACTTATTTTTCTCGAAGTATGCGCCAATATATTATGATGCATTGTTGCTAGACATTCACGAAAACCTTATTAATCCCTCTTCCCTCAAGTTCTTCAACCCTAGAGGTTGTTATTGCAAGACTATTCCTTAAAAATCAATCATTTGCATTGGTAGCTAAAGGTATCGTTGTGTTTCGCTATATTGAAGCCTGGGCACTACCAACGAGGATGTGACGCAACATCCTGAATCAATAAGAGTTCATCTGACGTTTAATGTACAAACATCGCTTCAAATACTATCACTGCCAATGCACTGTTGTCAAACGAAGCTGACGCCGATGATAGAAATACATCGTTACTAAGCTTGTCAAAATGGGAAATCTATTCTCAAGAAACAACCAAGTTTCTCCTCTTGATGAAGAAACACAATTAAGCGAATCAAAATCGCAGCGGCCAACTAAAAAGAGTTGGTTCCGAGGCATTCTTTGCTGCAGGAGCAATGCAGTGGATATAATTACATCGCAAGTGCAAGATCGAAAGAATCTTGCAGAAGCCGATGACGGCGTTGTCATCAAAAGAGACGGGGAGGGTCATGCAAGGGCAGTTGCCTTTGATATCGGACTGCTTGAAGAAGATCCAATGCCAGACAGGCCAAATTCAAGTTTGTCGATGGGCCAGCGAGCAAATGGGCTCAACAGACTGGCGAATAGATTGCCTGCCTTGCCTTCAGCCTCCAAGGAAGAGCTTGAGAGAAAGTAAGTCCAGTAATATATCTTCATTTAGATATTTTCATCAAGATATAATTTCGAACAATTAAATAAACAATTAGCTTTATCAAATGCGATTATGATTCATTTTACTTGATAGATTGTCTGAAGCTGTTGCAAGAAAAGACACGTTAATGAGAGACAGGTCTGAAAAGATCCGGCAAAGATCTACCCTTTCAAAAGAGATGTTGCAAAGACTAGAAGCCGAGAAGCAGCGATTGTTGCGAGAAAAAATTGAAGAGAAGGAGCGAAAAGCCATGGAGAAGAAAGAGAGATTGAGAAGGAGACAGGAAAGAGAGGCAGCGAAAAGGAGCAGACTGGCAGAGGAGGCCAAGGTCAAAGCAGCAAAGAGAGAGAAGCAGAGCTGTGCAAATGCTGCCGAAGCACTGGAAGCAAAGGCAAAAGCAGTGGAAGAAAACCAAAGAGAAATGATGCAGGCGAAGCAGAGAAAGCTGAATGTGCACAGACACAGGCAGATCATAGCGCAGCTGAAGGCGATGGAGAAGCAGAGGGAAACTGAGGAGTCGAGTGTGGGAGGGCGATCAGAGACCAGGGTTGAAGAGGTGAGCATTGTTCTTCGATTGACTAGAGAATTATGAAGAGAATAAATTGAAAGATTCATCATTTGACCATATTCTTAAATCACTTATCTGTAGAGCTCCATCTTTCAATGTAAGACGAGTTCTTCTTTCTTTGAGGTTGAAGAGTCGCCAAAAGACTTTTCAGAAGAAGAGTTGGAACTGGAAACATATGTTGACGACACTAGGCATCCATTTGAACAGAGTTCAGAGGATGGGGAGGATTCAGGGAGTGAAATTGATGCATTTTGGAATTAATGAAGACGTTGCAATAGTCTGAAGTTTTAGGGATGAAAAGGAGAGAATTTTAATGCAGTTGTAAAAAAACATTAGACTCAAGCCATAGCCGGAGCCAGGATCAACAGTCGGAGAGGTAGATTTCGATGTTGCTATTAGAAGAAAAAGGGATGAGGATTTGAGGCATTTTGGAATTGAAGGAGGCGTCAAAATAATTGGATTAGAGATATAACACTATGCAACAGTCGAAAGTCAGAAGGATATAAAGAAAACAATTTTATACTGTGGAGGGAAAACATTTCCATTAGAGTCAAGTCATAGCCAATGAGGATAAATTGATGTTGCTGTGAGAAGAAAAGGGGATAACGAGAGTTTCATTAACTAGCCTTGAAAGCAAAACTGACTGAAGAGGCACCAGCAAAAGTAGAGTGAGAGACACTTGAAGAGGTCTGGCTGTGGCAAAGAATAGGCCAAACGTAAACAAAGGTGCAACAGAAAGCAAAAGGATAAAACTTGTGAGAAAGTGGCTGTTAAGTTGGCGGTAAAGGCCAATTGCAAGCAAGAAAGTTTTTGTTCATTGATCAAATTGGATGGACATCGTTGTACGGAACTTCCAGGCACCAAAGAGGCATTTCTCATGCAGTTTTGACGACATTGTTCCGATCTTTGGAATCAGGGATGCTCAAAACGAAGGCCTATTGTGCTGAGAAGAAAAGAGCTCGATCCAATCAAGAGAAATCAGAATTCTGTTAAGGAAATTCGCAACTGAACATCCTATAGCAATCTATAAGTATTGTAAATCCCAGAATAGAGGAAACATGCAATTAGATTCATATGGATTGTATATTTTGTGACGAGATCTTCAGCAGACATTTTCAATATGGAGTCGTTTTTCTTTTTGTCCCTTTGACTAGTGCGTTCGTAGTACGTTCGTGTTTGAATCGACATTTCTATAACCAAAGAAATTTCAATAGAGATCCAGGGGCGTTGCTGATACCATCATAATTATCAACATTATCAACTATTGCCCACTGAAAAACTCAAAAACTTACAGTAGAAATGCCTACAATGACGTAAATAGACGCTAGGCCATCAGAGGTCCTACCTTCACAGATATATGCAATTAAAAAGTTGACAATAGTCTAAACAGAAGAAAAAAGGAAGTCACATTGAGAGAGATTAATATATGTTGCACATTAAGATGTCAGGCAACACCGCCTGATATGAAATTGAAGACAGAGTCATATACAGAGAAACTACTGATTCGAAAGAATAAATATGAGAGGAAGGAAGGTTGCTACTTTGATAAGTTTTGTATTGTGCAATATTCTAATTGTCTCCTTTTTAATATAGCTAATTCTTGCTTCCATAATTTTCTTACCTAATATTTGGGCCAGATCTAGATTTTTAAAACAGAAATAAATGACATTAAGATTGTGTGTTCCATTTTATTTTATTCAAGCAAAGAATATTTCATAAGCTGCCAAGGAAATCTTTCAGTGCTTCTTTTAAAAAGTGGCAGCGATAAACCTCTCCCACCTGGAAAGATTTCGTTTTCCCTATAACCCTGTACTGTATTTTGTTTAAGAGATTTTATGATTTTAGAAACATTTCCTTTAATTCTGAAAAAATTTAATCTAATTTAAATCACCAGATTTAAATCAATTTATGAATCAATCTATAAGTCAATTTTTACGTTTTTTATTTTGATTTTATATTTCAAGTTTAACAAAACTTTAACGGCCCCTATCTTGAAAAAGCACATGTATGTAGAATTAAATGTGTTAAAAAAACTTGACGCACAAAAAGTAACGTAGTCGAATATTTGGATGCTAAGTTCATTAAGGATAGCAACAAGTTCTTGATAAAGTCTGAAAAAAATTAAGGTAAAGTGAAATTTCAAATATTAATGAAAGCCCCAGAATAGCCTCAAGGTTAACCTTAAACTACAAATGTACATTTAGCCTTTAATGGAGAATGTACAGAAATGTCTGATAAAAAGTAATATTTAACTAGTAAAGAACCATCATAAACCAATAAGTGTACTCTCCAAAGTTATGCAAAATAAAATCTACAATAACATCAGTTTCAAACCTTCTTTCTCTGCTCTTTGGAATTCGAAGGTTATGGTACGGTTAAAGGTTAATGCTAAAGGTGAAAGAAAATGTTAAAGTACTCAATGGTCTGGCAAAAGGGCAGCCTGACCATTATCAGATTAATCAAAATGCCTTTAAAAGCCTACTTAGTGTTTTCAAATCAATACAAATTTTATTTAAATTTGCAAATGAAGTACGCTTATAGGCAATTTATAAAATAGAGAAAGACAGACCAATAGGAGCCAAACATATCCCTTAAGAGACTCTTGATGTTGCAAAGAACGTTGTCTCCGAGTCCCTAGCTGAAATAGTAAACCGATTTCTGCTAGGACATCCTCTTTGCCTATGTAAACTATTAATGTGTATTTTATCTTTAAAAAAGCACGGAAACAACTAGTAAAGTAGATTGTCATCCAAAAAGTGCTCCCTCTAGTTTCAAGCATTTCGAGAACAGTGTTCAATACAATCTTTAATCACACCAGATTCAAACTTTTCTCCTCTGTTTTGTGGAACGAGAATAGGATCACTTCATTACGATATATCAAAGGCCTAAGAAAGTGTCTGGATAAAGAAGATGTATCTTGTCCAGTGCTTATGGGTCTGTCGAAAACATTTGATTGTTTACCTCATATATTTTATCTATATATATTTTATTTATATATTTTATCTATCTCAAATAGCCAAATTAAAACCTTATAGCGTGAGTTTTGGCGCAGTGGATTTCGCGTATAAGAATTTCGGTAACAGGGAATAGAAAGTAGAAATAAACATAAATTTCAGTGATCGAATTAAGACAAAGCAGGGAGTTCCCCAATGATTAATATTCGGGCTTTTGGCTTTCCAATGTTTACTTTAACGATGCCTCTCTGCATTTGAACAGAAAATACCCAATTCAAAGTAGTCCAAAACTAAAAAAATAGTTCTACTAGAAAATAAAGTTAAAGAATGTTAAAATTTATGGTGTAAAAATTTGGATACGACGTACGGGGTTGGAACTTGTAGTCATTTGATACACTGAGGCCTGGGCACTAATTTGAAATTGGACGTAAATCACGAAATTTTAAGCGCTACGTTCATCTGACGTTTAATATGCGAGTATGGCTTCAAATACCAGCACTGCCAATGTACTATGGTCAGACGAAGATGACTCTGGTAGTGGCGGTACATCGATACTAAGCTTATCAAAATGGGAAATCTATTTTCAAGAAGCAACCAAGTTTCACCTTCTGATGAGGGACATAGGAAAGCGAATCAAAATCGCAGCGGCCAACTAGAAAGAGTTGGTTCCGAGGCATTCTTTGTTGCAGGAGCAATGCGCTGGGCATAATTACCCCGGTCGTCGACTTCTGCAAGATTATTTGCATCTTGCGCCTGCGACGTAATTATACCAACCGCATTGCTCCTGCAGCAAAGAACGCCTCGGAACCAACTCTTTCTAGTTGGCCGCTGCGATTTTGTTCCGCTTGCCTGTGTCCCTTCATCAGAAGGTGAAACTTTGTTGTTTCTTGAGAATAGATTTCCCATTTTGATTAGCTTAGTATCGATGTATTGCTATCATCGGAGTTTTTTTCGTTAGACATAATGAAAATGTCGGTGTATGGAACGATGTTCGTGTGTCATATGTCAGCTTAATCTAGGGCTTAATGGTCCAAGAAAATGCGTCACATTTTTGAAAGTGGTGCCCAGGCTTTAACAGGGTAGAATGCGAAAAGACTCAACCTTTTAGCTGCCAGAAATAGTGAGTAAATTTGATGAAAACATCATACCATGTCAATAAGGTTCACAATATATCCCTGTCTCTTGATACTTTCCTGGAATTAGAGTGAATAGACATAGATAAACTACTGGTCAGTTTAGTAGAAATATCTGCCACATGCCATATCCCATGTTGTCCCCACATTAAAATCTGTCTTGAAGCTTACCACTAACGAGAACCTTGTCTATAGTTAAGATCAAGATTACTAGCAAAAAATGGATCTGGAGTTAATTTAAAAGCATGTACATACTTATGAAGCACAATTTTTTGAGAATTTCTCATGACTGGAATCTTTCAGTATGGTCTTACATAACATTTAGTTTTAACCAGACCCCTCTCTTTTCGTTACCAGTTGTAGTCAATGCCATTATCTATGACACTTGAAATCAGGCCTCCTTAGAAAGTCCCAGCATCTTGAGGAAATTATCATCAATTCTAAATTTAAGGGTGTAGCATTTAAAATTTCCAACCATGAGAGACCTTTCTCTATGATCGAGATTCCCAAAGCTACCGTAAAATGTTCTAACCTTAGAAAAAAGCATGTTAAATCATTAAATGTAGATATTTATTGATACCAGTAAATGTGACATCAAATTGTAAGAAATATATTAAGATGATTAATCCCATTATGCTATACTGCAATTGAAGGAAACATGGCCTAATTAGTGCTAGGCATGCAACCTGTATTCTACCACTGCCCACTTCAAGCCAACATTTCCTACAGGAGATTAAACTTAGTTGCTAACACGACATGGTGACTTTCTGTATTCTAGTTTGGGGTGTATTTTCTACATCCAGTATGTTTTTGGGTTGTCGTTGAGTTTTCTGTCTGCTTTACATGGATTTCTTCTTTTAGTCTGACACTAAGTATCAGCCTAAATTGTTGTCGATAATCAAATTCTGTTGAAGAGCTCTTGTTCTTCAGTAAATATAGGTGTGGCTGATTCAATGGCCTTTTTGATCAAGAAGCAGTTAATGTGATATATGTAGCTATATTCTGGGAAAATATTCTGAAAATGATAGAAGTTTGTAGTGGATGAAATGTTATCCAAACATTAGTGTCCATATTGCTCAAGAAACATTAACTTAGATTCAGCGAAGCAAGGTTAAGAATAAATTGATTAATTACTGTTCCATGCAGATGTAGTCCAATATTGTAGTCTGTTTCAAACAAAATAGATTATATTCTCAACTTCAGAAATATTTAAAAAAAAACTTCCATTGCTTAAAAGATTTCTTTGCCAAAAGATGTCTAATACAAGCAAAGTTAGAAATGTAAAATATTGATTTAAAGACAGATGAAGGTATCTAAAGAGCTAGCGGGATTTTTTTCAAAAGCGTTATAGCTTAGCGAATATTTCATTTAGTGGACTACACGCATCGCAAACACCAAAAAATAGTAATTCTGCTGTTACGTTACTCAAACTTCAAGAAGCAATTTAAACAACTTGACTTTGCTAATGAAGGATTTTAATGTCGATTGATACATCTCTTCTCCGTAGAAAGTTTTAAAAAGGGCACTTTAAATCTTTGCTTTATCGGATGTTGATTTTTTCTCTACAACTAGAGAATTGTTTATCTACACGTTGTCCTCATCTGAATTTATACCAACAGTTTACTTAGAAATTGTCTAGAATCTCTCATTTTGATTATATTAAACATATTATAGCTCGAAAGTAAAGTGCAATCTATTACATTTACACTAATTTTAATGCATTCATTCAGCACCTACCCCCCACACCCAGAGAATTCTCTGACAATAAAAAATGATTAATGAGGGTCTAGTAATTGTTACTCTAAGTATAAAAGTCTCAGTTTGGCCGACCGTTATCTGAAACCATGCAGCATACAAACTTCTAATAAAAGATCAGCATTATCTTTTTGACTGAAAAAAATCAAAGAAATGAAAGAATTAAAAAAAAATGAAAAATGCAAAATGAAAAAAAATGAAAAAATGAAAGAAGTGAAAAAATGAAAAAAATAACGAAAAATGAAAAAATTAAAGAAATGAAAGAAAAGAAAAAAATAGAAAAATGAAAAATGAAAAAAATGAACAAAAAAAGGAAGAAGTGAACAAATGAAAAATATCAAAAAATGAAAACAAATAAAAAAAGGAAAAAAAGGAAAAAAAGGAAAAATAGAAACAAATAAAAAAAATAAAAAAAATGAAAATGTGACGTACTTTTTGACTTTGACGTACTGATGAAAATGAATCAACTGACGACTTAGAAATAGCCGGAAATAAGCGATTCGAAAGCAGTGATAATACGATAATACATTTCTAGTCCTCAATGATACGAGAAGCAAGCTTACAACGCTTAAAGTCAATCGCCCAAATTCAAAGTCCAATTATGGGAAAATGTTGTCGCCATAGAGAGCTTGGAGTTCGGGGGCACTAAAAATCTGTTTCAGTGTGACAACATGTAATAGGTTCTTATTCCATGGGCAGAAAATTGAGATTGAAATTGATAGAAGCATCATATGTTTTTATAAATAGTTTTTGGTACACATATGAAGAAGAACTTATATCAACAGAAGCACTGTTGGTGTAACAACTTTTGCTCCAAATTTCACTACAGAATTATAGTCGCAGATCTGGCAAGGCTATAGGCTATACTTATAGCAGTGGCGATTCTAGACTGAGAAAACTGGGGGTGGGGGGGGGGGCATCATAGAAAATGCTGGGAAAGAAGTGTACAGACACAATATATTTATAGAATAACGCCTTACATTTTGGAGGCACAAATGTTAACAGGGGCCCGAAAAGTTTTCAACAATATGTTATAGATGTACACTTTATATAAAATTTTCGGACTTCAATTTCTTTTAATTAGGTCTTCTATTCACGTTCTATGACAATTATTTCGAATAAATTGCATAAAAGCAGTACTAGGTAGTCTGAACATCTATTTTCAGAGATAGCGCCACGAACTTGAGCCTGGGAACGTTAAGAATATAGTTTAGCGACATAAGAGGAGCCACCATGGTTGGAACCGACACAGAAGAAACATTTTGGAATTGAACCTTTCAGAGTGGCTAAGAATGCATCTCCAGGATTAAGATTTAACAAAATAAATACCATACCGCTCAGAATTTACAGTTCGATGATTCTAATTGATCATTGATTTTTGGAAAAAATTTAGGAGGGGAGGGTTCATATTAGCCCCAAAGCCTCACTGTGCAGGCGTAACCCTTCTGTGGGAAATGAATTGCGCCTAAAACTACCCCATAAACAAAATAGACATGTTAGCCTCGGCAAGACAAGAGCCTCGCATCGAGAGCAAAAATGACGTAATGCACAGCCACGCACCTCACATTTAAAACAAAAGTTGTCAACGAAATAATGACAATATGTAGCTATTGTGATTAGCGCAATACTTAGCAGCTAATTATGACTAACATTATATTCAATTACTTTCATTTGCAAAATATTCAGCCGATTGACATAAAACTTGGAAAGTGAAAGCGACTGCAAAGACATTCAATGAAAATGAAAATATTCTATGATCTTACAGCATAATGAGAAACTGGTTTCTACTTTCTGAATTACTTCATGCATTTCTTGTACCTTAAGTGTAAAGAAAGCCAAAAGCTATTGGCATTAATTTTCTTTATCATTCTTGGAGTATGCGCCAATAAATTAAAATGCATTGTTGCTAGACATTGTTGTGAAAACCTAATTCATCCCTCTTCCCTCAAGTTCTTCAATTTTAGAGGTTGTTATTGCAAGACTATTTCTTCAAAATCAGTCATTTGCACTGGTAGCTAAAGGTATCGTTGTGTTTCGCTATATTAAAGTCTGGGCACTACCTTCACAATGTGACGCAACATCCTGGATCAATAAGAGGCAAGTTCATCTGACGTTTAATGTACAAACATCGCTTCAAATACTATCACTGCCAATGCACTGTTGTCAAACGAAACTGACTCCGATGATAGAAATACATCGTTAATAAGCTTGTCAAAATGGGAAACCTATTCTCAAGAAACAACAAAGTTTCACCTTCTGATGAAGGGACACAATTAGGAGAGACAAAACTGCAGCGGCCAACTAGAAAGAGTTGGTTCCGAGGCATTCTTTGCTGCAGGAGCAATGCGGTGGATATAATTACATCGCAGGAGCAAGATCAAAAGAATCTTGCAGAAGCCGATAACGGCGTTGTCATTAAAAGAGACGGGGAGGGTCATACAAGGGCAGTTGCCTTTGAAATCGGACTGCTTGAAGAAGACCCAATACCAAACAGGCCAAATTCAAGTTTATCGATGGGCCAGCGAGCAAATGGGCTCAACAGACTGGCGAATAGATTGCCTGCCTTGCCTTCAGCCTCCAAGGAAGAGCTTGAAAGAAAGTAAGTCAAGTAATATACTTTCTTTTAGTTGATTTGATCAAGATATGATTTCAAATAATTTAGTGAACAACTGGCTTTATTAGATATGACTATGATATATTTTACTTGATAGATTGTCTGAAGCTATTGCGAGAAAAGACACGTTACTGAGAGACAGGTCTGAAAAGATCCGGCAAAGATCTGCCCTTTCAAAAGAGATGTTGCAAAGACTAGAAGCCGAGAAGCAGCGATTGTTGCGAGAAAAAATTGAAGAGAAGGAGCGAAAAGCCATGGAGAAGAAAGAGAGATTGAGGAGGAGAAAGGAAAGGGAGGCAGCCAAAAGGAGCAGACTGGCAGAGGAGGCCAAGGTCAAAGCAGCAAAGAGAGAGAAGCAGAGTTGTGCAAATGCTGCCGAAGCACTGGAAGCAAAGGCAAAAGCAGTTGAAGAAAACAAAAGAGAAATGATGCGGGCGAAGCAGAGAAAGCTGAATGTGCACAGACACAGGCAGATCATAGCGCAGCTGAAGGCGATGGAGAAGCAGAAGGAAATAGGAGAGTCGAGTTTGGGAGGGCGATCAGAGGCCAGGGTTGAAGAGGTGAGCATTGTTCTTCGATTGATTAGAGAATTATTAAGAGAATAAATCAAAAGATTCATCATTTGACCATATTCCTAAATCATTTGTCTGTAGAGCTCTATCTTTCAATGTAAGACGAGTTGTTCTTTCTTTGAGGTTGAAGAGTCGACAAAAGACTTCTCAGAAGAAGAGTTGGAACTGGAAACATATGTTGACGACACTAGGCATCCATTTGAACAGAGTTCAGCGGATGGGGAGGATTCAGGGAGTGAAATTGATGCATTTTGGAATTAATGGAGACTTTGCAATAGTCGGAAGTGTTAAGGATGAAAAGGAGGAACTTTTTATGCAGAGGAAAGAATACATTAGTGTCAAGCCAGGATCAACAGCCAGGATCAACAGTCGGAGACGATGAGGGCAGATTTCGATGTTGCGATTAGAAGAAAGGGGGATGAGGATTTCAGGCATTTTGGAATCGAAGGAGGCGTCAAAATAATCGGATTAGAGAAATAACACTATGCAACAGTCGAAAGTCATAAGGATATAAAGAAAAACAATTTTATACTGTGGTGGGAAAACGAGAAAACATTTTCATTAGAGTCAAGTCATAGCCAATGAGTACAAATTGATGTTGCTGTGAGAAGAAAAGGGGATAACGAGTTTTTCATTTACAGAGCATTTAAATAGCCTTTACATCAAAACTGACTGAAGAGGCACCAGCAAAAGTAGAGTGAGAGACACTTGAAGAGCTCTGGCTGTGACAAAAAAGGGCCAAACGTGAACAAAGGTGCAACAGAAAGCAAAAGGACAAATTTTGTGGAAAACGGGCTGTAAACTTGGCAGCAAAGGCCAATTGCAAGGGAGAGAATTCTTGTTTATTGATCAAAATGGATAGACATCGTTGTACGAAACTTCCAGGCACTCTTTAGTGCTCACTGCTTTGTCAAGACAAGCTAGTTAACAATTGACACCTCAAAGAGGCATTTCTCATGCAGTTTTGATGCCTATTGTGCTGAGAAGAAAAGAGCTCAATTCAATCAAGACAAATCAGAATTCTGTTAAGGAATTTCGCAACTGAACATCCTATAGCAATCTATAAGTATTGTAAATCCCAGAATAGAGGAAACACGCAATTAGATTCATATGGATTGTATATTTTGTGACGAAATCTTCAGCAGACATTTTCAATATGGAGTCGTTTTTCTTTTTGTCCCTTTGTCTTATGCGTTTGTAGTATGTAGTATGTCTTATGCGTTTGTATTTTTTTGTCCACTGAAGACTCAAAAACTTACATCAGAAATACGATGAATGGCTAAAATGGACGCTAGGTCTTCAGAGGTCCTACCTTCACAGATATATGCAGTTAAAAGGTGGACAATAATCTAAACAGAAGAAAAAAGAAAGCCACATTGAAAAATATTATTATCTGTTGCACATTAAGATATCAGGCAACACCGGCTGATATGATATTGAAGACAGAGTCATCTACAGAGAAACTACTGATTCGAAAGAAGAAAGTGAGAGGAGGGAAGGTTGCTACTTTGATAAGTTTTGAATTGTGCAATATTCTAATTGTCTCCTTTTTTAATATAGCTAATTCTTGCTTCCATAATTATCCTATCTACAATTTGGGCCAGATCTAGATATTCAAAACAGAAATAAATGACATTAAGATGGTGTGTTCCATTTCAGTTTGTCCAAGCAAAGAATATTTCATAAGCTGCCAAGGAAATCTTTCAGTGCTTCTTTTAAAAAGAGGCAGCGATAAACCTCTCCCACCTGGAAAGATTTCGTTTTCCCTATAGCCCTGTACTGTATTTTGTTTAAGAGATTTTATGATTTTAAAAACAGTTCCTTTAACTCTAGAAAACATTTAATCTAACTTAAATCCCCAGATTTAAATCAATTTATGAATCAATCTATAATCAATTTTTACGTTTCTTATTTTGAGTTTATATTTGAAGATTAACAAACCTTTAACGGCCCCTATCTGGGAAAAGCACATGTTTATAGAATTAAATGTGTTCAATAAACTTGACGCGCAAAATTAGAAATTTATGGTGTAAAAACTTGGGTTAGACGTACAAGGTTGGAACTTGTAGTCATTTGATACACTGAGGCCTGGGCACTAACTTGAAATTGTGACGTAAATCACGAAATTTTAAGGGCTACGTTCATCTGACGTTTGATATGCGAGTATGGCTTTAAATACAAGCACTGCTTATGCACTGTTGTCAGACGAAGATGACTTTGATAGTGGCAGTACATCGATACTAAGCTTATCAATTTTGGTAAGCTTAGTATCGATGTATTGCTATCATCGGAGTTACTTTCGTTGGACATAATTTCACTGGCTTTGTCGGTGTATGGAAAGATGTGCTTGTGTCACATGTCAGTTTAATCTTGGGTATTGTGGTCCGAGAAACTACGTCACATTTTCTAAAGTAGTGTCCAGGCTTTAACAGCAGAAACGGAGAAATATCCAATCATGTACTGCCAGAACTAGTCACTGAATTTGATGAAAACATCATACCATGTCAATATTTAGAGATCAATAAATTGGGGGAAAGGTGGATTAATGAAGTTTTTATGGATTCCTAATTTTATTACTTGAGTTCATCTAATATTACTGGCGTACACTAAGAACTCGAGGCTTTCTTTGCATTGAAGTAAAAAAAACCCAGGTAAAAATTTTACTTTTTGATATGCAATACTTTGGAATGATGTGAGATTAAATACATTTTACGTTGGTTTCATATTGAGTCAAGTTCAGAATTTTTCCGTCTCTTAATACTTTCTTGGCATTTGAGTAAGCATACGTGGAAATTTTACTGGTCACATGTCACATTCTCACATTATCCCCACATTAAAATTTTCCTTAAAGCTTATCGCTATCGACAACTATGACAATGGTTAAGACAAAGATTACTAGCAATCAAATGGGTCTAGAGTTTTATTTAAAGCCCTATATATACTTTGGAAGCAAAATATTTTGAGAACTTTTAAAGACGGGAGCCTTACAGCAACCTAACTCTTAGTTCTTACCGGACCCCTCTCTTTCCTTTACCAGTTGTAGTCAATGCCGTTGTTATGGCTGTATCTATGAAACTTGAAATTAGGCCTCCCTACATAGTCCCTCGCGTCTAGAGAAAATCATCAACAATTTCCCACTCAAGTGTTTAGCATTTAGAGTTTCCAGCAATGAGAGAGATTTTGATAATTGAAGTTGCCAAAGCTTATTCCAAATACTATTAATCAAAGCTTAGAACTAAGTATGTTAAATCATTAAATCTAGATATTTATTGACGCCAGTTAATAAGACATTAAATTGTAAGAAGTATATTAAGATGATTAATCCCATTATGCTATACTGCAACTTAAGGAAACATGGCCTAATTAGTGCTAGGCATACAACCTGTATTATACCATTGCCCACTTCAAGCCAACATTTCCTACAGGAGATTAAACTTAGTTGCTAACACGACATGGCGACTTTCTGTATTCTGGTTGGGGGTGTATTTTCTACATCCAGTATGTTCTTGGGTTGTCGTTGAGTTTCTGTCTGCTCTAGATGGATTTTTTCTTTTATTCTGACACTAAATATCAGCTTAAATTGTTGTCGATAATCAAATTCTGTTTAAAAGCTATTGTTCTTCGGTAAATATAGGTGTGGCTGATTCAATGGCCTTTTTGATCAAGAAGCAGTCACTGTGATATATGTAGATATATTCTGAGAAAATATTCTGAAAATGATAGATGTTTGTATTTGATGAAATGTTATCCATACTGTCCATATTGCTTGAGTAAAACATTAACTTAGATTCAGCGAAGCTTAACTTAATTTAGGTTAAGAATTAAATGTCGTTTCATACAGATGTAGCTTAATATTGAAGCTTTTCCAAAATTAGATGATATTATCAACTTTAAAAATATTTAAGACAAAGCTTCGTCAATTTTTGGCGTCTTTGTCAAAAGATGTATAGTAGAAGCAAAATTAAAAACGTAAAATACTGATTTATATTCAAATAAAGGGATCTAAATACCTAAGGGAATGTTTTCAAAAGCGTTATAGCGTAGTAAATATTTCATTCAGTGGACTACACGCATCGCAAAAACCAACCTATAGTCATTCTGTTGTTACGTTACTCCAACTTCAAGAAGCAATTCAAACAACTTGAATTTTCTAATGAAGGCTTTTATTATTGATTGGTACATCTTTTCTCCGTAGAAAGTTTTAAAAAGGACACTTTAAATCTTTGCTTTATCGGATGATGATTTTCCTCTACAACTAGAGAATTGTTTATCTACACGTTGTCCTCAACTCATTTTAAACCATAAGTTTACTGAGAAATTTTCTGGAATCTCTCATTTTGCTTATATTAAACATACTCTAGCTCAAAAATGCAAAATGCAATCTATTACATTTACACTACTTTTAATGTTCCCACTCAGCACCTACCCCCACACCCAGAGAATTCTCTGACAATAAAACAAATAATTAATAAGGGTCTAGTAATTGTTACTCTCAGTATTAAAGTCTCAGTTTAGCCGACCGTTATCTGATACCATGCTGCAAACCAACTTCTAGTAAAAGGACAGCCTTATCCTTTTGAATGAAAAGTGAAAAAAAGAAAAATTAATGAAATGAAAGAAATGAAAAAAAATAAAAAAAAAGAAGTGAAAAAATGAAAAAATAACTAAAAATGAAAAAAAAATGAAAAAAAATGAAAAAAATGAAAATGAAGAAAATGAACAAAATTGAAAAAAGGAAAAAAGGAAAAAAATAGAAATAAATTAAAGAATTAAAAAAATTGAGAATGTGACGTACTTTTTGACTGTGACGTACTAATGAAAATGAACCAACTGATGACTTGGAAGTTGCCGGAAATCAGCGATTCGAAAGCAGTGATACTAAATAGATGATTTTATGAATTTTTTTAGTCCTCAATGATGAGAGAAGCAGGCTTACAACTCTTAAAGTCAATCACCCAAATTCAAAGTTATCTGCTTTTCAAATCAATGATTCTACTATAAAAGAAAGTCAGTATGTGAAACTACGCACCGGCAACTTAGATTAGTAGAACCAATCAAGGTTTTCGCATAGGATTGCTGCGTATATGAACGAATCTTTTTCGAATTCCTTTAATGATGAAGGTCATACTATCGTACATTGATTATTTTCCACCCACTTTGAAGGTTTGCAGTAGAAAAGCAGTGGTAAAAATATGGGAAAATGTTGTCGCCATAGAAAGCGGGGGGTCGGGGGCACTACAGGCACCCAGTTTAGGGTTCAGGACGAAGCCCAGAAAATTTTGTTTTTCTTCCTATTTATTTCTAATTTGGGCCATTTTGGAGGCATCCGAGCAACAAATTGATATCGTATGTAATGCTTTAACTACGTTAATGAAAAAATAATACAGTAAATACCCCGCATATAAGAACCTGTAGAAATACGAACCTAGAGGCTGTTTTTCCTAAATCATGCACCTTGTAATTAAAAATATGTTTTCAGTGTGATAACATGTAATAGGTTCTTATTCCATCGGCAATTGATAGAGGCATCAAATGTTTTTATAAATAGTTTTTGGTATACATATGAAGAAGAACTAATACCAACAGAAGCACTGTTTGTGTATCAACTTTTGCTCCAAATTTCACTACAGAATTAGAGTTGCAAATCTGGCAAGGCTATACTTATAGCAGTGGTGATTCTAGCCTGAGAAAACTGGGGGGGGGGGGCATCATAGCAAATGCTTTAATAGAAGTGTGCTGACACAATATATTTATAGAATAACGCCTTACATTTTGGAGGCACAGTTGTTAACAGGGGCCCGAAAAATTTTCAAAAATTTGTTATAGATGTACACTTTTCATAGATGTTCTCAATTCCTTTTAATTAGGTTCACGTTCTATTAAAATTATTTCAAATAAATTGCATAAAAGCAGTACTAGATATTCTGAACATCTATTTTCAGAGACAGCGCCATGAAATTGATCCTGGAAGCGGAAGAAAAATTTTGGAATTGAATTTTTCAGAGTTGCTAAGAATGCATCTCCTGGATTAAAATTTAAAAAAAAAATTTGGAAGAGGAGGGTTCATGCTAAAACTCTGGTGATAGACGGTGGGGAAAGGAAAATCGATGACCATTGGTTCAGATTGCACATCTCAATGATGTTTAATTGACTGAGAAAATTTTACTTCCTGAAAACACATGTGCACCTTCAAGCGGCTCTTTTTGGGCAAGCATTATCGTGTAACAAAGGTTTCAACTGGGGCGGCCACTTGAGGCTTCCTTTCCCTTCAAGAGAAGTATTCGAAATGCGTTTTCAAAAGGGGCGCAAAATTTAAAAAAGGGGTTGTTTAATTTTAGTGAAAGAGGAGCCCCCTCCTTGAATCAACCTTAAATGCTTCGAGATGATCTAATCTTCTTGTTTACAAAATTTTGATGTATAGAATTAATGCATGCGGCAGTTCGGAGAGAATGCCCGAGCAAGTCATATCACAAGCTACGTATAAAGCATATGGACAGAAATGCTGAACAATAAAAAAATTTCTTCTAAGAAAAGTAGGAGGGGGGGGCAAATAAAGGGGCCGACGAAATTCCCCTAGCCCCCTTGGAAGTGCTACTGATTTCCAAACTTTGAAGGCTTCATGTATACATACTATGGAAAAAATTATGATCCGATTGCATTTGAGGGCCATTGAAAAAAGGTTTATCTGTGTTGACTGTCAAAATCTAAACATCCCTCCAATGTAATAGTCAAATGACTTTGTTGAGATTCTGAGCTTAGAGTTGGTCATTAACTTCATTGCCAAAATGTAAAAACAGTGTTGAATGTATCTCTTTATAGTGAATTCTAAAATTTTAGGTTAGATTTGCAAAAAATTGGAATATTTTTCATGTCATGTGGGCCTCAGTCATACTTTTGATCTTTGCTAGGAAAACCTATGCAGTATGAGTCTTGTTTTGTATCAAAATATTTAGCTATTGTGATTATAGTACTTATTCAATTATCCGACCCTCGTTTATCCGGATTATTTGTTATTTTGTGGCAATAAATTGAAGTAATAGTAAGTAGAAACAAGTAGTCAAAGTTTAAAGATATTTGCAAGAAAAATGAACATAGATGGGGAAAATGTATACGGAATTTTCCGAAACAGTATCACAAATATGTGAGTGGCATCATCTTTTTTATCGCCATGCTTTCTTGTCAGTTTAAACGCTTTTCTCGTCATGGCAAGAAGGTCTGAGCAAAAATGAAGAGTGTGTCTGTGTCTCTCCATTGAAAATAAGCTATATGTTTGAAGCGTGGGGCATCGCGCATTCAGCCAAAGATTCATTTATATTCTAAGAGTATTTAGTGTCTTACAGTAGTTTGTAATATGTGCTTTTGAAATAAACTTTCACAAAACCAATCTTGTTTATTTATGCTGGTTTCTGCGCTTTTAGTATATTTTCGATTATCCGGAATTTCGTAATTTCAGCACGCATCTTGAAATTTCGTGTCCCGAGAAGGCCGGATGATTGAATAAGTACTGTAGCGCTGTTCGTGATTAACATAATATTTAGCTACTTTTATTTGCATAATATTCAGCCGATTTACAAAGAACTTGGGAAGTGAAAACGACTCGAAAGGCATTCAATTAAAATTAAAACATTCTATAATCTTACAACATTATGAAAAAATATATATTGATCATTAAATAGATAAATTATATTCTGCATTTTTGGTACCCTAAGTGTAAAAAAGCCAAACACTTATCGTTCTCGAAGTATGCGCCAATATATTATGATGCATTGTTGCTAGACATTCACGAAAACCTTATTAATCCCTCTTCCCTTAAGTTCTTCAACTCTAGAGGTTGTTATAGCAAGAGTATTCCTTAAAAATCAATCATTTGCATTGGTAGCTAAAGGTATCGTTGTGTTTCGCTATATTGAAGCCTGGGCACTACCATCGAGGATGTGACGCAACACCCTGAATCAATAAGAGTTCATCTGACGTTTCATATACAAACATCGCTTCAAATACTATCACTGCCAATGCACTGTTGTCAAACGAAGCTGACTCCGATGATAGAAATACATCGTTACTAAGCTTGCCAAAATGGGAAATCTATTCTCAAGAAACAACAAAGTTTCTCCTCTTGATGAAGAAACACAATTAAGCGAATCAAAATCGCAGCGGCCAACTAGAAAGGGTTGGTTCCGAGGCATTCTTTGCTGCAGGAGCAATGCAGTGGATATAATTACATCGCAAGTGCAAGATCGAAAGAATCTTGCAGAAGCCGATGACGGCGTTGTCATCAAAAGAGACGGGGAGGGTCATGCAAGGGCAGTTGCCTTTGATATCGGACTGCTTGAAGAAGATCCAATGCCAGACAGGCCAAATTCAAGTTTGTCGATGGGCCAGCGAGCAAATGGGCTCAGCAGACTGGCGAATAGATTGCCTGCCTTGCCTTCAGCCTCCAAGGAAGAGCTTGAGAGAAAGTAAGTCCAGTAATATATCTTCATTTAGATATTTTCATCAAGATATAATTTCGAACAATTAAATAAACAATTAGCTTTATCAAATGCGATTATGATTCATTTTACTTGATAGATTGTCTGAAGCTGTTGCAAGAAAAGACACGTTAATGAGAGACAGGTCTGAAAAGATCCGGCAAAGATCTACCCTTTCAAAAGAGATGTTGCAAAGACTAGAAGCCGAGAAGCAGCGATTGTTGCGAGAAAAAATTGAAGAGAAGGAGCGAAAAGCCATGGAGAAGAAAGAGAGATTGAGAAGGAGACAGGAAAGAGAGGCAGCAAAAGGAGCAGACTGGCAGAGGAGGCCAAGGTCAAAGCAGCAAAGAGAGAGAAGCAGAGCTGTGCAAATGCTGCCGAAGCACTGGAAGCAAAGGCAAAAGCAGTGGAAGAAAACCAAAGAGAAATGATGCAGGCGAAGCAGAGAAAGCTGAATGTGCACAGACACAGGCAGATCATAGCGCAGCTGAAGGCGATGGAGAAGCAGAGGGAAACTGAGGAGTCGAGTGTGGGAGGGCGATCAGAGACCAGGGTTGAAGAGGTGAGCATTGTTCTTCGATTGACTAGAGAATTATGAAGAGAATAAATTGAAAGATTCATCATTTGACCATATTCTTAAATCACTTATCTGTAGAGCTCCATCTTTCAATGTAAGACGAGTTCTTCTTTCTTTGAGGTTGAAGAGTCGCCAAAAGACTTTTCAGAAGAAGAGTTGGAACTGGAAACATATGTTGACGACACTAGGCATCCATTTGAACAGAGTTCAGCGGATGGGGAGGATTCAGGGAGTGAAATTGATGCATTTTGGAATGAATGAAGACGTTGCAATAGTCGGAAGCCTTAAGGACGAAAAAGAGAAACTTTTTATGCAGAGGAAAGAAAACATTAGACTCAAGCCATAGCCGGAGCCAGGATCAACAGTCGGAGAGGTAGATTTCAATGTTGCTATTAGAAGAAAAGGGGATGAGGATTTGAGGCATTTTGGAATTGAAAGAGGCGTCAAAATAATTGGATTAGAGATATAACACTATGCAACAGTCGAAAGTCAGAAGGATATAAAGAAAACAATTTTATACTGTGGAGGGAAAACATTTTCATTAGAGTCAAGTCATAGCCAATGAGTACAAATTGATGTTGCTGTGAGAAGAAAAGGGGATAACGAGAGTTTCATTTACAGAGCATTTAAATAGCCTTGACAGCAAAACTGACTGAAGAGGCGACAGAAAAAGTAGAGTCAGAGACACTTGTTGTGGTCTGACTGTGGCAAAGAATACGCCAAACGTGAACAAAGGTGCAACAGAAAGCAAAAGGATAAAACTTGTGAGAAAATGGCTCTTAAGTTGGCGGTAAAGGCCAATTGCAAGCAAGAAAGTTTTTGTTCATTGATCAAATTGGATGGACATCGTTGTACGAAACTTCCAGGCACTAAAGAGCCATTTCTTATGCAGTTTTGACGACATTGTTCCGATCTTTGGAATGAGGGATGCTCAAAACGAAGGCCTATTGTGCTGAGAAGAAAAGAGCTCGATCCAATCAAGACAAATCAGAATTCTGTTAAGGAAATTCGCAACTGAACATCCTATAGCAATCTATAAGTATTTTAAATCCCAGAATAGAGGAAACACGCAATTAGATTCATATGGATTGTATATTTTGTGACGAAATCTTCAGCAGACTATTTCAAAATGGAGTCGTTTTTCTTTTTGTCCCTTTGACTTATGCGTTTGTAGTATGTTTGTGTTTGAATCGAAATTTCTATATCAGAAGAAGCTTCAATAGAGATCCAGGGGCTTTGCTTATACCATTATAATTATCAACACCAAAGTCGTTCTTCTTTAACGTTACGACGACATAAAGTAGCATTTCTAAAAGCTCGTGCTTGCAACCAAAGGCACTGAAAATAAATCGAGACTATTTTATTCTATTGTCCACGGAAAAACTCAAAAACTTACATCAGAAATGCTTACAATGTCGAAAACAGACGCTAGATCATCAGAGGTCCTACCTTCACAGATATATGCAATTAAAAAGTTGACAATAGTCTAAACAGAAGAAAAAAGGAAGCCACATTGAGAGAGATTAATATGTGTTGCACATTAAGATGTCAGGCAACACCGCCTGATATGAAATTGAAGACAGAGTCATCTACAGAGAAACTACTGATTCGAAAGAAGAAATATGAGAGGAGGTAAGGTTGCTACTTTGATAAGTTTTTAAATGTGCAATATTCTAATTGTCTCCTTTGTTAATGTAGCTAATTCTTGCTTCTATAATTATCCTATCTACAATCTGGGTAAGATCTAGATTTCCAAAACAGAAACAAATTGCATTAAGATGGTGTGTTCAGTTTTAGCTTGTTCAAGCAAAGAATTTCATAAGCTGCTAAGGAGATCTTTCAGTTCTTCTTCTAGCCGGTGACAGCGGGATTTTCCACCTTGAAAGATTTGGTTTTTCTTATAACCCTGTACTTGACTTTTTTAAGAGCATTTACGATTTTACAAAAATTAACTCTTCAATTCGTTTAATCTAATGTAAATCACCAGATTAAAATCAATTAATGAATCGACCTTTAAATCAATGTTTACGTTTCTTAGTCTAATTTTTAATTTCAAGTTTAGAAAAGCATTAACAGCCCCATATCGCGGAAGAGTACATGTATGGTAGAATTAAATGTGTTCAATAAACTTGAAGCAGCAAAAGTAACGTAGTCGAATACTTGGTTGCTAAGTTCATTAAGGATGGCAACAAGTTCTTGAAAAATGAGAAAAAAATTAAGGTATAGTAAAATCGTAAATATTAATGAAAGTCACAGAATAGCCTCAAGTTTAACTTTAAACTACAAATGTACGTTTGCCCTTTAAAGGAGAATGTATAGCAAATGTCTGATGAAAATTATATTTAACTAGAAAAGAAAAATCATTAACCAATAAGTGTACTCTCCAAAGGTTTTGGAAAACAGTGTTTAAAAATCGAACTTCAAGAAGCAATTCAAACAACTTGACTTTGCTAATGAGGGATTTTAATCTCCGTAGAAAGTTTTAAAAAGGGCACTTTAAATCTTTGCTTTATCGGATGTTGATTTTTTCTCTACACCTAGAGAATTGTTTATCTACACGTTGTCCTCATCAAAAATTAATACCAATAGTTTACTTAGAAATTGTCTAGAATCTCTCATTTTGATTATATTAAACATATTATAGCTCAAAAGTAAAGTGCAATCTATTACATTTACACTGATTTTAATGCATTCATTCAGCACCTAACCCCCACACCCAGAGAATTCTCTGACAATAAAAAATGATTAATAAGGGTCTAGTAATTGTTACTCTAAGTATAAAAGTCTCAGTTTGGCCGACCGTTATCTGAAACCATGCAGCATACGAACTTCTAATAAAAGATCCGCATTAACTTTTTGACTGAAAAAATCAAAGAAATGAAAGAATTTAAAAAAATGAAAAATGCAAAATGAAAAAAAATTTAAAAAATGAAAGAAGTGAAAAAATGAAAAAAATGACGAAAAATTAAAAAATTAAAGAAATTAAAAAAATAGAAAAAAAATAGAAAAATGAAAAATGAAAAAAATGAAAAAAAGAAAAAAAGAAAGAAGTGAACAAATGAAAAATATCAAAAAATGAAAACAAATAAAAAAGGAAAAAAAGGAAAAAATAGAAACAAATGAAAAAAATAAAAAAAATGAGAATGTGACGTACTTTTTGACTTTAACGTACTGATGAAAATGAATCAACTGACGACTTAGAAGTAGCCGGAAATAAGCGATTCGAAAGCAGTGATAATACGATAATACATTTCTAGTCCTCAATGATACGAGAAGCAAGCTTACAACGCTTAAAGTCAATCACCCAAATTCAAAGTCCAATTATGGGAAAATGTTGTCGCCATAGAGAGCTTGGAGTTCGGGGGCACTACAGGCGCCCAGTATTGGGTTCAGGACGAAGCCCAGAAAATTTTGTTTTTCTTACTATTTATTTCTAATTTGGGCCATTTTTGACGCATCTGAGAAACATATTGCTATCGTATGTAATGCTTGAACTACGTTAATGGAAAAATAAGACAATAAATCCCCGCATATAAGAACCTGCAGAAATACGAACCTAGAGGCTGTTTTTCCTAAATCAAGCACCTTGTAATTAAAAATCTGTTTCAGTGTGACAACATGTAATAGGTTCTTATTCCATGGGCGGCAAATTGAAATTGAAATTAATAGAACCATCATATGTTTTTTATAAAAAGTTTTTGGTGTACAGATGAAGAAGAACTAATACCAACAGAAGCACTGTTTGTGTAACAACTTTTGCTCCAAATTTCACTACAGAATTATAGTCGCAGATCTGGCAAGGCTATAGACTATACTTATAGCAGTGGCGATTCTAGCCTGAGAAAACTGGGGGGGGGGGGGGGCATCATAGAAAATGCTGGGAAAGAAGTGTACAGACACAATATATTTATAGAATAACGCCTTACATTTTGGAGGCACAAATCTTAACAGGGGCCCGAAAAGATTTCAAAAATTTGTTATAGATGTACACTTTATATAAAATTTTCGGACTTCAATTTCTTTTAATTAGGTCTTCTATTCACGTTCTATGACAATTATTTCGAATAAATTGCATAAAAGCAGTACTAGATAGTCTGAACATCTACTTTGAGAGACAGCGCCACGAACTTGAGCCTTGGAGCGTTAAGAATCTAGTTTAGTTTATAAGAGGAGCTATCATGGTTGGAACCGACGCAGAAGGAAAATTTTGGAATTGAACCTTTCAGAGTGGCTAAGAATGCATCTCCAGGATTAAAATTTAACAAAATAAATACCATACCGCTCAGAATTTACAGTTCGATGATTCTGATTGATCATTGATTTTCAGAAAAAATTTGGGAAGGGAGGGTTCATATTAGCCCCAAAGCCCCACTGTGCAGGCTTAACCCTTTTGTGGGAAAATAATTGCCCCTAAAACTACCCCATAAACAAAATAGACATGTTAGCCTCGGCAAGACAAGAGCCTCGCATCGAGAGCAAAAATGACGTAATGCACAGTCACGCACCTCACATTTAAAACAAAAGTTGTCAACGAAATAATGACAATATTTAGCTATTGTGATTAGCGCAATACTTAGCAGCTAATTATAAATAACATTATATTCAATTACTTTCATTTGCAAAATATTCAGCCGGTTGACATAAAACTTGGAAAGTGAAAGCGACTGCAAAGACATTCAATGAAAATGAAAATATTATATGATCTTACAGCATAATGAGAAACTGGTTTCTACTTTCTGAACTACTTTCTGCATTTCTTGTACCTTAGGTGTAAAGAAAGCCAAAAGCTATTGACATCAATTTTCTATATCATTCTTGGAGTATGCGCCAATAAATAAAAATGCATTGTTGCTAGACATTGTTGTGAAAACCTAATTCATCCCTCTTCCCTCAAGTTCTTCAATTTTAGAGGTTGTTATAGCAAGACTATTCCTTCAAAGTCAGTCATTTGCACTGGTAGCTAAAGGTATCGTTGTGTTTCGCTATATTGAAGTCTGGGCACTACCTTCAAGATGTGACGCAACATCCATGATCAATAAGAGGCAAGTTCATCTGACGTTTAATGTACAAACATCGCTTCAAATACTATCACTGCCAATGCACTATTGTCAAACGAAGCTGACTCCGATGATAGAAATACATCGATACTAAGCTAATCAAAATGGGAAATCTATTCTCAAGAAACAACAAAGTTTCACCTTCTGATGAAGGGACACAATTGAGCGAATCAAAATCGCAGCGGCCAACTAAAAAGGGTTGGTTCCGAGGCATTCTTTGCTGCAGGAGCAATGCGGTGGATATAATTACATCGCAGGAGCAAGATCGAAAGAATCTTGCAGAAGCCGATAACGGTGTTGTCATTAAAAGAGACGGGGAGGGTCATGCAAGGGCAGTTGCCTTTGAAATCGGACTGCTTGAAGAAGATCCAATACCAAACAGGCCAAATTCAAGTTTGTCGATGGGCCAGCGAGCAAATGGGCTCAGCAGACTGGCGAATAGATTGCCTGCCTTGCCTTCAGCCTCCAAGGAAGAGCTTGAGAGAAAGTAAGTCAAGTAATATATCTTCATTTAGATATTTTCATGAAGATATAATTTGAAATAATTTAATGAACGACTAGCTTTATCAAATGCGATTATGATTCATTTTACTTGATAGATTGTCTGAAGCTGTTGCAAGAAAAGACACGTTACTGAGAGACAGGTCTGAAAAGATCCGGCAAAGATCTTCCCTTTCAAAAGAGATGTTGCAAAGACTAGAAGCCGAGAAGCAGCGATTGTTGCGAGAAAAAATTGAAGAGAAGGAGCGAAAAACTACGGAGAAGAAAGAGAGATTGAGAAGGAGACAGGAAAGGGAGGCAGCGAAAAGGAGCAGACTGGCAGAGGAGGCCAAGGACAAAGCAGCAAAGAGAGAGAAGCAGAGCTGTGCAAATGCTGCCGAAGCACTGGAAGCAAAGGCAAAAGCAGTGGAAGAAAACCAAAGAGAAATGATGCAGGCGAAGCAGAGAAAGCTGAATGTGCACAGACACAGGCAGATCATAGCGCAGCTGAAGGCCATGGAGAAGCAGAGGGAAACAGGAGAGTCGAGTGTGGGAGGGCGATCAGAGGCCAAGGTTGAAGAGGTGAGCATTGTTCTTCGATTGACTAGAGAATTATGAAGAGAATAAATTGAAAGATTCATCATTTGATCATATTCTTAAATCACTTGTCTGTATAGCTATATATTTCGAGGTGATGTGAATTGTTTTTCTTTTCTTTGAGGTTGAAGAGTCGCCAAAAGACTTTTCAGAAGAAGAGTTGGAACTGGAAACATATGTTGACGACACTAGGCATCCATTTGAACAGAGTTCAGAGGATGGGGAGGATTCAGGGAGTGAAGTTGATGCATTTTGGAATTAATTAAGACGTTTGAAGAATTAGCATTGAAGATAATGGACTATGTTATAGTGGGGAGTCATTAGCAGAAAAGTAGACAATTTTTATACAGTGGACAGAAAATATTACTTTTATTTGGAAGCACAATGGATGGACTAAAAAGCTGCTTTTACAAAGCAAGACAGAAAAGACAATTCGATTAACTAAGAAGTTGCTTTGAGTACAGAGACAGCAGAAGCTGGGAAAGGATGTTGCTTTAGAGCTCAGCCTGCAGAGTCAAAGGCATCTGCAGAAGACTAACAATGGCTAAAAATGGGCGCAGAGCGAGCGGAATGTGATTAGACGACAAATGAGTATTCTGAAGATTCAGAGACTGAAGATGATGCATTTTGGAATTAAAGACGTTGATAGATTTGGCATTCAAGATATTGAACGATATTGTAGCAGGAATTCATGAGGAGAAAAGAAGAAGGTTTTTGTACAGTGGAAAGAAAGCATTTTCATTAGCATCAGATCATGTCCAATAATAATTAAATTCGTTGCTGCTGTAAGTGTTGCAGTAGCTGTTGCTTTGTAGCTCAATATGCAGAGTTAAAGACATCTGAAGAGTTCTGACTGGGACACGAATGGGTCCAAGAGCGAGCCAAAGGTGCTACGAAGACAAAGGGGTATACTTGAAAGGGCTGGCTGATAAACTTGTGGTAAAGGCCTACTGCAAGCGAAAGAGTGCCTGTTTGTTTATAAAATTGGCCACCATCATTAGATATTTCGAAGCATTGAGAAAAGGTTGATTGAATGAGCAGTTGGCACCAAAATATGACATTTGAAATATGACAGTTCAAGCTATTGTTCTGATCTGTGGCATTTAGGATCCAGGAAATAAAGGTCTCTTGTGTCGAGAAACAAACTTGTTCATGAAACAGAATTCAATCAACTGAAATTGCATCGACAACCGATCAACATTTTATGGACATCTATGTAACATTATGTAGACAACCCATTAATATTCTGAGCCGAATGTTACTTCAAAGTAGGAAATTTAATGTCAGATTCATGTATTTTTCAATTAGATATTTTTGGCAGGTTTTCGAAAAGAATCGTCATTTTTCATTTGCCTGTTACTGTAGCAGGGTTGTTTTTGAAATGACGTCAGGAGGCCTGACCGTACGCATGAAGTCGGCACATATATCAACAATCATGTCTCTCTGGTCTTATATACATCGAATTTGAAGTTGAACAACTTCAAACAAAATGTTTACTATTAGCATTATCTATAAACATATATTTTTTTGATATGTCCTAGTATGAAATAATGTCAAAATTCAATTTGAAATTTTTTTTCACACAAAGTTTGTTAACTTTTCACACAAAAATTTACTGCGGTTTAGCTACATAATTCCTCAATATGAATAGAAACCAACGGTTGTAAAAGGAAACATAATTTGATTCTAATTTTGACTATATCAAACCTATTCTGGCTGAAAAACAAAGTGTCTTTCGTTACATTTTACATGATTTTTTAGTGCCCCCCGCCTTCCTTTCCACAACATCATCTTTATTCACCTATTCAATAACGAGATAGACAACACTTTCGGGTCTAAATAATTAAGTATTGACTTTCAATATGTATTTTGCAAAGACTTTGGTTAAAAGTTCACGCAGTGGAAAAGTTGAATTGCTGTGCATCGTTTAAAAAATCTTGGAAAGGCCACTGAACATAATTATATGAATCATGGTGTCATGTAATCTGTTCCTCTGTACGTGGTTAAAAGCAGTCGCAATTCCTGGCTTTATCGTGATTTGTGAATGAGATTCTTAAACCCATTTTATATGAATAAAACTGCCAACAAACTTCGTATCAAAAGAAAAGAATCCCCGAAAAATGATACCACAACAAGCCAAGAACAAGAAGAAACATACCTTCGTTTCCCGCGTTCATCCTCCATGGACACTCTTGAGGCTCTGGCACACAGGGTAACAGAAACAAGACACACCTCCAGCCTCGCTATCATGTTACAAAAATGGCGACCAGGTTAAATCTCTTGAAGCAAATGTTAGTTTCTATGAAAACTTCGAAAGGATTCGACAAAGTATACAAGAAGGTAACACTAGTAAATGAGGTCCACATGAAAGAGATATATGTGAAGTTCGTTTAAAAATCAGTAAACGACGCATATTGTTATACGAAGACATGGGCTGCAGGCTTTATCGAGTGAAAGCCTCAGTTGAACTTTTAGTCATTAATGTTTTATTTATACAGCCTGTGTTGTTGGGGTGTACTCAACAAAGTCAATCAATCTTAGATTTAGTTATACCTTGTATTCAGGGTGAAATTTTTATTTGATTATCGATAACCAATAACTTTTTATTTGATTATCGATAACCAATAACTTTATTTGATTATCGATAGCGATTTAAAAACACCCCTCAATTTCAGCTCCAAGCAGCATCAGTACTTGCTTGTCCGTTTATTACAATTCCCGGCTGAGATCCCAGTTGTCAAGATAAGAATAAGCGGCAATAAATAATACAAAACAGATTTAACTAACTTACCACCACTCCTCATTTAACTTTGACAATTTCTTAAAACAACTACTGCTGCAAACGATTAGAAAGGGGAGTCAAGTCCTCACGTGAGTATGTTATTTGTATGGCTGCTAAACGCACAATCAATACAACATAGCTGAAAATTAGAGCTCCAAACACCAACAATTAGGAACAGAAAAAACAAAACATTACTGAAACAAAGGTATTAGAAGATACCATGTGATGCTCAAACTGAACCATCTCTTTTAGTTGGAAGTTCTAAATGCTACAGAAGGAAGCTGCACACTAAAGTGGAAAATTGAAGATGATTTGCTCAACATGCAGGGAACAATGCATGGAGGGTTGATTTCCAGTGTCATAGATACAGCTACAACAATGGCATTGACAACAACTGGTAAGGGAAAACGAGGGGTCAGTTTAGAGCTAAGTGTTAGGTGAGACTGTACCTTCAACTCTATTTGATAGTATGCCTCAATGTCGGGTAACTGCTTTGTTTTCTTTCCCAGAAAGATTTTAGAAATATTTTTTTCAATTTAGAAAGAGGTCTTGCATTGAAAAGCACATCTTGTGAATATAAACTTAGTTTAAACATATTTTATATATATATTTGATGGGGTTGGTCAACTTACCAATATGAATACCAATGCCAATTTACTTGCCAACACATCTCATTATATAGTTTAAGACACTTATACTCATTGTCAGTTTCTATCAATCAAGCTTATATCCAAAATCTGAATTTTCTAGACATTTACATTTAAGGATATTTTAAACTTATAAAATACTTTTAGGCAGTCTGTTCTAGAAATTTTACCTTCGTTGATCTTTTTATGTTATAATTTGATGTTCTAGATATTGGTATTGTAGCATAAGACCAATTTATTATCATAGCAATACTGATGAAACTAGGCCCAGATTAGGTGATGAAGCATCAATATAAATATCTACTTCATTGCAGCTATATCAGTGCAGCAAAACTCGGTGAAATTCTCACCATAAAAGCAGATTGCACAAAATGTGGAAACACAATAGCATTTACAGAATCAAGTATCACAAATCAAGATGGAAAACTGATAGCCACTGGAAAACATACAAAATTTGTTGGCGATACTCCAAAAAAGGAAAATAAAGGTCAATGAGGCAAAATTAATGTTATTAGCAAGAGTGCAGGCCCCATCAGGCTAAGGTGTTCCTTGTTAGATTCTGGAGTAGCATTGTCCAAGAGAGTCAAACAACAATAAAACAAAGAACAACATCTTCACAAAGTTGGCTTTTTTGAAACCTTAGACAAATATTACACTGATCCTCGGAACAATGTGGCTGAAGTTGCAAAATTACTCATGATACATTTCAAGCAAAAGTCTTGATTTAGAAATAAGAATATACAGCAGTGGTGTCAAATTCACAAATTGGGGTGACAATATGTGTTAAAAGAATGGTGAATCATGACTTTAAGGCAAGAGTCAGCCTCATTATTAAGGGTTCTTGCACATTTGATAATGTTCAGTTTTATATTTTGGAAAATGTATATCATTCTGAAGGAGTGAACATTGAGAAAGTTAGTTGCGGAGGGGCAATTTAGTTGCATGATTCACCTCATAAAATAGGGATGCTGTACTTTTATCAGTAATTATATAGAGAGTCAATAGATCTGCTGGTTTTATCAGCATCCTCTTGTCTTCCCTTTTTGATGATGCATTTTAGGCAATTGATACCTGTGCTTGCGTAAGGTAGCCTTGAAGAAACTGCATTGCATCTGGCTGTAAACCTTGAGAAATCATTGGTCCAAGCTACAAATAAATTCAAATAAAAAATGAATAATTCAACTGTGCAAGTATGTTGAATAGTTTATCAATTCACTTAGTTTACTAATTTATTGACCTTGGAAATTATGATTTTGTGGTATATATGTATACATCGTGTAATCGTTTTGAGTGGCAAAATAATTGTGCCAACTTTTCTTAATATAAATCCTTGGGAAAATATTGCAAAATTTTTGTAGCTTCTCGTTACCTTTCCTGGGCAAGTAAGAGACAATTTATACAACTGCTTTGCTAAATATTCCTTTGGTTCGTTTATCACATGGAAAGGATCATGTTCCTTTTTGCCAGCAAACATCAGCTCTGAAAAGGCTGTCTGATAACCTAGAATAACAAAAATAATAATGGAAACATTTCATTTTCAATTCAACTTAAACAAAATTACAAATCTCACTATTACAATTTACAATTTACAAGGTAATTTGCAATTTGCTAGCTTGGTTTTACAAGAAAATACTAATAAAATTTTATGGTAAAAGGGAAAAATAACAATACAAAAATGAATGTATGTAATACAAACATTGATAATTAAAACAATATCCTAGATATTCCCAATGCAAGTTTTGTTAATCCAAGTACAAATAATAAATATTGGTTAATGAGAAAATATATTCATTGTTCGGCTTATACATTTATATTGATACTTCCCAATATGATGGATGTTTCATTACAAAAAGGGAAGGAAAGTTTGATGTCCAGTTTTTCCACAACAGAACACAACAGCAAAAACCAACCTGGAGTTTCTTCAACTTCAATAAAATGCTCATCATCAGGAATACTATCATCTTCTGGCAGTTCAAATAATCCAATTAATCCTTGTAGGAGTTGTGGCCTTTAAAGAAAGGTCTATTCCATTGATTACATTTGTAAATAGTTTCTTGTGAATGTATTTATAAACATCCAAACAAGCTTGTTTATGCCTAATGGCATGATACCAGTTTCCAAAAGATTAGAAAGGAGACCCAATTCATTCCTAACAGCTTTACTCAATCACTCTATTGTGGGATAAACATGTGTGACATCCAAATATGAATTTACAAAATTTACAGACCCTGGAATTTATTTATATTTCTTTAAAATTATATAAATTATTTGTTTATTTTCTCTGGTTTGGTTATCCTTTAATGCAACTTTTCACTGTTATGAATAAAACAATGAAGATGATAGCATACCACTTTTGAAATAATAATTGTTTCAAGAGATATCCTTTTTCTTTTTTTTCTAACTAGACTTCAAATGCAAAATGCTGATTTTTCAAAGATTAGAACAATGGCTTACCAGAAGTTCCCATATGTAGTTAGCGTTGAAGGAGCTTCTGTTAGAAATTTAGTCATACCAATGGCACATATTTTTCGCTCAGTAGGACCAGTAACCTGATGAAAAGAAAAAATTTAGGGAAATAAAAACTTGAGTCTTCAAATGCCCATCAAAAACCTTTGCATTCTGGTGTTGGAAAAGTAAATTATCTAAAAATAAGTGTATTTGAAGTAAAAACATACTTTTTGTAAATCTTGAAGTACTATCTTTTCAATTACCATTCCAAAGAGGCTACAATATAAACAAAACCACAATTAAACTAATGAACAACTATGTTATTAAAAATAAAAACCACAGCTATCATGTCTTGACCACTGAACTGAACTTCCAACATTTGACAATACCCAACATACTAAGTGACATATAAGTCCTGTTAAGTTAGGGCCTTGCTGGGAAGAGAGTTTGGTTTGATGTCTGTCTCCTGTACACCAGGACTGTTACACAACCATTTAGTTGATATTACCAAGCAACACAGCTCAACTGTCACATAATACAGCTTTCAATCACAAACCAAATGCAACTTACCCTGCTTGTACAGTATCAATAAGCTTTATTACTGTGCTCCCACTTTGCTTGCCAGCAAGAAGACTGATGTAAACTAAAAATCCTACCAAAATGCAAACAAATAAGTTAAGGAAAGAAAGGTTTAAAGGAGTCAAATAATTTATATGCAGTTATTGTATATCCAAGTAAAGCAAAGTTATCATGGTTCAAAAATTTTAGAGCTTCAATGAAAACTTGTGAGGAGAGTAAAGGTTGTTATAGCAACTTCAAAACATCCATCCCACCAGGATAAGAAAAAAATTTATGTTAGGAAGACAGACCATCATCTGCAAATCAGCCTTGTTAGAACCTTAATAGAACTTGGATTGCTAGCAAAGTTATAGGTGCAGCGGACATGTCTATAGGAAACTGCTGTCCCTCCTACTCTGAACTGAGGTGGACATTTACTTTGCAAGTCTTTCTATTAGCAGTTAAGGAAGCCATTTTTTCAAACATTTCCCATATCAATTCTGTTGGTAAGGGCTTTTGGGTCACATAGAAACTGTGCATTCCTAAAGCTGAACATTTTCCTTTTCCTAACCAAGGTCCAATAATAAGGAATAATTTGATGTCTATTCTGATCTCTATCCCTGGCCTTCTAAATCACTATATAAACGGTTTGTGATTGTAACTAACCTTTCACAAATTTAGTTGTTTTTGAGCTTTGAAGTCTTTGAAACAGAATCAATATTACATTTTTCATATTTGGCTCTAAAGATGACCTGGAAAGGAAAAGCATTATGAGTTACTGCAAGATAATAACAGTGGTATTAAGTATGAGGGAAGAAGTTAAACAAATGCTCTGTTTAAAGGTTTCTTGCTGCCTGTGTCATTTTGTTGAGATGATAACCATAAACTTCTTCACAACCCCATTAGCAATGGATAACCTCTTTCAATAGGCAACCTTACAGAATGTGTTTCAATTACATTTTATTAACTATTTTTCAGGTCAGCTCTGTGGGTTATCAATAACAGATTAAATACCTAGACCAAGAATGCATAAATCACTTGAACTTTAGAGAAGCAGATCAGAAGGATGAGCACATTCAAAACAGCCATCCTTAAAAAATGTTAAGTCCTGTATACCTACTGAAAGAGAATTGGTTATGTGGACAGTGCTAATGAACAAATGAGATGCAATGTTGACAATTGCACATGGTTTGACTTCAAAATGATTCCTTTGAGAAGCCATATGATTTGACTTCCAAGAAAAATACCATCTGAAATTGATACTATATCAGCATCAAAACTATCTAAGTAAATAGTAAGCTAGCTGTTAATTGTTTGATGTGACTGTTTTTGTCAACTTACCATTCCATGTACTCTGTTAGACTCCCTAATAAGTAGAATCCCTCATGGTCATTGTTTCTTGAGGCTATCAATTTTTGAAAGACACCCAACAGTGCAAGCTTTAGAAGAAAAATAAAAATAATTGAAATACTGCTAAAGTGAATGTCTGTCACAACCATCAGCCAAACCTAAGCTTTTAATTTAAAACATAATATCTTTAGGAAATTACCATCAAGACCTATCTCTCTTATCCCACACACCATAGGTGGTGTTAACAAGAAGGCAGTTCTATCCATAAAATTGAGCCTGAGAGAGCTAGAGATGATTGCTATAGACTTGCCTTCATGCTAGTGATGAGTCACAGTTGCAATACGTATCAAATAAGCCAAAACCTCCATACTAAATTTTCTAAAAAAGCCCACACTTGTTTCTTTACCAAATAGATGATGTGTACACAACAGATTTTTGCCTTGCAAAAATTAAAAGATTTTTTCCATAGTGATAATCTTTGGGGTTCAAATATTTTTGATATTTGTTTTGGTATTTTGCCAATTAAGACAAAAATTATACAGAGTAAAAAAGACAGTCTGTCGCTTGCGAGCCAATTCCGTTTGCATTCTTAATCAAATGACTGTTCAGGTGAGCTCTCTATTTACTGCCAAATATTTTTCTGAAGAACTAATCAAGATCCTAATGTAGGAGAAGGACACCTTGGAGAACATGGCAGCAAAAGTTGCCTTTTGGAAAAGAAGTTGAGCATTATTGGGCAATACTTTGAAAGGCCTGCAACTCATTCTTGCAATCAGGCCAAATTCTTTGAGTTATCCCCTCCTCCATTTTACTTGATGGGTGATTGCAAGCAACTCTTTCTTTCTCTAAACTTTTTGTTTTGACCACCAAAATATAACACTGACAGTGATTGAAAGTCAAGTCAGAAGATCAGATGGAGGCACTAATCAGAAAACAGTCATGCTGTGTGGAGGCTACAAGCATGTCAAACATGGTGTTTTTAGGACAAAAATCTTCATCTTTTGGGACAAAAATCTTCATCTTTTGGGACAGAAATCTTCATCTTTTGGGACAAAAGTCTTCATCTTTTGAGACAAAATCTGCTGTATGCCTTAAACTTAAGATTCATCTGTCCTCTAATACAATCAAGATATGTTTTCTTGTCTACAAAGCCAAATATCATTTAGGAGCCTGTATGATTAATCAGTCTTCGTCATATGGAAATCACCATGCGTGTTGTAAACCACACGCATTATTTCTTTCATGCGTGCGATTCACACTCTTACATATCTGGCTTTTTCAGATCCACTTTACACTACCCCCTTCAAAAACGGTACCGTGGCAGTACAAATTCGTTTCCGGATAGCAGAGGACGAAAATTTGTTGTTTCTCCCGCAATTTTCTTCACCTTTTAGATTCAGTGATGCTTTATGAAAGTGAGAAAATGGCACTAAAGATTTTTTGCCTGAATTTTAGATTTTTGTTACTGTTGACCTGAGATGACATTTACTTGACAAAGAGAGTCTTTCATCAGTGTTTAGAAAAAAAATGAAGTTAAAAACAACAATGGGTTTTTTAAAAGACTGCTTCGGTCTTTGAAGACCCAATTGTTCAGAGAAAAAAGGCTAAATGGATAAAATAATAAAGAACCTTATACTGTAAAGGTTCAGTGTCCCGGTCGCGCAGTTATGTTTGAAACCATGGTGGATTGACGAGCCTTCTGATTTAGCGTTCAATTAAGTTGAAAGTTGCTATGACACTATAATTTCTTCTCTTTTTTGGCAATCCAGTTTTTATCGTTTATGTAAATACATAATAGCATCTCCATCTCCATTGCAATAAACACAGCCTCCTATCTGGTAGGAAATAATAATCTCTGCACAGACAGGGAATTTTTAACATACTGAGTGGTGGGGTAATTTCCCCACCGGGCCCTACGAGTTCCCCCACCACTGAAGAGAAAAATGCTACATTTGCGCCCAAATGTCGGCCATTTTGTGGCCCTTAGAGATAAAAGTAACCGGTGTTTCAAAAGGTTGGAAACAAATTTGGGGGCTCAATCGATGTTGATAGCAATCTTTATATCACTATATTTCTCATTTATCCACATTGTAGCTCGATTCATTGCTGAATGTACCAAAATTTTAGTGTTTCCTTGCATTTTTTAACCATACTCAGGCTGGGATATTGCCTTGAAATTAATATATCCCGTCATTTCTCGTGTTTTGAGCCCATTTTTACCATAATAGCCATCAGTGCTGGTAACTGTGGTAACTGTAGTGGTGTTTCTTGCTCTCAACAAAGAAGTCTCCACCCTCGAGTAAGCTTCCCCCTCGAATAAGCCCCCACCCAAAAATATTTTTTTGCGAAATGAGTCCCCGGGGCTTATTCGAGGACTTACGGTTGTGTCATATCTTGGAGGCAAAAGTCTCAACCCTAAAATAGTTCAGTATACATCACAATCTCAAGCGCCAATCCGAACAGTTCTGTATCATTTTCTACGCCATTTTTGGTAGTGTATAAGTGTGGACCCCTAAGAAAAATGCCCCACCACTCTAAAATGCTTAAAAAATGCCCTGTGCACAGAGACAAAGATCGAGGAATTCTTCGCGTTTGAATTCAAGTATTTTTGGCAACAAAGACCGGTCAGTGCTTCCACGATAATAGGGCTTTACAAACGCCTTGAATTATTTCCATTCGAAGAAAACCTTTTATATTCACCATTAATTAACCTAAACTGGAAGGCAGAAATATGAACAAAAGCTGACGACCACCATGTTTCTGGGAGGATTCGAACATAGCAAAGCGATTAGCCTATTTAAATAAAACAATTTTGACAACTCGATCAACACATCATATCACTATAGGCACTATTAAAAGAATTTGCCGATGTTGCTCAGCTAATCAAAACAAAATTTCCAATTTTTCGTTAAGGAAAAAATTTTTATGGAGGTCGAAAGCAACTTTCAAGTCAAATATACATCTCATGCGTGCGATAAATCGCTCGCATTATTGGCGCCATGCGTGTGCGATCGCACGCATCAAACGACCAAGACTGATTAATGCAAAACAAAGTTGGTATTTTGGTTGATGAAGATCTTTAAAACACAATCAAAATGTTACAACTGTCAGACAAATCGAGAAAATCACTGCCTAATGACTGCAGGATAGATGGAACAAGAATTTGCAAGCCTGTCTGTCATCCAATGAATGGTCGTCATATGACATAAAAAGAAAGCAAAAACATGTACCAACCAGCTTTCCCTCAGCAATAATCTGCTTAGAGCCCCTCTTTACATATGCTTGCAGCAGCCTCGTTAGCGCTGGGATGTTTCCTGAGCAAAATCAAGATTTACATGTTGACTGAACATGTAACAGCTACATTCAAACCATAAAACATATTTCACCATTCAGAAATGCATAAAACATAGTGTCAGGCAAAAATTTCATCGGTTTTTCAAACAAGCTGTCTTTGGGTTCTTTGCTTCAAATTTGTATGTGGATGATTGGAGGGGCAAGGAAAAACCTTCATTCTTTGATAAAAAGCTTCTGTGCAATAAATTTTTCAATCAACAAAAGGTAAAATATATAATTTAATGAAGGAAGAAAGTAAAACCACAAGTATATATGTATGATTATAGTGTTTATGTATTGTAGTAAATGAACATTAAATAAAGATAACATATATAAGAATACAATATTACCTGGTCTATCCCAAAGCTGTGGATTTACAAGCAGGGGGAACAGGGCCATGTAGAATGGCCCTTGGATTCCCTCTTCTCTCACTTCCAAAAGTAATGACAAAACTTGAAAAACATAAGGAAGGAACTCCGTCACATCTTCCCGCAAGATCCCTTCAAACACTGGCAAGAGAACGCTCTCGAATTTTGACAAGTTCTCTCTGTTTGTCTTTGGAAAAACCCTACAAAGCAATCAACAGGACTGCAAACAGAAAAAAAAGCTCAAGATAAATAGGGTTTAAAGTGTTGAATAGATGACATGTTTGGAAATGAGGGGGTTGGGGTTAGACAAATGGAGTAAAGCTGTGAAAAGAAAAACAATAACCAACTTGAAAGGCAAAAAAATGTCTGTTAATTTCCAGCCATAAGGAGACTGAAAATGAACCATTTGATGAGATTACATGACCCAAAAGTAACCTTTTCTCTGCTATTGAGAGATAAAAGACAGTCATCCTTCTAGATACCAACAATATACTTTAAAATCTTTAGTTTCAATCATTTGAAATGATTCACACGGAGAAGAGGTAAGTGGTTATAGCCCAAGCAAGAACAATTCATACCTTCCAACAAGCACACAGATTGCTTCAAATAAGTAATGATTGAACTGTGGCTTGCTAGGATTCTAGGAACAAAAAAGGATATATTTTAATATACACAACCTATCTGGGTGTTGGCACATGTATGCAGGAAAATGCTATGAAATTATTTTGAGATGTATTAACTTTTTTTAATTTGAGTTTTGGGAAGATTTCCAACATGATGTTTTCAGGAAACAAGGACTATGGGGCTTTGCTTCTGACTTCACTGGTGGAACAAATTACCATGGCATAAACCAATCATTATCTAGTTTAACTTTTTATCCCAATATTCTTCAGAGCAACTCTTGGTTAAATCTGGTAGTGCCATTTAACTCATGTTAATACTATGGCACAATGTTACGTAAACATTGCCAACACAGATTATTACCATATATAAAAATGGAATTGCTTCAACGGGTAGTTCCCCAAAATCAAACTTGTTATGAATAAATGGTGGGATGAAATGTCAGAAGTACCACAAAACTGTTACCCTAAACATCATTAGGATACATACTTAGGAAACTATTGTTATACTCAAGGTATCAAATCTGTCAAAGAAACAGAAGCATTTGCAGAAAACAGAAGAAAGCGTAGCTGCACATGTTTTCATAAACATTTGTTGGAAGCCTGGCATACCTTACTGACGGCTGTCAATTTTCCGACCAGTTTGGTAATGATCAGCTCCAAATTCGGGGTGAGCGTCTCTTGCAGCAAGGAGCAGCTACGCATTATTGCTGAAAAGAAAGACTCAAGTTACTAGTTGGCTGGAGTAAATTGGCATTTTGTCGACCTTTGGCTTCTGACCTTTGCATTCTGACCTTTGCTTTCTGACCTTTGCTTTCTGACGTCAAGGTTATGAAGAATACAGTCATTAACAGAAAGACAGTTAAGCTAAATCATGCAAGCTAATCTGTTGAGCTTATCTAATCTTTCTACCCAAAAACATTAAGAATAACTTCTCCAATGCATCTTCAACGATTCAGTGAAGAATAGAAAACTTTAAAACTAATATGTGACGAGATCGTTATTAACATATGCACTGTTCGTAACGTCATAGAGTTGTCTAGATTCAGTAAAGATCGCCTGTCCCTAGTATACTCAATTGTATTTGATTCATTGCATCCCATACCGAGCAAATTAGCACCATATTTAATGGGCAGCGTGACTTTCCCAACATTATGAAGGCCACTACCTCTCAAAGTCTAAGATGGAAAAGCGCTCTCAGATGGAAAAGCCAAGTGTGCGGAAAAGTGGTGAAGTTTACAGGTTCCTCTATCCTTCCCCCTGTTTCATCATCTAACTGGAGAATCCAAGAGACAAAAAGCCATTTTTCTACAGAATCATAACATAGATAGAGTCAAAAGTTAGTCTGTTTGTATCATGATTTTTGACGTTATTCCTCCTTATGAATCATTTGAAAACCTTGACCCATTAGAGAACATACGTCACCTGATGTTTGAGTGGTTGCTCTCTATTAAATTCTGCTCTCTACGAGTACAGGATGCATGCTTTTCTTCCCGTACACATGTTTTATTACATTACACTATAATCGAGTTCTGGAAATATTATGTGACAACAAATATTATACAAGCAGCCCTACCTTTCATAATATATTCATTTTCATGTGAGCCTTGCATTTCCAACGCATTAAACAGGTTTTCGAATAATTGCTCCTTCACGGTTCTCAACTCAGCAGCAGAAATCCTGCAATAAGAGTGCGAAAACATTGAATAATAACAGCTACTGTTGAAAAGACCTGTGCTGAGAGGTTTAATTATGGGTAAAAAGTGATGTCATATTATATGAAAGCAAAACAGAAGCGTCTTTACATTAAGCAACATGAGGTCCAAAAAGGATACTATCTAGGGCCAATACTTTTTAAAATGAAGTTCATGCAGCCTAAAGGCCAATGGAATATGACGGAAATGAGAAATTATTAAAAAAAAATCGCATACATAAGTCCAACACTTGCTAACATATCAAATATACTATTTGCTTATTTAAGTATGTTTATTCTTGTTTGTTTGTGAGCGAATCAACTTACGGTGGCCCTCCACCAGGGCTTCGCAGTGTCATAATCCGCTCAACTGCATTCGCAGCGTAGCTGTGCACAACTGGATTCTTCGCTTTTATCATGTTGACCAGGTAGGGTATCACCGAGAGAATCAGATTGCGCGGAAGCTGCAAGCAACAACAGACAATAGGTTAGCAAAAGAGGCCCTGGCTTGTCATCAGCATGCTCTATACGTCATCAGATCATCAGAGCAATTAATATCAACTGGTCCGGAAGATCTCAGGGAGGCCTCAAGTCCAACAGAATTTATTGCCTTCTTTGCCTTTTTAGCATTGCGTAAGATTTTATCTGCTTCACAAAACACACACCTGCTACGAAAAATCTCAATTTATAATTATATGATATATGATTTTAGATGAAGTGCACTATTATAATTGCAATCACTAAATCCTTGTTACTACGACATAGCACCTTAAAATTAATTCCACCTCCTTAGTGATGCTCTAGAACCTTAAAATTGCTTCCACCACCTTTATGTCGTCTCTATAGCCTTAGAATTGTTTCCATCACCTTAAAAATTATTTTACTTTAAAACAGTTTTCATTATAAGTCGTCGTTGCATTCAACAATCGATACTAAAATCGTTATAATAATTTTACTTTATTAGTGATATATTAAGCAAAAAGAGCAAGCTAACTTCTACTCACCACACTTCTGAAAGTGATAACATATTTGATGGCATCTGCTTTGAGAACTGGGTAGTCGTCAACTGATAGAAGTAGAACATAAAAGATCACTTAACGCATGGTCGAATACGTCTCTTGACGAGTAAAAAATAAGGAAAGTCATTTATCGTGGGTTTATATGATACATTGTCCCTACTTTTCAAAATAGCCCGTTTTGGCTATACTTGCTTCACGTGATAAATACCAGGTTCCCCGCGACGAATGTGATTGGTTGAAAGAAACCTGTCAGTCATAAGATAGCCAATCAGATAACGAACGTCGCAACCAAATTTCCAAGTTTTTGCAAGGATGTAGGGTGTCGGCCAAGTTTGATCAAATAAGCAATACTGCGCTAAGAGACTAACCGTTAGCGGACTGTAAATCTGGAGCAATATGACTTTTGAAGAAATCCACAAGATTGACTAACTGACTTGCCTCAGTGGTGCCGTGCTAAAAAGGAGAAGGAATCAGAGTGGAGCGGTAATCTCTACCAGCACAGAGTTGGGTGTTATGTCAGGCCCACCATAAATTCGTTTTTAGCTAGGCAACTGATACGACGTTATGTAAATGTGTAGGCGTAACTTGATAAAGAATGCTTCTTGCCTTTAATGGTTTTCGTTTGGTCCTTAAAGTTCTAATCTTTTGGGATCATTATTCAAGTTCTTTTAAACTTTCAAGATTTACCCTTTTAGAATATTAGCTCTTCTAAATACGATCTAGTTCAGCAGGCCTGGACAAGTAGCAAATATGTAGAGCTATATTTATTTCATATTTATTTCATATTTATTATCATTTAAAACAATTTACTTCGTTGAAAAGAAATCAAAATCTGGCGACTAATATCAACGCGTACCTTTGAAGTCTGTTTCTTAGCAGCAAGTGACGTCACAAGATAAATGGCGGTGTCCTTCGACTTCCAGTGCTCTGAAGGTGACTTTGCATACAACTACAATTTAAAGACGCAATTACATTTGATTGTCAACTAAAGAGAGAAATAAATAACAAATTTGTGTGATTTTGTTACAACTGATGTTGCCATAGATATTTTGAATTTGTTTTTTACAGGATTTATTTTGGAGAGTAGTCCGTGAACGATTTTTTTCTTTATGCTGTACATACTTTTTCAAATTCATCGATAGAAATGACATGGCGACGAGTAGATTTAAGGGCCTTTTACTTTAAACTCCTGGTGAGCCACCAATATCCTGGCGGCGATAGATTCGGAGATTCAAAACTTTTGTGGTGGTATCTGGCGCTTCAGAATATTCAACCGATTGTAACAAACTAATGTTATACAACTTGGGGAGGGAAGCTCAAAGATTGTAAAGAAATGGTACGTCAACTGATTATTACAACCTTTTTTTGCAATACAATAGGAAATATAATTATTTTAAAAAAGTGTAGCGGAGTGTAACAGTAACTTGATGTTGCATAAAGTTGCATGCAAGGTGAAAGGGGTTTTTTAAAGCAGGTGATGGTACAAGTGTTACAGTTATGTCAATGATATCAGTTGTTATTCTAATTATCAAAAAATATTTCTTGGAAAGGTCTTTGATTTTGGTTGACTAAAGTTTGCAATTTCAATGAGCAAGAATGGGATAAGGGTCGATTGAGGTGTGTATAGAAACAACAAATGACGAAGTAAAGAAATAATTGCAAAGACGAGGTCATAACAAGCATAAAAAAGAAATGCAATGAAGAAAACACTCACATCTAACATATAGGTGACGTATTGGGAGAAAATTGAGATAACCGATGTCTCGAAATACTTGCAAAGCCCGCGAACCAAATCGCATGCAGCCCGCCTTCGTGTGTCGATATCTGAAAGAAGACCATAGAAAAATGCCTCTTCAGATAAACTATTGACGAAATATCCATGAATTCCTAAACCCAAGAGATATTATGGGTTGGCAGAGCCAATAAAACATGTGTGGGATAGTTGGGACAGCAATGGACAATAGTGTCAGTTGGATCTGGCAGAATCACTAGGAAGGTTCCAGATTGACAAAAAACATATACTGGACAAAATAATACGTTTTTCGTGACATCAACTCTCCCGAAAGGCCATGAGAGTGCAGCGTAGGCCATCATAAAGCCCCAAACAAATCAATTCTCGTCATTTAAGGTGGTTTTGTTATAGAGAACTTAACAGCAAAAGTCTCACACAAGCAATCAGCTAAAAGCAGGGAGAAGAGCAAAGAGCAATCGAAAACGTCTACATTTCTATTTCACCAACCTGAGCCCTCAATGTCTCTTCTAATGTATTCTTCTGGATTGTCTTCAAATACTTCTTCATCGGCCTCTGTAAAGGACAAACTCCCTGTCACATTTTCGAAACATGTCGAAATATGACTAACATTATCAAGAAGTTTGCTGTTCAAAATCAGATGACTTTGTTTGTACTTGTAGAAGGTATTAGAGACCTAGCAATCCAAACTTTTACAATAAAAGTCTTCGTGGGAGTGAAAGAAAGACTTGGAAAAATTTAGAGGGAAATCTCGATGAAAACTGTTTTCCACAACCACCAAGCATAAACAGAGCAGGAGTGGTATAGAGAGCGAAGGTACATTGTTATCATTATAGGGCGGGCAGATGGGAGACAACTTTAGTCAGTTTACTTGGAAGATTTTCGAATGCCTTTTTAGTTCTTCAATCCTTTCTCTTCTTCCTTCAGTTTCTCTTCTCCTGTTTTCCAAAATAACACCCCTAAATCCAAAGGTGATTATGAACTAACGTACCTCTGAACTCCATATTGGGCACGATAACCTTCTGGCAGATGCTTTGCAAGGTTCCTTCCTCTTTGAAAAGATCTTTGTAATGTGGTCGCTCACACACTGATGCCAGGAACAGGATCGCATTGCTTACCAACTAAAAGGGAAATTTGATAACTAATGCAAATAACTATGTACCACGAAACATCTGTTCATGTTCTGAAGCAATGTGAAAACGACTTAAACGAAAAAGAACTATGGGAGAACTAAAGAATACGAGGACGTGTCGAAAGAAACAATGAAAGCAATGGCTTATAACTTCAAATATGACGATACGACAACCACTTGGATGGAGAATGTTTGTTTTGATGGGCGTTCATTCAAAAAGAGAGAGAGTTGCCAATAAAACAATATAGAAATTGCTACAAGTTTAGCATGTTTTTATGAATCACTTTAGGAATCTTATTATAGTTTCCTATATATGGTTTAATTCCGAAATGTTACTTTTAATTTAGAAAATAACTGAGGTGAAATCCCACCCAAAAGAAGATAATTTGAGGATTAGTGGTTGATAATGATGCTTGACCTTACCAAATTTGTTTCGGATCTGATAAGCACACTAAGCTATATTGGATTTATCTGGAAGTAAATGGCTTTACTTCAAAAGTGCTTTCGATATCAGCATTATTAGGGGGATGGACACTAATAGAATCTATTGCTATGCAGCAAAGCGATAAAAACCTTTTCCTTTGGCCTAAATTTGTTGACACGTTCGAGACGGTGATTAGCTTAGCAGCGAGAGAAACCACGTGATTTAGCACAAGCTCTTAGCCAATCATGATTGGAGCGCTATGCACTCACCAGATCGTGCTTGACATCATTATCCGTGGATGTGAGCAGCGTCCAGACAGCGGTGACAAAATCAGGGAGGTAAGGCTAGGGAAAGAACACTGATAATAGTCACCAACACTTAAACACTCATAATGTTGTCATTCATTCATCGACATTCATAAGGTAACTCAGCCATCAGTGGCTGCTTGTGCTTCCATTACATGCTTCTCCATAAGCTTCTGTTCTGTGAACGTCCGATGCAATCCGGTAGAGATGTTCCTACTAAAATCTCAATAGTGACCAGGGCTTCGTTTCCATTACTCCATTTTGAATGAGTACTCAAACATTGGGATAGAATTGAAAGAAAGGACTCCAAAACAAGCAAAGCAAGAAATCAAACAGAAATCTCGTTTACTAAGTAGTTTGACGGAATGGTGGTTAATTTGTGAGCTCTCCCACTTGTGAATGGGCTATTCTCTTTTGATTACAGACAGGCAACAAGTAATATTACCAAATGAAAATTATTTTCTCAACAAGAGAACAAAAAAAGCTTTTTAAGAAAAGCACTTGTGATGTTGCCGTATTCCAGCGGTGTCATGCAAGGTGCCAACAACAACAATATCAGAACAAAATTAGGATCTGCACTCGTGCAAAAACACCAACGAATTTTTGCCGACTTATTGGTATGAGTGAACCAGCCATTACGCCAACTGCCACAAAATTTTAGGCCTATTAACTAAGCGGCCTGCGAACAAAGTGCTCAGGCTCAGCCGAGGGAACTCTTCGGAGTCTGCAAAGGTGACCGAGACACATGCACATAACAGCAACAGCAACAAAACACAGTACCTGAAATTCTTCATCGTACTTTTGTGCATAAAGGGTGACATTGTCACAAATCTGTGACCTCAGTTTCTCCAGTGGCCCAACTTCGTCAGCATCCTGTCAAAACAAACATTCAGTCAAATATGGCAACTGCCGAATTGAAAAACTTCCTCTTTAGAGACTATATAAATAATAAGACTATATAGACTAATATAAAACCATGTTTCAAAGATATGCGACTTCAGTTCATCCTGGTTAGAAAATGAAATACTAGAATCATTATGCAACAACCTCTGTTTTCAGTGCAGCGAACTCTGTAACGAGCAGAAAATGAAAGTTGGTCATCCATCTTCTCATGTTGTCTTCGAAGTATTCGGGTAAATCCTGAAACAAAATTCTGGTGATCAGCCTTCAATGACATTCTTGGATGACAGTTACACAAAAAAGGCAAAATAGCATTGACCGTCTTTGTGAAGTGTTATCTTGATACAGGCTACTTCTTGGCCATTTGAGTAGGCGAATCAGTTCAAACATTATAGTCCTTCTTTGTTTTAGACAAGAGAAAGTCAATTACATTTTATATTCAGAGACATATTTACATTAAAACTCGTTGACAAAAATTAATATCCTTTGGCGACACGCTTTACACCCCTTTCAACTAAATTTAAATTCCAATGAAAAAACCTTCCTGGTATCTTTCAATACCTCCTACGCATGGATATTCTTAAAAAGATCAAAAGAATGATTTCCTATGAAACAAAATCTAGTTAAAACAACAAGTCATATGCAAAAAAGCGGGTTTTAATATAGAAGTCAAAGCTTCCCACCTGGTAATTCAAGCTGTAGAACAATTTGGAGATGATGACAAGAATATTGAGTGACTCCTTCAGCTGTTTGGCATTGTTGAGGCTTGCCTTCACCGTCTCTAATTGTTTCTGATAAACAGAATACTCCAGTTAGACACACACAAAATCAATGGACTGTTCAGTTACTCACTGCCTTCGCTTTCTTGATGCCCATGTCAATCATTGCTCCGCGCTAATAGGTCAGAGTGTTCAGGCCATATATGCATACATTTAATTTCAAAAGCGAAATAGTTTCTTAAGTCCGTCGCTCCTGTTCAAACACCCAGGTTGAAATTTTCAAACACTTCTTCATAAGCGTTTAACACTCTGGTTCTCATATCTATTGCAAAAAAATCTGAAAATTACTAAGAAAGTCTAAAATATATCATATCTTTGTAGTAAAAACTTTGTTTGAGCTTATGGTCTTTAGTATCAACCTATCTGCCTGTAGAACTGTACTTTGAACTTAAACTTGAACTTTTATCAATGGAGTTTCAATATTCGCACTTTCGACAAAAATATAAACAAGATACGCTTACGCTTTCCTTCACAACTAACCTCAAACAGATCCGTCATTGGTGCTGCAAAATTTTCCAAAACAAATTTCAGTTCTGTCCATAGTTCTTGCGATTTGAATGAGTATCGAAACCTTGAGGAGAAAAAATCTCAAAAACATAGTCATTTAAATCAAACGGGTCCATCTAGGATTCGAAATTAAAACTTTTCACAAGTCTAAGGCACTGTAAACATTACATTCAAAAAATGCTTGTTAATTCGACATCACTTCCAGCAATCGCCTTACCTTTTAAACAGCGAGTGAGCGGTTTGCAAAATCCCATTAACTTCATGTGGTTGTCCAGTTTGAATTCTTTGAATCATTTCCTAAAGGGATAACAGCTCGGAGTAAGTTTGGCAATATGTGAAAAAGCAAAGAAAGAAATGAACGAACAAATAACACAAGTTTAGAAATTTCAATGGCAAATAGCTTCGAATGGAATAATTGGAAGTCATGTTGACCCAGTTTGAAAATAAAATGTATATATCTGAGACCATTTCTCTATGTTTCAAAGTAGTTCTCTGATACAAAACAACATATGATCTGCGAAGTAACACTTTATATCTATAAACAATACATAAAGAGTCTGGATAAATGCTCATCCACTAACACAGTAACCTCACATAACTACTTCTTATCTTAGGCTTGCTGTATAGCGTGTTTGGGAAAGCTATTACAAGGAAAGTTTCAGTCCTTAAAAATCATTTTTGTTAAAAACTAACGAGAGGAATTTGGAAAGAAAACAAAAGAAGAATTAGTTCTATAAATGGATTAAAAGAGCTTACTGGCAAAAGATTTCCCCATTTTTCTGGAAAATCTTCTCTTCCAATAATGCTGATGGCATCACTCAGCTAGAAAAAAGAAAGCAATTTCTTTTGAGCATGCACCTTTGCTCCAAAATCTCTATGTAGAAAAGCAACCACAACCCTCCAAAATGCATTCCCTTTCATTTTCTGCAGCATTTATTCTGCAATTCAGTGTGCAGAAAACGCTGAAAGAGCATGGTTTGTATCAATAATTGTGAATTTGCATTCAGTGTTGTAATGTTAAACAAGCACTTTTGTGTCCTTAAAGTGATTCCCCAACCCCTTTACCCCTTTCAACTTTATCAAGCCATTGGATATGAAATGACTCCTTACAAGCGAGACAAATTCTCTTTTCCAGCAGGTCTAGGGTACATTGTAATGAAGTTGCGGTGAATCCTCTGTAAACTTGGTTAGGAAATATGGCAAAGTTGTGAGCATGGTGAAGAAAAGTTGGTAAAACCAAGTTTATGTTCTAGGGTTCCAGTCCCATACGGTTTTGTTATCTCCTCACATCTTTTTTTCACAAAAGCTTACACAATGTCAGAATATGCATAGCTTTAATAAATCTCTTTAAAAATATTTCACAAACCTGTCTCTGTAGAGCTTCTGGATTTTTCAACATCAAACTGACTATTAGCTGTTTAACTACAAAAAAATTAAACACCAAATTAAAGGCTATCAATCAATAATGTACAGAACAAGAATTATTTTTTCCTGGAGTCTTTCTTTTCAACTGAGATCATGCATTATCTATGTCAATACATTGATGCTGCTTCATGTTGAGCCTCCTATTGAATAATGATACCCACAACAAGCTATTAAAACTTCTTAGCGTAATTAGAGAAACGGGTGAGGTGACACCTAATAAGGGTTATTTAAAAGCTCTGGTGTTCATCATGAATTCAAGCCTCCTTGTTAGAAGGATGCTATCAGTGTATTAGTATGAGATATAATTGATGATATGTCTTCTGAACAAATTCAAGCTAACAAATTTTTTGCGTCCACCTATGGTTATCAGAAAATGTATATGATTGGTAGATAGGTTGTAGTGAACTTACTTACAGGTCATTATAATCATACTGATGAAAATCACAAGGGTTGCAGTATATTTATTACAAAAGTGATATAGCTCTGATAGGTTTTGAAGCAAATAGAGATATTTGTTTAGATGCACATAGAAAAGGGTTGCAATCATTAATTGTCATAACAGCTGAGCTTCTAACTAGTATCAAACAAAAACTAATATTTTTTAAAACAACAGATCAACCATAAATGATCTTGTTTTGACTTAAAACAGAAAAGTATAAGAAAAAGGAAATCCAGAACAGCTAGCTTGTATTACCAACCAAGATGGTAGTGAGACAGTGCAAGAAGATTCTCAAAACATTTAAGGCAATGTTTGGTAAAGCATAACCATTCATCAAATTGAGCACACAAAAAGAAAACAAAAGACAACCTTGAAAGTAACAAAAGGTTTGAATATCTGCAAAACAAGAAGAGCTACATACTTGCTGTACGATCTGCATCACCAATTTTGCTTGTTTCTCCCTCAATCTAAAACAAACACAACAATTGTTCTTCACTAAGGCAATAGCATTGATGAGAAATATGTTTTTATTGCCTAGTTTACAGAGGCTAGAAAAGTTCCCCTTAACACTGAGCATCCAAAGTAGTTCAGAAGACGAGCATCAACATTATTGTATGCAACCATTTTGAAATCACTTGATTGGATTAGATGGCATACTTATGCAACGGGTAGACAAATATTAGTTTATGGATTTCCAGATCAAATCTCAGGCCACTGCATTTTGCATCTGACTAGCCAGGTATAGCATTTCTGTTTAACAATCATATTTTGAAGTTGATAATTTTGACAGCATAAGCATAAAGCTGTAGTGACTCCTTTGTTTACTTTCCATTGTCACACCATGTCATGCTGACACATCTTTTCTCTCTCTCCAGCCTAGACTTTTCCATCCTCATTACATCACCATTTCATCATCCTCCGCTCATCCCTCGTCAGCAAATTTATTTTTAGAAAAGTAGTATAAATATAATTGTAAAGTCAGTCAGAGTCAGTCAGGAACAGAGCTACAGAAAACAACAGACAACGCATCGTCTCTCTCTCTCTCTCTCGGCCTGGCTCTGTGTTCTCTGCATGTTAAATAAGACAACTTTGGGACGGATCGTCCATAGAGGTTGAGCAACGCAGTCGGTAGAAACCCATCTCAACTCGTTTCTACAAAGCTACTACATTTCCTTAAGAAGCCCAAAGTGTCTCAAAGGCATAACAATATAAACATTCAAGAATATGGTAAAAATTTGCATACAATTCGCCAGTTTCTCTTCACATAGTTCTTGAAGTTGACAGCAGCAGCAACTCTGATATACATCTCACACTCAGGACTGTCTAGCAGTTTAAGAAGCAGCAGGCCATAATTTGGGACACTTTCAACTGAGTGTAAATAGTCTTCAGCTAAAAATTAAAAAAACAGCTCAGGAGATGAAGGTTGCTCCTCCTGGGTGGGAATGAACAGCATGCAGCTTCAGCTGTCAGCTACCCAGACAGTGAAAAATGTTGGCTTTTTCATTCGTAACTAATATCAGTACTAGAATTTCTCACACAAGCTTACTTTCCATTTTTATAGTGAAAAGGTATAGTTAGGTCAATGCCATGAGACTATGCATCAATTGAATTGCTTTTAAGTGCTGTCTTCCTAGGGGTGCATACCAAGGTTCTAATAAAGTTATTATTAGGAAGTCAATATTCATGCTTTACAGAAAACGAACAGTATTTTTGAGCATTTGCTCTGCAGAACCAGCTGTTATGATCGATGAATGAAAAATGATCGATGACAAATGTATTCTAGTTCATGGGTTGATCAGTCGACAATCAATGAATTTGTTACTAATTGCATGTTTTACGATAGAATGGTTGCATTGCTGCAGGTTTTCCAGATGCATAAGGCATTTATAGACAGTCGCTCAAATTCAAAAAGGTGTGTTAATTGAAGAAATATTTTGTTGGCGGCAGTGAGGGGGCCCCACGCATCAATATAAAATTGTGAAAGCATTCCTTAGAAGCCCCTTACCTTTCTTCCGCTCTGACTTTTCCGTTGAAAGAGTTGCTTGAAGACAAACTGAAAGCTCCTGAAGGGTTTGGGGATTCATTTCTAATGCGGCTTGCGACATGTTGATCTGCGAAAAATTCAAAATTCATTTCAAGACGGCCACATGACATTTACTCGATCAAATGAAATCGATCAAGCCAATCTCACTGCTGCCTTAGGAGCCTGTTAGATTGAGCTTCCCCCTTGATGAAACTGTTTTCGTGAATATATTTACCGCTGAATGAAGTTCCCTCTAATAACTTCTGAGAATGGTCATATACAACTGTCCCGAACATGCACAGGCTTCGCTTAGGCCGTTCTTTTCCTCCCGCCAAAAACATGCGCAGCTTCTATAACCGCTGACCTTAATTTCTCTGTGACGTCATGAGATAAAGTTTCTTGCGTTTGTAAGCAATACAATGTGATGAAAGCTCAGGTTCTAAAAAGACCATGGAAAATATTTGTTCAAGTCAAATTATCTATCTAGAAAACGGAAAAAATGGCTCTATTCGCCAATACACATTCTGGCATCTGATTTTAAACGTTGAAATTTCAAAATGTCAAAATGTTTGATAATAATTGTTCAGCCTATAAAACCCAATAACAATTTTATTGTCCTATGAAATCAATGTTGTTTTCAAACAACCGATGAAGGATTAACAAGTGATTGGAAAACAGATCGGCAAGGAAGTTGAACAAGCTGTGTACCGCTAGGCCATTTAGGCTGCCGCATAGGATTTTAAACAATGTTACAACAAACTTATCTGCCAAAGTTTGGGTTTCCGAAATAGAAGCATATAAGATATTGGCAACTTAAGCATTTTTCTCTGAGTTTATCAAGGTTTTCGTTTGCCAGCTTATACTACAATGCTGTAAGCTTTTTCATTCAAATCAGAGCTGTCAGACGCAGTTTTGAAAAAAGGGTGCACAATTAGCAAAAACAGCACTTATTTTTTAAAAACAGGAAAGTTATGCCCCATAGCTCCACTAATTGGCTCCAGCAGCCCTGCAAATTCACTCAACACTTTTTTGATGAATAACACTTCTCTAGTTTGAAGTAGCAAACAAGGGGACATAATTGCATCGGCCATCTTGGAGGGATGTAACCCTCACTTAGAATCAAATAGACAATGCAGCTTATATTTTGGCAAGTTTTCATCGAGATTTAAACACGGATGCAGTAGCTGAATCTTTGCTTCTAGTCTGCATAAAAAGAACAGGCATTTACTGCAGCTCAATTGTTTGTAAATGCTTTGGTGAAGCTCTTTTTTATCCTCTACAACTTTTTTCAGAAAAAAACTAGGACCCAGAAGACGGAAATTCTCTTACTGTGGGACGAAAATTCACCACTATGACAAGTTAACAGCAAAAAGTTTCAATCAGGAAAACAAGTTTACTTTTGAAGGAACACAGGCAAGGACATCTGCACAAAAAGCGACAAGGAGAGAGAGAGAGAGGTCAACTGCTACTCAAATAAAAATCCACGTATATAGTTTGTTTTAGATAGGCCTATAAAACTTACTAGCTGAATAAAGAAACTCGCCTGCTTTTTGCGAAATTCCTTGCTTCTAAACAGGATAATACTTCATAAGATAATATAAATCGGCGTATTTACAAGTCATTTAAAAAGTAATAGAAAATATATTACAGTATTCAAATATTGGTCATAATCAAAATTCTATATATCTGCTGGTCTTTTCTTCTTTAATTTCTTCGTTTTCTCCAATTTCACCGTCTCCAATTCAAGTTGGGAAAGTTCTGATACTCTTGCTAAGAATGACTTGCTTGCTTTGAACAAGGGGTCGGGGTAATCTATAGCTGCAAGAAAACAAAAAAGGATTCGTAATTTCGGATTTAGAGACAAAATGCGTTTCTTAGGGTATGCAACAAATCAAAACAAACCAGCACCTACAATTTAATTTCATTCCTAGTAAAAATGATCGTTAAAATAATTTTTCAAATACAAGGAGGACCATTTTGCATAAGTGAATGCCTTAATATAGTTTATACCAAGGAACTAAATGCCGGCAAATTGTCATGAAAAAATAATAAAGAGTTGTTCTTTGTACTAATCTGCAACATAATATTTCGTTCCCATTTAAGGTCAGACTACTAGACTGAAAAATAGTCAACAGTTTCGATGAATAAGGTCGTTAAATCGATTACTTATTATAAAAACCAAGAGTCAATTGAATCCAAACTAGCAATTTAAAGACATTACCACGACTCGGAAGATCTGCAGGTTTGGACTTCCACCTGAAAATGACGGTTTCTCAATTAGGACGAAAAAATATTACAAAGCTGAGAGCAGCAAAACAAGACATACATCATGCATGAAATGGTTGACAAGTCATAAAATGATTACTTTGTTCTCTAGTTGATGATCGAGAGCAATAGAAGATGCCTACGCATGTCGGTAGCAATCCTGCTTCAGGCTAAGGTACAGAATACTGGAAGGGGGTGGCCTTGTTTTCTCAGGGGCTATACAATACACCCCTTCTATAATTGTGGCTATACAATACAAACAAATATTACAAAAACAATCTTGCACCCCTTGTCTCTGAATGCACCTCTATTCTGGGGCCACGCCAACCCTAATCCCCCCTGTCAGCATGCCACTGGTAGTGAATAATGACGATCATCAAATAACAAAACAAAACATAGAAAAGATCAATTTAAAATTACTGCGCTAGTGGTTTGCTGGAAACAAACGACCACACGATGGCTATTACGTATTCAAGCAGCTTCAAACGTACCTTTGATTTGTCGCAGTATAGGTCTTAGAGCCCTTTCCTGTTTTTATCAGCTGTTGGCTTTTCAGTGCAGTCTTGTTCGCTGTGTCTAGTTTCTCAGGCCTGTAACTCATAATTGTAAACGGTGCTGCGATGTCGGTAGTAGCGCCTTGCTTTGCCGGCGGAGGAGCTTTCAGGGGAGCCTTCAGCCGCGTCTGGGACTGCAGTAGACTGGGCAGGTTGAAGCTGGCATTGTTGGTAAATAGCTTGTTGGTTGGGTCGCTGAGGAGGAGATGGGAAATATCAGTGAGCAATCAAGAAGAGCTTGCACATGATGTTACTGTAACAATATAGCGTGGATTCAACAGGGAGGGAGACAATAATACATATCTTGCTGATTGCCAATTTCATTCTGAATGATTGACAGTTGCAAAGCAAGATTCGTGTCAATCAATGCTAGTTTATGATAACAGTAATCATACTTTTGCTAGGATTTGGCCATTGGGAATTCAGACTTAACGTGGCAACCAGGAAATAGGAAGGTAAGGAGCGGGTATAGGTACCCCACAAAACTGGAATATCTCTACAAAGTTGCAAACGATCCCCTATTAGCAAAACTCATTTTATAAGGAAAAGACAAAAGATGTTATTAAATTCAAACTAAATATTTTTGTGAAGGATGAGAAATTTTTCCTGCCTATTGCAATGTGTTTGTACTGCCTCAAAGCTTTGTTCGATTGGAAAAACGTTGCAGCTAATTCTATTTTTAATCCATCCACAAAATACAATCCTGTAGAGTGGGCCAGAATTTGTCTCAGGTCTCGTTTGCGTCGCAGTGGAATAGAGCTCTTTAACTGACCATCGAGTGCTTTCCTGAGTCAAGAGACTCCGTATGATATATCGATTGATTTGTTAAGATGGTAAATATCTACTTTAAGCATCTATCCACTGAGAGAAGAAACTACATTTTACAAAAACAAACCGATACCGATCCAACCCCTTGATTCACAAACCAGCTCGATATACCAGATTAAAAGAGTAGCAGAGGCAGAAAGGAGCTGACTCTCCTATTAGAATACTATTACATCCGAAATATCATAGCACCTAATAGAATGTAATCCAAAAAATGTAATCAAACATTTAATAGAGAATCTAAAAGTATAAACAATAATTAAGAAAATATTGCCTGTACTTGCAACTGGCCTATCTTACAATGTAGAACCAGGACTTCTTACTTCTCTTTCCATCAGTCTATCAACTCAATTTGAAGATGAAAGAACTAACGGCCTATTAATATGCTAATACATTTCAGGCACTGGTAGAAAAAGCGTGTTTTCCCCCTGCTAAAAAAGAAAATTCTATTGATGGACAAAAGGACCAGATAAAGAAAAGGGAGTTAGCGTGGCTGGCAATAAAAGTAGCAAATTCGAGGTATTTGGGATTATGTAAATATGGCAGTTTAAGATAGCGCTGGTCGCAAAGTTGTTGAAAGTTGATGGAAACCATCGCACTGTGACTTAATCGGCGGGTTTCGCTTAAGACAATTCGAAAAGAAATTGCACAAAAGAAAGAGCAAGCTAGTGAACCAAGGGAATGAAAAATTAGTCTGTGTCAAGAAAATAAGGAGTGAATTGAAATCTTTCACTTAAACAGCAATTAATGATGATTGAAAATGTTCAAGTTCAGGGCCTTCTTAATATAAAGGGGGTGCGAGAGGGAAATATTCATGCCCTCAAGTTGACACTTTGAGCCGGTCCTGAAGTTTGGAGGCATTCAGATACCCTATTTAATTTTATGTGTACATATATTACAACGGCGTATCTTAAAGGGCTTTAGAAGCTTACTACTTCAATAGTCAAAGTACAGAAAAAGAACGTGTATCAATCTCTTTAAGGACTCCCAAATTTTGGGGTGTAACGTTGGAGGCAGAGTGCTCTCAGGGGAATATTTGTTCTCTTTTTTAATTGTCCTTATTCAAAAAGGGGGGTTTCGTTGGGAGACATCGGGAGCAAAGGTGAGGAACATACCTCCTATAAATGATTCAGATTCATTATGACTCGCTAAAGGAATGAATCAATAGGAGGGTTGGGAGGGGCAAATGAACCTCTTCTATGAATAAGTCGTTAGAAGATTTCATAAATTGAAATTGTGCTCATTATGTTTAACGTTTAGTGATAACAAAGCGAGAAAAGATTGTAAACAAGTAAAATCATATAAACATGGCAAGCAAGCTACAAATCTTTATTTCAGGCTTAGAAACAGAACGAAGAGGAAGGTATAACCTATGGTGTAGAAAATATTTGCAATTCGCTAAACTTTTGTAGGAGAACAAGGGTAAACGACGGAATAGTCAAGTATAAAAAAATGCATGGCTTAATGTTGATAACAGGATTTCGATTCATTGTTCAAGTAAACTTAAATCGCCTTAAACGCATAGCTTCGATACAAAAACTTTCATTAATCTATAATGATTCCTTTAAGTCAAAGCAATGGTAACTCGGTCAGCTGACAACGACGAAAGCAAACATATTACAGAGAAATCCTCGCCTTTACACTCGCTACTTAAAATTTCACTTTCCTGCAAGTAAGCGTGATAAAAATAACCAAACATTCGGATACAAACTAATGATTGTAGCATAGTTTACCCATATTCCGTTGGCTGGATGATGTGAAAATGATGCGAGGATTGACCAGGGTATTCCACGGCAAACACTATCCTATACCGCTGTCTTCGCATGTTCCATTAAATCTATTTCGCGGCGGGTGCAACCAGGCAACCTGCTTACGTCTACAAACACGCAACAATGCATGGCCAACGGTGAACATTAAAGCTTAATAGTGGTTAGAAGATCACTTCAGAGCGTGCAAGTGCATTTTGGATTTGTGTTTAATAGCTTCCTGAATGTCGGCTGTCAACGAGAGGTGTTGCTTGAGGATTGTTAGAAGAAGTCGTTATGGCTTGAAGAGGGTTGGATTAGGCGGGTGATAATAAACGAGTTTATAACAGAGGCGTATAGCTGTGAAAAGAACAAGGGGCAAATATCAGCTAGTGCGTGTTACTCAAAAGGGGCGCCTCCTCTTAGCATCCTAGCATCACATCATTGGTTAGCATCAAATGGAGATCGGAAAGTGGAATATGCGAGGGAAAATGTTGAAATGCCAATTTTAAATCACATAAATTAAATCAGCGCTTCCTAGCCGACATTATTTCAAGGTGCCTTGAAGTTCGCGAAATCAACTTTTTAAGGCGATTTATTTTGAAAAGTGGCTTTAAATCTTTCGCTGTTGAACGCATACTTTGAATTCTTTATTAAAAAGAGAAAGATCTGGCAGGTCATCTCTCCTTGAAGAAAAGAAGCATTTTTTCTGACGCAAAAAGTCTTATTTTCTATTAATGGAAGCATTACGAATAGGCCTTAAGAAAAGACCTCTCAGAAAAAGAGAGCAGCAAAGACAAAGCAAAATGGAATTTCCACCATGCATATTTTGATCTCATACTACGGTGTTGAATAGTTTGTGTTCAAAGGCATTGTTGAGATGCTGGAGAGAAATCTCAAAAGTCTTGGGTGGCAAAGAAACCTCTTTAATAACAAACAAAACCAATTCTTAACAGTCTTGGCACCCTGAAGTTAGTCACGACCAATAAGAATGACTGTTAATAAGACTTCAGTTCTTGCGGTCGTTGCTTATAAGGTTTTCTGGGTACAAATTAATACCAATTTTCAGGTGTTCACCATTAAAATTTGCTAAAACTTCAACAGATTTGTGTACACCAGGCTTTATTGGAAACCAGATTTCCACCCACTCTTGAACCAAAACCCTCAGTTACCCAAAGCGACAGTTCTTGATACGGATTGTCTGGCTGTACCTCTAATTATCAAGATATATCACTTGCAGCTACGATTTATGATAAGAAATATTTCTTCGGTGGAACACAAATATAAAAGATTCCAGGTTCATCTCTTATTCAGCAGTATAATTCTGATCCATTTTTGGCTAAGTCGTGTAGAAAATCACTAAAGACCTAGATTCTGAAGCAGGTTTTAAAAGCTTTCAAAGAGATTAGAAAAAGTTTCAGCTCGGAATCCGTTAATAGCCGGCATGTTTAAAGATAGATGCTTGAAGATAATGATACTCTGGTGTGTTTCTCAGGCTTCAAAAGAGTTCAATTTTATTAATTCAAAACAAAAGCTGTCCACCTTTTGTTTCAACAATGTACCGCAGTGTAAAACAAAAGTCAGTTTATGACATTCAGCGACCATCTCAATCCTCTGCTCAATCCAAGTACAATGCTACGCTTTGTATCCATAGAGTGTTTGCTCTTTGTCAAACAATAAAAACATAGTATATTCAGTAAAGTAATGTGTATTGAAGGGAGGAACAGAGCAACAAAAGCAATTAAGTGCCCAAGGAAAGGCCACTCACTTCAACTTTTTATTTCTTTTCAGCAAAGACATGAAAACAAAAGAAACTTAAATAAACTACTAAATTGCTGCTTTTTCTAAACAAAGGACAAGGGCTATTAACCCTACTCATCTACCAGGTAGTTGTGAAATCCCACCAAAGTTAGGATCTCTAATGAGGATCAGATAAGATGATAATTGAATCTTTTTTGACCAGCATAAAATATGATGACTAGACTTAATGAGTAAAGTTAACATATACTGTATTTTGTTTCATATTTTCCTCTTCCAATCATTTCTCATTCTTTCATCGTTTATCCCAAATTTACCTAATTGCTTCAGTCACACAGTTGCTGAAAGTCAAAGAGTATCAATGGAAGCAACTTTCACTCACCCTCCTGAATTTCCATGTCTATAACGCAAAGATATTGTCCTTGGCTCATTCATTGTGTCATATTCTAGAAAATCACACAGAACAATTGCTAAAACAGCATCTAAGAAACAACATGATCATATACAATACCAGATAGTTTGGATGTATCAAGATCCATGCCAATTGGGGAAATTCACAGGAAGAAGAATTTAAGAAGACAATCTAATGTCTGCTATAAATTCTGAGTGATTTAGAAAATTTAAAACAGTTAGCAATGTGATTTTGTACAAACAGTTACGTTTTCAATCTTCTATCATTGTTACAGCCCATCTTACTGCATTGTACACAAATAAATTGTATTATGACTTTTGTTATGTGACCAAGAAATAGATTTTCATTGAAAATTATTTCATTATCAAATTAAATTAAAAATTAATTTCAAAAACTAAATCGTTAAAAAGTGTAAATCAAAATTGAGATTAGAATAGTCTTTTCAAGCATATAACATTTGTTGCTGACAAACAAATACAATTGCTGAGCTTTTTCCTACTTGTGAATGTTACTTTGAGTCAGCTGACCTCAGAAGTCAACTTCACCTACAGTATGTTTGAAGATCTTATCAGATATGTTTTAATAATGCATCGCTACATAGAAAAGTATTGTGCAATTGACAAAGAGCTACCTGTTTTTATCTTCAAAGTTTATGAGTACAAGTAATGCTAACTGTAATCAACTTCACATGGCTTCCAAAACACAGGTGATTATTGAATGTAGCAATGGTAGGCACCACTCAAGGATTTCTGTTAATTTAGTTTATCTAAATTTATCCTTATATTCACTCTCTGTCCCCCCCCCCCCCTCTGCCCCAAATGTATGAATCAAGAATTCATGGCGCAAATTTTTGAAATTCATAATTTCACGCAAAGTTTTTTCGGCATTCACGTTAACCTAATTTGTGTTCAGAATCCGGAACTTCATGGAAGTGTGGGCAAATTTTTTTTTCTGGCGGTTGTAAAGTTGATCGACCTATATATACTGGTAAAACAAGTGCTCAACAATCGGTTCAATCAAAAAATAGTGCCAATTTAGAGAAATGAAAAGAATGATACGAGCATGTAGCGGGACTTTAGAGCAGAACGGAAATGAACTGATTCGCAAAAAACTCAAACTTCAAGCATATAAACGAGGCCCAATTAAATTATCAATCATCAATTGGCATGAAAGCTATTTGTCACTCTTACCTAAATCGGGGCCATTTTCTTGAATCATGGTTACTAACACCCAGTTTCTGGGATCTAAAGTGATTTCACATCAAATATTTCTCCCTATAATGTTGAACATCGAACCAATAATGCTGTCCTCGAAAATGTTCCAGTTGTTTACCTCCATTACCTTATTCATTTGTTTATTCTCTCCCTACGACAAAAATTACTGGACAAACTTTTTTGTAGTTTTGATGACTTGCGTCACGCTACCTATCCCCTGAGGCTAGCTCGTGATAATTTCATTAATATATGTTTGCAGCAAGGGAAATTAAGCTTCGCAAAACTTACCAGCCGAACTTGCTAGCAGTTTCTTTTGGACAGCAAACTTCGGTATGACATCAGTGTTGAAACTGAGAAAGGACAATTTAATGTCTTCTTGCATGTAATTGATGTGAGCAAACTTAGATTCTTAATGCCATTTGTGCGACGCTACAATCAATGCAGCAAACGTATTGGATTAGAATCCTCTTCAGCCAAAACTGTTTTGTAAACACCTTTCGAACCGGTTTCTAAGCCTTCGAACAGATTTTCTTCTAAAGCGAAAGAAGGATTCCGCCTGCGGTTGATTTACTGATTGTCTTTGAATTCAAGATTAAACGAAATCGGTCGCTGTTGTGGTGAGTTAACTAGCCATTTTTTATTTTGCGACTTGAGCCGGGCACCTGCCGCAGTTTCCATGGCAACACTGCCTCACTGTCAACAAGGCCTCAACCAAACGAGACCAAAGACTTCTAAAGTTTAAACAACACAGCAAAATACATGGCAGGGTGGTAGCGTTAATTTGCATTGGCAAACTGTTGTCAAATTACCACGACGAAATTGAATCACAGCAATCCCGCGAAAACTCAGTTTGGAAACAAGTCGAGTGGGGGCTTTTTATCAGCTACATGCATCCAATTCCCATTATAAATTAGGATATGAAGACAGTTACCGCAAAAATGCTTCAGTTTCCAACCTGGTGAGCTATAAGGGTAACGAACCTAGCAAAATGCGTGTTACCATATTAAATTCAAAATAACTGATGTTGGGAAAATTTCTACAGAAATTGAGATTCCCAACATTTTAAAGGCTTCTGATGATGTCTAAGAGGTTTTTAACATTTTTTTGAGTATTTCAATTGATACTTTAAAGCTTAAATGATCGTAAACGAACATAAAAATATTGAGAAAATTAGTGACACACTCTGTTTTCTGAAATATTCTGTGGGCAGAAAAGTATGCGACTGGATATATGAAATGGCAAAGCAACTCACAGTGTCCTAGTTTGTAAACAAGTTTTGACTTGTAAGAAATTTTCTGGTTCGTTAACTTCTTTCATGTCCATTGATACATTCATTTTTTCTCACATTCCAGCATTGTCTCACAGGCAGCAATCACATCAAACATACTATCACGCTTCCATTAAGCACTTGTTGACTCGATAACTTTATGAAAACCGTGCAATAAACCCAACTCATCCTTCCTCTTCGTACCAACTATACTAATTACAGCAACTCGACTTTCTACCCAAATGTCCTTTTAAAACCAGAGCAACCAAGTGTACTCAGTGAACCGAATCGATTGACCATTCACTGGAGCGAGGGTAGATTCTTGTGGTACACCAACTGAAAATGACCTGAATAGAGTCTTTCCCTCCCAATTTCATCATTTGCTGTTCGTTTAGCGATGGCCTAAGTTGTCCGAATGGGTTGGCACATGTAGTGCAATCGTGGCTACAACAAATGCAACAGCGTTTAAAGACCAATTAGACAGCAACCATTGCTACATAGGAAACACAAAACCTCAGGGCGGCTCTGTATCAAAACAAGACTCTATACTCAGGAAAAACTGAAAAGTCTCTAAAATCATATATAAATGAGTGATTCATTAATGCTCTATACGAACACCCGAGTGAGGCAAATTTTCTAACTACACTTTGCTGTATAGCTTTTGTGGCTATTCATATGACACAAATGTCTATTTATTTATTGTAATTAACTACGAATAAATAACCGGCCGTTACTCTTTCAAAGACGAACGGGGGATACCACAGTGACGGTATACGACATTATGCAAGCAACGGCGTAGAGCTCTGAATTGGTACCCCCGTCTACTGATGGTCAGAAGTGAACTGCTCCACTTGATAGCTACCACTGCTTTTAGTACACTTATACTAGTACACGTATCTACATAAATTCTGTTGAAGTTACAGTGCTATGAGATTCAGATTACATACAAATTAGTATACGCGCAATTCTACAACGACCTGGAGCAAGCAGAATAGACTGTAGTGTTTAATGTCCCTAACAAGAGTTCATCTGCTATTCCAGTTCAGTGCCAAAATATCTGTTGCCAAAATTGCCTTAAAAAGGAAGGACATAAAACTTTTAAATACTAACGACGTTTAATGGAATCTTGGTAGCTATGTGAAAACAGAGAAATATAAATAAAAGTTAAGGGATAATGATTCGATAACTCGAGATGAAAAAGTGAAAGAGTATGCAATTTCATTCATACGAAGCGATAAATTTTGCGACTTTAAAGATTTTCCCTTGTGTCAAGTAGAAATCAATATATAGCACCGGCTTCGCCAATCTGCAATATTCATCTTGTCAACAAAAGCAATTTATCGTGATTGTAATTACAAAATTAATTTAGTAATGAGGGCAGTAAATACTAACTAACTCACCAATTCCTGGGATGATGTAGTAATTTTCATTGGTTACTGAATCAACGGCAGTTGTTACAATCTTCACTTTTGGAAAAGCAAAGGCGATAGAATGGACACCTGTGGAGCAACAAAACACAGGACTAGAAAATCCCTGCGATATGTTGGAATTAGTGGAAGCGACAAAATAACACACGTAGAGCTAGTTCTTACCAGGAGAAGAACAAGATTGTAGATTTACATTAAGGCGAAGCAAACAGAGCAGACATTTCTACTTGGGAAATGAAAATCTTCTTCAGATCTTCGCAAGGCCAAAAATGCTTCAGAGCCTAGCTCAATGGCACCTCAAACAGTATGGAAAAATAACTCAATACATAAAATGCTAATTAGACTTACCTGCTTTTCCCATTATTAATGAGACGAACATAATGTTTTCTTCTTTTACGTCGTGATCCTATGATTTTGAAAGCAGGTAATGGAAATATCTTGATATTTTATTTATTACAAACAGAAAAAAATAATCTTATTAAAACTTAATTTATTCGCAGAAGTAAAAAGTTGTTAACTGGAAAAGAAGATTGGTCGGGCAAAGTGTATTCTGTCTAGGACTTTAATATAATCAAGATATTGAGATACTCACAAGAAGTATTCTGATCGCCATCAAAGCTGCGGATGAAATAAAATAATGGCTGATAATCATGAAAAATATTTAAATAACAGCTAGTAATCTAATAGTACGCTCTATCGACATGTGTATTCTAATTTTCCATTCTTCATAAGCGCAAAACTATGTTTGTAAGATTTTTCTTGTGATGGGCCATGTTGTAATAAAAAAACACTTCTACGTCATCTTCATTTTGGTGTGCCCCAAGGATCTGCTCTGGCTCCAGTGCGTTACTGGTGGATTAGGTAATTAGACTACCAAAGCTCTGATGCGATGACATTTAACATGCTCAACACGACAATCAAATTACTACAAACTTTGATATGATACTATGATGGCAATGGCGTTATACATTATTGATATGAACAGGCACCAATGTTGTCCCTTTACCCTTTTCAATAAGGCTTTCTGGTGGAACAATAAAAATGAGGATCTTCATGACTCGATCGAAGCAATAAACTTACCGGCTGCTCCAGAAGCAACTGTCGCATCCATCAAAATAATGTGATCTTTTCTTATATCTTTTGGTAAACGGAGGTAGTGAAGCTAAAATAATAGACAAAATGTGCTAATAGTTTCTAAAAAGAGTCTAAAGGGCTCAAATGCCTACGTATTAACTAAGCTTTTTAAACATTAAGCAGCTTTATAGACACTGATTCTTTCGTGACTACCAAACAGTAAAATAGCATTGAATAAAAATGTGAAATAAAGGGTGTATTATACAGTTGATTAGATAACTGCATGTCCTTATCACCACTGACATCCTAGTGCCCCAGTGATATCGTCCCTTGCGGCATTTGAAAATAGAATGAAATGAAATCAAGAAAAACAAAAGAAACCTCAGGCTCATCAGTGTCTTTGTTGGTTTGTATCAAAATTTTTCCGATTTTCACATCTTTCGAAACAGAAACAAGAGCATCTTCAAGTGCTTCTCCAGCCCGCAATATTGAAACGCCGCAAATCTAAAACGGGTTATCACAATTATTCCACAGCGTAAAGCGAACCTAATGGCGTGATTGATATAAATGATGGATAACTTACTAGATTTTCTTAAAATATTAACTTTGCGGTCAAAATAGAGTACTTGATAAAGTAACAAATGAGGTATCGGCAAACGCTTATAGACATTGCCGAGATCAAGCTAACATTTTCAGCAACTATATTCAATAAACGAGAATTACACTCTAATGAAAATACACTCTGATTAAGTCATAAATATCAATCAATTTGAAAAGGACTATAATCGAACAATACTAGTTCCTATCTGGCCTTTTAGCTAGAGTTCACAATATTTACTGGCTCAGGTCAGATGGTTGGGGAGCTAACGAGTTAAAGTAATGAGAGACTGGATAAACGCAAATCGACGCATGTTTAACATTCTGGTCCTTGAATGACTGGCTGGCTTTCAGTAAAAACACGCCAAAACACAGAAATGAGGATTAGGTATAATTCTTCGCAAATAAATACAACATAAGCTATCTTCTAGGTCAGCAGTGCTTAATACAGACTTCAATTTTGTAGTTCTTATGATACCTACAGATGCTAAGAATACCATCATGCTAGTGTCTACAAGAAAAGTCCCCAAAAGAAAAACACAACTTCAAACCTACATAATTTCAGCAACAACAGCAACAACAACAACAACAACAACAGCAAAAAGCATTACTGCCAATAACGGTAGCTCAGTAGAATGAAGTATGCTCCATGCTAAGCCTTTTGGTCAAGATTAAAAAAACAAAACTCATTTCAGCTCACCCCTTCACCTGCAAATCGCACGCCATTGTATTTACCGCCATGCACTGTCGTACAAACGTGGCTCTAAATAAGCGAATTCGATCAATGAAAATATGTCAGCCAGCAAATAAGTTGGCTTGGATAACAATAACAGAATTTATCGTTTACGAAAGACAGCTCGTAAGGCACCAGGAAATGACACTGTGGCCACAAAAAGGGTGCATTTGCTTTGTGCCAAAACTCTAGGCGAGTACCCTTTTAAACTCACTTTTAAGCTACTTAAACTGCTCACCAACTCGATAAAATCTAAAGAAGGGAAACAGGATGATAATCAGATTAAGCTCGGACAAATCACGTCTACACGAAACAGTCTTAGTGCATTCGAAGAAAAGCTTTTACAATTGCCTTGGAGTGGCAAGGCATGAGGCTTGACTTACGATGAAGTATTACCAGAACTTGATCTAATTCAGACATGGTTCAGGTACAGTATAATTACAAGTTCATTTGGAGTCACATAGGGCTATAACAGTCCAGGCTGCAAAACCATAGCAAAAGCCTTTAGTACGTAACATGATTCTGAAAAGCTCACAGGCCCATGGAAATGAACTTAGGCTGAAGACCGGATTGCAACAGAATCTTTTTACAGCCAAATGAATACCTTAAACGCCTCAAAACCCACCTTGAATGGCAGTAAAGACATGGCCTTTTCGATCAAAATCCTCATCAACCGCTGGGAGTAGAACACAAAATCATCTCTTGCACAGTTTTTGTCCCTGCGGAGGACGAGAGCATTTCATCGCAAAACAATTGACAATTTCGAACGGTACATTTTCGATTCCTTACGGATTTAACTATGGTGATTTTATGATTAAAAGCCTTTTCAGTACAATTCATAGGTCAATAGACCTATAGTTGACCTATAGTTCAATTTAATAGCCATTATAGTAACCAAATCTATGTTTCGAATCTAAACTAATTTTTTAAAGGGGAGAGGGTGGAGTGAAATGAATGGAAGTTTGATTAACAATCATCTTCTATACCAGATCACAATTTCTAAATACTGGCGGTAACATTCAATTGCTCTTAATGGCAAATGGAGAGTTTCTTGCTATTTGATCGCCAATCATGAATCATGATTCACAAAGTGATTACCTGATGATTGCTTGCAAGCCTCTGTGCTGGGGAGTATCTTCAACAATGTGTAAATTTTCGGGAAGTGGCTGTCCTTTATGGGCTGTTACTAATTTCGATCTGAAAAGACAAACCATAAAGAATGAAATATGACTGTAACAGACTTTAATTATTTGGAAAAATCCTAAAGATATTGTTACGTTTATTGATGACGTTTAAATCAGCATTATCCACACCTTTGCGGGGGTACAAAACTTAAATTATAAATTATTTCCTAAGGGCCGGTACATATACACCACAATGAGTTTGTAGCTAGCGAGGGTTCGGCTATAGTACTGAATAAATCTAACGTCTCTTAATATTCCATAGACCTTCTTATTCCGCTTTCTTTGCTTTGCACCAAACTTAATATCTGTAATCGTGGTTCTTTCCATTTACTATAGTTGCAAACAAATATTATTGTCTTTACTTTTGAAAAAGTCCAAAAGATTCCGGTGAAGAATCCATCTTGATACAATGAACATTAATAAATCATGCGCTTCACAGTCACGTAAAGAGGCGATTTTTAAACAAATCAACGTCACAGCAATTCCGATAAGGGCTCAATAAAAAAGCAGGTCAAATCTAGAACTTGCATTGTGCGGAGAACAAAAATCCCTATTCAGCTGATGGGTTAAAAGATATCAACCTGAAAACGTTTTCGTTGAAATAAGCAGAAGTTATTTTGATTGAAAGCGACAAATAGCCAAGCAGCTTACGAACCTGAAAATGAATCCTCGCTGCGGAGAAGAACCAGAATCCATAATTAGGCCAATTTTGACAGTGGTACTTACGATAAAAACTGCTTTACTATGGTCAGTGCAGGGAGATGACAAACAAGGCAACGTACTTGCTTAACCTCACAAAAGGATTCTAGCTGCAGACTCACAAAAAGAGCTCTAGTTTGAAACCGCAACACAGTTCCATATAGCAAATTACCAAGAGTCTGACCCAAACGAGGGAATTGAGGTTTTTAAGTAGGCAAAAGCGTCTCTTTGAGGAGAATTTGAAACTGCGTTGCAGGTGGAATTTGGGTGAATCACATAACATAAATCCCAGAAATTTAGGGTCTTCCCACTTCTTATTGAAACAAAACACTGTTTCATACTTCTTCAAGGATTCATACCTTTGAATAAATCAAATCAAGTTAATAAATCAGGTTCTGAAAACTCGTTTATGGTCATGGGAATCACTCTGCACTGACACAATTTTATGACCTCTTCTTTGCAATACTTTTTATTAGGGTCATTAATATCTGAGCTGAGAAGCAATTTATGATAATGTTTGAGAGAGAAAAGCTTTTCCCGAGGAAACTAAGCCATGTATGAAAGCAAGCAAAAGAGATAGAGAAATGACATCTATAGAGAAGTACTAGCAAAGCTCAGCACTAAACACCCATGAAATATGGTAAGAAACACAGGGAGCTCGTTCCGCACACGCAAAAGAAGGGCCAAGGTGCCAAAAAGAACAAACCTTTTCAAGTTGGGTGCGAACATGCTGAACAATCAAGTTTATAGCCACGGTGTTTTCCCCTTCTACGAAGCAGAGCATGTAGGAATCGTCATCATAATGATGATCGTCGACATACATCATTAAGCACCAGTCTCTATCTTCTCTATCAACATTCGTATCTTATATGGTTTTTGGTACATAGACAAAAAATAGCATTAGAGGATTTCAAGGGAACCAGTTTTGTGGGCTTCAGAAGCGCAGATAACGCTGAAAAGATGTTGAGGGTGTCAGCAAATGAACAGCTATTTATGGGGAGGTTTTTATTCAAAAGGTACTTTTAGCTAGGGCTGTAACAATCATAAAGAACGAGAAATGATAATGCTATCACAAGGTATTAGAAGAATATCCGGGAGAGATATAGCGATACATGGTCATATCAAGCACACCTCGATTTAGAGGGCTGGGGGATGGTCTTGTAAATTAAGTATTTGAAGTGAATTTAATTGGTCCTAGCAAAAGTAGAAGAGTCGGCTTGAGGAGATTATGTTCAAAGAGGGTATTTACTTCCCAGGAAAGAGACATGGAGGCCTTGTGTGCCTTCTTCTGCTCGTGATACTCTTAGAAATGTCTAGATAACGGCTATTGCAGTTGTTAGAAAATAAGCAATGATATCTGGTGTTGGTAAATGATATCTGAATAGGAGGAGGCAAAGGGCACCCTCTCTTCTACAATGCATAATTATTCTATGGGAAAAAAGAAAGCTTCTTTGATGCTTCAAGTTGGGTTGCATCTTACTGCACAGGGGAAGGTGGAGAAATTTCAAAGTTGAGAATCGCTAACTCACCCCATGGTACAACGATGTCCGACGTCTTCATGGACGGGGCTATGTACTGCTCGAACATCTAGGTAAGGCAAGATAAAAAAAATAGACAAACGACTTCGAGAAACAAATAATCGCTGTTAGTTAGACACCCAGCAATAAAGTTAGTTGAGTAAGGAGATACATTAAATATCGCCACAATGACGTCATACATGATACAGCACAATCCCCTTTACATTGTAACTATAGTCTTCTACATTTTTGTCATTTCCAGTTACTGATTCAATAAATTTGTAAGCTAGTGAGTGCCTTTTTTTGTAAGATTTCAAGGGAACAAGAGCATGTTGCTGGCACTTACAGGCTTGACAAAGGTGTCATACTGCTTGAGGACTCCGGTTAAATCGCGCCCCCTTTCGCTTATGTCTCGTTTAAGGCGGCGGGCAAGTCGGATATCCGAGTCCGTGTCCACAAATACTTTCATGTCCAGAATCTAAATGAAAAAGAGGTTGGATTTAAAAACAAGAGACAGACGGCGATGTGAAATGATGACATCAGCGTGTAATGGGTGCTATTTAAATGCAAGTGCTAGAGCATAAAATTCCCCTTTAGGCTGCATTCAAACAGGGACAAGTCTTCCTTCATCTAAAGCTGCGACCGCTTTCTTCGACTACAAGTGCTCTAATGTTTTAAGAGGGAAGCATTAAAATGAGGTGGTGACGTAAAATGATAAAAATATGATGGGAACTCTTTAAAGTCCGATTGGTATTGGTCTTTGGGAGAATAAAGCGTTTTCAAAGTGGAATTGAATCTCCTTGGTAGCCTTGAGTTATTTTAGTATCCCAAATTCATCTTAACTGAATGAAAATAGTAAAAGCAGACGTTATTTCTCCACTAATGTTAGCAACCAGGAAGCTTAATGGGACGAAAAAAGTACTTTCAAGTTGCAATATTATGCCCTTGTTAATTCGCACAATTTCAGAGCAATCAGCTCCTTTAACTAAGCAAGCTGCATCTAGACTACATACATCCAGAAGTTCTTGTGACACAAAGGTCATGATCCCTTCGAATATGACAACGTTTGCACCATAAACAGTTTTCTACAAATAAAAAATGAACAGGCAAATATAATTTACTAAAACATCACCAAGGCAGAAAACATCAACATTCTGTGAAGGGCACAGATAACAGAAATAAACTGGAACAGTCATTATCTAATAGAGGAAATGAGTTTCACACAATCTGTCTCTAGACTGATATTTACAGCCCCAGTGTGTAAATATCTTTAAAGGCAGAAGGAAGGGCATTTTCACTTCATATAATTCAATCACTTGCAAAGCACAACAAAATATAATATGAAAAATTGCCTTGAGTCACAGTGACCATTTATTGATGATATTTTAAGTTGATATCAACAGTCATTTCGCATTACTACTATAATTAAAGCTTTATTTTGTTTGCAAAATAGACATAATGTTCTCAGCAAGCCACACCCACCTGCTTTGCTAGTCTACTGTGTGAGGTGAAGTCATAAATTGGGACCTAGAAAGCAATGAAAACAGAGAGCAGGTAACAATGCCTATAACATACTTGAAAATGTCAATACTGTATCATTTAAATACTAGAAAGAGTATATATTTTACAATTGCAAGGAGACTTTGAAAATACCTGAACACTTCTTCCTTCTTTAAGCTTCTTCATTGTCTCCGCAGCCAGATCAAAATCAAATGCGTCTGGATGATCAAAGTTGTACTCATTCCTACCTGCTGCCTCATGTTGCTCTGGGGTCAAAACCTGAAAGCAGAAAATGTTATTAATGGCCTTTATTGATTCTAGTCTAAAAATTACAAAACTTGGTTGATGTCACATCAGGGGACATTAAGTTATTAGCTATGCCCGTACTTCTGATTCATTGGGATACTTAATATGGTTATGTCAAAACCATTGCTGTTAGGATACTGTGCACTGAAACAAGAGGAAAGTTAGCCTGACACCTATTTCCATGTGCTGAAAAAGGTATTACAGGTCTTCCCGGGAAAGGCGTGCGATCGCACTCGCACACCTTGGTACACGCCTCCCCACACTGAGAAGTGTGTTTAATCGCACGCCTGTTTTGTAATTATTCGTCTGTTTTTTAAACCTGGTTTCCATTTACCTGCAACCATAGAAAGGCTGCATGCAATGTGTCGCCGACAATGAGTTAAAAAAAATTGGCTCGGAATCGTTGGCAGACGTGTGGCACGCAAATGTTGATTAGCGCAGGGAACTAACAAGGTGGCAGTAAGGCTTTGATGTTTACTTTGTTCAAATAAAACATTATGCAGTGCCAGCACGTCATTTTGGAGGACTGTTGCGACGATTATTGCTTACAATAAAACACGGACCAAATGACCATAACACGGGGACTAGTTTTACACAACGTTTTGAAATTTCAAAATTTCAGCATTGTAAACATGAAGTGCGCAGAAGTGCGGCAAGTTCCTGTTCATTCTTACTTTTTGAAAAGACAACAGAAAACATTTTTATTGGACTACTTTGAAGCAATTTCCAATTCGATGCTCCTGAAAATTGTGCCACGTTTTTATCACAGATCGGCATTGACACGCACATGTTTTTCAAAAACTATTTTTAATGGTTAATTGTGTGTTGTAAGAACAGTCAAAACTTTGTTACATTTTCTCCTCTTTTTATGAGAAACCGCTTTACAAAAAAATAAACGGTAGAAAGCTCAAAATTTTAAAAAACCACCGGTAAATGAAAATCAATGAGAAACATTCAATTTTTTATGGCTCTATATACTATGCAACTGAATATATTTAGTAATAAGAAAAAGTACCAATAGCACTCCATCGCACTCCTACCACAATCTAGGAGTGCGAAATGCCACACGTGTGCTAATTTATTCCCAGGAAGGCCTGGGTATTGTTAATTGCATAGGGTGATAGCAGGGTGCAGGTTGAAGGATTCCTCTCCATACTTTTACTCATCTTACTAGACATAGATGATGCAGTGTAGGCAAAATTGTGCATGTTTATGACAGCCACACGATGATGGCATAAAGCATAATTAGAGAAGTAACTTCAAATCGTCACATTGTATGTACCATATCTATCATTACATACTAAAAATAGATATAAAAACACAAACATATTTGGAATTTTATTTAGCATTACAAACCTTATAGAAAGAATCCAATGAAAGGATAACCACCCAAGGAACTCCAAGTTCAGAGATAATCTTTTTAGCAACTGTGGTTTTCCCTGAGGCACTTCCTCCACAAATTCCTGAACAACATCAAACATAGTTTTACAAAGATTAACTACACTAAAACATAGATAACATTGGTATCAAATTGATAACTTTGGATGTTGGGAGAAACACTGGGGAGTGGTAAGGAGACTGACTTACAAAAAAATGTGAGAATACAACAAAATGACATTGAATTACAGCAAAAGAGGGTTTGAATTTCAGCAAAGAAAGGATAACTGTGGACTAATAGAGATTGAAGAGGGTTTTCTAAATACTTGCAGGTGATCCAAAACTAAGATAACTGTATGATTTAATATAGTTGTGGTTTAATAAAGCAAGAACAAATGTGGATATTACATGCATATGACATTCATGAAAGATCCTGACTCACAAATGGCTCCTCCAGCAAACTATCAACTTGTCTTTTAAAAATATGAAGGAAAACTTGAAAGTGATCTCACCAATCATGAAAGCCTTTTTTAGTTGACCATTTGAATCATACCAAGGTGGACGTCCTTCAAAAACATACAAGGGCAGTTGCATTTTCAAAAATCATAAACACTTCTGCTTCATAAACAAAACTGAATGTTCTATAGATAAAATGCGAAGCATTTATATAACATATAAAAGATGCCTTGTCATGTTAGCCTTAATCTTATAGCTTTGAAGGATCTAATTGAAAATAACTCCACTTGGCTATCTGAATTTGTGCTCAAAAAAAGATCAGAAAAAATAATAGGTGCTCAACATCGGGATGAATGACACCAAATATGAACTTAAGGCTTGAGTTGGTTTTTTAAGTGCATTATTTAACAGTTTACAAAGTTAATAGTAGGATTATGATTGTCAAATACTAAATGCAGCAAGAAATAATTTGATAAGGGTGTTACTAATAGAATAATAGTACTGGGCAAAAGTTAAGCTTTTACTTCTATAAAATTACTTCGCAAAGCCTTGCAGCATTTGAAAGGGATATTTAGACCCAAAAACAAATTAAATAAAACATTAATTACAAAATTCAAATAAAAAAAATTAAAAAATATATATAACAAAATTACAAGCTTTTCATTAAAAACAAATTAAAATATTTACAGTTTTACAATTTCATTGTTAGAGTAAGCATCCAAGTTCTTTTAGAGAAAGTAAGCACCTATACGAACCCTTGATAAATTGCTTACAAAAGTTAAAATGTCTATGAATGATGTAGTTACCAGCAGTGTAAACAATTTTTGATCTTGTCTTTCCTCCTCTTTCAGATAACTTTCTAGGTCTGGCTTTTCTTGAAGGAGAGCTTGGCATTTGGGCACCACAGTCCTTTTCAAACACATCCTCATTGCTGTGAAATTAATATGTTCTCAAAAAAGTTCAGAGTGAGAAAAGAAATGTATGACATAAAATTTACAGTACATGAAAGTGATTTTTCAAGATGAGGAAAAAACTCTACCTAATTATTGTAAAGGGCTGAAAACTACAGAAATTTTCATCAAAAATACAAGTTCAAAAAAACTTTCATATTCTTTCAAGACAGTTCCAAAAACAAATCAAGGTTTGTCTTTGATAACAATTAGCATTAAACAGCCAAATTCTTTCTACAAAGAGGATTAAGACAGCAAAATTAGGCTTTTATTGGAAGAAAATTTCAGAAAATAAAGCAATATATAAATTTAATGGGTGATCGGCTGAAGAACTTATTGTATATTATGCTAACAGCATTCACTGACAATGCAAGTTAGATAACAGCTGTAGCAATACTGTGTTAATACTCAGGCTGCATCAAACTGACTCTTTTCACATCCATTGGCGCTGCGTTAAGCAAAAGCAACACGTCTTTCAGTCCATTCAAATATGAATGAAGCGTTCGTTGCTTAAGCAACTCATGCCAATTTGCTTTCACTGATTCTGTAGAACACAATATCAGAAACTTATATGTTAATTGAAGGCCTTAAGTTTTTCTTAAATTCCATATACGATGACCGCTAATAACTATTTCGCCAAAGCATGCTCAATGATAGGTCATGTGGAATTAAGCGGGACTTCAAAATGATAGGCCCAATCGATTAATCAGTTTTTCGCATTGCTCGTGAAATGGCTAAATGCTAAATGTGCCTACCTTTCTGAGCCACTTGAACAAACTGGCGAATCTGACCTACTGGTTCTTGTTTCAGTGTTATCTGCCATTAGGAAGTTTTGATTCAATGAAGTTTACTTCGTCCACGTTACTGCGTCCTGTTTTTGTGAGAACGTGTCTTGCTCACCACGGGAAGGCTCCGGAAGCAACAGCAACAACCAAAACAATCTTGGCGGTGTGTGCAAAAAATAGATCACGGGCTAAAAACACCACAAAACTTATCCAGCCTTGAAAAACTGTATCCGAAGCTAAAATTGAGTTTGTTCATCTTTCTCTGTAATCAAATGAGACTTGAACATGTGTAAGAAGTTAATGCAAGTGCCACGAAACTCTATTTTCAACATGTGTAAATCAAGATATTGAAGTACTCTTAATCTAGACTGAAAAATTCGCTTACCAAACAAGAGTGAAACCTGCAGTTTAACCACTGCTTGGGTACACACAAATGACTAGATGCTTTGATTAAGCCGATAGGCAAGTGCATTTTTAAGATACCGGTCCATGGTCCAAAAGTCTCATTAATCTGGACTTGCATTAGACTTTAGGGACATTTGACTTGCACTTCGGACTCAAATGACCATGCCAATTTCGCTCTTGCCTTGTAATTAGATTCTTGCAACGTTACATCACGCATTTCAAATTCAAAAACGTCAAAACCTTCCTTTTGGTTACAAAGTTGTCCTAAGGAACGGAAGTTTAACTGCAAACTTTAATAACTATGCTATGAAAATGCAAGAAAATTAGCGTCTTGGAAATAATTTACTCAAATAAAGCAAAGAGCAGAGTTTTTCTAAAAATGATTTAGAATCTTCACTTTTATCTTAAAATACCATTTCATTTGAAATAAAGCATGTTGATCGTTAGTCAGACGCTCGCTTTTAAAAGCAACGGACAAAAATTTAAGAAGAAAAAATTCAGGAAATCTTGATCAAATTATGGTTTCATGATAATCCGTCTTCTTTGAGGCGAAAAATTGCAGACGATTAATAAATACTACACGTCCTATAATACAATGAAAATTGAGGATTTCCTTGAGCATATATCAAAATCTTTAGATTCAAAATGGCTCTACAAATACTAAGAAAATACGACAACACTGAATGATATGATTTTTGTAATAAGCCAAACCTTAAAAATATTTGATAAATAAGAAATTTTCTTGAAGCTGAATAAAAGCTTGTCAACTCAGTGTATTTTTTTTGAGAATGTCGGAAAGATTTTGCTAAAATATATGAAACTTTCGCGTGTAGGCTGATAACAAACCTAAATGATTTATGAAACTTGGTGCTGGCCTAACACAAACTTAATGGATACGGTGTTTTGAAGGGGAGGATGCTATTTAGAATGATGATATACAAAAAAACCAATAATGCTCTAAATCAACTACATTTAGTTTGACCATAAAGCAATATCTGGAAGTTTCAATTTCATTAGTAATCTTTCATTGCAGCTTTTTCCTAATCAGCATTTTATTGTTTTGTCGCCTTTGCCAGCTCTGTAGGTACAATGAAATGTAAAGTTGGGGGCGTGAGAATATGCATTCTGTAGACTGGGCGATTGCTGTATTCTGTTGATAAACGCACCCACTTTCAGGTGCATCTTCGGATTCAGACATTGAAAATCTTCTTTACCGTATAGCCCTGAAATAAAAACGACCATGGCGTAATTATCCTGTAACTCTTTTGCTAGGCATTAGATATAATGCGGAAGTGCATCGTAAGAAACCGGAGCTGGATCAAAATCGAGAGAGATTGTCTTGTAGAAGCAAGGTCTGACAGGGTATGAGAACACGGGTCGTTATAGTTCTCTCAAACTGCAGGAAAATATTTCAGTCATATGGAGAATATATGCCTTAAGCAACAAAAAAGTAACCCATAAAATGCTCATTCAAGCAAATAAATTGTTCCTCAAAAAAATTTTAGATGGAGGAAACAAAACTAACGTAGATGAGGCAGTTATCTGATGTTCCAATTAACTTGCAAGCATAACAATATAGTGAGACTAAAAGACTAAAACTGCAGAAGATTGATGTCAAATAGCAACGTACTGGCATTGAGTAGAAAAATAATCCGACCAAAAGCAAAATCAATGCGATGATGAAGAACTTCAGCAGACACCATTTGAACGAGTTGAAGAGAAAGCCAAGCATCTTGAGGGGACTCATAAAAAAGCCGAGTGCATCGGAGGGTCGACTGGAAAAATGAAAAAATCAAATGCGTGAAAAACTGAGACAGAGAAAGGCAAACTTTTGAGACAAAAGACTAAAGACTTGTCAAAATGAAAACAAGTAATGGCCAAAAAGCATTTTCCTTACATCTTCTTTTTATTATTATTTTGGTAACAAAGGTTTGAAATGAATTAAAATATGAGGTCAAGCTTGCCCACTCCCTGTCTACTTTTAAATGTAGACTTAAATGTGAATAGCTTTTAATTTTTCTTTTAATCTAATTTAACATTGTAAATCATCTTTTTCTAGATATTTTGGTAACATTGTAATTAGGTTTATTCCGCGGCCCCCCGAAAAGCAGCCACTCTTGGTTGATGGGGCCACCGTGAATAAAGAATTTAAAATGAAATGAAAGACAACCCTAAGTTTTTGTCAGAAACAAATTTGGGTGGGCTTTAGAACTTTGAAGATGCGTTATGGGTTGTGTCATATTAGTGTTAGAATCCAATTAATTGATGAACTGATAAACTTTCATGGAATCTATATGGGTGGAGCTGCCCATAATGAAGAGGGGATTTTTTTAGAAATATATTAAAGAAGCATCAAGGAATTATTGATGGATAGAGGTTCTCTACGAACGCACATTGACAGCCAATCAAAACTCACTTTGGCTTAGCAAGTGGCTGCGGCTCCTCTCTACCCTTCCCTGCAGGCGCCGCCTCTGCATCCTCTTTAGTCAGCAGCTCAAATTCAGCTTCAACTTTCCCCTAGAAGCAGTGATGGCAAGTATTAGGACCACGTGGCACAAAATAAGAGAAACTACGGAGGAGGACGTTTGCATACTGAGGAGTGTCCAACGAAAAGTTTGGTATACAAAAGATATGGTCCAACATAGTTTGAATCTTTATGAATCAACTCTGGGGAAGTGTGAAACGAACTTGGTGGAGTAAAAACTAGTCAATGAAGATGAACTGAATATGGGCCTTAGAACTGAGAACTGAGATGAAAATGCTTCAGTATTTGGGGCCAGGTTACGTCATGATCTACAGATACAGTCAAGAACATTAGAGATTTACATCTTATATTAGACCAAATTATATATAATGATATGTTTACTAAGCATAAAGAGGGGATACTTAAGCAGGGGAGGGGGTTTAATAAAGTTTTGGAAATTAATGAGGAGATCTTTGACGAAAGGGGCGGGGCGGGGCGGGGTTTGCAAGAGTCTTCATTAGGGAGCGGAGAATTTACGTATTTCAATAAATTGTGAAATTTCTTGACGATCTCATCCCATATAAATCCATTGAATATGTCTATAAATAAAAACGTACGTTTAAACAAGTGGCATGGGCGATTGAAGTGATAAAAATTGATACATACAGCCAACAATGGATTGGGATCATCATCATCATCAGGATTGTACTGAAACGGCCACCATCCCTTCATGTGCTTGGCTTTGATGATGGAGCCGGTCACATGATTGTCATCCAACATCTTCAAATTGCATTTTTGAGGGGTCTTTGCGGGATTCGGAATACGGGTTAAAGGCATTATAAGGTCACCTACATGAAATTGAGGAGTCAATCAGAAAAAGATCATCAAGAATTAACTTTTTAAGGAATTAAGGGAAATTGCCCATGAAACTTCGCTTTGAATGGAATTCTTATATAAAAACAAGCTAGGCCGAAATGAATAGAATTCTCAACAATTTAGAATCCCTCTGGTTTATTTTTTTGGGAAGATTTCTCAAAAGATGGAAGTAGATCTACTCAAAGTAAAGAGTAGAAAATTTATTAAATGGCATGAAATAAGGGAAAATACTGAATAAACTTTATTTATACGTTTTAAATTATACTTCCATTAATTACAAAATAACATTTCGTCACATGTTTCACAAGTTACAGGTTACGTTACATTGAAAGTGGAGTATCAATGAGTATCAAATTCACGAATCCGAAATTTTTACTTTACAAAATTCCTAATCGTTTTGGGGGTAAGCTTCTGGTGTGAAGTGAAATATCAAAATGGTCGAAAAGTCTCTGGGAATACCGTTAGCATTGCCATGCCAAGGAGCCAGCACACATACTATCCACTGATAAAAACAATGAATGGTGCGTCATAGCTCCGATCTGGCCATGTTACATTTGAATAGAACAAGATGAACTGGTTATACAAAAATAGGGTAACTACCTAGTATGTCATCAGCTGAAATCAGATCTGCATCCCACACTTGCAAATAAAGATTTGGTGGGTGTTTCTCCTCAGTGAGATCGACCGAAAAGATACTGGCCTGCATATAAGAAAGGAAAGTTAGGCATCGATTGAAAACAATGAAAATACGGTTTATTAATGCAACCAGCAAAGTAAAATTTAGTAGGATAAAGAATTCACAAAGTCTCAATGTTGATGACCAAATTTTTGAAAATATCAAAAAATAGAAACAGAGTTTCAAATAAATAGATGAATTGAGTCATACAAGAAAAATAACATCAGTTCCACAATTTCGGCGACATCGTTTACAATGAAAATCGGAAAAACGTTTCCAAAGTCATTTTTATTAAACTAAAAATGCATTAACGTATTATAGCATTATCCGACGCAAACTTATTCGGATAAGAAAAGTCAATTTAAGTCACGTTATAACATGCTGGTAATAAATTCCTTAATTGTCATGAAAATGGACTAAATTCAAGACTGTATATAGCAGATCCGAACCTTCTTTCTGGTGACAATCTTTTCTTCTGATTTGTGAAACATGAATTGGAACACAAATCTCCAGTTGAACATTCCGGAGCCATCGGTGGACCTGCAATGAACACGATTGGCCGAAATATAGCTAGTTAAAGACAGAGACCTGTTCTGAGTGATAGCTCATTGCAAAGATAGTAAAACAAACATAGTGATTGCACTGGCTAAGTTTTGCTAGCAATCAGTGCTATAGTCACTTCGTGTGTAGTACGCAAACAGTTTTTTCGAAGACATGGATGCAAGTTGTGTCCGCCCTAATTATTTAAATAATTAGACAACTGTGTTCGAGTTTTTCAATGGAATTGTTTCGCGGTACATTGCTTTGAGTACCTTTATAGATCGATGTAACAACAAACTACCTATGGCATAAAAATAGCTGGATTTCTCACCGGTAGTGGACATCCGTTTCCTGCCTGAACTCCCTGTTCCCCTCAAGCCAGCTGAAGTTAAGATCAGAAAGGAATTTTATGAATATTTTATATATATTTTTGACTCAAATCATATCAAATTATATCACATCACATCACACCATATCATACCATACCATACCATACCATACCATACCATACCATATCATACCTATACCATAATATAATTATCCATATCATACCATATCCATACCATAATCCATATCATACCATACCATACCATACCATACAATACCATACCATACAATACCATACCATACCATACCATACAATACCATACCATACCATACCATATCATACCATACCATACCATACAATACCATACCATACTAATACCATATAAACACATACCATACCATACCATTCCATATCATATCATATCATATCATATCATATCATATCACATCACATCACATCACATCACATCACATCATATTATATATAATATCACAAGGTACTCAATTAGCCCTCAATTTTTGTGTTCAAAAGCTGCGCTGTGATCACTTTGATATTAGTGTTATAAGACTCCTTTGAATTACAAGTTGGGGCTTCCAACAATCAACAGATGGTCCTAATACAGTACCGTAACTGAAAAAAGCTCTGATAAACCCGCCTTCAATTCAGGGTGGCCGAAGCAATGGCAGAACAAAGGGATAGTGTGTTCATGTAGAATCAAAATAGAACAAACGAATTACCCTTTGACGTAGATATCGCTGCTTGCTTCCCCCGTTATAATGTTTGTTTCCTCAAGCCGCACCTTGTCTGTATTCCATATTATCAGCCTCAGCTCATACCTGCAAACACCAACAAATGCTTTGATTAAAGACAGAATCTAGGGAAGGGAGATGCACCAATTTTGTCATAATAACCAAAAACCTACAAAGTCTAATACTTGTCGTCTGTTATAAGATGATCAATTCCATAAAGGCAGAGTGTGCACGTTTGTGACGCAAAGAACATTACAGTTCTATGTTGGTACTGTGAGTTTCAGTCTTAATACAATTATCAGGAAAGCGTCCTAGTCAACAGCCTATCTGATCCTCCTTCTCTGACAGAGGTTTGCTTGGAAGTTTGGGGGAAGACTATTGGTCACGATGGTCTCAACAAATCTGGTTCTAATGAGTCTAATGCGCATAACCTCGCAGCCTTTAATAAAATGTGACGGAGAGAAATATTCAAAGCCAAAGCAAATGCAATTTGACATCAAATTTGATAAGCAAATCACGATTCGTGCTTATAAAACTGAAAAGGCAGGAAATGAAAGTAATCACTCTTTGCTGGAGAAAGCCAGTACATAAAAAGCCCATCAAGTTATCAGCTATTGATTACAATAATCCTAAACTCGGTATATATCATTGCTTGTCGTGGCTTTGGGGTATATCAACTAAGGGAAGTATCAAGTATCAAGTGACTGCGGAATAAATCGCCTTCGCAAGAGCCCCCATTGAATTAAACCAATCAAAATGCAAGGAACTGTCACGTACTCCGTGGGCTTCCTTGTTGTGATGTCAGTAGGTGGACCAGGCATCGTGAGGTCCATCGGGAACATATCGACCCAGAGTTGAACTCTTCCCTAAATATCAGCAAGTACGATTGCATGGCTTCAATATGACATCGATACAAGCGTTAGACATAAAGTACTATCACAACATTACCAACATTGATCACTGTTATTCTCTACCTTTTGATGCAACTTAGATACTCTGCCAACGTTTCAAAAGTTTCATTAGACACATAAGACGGAGGACTACGTATGGAGCAAATGTGGAAGAAGGTTTTCCTATTTGGCAACGTCTCTATCACTCTCTTAATATCTTATTAATAAGCGAAACGAAACCGAGGCACGCACTAGGCTTTATACACCATACCTGTTCTAATCCCGGCTTCTCTGGATTTATAAGCGACCTCGTTTCCACGTATTCAGGACAAAGGTGATAGCCCTTCATCGGTATCTCATGAAACCTGTGTAAAGCAGCTAGTGCACTGGGTTCATCGGAGGGTTTCTCCCGTCCTAGAATGCATGTGATGATTTAAGAGAGGAAGAAGGGTAACCACGCACAGGTGGTTCTTACCCCAAATTGGGAAGGTGCAGTAAACGTCTAGTGCATATTTATTCCCTGAATAGTGATCATATAGCTCTGTGCACTTAACAACCACCGCTAGGCAAGGATGTCATGTGTGAAAGTCACATGACCAAAAATCTAGGATAAAGACAGCACAGAACACGTGAGCGAATCCTGATTCATCATTGGCTTCATGGAATTGTAAATACTTGTCTCAAATTCAATCAAACCAAATTGAATTGACTTATAGATTGCAAACCTGGTTAAATCCTTATTCACATATTTCCTTAACTATCAGACAACGGTGAGTAAAGACTAACAAAAGGAAATCTTCCATGTTTGTTGATTTTGACCATTTCAATTATTTAAAGAATAAACATAGAATTTAAATAGATGGCAAATATCTATACCTTTAGCATCTTTAACAGTTGGAGAAGCTTCGAAAGGTATGCCGTCTATTGAGCAAATGCCGTTGTCAAAATTAGGACCTTCCAGACCCTCATCCTTACATATCTTTGTCAATATTTGAGATGGCTTCTGTGGATCTCGCCATTTTGCATAGCCATGTCTGAAAGAAGATTATCAAAAATAATCAGCCAGCTAGCGATATTGATCCTCTGTGTTTCTAGGGCAAATAAACACAGCTACATTGAATCAGGGTGCAACGGTTGAAAAATTAAAACTACTGGGAAAATTGCTGTATGCAAGACCCAGTGTCAATGTAAAAATGGAAATTGAAGGAATTCAAGAACATCGATCAATATTCCACTGGCTTGAAGTCAAATGAAACTCCTTTTATGTCACTGTAGCATTGACATGAAAGCTGGTGAATTGCTTTTTCGTATAAACCGAAGTTTAAAACCAAACCCTATCATTGGGGAGAAGGACGGGGCTGTGGGGATGGGGTGTTGCAATATGAATGTACTGTTGCAATATGCCAGCATAGAAAGGCCATAATGATTAAAGAAAAAAAACAGGAAATCATATCGAGACACTCTATGAGAAGGAATTTTCATTGATCTTGTCTAGGGTGAACACATAAAGTTGCTAGGCAGAACACCTATATCAGAAATCCCTTCTTGGCGTGCGTTTATACGTATTGTTACATTGATGCTTCCATAAAGCCAATCTTTTAGTTATCTCTGCAACTGTCTTAAACATACGTAACAATTTCAATAGGGTGTTTATGAACACTAGTCGCTTCAACAATTCCTCATAAAATGGATGCAAAAGACGCGCACCCAAAGGAACTTCGCTTTCTCGTAGCTTAACATTTTCTCAACAACAGGACATAGAATGCACGGGGTCCTCCTTGCATGCTAAACCCAATACAAAGCAATGAACAGTGGCGCATACGTGACGTAATCCTTCTGCAGGCCGCACGATGCTCTGTGCCTGCTGTAAAACCGATTCTCGAGGTCGACCTTTGTCTCGCCTATGAGGTCATCACCGGTCATCATATCCCAGTCAAAAACCTGTACTGTCATCATGTTGTCAAACGGCAGCACTGACTTGAACTCAAATACCCTGCAAACAGAGGCACGTGTCAACTATAAACAATTAACAAGGAATTTAAGATGCAGATTCATGTAAATTCAACTTCAAATTCAACTTCACAAAAAAATTTGGTCCTTGAATAGGTCTTCAGACTTTTCTGGTACAAGATGTAAAGATGCACATTTCATGAGCAAAATACAAAATATGACATAAGTCATTCTTGGCTTCAGCGAATATGGTGTTTTAAGTATTCATAATTTGTGACATATAATTTGGAATAAAGAGCAGAGTAATAGAAATTGGCGTCAACATGTTTTGAGGATTGCAAAGAATGTAACAAAAATACTCAATAAAAAACAAAATAAAATCGCTCAAGCATCGTTAAGGTGGCAGAGGGTACAATCAAAGACCCACCATAAAGGTGGCACAGTCACAGAAGCATAGTTAAGATGGCGTACCTCCCAAACTCCGGCGAAAGTTGCTTGGAGACATAGTTTTCTCTGTCCTTGATAGTTTTCTTGCCAACCTGAACAATGAGATACGGGTCCGCCTGAAAACAAAAAGAAATGAGGATGCAACTCTCTTCACTACTGTAGGTGTGCGCAGAAGGCCTGAAAGAGAAATTAACTACTGCAATATTCAAATAACTTTGTCATATGGGTAAGTAATACTGTCCTTGTTGTGTCAGTAAAATTTCGATAGCAATACACCCTACCTTTCCATTTGGGTCAGTTGGGTGCAGATTTAGACACTGTAAAAAAGAAAATTTCAATTTACACCGAAAAGAGCTGTAAAACGTGACAAAACAATAACTTGGATAAAGTATGATGGAGCATGGCCTGACATTCCAATATGATATAAAATGATATAAAACAAGATGATGAAATATAATTTAGTTAATATAAAACATTACAATTAAACATGATACAATAAATATAATACAACATAATGTAGTATAATGTGTAGTAAATGTGAACAAGTGCTTTGCGGTACAAAACTTCACAGTGGCAAGAAAAAGCGGAACTAGTTTTCGCATACTTAAAAGTACTTTTTTTGTCCGACACTCCGCAGAGTATGCAAACGTCGGAAAATAACCAAAAGCTGACAAAATAAATAGCCAGATGCGGATCGAAAACACTAGGGGGTGATAAGAAGAGCGCATGATTGGTTATAATTGACCAATCAGCGTTACTTAACACCTAACTTTAGAAGAGTCCATGCAGTTCAATGCTAACACATACTTACCCTTATAACGTAAACACGAACAAGAACTTTTATTGGTTCGTTACTCGGTAGTTTGTAAAAGGTCCCTTTGGGGTCTTCACTATTGAAGCCTTTGGGCAAAGGGTGTTTCCAGACGCGAATGTTTCCCTGCAAACAAAACAGTTTCAAAACGTAGCACATTAAGGTCTTTGAGAGTTAGGTTTCTGTTGATGCCTCCAACACTGGGGGCGATTAAGGGGGCGAAAGCAGAATTCGCATAAAAAGTATTCTACGGGAATCAATTGAGTACTTGCTTTCCCTATTTCGAAATTCGATGATAGTTCAATCGCGTTGAATTCAACGATAAATGAATAAATAGGGCTTGCAAAGCACACTAAGCTGTTATCTGAAACCATAGTATTGTATTGTATTTTATTGTATTGTATCATACTGTATACCATCTTTTTTGTATTGTATAGTCTTGTATTGTATTTTATTGTATTGTATTGTACTGTATTGTCTTGTATTCTATTGCAATGTAATGTTTATATTGCATATAATTGTAGCAACTTGTATTGTATTGTGTTCTATTACATTGTACAATTCATGTGATACTATACCATACATGTGATACCATACACTATTAAAGTGTATATATAGTACTAGAAGATGCAGAAAATATCGTTGAACATTCAAAAGAAAAGGTCCAGTAATTGATTCTTGTGGTACCTTCACGCAATGCATTTCCTTGAGTGCGAGCGGATTTAACGATTAAAAAAAGGAAAGTAATGAACGCAAAGGTAACGAACCTTGAATTTTCCACTAAATCTCCGTTCTTCATCGTCTTCATCATCTGTCTTTTTTCCTCTCAGCAAATTGAAAGTCGACATGAAATCATTAAAACCGCCAAAGTCATCAATATCCTCCAGTTCTGTGTCGTAAACCTAAAAGTCAGCAATCAAATACACAAAAGCTAGTTTATATGTGAAATCAGGAATAAAAGCTCACAAGAGCATGACGTACTTAATTTTGGTAACAGGAAACAACGAGCATTAATCACGGCCAAATAAAATCAACTAATAAGGAAAACTTTAGCGTGTTTAAATAATTGAGAAATCATGAAGCACTTTGCTTAACCGAAAAACAAATCAGGCCAATTCTTCTTATGAAAACAATCACGCATATTGAAAAAACTTACACACAGAATAGCGTTACAATCACAACGCTCAGTGTGCTAATGAATGGTTCAGAGGAATAAGGTATAAAGGGCAAAACGGATTAGTAGAATGTACAGCGTAGTTAAACAAATGTTAGCAGAGTAATTAATCCCACGGCGAACATGACGCGGCGCAGCTCGAGTTTCAATCAAACTGATTACGACTCAAGCAGCTGTTCAAAGTTGATTGCTTCCAGGTTCAATCGACAGGGGGATATTACATGGGTAAGAGTTAAGCGAATCACTGATCAAGTAACACTTTTGATTGTGTCATTGACAATCAGCGATAATAGCAGCGGTGGAGCATGCTGAAGCCATTAATGTTGGTGTAGTCGGTGGGTTGATTAATGATTTGATGATGATTTTTGTTGATCAAAATGATCAGTAATCACTAACGATGACAAAAGTGATAATCGCAATAGTAATTACTACAATGATCATGGTGGCGGAGATTAAGGTTGCTAATTACAAAATCATGCTACATGATCAAATGGTGAATATATGTGGTGTAGTAGCAGCCCCCCTGTTTAACGATTGAGTACGTTAGTGAGGCGCTATGAAGAACAACCAATTCTGATTTTTCATTATAGATGCATCAGATTCGTGCAGAAGCTGCTCGTAACATCGATCTAGCATTCTTGATCGACAACATGCCATTAGCATAACAATGATGCCAATTAATATCAGCAAGGATTTCAGATGACTAACAAGATAATGCTAATGTTGGTTCGATGACTCAAATATTGTGAGTATAATTTTCGACTTGCATTCGTGACCGACATAAGCGGTAGCTTCGTTCGGCCTTGATAGTTCATTGTTACAAGCCACGAAGACGGTAGAGTCGAAAGGCTGTAGTCGTGTCGGGTTCATGTTCAAAGTTGACAAAGACAAAGTTGCACCAGCGTTTGCAAGTGACAAAGTTGTGATAGCGCAGTGCAGAGACAAAGTTGTACCAGCGTTCTGCAAGTGACAAAGTTGTGATAGCGCAGTGCAAGAGACAAAGTTGTGCTAGCGCAGTGCAGAGACAAAGTTGTACCAGCATTCTGTAAACGACAAAGTTGCACCAGCGTTTGCAAGTGACAAAGTTGTGATAGCGCAGTGCAAGGGACAAAGTTGTAAACAGCATTCTGTAAGCGATAAAGTTGCACCAGCGTTTGCAAGTGACAAAGTTGTGATAGCGCAGTGCAAGAGACAACGTTGTTAACAGCATTCTGTAAGCGATAAAGTTGCACCAGCGTTTGCAAGTGACAAAGTTGTGATAGCGCAGTGCAGAGACAAAGTTGTACCATCAGTCTGTAAGCGACAAAGCTGTACCAGCGTTTGCAAGTGACAAAGTTGTGATAGCGCAGTGCGAGACAACGTTGTAAACAGCATTCTGTAAGCGATAAAGTTGCACCAGCGTTTGCAAGTGACAAAGTTGTGATAGCGCAGTGCAGAGACAAAGTTGTACCATCAGTCTGTAAGCGACAAAGTTGTACCAGCGTTTGCAAGTGACAAAGTTGTGATAGCGCAGTGCAGAGACAAAGTTGTACCAGAGTTTGACTAGTGTTCAGCAAAATCCTCCAAAAATGTTGCTTGAATCAGTCGCATTCATAGTTATTGGACTTTTGGCTGTAACTTTGAACAGCATTGAAATCCGCCTCACAATGAAGAAGAGGCACAACCTGAAACCCCATGATCAGCTCATCTTGAGTTTGGCGTGCAGTGATCTGTTGAATGGTATATTATCAACCACCTTCGGCATCTTCACTCTCATTACACCAGACAGCAGGAACAAATTCTTGATTATACTTGCATGCGCGTTCAATTTCACTGCATTGAATCTTCTTGCAATCGGGTATGACAGATTCATAGCGATTAAGCATCCGATTAAGCACCGGATTCGCCTCACGTATAGACGCATGAAAATCGTGATTCTAATCATGTGGTTTGTGGTCTTCTTCTTAGTGATAATCATCCCTTCGATACTTGGATTGGCAGACATAGCACCAGTCACCGTGCTCGGATACCTGGAATGGCACGCCAGAGACTGGACCATTTGGTTTGGATCAACAATGCTAACATACTACGTTTGGATAATCACCATTACTTTGAAAAGACGCGCCAAATTGAACAGCCAATCGTCAGTAGTCGAAGCACGTGCTACCAAACGCGAAATTGCCCTTATATGGACATGTGTCTTCAGCTTTGGCTACTACATCGTAACAGCGTTTCCGTTTTCGATTTATTTCATGGTCATGAGAAGCCCATCAATCGGCCTTGCTTGCCTGTTTCTAACAAACACAATCGTCAACCCAATAGTGTATCTGCATAGGGTGCTTAAAGAGAATCGGATTCGAGGCAAAACTGATGCATCAACATCAGTACACCAAGAAGGAGGGAAACCGTAGGTATTGCCCCATTTGATCGCGTATATCGTCCACTCAACAAAGTTGAGCGGCATAACACCTAAGATCCAAACAACGTGTTGAATTCTAGAGCATCGAACTCAGGTTTAACTGATCAATATATATTGTCACCTCTTAGGCCATTTCAGGCCTAGTCCGCATACAACAGTACTGAATACGCCAGAGCCATTTTTACTATAGACGTTAGATCGACTAAATAAGAAAGAAGATTACTCACTGTGAGTCTTGGGATATCTGACTTGGCATTTTTCTTCGCGCTCAACATATCCAGTGCTCCTTTCTTCTGTTTACTCTTATCATTCGCCTCTTCGATGTCACGCAATGTCTCGTAAAATCTTGTCCACCAATCTAGGATTTCTTCATCTTTGTCTGCTTCTTCCTTCCTTTTCTTCTTTTTCGGCTCTTCCTGAAAACAGATCTTTATTCAAAACCAAAACTTCACTATATCAACGATGCATTTATTCACGTGAAGCTATTGTATAACAGGGTCATTTTTTATTGCTTACAATGACATATGATTGCGATGCATTCTTCTTTGATTGTTTTAATTCACAAATCCTAAGGATCCGTACGACATATATGCAGCAAAGCGTCTGAAACAATTCACCGATGAAACAATTCTGCAGCCTGCAATGGATGTTGGTGAATTTGCTGTGGAGTTGCTACCGAATAAATTAATAGGGCCTCCACGTTTTTTCAATCTATGCTTAAATGTAGTTTTGTGGAAAGGTAGACACAGCACCATGTAATAATATGATTCACCAATGTGTGTAGCTAGTACGATGTGATTGTTGTAAATATTTGAGAGATATTTAAAAATCAAGCTTTAATGGAAGAATTATAATTCAGTTTGTAGTATGCATTTGTATCGAAACAGTTCTAAAACAATGTTTATAACTGTTGAACGACTTTCAAAGGCGAACACAATACGCATTGACAAGAGATCTACGCTTGTTAACATTTTGGACAAGGGACTAGATGACAAACCTCGGGGGGTTTCTCTTCTCCATCTGGGATTTCGATTGCCAGTGCAGCACCTGGAGCACGATCATCATCGTCTTCCTCTGCAAAAACAGACAGCCAGACGTTTGAGCCAAGAACAAAAGAAATTTATACACTTGGGAAAAGTCCCAACCAAAACAAATTGTAATTGCCAAAGGTTTCATTTGAACGACCCAATAATAATTCATATTAGGATATTATGCATAAGTTCATCATTAACATTAAAATACACTTAACTGATAAACATCTTGATGCTAACTTCGTTTCTAAATAGTGATTCGTAGTTTAAAAATAGGTAGATATAAAAGTTTGCCAACTCCTACAGATTTCAACACTGACTGTCGACAGCATATTTGGTGGTATTCAATCATTTTATTGACAATACCTTTCGCCTTGGGATCCACCACTTCCTCCCCCTTTCTGACAAATGAGCTGCTTTCTCTAAAGTATTTATGCAACGTATCAATGATGTGTGTTCCAACCAACACCCGTCGTCCAAATGCACGTATATCGTGGACACGTATTGTAACCGGGGGTATGTACTTCTTATTATCTGGAAGATCCTGAAAAATCATATTGTTATTGTTACTTGAATGCAAAGAGACTAGATGTCGATTGTTATTTCTTCAAGCAAGCGTGCAAATAGCTGCCACTACAAGCACTATAAGTTGCAAATGCTTTTCTGAATCAGGGAATGGCTTCAGCCAGGGAAAAAAGTTAATACATGGCTTCCAGAATGCAATTCACTACTAAGAACTGCCACTCGGGGGAAGACATGTACGAATGCCTTTATTGGCCTAATTGTTTAAATAGAAACTTCACTTCGCTAAATTTCTAAAACATACCACCGTGGTGAACTTTGAACTTTGAACTTCAGACAGGGGTGAAAATATAAGCCATAATTAGTATTACCGCAACATTTTCGCATTCGAAAACAAAAACCCATGCAGATTCTTTCACGAAAATAAAAAATTTTTACCACGTCGAACAGCATAACAGGATTGTCAAAATTTGGGTTCTTGCTTGCATTTTTGCATATAGTAGATTCGATCGTAGCCTGTTCTTTGCCATCCTTGTCTTTTATTGGGTAACAGCAGTCGAGATCAACGCGAGGGCGGTTTATGGCCATAAGTTGGGCCCTCTTCATCTCTCGGACGCCCCAAAATATGACCTACAAAAATTGCTATAATAATCACTTTCAAAGCAAGTGGGCACGTAGCCAAAAGCAATGGCCCGGGAAATGATACCATATCAGGAAAGGTACATGGCTAAAGATAGAGGAAGACTGCGACGAAAACTGAAAAACGGGCGTGAAAAGAGCAACAGTTCATTAATGCTACGGAGGGTCAGAGGTGAATGCTACGGCGGATCAGAGGTGAATGCTACAGAGGGTCAGAGGTGAATGTCAAAGCGGGTCAGAGGTGAATGTCAAAGCGGGTCAGAGGTGAATGTCAAAGCGAGGCAGAGGTGAATGTCAAAGCGGGTCAGAGGTGAATGTCAAAGCGGGTCAGAGGTGAATGCCACGGCGGGTCAGAGGTTGCCTTCCCTAATGATTGTGATAACCTTTGGTTCATTAAAAAATGCCACGAGCCATTTGGACACCATTAAACGGAATTTGCAAACGTCATTGATCAATGAGCCTGACGCGATAAGCGACCAATCCACATTCCTGCAGCCAGCCTATAGGACGGGTGACTGAATGACTGCTGGTAAGGGAAGAAGATGGCGTATCCCTACCCTTACCTGGGCTTGGATTACTAGGGGTTTTAATCGAGTCCAATTAATATAGTCCTAATGCATAGAGACAAGGCTTGTACGAACCTCGACACGATGTTTCGTCATTACGGGTCGGATGTCATTAGGAACTGGCCTTTTCAGAATGTCATCCTTGTTTTCCTCAGGAGGGTCCACTGGAAGGTACTCCGGTAATGTATAGTCGTTAATCTACAGAAGAAAGTCCGCTATATGAATAAATATAAGAAGTCTCCTAAAATCTCGCTGAATTTTATATACAATTAGTGACATTTTTCAAAGCAATGAAAAAGGGTTTTAAAATTGGCAAAATTGCCTCAAAAAATTTCCCTTGTTTCCGAGATAAAGGAGAATGTTGGTTATTCAATGAGAAGGTCAAATGAGCCTTGCTAGTGACTGGTGAATCTAGAGCTTCGTGCAAAGTGAGTGTCATAGCAACGCTTACGCCATCATCACTTTGAAAAAAAAATGAGTAATGGCTCTTGTGCAAGTTTAGTGCAAACATTTTGTATTTGAAGAATATTTATCTCTATAGTCAGAAAACACAACAAACAATTCATAGAAGAATGAAACTCACATGAAACATTTCAAACGCCGCAAGGAGCTCGCCTGCTTTTGTGTCTCCACGGTAGATTGGAAACCATTGCAAAAATGGCGGGAAAAACGGTTTCTGATAAGGCTCCTCCGCACCCTTAACCACAGGCTTCGCAACGGCACGGCCTATGAATTCAATAGTCCCCTGGAAAAGAACGATTTCAGCCGTGATGGTTTGGCCTGCACTTCGAAGCACGAAACAATTATCAAATTATTTTGTAAAAGCCTTTTCTAGAATAATCAGTTGCAGTAGACGAAGCAACGGACGATTAACAATTATTATCCTTAGATTACTAATGCTACCTAAGAGAAAACGGATTCGATCTTCCTAATGTGGGAGGCACTGGGAAAAGATTTCAAATATGGCCTAAATATTAGTTGGTTGCTTGTTTGAAGTCATGAGACCATATACCCCCGGCATGTGTTCTGTAAACGAGTATTTTTATAAAAAAAAATGAGAATACATACTGATCCTATTAGCTCTTTATCCATGTCAAAAATCTCAATAACAATGACAGGGGGGTTGACGGCAAACTCTTCAGGCTCGCCCCAGTATTCAATATCTTTGAACTTGAGCATCGAATCCCACGTTGGGCTCCTGGTATTCTCGATCACGTGTGTTTCCTGGGCTTGATTTGTCACGATAATTCTTGCAAAAGCATCTAGAGATACAATTAAAACAAGGCATATCAAGAAGGGTGGCTATAGAAGGGGATTTTCGCAGCAAAATGTCTTAAACATGGGGACTAAATTAGAGCTTCAAAATTCCCACGTTCTTCACCAATATTCATTTTTATTACTTTGAACTTCTATTTTAATTGAAAGCCTTGCTATTAAACTGAAATTTCCCAGAACTGGTCTAATAATGTTTTATGATAAAGATCATTGCCAACTATCAGGCTTCAGGAAAGGAATGGGAACTGCGTAAAGTTATTACATCTCGTCCTTAAATTATCAAAGCGGACATCCTAATGAATGCACAAAAGTCATTGCAGGTTATGCTGAACATGCAGTAACACCAATTGCACTTCTTTTGAAGAGTTAAAATAAAAAATGACAGCTGAATATGCAGTAATCATTCAGAAAAAAGAAAACCCCAGTTGCAATTAGAGACATTTGTCTTACAAAACTAGCAGAGACAAAAACAATGTAATGCCTGCTGGCTGATTGAAATCAAATCTCACAGTAAGAAGCATGAGTTCATGCAACGTTGCAATAGAATTCGTGAAAATGCACCACTCACATTGATTATGTTGACAAATATTAGGCCTTTTGATCTATATGCGTACGAATATTGATCAAAACAAGGAGATTAAAAAGCTCATTTACCAGATAATCCAGACTCATCGCTTCCTATTAAACTTCTTGCTTGATAAACATGGGCCCGAACAATAAATTTTTGTTTGGCTAGAATGTAAAAAAAAATAATTAAGAAAATTGCCAGTTTTTAAAAACTACCATTGAGTAATCAGAAAATAGGCTGATTCGCTTGAACAAGGGGACGGGCGTCGAAGGACGTCATTTTCAGCAAACCACGGTATAGAACAACCAAAAGACTCTTCTTTAATTACAAAAATGTTTTTGGTTGACTTAAATCTAGTTACAAAAAATGACATTGGGTTTAACAAAAAAGATGACTTTTAAGTAGACATTTCTCTGCACTTTTTTCTGCCTAAACACAGAAGATTTTCTACAACATTTGCCATTCGCGATAACTAATACCTTCCTGCTTGTGCGTTTTAAAATAAATAAACCATTATCAAACTGATTGAGCCATTTTGGACGTTCATTATTTAACAACTAACGAAAACCACCATGAAATTGCTTTGCTCTAAGAATAATGGTATCTTTCCTATCCTATATAATATCCTTTTGAATAGAAGCCTAGGCTTCTAGATGAAGCGCACACACATTTTCATTGCCTTTAAGCGTCACTCTAAAAGGGAGCCAGCCCTCTTTCTAATGACGTCTGTATAAACATGTGCACGACATAAAATTTTGACGTCAAGCCACATGAAACATAGGCATAAAAGCTACCAGTAATCTGCTAGTATACCAACCAGTATATATAAGTTCTTTAGGAGGGACCACGAAAGCGAGGATGTCGTCCTCCTATAAAAACGTGAAAAGGAGGTTATGATCAAATGGATGAAGCAGTGAAGGAATGACGGCAAAGTGACTGAAGTAAGCAGTAAATCAGAATCAGTACTTTACTCAGATCCAAAAACCCCCAACACTTTTAAGCGCCTTCAATATTTCAAGCGCCCTAATATTCTAGGCACTAATATTGCACCCATGTCGAACAAGCGGCAACGTAGAAGGGGATATATCAATCACGTAGCTGCTCTTCCTCTGTTTTGCTCGTTCTGCTACAGAACAAATTTAGCGATTTTATACACAATGATTGCTACTAACAAAACAGAAGAATCCATGAAAAAACTAGTCACAAAAAGGAGCCGTGCAGAGTTACACATATCGCCCAGAATCAGAAAAACATAACGGTCGCACGGTCACTGACTGGAGGAAGGTCCTAAATATACATTAAAAGCTCCTATGACACACCCAAGCCACGCCTACTTTCTATTGTTTTGTGAGTCAGTTATTACTTCAAAGCATCGTTGCTTTCTAAAGGCGTGTCCAAGGGGACCCAGCTCTTCTTTCAAGGGAAGTTATACTGCTGGTTGTTTGTTTGTGGTATTGCTCTTTTGGCATTTTAGCAAGAGCCTACGTTTCCCCTATTCAACTCAGTTGTAACACAACTTTGGGTTGCCTTCTAGGATGTTTTTGTCTGAAGGAAAATCAACAACTTTGTCGCCATTTGCATCAACTCAAAGAAAATAAATTTACATGGCTATTTCTAATTTCTTTTGATCTATTTGATCTATATGAAAATCAATTTCATTTGATTTAGATAAAACAGCCTACAAAGTGAGAAAAATATAAGGATGTTATAAGAAGTTTTACGTACATCTTGATAGCCAGTAGGAACGTCTTTCATGAACATTCCCTGGTATTTGGCTGGAAGGCCAAGCCATAATCGAACTTCAATTTTTGCCTGAATGGCCCAGCCCTTTTCTCCGTGGCCTCGTTTACCAGGCAGCTGAAAGAACAAATGAGGCTAGAAATGCCGCTTTGGTCAATTAGGCAACCAAGAAACCGATTAAAAGCAATTGCGAAATGGCACTACTCCAGTGTCAATGTTGAGTGCCTTCTGCGAGCATAAAATTGGTTTACAGAATATTATTTGATGGGTAAATAAATAATGTGAATACAGCGACAAGAAGATACCAGAGCGAATCTTTCATTCAAATTACCGATTTCCAAATTAAGTGAGCTAAACAGTATCACCGAACGTAAGCACGAAAATTCGTCAACGCTCAAATCAAGCAACAAAATGCAGAGTACTATAACAAATGTGTTTATCAATAACTGCAGACAGACAAATTTCTTAAAGCTAACAAGTATTGAATATGTAATGAATAAGTGTTATACTTACGCGCAAGAAAATTGTCCGCACTCTTCCCGAGTTTGTCCCGCGCTCAAACTCTAACTTTGAAAACATAATATCACTCGCAGGTATTCGCGTGTACGCCACGCGCTTTCCCCCGCTTATCATCCATACGAAGACGTCCGGAAGAGTTTGTTGTGGCTGAAACATGAACCAAATAGAGTTGCTATGCATCAATAGAGGATTTATATCTATACGTGCAAGAAGCTGACAGAATACGCTGAAATATCAACTTAGTTTTAAGCAAAGGATCTGCCTTAAGGGTCGAAAATGTTTCATCTCAAATAAGATTATCGCTTTTTACTTGTTATGGTTCGTATCTTGATGGAAAGCTGAAATACTCTTCATTTCATCGAACGGCCTCAAGACACCAGACCACTGCCCGTTAATCAAAGATCTCGTACATACGTTAGTTTTGAGCACTCTACTACAAATAATCTTTAAAGTAAATCAACGGACATAAGTCGCCCGATTTGAAAATACACTGCAACTCAATTCGATTCAGGCGTGTGGTTTGATTGTTTAATCAAAGTGATCACATGGGGGCCACATCGTCTTGTATCACACCACACGCAGCGATATTTGAAGTGATCACATGAACATCTGCTGTTCTCAACCTGGTTGGATAGCTAAGAGTTTCTATTTTTAGGTGGCCCAGTCCCCTGAGCTAAGCTGCGTTTTAACTCCGTTGATTTACTTTAAAGGCTTTAATAAATCTCAAGAAATCCAATTACTTCGAGAAAACAACCTCTCTTTCCATAGTACTTATTTCCCTTTTACGCCATACATTGTAAGCATGAATTCTAAATATATCACGAATTAAAAATACCTCGTTCACTATTTCCCTAAACTTTCTCAGTACGTCATGAATCTTTTGCACAGCTTCTCGAAGAGGTTGCATTTCAGTCGTCGAAACCATTTTCGTATTTTCCGCGGCAGCCAGCCTTGAAAGCCTTTTCTGGACAAAAAATAAACGAAATTTCGCTAGTGAAAAAACAAAGTTTGAACAAAAAAGTACTTTAAACATCCAGACATTATGATAAGTTTGTACTTGAACTGTGGCCAAATGGCGGAACTGATGAAGCAACGTTACCCTGAAGTCCATTTATAGATAATTGCCTACTATAAGGAATCTTCAAAAATTAAGATTTTGCAGTTTCACAGTTATATGCCAAACACGAAAAAATAAGTCTTGAAATATATGGAAATAATAGCAGGTCCAAAGAATTCCGACTCTTTGGTGTTCTCGTTTCTACGAAAACAGAAGTCTAAAACTACTAATGTAAGGAGACTATTCACAACTGGTACTAAATATCACGCAAATTTATTTTAGTCACTGTCATCAACTTCCTGTCACATCCCATCACATCACAGTCTGACAGAAAACACTTGGACTGACCTGTTGTCAAGAAACAACGTCGCAGCGTAGAATCTGCAGTTCTAGTATACAGCGAAGTAAAGGAGTAAAGACGGAAGTTTAAACCAAGAGTAGAAAAAGTAACGAACAATTCATACCACTTCACTGACGCAAATCCTCATCCGTTCTTTGTCAAGCATATTTTTGCCAAGATAAATCCCTGTTTTCTTGCCATCGTATAATTCAATGAACAGACTAGATGGAAGCGAGAATGAAGATTATGACTTCTTATGTTGAGGAAAAAAAATATGAATGCATAAAAAACTGTACATGAATTGACAACGCTTGAGTGCCCTCCGTAGTTTCCACTTGTGCGTGACGTCGTTTTTAAAATGAAGCTCTTGTCTTTCAGAAGCTTATCTGCCTGATGCTCTTGGGGGGGGGGGGGTTGGGGGTTGTGTTTAAGAGCTATTGTACATTGTTGGTAAGGCTTAGGTCCATGGACCCTTCAAGGAAGCCAGACCAAAATATTTCTAAAAAAAGTGTGCGTGGTGACTTTTTGACATAAGTGAGGCTTTTCTTTTCCAAAATTTACCTAGTTAATTATCTCTAAAGCAAAGTTGTGTTACAACTGAGTTGACTAGGGAAAACGTTGGCTCTTGCGAAAAAAAACCAAATGAACAATACCACAAACAAAAAATAGCAGTATAACTTCCCTTGAAAGAAGAGCTGGGTCCCCTTGGACACGCCTTTAGAAAGCAACGATGCTTTGAAGTAATAACTGAGTATCCATATAACTGCTGAAGTGATTTTTCTCTCATCGCCAAAAGAAAACCCCCAATTGCCAGCTTACCTGCACATGTAGACGATACCTCCCATGAATCGTCGGAAAAGCCGGTGGCTTCCTTTCAACTCTAAACGAATACGTTCGTCCAGCTCCTCAAGATTCTCCTCCTGCGAAACATGAACAAACACATGCCAAGAGCAGGACTATTTCGCCTCTAAACGAGGCACTGACGTCATGCCAATAGCGTTCGCCCATCGCACGCACACGAACACGCCACGCATTTTGTCGAATTAGGAATATTACAAGGTATACCTTTCCCAGGGCTAAATTCACCAACAATTTACTACTGTGCGTTATTGCAAGTTTTGATGCACGATAATTACCTCAATAGCCTCTAAGAAACGACAGTAAATTCATGCAATGCAAAAACATATTTGTACGCAAGAAGAACTTCATTAACCAGTTTTATCGCCTTATTCCTGGCACAACTTTTTTGGAGTTCAGTAGAAATTAAGGTTACTCTCATGAATGAGAAAGTTGACAAACACAGTTGGCAAGCTCAAAATAGTTAACAAAAAAACTGCACAATTATTACTAAACAGCCAAAAGGGGCAAAAATAAATTAACTAGAAATAGAATCGTGGAGAATCGCCGATTACAAGTGAATCCAAAATAACCCTTGTTCTAATCCAAAAACAGATTACCTACCAATGTGTTATAGATTTTCTGCAGCATAATCTTGTTGAATATTCTCCGTCGCTGATCCTCAAAATCAAACTTCACGTAAGTACACGGTTTCGTGCCCTTGAAGGGGATCGTAAAGTATTTCTCATTCCCTTGGCAAAGTGGAGTGATCGGGGCAGTCATTGTTTTTGCAACCACGCCTTTGTTTAATATAGCGTCTTCTTCATCGTTGGCGTCAACTGGGGGTTGCGGGGTGCCAGGCTTTCCGTTCTTCTGTGGAGGAGGTTCTTCTTCGAGGTATACTCCGAATTCGCCTATCACAGAAGAAGTAATATGAAATGACTTCCCTTGGCACAGCTTTACGACTACGAGAGGTTATGAGTCGAATTGTATAGATGAAGCGACGTATTGGAGTTGCAGATGAAAAAGTCGACACTAAATTTATTAAACATTGGCCAGGTCAAAGTAAAATTTCAGATTTCTGTCGAGCTCTGTTATTTGCAACTCGGTCTAAATCTCTCCATACTTAGTTCGTCTCTAAACATCTGTCTCAGGCTGAAAATATTTCGCTCCTGCTACAAGATTTTAGACACCTAACTTCTTAACATTTATTTTAACAAGTGCTTTGCGGTACAAAACTTCACAATGGCAAGAAAAAGAGGTGCTAGTTTTTGCATAAACTTGATTTTGAAGACTTGACTTTAAGGGCTTGATTTCAAGGGCTTGACTTTAAGTAAATAAATGTAAAGAGGTAATCAAACACTTATGCATGGCATATTACTCACCAATGGTCACTTCAAATTCAATCGGTTTATCACCAAGCTTCTTCGGTATCATGCTTGCTTCGTAAAACGTGGCAAATAGAAGATGTCCTTCCGTTTTTCCAATATTTTTCTACAAAACGTAAACGATATATTCTTTAGCACATTCTTATTTCATATTTCAATGAAAATATTTCAAAGCAGATCAAGACAACATAAAAACAAAAGACCAAACGATGCCTCATTCTTCCCAAAACTTTCGACCCTTCGTTTCTTTTCCTATACCATTTCTCTATTATCATATTATTTTGTTTATCCTCTTTTTCGATCTGCAAGACCCCTGCCTTCTCAAGATTCATATGATACATAGACTCATTTCCCAAAAATCTCTTAAAATACGCTTAACATAATGATAATGACTTTCAGCAGTAACGTCTTTAAGGCTAGGCTGCTTCTGCATCCGCCATTTTTCATTTCATTCCCGGTTTTCCCATTTCATCAAAACATCGCTTCGTAGGTCCCGTTTTTTCACTGGATTCCGCAAATCAAGATTTACCAAAAACACTCAAGAAGCTACAGACGAGATTCAAACGGACATGCTAATCTAGGCAGCACTGATGTTGCCTAAACGGTCATCCCTTGAACAAGCAACCACCCTGCATCACGAGAGGGAGTTCACCTGTACATTAAGCTAACGTTCAACGTAAATTCTATCCAATACAGTCAGAGTATTAGACAGCCTTCCTGCTATACTAAAGGAGTGCTCAGTCATACAAAGGCTCATACCCCTTCAACGGGTATCTTGTCGTAATCTTCGACATCCGCGTTCCCTGTTTCATCTGGCTCACATTCGAAGCAATTGATTTCCATCAGAATCCTGCCTCGATATGAAATACCTTCACCCTGCAAGCGAGGTCAAACGAACAGTATAGATTCAACATTCTCAACATTGATTGAATACGGTATGACATACGGTTGCAGCATAACATGAAACATTGTTTCACACCCATCAAGAAACTGAAAGTATCCATCAAGCTAAAGCAATTGCCTACAATCATACAACTTTGAGTATACTGCTTATATCAAAGACATAACCGTCCTTGTACAATAAACTAGTTGCATAGACTACTCGACCATTAGGCCTCAATGAGCCTATAAAACCCTGGAAAATGTAGAGGAGGAAGATAGAGAGGGGTTTACTTAGAGAAAGAACCAATCTGGAACAATATCAACTTAGGCATAGCCACTTGTGATAATGGTCTAGAAAGGTTGACGAGGCTATAAATATGTTTATGCTGAACAAGAATATTATAGTTGAAAAAACCATGTGACTAGTTTGGCTGACTGAAGATGAAGGTGCTAGCTTTCCAGTCCGAAATAAAAGATGACTTGTAAAGACTTCTTATAGTTGACAAAACCATATGGCTAGTGATATGACTGGCTAAAAAGAAAAGTGTGGGTCTAACAATCTGAAGTAAATAATGACTTTTAAATGACACGTACAATTCCATTGTTGAGATCAATGTGTTCATCGAACATCGTGTAGTCTCTGGTTGACCCGTACAAATGAACCCACGATGGACCAAACATGGGCATAAACCCTAAAGGCACGGAGAATAAAAAGAATTATCAAGTAAGGAAACTAAAAAAAGAAATAAAAACGATAATATGCGTCGAATTCCACACTTAATGCGATAAGCCAGTTTAATACTTCTTAATTCAATTAATTTTTAGCCCATTCCACATTTAAAAAACTTAAAGTAGGAATCATTTATTAATGAAAAAGAGACCATATGAAATAAGCAGATTCAAGACGATCAGCATTCAAAACTTCTAGAAATAAATGATAAAATGTTTTTATCATTTGAAATCATGTGACATCAAATTCAAAACAATTTCGAGCTGAGAAAAGACTTATAGAAACCTACCAAGTTGCTTTTCACCCTTATTAGAAATCTGTTCTAGATCAATAAAGTAAGTGCCAATCGGTTCGTCCGACATTGCATCGCTGGAATATAAATGAGAAGTTATGAAATTAGATAAGTAATCAATGAGAAGAACTTCAAAAAGATGCGAACTCGAGTCTTCTTAAACACCATCATTATTTGACGACATCAACGTCATAAATGTATCTGCTAAAAAAAATTCATCAAACTAAACATTCAAATTTAACTAAATGGAGATGTAAATAAATAGCCTAAAAGAAGCAGAACTGGAGACATAGAATGATATGATTATTAGTGAGCATAAGACTTTTTCAAAATACTTGTTTTTTTTCTTTTTTCCTTAAATACAACATTGTTAAACTACATATTAAATTTTCTAACGCCCTTATTGGTTTAGAAATCTGTGTCATGCTTTTGTGAAGGAAGTATATAACTGGCTTGTTCCTCTTATTCAAGTTTTTGCTAGTTTCTAACTAAGCTTCGATTTCTTGCATCATCCTTCTCTCTCCTAATTTCGCCACAAAAACATCAGTATTTTCTTTTATTGTAGCCACTAAGGTAGTTACTCAATATCAAGTCTGCATTACTGCATGGTAGTGCAAGCTAATACCTGAATCGAATTCTTGATTACAAAAACACCAATTTATACATCTCATTCAGTTGTGAAGATCAATATAAGAGGGGAGCATTTATCCTCGGGTTTAAAATAACAGCTTCCCCTATATTTGGTTCTTTCTCCTGTTATCAGAGCCATTAAGAGACGAGTCTTTACACTGATTACTTAAAATACGTGGAACTCTAGCCATACTTTCTACATTTTATGAATAAAACGCTCGTAATTATATTGGAATAAATTTGAAAAACAAACCTATCTTTCAGCTGAATTTTGGCTGTTTTGCATAATGGCGGAAACTGCAAAAGTGAAAGAGAAACTTGCCACACGACTAGAATTCAGTTGCCTTTGGTTTGCCCACTTCAAAATCCATCGAAGGGCAACCATTACTAAATAGCGCAATATTCTTCTTAAAATACAAAATTTTAAAAACCTATTCAAAAATCTCGTGTTAACATCATAAGAATTAAAAACTTAGATGAGGGCTTTCACTTTTAGAAAGAGGTGATTAACTCCTAAAAATCGTTTCGACAGCAAAAAAATTGTTGCAGCATTTTACTTTGAAAAACAACAAGTATACGAATCATTAAAGACAAAGAAATTATCCATAATAAAAACTCATGCACTCACGAATTCAGTAAAAGCAATCTGTTGGTTGAAAACAGGTTTGTATGTGTTTTTCCGTATCGACGTTCTTGCCTGAAATAAAAGCAGGGAAATTCTACTTTAGACGAGTAAACCAATCCCACCTCAAGTCTAGAAGAATATGATTTTAAATGCATAAAAATATTGGACATTCCAAAGCATACTGAGAATGATAAAGAGTACTTTCGTAGATCACCAACCTTAACACCAGCGAAGGTGACTTCGACAAACGGATCCGCCATATCTTGAGTCTAAAAGGAATGTTTTACACTAAAATAAGAGCAACTGTAGCAGAGAAAGCGTCTGTAAGTCTTAAAACAAAAGTATTTATATTTCCATCAGAAGTCTACAATAAGTGTTTACTTACCTCGCTATATCATGTATGTTTCTACTTACAAAAAAAATATATCACATCTGGCCTAATTGGAAGCTTGTTACCAATTATACAGCATAATATAAAAATAAATACGATAAAATATAAAATAATTACAAATGTAAAAAAAAGTAGGTTTTACGGTGACAGGAAAACTTACAGATCGATGGTAATTTATTAAAAAAGATAAACTTGCGAACAAATACTTAATCGATCCTCTTTATAGTATCAGTATTAACCATATTAATATTCAATTTGTTTAAAATAAGTGGAGATTTCTTTCACCCTATCATTAACTAGTTCTAATCAAAGCTTTTACAAATAGTGCAAAATGAAAATAGCATCAACTGAAGTCTAAAAAAGTTAAATATAGTAAATGAAATGAAAAAAGAATTTCAACTGATGTCGCTTGTGTTTTCTGTGACCGATAAATGTAATGGTCATATAATATTATGTCACGTGTCAAATATATAATGAAAAAAGCATTGTTTACCTTCCGCGTAAGAGCCTTCTTGACATTTGCCATCAATTTCGCATTCACTGGTTGATTTAAAGAAAATGTAAACAATAATTCAAAGAGGAAAAGTTATTTTGCTTCATACATCTTGAAAGCTCATAAAAATTAACTAAGCCTAGTTATTTCAGGTCGTGAATGAAAAATGGGATTCTCTAAAATAAATATCTAGAAGTAGTTTTCGTTTATTTGAAACCTGCAGAACCAAAATGATAACAAAACTATAGAGGAATTATTATTGAATGAATACAGAGAATCAGGCGAAAGACACTTTAATACGCAGGTGGATAACAAATGAAATTTCAGGTCATCACCAACAATGACTGACTCTCCAACTTGCACAATTCAAACTGATATTGAAAGGGCACTGAAAACTTGAGACAAGCGATAGGGTAAAAGGGGAACTTACTTTGCGGAAGCCCCTCCGCACGGTATATTTTGAAGACGTATTTGTGCACGGGCCTACACAACAGTGTGTTTTCCGGGTAGATCAAATTCCTGGAAAAGAATGCACATGTTCACAAATGACGAATTCAAGCTTAATAAGTCAAGTGACGGAAGTTTTTCTGTTAAAGACAAAATCAAGTGTAATCTAGGGTGCCATTGCAATGAAGGTAACATGCAAATAAATATCGTAAAATAGGCTTAAATATCTTGAAAATGCTTTTGACAGACTGTGCAATTGTGGCGACAAAATTTTGAGACGTTTGAAGATTTTATTATTCTCTACGTCCTTGATCAATCTCCAAATTCGACTGGAAACACTACCAAAGGCTTCAGTCGGTGCTTTTGGAATCAGGTGCATCTGTATTTCATCCACAAAAGGACTTAAAGAATGACGCAGGGAAAAAATGACTGCATTAATGCTATCCCCACGCTGCATTGTCTTTACTGTATGTTCCAAAGCCTGGGTTATTAACAAACTAGAAGTCTAACATAATCCAGTTAAGAAACTAGAAAGATGAAAGATTGATAGAGCAGCTCATTGTGAAGCCACTAAAAAATCTCCAGGAACGTAAATTAGTGACAATAATAACTACATCTGTTCTAAGTTAATATATTACAGTAAGTTCAAGAGACTGGCACAACAATGTCCAACAAGGACCGTTCATCTGTCATTACTGACCAACAAGAAACGCACAAGGTACTTCTTGCAGCTTTTCATACCAGCTGAAATAGTTATCAGTCCAATGCACATTAACGAAAGATTGGTTAGAAGGCGGGGGTGGTAGGACAACGACTGCCTCTTTATTTCCTTAATTATTTTTCAAAAATTGCTGTCAATGGCTTTGCTTCAACCGTAGTTATGACCTTAGACCAGGGTAACTGAACTGGCTAGTCAATCAAACTTCGATGATGCTTGTGACATTGCGGTGCATGTGGCTCGTGCTATAGATATTCTGCGGGGGAGCAAATTGTTATTAACGAAGGACGCTTTGCAAAACTCACAGCTCGATGTCTTCATCCTTATCTTTTCTCGGTGGCGGGTCCTTTAATAAAAGCGTTAAAACGGCCTTAAATTACAACGTTATAACAGTGTTTCAAGTTTATGTTAAAAAGCAGTAGTAATGTGCGAAAAATTTTACGAGCAAGACCCGAGCATTTAGATACCTCTTGAGGCAAATATACGCTTTTTGGCACACATTTTGCAACGATTGCATTGACAAAATAAAAGTTTAAGGGAAAAATAAACAAAGATCAACGGGCAAAAGCAGAAGGGGAACACTTTGCTTCCACAAAGATACCGAAAGATTAAAGGAATCTTCAAAAGTCAACAACAAAGGTAAGTTTAACTTGCCAATGACCAAAATATTATTTGGTAATGTGACGTAATATTACTATAAAAGCAACAAGCAAAAAACATACTCTTTGGATGTCTCCTTTGCCAAAAACGCAAAGGTCCAATCTCAGATATCCCTACGGTAGAGAAAACATGGGTTACATTCTAGTACAAGACAGAACTTCCACCATTTGCCTGCTCAGAAAATGAGCGAAAACATAAGACATTCTGCTCTGATTTGCCGGCATTTGGATATTGTTATAAAGATGAGAAGGAGCTTAACTATTTGCGGTCATACTCTTACGAAATGTCTCCACAAAGCCTGCAAACACGATGTAGAGTATAGTGCATATTTTATTAGGTGTTATGTATAGTGTGAAGGGACGAGCGGCAGTATAGCAAAAAATAAAACGATTCTGGCAATGCAGCAAGGTGGCATTTGGTTTGAAATAGTAATCTTAGTAAAATGGGGCTATTCTTTCAAGAGCCAAACGAGCCTCGAAGTCACAAGGCTTCGCCAAGATCCTCTTGGTCATGTTTTTGTAATTAACTTCTAAGTCCATCATATGCAATTTGAGTAAAATTAGAGCATTTTGATTCAATGTGAACAACAGATAGCGCTTACGTTTAAAAAAACGTTTCATGGTGGTAGTGGGAAGAAATAAAACCTGGGACCGCAGAAATGGCAAAGACTTGGCTTACCCGGCACTCTGTGTTCGCACCGTCGACCAATGGGGCCCACTTGCTGAACATACAGTGATCTAAGAAATTCAATTAGTATTGATTAGGGAAAAACAAAAGAAATATCAGAAACAGGGTGCAATCGAAATCTCTGTAACGCCTTCTGGATAGAGTGCGATGGGTGAAATACTGTTCTGAAGAAGGTATATGGAGTTCGAAGAAAGGTATATAGAGTTCAAAACAGCTATTTGATTACAAGGCTTCAAATAACAAGACGCTTTACAGATTGCTAAAAAATATGTCATCCATTAAAAACGATGCACTGTTTTAATGTTTTGAGAAAACATTGAGAGAATTGGGAAAAACTGGAAAACCCTCGAATGAAGGGATACTAGAGGTACATACAGGAGAAACCTGGTTGCACATTGTGTAGAAGTAACTTGATCTCACTTAAAGCATCTTAATTGAAGATACCAAAGAGATTTGTGACTCACCGGGCTGTCTGTAGATGTACCACAAGTCGAGCTAAAAAGGCAGCGATTGCACGGTAAGTATCAATTGGAAATTGGCTAACCAAGGAATCATAATGGACTATCAGAAGCTGCTGATAGACGAAGATTGAACAGTATATTTGGATCTTCACTTCAAAAGCCCAGTTTGTATTTGTATTTGTTTTTACCTTGCATCCGAAGGTAGTTTTAGGACACTGAGAAGCTTAAGCTTATCGAGCAGTGTCCTGGTCCTTCCTCTCGATGTGACCACACCTCGTGATAGTTTATTGGCGAGGCTAAGGTATACAACAGTAATACTGTTCTCCGTTAACCTTAGGGTGGAGAAAATACTCACTTTGAACGAGCCCACTTTACTACCTTGAGAAATGATGTTTCGACCAGTATAAACCTGGAAAGGGTGTACAGAAATTTTTATGCTTACATGATGAAACATGTTGATAAGATGCCTACAAGGAGTCTCATAAAATTATCATTTACAATCTGGGTCAAAAATTTAATAGCCAGTCTTAACAAGACAATATAACTAAAGATTTGAACTAAAGTCAAGCACCATGATGCACCATGTTGTAGAGATCTTGCATCGAAGAAACCAAGTCCTCCTTTAGGTCTCCTTTCGTGTCAAATGGAAACAAATTTGATTGCTGATTCAAACTAAATGCACTTTTTCACCATACAGCTTACGATGAATCTCTGAATTAAGACTTGCCTATAAGCTAAGAAGGTGATTATGTGATTGCTACTTTGTTTTTGAAGGTTTTCACTGCTTGGCGTCTACTCACCTCAAACTGGAGAATCTGATCCAAGGCTTGAGATTCGATCATGAGCAGCTCCAAGCAAAAATACTTGAAAAAAGGAAGAAATACATCAACAAGAATGCTATAGACACGATATTTAAAAAAAAAGATGATAAAGATAAAAAGAAATTAGGGACATTGAAGATTCGGCAAAATGCATATGCTGGTATATGTTCATATGAATATTTGTATATAAATACCATTAAAGCAAACGCATTGTCAAGTGAAATTCATTATAATCAATAAAATGCGGGCACCATCTATATGCGAGCAGCAACAATCTATGCTAGATTTTTCTACGAGCTCAATCGAAAAATTAATGAAAACATCAAGGCAATCATCCAGAAATGTTTACAAATGAAAGTTCTATCTCACCAGACTATCAAAATCCAGAACAGAAATTTAGGCTTAAATCCTAGAGATTGTTGAATTCTGAAAAGGATTTTATCTTCAAAAGCGTTTAATCCAAACATGATTAAATCCTGAAAAGGATTATCAATCTTACTTCATCCCAGATTGGATTATTCGTCTGAGGCTTCACTGTGGTGTTCTTCTTCAATTCCCCAAGGGTTATCGTCACAACCGGATCAAGATTCATTCCCGCCAAATCACGTGCCTCGATCACGCGAACTTGCACCTGAAATGATTCGCAGAGAATTACGAAAAGAAAGGGTTTTCACAACGAACCATCAGCAAAGCGAAAACCAGTATCCTTGCAATGAAAGTAGCACTGATCGTGTATTCTTGCTGTTCATAAACTCATATGTTTGCCCTGAACTCTAACTCAGTTTTTCAGTCAGCTTTTAACAAAACCTTGACGGAGCCCGTTTTTAACAATCTCCTTTGGAGCTGTATAAGATCAGCCCCGCCTAGCCTAATGTTTTTTGATAAGCCTCACCTTACGATAAGCCCCATCCCCCCACCCTTGCGCACCCGCAAATGACCCTCTCATATCTTCTACTTCGCTGACACGATGCTCCACGTCTCTGCTTTTAAAAAATAAAACGAAACCTGGCGCAGATTAATGAATTATTGCTTCAGTTATTCCAAATTTGCCACAAACTGGAATACTGAAATTTGAAATTAACCTAAAACCTTGACTCAAATCCAAATAAAAATATTTTCCTTAGCAGATATTAATACTCTAGTAATCCAGTTTAGTTTTATCTGGTTCTGGCTTTTCTGGCTGCCCTCAAAGGCCGCAGCTTTTAATTCGAATTTCTTGTCTCTTCAGATCTCATTGGTGGAACCCTGAACACTACCGAAGGACGCAAATCTGCGGACTCTGGGCAAATAAAGGTGCCCTCCATTCTCAGACAAGTGCCCCATTCTCGAAGGAGCTGCGCGGATTCACTATCCTTACATCAAAACGAAGTGTTTACTTGTCCATTCGCGGATATTTGACTTAGTAAGAAGATGGTTAATCCAATAATTGCGTTGAGAAGGTGCACAGAAAAAAACAGTAATTCAAGCAGGACTAGGGATGTTACTGTTTACTGAACTTATGAGTTAGTGTCTACAGCCCATGTTTTCATGTAAGAAACTGAAAACTGACACCATCAGATGTACACAGATTGCTTCTTTCGGCCAACGCTTTATATAAAGGTATGAGTCATCAACAGCCGCCTATGGGCGCTAAATTTAGCAGCCATGTAGCCAGCTTCGTTTCAAAACACGATTCATCATCAGCCGCCTATGGGCGCTTAATTTAGCAGTTACATTTGAAATATGACTCATCACTGGCAGCCATAGGGCGCTTCTCGTGTATGTAACGTGTTGCGTGCAGTGTCTCTGATTGATCTTAATCATGTTAACAAGTATGTATTGTCTTATGTCAATTTGTCGTTTCCGTTATTGTGATCCCATTCATTGTTGTAGAGTGACGTATTACTGTTTTGATTAGAGTGATTAAGATACGTTGTCCTGTTGACTACGCCGTTGTCTTACTTGGCTTAGGGCCTAGGCACGCCATCTTCTTCCCACTGATCTTTTATAGAGATCAGTGTCTTCTTCCGCGCTAGCAAAGAACCCAGTTTCGTTATGTAGCTCATGCAACCAATTAGCGCCTCACGTCTTACCTGGAATTCGGTGAGTGTTGCATTGACCATAGAAGGGGGCATGATTCTTGGATGATACAACCTGAGGAAAAAGTATCAATTTGAGCTGATTATTTGCTACAGTTTCACAAAACAAGAGAATGAAAAAGAAGAATAAAAATGTGAAGGAGGGGTAGAAGAAAAGAATGGAACTAAAAGAAGTAATAGATAGTGGTTGGTTAATGGCGAAAATGTAACAAAAATGTTGGGTGTTTAGAGAGAGAGAGGGAGAGAGAGAGAGAGAGAGAGAGAGAGAGAGAGAGAGAGAGAGAGAGAGAGAGAGAGAGAGAGAGAGAGAGAGAGAGAGAGAGAGAGTGGACGGGGTTGTTGGCAATAAAAGAAATAGGAAAATTAATAGGTGCATCTTCAAGTCAGGCTCTACCGAAGAACGATATTGATAGCAGCAGGTCTAGCTGAAGGAAGCAGCAATTTTAGTAGTTATGCTGCGACGTAACAGAGCAAAATTGCATACAGAGAAAAAGAAACCAGTTTGCTGTCTTGCTTCTAGAAACGTACTTGATGGATGCAAGTCCGAAATGCAAACTTCTATCAGAGAATTTTTGAACTAGGTGACAGGAGGTCGATAGCAAGAGTCCTTGTGAACAAAATTTAGCAGGCAGGGAATTTTCGTAAAGGTTTTGAACAAAAATTCAAATATGAATGGTAGCATAAATGAATAACGGTGACGGCGATTGGTCATTTTTAGCCAATCAAATACTTTTCATATAACCCTCTCGTGTTTTCGATTCGCAACTGCCTATTTTTTGGTCAGCTTTCGATCATTTTCAGACGATTGCGTACTCTGAGGAGTGTCGGACAAAAAAAGGGAATTGAAAAAAATGACAAATGGGCATGCTAAGAACTTTTATCTAAACATCACAAATAAGTATATCTGGTGACAAAAAATACTGGTATTAGAGGTAAAGCAAAGGGTTGCTGAAGACAGATTTTTAAAAGAAAGTCTTGAGGAGAGAAGTTGGTTAAAAAAGCGTTAGAACTTAGCAGGCCATTTCTCTCACAGCCTGCAGACAAGAAGACCCCATGCATGACAAGGGTAATGCTACTCACTCCTTTTCATCATGCAGATCGGTGGTGTCCTTGGAAGGCTCCATGCCCATGATACTGCGATTGGTGAAATTCGTGTGGGTCGACTTGAGGGACTTTCTGCTTTTCGAGTCATCACTTCCCGCGTGGTCTCCATCGAAATTTTCAATAGCTGTGGGCTGCAGGTATCTGACTGTGAACTTGATTTCGGTCTGGAGGAGACAAATATAAACTAAATTTCGATCAACAGGCAACGCCATTCATACAGTTGAAAAATTGGAATTTTATATCATCGCTTGCTGGTCCTGTTTTTATAATATATCAAAACTATTCTTTCAAAGAACAAAGCAAATTGGTCTCGTCCTTCTTTATTTCATACTACCACTGCCAGGTCAGAAAAATAAACTCTGATCCGTTCATAACAAAGCAAACTAAAAACCCAGAGCTGCAGTCCCGCAAAATTAAAACTGAGTTATGATAGAGACCAGCATAGATTTTGCCTACCCAGCAAAGTGGAATTTTGGCTCCTCTTTCACAAAAAGGGTCAATTTCTGCCACCTAACTTTGTTCGAAATGCTGAGCCAATCCCCCTTTCCATGACAGTGTTATTTAGTGGTAATTTGAGTTCAGGAGAGAGAGACATTAGGGTTAACGGGAAAGATATAACTTCGGAAGGCGATACCTGTTCCGCAACGTAGTGCTTGTCAAGAAAAAGTCAAGTTTCCAAGTTTAGTACCAGAGGACTTCGAAAGCGGTTGCACATCATAAATAAACATATTCAAAAGTACACCAGCACCCCAGAACTTTTGAATTGTATAAGCATATATCGATACATGTTACGATAGCAAAGTTTACTACAGCATTTATTAAGGAAGAACATTTGGCCTTCCAGGAAGCTTTGGAAATGTCTAGTTCTGGCCAAATGGAAATCAAATGAATGAAATGAACACTCACTGAAAGAATTTTGTGGTTTGGTGACAACAATGGTTCATTAGCCTCGTAGTGGCCTTGAGCAACAATAACCCTGAGCCGCTGCCTGTACGCTCCAACAAGCCTGGAAAGATAGTGCAAGCTTTTAAACACAACGTATAATAAATAGTACTCAAGGTTTACGCAAAACACTAAAGATAAAATTCAAGCTTTCTGCCTAACACACGGCAAAGCTCAAAATGGTAGAATGAAGATCAGTGTCTAATGTATATCCAACTTTTTACGTAACTTTTTACGATAAAGGATTATTGTGTGAAAGGAGAAGTTCCAGGCTGCAAAGTATTTTTGTGCGCGGGGAATGATTCCCTGCCTCGTAGGTTTGCGCGGGAACATCTACAGTGTTGCAAAATAATACTTGCTTTCTTGTCCTGCAATACAGAATGCTGCCCATGGCGATAACCTATATACAACATCTGTTTTTGCAATAGAGATCTTCTGTTGCGTACATGAAATCATTCAAACTTTTGATCGTTTTTTGATTGGGAGACAAAATTTGATAATTCACTAGAAGTCGATAAACATTAAAGAGTTGATTTACATCGCCAATTGAGGATTTTCCCAACCAAGCATGCACGGGCTTGTTAAGGGAAGTAGAGGCTTAGCCCCTCGAAAATGTCTCTAATTCAAAATCTAAGCCCCCTGAATGAAAAATCACCATTGTAAAATGAAGAGATGTTCACATGCGGGAACCATCAAATGTCCAGTATTGGATATGCCCCCCTCCCAATATTTGACCCATTGGCAAATGGAAAATTAATTCAAGAAAATCTGGTAATTTCGTCACCACCCATTTTCTGTGATTTGTCGGCAATTACGGCTTGTCATGACTCAATGCTTGGGATACGATCTGCATTTGCGCGGATTGTTTCAAATTAAAAAAAAAATGCACGGACGGTATATGTAGAAGAAATCATAACGCGTTCCCAAACTTTGCAATCTGGATAGAATGAACAGCCCGCGAATGAGTTATAATCAGGGCCGTGACTAAAGGGCGTACCTGAAACCCTTAGGTATGCAAACTTAAGTAGTTGTAAGGACAAGTTTCTTGTCATATGATTCTTTTCAGTTGTCAGACCTTTGTGATTGATTCAAGTAGTCACTTTACAATTTGCTGTTGTCTGAGTAAAATATTGATATAATGAGCCATTTAAGACGAATCTGACTTCATATATCGCCACACGCATCTTGTCCGCAATCCGCTAGTCCTGCCTCACTTTAAAGCCGTCCACAAGTATCCAATCTCCAGTACGAGTCTCCCAATCATGTTATAATCAATCAACTGTGGATCAGAGTCCCCCATATTAAGATTACTTAAAATTACTATCGGATATTCGTGCGAGTATAACATGTATAAAGCGCTTTGAACTGTTGATTCCTATCAGTTGTCGGGACTAAAAATTTATTTTACGTGTTGGACAATTAGTTAGCTTGACAACTTATTCTTAGGGTGACTGAAGATTAGGTTTTCAGTGACAAGACATATTGACATTTTTCAGGGAGGAAGTTGAATAACTATGTATTCTAAATGAAAAAAACATATTGCTGAAGCATAATATTATTGCTGGTATAAACATACCTGTCCTGAAAAACCTTATTTCTGTTGAAAATTTGAATCACAAGTGATTCTTCTGCATCCAGTTGTGATGACAAAGGCCAATTAAAAGTCTGAAAAGAAAGGAAATGCTTATTTGAATGAAAAAAGATCATGACTTGTTGAAGGCAGTGAATGAAAGGGGATTAGTTCAAGTGGTTTATTGCAAATAATTAAAAATAATAGATGTATAATAAGGGTAAATGCTATTTACGCTTCTGAAATGGGCTTCATTTCCACAATTTTCTTTGACTTCAGAATCTTGAGAGACACCTACAAAAAGGATTACTTAATTCATTATATGCAATAAAACATACCTAGATTCCTTTAAAAAGCATGAAAATCAACATAAATTTCCTTGAAAAACTACCAAATAGCAAAAAGAGACAAGATATTATGAATTGTGATGACATAGACTTCAAAACACTTGGTCATCATTATTTTCATGTTGACCAATAAATAAATAATGTTTCATACAAGGGTAGGTCTGCCTTTAGAGTATTAACAACCAAAAGAAAGAAATCTTAAACCATCCCTTAAATTCTAGCTGGCAATGTCATCCTTACATAAAAGGGGCTTTGAAACTAGCAAAATTTCCTGAATCTGATAGGTACTTAAACATAGAACAAATGTTTCACTGGTTTACAAATAAAGCAACAATGCCTTTTTGTAAAATGTTGAATCACATAATTTCGAAAAAAATATATCAAACAAGCATGTGTTATATGCTCCCCAAACAACCAACAATAACCATTTGGCTGTCATAGAAACAGTTGAGAGTGCTTGGAATTCCAAAGAAATCTGATAGGCCAAAGAAAATACTCTGTTTAATCCCTTTGTAGACTCAAACATACTCTACAGTAAGGGAAGGGTTGCTTTGTGATTGATGGCCATAGTAAGGCAAAAAAGCATAGGGCAGAAAGCAAATGGAAAACATGGATCAGAAATAAGATGATAAGCAAATGAACAAACTAATCAAACACATTAGCATGTTGTTCATAGTATTAGAAGTTGCTACTTTTTGGCATTCCATCCGAAAAGTAATTGTCAGACAGTTGGGTAGGTCACACAGTCAAGCATCCATAGGTGGTTTCCTTTTCCAGAGTGACAAACAATCAATAAGGCACACCGTGAAATATATGATATAGCATCATGATGCCTCTTTACATCAATAAAAAAGAAATGAAAAAGTTATATATCCCTTCATATATTTCCCATTAAAATTCCAGTAAACCAAAGTACAATTTTTTTGAAAATATGACTTGATTTGATTTTTTTTTATCAAAAGCAAGAAAATGTTTGGCTAAAAACTACAAACATTTGAGAAAATAAATACAGATCGCTGCATGCAAACATTAGGAATCTGTGTTTGCTTAATTTCTATCTTGTTGTTTTGAAGAGCTTATCATTACCATGAATGATTGAAAGGGAAAAGATAGAGCCATTAAAAAGAGTCAAGAAAAGCCCTTGATAGCTATTCCCAAAGCATCTCAAGGAGGGATATTTCATGAAGTGCAGAAACATGAAGATGCTGTAATAATTAAACACCTTTTGATTGAAGGCAAAAAACTCTCATTACAGCAAACAACAATAAAGGGTTAACAAAAGCAGGCTGGCTAAACATTGCTGGTCCACCCAACGTAATTGCTTATCAACAACACTACAGCTGTGTTGTCACTATATTTACATGCCACAATTCAAGCACAACCAAAGATCACTGTTTTCAAGCACTTTGAAATCCAACTCGAGGGTGACATTAGTTAAAGTACCCGGACCTCTTAAGGTTAAAGCTGAATCATTTCAAAACTAACCCATTCCTATGTACTTATATTGCAATCAAGGATTCGTAAATACAATTTGATTAATTGGAAACAGAGCAATCTTTTTATTAATATCTTATCGAGGGCTAATAGGCAGAAGTAGTGCAGGCTCAAAGCAGCTCTAAACACGTAAGATATTCTGTTTGAGCTACTGGAACAAATGTGAGATGAATAGAGCTTCCTAGTCCTACCTACCAATAACTCAAAGATGCTGGGATCCTGGTGGGGAAAATCAGTTGGCCAGGCAAATAACACAGTGCTGTTTTTTGGAAAACTCGCGGCCTTGTCTTTGTAACTTAACCGACCATAACAAACCAATGATTATCGATTTTAAAACGTTTTCCGAAAATTAATCTCTCTAGAGAAGTCATAAGACTAAGTGTCTTAGTCAAGATGATATTCTAAAAAAAATATTAAAACAATCTATTTTTTGATAACCACTTCTGGTTGTTAGTTAACCTGTCTTGTTTATGAAGGCACAAAGAAATTCACAGCATGCAGCAAGCTTCTAAATGCGCAAGCGGAGTTCATGAAATACGATGGGTTCATGGAAATAATTCATAAAATAAACAATTCTTGTAACAGTTGAACGTACCATTTTCTTCACAATATATTGAGCAATTTTAATGGGTTTATGGTTATGGAAGCCGATCTTTTGGCCCTTCGCTCCAGTAGGGGCGTTGGGATGAATGTAAACATACCACTGGACTGTAACAACTTTTCAAAGTTAGTAATTTAAAAATACGAAGGAAACGGTCTTAATGAAAGTAAAAATGGCCAGAATTTTCAAGGTGAAGAATTTCTTAAATCAGCAAATAAACAATTCTAATTAATAAGAGTGATTCTGGCAAAGAGACTGCGGAGTCCTCAAATTCATGCAGTGCCCCACCCTGGATACTAAAAATTACACGGAGAACAATCATAAAAAATTTGGTGAATCATGAATACTATTTGAATATCAGACCAAATTTCGAGATTCAGCTATGCGAGAAATTTCTGATAAATGATGACAATAATGATGCTGCAACCACTTAAATAATATGAATAAATGCGACTTGAATACCCCACGAAGAGGAGTTTTTCGCACATACCTCGAAATGTCACCCTTAGGAATCTGTCGTATTTCCCTTTGAGTTTGACAATGCTAGTAACAAACAATTCCAAAGACATTTTGCTATCTTGGATATTTCACAAGCAAAAACATTATTGAAGCATTGAAAATTCTTCCTACTCCACACATGGCTTGGCTGGACTGGTAAGTACCTCGTGTAAATCGATTGTTTTGATCCCCTGACTTCCAGGGGGTAAAAGCCGTGTGACGTCATAGTGCATTGACCATTATAATGAAAGTTTGCGATTTCAATTCACTGACAATACAATTGCAAAAATCTTTGATACATTGACCGTTTGCCATTGGCGACAAAATTCTGTAACACAATGCAATCTTCTTTAAAATAGAATAGTCTAAAGTTTCAAGATATGAAAATGTTAGCCACATATCTAAGCTTTTTAGCAACTTTATAAACGACAAGATGACTGAATTACAGCAAACAATGTTTCGCAATTTAAGGGAGAAAATACTTAGTCATCCTAAAAACGAAACTGTTTTTCAGACTTTGGTGGAAATATGGTTTTCTTTTCAAAACTCGGGAAACTCCAATATCAAAATGAGACCCTAGATGTTTCTTGCACTTCCAAACAAGTAGAAAGATCGATTGGCAGATCAGAACTCATCTTTTAGTAGTTTGCATGACTTTAATTGAACGAAAGACAGAAATTCTTTTTCAAAATATCCGGATAACGACAGAGCGGTTAAACAAAGAGAAGACTAAATTGATAAGATGAAGGAAGTAGGGGAAAATAGGAATAAATGTAAAATGCATAGCTAGGCATAAGGATACTTCCATCTAAGAAGTGAACACCCTAAATGACTCGTGGTTCTACGCCAACAGGTTGTGGTATCAATCTACTAATAGGCCTGCTGTTGGCCATGCTTTTTGCTTGTAAAGTTCGAATTTAATTACCTTTCCTGCCGCAATTTGATGACAGTAGGTGTTTCATGTTTAAGGGATTGCAATGCAAGAAATTTGTAACAATGATTTCTCAAGGGGGTAAAGCATTGCAAGATGAAAATTGCACCATTAACTTCAAAATTGAAAATGGTTTTAGCCATCGTCTTTATTACAAGTTGATTGCGTTGATGTTACTTATAACATTTAGTGTGCAAGATAAAAACTCTTCAATTCAGAGACCTAGAATTCGCCCTACACCATGTAGAAGTAGTCAGGGTTTGCTGTACAGTGACGCTCTGGAAACACGAATACCAAAAGAGAGAGTATCGTTTTTGATCATCGTGTTGTCGGCATTGGGAAAATTCGAGCGCCGTGATATGATTCGGCGCACGTGGTGGAAAGATTGCAAGAGATACAATGAGGTAGGCGCATGTACCTTTCATAACACTGCTTCAGGGCTGGTTTTAAAGTACGCCTTCCATTAATGCGAGACATATATAACAGAAGATCTTTGCCAGTTAAGAAGTCTAACAAATTCATTTAGGATATCAACAAAGCTCAAGCACCTTTAGACAACTTAATTTTCATTAGAAAGATGAATGAGACCAAGTCTTAGTTTTGTAAAAGCTCTATTAAGCCTTCTCTCCATTAAGCCCCCCTTTTAAGCAGAAATTTGAAATAAGCCCTCTCTCTATTGAGCCCCCCATTTTTATACAAGAAAGACTACAGAGTAAAGTACAATAATTTAGTGATAGCTCTTGACGTATACCGACTTACATGTAAAACTTTATTGAACTCCATGATTTAGCAATCAGATTTCAGCCACTGTTTTAATATATATTTTCCGCTTTAGATATAAACCAGCGAAGTACAGGAAAAAATCATTTTTGTATCCTTGATCTTGATTTTTGAAATAAGCCCCCTCTCCAACAAGCCCCCCTCTCTAACAAGCCCCCCTCTCTAACAAGCCCCCCTCTCATACAAGCCCCCTCTCCAACAAGCCCCCCTCTCCATTAAGCCCCCCTCTCCATTAAGCCCCCCTCTTGGACCTCCAAGATTAAATACGCCCCTCGGGGGCTCGATAGAGCTTTTACGGTGGTCAAAGTGAAAGAGACTCCATTTCAATGATAGTTGGTTAGTGTTGAATCATAAGAATAGCAGAATGGTTTACGTTTACGAAAAAACAGAAACAAAATTGTCGAAGAGTTGCTAAGTAGATAGTCTTTGATTGGAATATTTCACTAGCTACAAGACACATCAAACATCACTCGTATTCTGGTTTGCTCTGCTTGTTCTTTTAGATTGAGTTTGAACCAGTTTGAGCCCGTGATCCCAAATGCTTCGTGTTGTAAACAATAGACCAACGCAGTAGGCATCGAATAAATACCAAGCCCATTCTTCGAATAAGAGATAACCATACTTCTATACATACTTTTGTTAACACGACGTTCGTTTGATAAATAATTATAAAATCATCTGAATGAAAGGTTTCTTAATGCAACGTAAAAAATTACTTTATACTTCTAATGATAAACATATAAAAGTGTGTAAAATCAGGGTAAACAAATGAAAGTCATGTGCAGAAAAGTTATCCTGATATGCTTCTTCTTTATAGCATTTGAAAAAAGATATTTGACCGTAACATTTCAGAAAACTATAATTTGGACAACTATAGACAGAAAGGACATAGTGAAGTGAAAGGTTTGCAAAATTTGGTTATCTATAAACGAAGATATCTATATCCAAAGGAGACGCTTTCTCAGTAAGGGAGATAGCTGGAAAAAGAATTGAAGTGGATAATGGAAGGCATCGCTAAGGCAAAGTACATTATAAAAGTAGAACTGCACGGCACATAGCCGCAAATGAGATAAATATAGGGGAACCCAGATAATTATCAATAATATAATTGCTATATTGGATTGTGGTAAAGAGTTATTGAAATATGATAAGGGAGCGGTACTATTAGAAGAGGGGATGCTATGAGAATGGGAGACTCTATGAAAAGAGTGGGGAACTTAGGACCATGAAAAGAAACTAGCACTAGTCGTCTTTTCTATAGCTAAGAAGCAGGGATTCTCGACCCCCGTTCCTGGGAGTCAACAAAAGCATAGCACAAGTTTATCTATTGAATTTTACTTTCGACAGACCTAATAAATTACTTCTTGGAGGTCTTTGATAATGTCACCACATTAAAATTTTTGCAAAGGTTGTAACATTGTTGTCACTAACAACAAAATTATTAATACTGTCACAGACAGAGCTTTGAAACCGCAGAGATCATATCAATAATCCTCCAGCTTGGCTAAATCGAATCAGTTAGATTCAAGACACAGTTTGCTGTTGGTAAGAAGTATGGTTCGTCCGTAAATTCCATCTCTGTTGATGTCACTGGAGGGTCGAAGGCCCGAAGCTTCCTCTTTGCAGCAGAAAGGTGCCTCGATACACAACCATTGATTTCTAGAAACTGCAGGATATCTTTTACTGCGACGCGAGTCATAATCGTCCGAAATTGTCCATGAATGGACGATTCTGTGATTCCCGGACACATCATTACGAGTGACAAAATGGCGCGTTGAAACTTACGCAGGACCACTGGGTTATACTCGCTGTTCAACGTGAACCATGGTCGACAAACGACTTGGTTCGACCAAAATTCATTTTTTTGCTTCTTTTTCTCGTTATTTGCCTCTTCCTTCTTTGAATCGTGCTTTACAATCAAGGGTCCAATATGGCCGGATTCAGCCTTATCTCTTTTCTTTGTACTGGCTACATCTTTGACATCTTTTGCTACATTAATTCGCTGCTTCTTTGTACGTGGGCCAGCACCTGTCTCACTCGATGGACCCTTCTTAGTACCACCCTTGGCTGGTTCACTTTCCGTAGAGCACGCTTTTTTGCACTTGATTTCATTTCTAACCGTACCTTGGTCTTTTTCTGACGTGGAAGCAACCTCTGCTTTAAGCTCATCACTATTTGATGTTCCTTGAGATGAACTGCCTGCAGGGGTTCCCTTGAATGGCTCCTCCCCAGAACCAAGCACCTCCATCCTATTATGCTCCTGCGCAATTTCCTTTGCTCCTGCAAGCCCGGCATTCTCTTTCATGCCGGTTCCATGGTCAGGTCCTTTAGGGACATTAAGTCGCGTGGTTATGCACCACTCGGTTGCATAGATGGCAGCTACAAACCTGTAAACATTCATGCCGACCCTTACCAAAATACGGAAATTCAGAAGCATGTCCATTATGTCTTCCACCGGTCTTAAGTCTTGATATTCCTTATAAATGCTTAGTACCTCTTGATACGTGAAGCCTATTTCTTGCGATTCAATAATCCCTTTCACAACCTCCTTTGTGAACGCTGCCTCGTTATCATTCCAACTGAAATGATCCTTCATCAGCGAGATGAATCCGTTTACTGCTTCGCGATCACAGTATTTTTCACTATCCCGGTTACAATTGACAGTTGGTTTGCGCTTGAGGAATCTTTGAATCTTGGCCTGTTCTTTATCACCATCAGCAGAAGCGCTCGATGCAGGATGGCCTCTTTTGAAGCTAAAAACTTCATCTGAATGAGGCTGCAGGCTCAAATGACACGTGACCTTGGTCGGATTGATTATGAAACTGTCCGGTGACATAACCAACCGGTTCTGGGCTGATTCTTGTTCCAGAGACCGGTGCAACATGAGAGTAGTTCGTGACGTGTGCATCTTCGTCTTCCCGATCTCCAAGCTTCGCGTAGGCACAATAGACAAAGAGCCCTTTCCGGCACCACAGTCCCGGTCGTCCGTGTAATTATACAGGGATGTCACCTTGCAAAGCTTTGAATTGACACTATCCTTGTACCTATCCATGTACAATCTGTCAGATAGAAATGACATCATCCCGCTTGTCGTGGACACCTCGAAGTTAACCGAGCATTGTGGATCGTTCTTTCGACCGCTTGTGTGGTCCTTTTTTCCCGAACCATGCTTGACTATGTCCTCAAATGTCACTTTCCGCTTCTTCTTGGGCACAACAGTCTCCTCATTACCCGTTGCATCTTTACGGCTTGCTTTCAAACAGCTGCGCTCAAGCGCTTCGTTGTCATTTTTGCTGCATGATGTCGGTACAGCATCAACTTCGCCACACGGCCGGCTGCTGCCATCTTGCTCCAAGCTGCTATCTAAATACCCTTCCTTCATCATGGAGTCTTCCGGACGCTTGCTGTTTGGACTTGCAATGTCATGCGAATTCTGCTTGTCAACAGATTCTGAATCTGCTAGGCCCTTCGAGTCCTCTTTGGACTTATGCTTGCTCACAATGGCTCCGCTGTCGTCATCGAGTGTCTCCTCCACATCCACACTATCCTCCGCATTCATAGCCTCCTCCGCATCCTCCTGCTCATCATCAGTGTCTTCATCTTCCTCCAAATCATTCAGGCTCTTGCCGATTTCCAGTGCCTCCTCGATGTTTTCTGAATACAGCTTCCTTTTCAAAATAGTAACCGAAGTAATCCCACCATCTTTTGCAACATTCTGGGAAGCTGCTGGATCAAACTGGACAATATCATCCGGAATTTCCACCTCAACAAAAGCCTTGTTACATGCAAGGAGGCTGAAAATACAAGCCACGTGTCCACCAAGACTTTCTTCTTTTGTGTAAATCAACGAGCCTGGTTCCGAGGCTGGTGAAAGCGGCGCAGATGCAGACGAGGCAGGTTCGCTACTGGCGATGTCTTCTTCCTGTTTATTGTAGAAAGGCAGTAGAATGAGCTTTAATTTGTCTATTACATTGCAAATTGAGCTATAAGCATAAAGAACATCTACATAGAAAGCAGTGGACGGGATAATCCTGATTGTGACTGTGAAAAAGCCCGTCAAAGATTCTCCTTTGCAGTCAGCAACTATGCTATAAACAGCAACAGCAACAATATTCCATTATGCATAATCATCAACATACACGGAATTTACTGTGCTACCTTAAGCAGAATTAAGGAGGTTCAGCTACTTTTGTTCGATCCTTGATTATCTATGCAGTAGATACATACAGTATGTCATGTCTGGGTTTACCATGTTTAGATAGTTCGGCGTTTAGTTTCACTATAGTTGGCTATCAAGCTCGGCTAAACCTACCATCTCATTCTGTGATCCCTTCTCGCTCCCATTCAGAGCTTCCTTCCTCTCTGAATCCTTGCTGATCCGCTGGAGAGAGCCCAACTTATAGTCATCCTTTCTTGCTGGATCGTCCTTTCCTTTGTCCATTCCACTCGCACCATGCTTTCCAATGGCCGACCTCCCGACATGCTTTGCGCCTTCTCTGAGCATCCTTAGAAAACCCTTTGCCGCAGTAAACACGTTACCCGCAATTGGCATCTCAAAAATTCTCTCGTAGCTTACAGACAATGAGTACGTCATTGTCGATATGGGCAGCGCCCTCCTCCGCGGGACACGGAGCCGCAGCCTTGAAATAAGCGATTTTGCCTTCATCGAAATCAGGGCTTCTTCAAGCAAGTTTGGCGGGTAGCGGTCGAAAACATCGAACACCAATGTCGGAACGTATTCCTTTAAATGCTGACTGGCAAGTGAATTGTGCACGATTTGCTCTAGGACGCCAAGACCGATATCCTTGCTGGTCGGCACTTTACACTCGGCGCTGGGGTTCGACGGCTGTTCAAAGGCTTTGCTGATGATGAAATTGTCTTGGAGCTCCTCCAGGGTTTCAGGCAATTTGTGTTGCAGCTTCATAGGCGTTAGTTTCTCCTGAAAGCGCCTTTTCACCTTCGCGTAAACATCTCTGAACGCGACTTTCCATGCATCTCCTAAATGGATACAAAACAGAGTGAGAAAGCGAATGTTATTAGGTTATAAAGTTCGTTACAAAGGCTGTGAAAAGGCATAGAGATGGAGTAGTAGTAGGTTGCTTTGCGCAGGAAAACCTCTAAGTTCAGTACAAAAAAACCTCTTCACCAATTGAAGAAAAGAGGACGGGTTTCACCTAAGATTGCACCACACCGACCCTGTGCAGTGTGGCTTTATTAACAAGGAAATCATGAAAATGAAATCTCTGTAAAATCAAAAAAGCATATGGCATTTTGTCATACAAGAAAGACAAGAAAGTCACAGAATGACAGAACTGTACCAAGAAACAAACGGATTAGCATTGGTTTTCAAGCATCGGCTCTATAGACTCACCATGTCTACCAGGCTTCTTTAGGCAGAAGCTAGGGTCAGAAGTGCACTCCAAAATGCAGCTCTTTAGGTTTTGCTCCGTGAAAGAATTCTTCAGCATGTAGCGAGATCGGCGACCAAGAGCCTCTGTTGTCTTGTCGTTCGATTCTGGTATTTCCTTGTGTATAATGTTTCGTGCCAAAATCCAGTAATTCATCTTAAGACGAAAAGAAGAAATATATCTATGTATATAGCATAGTTGGAGAAAATAAAACTACATGTTTTGTCTCCACTAACTTCGTGAATAGCTCACTCTTCAGGAGATGATGTGTTATAATTGCCCAACAGTGGTGATAGCACAAAAAAGCACCACAACTTGTCAGAAATACTTTTCCTTCAGAGGTGTCCAAGTTTGGAACATCTTTCAGCTGATTAAAACAAGCAACCTGCCTGGGTGTCTTCAGAAATCTCAATCAAGCAGTTTTAGGTCTTGTCAATATTAAACTCTATTGAATTTCACCTCCTTTTTTATACATGACTTTATACTTTGAAACCTTAAAAGACTGCTTTTACTGAATAACAAGTGAGAATCTATCAGGAGACTCTAATCGGCTTCTCTACTGAAGGGCTCCCCTTTCTATAAAAATTAAGAATTTAAATGAAAAAAAGGGAAAAACCGGAAAACATGACAGGTGCATCCAATGCAGTAAAAGTTTCCCCAACTCATTCAATTCACGCACCTTCTTAAGGTCAATCTCCAAAATACCAGCGGTAACGCGGGCCATCAGAATCGCCGCGTCTTCCTGCGCGCTGAAGCTGACTCTAGCTGATATCTTGCGCTTCAACGCGGCGATATCGACGTCGTCTTTAACACACTTGTGACCTTTGCTTTTTGGCTTTCCTAGCCGCGCGGCCTTTTGCTTTAGCCGCGCGACTGTGAACTTTTTCAGCGCCGCGTCTTTGGCCTCTTTGCTTTCCTCCTGCTTGCCTTTCTTTGGCGGTATGCCATCGTTGACGACTTTGTTGTCGAAAACGCGCCTCCGCTTCTTGCCGCGTCCGCCATCATTTGCTTTTGCCGCCACTGAGCTGGCGGTTCTTCGTGGGAAATCTAGTAACAAACCAATACATTAACAATTACGAGAATCTTAAAGGGCATGAAAAATACGGCTTCTAATAAACCGTTACTTTCCGACACTTAAAATCTCTCGAAGAAACCTTGATTTTTGACTGTGATGAACGTATATTCTCAAAGCATGAGCTCTTGATTTTGTAGCTGTGAGAAAAACTTCCATAATGTTTACTGCATTTTCCATCCAAAAGTCACAACCTTTTCTTCATCACTTTCTCCATCACTTTCTTCATAACTCTCTTCATACATACCCGTTATAGGCATAACACTCCTTGATTCGTGTTTGGCGAGGAGCAATTTCTCGTTAAGCATGGCGATTTGTTTTTTCTTGGTTTCTGTGTAGGCCCAGTTCTTTGGCAGGTGACCAAAAAACGTCGAGTCGAATCCAGCTGCGCCCAAACCGTCGCCGTACAGCTTCGGAGGAGCACTCGCAGGGTCTTCTGTTGGGAAATGCTCCTACGAAATCAATGAGCAAAAAACTTTTTTTTAGAAAATTACCATCTACAACGCACTTCATACGGTTGAAGACACTGGAATAATAAAAGTAATAATGACCATGCAGACAACATCAACGACAATAACAACATCAATAAAAAAGACGATTTATACACTGTCGACACTGTGCCCTGAACATTTCTTTATTGCACTGCTCTGTATTGTACTGTACTGTACCTTACTGTCTGATACCGTACTGTCTGGTACTGCACTGTTCTGTATTGTACTTTAATTTACTGTTCTGTACTGCAATGCTCTGCATTGAACTGTACTGAACTGGTCCTGTACTTTCTTTTATAACACAGCACTGCACTGCACTAACTTCATAGCTCTGTATTGTACTGTACGGTACTTATTGGTCGCAATACTTCATTGCAATGTTTTCATAACATTGTACAGTAATGCACTGCAATGCTTTCAATTTCATTAAAGAGCAAGGTGCTTTATAAAATCAGCAAATAAAAGGAGTCTTTCCAGTCACTTGCCTGAAAGTCTCTCAGTGTCATAGATGTCCTGTACACTCGTGGTCTCTTCTCAACGTACCCACCTGGCTCTTCTACGTTCTTCCGTAATGCCCTCATAAGCCCCAGTCTAGTGTTCAGACAAATGTACTGAATATCCTTCCAATACTTGCAAATACTACTTATACCATCAAACTTGTAGAGCTGCTTTGGAAATTCCTTCAAGCCTTGAGGGAGTCGGGTCTGGAGAGATAAGCATAACAGACTTATAACGACACAATAATCCTAAAACGAATCTACATGCAGTGAAGACTAAAATGCAACTGGAGGACAGCGCAGAAGGCCTCACAAACGCATGCGGAACACTTCAGTCGTTAAATTGAAAAATCTCTGTTAATAAATGTCCACACGTTTTCGAGATGTAGAGTAGGTAGCCAATGTGATTCTACAACAGTGGTCCTGACATTTTCAGAGATCTGACAGATTTGGTACATCTCCGAATGAAGCATACGTATAAACAAGGAGAGAAGCATATCTGAAACAGCTATCGTTGCGTCTATAACAGAAGACTCTACAGAAAAGAAATTCTGGAATCAAAAATAGCTTGGACTTGGTTTTAGATAAAAAATTAAATTCTGATTGGAAGATGAAAAAGTGACATCGTTTTTACACTTCTCCTTGAGTCAGTTACTAACATACTAATTCAGAAATGATGTTGGACTTGTATATTGGCTTTTGAATATAAAGAAAACTGAAATAAAAGCCCCTCGCTGGACTATATGCAGTCTTAAGCCCTAGCTCAAGCTTTCAAGCACTGAGAATTAAGATTGAAAAACAAGCATGAAACTGCGCATTGATTCACTACCAATGAACAACAACTTGCAATTAACATCAAGGCAACAGGGTTTGTGAATGCGCTTGTCACACATTACATCGACCCAGAAACAGAGACGACAAGGGATCTGAAGCCTGAAAATTACAGATTTGAATTAGGGGAAGGGCTGTCGCATTTATTTGCATGAAAGTAAGTTGCATAACTCTCACCAGTCCCCCTGCCTAGAGCGGAGGCTCATCATAAAGAGCAAATAATCATCATAATAAGAATACTATAGGGACAACTAACACATGTTGGTAAACAAAAGATTCATTTTGACGTTTAATATTTTTATATGTTTAATAAGGAGGGAACTAATGAATCAATATCTTGGCTCACCTTGGCGTAGCCTTTTTCAGACTGGGTCGTGTCCACCAACATGGCTTCCCTACTCACGAAAAGAACAACCTGGGTTCTGTTTGAAGGTAGTTTCTCTGGCGTGGTGTACAACAGGCCCATGTGCGCAAGAAGGATAAGTGATTCGCTAAAGTGTCCCACGTAGTTACCCACGGTTTTGATTCTAAATAGCTTTGCCTTCAAGCGGGGTGGTAGATCTCGCAGGGGGGTGTACCTCTTCGTAGGGTGCTTAAGCATCTTCTCCAACGTGTTGCTTCTTGCGCAGATGCCGACGCATCTTGTGAACACAAGCAAAGGCATGATTGCTAATACGTCACCCGTCTGGAAGTAGCCTTAAGCAAAGGAATAATATATAGCATTATGAACATAGAAAGGCCACGTTTAATGAGAATAACTGACAGAGTAACAGAGTGATGCTGTCTTTCTTGAAGCTGAACTTGAGAACTGGACATAAAACAAGGATTCGTTAGAACATTCAACGCGACGAACTAGATTGCAGAAAGGAGAGAAATTCTAGAAGAGATGTTAACGGTATTAAAACAAAAAGTCTTGTGTCTCTGGCGGAACTTGAGAAAATCTCCTAATTATTTACCAATGCTAGCAAGAATGAAATTTTAACCTGGTGCAGTGCATGCTGAAGCTTGCTTTAGAACATTCATTACAAGCGCTTCTCCAACGAACATTTGCAAGATGGTTAGCATTGGTGGGATGGACCCCTACCTTTTCCCTGCCTATTTGGTGGCAGTTCTTTCAGGTTTGCGATCCACTCAAAACTACCAATATAGTAACTATCCCCATACTCCTCCGAGGCAGCTATGTCGGTTGTAGGAACACCTCCCTCATTGCCGTACACAAGATGCCAGATGTATAAATGCAACATTCTGATGCGGGGAAAGCGAGGCAGATAACCATACTGAGGCCTCTGATAACCAGAACCGGTCAGCGGCTCATAGGCCTCGTCATCAGTATCTGTCTCGTTTCCATCCGCAGGGTTTTCTTCGACAGTGACGAAATCGAGAAGGGATACGTTATTCGGCGCCTTGCTGTTATGATCGGCAACATACTCTGCTTTCACTTTGGTCTTCTTCAGCATCTTGTTCTCAACTTTAAAAATAAAAGGCATTTACGAGCGCTTTGCGACATCATTATCTGAAGTAGCAGCAACAGCAACACCACTCATTGGTATAAATGCGCCTCCACACAATTCAGGGCACTCGACGCTGTTTCAAACTGTCGTACTCCATATGGCCTAAGCAAGCCATCCTTGCCTGGACCTATCATTCACTTTTGGTAACCTCAGTCAATATTTGTTGCCTTTACCTCACACAGAAATGTGTTCACTAATAATTCATTTGTTGATGAAATGCATTAAAAAGAACTCGGCGATTCCAAACAAACATCCTTCTATCGATAAATCAATTTGTCAAAATTAAACGTTTCTCATTCTGATGTAAGTTCGAAGGCAATATGTCATCTACAGGGAGTACTGTGAAACATTCAAAGGTGGCAAATGCGTTGAATACAAAAATAAATTGCTGCAAAATAGGGGCAAGAAAAGAGCCTTGTGTCAGCTCACTGAAAATGACAACACTGCTCAACATGCAATCAAAACAAACAGAATCGAGAATTTACCAATTCCCTTAAGTCTGAATCTAGTTTCGTTGACAGCCGTTTGGAAAATCTGATCGTCTGTTGTTACGCTCACATCACAGTAGTACACAAAGGTTTTTGACGATTGGCCATCTTCTTCGATCACGACATCGTACTTCTTAATCATGTTCGTCTCGGCGAGGCGATTGAGTATTCGAAGGATGCTTTTCCTGCAAACAGTCTCTTTGATACCGAGTTCTTGCTCAGAATGCAGGACTGCCTTGTATATCTGATTTGCACCTAGGGAAGAGTGATGGTTATGTTGCCTTTAAATGGGCTTTATTCAAAGTGGCAGAAATAGTCGACAGATCGACCTGGAAAAAACCTATTAGAATACTGCATAGTATAAAAGTATAGAGTAGTACAAAAAGCAGGCATTTTCAAACAAGAATAGAAGCAACGAGAAAGCACTGCTACTCGAAATGTTACAAAATCTCAATCCAATTAATGTGAAAACGTAGCTTAGTGCTCAAAACATTGGACAGGAACTGTCAATAGAAAAACACATTGACATGATTCGCATTGATTGAAATGTAAATAGAAAAACAAATCTTGGGGAATGAAATTGAATTGCTAGAGCAGTATCAGCCTAACGTTGACTTCATTTATAGAAACCTCAATCGTAAAAGGTTGAGCACTTTGAAATTCAGCTGTGACTTATCTATCAATCTACTTCAGTCTATGAATCTGATGATGATGACTCAATCAAATCGGTCGATCGATAGTTGGAATACTAAAAGACGACTGCTCACGAACCTTCGATCACTTTCAGCTCTCGAATCTTTTCGAATATTTTGTTCTGTCTCCTCATTCCTCGGACAGTAAGAGGCGTGCCCGATTTCCCTTTATCCCCTTCAAACGTCGCCATTTTTTCATCGATGCTTTCAGTTTTCTTTACCTTTGATTCACTTACTGGGGTAGATTGCGTGGCCACTTGCTTGGAGGTTTTTCCTTCTTGTTCTGAAGACATTATTACAAAGTTATTAGGATTTAAACTATAACAGTACCTCACAGCAAAACTTAGTTAAAACAAACATGGCTATGCAGAATGGCATGAAAAAAAACCAAACTACAATGTTTTGAAACAAACAGGGACAGAAATACAAGCGATAAAAAGAAGATTTAGCAGCATAATCAAAATAACTAAAACGTGTTTGCAACAGATTAAAATATAAGTTAAGTTGATGATACAAAATGAAATAAATTGGAAAATAAATGGAATGGATGCAAAACTGAATTAACAATCAGTCAAGCAGAAAGTGACGTCATTACTTACCAGGCCCCTTTTCATTACTTTCGGTAACCGCAAGTGTTTGCTCTCTGTAATCAGCAGACTTTTCAAGCTCAGCTGAAATCTTCTTGTACTGCTCACTTCGGTGCAAGAAACGCTCCGAAATAAAGCGGTATACTTTCTGCTTGGCAACATCTGTGGTAACGATTCGAAGGAAGCCGCGTCGCTTCAGTTGCCGGATAAACGACCTAGCCATGTGGTAGGGCACACAAAGAACCGCACCTAATTCGTCAATGCTTAGGCCTCGTTCTTCGGCCCCTTCGATTAGCCAATAAGCTTGCTGTAGAAAGGGAATTCCCCGAACAAACTGTGGCTCCGATAAGTCGCCCTTTGAGACATCGTCATCTTCGAATTCATCAGCATCCTCCTCACCCTTTTTGAATGCTTTCAAAAGTTGCAAGTAGAGCGGGGAAGCGCTATGAAACTTGTTGTTCAGGTTCTCATAGCCATTTTTATAGTTGAAAACTTTGCCATTCTGTAAATACTGAATGCAACCTTTGCTGTAGAGTTGGCGTCTTGCAACACCAAAAATTTTCTTCGAGCAAGTAATTTTGGCTTTAAGGTCATTAAATTCTATAATACCCCCTGGTTCGGACTCCATGATCTCGGAGATCTTTTCGCAAAAAATTTCATTATCCTGGTAGACAGTTCTGTGGAACCGCTTCAGGAACAGTATATTAGTCCGGATCTGTGTTGCGTGTCCCGAGTTCGGGTCTTCACGGCGCAAACTGAAAACCTGCTTTGTAACCAGACCCATCGTAATAAGGACCTTGACGTGATGAAACGAAGTGCGCGGGTCCATCGAAAAATCACGAAAATCCTTCTGCAGAAACCCGCGTTCCCGCGCTTTTCCAATTATCTCTAGAAACGTATATCTGGCTGGTGTTAAGCTCAGATCAAGTGGCACATTTTCTCCAATCAGTACGCGACGCCTGAGCTCCTTCGTAGCGACAATGAAAAGGGCATCGCCCCACTTCGAAAGGGCGTTGCTGTAAGTAGGTGACTCTTCTTGCACACCAAGACTAACGTTTTCCCGCTTTTCATAATTTGGACAATAACCGTAAATACAATTTTCTGTATCTCCAACCCAAGAGTCTGGAAGCTTCGAGTTTTCATTGGTGGATTCATCTTCTTCTGCAAAAAATAAACTTTTAAAATAGCAAGTCATAAAGGCAATAAACTAAATTCAGTGAAATAAAAATTCTACCTCATAAAACATAACCCTTGCAACCTATGAAAATTAGAGATTCAACAAAAAATGCTTTGAAATTATTCCGATTTTAATGAATGATTCAGATTATCAAGAAAAAAGAACAGTTTGTGAATAAAGGAACAATAGGAATACAACAATAAAACAGAATATGACATGTGTCTGAAATCAGTAAATCTGACTAAAATAGGATTTAGGTACAAGCATTAGACCCTTATTTTATGAAACATGCTTCTTATCAATTTCCTTGGAACAAAAAGTTCAGTTTCATTCGAACTGGCCTTAACTCTCATGAAATAACCCAGTTCAGAATATTTGCTTGTTTGCACCTAAATATGGTGAATTTTTCTCTCATCCCTTTAGAGCTTGTTAAAACATGGGTCTACTGTAAATATTTCTATCAATCACAATTTCTACTAATTTAGTTGTGTCAGAGCTTTGGCTCTAAACTTTGTGATGTACTGGATTGATAGAGGGTAGAATTGAAACAGACTTTCTACCATACAACATGAAACTATGGCACAGGATGGTGTGCCCCTAAAAGCAAATTCCTTGAAACTTATATCAAAAACAGTCTAATTTTCACATCAGATGTAGCTATATACTACATGTCAACTTGCAAATTCCTTTTCCGAAAATTTTTAGATAACTGGATAACATTTAAATTTCTAGCAACTACAATAACCCAAAGGAAATAACCTAAGTATTAACTCACTTTGGTATTAACGCACTTGCAAGATAGTCTGGTTGTAAAAAAGTTGCATTAAGAGAAGAAGAATTTTCAACAAACCAGTTGGATCATCCAGAGCCTCTTGTGATTTTGTTTTCACCTTGTTTCTACTTTTTTGCTCTTTCTTTTTATCCTTCCTTTTGGTATCAACATACCAGAATTCAACTTGTGCAGACTTTAATATCTGTTGCCAAATGAATTCTTTCATGTCCTCATCCTCATATTTTACTATGGGTGGTTCATTCCTGTTCAGGATTGTCCATAACCCAGTCAGCGTTGTGCCCTCAAGGCCACACAATGCTATGTCTGTGATGACTGACTTGCTGATGTCCATCTCCCTAAATACAACCAACATTTTCATGAATAACAGTGGTGGTCTGGCAAGTGCATTAATTAATACAATTGTACATTAATCCAGCACAGTGTACAAGATAAGGGTCCTCAGAGTGAATATTCAAGTGTCAAAAGGGAAGCAGCACTTTTTTCATTTTTTCTCATAACTTACTCGCTAGACTCAACACGGCCCATTTTCACTATTGTTTCTTTACTATTGAGCTAGAAAAACAAGGTAACAAATGATAAAACATCCTTGGTTTACAATTTTTCAAATTATTTGCTTCTGTTCATTGAGAATATATGCTCTGAAAAAATATGTCAGATCCCTTGCTAATAAAAAAAATCATTTATCATAAGTTTAAAAAACATATTTAGGTAAAACATAACCAATGAGACCAGCTCCTTTCAACAACTTCTGCTTAGAATCCATTGAAGTTGTTATTAGCAGAATCCTTTATTTTCAAAAAAGATTTCCTTAAAATAGCGTTACAAGCAAGCTGGCTATGCAAATGATTAATGATGAGATCCCCTGAGAGCAAAGAGTTCTTTTGTGATTAATGTTATTCCACAAGGATCAATAATGGGCTCTATGCTTCTTGAAGTATTTCATGTCCAGCAAAACTCAGTTGCATATGGTATTTTGTAGTAGTACAACAACAAAGCCTAGAGATCAATTAACAAGTGAAAACGTTCAAGTTAAATTTGAAGGTGCGAATAGTATAAAGACAAGGAGGGTGTCACTGCAGCTAGAGCCAATAACGCAGCCAAAAAACATTTTCTAGCGAAAATTGTAATTCGCTTAGAGCAAAAAATTCAGTTACAAAGACAATTCAGACAACAGCCAAAGAAGCCTTGAAAGTTATATGATAAAACTCGTGACCATGTAAATGTAGGGCCATAAATGCAACATCAATGACTTGTCACTTGGGGCCATAGTGAACAGGTTAAAAGTGGAAGGATCGACACTAGAAGGACTCGAACCACTCGTCTTGGGCCCTTAGGCTTCTCCAGCGCCCCGCATTAACCACTCGTCCACGCGGCACATCTAACTAATTTCGCCAGGTTTGGAGAACAGCAGCGGAGGGTGCTTTTTTTCTCCCCATTTGAAAGTGCCAAACGAATGTCTTATTTCCATTCTACTCTCTTTTGTAACGCAAAAGACCTACTTTAAACTTCAAAGTGCGGCCTAAATGACATCTTTACATTACAACAAAACTCGCTTCGAATACGATATATTAAATAGCTTAGACAGAATAAACGACCATTCGAACTGAAAATATTGGTTTCTAAAAACATACCTACCTATAATCTAATCACATAGCCAAAATAATTGTGGGTTCCAATCGCAAGGAACTTCTGAGTATGCCGAGAGTAAATTCGGCCATTTTTCCACAACGGACCAATGATGTATTGTGCTGTGGAGGAGAGCGCGCGCAGAGGAAAGTTGGCTTCACACCAGATGGGCATTAAAAAGCTTCTAATTACTGCTGACTTTTAAATCTTCTCGTGTTGTAACAACGAAGGTACAGGTTCCAATATGTTCGCACGAAAGGAAATACTTTCAAGAGAAGTGGCAAAACGGCATGATAGCTTGATTTGAAATTTAAGACCTTCAGAGCCCTAGCTGTTTGCATGCTTTCTAGTGCAAGAGCTAAGAAAATGCTGATAACAGCATCTCTAAAGAAGACCCTTGGATTAAACTTAGCATATTTAAAGATCATTCTACATTGTGTTTCTTACATTCATTTCTGCTACAAATTGTAGTATAATGAAGCATCTACTTCTATCTCCTATTTTCACACATCTTTGTTCTATTCCAGCCACATATCATTTGTTGCACAAGCAAAAATTTTTCCTTTGAAATGAAAATTAGTGTTCCTTAGGTTTTGAGTTGAATTCCAATCACAAAACTAGAAATTTATTCTTAAATGGCCGGTGAAATTCCTTTTTATGTATTTTTAAAACCAAAGTGTCTGTGTGAAAATAGAATAAATGAAAGCAGAAAGATCAGCAAGAAAAAACAAAGAAAATTAAAGTTGCATGTGGTTTTTCATCAGAAACAAAAATGATTAGCTTGTTACCTGGCATCATAGTACACAAAAATATGGTTACAAGATTAATAGTAATTTGTATAAAAGCGATGTTTGAGCATGTCCCTGTTTCATTAAGATCCTTTCTTATTGTTGTCCTGCTTAACTTCATCTTCAGGTGGATCTTCTTCAGGAAGACCCTCATTTTCATCCCACTGCATTGTGGATCCAATGGCAACCATCTCACCCTTATCACTGGGAGAAACATCAACTTGCCACAGGCGGAGTGGTACAACAACTGAAAGATTTTCAGACATTCAGACTTTGAAAGGAAACCATTTTTACAACTATATATTGAACTTTGTGAAAATTTTGAAAGCATTAACTCTTTTTGAAAGGAATGCAGCCTAACCTACAATAAAAAGAACTGAGTCCTTTAAGCCAAGACAACAACATGATTCAGCATCAGAATCATAGGTTTTGAATTTGAAGGTTCAAACATGTTTTATTTTCAGTTTTATATAATTCAAAAGTTATATAATTAAAAGTTTAATACCATTGATGCTGACCTCTCTGTCATCATTCTGGCTTTATAACTTATCCAACTGATTTGTTTAAACATCAATAAAATCTTTCTCTTGATTTTACAGCTGTCTCATAAATCACAAGCTTCACAAAATTGAAAACTTGAGTCGTAAAGTTGACAGAGCAGTAAGTGCAGATATGAAGATGAATTCTAACAAGGCACCTCCTTTCATAAACAGACCTAGAGGTTTATAATTACCTACATTAGAAATAGGCACTTCTTTTGACTGTGTTAATTGGGGAGGGCAAGTCTAGGTTATTGAAAGTAAGTCATAACAGGATTTAACAGTGACTTACTAGCTTCTCCTTTCTTTAGTTCTCCACTCACGCCTGAACAACCTTTGAAATTAGAGCATCCCTCAACTGGTTCCAAGAAAACTGTCATTTTTCCTTTTACCTAAAAATTAAAACAAACCACTTGCAAAGATACTCATCATACAATGTTCCACAAATGGAAATGAACTTAAACTGGACTAGCTGATTTTGCTTCTGGTTCTTAGAAAAACAAAATGGATGCTGTAGAATGATGGAAAAACTCACCACAGTCAACCAAAGACCTGAAGTACCATCATCATCAAATGACCACTGTAAAATTAGAAATCATTTTGAGGCAAAGCCAGACTGACTTCTCAAATACATAAGCATTCCTTGCAAATAAGCTTAATACAAACTATACCCTTCTGTTAAATATATATCAAAATAAGGTGGCAATAAATGGATGGTGGGACATCATGAAGCCTTTGCAGAATGTGAATTAAAAAGAATTGATGTGAAAAAAAAAGAAAAAACCAGATAAATTGGACATTATCAAACACCTAGTCAATTTTCTTAACTAAAATCTCATGATAAAATGGAATAGAAGATGATCCTACCTACTTTATTAACTGTATGTAATCAAACACCCTACTTAATGGTTAGAAGATTTTTCTGTTAAAAGATTTAGACATGCCTATTGATTTACAAAAAGCATGCTCACAATCTTACTATAGTGTGAAAGAATATTACATACTGGAATGCTGTCCACATTTATTCCTTTTGCCACTACAAATGTATTTGTCTTGGCTGCCTCTGCCATGGGTGGAAGGTAGTAGGGCCTTCTATAGTTTAGTCTAAAATGCTTTGCTGCTTTCAAGTCACAGTTTTCCCTAATTTAAAAGATATAATGAATGGAGTCAGTTTAAAATTACATGCTGTTCACATTTTTCTTAGCAATGATGCTTTGAAGTGCCAACAACTAAAAGTATCAAAAACAAGACAATCAAATACTTAGACTTAGATTAATGAGCCTTATTACATTTGTACTTTTCCATAAACCAAACAAAAAATGCAAATATATATATATATTCTTTATCAATTTACATAAAGGAATTATTAGAATAAATTATACAAAACACCAAAACTCACCAAAATGCATAATACTGATTTGGTAACTTTCCCGTGTCATAAGCATTGAAAAAGTCATAAACATTTGCAATATCGGGTAAACTTGAATTGAATCTGCAGTCACCCACTTCATCCAAATCCTTATGGCTTGAATATTCCTAAATAATACAAATAGACTTGGAAAATTTGCAAAAGATATCAACAAAAAATCACAAATTATCTCTAATAGGTCTTGAGATACTAGGTCCACATACTCCTACTGAAACTTAATTCATTTTGGGAGCAAAACTATATATAAGAATTATCATCACATTAAAACATCTTCTCTCCTTCTTCTCAATATCCAACTTTTTCCAGTTTGAGAATTGTACCTGATTTTTCTTTCTACAAAATACTATCTTATCAATAATCAAAGGACTTTAAGTAAGTCTATAGAAAAAAATGAAATTCTGCATTTTTCCCTTGTTTTTTTATTATATATATACATAAAATGGGAATGCTTTGAATTTCACTCTTACATAGGTGTTCAGTCCTTACCTTGCTGAGTTGTTCAATGCTCAAATCAGGCTTTGGCCAACCTTTAGTGCCATCCTCAATAATAGCAGGAAAGTCCACAAGCAGAAACTCGTTGGATATCACATCATGGGTCACATTGCTGACAGCTTCCAGTCCATTCTTGCTCAAATCAAAACAAGGCTGACATTCTTGCTTTGTCATGTTTGGTTGTGGTGCAATATATGGGTTGTTTACCAGGCATTCTTGATCATACAGGTATGTCCAATCCCAATATGGCAGTACCTAATAATAGAGGTCATGGTCAATGAGAGTTGACGTACATGACCAAATGCAAGGTTGACAAAATCTTGTAAAACCTTGTAAAACCAACTAAAGCTTGCGCATAAAAAATGTAGAGCATTTTGTATTAATGTCTAAATGTTATGATGTAGATGCAGAAAATGTTTTATACTGTATCGCAAATGAGATTTAGACAGTATGAGATTATACATTCAAAATCTGATTTCTTAAAAGCTGTAAGGCCAGCAACTCTAGAGATAATTAAACCACAAACATACAAGAGCATCAATAAAAAGAAATGAAACGAAAATAAAAAGCAAATACCTTCATAAGAGCAAGCTTTCCGTGGACACAGCACATGTTGTAGGCAGGGGTCCAACCGACCATAACGGCTACCAATGCAAAGATGAAACCCAGGCTAATACAGAATTTTTTGTTGTCCTTCACAACTTTCTTCACGTATTCTGGTGGACTACCAAACAGCGGTTTCAAGCACCAAGAAAGATCGTTTCTCGAGAAACCTTTTTCCAAGCAAAAATCGTACAAAGTTTGGGCTTCCTTTTCAATTAGTTGCAGCTTCTCCTCGTGTGTCATTGAAGCAACCTTGCCCGGGTCTAATGGCGGGAAATCTGGAAATTCTTTCGACTTACTGTCACTTTGACTTTTTTCTTCCATCTCGGGCTCCTTCTCTGAAACCATTTTACAGATTTCTGTCTGTTTAGAAGAAATAAACGGTTATTTAACTGCTGCAGGGTGCGGTGGCCTCCAGGAAGATTTCAGAACAGGAAGAAATCAACAATGCGGAACAGTCTCGCTGCCACCAATCAGCCTCGCATTGGAATTCGCTCACAGTGGGAATGAAGGACACTGCAGACAAATATTTGAAAACCAGCAAAAAATTACCTCACGATGGCTGGAGCATCTGGCTTTTTATTCTGTCAGATTTTGGTTATTTTCCGACGTTTACATACTCTGAGGAGTGTCAGACGGTGGAGTTTTGTACCACAAAGCACTTCACAAAAAATTACCTACAGCACTATGCTATTGATATCATATTCTGAGAACATATTTCGTGATTCAATTCCAACTGAAAGTTCCATTACTTTAGAGTTTCACACGAGGATTGAAAATAAATCAGTTTTGGGATTAGACGTTGTTGAAGGAAAATTTCTCCTATTTATTGACGAAGTGTTAAATCTTAGCTACAAAAGTGAAGGGGCAAAATTTAAAAAACTAGGTACTTTCACTATGACGCACGAAAAAGAGTTTTTCTGTTGAGATTTTATTAGTACCAAGAAACCCAGAATAAGAAAATCAATAAAATTAGACGAAATAAAGTAATAATAATCTGAGGGTGGCAACTACTGCCTATGTTTTATTTCGCAGTCACTTCTACATGTCCACAAATGAAATGTCTTCCATTACGCTGTGATTCTTCTACTACTCCCTTCTTTCTAACTGCCTTGTATGTCAATTACGTCACAATTACGTCATGCAGGGTTTGAAAGAGAGTCAAATGCATCGAGTCGAGACAACTGATGTAATCGGCAGTGCAAACCTATCAGGCCTCTTTCGAAAACACTCAAATCTCCACAAAGTCGTTTCTATATTTCTACGTGTCTCTTTATGTCAATAGAGGCTTGGCTTCAATAGAATGACATTATTGAGAACAAACTAGGCCAGAGAAAAAAAACTTTTCTCGAAACGGTAGAGAGATCTACATCACAGCGAAAACATCACTTACAGGGTTTGGAATTCATTGTGCCTAAATGAAAATAAGTTACGGTGCATTTAAACAGAAAACACTGAAGCACTGGGATATCAATAGATCACAAATGAACTCGAAATAAAATATCCATCCTTTAAACATTTTAAGAAAATAAGGGAATATTGTAACACTGTGTTTTTACTAGTTAATCGTGTTTAGATAAAGATTTATCTCAAATTATTGGTACCTTGATATTACTTATCTAACAGTAAGTTGACGACTACATACATTAAAATTTGCAGAGAGCACGGAAGGGTAAATTGTTAGAAAGCAACATTAGTGTATTTCTGTCTTAAGGCTCTTTCGAATGATGAAGAATATTTTCTAAATAGCAAGTTTTGATTAACGACGGGATGCGCAATAATGTAAAAGGATTACAATGCAATACTTATAATTAGGAGCACGCAATACTCCAAAAAACGTTACGTTAAGTTTGATTCACTGTTTTCTTGGTCAATCTCTCAAATGCATACCTTACTTTACTTTCATTGTAAAAACGCAATCTACACGGAATAAGATTCTGGACATCAAAACTCAATAAATGCACTTTAAGTTGACCTTTTGACTTTAACCGTGACCTTGACCCTTACTAAACTTGACCCCTGAATGTAAAGCAGAGTACTGGCTTTCGGGAACTCTGCAGACGTGGATAAGAAGATGCAAATGTATAAATATAAACCTTTTAGCCCTAAAAACTATTAAGAAAATCAATTACAGTGACGAGCTCTTTTGTTGCAGGTTAACTTGGGAATTAACAAGTATACTGTGATAAAATACCCTATTTTCACTATCAATAGGAAATGTCTCCCGTTTAGCAGGGCTGGTACGTTAAGCAATTAGAGGTGATTCTAGGGGAGTCATGCGCCTGTAAGCGAATAGGGCTTAGTCTATTTTGACGGCACCATAAATTTTCCTAACGAAGAAGTAACAGGTATAGAAGCCAACGGATCCAGTGAGAAGCCAGAACGCCATGACCATCAGTAATGAGTACGAGAAATACAGCAAACTGGAGACGAAGTCGACGATGTGTAGCTGCAAGAAACCGGGGGTTACGATCAAAATACTTCAGTTTCACTACAGGGGGAACAACAAAGAGATAACTTCGTTTCACTGAGATGGCTAATACATCGCTGTTGCTAATAAGAGGAAAGTATCAGTAAGGGGGGATACTGAGTGGAAAGGTAGATGGGTTGGCTTAAACATGAAGTGTGGGTCAAGATAATAGCATGGAGTCACGAAAACTATATTGAGGCTACAAAAATTTCAGGAGAGTCGAATAAAGAGCGTTGGATAAGGGGAAAAAATTGCAAATCTGTATGGAAACACGCAATAATATTTCAGGTAATGGTGGTGAATGACAATACTGGAGTCAGGCAAGTTCTAATCACAAAGTGGAATATTCTACTCATGTTCAGCGTGATAAGTTGGCGATCAGTCAGTGGAGTTACTAAACAAACAGTGGTATATAAAACACGGATATTGGTGCCGTGACCATGATCCTTGTCTCTATGACGTAACACAAGTGTAGAGTGCATATGATAAAAAGTAATAGAGCAAAATGCTTTTTACAAATACCTTGGTCCAGAAGTAGAAAATGCAGTATGCAGTAAGGTACAAAGCACTTGAGCCACCCATTAAAAAGGATCTCCACCACCAGTGGTAATTCTGGAAATGAAGAAAAACAGAAGTATACACGTGATGCACATACTTGCACATATAAAATGAGTCATTAAAACCGTGTAACATGGACTATGCTTACGAGCATTTATACGATTGCGCACATTGCTTTGCGGTTACAGTTGCGAACAAATGGTTAATACTCAAAGGGCAAATGTTAAGCTAATGGCACTTGAACAAGCGGGGGCTTCCTACAATGATGTAGTAAATTATTCACGGAGAAGCAGATACACATACAACCAGGTACAGTATTGGTATGTGACATGTGTTCATAAAAAAGAGTGTCGAAAGAAGCCAATGAGCCAAACTGCTTCCTGCCCGGGGGTCGCATTTCGTTAATTTTGGAACATAGCTGCGGAGAAGTATACAAGATTTTATTGTGAAAATAGTAGTCCGGACCTTTCTTTGGACCGGGAAAACGAAACAAAGATATCATGGCACAGATTTTGAATGTTGTGTTTCTATTCGTCATTTGATGTACAAATCTATGAGGACACAGTTGCTGTGGAGGAGAAACTCACCTCAGCGCAAAGTTGGAAGTAAACCATTACAATAGCGATTTCTGAACAGCATATTCCTAATATGATAAAAACTAAGAACAGGAATCCAAATAAATAATAGAATTGGTTTTCCCATATCGCCTGCAAAAAAAGAAAAATGGTTAACGACTGGGCAATTTTGACAAAGAAAAGACGATGCTCAGTTTAATGTTATAACATTGGTTCCATCTTATTTCCTTAAAAAATCTTCACTGAAAACCCCGTTGAAATTACTTTAACAAATTAAGTTTAACACTCGGCATTTAAATCGATATCGATTTAATCATGTCGCTTCTTTCTTAAGAAGTATTGGATAATTGGATTGAATTTCTTAAGCATTGAGAATTCATAAACTACAAAGACCTTCCTAAAGCACAGTTGGTCTATGGCATTTTAAGTTGATAAGATACAATAGGATTTGCTACATTCAATTAATTAAGTTCTCTTTCTTTGCTCTCGCATGATATTTTTCTTGCTTTTCAGTATTCTAAACTGTAAATCAATATAGAGCACACATACTCAGACAATAGATCTGGGTACCCCAAGATCAATCATTTAAAAATTGAAGGTGTTGTGCAATCATTTGAATATATATAGAAACTCACGGATAGAATAAAGAAAAGTTCGATGAACACAGCTCCAAAAGGCAGAATGCCCGCCATTAGCATCCTAAAAAGGAAAACCATTATCAGGCTTGGGAAAAACAAAGCTAGAGGCTGTTCCTACTGGTCGATCGACTCATTTTATCACTGATATGAGCATTTTCAATGTGTATCAGGAAGTTGTTTTATATTGTTGTGCATAGTTGTTAAATCGTAGATCGATCGAAAAATAGACTAAGAATGGAGTAAGGCCTACTAACACATTACCCGTATCTTCGTTCATCTCATAAAGCCAAGAAAATATTACATAGTACTATGAAATTAAGTTTTTCTATACAATCAACTCTACCTTGTTATTCTGCGGAAATTTCGCTAAAATCTTAAAGATGCTGCTGGTAACGTCACAAACATTCTAATAGGTCTTCAGCTGGTAACAGATTAATGATTCATAAATAATTGATACCTAAAACTTGTCACAACATAAAAAGTAGCTCTTTTCTCTTGATAAGCTAGACTCTTACCCCAGTGCTGGATGCATGTACCACACTTGTTCTGGTACTTGGCGCGGGATTTGGTTGGTTCTCACTGGGTGTTGGAACGGCTGGTCGTTGGAGAGAATTAAATAATAAAGAGGACGTCGACGAAAATAAGGGAAAATTCATGCTAATAAAATAGGCATGAGGAAAGTTAACAAACTGGAGCTTATTTAAATAAAGCTTATAATCTTTCAGTTAGTATATATCTACTGTAGTATCATAATCTAATGTAGCCATGGGGATTACCATTCTGCTAATAGCCAGTCAGCTGATATTAATGCTCTGAGTCAAAAAACAGAGACTTACTTACATTTGATATACAGAGCACAACTTCAATTTTCAACTGTCAAATTGTCCAGCCTTTTTTTGTCAACCGAGTTAATGAACAATATATTCTCAGAGTTATTAATAGAATTATCAAGTTGAAGTAAGACAGAAAATTTTGACTTAAAACTTTATTTTTTTAATTGAATTCAAAGTGGCAGTAATATGAATCCTTAAAGCAAACTTCAAAATTTTTTTTTAAAAATCTTTGAACAAATAGTTATAAAAATTTTGACTAGTGCAAGCGAAACAGGATAGACAGGTCTATGGAGTGCAATTGAATAGAGTGAAAAACCTATGAATCAGTTCAGAAACTAACTATTGGAAGGGTAGGCTATGGAGCAACTATTCTTGAACAAATTCCCCTGGTGTGTAATGGGAATCACTTACTTGCTTTCGGTAGCCGAAGTATGACCCAAGGAAGACCAGCGGAACCGAAATGCCAAACCACATGCACAGCAAAGCTAGCATTGTGGTAAATGGAATCTGCGGAGAAGCATACATTTATTAGAATAACGCTGGTCACAATATTTAATTTTTCAACATTCGAATAAAGATTACTCAAAGTGCTGAGAATTGTGTGTCTTTGACTGAGCAGACTATTTGTTGGAGAAGACTTCATCCGATATTTCGGTATTCATTTTTCATTCATTTTTTGATGCAGTTATTATATCTTTCTTATGTTTTCTTGATGCTATTACATAAAACATTAACATAAAAAATACTAAAATACGCATGAAGATTGATTTGTATATTTTAGGACCGATTGCTTTCTCCCTTGTCTTCGTTATTGCAAAGAGACAAAAGAAAGATAGAAACTTACTGCTCCTGAAGAATGCTTTGACCAGATGAAGAAATTGAGGAAGAAAATGGTCCCAGAAACAATGCCAGGGTACAATAGCGACGTCTGAAGAAGAAAACAAAACTCAGAGAAAGGAAACTTGAAAGAATATTATAGGAGATTCGAAATGTTGTTCCATAGGGTAGAAGAATAATAAGGAAGAAGGTGAGTACATCAAAATTTGACAGCCAAAAACCTTTTACAGGCTCCATTTTTGCACTAGTAACTAAACAAAAAGGATTTTTGAATCCAGAGAATGCCTGCAAAAGCTGAACAGCTAACGTACCAGCAAAGCACAGCTTTTCCAATGACCTCCTCTCAGTGTTTTGTACATTCTTCCGGAGTGGTATCCAGCAAACACACTGCAAGTTTTAAATGACAAGTTAGTAAGGTTAGTAGTAAGAATGGAGGAAGAGAACGCACGTAATCACTGCTGAAAACCAAAAAAATATCTAAAAAGTGTTCAGAAACGAAAAAGCGGGGGTTCGAGAGGGAGAAAACTATTTACCGTTTCAAAAATAATTTACAAGTTACTGCTGGTTAGTTTTGGGGATGCAAATGTGAAAAGAAGCATTGAAACAAATTTCTTGGAATTTTATCTATATTTGTGAAGATTTCTCGATCATAATGAATTTCTTAAAACTAGTATTATTTTTGTGGCAAAAAAGAATTCTTAGAAACAGTAAGCTGCTTTACATAATAGAAATGTTTCCTGGTTTATTGACAGCTAATGATGAAAATATTATGAAATGAAACAACAAACTACCACAATTATAGCTACGAAATGTCAAAAGTTGTAAATACAAAATCGGTCTTACCCCATAAAGACGTAAACAAAAAGAATTGCCGTTGTAAGGCTCCCTCTGCTTGCTGGAGAAAGCATTCCAAACATGGCGAAGACTGCGAATCAGAAAATGCAAAACGCTATCAATGCACCTATAGCAAAAGGCATTGATCTGCTTCTGTAAGGGAATCCTATTTCTCTTGAAGTAAAATCTAAGATCTATGCAACATCAACGTCTCCTGTTGCCTGAAATAGGTGCATATAATGTCAGTCGTTCTAGATGACTTTCCTTCCTGTTTAGCTTACAGATTCCTGTCAAATCACAAAAACACACAGTTGTTAATAATTAATGTTTGCAAGGCGAGGTTTTAAAACTTGCACAGGATTGCGATCCTTAAGGCGTAGCATCCTTCTAATGACTAAGGCACTTTACGCTTTAAGATTCATTTGGTAATACTGAGAAAACAAGACTGATTTAAACAAAATGAGACCCAATGACTGGCCAGATAGAATATGAACGCTTATATTTTAACATACCTTAAAATTCATTTTACGCTTAAAGGTTCGAAAAAAACATACAGAAACAACAAGACTAACTTTGGGAAATAAACTGAACATACAATAACATACTTAACATACAATAAAATTCATTCTACGCTTAAAGATTCTAAATAACATATATACTGAAACAGCAATACTTTGAAAATGAGCTGAAATTCAAACAAAACAAAGCCCAAAGAATAACCGGGTAGAATATGAACGCCAACATCGAGAATCTGAACGAGAATCAAAATTGTTGTAGTCCAGGAGACATACGTACCGAGTGTAACCAGCACCATGCCGAATATCTGGACACCAGAGCCAAGGAGTGCCGACAACAGCTTAGGCCATTGCGGGGGTCTGAACACGTCTCCATGGACAAGCTTCCAGCCGGTTTCCTCCGCAGTATCCTCCTGTTTGATTGGTTTGAAAAATTCTACAGTCCTCAAGGTGTTTATATAACAAGTGCAAAAATACTGAGCAAAAGGCAGTAGTAACAATTATAAGACACTTTTATTAGCAGAAAAGCAACCTATTGAATTGTACTTCAAAGTGTCCTCTTGTACCTATGTTAATTTGCGGAGCTAAGATATTTGTATTTAATTACAAAAGGTATCCAATTAGACATTTGTTTCCAAAGTAGACACTCTTCTGAGGATACATTTTTGAAAGCATTTCATTATTTTTCCATAAAAATGAGATAGAGGGCTAGAAAACGTCAGATACATAAAGGATCATAAAGGCTAGATATCCATAGAATGGGTGATCTTTATTAGAGATTAGAAAAAGGTCTTTTAAGTAAGACACGAAGAACAAAAACAATTTGGAAACAAGAGTTCTAGGCAGGACTCTAAGCAGACTGTGTTTACTGACCATGTCATCATCTTTGTTGTAATTAGCGATGTCACGTCGAAGAGTTCGGATCATAATCATCGCAATGATTCCTAGAAAGACAAGTCACCATAAATACAATGGGATCCACAGCCATAGCTTCGAGGGTTTTGTTCTAGCTTTTAACAAAGGTCGTCCTTGAAACCAGAGCAGAAAGCTTTCTTATTTTATAACATAACTTGTCATCTCTTTCCGATAAGGTCACACTGCACCCTAGATTATTAAAGTCTTACTTACACCCAAATCGTATCCAGATTACACACGAAACCACCATTTTGGTGAAAATAATGTGCATTTTGCTATTAAAATGTCATTTAAAGATTCCCTGCTTTCAAAAACATCAGAATCGGATCCGTTTAAAGGGTAACGACTGTTCAAGGGGGATTTTTCAGAGCCAAAAACATGTTTCCAATTGGCCTGTCTTCATCGTCTCTTTCTGGTTTGGGGGTGGTGAGCATGAACTAATCATATAATCACGGATCTGGATTCTAGTCTACGTCACAAGATACTATCATCGAGCGTTTAAGCATCAATGCGATCTTTGTTTCAAATCAACCATTCTTTCAAAAGGCCATATAATAGGCAGCCCAATTTCTTCCACTGTGCCTTGGTAACTTGAAAGACAACATACCCGACAGGAATAAAACAATAACCAGCGAGTTGATAATGGCGAACCAGTGAATCTGAACATCGTTCATAGACAGGTAGGTATCCCAACGAGACGCCCAAGCCAAGTCACTTTTCTAAAATAATAATCATAAGACCATTTATTGGCATTAATTTCATTAAAACATATAGTTAAATTTCAGTTAAATTTCAGCAGCAGTCTACTAGCCAAAAATGTACGACTTGTGTTTGACCTCCTTTCCTGATAGAAGAAAGCAAAACATAGTTCAAAGCAAAACAAAGCAAAACATGCCTCAGTAACTGCTCAAAGACACGATCAGATGATAAGAATACCAAAGGGCGTTTTCGTAATCCAACCGACCATGAAAAAACGAGAGCCTTAATTGATAATACCACTATGAATAAAACTTTATGTTTACGCGTGTTAGCACCATTTAGGTAAATCATATATTCGTTAATAATCACTAAGTGCCTTTTAGGTATAAGAGCCTTTCCTTGGAGCACTTCCAAAAGATACACAAAATGAATCTTGTTGGCTGTGACTCAAAGGGCAATATGCCGTTCATGGCTATAATAATGATGTCATTGACCATTGGCAACGGCGGGCAGGCCCAGGTTCTGTACACCATAGTGGTGAATGGGGTCCCAAATCGAGAATGGATACAGCAGACAGTAGGATGGCACCTCAGTGCAGGGGCTTGCTTTCTTTCCACAATACACCAAACTGTATTGGATATTGCCGAAACAGCATACAAAGATAAGAGACCTGTATATTCAACTTACCACCCAACCAACTTCGTAGGTGAAAAGTATCTCATTTTCCTCTAGAAATGAATTATGAATTTCTGTTTCAGTTTAATTACTATAAAATTGATACAGTAAATTAACAGTGGGGGAGCTCCCAACAGGCTCCTGTTCGAAAGTTTCCTGTTCCTCTTTCCTGTCTCCTCTTTACTTTAACATTAAATCTAACACAATTTTGGCCGCATCTTTATAACAATACAGTTTAATACCAATAGTGAAAAGCTTCGTAAAAACGGCATAGGTTGGAATATACATGAGCTATGAGCTATCTCTGGTAGCTGAATCTAAATCCAGGTTCTAGCTAGTCAGGAGAAGCAGAATTCTGAAAATACAAATTCTAAAAATGCTATTCACTGAACGTAGCCTTCATTAAAATATAGAAGATCAATTCAAGCGGACAAATATTTACCATTTTCCTTAATTTCGTAAGGAAGAATTCTTTCTTTGCCAATCTTGCATTGGTCGTCTTTAACAACTTCCACGCTACTTAAGCTCAAACTGGTTCAGAATAAAACAGACAATATAATCAAAAATTGCAAATGGTGAGTCAATAAAAATTTTTCATTAACTTCTTGGGTAACTATTGCTTCATACAACAGCATTAACATCCCTTTTGATTGTGACTTAAAAGTAATACGATAAGATTCGATGTATGTATCATATGCCTCTTCATACTTAAAAATAAAAATGCAGTTTGATTGTTAAGTGAATACATTGGTATCCTTATAAGGTTCAGAACTAGCCAATAGAACAAAAGGAGCCCCTTATTGGCTGCATTCTAACCAATCAAATCCATTTCTATTAAAAATAATGGTGAATAAAGGGAATGGAGAGACTATATCTTGATTGGCGACATTGATAAAAAATGGCGTTTGAGGTTTGCAGAAGAGTGAGGACACTCCACGAAAAAAGGCCATACCTTCTCATTTCAGCTTCAAATCCAACGACCATGTACTTTGAGCTAGGAAAGGAGTGGAGATTAAATTAGAAATTAGCGTTCCTTAGAATCTAGGCCAGTTAGAAGACACTATGCTTTGGAAACCTTTTAAGGCAGCAGGAGAGAATAAGAGCAAATTCTTTGAATAGAAGTATTTAAACTTACTCGCTGTTAATGTTATACTTCAGGTTAAACTTCATGTGATTGTTGATATATGCCTGAAGAAAAACACATAAAATCAAGTTAAATACAAATCTAGAGTTTGTTTAAATTCTAACTGTGACAATAGAAAATGTGCAGATAGATAGATAGATAGATAGATAGATAGATAGATAGATAGATAGATAGATAGATAGATAGATAGATAGATAGATAGATAGATAGATAGATAGATAGATAGATAGATAGATAAACTTTATTTACAGAGGATAAACCTGGTTAGCCTAATAACTAATCTTCCCCAGGGTCCTCTCTACTAACTACGCAATAAGAATATGATACAATTTTTTTAAGTGTCCTTTAAGTTTCTAAAGAGATAGTCTGTAATGCTTGGAAGAGGCAATCAGATATAAGTACTGATTTAAAAAACTTGCACAAACCTTTCCATTAGCGACGAAGCCGAGTTTAATTCCTTGTTCATACTGAACCTAAATAAATGTAAAAGACGTTTCGAATATGTAGATGGCAAATCATTTCAAACTATTGTTGAGAAAATAGGACCTGTTTTGGCAGAGGGCACAATCTAACAAAGATAGGTTATTAACTTGCTCTAACCCAAAAGTCATTGTAAAGTATGGCAGTTTACGCACGAGACAATGGTCATTGACCGTTAGGCCGGGCAGAAAATGTTCATGTCTCATTGCGAAACAGGCTTAAGGCTATTGCAGTGAAGAAAGGGTTGAGGCACCCCGGGCTGTAAAGTGTTTTTTCAATGCGGGGAACGCCAAGAAAAACGAAATTTAGATCTGCGGATAATGAATGTTCTGTGTGAAATTGTGCGCGGAAATTTGTAACAAACTTTCGAAGAGTTCTTCACTTTTTTTATTGCTTTCGGGAAAAAAAGAGCGAATTCCAAATCGCAACCGGATATTCGCGGGGAAGTGATGACACTGATAGATCTTCTGCGTGAATGATCCTGCAAATTCTTGCGCGCAGACCAAACTTTTCAATCTGGAAGGCACACATATCTCTCATATTTTGAGTTGGAGAGACAACTTAGGCACCATTTTCTCTTACCAGCGTTTTGACTGTATTTTGACTCATTAGAAAAACTCTATTCCATTAAATTGTCACTCCCAATAAAAAAGCCCATTCAAAAAGCTTCAATAACACCATAAAGACTTTTGGGTATTCATGCTAAAAAGTGTCAACTCACAGTGCTTAAATTTTAAGAAAAACTTACAAAAACGTAAACCACTATTAATGCTAACAATCTTGTTCCACCGGTTGATTTGTTCACGCCAATACCTGTTGCTAGGTGACAAACATATCTGAAGGTGGTTAACAAAATGTTTCATAGTGAAAGTTCTTTGTACTTAGAGACATACATCCTTCCGAAGAATTTTGAGTTCTTTCCAAGCTAAGATAGGCGAGAACAATCCAATATTTACTCAGAGAGTAAACATAAAATGTTCTGCTTAATAAAATGTTTAGGACCAACACTCACTTTGCCTGTATCCAGCATCCTAAATTTTGTTGCCACTGGTAGATTATCAGCAATCCTTGAATGAAAAATAAGATGGGGTAATTTTTCTGTTTCATGCAAGGGGTTTAAATCCTATGCATATACTGTTGAAATTTTTTGATTGATTGAGCAAACAAGTTCATCAAGCATCCAACCAAAACAGTACTCAGAATGTTAATCACTTGATTCATAACAGTACCTTTGCTAAATATGTAATTTTCAATATTATGAGTATTTTGATAAAGAAATCAAACAGAATTCTTGCTTCTATATACACAATTATCAGATGCTTCTATCAATGGGCACCACAAAAAGGACTGATTTATCGAAAATTTCAGCAATGCAAAACTATGCAGTAGTAAAAAAACATGATCAAATAATCAACACTAAATTATAAGAATTGTATTAAGCATGAAACCATCCTTTTCCATATATTATATAAGCATTTGCTTTGATACCACACATTTGAAAGAAGTATACTGATTTTAACAGAGTTAAACTCACATGTGAACTGTGTAATCATCTGTTATGAATTTGTGCATCAGTTTTGATTCCTCTTTGGATAGCTTCATTTTGGAACACACAGTGTGACATGTTTTGTTTACATCCATTTCAATCTACAACAATGATGCGTACCCTGACTTCAATCAAACCCTGGGGTAGAAATGCATCTAATGATGTCACAATGAGATATAACCTTTTAAAATTTATCAAGCATCACAAAAATCTTTTCATACCCCTAAAAATCAACTCCAAGAACGTCCAAGAAGATGAAAGGTGATATCAAACCTTGTATCCTGTATTAACTATCCTGTCACCTCGCAAGACTTCACCTAATTTAAGAAAGCAAGATGCATTTAGAAAAACAGCTTTGAAATCACAATTTACTAAGTAAGGGGCAAGTGAAAGGTACATTTAATACTTCTTTTGATAAACATTCTGATTTTAAAACAGTATGAATCCTCTCATTACATTATTCCCACTCAAGTTTGGTTCCTGATACCAATTCAATGCTATGACCATTCATATTTGATAATCAATAATAACAAGCAATGATATTGAATTAGAATGTAACACCTACAGTTGCTTAGACTTATGAGAATAAGAAAAAGTAAACACATTTTTCAACTGCAGCTTCAAAATGTGTCTTAAGAATGAATGAAAATGCCTTACAGTATTAACATGAGACCAAGCTTGGAAGTACATTTGCAAGAAAAAAAATTCATTTTTAAGAAAAAATGCAAGCAAACATACCTAGATTCTCAACACGGTATACAACACCTCCAGCTGGCTTGCAAAATGGCAATGCATAGTATTCAAATGGTAACTGGGTTTTGACACTGGTCAGACGAACAGCCTGCAAAGGAGACATCACCAAATAGCAAATTTAGGTTGAAGATTAAATTTAAAAACTCTATTCATAGTAGATATTGTCACCTGGAATTCATATCGCAATTAAATATCAAACTATAACTTTATTAATTAAAGACTGATTTACATGTAAACAGAACAAAATTCTGTGACCCTAATGGTTAGCATGAAGTACAGGTTTTGATACAATATATAAATAATCTGGGTTCCTAAACTTGAGTGAACAAGTAATAAATCCAATCCTGGAAATGGTAAAATAATAAATGAGTCATTGAGAGATTTAGAAAGAGGACAAATGAGATGTTAAAGAACACACTATGTTACAAAATGTATAATATGAAATATAGTCTGAATTATTTCAGTTCATATGTGACAAAACATTTCAAATATTGAAATAATGAAAAAACCTTTATTTCAACTGGCTGCTCCTTTGTGAATTCCTTTGGTGCAACACCAGGAAGGTAGAATGATTCGCTTGTGTTTATGGTGCAAAGTAAAATATATAAATATGGCAGTATAGCTAGTTGGAACATCATCTACAAGAAAAAGCAAATTTCATTCCAACAAACCAAATGCTACAATTGTCACTGCTTCAATGAGATCTGGGGTCGTTAGGTGGATGGCTTTTCTCTAAACTTGACACCATTCAAAAAGGGAAGGTCTTTTGACAATGTGTCATTTCAATAAATTCTCTTTATCTGAATGGATCTTTTTGAAAAAGTTCCAACTGTGTTGATGTCAGATTTCATTATCTTACTTATTGGCATTTAGTCCCATCGTTGAATAACCCAGTTTAAAAAATACTCCTAGTATTGGGAAGAATTTCAAAAAAGGTAACTCAAGTAAATTTAATTTGTCAACATGGAAAAGTTAGGACAAAATTTGCAAGAGAAGTACCATAGAGTTTGTATGTGACTTACTTAAAATACAAGACGTGAGAAAACAAGTTAAAACGGTAGTATACGTAAATGGTGTTGAATGTCAACACTTTGCCTGCATTTCAACATATATTTCTTCATCTACCTCGTAAGTTATACACCACATGGTGGAAGATACTACGCTTTCCACTTCTCCCTATTGCACCCTTCCCTTTACGATAGATAACAAGGCCACATTCGTTGCAGTACTACAAATGCACGGTTGCTTCGAAACAATCATTTGTTCAATTCCATGTACGAACTTTAGCAAAATCAAGTTATCCCACAGTTTGCACCATTTTCAAAAGTTCTATGTCGCAAGGCAAGGCTGGAAGCCTAAAATCTCATATCACCTTATGATTACATTATTTAATGTGGAAAAACAATCATTTAAACACGAGAAAATACCTTTACCTTCGATATGTGTTTCGCCATCTTGACAACTGTTCGGAGTAAAGTCAGAGATTGGAAAGGAGGCTGGAGCGTTACAACAAAAACATGTCTCCCTCTTGCCAACAAAAGAATAGCTCCCTCTTGCTTAGCATCAAGTTATTGAGCTTTCCCTAGCTTTCCCTGACTACTATTAATTAATTCATGATTGTCGAAACTACGTAAGGTTAAGGGAGATCTGCGCGGGCTTACTCTGGTGAAATGAGCTCTATGACATCATTTGACAACTGACATATTTCAAGATTATTAAAAGCTTCATGGAACACAAATTATTCATTGATGCAATATTTTGCTTCTTTAATCATTAACTACGCTCAGCTCGGCTATATTTAATCAAAATTTACTACGTTTGTGCTAAATGTATTATAAGATTTCACTATCACTTGCAATGAAATTTTGCGATTATTGTTATGAAATTTTTATGGTTTTCAAAGAGCTATAATCACAAATGATAGAGGGGCTTCCTTTGAAATTTCCACCAATGTCACTTTTCCATCATATCCATTTCAGTGTAGCCATGGAAAAGAATTTTTTTTTAAAAAGTCTCATATTTTTTGTAAACTGTTATGGATTCATAGTAGCTTTTAACTTAGGTGCAATTGTCTTTATTGTCTCATTGAATTTAAACAAAGCAATGCGATGCAACGGTTAAGTAAAACCCGCCAACAGTAATTGTGTGGTGAAGGCACATGTTTGATATTAATTTTGATATTTTGAGATTTTCGTGGAACATTACAATTGCGTCACAAAACATTACAGCAAAAACAGGCCTGCAGGAGGCGTATTTTCCAACTCATTTGTAAAAAAATCGAGGTACAAGAAGGGTTTAACTGCAACAAAAAAATCATAAATTCTCTCTTCGGCCTGTATATAGTATATGTCCAACTAATTCGATTGATTTTAACAAATATAACTAAGACTTCCAGATGGATACCGAAAGTAATATGCAATGATAATTCTAAATTACAAAAATTAGCATCATTCAATTCTTTGCGTGTACTATTCAGACAATTATCAACAAAAATCAAACAGCCTTTCATGAACTGAATCCCTCTCGCTTTTACAAACAGAAAATAAAGGAAGGGCATAGAGAGGGGTGGGTGGTAACAGAAATCGCAAACCCAATATTGCCATTTTAGAACGTCTATAAAGAGGAAGAATCTATTCTAGGTAAAATATGAACTGGGGTATTTTAAGAGAAATGACAGGCATATATAGTATGTAAGTACTTAACAGCAAAGACAACAGGAACTCAGTCTTCGCTACTTAGAGAAATTCCAGTTCATCATGACAAGGTGGAGGCAACGAGCGTTTTGTTTACACATTTAACAAATAATTGCATCACATAATAATAGAATTGAATTTCACAGTCCATAAAAGTGTCACATCTATTGCTGTAGCCTTTTAAAACTCATTCTATTGCCATACCGATCTTTCAAACCGCGATGATAAAATATGAGAAATAAAACACGGTTTGATATAAAAGGTACAACCCTTATAATTTTGTCGTCACAATACTTGAAAATATACACGTATTGCGATCAGGTATTCATTAATTTCTGTTCTGACATATAATTATTACATGATATCATTATCTTTTTTCAACATTCCATTTCTCATATTATTGGTTCACCAAAAACCAGATTAGTTAGATGCGAAGCATTTAGAAACCTAAATCCCCAGCCACACGGTGCCAAATCATAGAGTAATCATGCGATAAAAGGTTTAGGCCCAAGATCCTAGTCAATTGTTTCCTACGGTAATGAAATACTTTAGGGTTGAATAAGTTTTGGAATATTGGTGTTTTTGTCACATGATTACCAATAATATTATGATGTTTTGCAATACTGCCGCTGATTTGCATTTCAACTTTATTCCAAGAGGAAAAGTAGGCAACCAAAAATACATTTGCTGCGGTGGTAAGTTTCCTTCGATGGAGCTTGTTTAATAGTAATGGTTTACCCATTACAAGATCGATGCTTGTAAGATGCATGTAACCGACACGAAATGCCACGTTAATCTTATATCCTGGTATGCCTGTTTGCGCAAAACCAAACCAAAACAATTCAAGCAACGTCCTAGGAAAAGCTTGTGGTCTTCATCGAAGAACCCTTCCCCCGTTCCCCTCTATATCCCCCTGGGTGCTGGTTGCTGTACATGTAACTACCACCATCTATTTCCGGGTGTTAACTTAACTTCAAGCTTTGAACATTAAAGCCATCCCCGCAATGTCGACACACAAGGTCAAGTAACTTCTGCTTTTTCTGAAATGCTCTTGACGTTTCAAGTTCGTAAATTGTGCATAAATTACAAACGACATCTTCGTGAAGCTTGGTCTTCGGTGATTTCCAGATCAATGTTTCCAACAGCGTACTGGCCTGAATGTTAGACATTATAAGAAATTAAAATTGTTAGACTGTTAGAAATCGTGAGTTCAAGCTCATCGGCTATCAAAACATTTAGGCGAAATGATTAACATTTATCTTTCAATACAAGACATGATTCTGAAGCATTCTAGATCATCTCATATCTAAACTCATACCATTTCAAAGGTGTTAAATTCAAACAAACACACAAAGTAACACTTTGATAAATGTAGATAGAAATAAATCAAAGCCCACACTATGAAATGTTTACTTTCCTACATATAAACCAATACAATCGGATATTCATCTTACAAATAACGAGTAATTTACGATCCACAATTTAAAACTAATAATTAATTATGAATGACTTACTTCTTTGACTTTTCCTTGAAACAAAAGCGCCACCGCAGCATTGTTGTAAGCCTTAGGGAGAATTGCGTTGTTGAGGTAACGTAAACAACAGCAGCAACAGAAGCAAAATTACGTAATGTACAGTAATACTTTGGTTATCTAAACCTAATTACAATGCACACACAAACGAAAGATATAATAGGGTATATCAATTCATATACATGGCATCAAGTCCGTTTCAGTCCTGTCTTTTCGCGTATCATAGAAAGACTTCCTGAAGTGAAAACACCCCATAGGGATCAAGGCTTGCAAACCACTGGAGTGCTACCAACCAACGCAGCCACAATCCCATCCCCCCTCCCCTCCCTCCTAGAGTATTGAAGTTTGGGACGTCTGATATAAGACACAACATGCATCTAACAGTCCCATGCACTATATATACAGATAAAGCACTTGCGAAAATATAAGCCCCGTTAAAAGAACAAAATTGAATATATGTGAATTTTCACGCTCTGCGGTAGAGTAGTTCTTTAGTGAAGAAGGGATCAATTTAAAAGTATCGAAATTTTACAGTGGCTAATGGACACGAAGAGAAAGCTGTATGTTGCTTTGTCTGTTACTCTATAGGAGATTTCATGACACTCTGTTGACATACCGATGAGTTGTCGGGATCCAGCTTCGTTACTGACCGAAAATTTTCAAAGGCCTCGCTGTACTTTCCTTCAGCTAGTGCAACGAATCCTCTGGAATGTGATTAAACGCAAAGCATGAGCCATTTATTCTTAGCAAAGCGGCATTAAAAGGACTGAACTAAACTTGCATTGTTTCAAACCTAAAAAGTATCAAATGAAAAGCATAAAAATTTTTCCATAGCTTCGGTGCGAAATGAAAAATCTAGGAAAAAAACCAAATTCCAGCTGGATAATGGACTACAAAGGAACTAGGTTTCTCATCACCTGTTCATGACAGTAATGCTCAATGTCTTTGGGTCACCAAGAGATATTTGCTCAACCTTCTTAAAGTACTTCTGTGCAAGCGAAATATCACCAAGCTAAAAAGACAACAAGTTAGGCATAACGTAAAGTGGAAAGAGACTTGGGTAACTTGATAGCTTGAAAAATTGACAGCAGTATATTGGTGATTTGATGCTGGTATTAAGTACGAAACATCGGATAATAATTTAAACTGTCCTGTTTTTAACACTGCAATCCAGTACAGCTCTGTTTTCATCGTATTGAGCACTATTGTGACAGATTGCAAGAAATACGTACCATAAAGCATGGAAGTCGAAACATTGGAAGAGTTTTCTCTGAGTATGATGAATTTGAAATATGATCATATACCTTATGATGTTAGGTATATGGAAGATCAGTATATATTCAAGCATATTTATGACGTTAGTGCTTTGTCTGTGCCCAGTCATTAATTGCACAATACTTGTACACCTAGTCGCAGTTGTCCAATGCCAGTGGAGTTGCTAGGGGTGGGGATGGTGGACTCATTTGATTCGCGTCTTGTGGTTGCATATCACTTGCTAGATGTTATTCGATTCATGATGTTGCGATCGAAGATTTTGCTGAGCTTATAATGGGTATTGATCTGTGATAGGTACTTGTGCTTAAATCTTTCCACATTGGGTATTGTTCCATCAGATAAAAAGCAGCAGATATAATGCATTAACGTTTGTACGTACTTGCAGATGTAGTCTTCCAACTCCAGACAAAATTGATGGCCTCGTTTCGGGTTTTTTCTTGATTATCTCTGTGAATATCTTCATCGCAAGAGTGTACTCCTTAAAAGTCACAAAAAAAGTTGTAAGTGAGACACTTTCTTGAGCATTAATTAAAATGTGACAAGCAATAAACAAAAATGATAATAATAGTAAATAATAAAGACAAAAACTGGAAGGAGGGCTCAGAAAGTATATGCAGATACTGGGCTTTAAAGTATTTAGTACGTATTACGTTTTTAGGTGTCACTTCTGCTGCTGTTGTTGTCAAATGGTACAGTTTGGAATATTGAAATACCCAGTATTAAAGTATTGTATTGAAAGTATTGGACTACCCAAAGCTGCATGGGACTTGATTGTTTAAATTGCCTAAGACTTTACTCGTAATTTTAGGCAAGAAGTCGCAAGTGTATAACAGTTTTGGCTTGTCTAAGTAACACGAGTAGAATGTTTACATAGATATAAGTCACGTGACCCACCTTGATCCCAATGAGACAGTTTCCAATCGCGTATAAAATCCTGGTTTCCCTTCCTTGCCACAGCTCAGTAGCACCTGGAAGGGAGCAAAAACAACAACATTGATTGTTGGAATAACAAACTACGTAGCAAGAGAGCCGTACATATACTACGACGCTAAAGGGAACATGAAGGGTATATTCCGTATCCTGCTGCATAACATTACGTCATCAGTATCCGGAAGCTCCAATGGACACAAGAGCAGAATTGACTACTTCAATGATGGCAAGAATGTTTCATACAACAACAACAGTGACTGGAATGTTCAATATCGTTAAAACAGTAAAAGCAGAACACTACAAACTCTAAAAAACTCTATCTTATCTGAAAATTCTGAAAAAAGTGCTGCGTATCCAAAATAAGGTTTTTCCTCAAATTCGGAACGAAAAAAAAATGAAGATTATCTTGCCCGGAAAAGTGATTTTTAATTATTGACAATGCGAAGTTCGCGAATTCATTTAAATCTAAGATTATCAACTGCCATCTTGATCAGCACCAGTGTTAGTATAAACAAAAAATAAAAGACAAAGGAAATATGTTTAGGAGAACCAACCGAGCAAGGTATTTTCTGCTAGTTCTATTTTTTCACCCACTTCAGAAAGGCCATGTCCCAGGTTCTTCAAAACCTTCCGTACCGTATTTAGCAGTCGATAAAGTCGATCTAAAGACTCCTGCGGCCTTCCATTGTGCTGTGGCAACTCCGCATGAATTATTCGCAAAGAGAATGGAACCATGCTTCCTAGAAGAAATGATAAACAAAGACATATACTAGAAAATAGAGATTGTACGAGAGAATCGAAACCAAACTCTGAAGTTGAACAAACACGGATGGGCATGGTATTTGGCAAATTGCACCGTTTACTTTAATGCATTGAATGTCCTACTGAAAATAAAGTTTACTAAATAAATATTTAAAAATGTAAAAAATGAACATAATATGATCATTATTGTTATTATTAAATGTTCTACCCATGTATTCAAACTACACTTACATTACCACTTTTCTATCATAGAACTATACTTCTTACGTTGCTATACTGCAAAAGCAGATTAATAACTCAAGTGTGTGTAATCTATTTGTAAAATTAAATGACGAAGAGATCTAGACTCAACCGACTGGCATTACCTTTTAAGTTGGGGTAGATTGTCGGGTAATATTGATAGTAAAGATCTGGGTTGTCGAAGTCACCGAAAGCATTCAACTCTGCCTCAGCACTGCTGAACGACTTGAGCTTGAAAAGGAGAGCGATGCGAACGAACCAGACCTGCAAAGTAAAAGAAGATCAACGATTCATACTGAAGACAAACTGCAAAGAAAAAGAAGATCAACGATTCATACTGAACACTAACTGCAAAGGAAAAGAAGATCAACGATTCATACTGAACACTAACTGCAAAGAAAAAGAAGATCAACGATTCATACTGAACACTAACTGCAAAGAAAAAGAAGATCAACGATTCATACTGAACACTAACTGCAAAGAAAAAGAAGATCAACTATTCACACTGAAGACTAACTGCAAAGAAAAAGAAGATCAACGATTCATACTGAATACTAACTGCAAAGAAAAGAAGATCAACGATTCATACTGAACACTAACTGCAAAGGAAAAGAAGATCAACGATTCATACTGAACACTAACTGCAAAGAAAAAGAAGATAAATGATTCATACTGAACACTAACTGCAAAGAAAAGAAGATCAACGATTCATACTGAACACTAACTGCAAAGGAAAAGAAGATCAACGATTCATACTGAACACTAACTGCAAAGAAAAAGAAGATCAATGATTCATACTGAACACTAACTGCAAAGAAAAAGAAGATCAACGATTCATACTGAACACTAACTGCAAAGAAAAAGAAGATCAGCGATTCATACTGAACACTAACTGCAAAGAAAAAGAAGATCAACGATTCATACTGAACACTAACTGCAAAGAAAAAGAAGATCAACGATTCATACTGAATACTAACTGCAAAGAAAAGAAGATCAACGATTCATACTGAACACTAACTGCAAAGAAAAAGAAGATCAGCGATTCATACTGAATACTAACTGCAAAGAAAAGAAGATCAACGATTCATACTGAATACTAACTGCAAAGAAAAAGAAGATCAACGATTCATACTGAACACTAACTGCAAAGAAAAAGAAGATCAACGATTCATACTGAACACCCACTGCAAAGAAAAAGAAGATCAACGATTCATACTGAATACTCACTACCAAGAGACTTAAATGGCTTTCATCCATAATCGCAGGTATATAGAGAAATTACATGATGACTTCAGAAATCCAGCTTAAACGTGTAGCTTGGTACGATAGTACGAAGTCAGTAATGTATCTGATAAAGCCAAGCAAATCTTTTGTCCTTTGCAAATGCCTTATAAAGGAATGAACAGGCATTTCTTAACTACTTATTAGGGTACACATACACCGGTTTACCTGCAGTAACTTTGGAGTGTGGTTAAATGGGCCAGTAGGTGATCCACTGCTGACGCCTTGACCATGTGCCGTGAGGTACTTAGAGGTCCAGTCCACTGCACCACGCCAGCATTGGGCGGCCTACACAGACGAGTTACATTGCTATCAGATCATTTCACGCAGCATCCATACAGAAAACGCGAGGGAACAGATAACAGAACTTGAATCATTTGAAGCTTTGATACATAAAAAACAGTGAGCAGAAGCATAGACAAACAACTTATGTTTGAGGAATTCAACTTGAAGTATGTGTGATTACTAAAGACCTTCGACACTTAAAATAGGCCCTGGTTGAAAGCAAATACGATCGCGTTCATGAATTCACCGGTGTGGCTTGTGCAAAGAAAAATATTAAAACTATGAGAGATATGAGGGAAATTAACCTTTGACTCGACAAAAAACAAAGAGGATATAGAAATGCTATAACAAAGATAGAAAAACGGTGGCCTTCTCTAAGAGAAATTGAAGCCACTTCCAGCTAACCCTACCCTTGACTGATCACAGTAAAGGATACGAACAGCAACTCTTAACTTTCTGACATAAGAAAGTTTCTATGGAGAAATACGAAGAAAATGATTCATAGCTGACCAAAAGGCTCTTTAGGCCAGCATCATTCATAGTGACGCCATCGGCTGTTGGTACAGGGCGCTTAGCAGCCTCCTGATCACCCAGAAACTTGGAAGCGAGGTCTTTGACTGGGTCGCCCTAATAGATGATTAATGTGCGATAAGTGAATGTTGAAAAGATTCATAACGAGGGGGGGGGGGTGGATTTGAGGAAATGGCCTAAAAGCTTATAAAATGTTATAACAAGGTTTTAAAAACAACCAAAACATATGGACAGTGCTTTTTCAAGTAGTGGACAGGAATCACCTCGGAACACATCATAGAGGAAGGGAATCGCCTCTGGGTACGTCATATAGGAAGGGAATCACATCTAAACACGTCATAGTGGAAGGGAATCACATCTGAACACGAAAAATAAGGAGATATGCTATTTTGCGGGGTTCAGCAAGTGAAATGATAATCTTGAGCAAGCGCAATGCATACGAAATGAATAGATACACACCAAAGAGGAATCTAGAAGAACAGACGGACACGTCAGCTGAGCATTTTCGACTGAATTTCCTCGATTAACAGCCTCGATCAGACGCTTAGTTTCAGCTGACGGTAACCAGGCAGCGAGCCTCGCTTCCGACAGAGTGCTTTTCGTGTCTTCCAAAGATGGCGACTTGTCGAACTCTCTCATCTCTGCTAATTGGCGGAGGGTTGGTTTCCCGATGGTGTGGTCGCTTGGCGTCAGGTCAACGTTAGTCAACTCGGTATCTTGCAGGGTAAGCGTAGACGGCCTCTGCTCGGTGCTTTTCTCAATGCTTGGCTCAGGGATTTCCACAAAACTGGCCTCACTTTGTAGAATAGAGCCCTGTTCTGTCGGAGCATCTGCGTATGGCGTACCTGAAGCGGTAGGTAGTTCGGTATTTTCAGCCGGATCAACACTTGAAGTCGCATTTGATGGCGTCTCCAAAAGCACTTCAGTTGGCTCTGCCGCAACATGATCAGGTGACCCGCTCAGTCCCGGTTCAACTTCCGTCCCGGGCTGCAATACATCCAAAGCGTCATTCAGAAGTTCCTCTCCGATTCCAACCTGATTCTTTGCCGGACCCAAAGGATCTTTCAATGGATGCCACGGACTCCTTGCTCCATGAGTCTCCGGTCGGTTTTCAATATCCAACTCCAATTCAAGTCCTAACACGGATCGATCTGAATTGTCCCCTTCATTATTCAACGTTCTTCTCTCATCGCCCTCTTCAGATTTGGGCTCTTTAGCGTCACTTTCCCGGACATCCAACATCAAATCTTCCGTCCGGACTTCAGAAGTCGCTCCCTCTTCCAAGACATGGCTCGGTTGGCCTTCTGCTTCGCTCTCAGCATCAAGGGAACTGAGATCCCCAGTCGACTGGCCCAAACTGACTAGAGACATCTCACTGCTCCTAGATGCCAATCTCTCTTCAGACAGCAACAGCTGACTAGGCGCTGTCTTATCTTGATACGCCTAAAAACATGGTCGAAATTGAGGATTTTCTTTTACGGCTTAAAACATTGCAAAGCAAGATAAGCATGACCGCAAATATAGATAAACACTAAGCTGCTAAACAGCATACAGCATATCGAGTAAGAATCCACCATATTTGTGGCAAACCTAAACACAAAACCACTCAGGTTTGAACATCCCCGATGTACGGAAAAGGTGGCCTAGGCTACAATTAGGACACGCAAGGATAAGTGTGGCTGAGAAACAACAGTGTAGAGTGTTTATCTCACCTTGTGTTGGTGCTTCAGAAATATTTCCTGCGACAGCTCTGGAAGATTCGAAACAGCCTCGAATTCACTTGCCTCGGTATCAGCTGGTTTGATACTTGGGAGCGAAACTGGGTTGCCTTCTGGCGGCTCACTTTCTGTAAGCACCGGAGGAGCTGGTGGCGCACTTAAGCTGTCGAAAAAGCTCTGTCCTTCAGTATCTTTTGAAGTAAGAGCCTGGCTGCTAAACAGTTCACTCAAACTTTTCTTTCCCTCCTCCTTCATCAGCGGTGGCACATCATCTGAAGGGGTTGCGATCATTTCGTAATGCGAAGCTGCCTCTGTGATGATAAACAACAGAATAAATGCACAACGAAAGGAGAAAGATCAAATAAAAACACATGATAGTAAACATAAACATCTCAAAAGCAAAATTAAAGACTAGAGAGAGCAATGGAAAAGGTAAATGGATGCGTGCGAGCCTTAAAAAGTCTTAACGTGACTATATTAGAAAATGTTGCCTGCCATTTAATGTGAAATGATACAACAGAAAACGCTTCGAATTGCAGCAAATATTCAAGAAGCCATGAGCAAGGTTGTTCCATGCAAAGACAACATTTCATGAACATTCTTCTTCCTAATCATTAACAAATTCTATACCTACAAGAAGCTGCTTTTGAAGACAGAAAAGATTTTCTAAACTTTCAGGAGATGAATGAGAAAATTTAAGCTCACCTGCTGGCCTAGGGCAAGATATAAAAAAGATGCTGTTTATTAGTTTTGGATTCTTGTGTACCCAGTGCTCGAATTCCTGGAATCAACAAACCAATATCAAACTAAATGCTGTGACTTAGTTTTGATGAAGATATTAAATATTAACTATACTAGAGACTTTTAAACAACTTCTTAACTTGAAAAAAACAAAACAAAAACAACTGATTTATACCTCCAACTCAAGTTTGCCATTCTTTGATGTGTCACACTTATCAAATGCATCTTTCACAATCCTAAAATTGAGTCACATTGAACCTTTTCAAAGCTTAATATAAGTGTCAGTCAAAGGCAGGATAAATTAAAAACTTCTATTACACACTGGTGATTGCACTATCCAGTATATCTCCTTCTCATCTTAAGCCTGCAAATTTCGGAAACTAAAAATCAACATGACTTTACACAAGTTATCTGGGACTGGTTGAAATGAATTACAAAACAACTTTGGCTAGCATGTAACCTTCCTTTCAGAAACGTAAAATTATCAAACAATGTCTTAACTCAATAACAATACCAAAGGCTAGTACTTTACATATTTCAATTTACAAGCTGGCTTGCTAGTCTTTGAAAATAGAATAAATAATCAAAGCATGCAACTCACTTGGCAACAGTAACATTAATCTTTAGTTCTCTTTCAACTGTTCCCTTGCCTTCATCTTTGATGATTCCTGCCAACACCCCATGTGCAGATTGCAATGAGCTAATGAGCACAGTTGTTAACTCTTCTTCACTGATTCCTTCACTACCATCCTAAATGGGTACATTTGATGAAAGTGTTAGCTCAATCCCATGTATCAAAACAACTCAGATATTGTGATACAAGAAGGTGTCATTTTATGCCAAATAAAAAACTGCAGAAGGTAAAAACTGTAGTGCAAAATAGAGACAATTAAAAGTTAATTAGCATGGAAACTTCTGCAGACAGAATTACTGCAAACTGTTAGCTCCTTGTGACAAACGTCAAGGAAAAAACGAGCTCTTCTAACTGCAAAACTTATGAAAAGTAAATAGCACATTGGTGGGAAGGGTCGTTCAACTTTGGTGAAAACACAAAGATATATTCTACTGATTCTCGTATATGATATATTTATAAGACTTAAGCTCACCAAATCAAAAATTTTGAAAAGCAATCTGCATTTGTCCTTAACATTGCCATGAAGACAGAGAGCCACTCCAGCAAGGAATTCATTCAAATCAACCACTTCATTCTGTTGACAAAAAAGAATGAAGCAATTCGTATCAACAATCAAAATAATCGTCAAAACTTTGCAATAAATCTTGGAAATGACACAGCCATCACAAGTCAATATACATTTTTAAGTTTCCTGATATAAACATTTTCTACCATAACAAGCAAAATTTTCCGCAATGAATTAGATTTGAAAGAAGTGTCATCATTAAAAAACAGCCCCCATCCCAACATGACTTGAAATCAAGAATTTGCTAACCACCATAAGGTTTACTTAGTGAATGGAGTTTTTTATACAAATTTTACAAATGTGTGGTTGAGCTTTGAGACCAGAAAATCTTTGCATATGTCAGCCATCAAGCAGACAGAAAATCAAAAATTTCTCCCAAAAAATTTTAGAAGCAGTAACAAACCTGATCTCTATCAAAGGCAGCAAATAACTGTTCACCAAGAAAATCTGGCAGACCAAACTTTTCTGCAAAATTGTCCCTGTCAAGCCAGGTTGGCCGTTTAATAAGTCTCTTTCCATCACTACCTTGGTATGAAAGTTCCCTGCAAAAAACAGAATTCATTGCAGTCATTGTTGGTTAATTTTTCATAATTTCAGAGAGTAGTAAAGAAATGAATTGAAAACTGACTTCAATCTTAACAGTCATTGAAAGATATTTAACCAATAATTATGTGTCTACCCATTATCTTGAAAATAACACCTTTGCAGTCAGAATTATTACCTGAAAACATTTTCAATTTGAATAATCTCAATCTCGCTGAGCTTGTGGATAACAGCTGCGAGTCTTGCCTCTTCTTCTTTTGAATTCCCAATGCCCATTTTCAAACTATAAAAACACAATATATGTTAAATCGTAATGCAAAAGCATGAATATTAGTATGTATGAATAACATTATACATTATACATTTCTATTAGTAATAAATAAAATTCCTGATGACATACAAGCATATATGTAGGTAGTTTATCATGGTTTGTACATGAATGCAGGTTTGTATACTTTATATAATAGTACGACGAATTCAAAGCCATAGAAAGATGTCACCAAAAAACGCCATGGTGCAATTATGTGCTAGAATAGCTGCAGCAATTTTGGAACTTTAGAGTGATTCTTCAAAATAAATTTTGCCTACGAAAGTTTTCGAATGCATGCGGAACTCTAGGTTTTGAAATATTCAACCTTAAGCCTGCTTATTTTGTATGTCAACTCCTGTTTTAACTAAGGAAATTTACAGACTAGCGTAAACCCACAATCATATAATGGTAAAATCAATAAGAATATCATCATTTCCATCGATCTTTTTGTCAAAAATAAATATACGCACTTCTGGAGAGAAAATTAGGTCTCAACGAGTCAAATGTGCACATGAAACGTTACTCTATCACTGTAAAATGACAAATTCAACTAATAATATCAAATCTGAAGTTATTTATCATAAATTTACCCTGGCAATCTCCTTGCCCTTGTATTTTTCCGATCAATACTTAGGCCACTGTAAGGTTCAGATCAGTTTCAGAACAACAACAACAAGCAGCAACAACAACACTGAAATGAGGATTTCACCCGATTTCTTTTAAATTTTGACTTATCATTTTGGGGTTAACAATACTTGTTATCAATAAAAGTTAGCAATGAAAGTTCACAATAAAAGCATAGAAGCATAAAATAACGATACATTTTAAACATAGTACTAGTCGCCTTGAAAAAATATCGCTTCTGTTCTTCTTTCTACGGCATCAAATATTTAGTGAACTATCACATTTATGTATTAACTGTGTGTCAAATGCTTTTTTAATTTGATAATCTCCTATGCAAATTTTTCGCGATGCCACAGAGTTTTCATAGTATTTGTACCCAGTGGAACGTCCTTGTAGTGTCGTTAAGTGAATTTTCTACGTATTGCATCCAATAAATTTGCATCGTAAAATTTTATCCGGTTGCAAAAAGTCTCCCTACACTGGCATGTTTGACTAAGAAAGAACTACATAACACATTGCTATCCTTCAAAGCGCACAATAATAAAAACCGGAACATATTTACAATATGCAGGTGGTTCTCGCGTGGTATATGGAAGTTTCGACGACAACTTGAAATTATTAACAGAATATAAGCCGGAACAGTACGGATAAGTCAACGGTATCATTGGTGAAGTCACAATGAATTAAAATGAAAAATATCTTTCCGACTAGCTTGGCTACGCTGGGAATCCTTGTTCTTCGATACACAAATGCTTTATAACTCAGCCTTCGAAGTTCATAATCTGCAGATGTTTGTCTTATTTCCATTCCATGAATGTTTACTTATACCTTCTCTGTAAGTTTTATTAAGTGGAAATTAAAGGTTAAAGAACATAAAATATCAACTTTTACTGCAATACAGGGCCTCCAACGACAAGGAAAGTCTCTTGCCATTTTAGAAATACATCACAAAATTCTTGTTAAAATTATTGAATGGAGCAATAGGATAAATGATAGAAAGAAAAAGATATTTTTCTGAAAAATCTGTCACTTATTTGAAGCATTCAAGCGATGAACAATCTGATTAAGTCTGTTATGTATTTTGCTACTTTACAAATCAATCTGACAACTAAAAAACTGATAAAATCAGACACGAGAATTGTCAGTCAAACCCTGTACCTAAAATAGTCCCCCAACACCATTGTTAATTCCCCAGGCTGATTCCGCGGAAGTTAATTGGTCATTTGACTTGAAATTAATAATGAACATGACTCCGTTTTCTGCGTCCAAGGTTTTCAGGCAGTTTCACTGGTATTCCGTTTACAATGACCGAGGCTCCTTTTCCTGCATCTGGGACTGGGTTGGACCGAGCGGTGATTGATGGGACACAGTCTCGTTTGCCTGGCGGACAGTCAGGTTTCGCGTCTTTGCCATCGAGGCTGATTTTGACGTCAGATTGCACGTTTGCATCTAGAGCGAAGGACACGAGATGTAGGAGACTGATGCGAATACACAAGAATAGAAACAATAGACAAATAGGTGAAATTGCTCTAAACGAAAATTTTTTAATAGGAGTAGGTTGCTAAAGTGAAGGCGGTCAGTAGTAGACTTGAACAGCATCAAAGTTTACTGAAAGCTTAAACAGTGAATCATAATGCATCTAGGCCAAGGGGTCTCCAAAGAGGAGGCTTGGTCTAAAAAGTTAGGCTATATTGAAAGGGGAACTCACTTCCTTTCTTGCCGTCTGGCACTGCAGCTGTGGCTGGTGCTGGTGGTGGGGCGGGACAAGCTGGCGGGGAGCACGGTGGCGGTGGTGGTGGGGGAGGGCAAGGTGGCGCCGGGCAGGCTGGCGGTGGTGGTGGAGGGGCTGGTGGAGAAGAAGGTGAGGGAGCTGGTTGGGGTGATGGTTTTGATTCGGGCACAGGACCAGATCCTCCAGCCCCACCGCCAAACCCTCCACCACCGCCGGCACCGCCACCCGCACCACCGCCAAATCCACCGCCGCCACCACCTCCGCCACCACCGACGACTCTGGGTGGCGTGATGTCGTTGGACTTGAGAGAAGGCTTCGACTGCGCCAACGCAGTGACAACGTTTAGTGTTATGCTTGCCAACATGGTAGTGTTCTGAGAAAACGAACAAAGAATTTGAAGCGAAGACACATGCGACATTAATGCTCTAACTATATATATTGCAAACAAATATGAAAAGCAAAACCAATCATAGGATGATATAGTTTCACCCGAGGACTACGCGCGGGAATTTAAGGGTTTGCTCTGAGCCAGAGGCTTGGAAGCAGGAGCCTGGTGTTGTCATAGCAGTTGTCAGACTTTAAACACTGAAAGTTAATAACATTAAAATTCAAAATCTCAACTATAACGCTCTTTTTACAATGATTACACTTATTCAAGAGCACAACGCTCCAATTCATCGAAGATAGGGCAAAAGGACTTACAATAACACACTCCTTCTCTATTTTGTCAAGTCGCTGTTGAATGGCACTGATTGTATCTGGATTGCAACCTTTCTAAAACGTAAACATGTTTCCATAGTGTTAACAAACAAAATTCATCTGCTTGTAATTTTTCATATACCCAGTTGAATAAAATCCCCAGTCTATTATGCATAAAAATCTATTCTCATATACCCAGTTGAGTTCCCATAGAACTTTCAATGTTGCATTCCGCTTATAAAAGATTCAAGAACTGACGAACTAAGGAGATTTTGCCGTGATAGAACTTTATTCCAGTGGTTCATATCTCGAAGCAGGATTTCTCAGATTGACATTTTCAGCAGATGATGATTTTTAAAAATTCTTAGTCCCTTAAAACTTTGCCTTAAATTGTAAAACGAAGTCTCCATAACTATTTTGTGTCATCTATGTTATTCTTGAAACGCCTCGTACAATGCTTATTTCTGAAATACCCAGTTTTTTTTAACACGCTCATATTGCATAGAAAAACATTCTATAGTGTTTGGTATCGTCCTAATACAATTATACTCACAACTGTTGGCAGTTTAATTGGATTGCAAGCATCACCAGTGTCGCCCTTGGGACCCTGTAAATTTATAAATGAATCGACTGTAAGTGAATCGCTCAAAACTGATTTGTAAATGGCCTAACAAAATAGGCTGGAAGCTCCATTAAATGACTTTGCAAAGAGATAGCAAAGATTGCTATCTTGATTAATATTTCGATAATGGTTAATATTAAACAAGAAGATAATCGTAAACAAAACTGTGCATAATAAGAATGATAACATGAAATAAAACTGTACCGGTGGTCCCTGTGGCCCTGGAGGTCCTGCATCACCGGCTGGTCCCTACGGAGATGAACAAACAGCTAGAGAGACATGACTTAAAAAGGTGTACCAAGTTAACCTCAGCGTTCATTTCTCTGAGGGGTATTTGTAGAAAATTTGGCAGCATAAAGCCACTTATGTCCTAGGAATATTTTAAATGCGAAATACGAAATATCGATTGACATCACATGACATATGGGCCCCTTGATACCCTATGATTTATAACTAACTAACTAATAACTAATGGTAAAATGCGACCTATTTTCCTTTATAATTTAGACTTCTACAGAAGCAAGAGTCGTTGGCAAAGCGTTTCATAATGCACAGAAACAAAACATTGAAATTTGAAACGATTAATTCGCACCGTCGGTCCATCTTTTCCTTTCTTGCCGTCCTTGCCTTTCAAGTTCAGTGTCAGCAGATCCTGCAAGCGAAGACAGGATTCCAAATTTCTAACAACAATAATCGAGAAAAGCAACAACAACATCAACAACAACCACAACAACATATTCAGACTAACAACTGGAGCTGCGAATACAGGTCTTCTGAAATGTAGCTATCCAAGGACCTTATTAGCAAATATACATGCTTCATAGCCAGAAATTCTCAGGAGTTTGTCGAGAATCAGAAAAGAAACTGGACTAGTTCAAAAGAATTTAAGACTCAACCAAACATTCACTTGTCTACTCCTAAGCCAGATGGGAAAGTTGAGAAATAAGGAATTAAGCTATCATAAGAAATAACAAATAATAGCAATCATCGGATGATGCTATGATGCTACAGAACCTTGCAATGGCCTTGAAAAAGTAAAAAACTTTCAAAAATGCTCCAAAAAGTTGTTGTATTCAACTTGATCATTAGAAAGCTTTGCAAATTATTCAAGCAAAAGTCTACTCTTAGTGGCGAGGTGGTATTATGCATATCGTGGATACTATGTGGTTACCCACCGGGTGAACTTCGCCGGGGGGAGCAGCCTGTCCGACGGAAAACACTGGACCAGAAGGAAAGTTATTCGTTGTTGCTCCTCCTCCATTCATTGAAACTTCGGACAACGATTTTCCGCACATACTGCCACCGCCTCCGCAGTTTCCTCCTCCACCTCCTCCACCAACACCGTCTTTTCCACCTTTAATGAGGCCAAGTTGCTTCGCAATCTCCATTGGCACTTGAATGTTTGAGTTTGAATTTATGTTCTATGAGAGTTCAAATTTGTCGATAAGCGATAGACAAGCAAAAAAGTCTTTGCTTGTGGTGTTCTCCCACAAGACTCCAGCATTGCTGCTTTTTTCTAAAGCCATGGTGAACCTCCGGCCATGTCAAAGAGACTTCTAGTAACAAATGCAAGGTTTAGTCCACGGATTTCAATGAAGAGACACAAATGATAATTAATTCATAAGCGTAGAATGCTTTCCAAAGCAGTGATTGCTCGGAATGCAAAGGTATTGAAGTAACCCAGGCTATTGGAAAGCATTATTTGTAACAAGAGTTGTAAAGAGTAATAAATGAAATGTAAAATGTAATATCCATGTTTCTTGATATTTGACACATTTAGACTTTTCTTGATCATAACTAATCAATTGTAGAGATTGTCATAAAGTGAAATTATTCAAATATGTACAAAAACACTTGCCCATTTTTGCTTCTTCCAGGATTGAAGCAAGTAATCGAAGACCTTAATCTTTGAGCAACGAATAAACAATGAAAACAGACTTACCATTCTTCTTGCTATTTCATTTCTCTTGTGAAAAGTGTTATGATCGACTCTAACTTCAAAGCCCATCTTTTGTAGTACTCTGAATGGAATTATTAGGAAGTCGGGGTCGGCCTAAAAATAAATCACTATCTGTTAAAACTCTGATCTGCATTCACCGTAACGAGCAAGGTGTTCAAGTTGATTGCCAATGACGTCATGGCGCGAAAGCTGACTTGTTTAAATATTGGAAGGATAGAAAATGGCTCCACTCTTCCTTAGAATCAAGGTTTTATGTCTGCGTACTTAATTTCTTTTCCACACCGAACGAGTCCAGATAGGATAGAGAAATTCAACTATTAATTGTAACTCTTTGAACAAATTTGATGAACACTCAAAAGAAAGCCGTCATATCAATATCGGTACCCATGTCATTCAATTATAAGCAAACACATTGAACATCCATCTCCTTGCACGAGTTGCAACTCTAATGCCACATCGCAGAACGGTCGAAAGCAAGGGATTCACAGAGCGCCTTGGTTAGAAAGAAGATTATCAAAGCAGTATACACTGGTTTTCAATATGCCATGAAATGGATTTCAAGGGTAAGACTGCGCCCATCAAGGGATACCGGCTTTTCGAATATTGTTACGGCAAAATTACGAGCATCGCCGTAATATAGCTCACGAGAATTCACGAAACCTCAATTACGATAATAATTACGATATTCCCAAGCGTGAATGGCCTATTGTAAACCTACAGTTGATTGAAAGCTTTCGGGAGCAAATTTACGACCGTTACGAATACAGCATTAAAGTCGTCGCAACAAGGTCTTTTATATATATTCTAACTTTCTTTATGGAGCACTCATTCGCTACGATTCAATTCGAAATATTACGAGCATTCCTTCTCGTAAGTAGGTGTTTCGAAAAATTCGTAAATCACAAATCATCCACATACCTGCACAGTGAAAGGGAAAATCCCAAGAATTCCAATCAGCACTATAGCAAGCGTCATTATGAAATTAAGTTTGAAATCCGAATTAATGCAAAGTTATTTATATTGGTTACTATAAAACGCCAAGAAGTTCCATCATATTCCTTAGTCTTGGCCTAGGCCTGTTTGTTTATCCTTATTATCTGCGCGGAATATTTTGCGATAAGGTCAGGTACCAGTCAAGGAATCAACCGCGCGATTAAAGAGCCTGGTGACCAACCTCCTTTGCAAAACGCCGTTGCCGCCATAACGACCCATCACGTGGCTATAAACAAAACATATCTTAACAAGACATTAGTAAAATGGTTGTTGAGAACGCTTGGGCGATGACATGCAAAGAGCACAACGCACAGAGCATAGCACCCAAAACAGACCAGACAGAGACCATAGTAAGACGGATTATAGCTAAAATCTCGCCAGGTTCAATTGCTTCGCACTAAGTCAAATTCCTTTTCTCCACGCGCGGCTATATTCACGTAATCTTTTCACCTGCCTGGCTTTCCTCAGCCATCTTAACTTCCACAGTCAAATACCAAATGCCTTTTAAACAAAATGGCTTTCTCAGATGTCTCATGGTTCGATAAAATACCTTTGACAAAGAAAAGATTTTATGTTTTCAACAGACAACAACAACAACAACAACAATAACAGCACCTGAACGTTGCCTCATAACATACTCGAAATTGATACTTTAAGCTTTTGGCAAAACTAGCGGGTATAGAACTCTTTACTTCCATGCTCGTTTTTGCGTATCAAACGTCGATAACCTAAAATATACTAGTATTCGATCAAAACATTCCACAAAGACTAATTCTTTGTCCTCGATCACGTGACCATTTCACTCGCATCCGCCATATTGGAGTACAACCTGGCCTTAGCAATTATATCGCTGTGCGTGTTCTCGTGACCTTGAAAGATCTGAGCACTTCGAAGATCTCTGCGCACGTACGTCAACCTCACTTCCAAGCAAGCGCCATCAGTACGTTCAAAGGGCCTAAGTCAAACTATTCAGTTTCATAGTTCCTTCAACGGACAAAAAGATTTAATTTGAATATCATTTATTTTTAGAGTGCTAAGCCAATTGATAAACTCTGCAAAATACGAGAGCACAAAAGTTCCTCAGATGTTAATTCCGCTATCTATATTCTGCTGGAAGACATCTTCAAGATTGACGAAAAAATATGAAACAGGAAATCCTTTAAAGCATTGCTGTTCTAAATTCAAGACCTTTAACTTGTTTGATGGTCATAATATTTAGAAAAGAAAATGACCCCGGCAAAACACAGCAGGAAACAGACACACACATTAAAATAAGAAATTTATGATGCAATTTTCAATATTAAAAAATTCTGATTACATTCTGCTGATAAAACTTCTCCTGGAACACCCGGTCAAAGTAGGCTGAACCAATGACTATTAGGTTTTGCCACCAAATCTATCAGGGGGTGTTATTACATTTCTTTTATAGGGAATATCTCTAAAGAAGATTACTCGATGCTTCAATCTGTGAGGCTCTTCGACATATACGGTCCATCGAGCTCGTAACCAAGCTTACGGTAATAGTCTCTTGTACCAACACCTAAAGAAGACAATGAAATACACGTCACAATTAGAATATTGTCACAAAGGAACAATTTCATTGGAACAAAACTAGGTGAGGTCCCTAGCAGAATCTCTTGCAGATGTTAAAAACATCTTCTTAAACTCAGGTTAAGTTTCCTTTTTCCTGAACCATGATATCTGGACCGGAATAGACTGTTTTGTTTTGTTTTGACAATCTTTAATTATAGCAATGTTTGAAGAAGGATAGAAATATTGTCGAAAGTTGACAAAAATTCAGTGCCTTGTGCCGTGAATTTTGACAAGGGTTACAGGTGCAGAGGTGCATTACAAAATATAAATTGCTCCAATATTGCCTTTATAAATTGCAATTACTTATTGCTCTCGCCTCGTGTTGCGAATGGAATTTTACGATCTTCGAAAAACAATGAAACATCATATCGATACGAAAGACGCGGCCACCCGGAAATTCCCCTTACTTTGCTGCAGCTTAATCTCGACGAAAATATCACATCTCTACAGACGAATAAAAGACTATTTACCTGATATCACAGCTATCTTTATGGATCCGTGCTCCTCCTTTGCTATTCTCTCAGCCTCTTGCATCAGAAGTGTTCCAAAACCCTGCAACGGGATGATACAATAATCACATTGCCATTCCATAATAAAATGTCGCGAAGGGTGTCAAATAATACTATTTGAACAAATGCCTCGTGGTACAGAACTTTACAACAGCAAGAAATAGCGGAATTAGATTCTGCATATTTGAAGATCTATGAAAAATCCCATTCTTTGTAAACAGAGAGTTCGTATTCTCCTTTGCGCTTTTCTAAAATCGAGGTGTGAAGTGGCAGTGATTGGTCATTTACAGCCAATCATATGCTTTCTTTATTACCCTCTAGTTCTCTTCGATCCGCAACTAGCTATTTGTTCTGTCATGATAGACAGAGAAACCATAACTATAAACGAAAGTAACTTAAAGGTAATAAACGAAATAAAAAAATTAATTGATACCATTCACAAAAACACAACATAAATACAAATCGGCTACGAAATTTCTTACCTGATGTTGGAATTTCGAAGGGTCTCGAGTACTGACTGGAACCACACTGCCATAACTTGAGAATGGTTAAGGTACTTTAATTTATTTTGATTTATACCAGATGGTGAAATATATACTCAGAGGCCTGACCGGATTATTGGGCACTTAATAAAAAGCTCAAAAGGGACGATTCGCATATGAAGGCCGTATATAAAATAAATATTATATATCTTAAAACACTGAGTATTATATATATTTAAATGAATGACAAAACTGACTATTAGCTTTGCATGGACTATCTAAATATTTAATTCAGAAAGTTTACCCTGCCTAGTCATTATATGTGATAAAGGAAATGCCAGAAATTGAGATACAATGAATCATCGCGAGGATATAGCATTTTCTTTATACGAAAGAACATGATCGGTGATTTGAGTAGACATATTTGAAAAAGGGAATATAAAAGGCAAAAACTAGATAGATAGAGCGTATATGATACAAAATAAGAATATTTGCTGTCCACTGGATTAGTGCAAAAATGCAACAAGTCTTTAGATTCATTGAGGTAGAAATAGCCCATTTTCATGGGGAAATGTGACATTTTGTGAAATTGCACAACTTTGCATAGATTGACGGGCCAACTGCACGTAAGATAAAGGATACACATGAAGCTCCCGGACAATGGAGCACCTTCCTTTGAGCTCAGGCCGAAATGTTTCTGGAGAACATTTTCGAAGTCGCAGTAAACCAACAAGAATATCTGGACGAAAAGAGAACAGGGTCAAGCAAAAACAGTCGTTTGCTCTGAAAATGCAGTACCAAGAATAAATGATGAACTGAACAGCAAAAAGAGCTCTTAACTCAGAGATGCAAATTATTGAAAAAATTGACCGAATTTTTACACTTCATGAGTGATATTGCCGAAGTATTCATGGCATTTGAACTTAAACACTATGTCGAAAATATACTTTGTAGCTGAAAATGAAAGTGGATATAAGATATTTGCGATTTTCACCCGTAAATGTGTGTATAAACCAAATTGACCTGTAAAGGAACAGGCTAACTAGTACGAATATTTGGAATAAAGAAATTATGTTTTTTGTATCTAGGTTGGGAAAAGCGGTTGAGAAATCATGTCATTTCTAGAGAAGAATAGAATATAGGGGAGAAGATCGAGTCGAACAAGGCTAATTTCAAGCTTAAAAAAAAAAGAAATAAAGTTTCTGACCTTGTTCTGGATCCTCATAGGAAAGAAACGTTTCCCATCCATTGTTTGCAGTGTAGTCCCGTCTTATCAGCTCTATCTATATAAATAACAACAGGGCATAAGTGACTTGATGAGCTCTCTAACTTGGCTCCCCCGTCGAAACTAACTAAGTAAGAGCGATGAATGACTGAATACAACACTACCAACTGTAAAATAGGTGGGAGGCTTTTAGAGGTTGTTTATGGATATTGTATCTAACGATTCGATGATTCAAGTCACTTCTCTATTCTAACCGAACTGTCACATGTAGAACAAGTGGGTGGATTCACGTGGGAGTGTCTTACCTCATATGGTCGAATGTTGTGGTGGATTTCTTGGATGCCAACCTCCCTGGTGCGCACATCACGGCACTGAAAAACGACAAGAACACCGCCATCAATCCTAGGAGCAGACCTGTAGCAGTTATAAGTATTACTAGCATTATCATTGTATGACGTCACGTATCAATGAATTGGCCATCTCCCCGAAAGGACGCGTTTATCCCATGCTTGCGAAGTCTACAAGAGCCAGCAACTTTGCATTTCTATTTCAGAAGGCTTCAACAGGCACTCTTTCTTGAATACCACTTGAACCTTGATCCGCGACATCAATATTGAAAAGGAAGTCGTTGGCCCCGCGCAAGTTTAAAGGGATTGGCAATTTTTTGAAAGAATTGCCTGCCTTCTACAACTCTCACAAGATGCTGCACTTCAACACAAGCTAATCATACTTCAATTCAATTCAATTCATGTTCTATTCAATTCAATGCAAATCTGAAACCGTCATACGATACTTAGCTGCAGCATAACAAAGCTAGTTAAACATGGATACCTTTGTGCCGAAATCTTTCATTCTTGCCAAGGCGAGTTCTCGCAGGTTGCCATGCTCAACGCCAGAAGTTACCAGAGGCATCGGAATATCTCTAAAAACATCAGGTTTTTACTCTCATAGGAAGGTACAGCAACACAAATACTTCGATAATTAATAGTGGAAGGGAATACACTAATAAAGACCAGTATAATTGCCCTGTATTGCTGTAGACAAAAGGCTATAATCGCTGACATATGGAGAGGAGGGGGGGTACTAGCCCTGTCACCTATTACTTGATGACATTTAAATTGAGAAATAGGGCTGGACTAACATATCTGTCTCTATCTGACTTTTAGAGACAATTTCCAGTGATGGTGTACATTTTGAGCATTTGAAGGTTCTACGCAAATAGTTTGTTGTAACCAACAGCAAAATATTTACTTATTCCGTAAACATCTTGAAAGATTAATGGCTAGGTATCCCCACCTCTGGACTCTGTAGACCCTCGTCCATGGAGGAACCAAGGCTAATATTCTAGCAACCAGATCAACGAGAACACCTGGTGGATAGCTCTGATACCGTCCAGTTTTCCACAGCTCATACAGACCTGTTATACATGGTGAAATAAATCAATTCATGAATGATAATACAAAGTTATCACAGTACCTATTTCAGTATCAAAGTTTAAAGGAAGAAGTTGGCAGCAATGAGTTAGCCAATGTCATAAAGTGGTATTTCTGTATACACAATTATCACTGGCTTGCAGCTTTGCCTCATTGGCTTACTGAATGAGAAAGAAATAGCTTCAGGAATGCATATTGAATCGCCACAAGTAGAAAAGCAACAGGCGAAATTGTTAACTTTGTCAAGTTTTGAAATAGCTGCCTCTGTAGTATAATTTGGTGAAGTAAAGCCTCTGTATAAAATGTGGTGAAAGCAATTTGTTGTGTTGAGTATACCAATAAAAGGTGCTTATAGTCTCCTTGCGTAGTCAATGATCTTTAATTGTTTAGACACATCTACCAGTTACAGCTACAAGTTACTTTAATGAACAGTGAAAATCATGCACACAGGAATCCCAATACTTAGAACGAGAAATCACCTGTTCCTCTTATGACAAGCGTTGGGTATATTTTCAGTCCATCAGCTCTGAAAGCAGGGTTCTCGAAGAATTCCTGTCAAACAATGGTTGGATCAATGGTAGAATGCCATGGCTAAAACTTATAACAGACACTACCACAACAACATTAGTATCCCACATCTTTACCAAGACTGAGAAAACGTAGCAATGGTACTGCTTTGGAGGAAGCATGGAAAAGAGGCAAATACAACATGGCGCGTTAAGGTTATAATTTTACTAGGAAATGGAGAATTTCGCATCGCGTTAAAAATTAAATCTAATGACCTCATTTTAAGCTGGCTGTCATACGTGCCAAGTAGCTGCTTCAACAGCATTGGTTATTAATTAGGGTTAGTGGTAGTTCCTGCATGAATATGACACCTGGAAACCCTATCTTAAAATCAAATCATCTTCTTTTGGCAACAGAAATATAAAAACTGGAAATTTGATGAGCTGAAGCTACGTACGACAAACTGCTGAATATCTCGTTCTAGTCCTACGTTAGGAAGGTCTGGCATCATATGTGCAATCACTTTGAAACCAGCATCTTTTGATAGCTGGAATGATTCGCAGACAGCTCGAACAGTATGCCCTCTATGGAGAAAAACAGGAAAATCAAAAGCATGCTGATCAAGCAGCTGATTAATGATTTAGCGATTGAAGTGATTATGAGCGTGATTCTTTAAGTGAGAGATAATGACATTTCAAAAATCGTAGACTGATGTGCTTGGAGAGGAAAAGAGGCTACTTGTGTAAGATCGAGAGAAATAGGCAGTTAAAAGCAGACAAACCAAGGGAAAATAGAACTTTAAGCTTAAGGATTCTATTCAAATAGAGGCAAATAAATTTCAAAAGTAGGTGATTTAAGTGGGTGTCTCTAAATGGCAAGAATTCTGGAGTTTAAAGAAAAACGTGAGATAAAACTGAAATTAAAAGTAAATATGAAAAAAGAGAGAGAACGGTGGGTGGAAACCTGTTGGTATCCCTTGCAACATCTTCGTAAACACTCTGCACTCCAATTTCTAGTCTGGTACAGCCATATGCAAGCATCGAACTGTAGGCAAGGAAGATGGTGGACATTAATTGATTCATGTCACAGGAAAAGGCAAAACGAAAAATCAGAATCGCGTTATAGAGTTCCAAAATGACGACGTCATAAAAATCTATTTTGAGGACTTTTGAATCCTATAGCCTGAAAGAGCATCATAAAAAACCTCTAAATAGGCATAATTAATCGATTGTGTTACGAATTGGCAGAGACATGGCCACATTTGTATTGGCTCTTGCCCATCAAACCTCTGTATTTTGATCACTCTGTTCATAACTTTACGAACAGGACCGTGAGTGATTAGCAAACTCAAAATCCCCCATTAGCCAGATATCAACCGGTTTTAGACATATCTAGCCTGTTTTGAATTTTGGGTAGTGACCACAATCACGATGTAGTGCGGTTTAAATTAAAAAATTCTGAAAAAAGATTTTTGGTGACGTAACACTTTTGAACTCTATTAGGGGTCCCAAGTTACATTTAGTAGGGCAAATGTGCCAATGGGAGCTGTTCTTCTTTTGATCGATCAACATTCATTAAGCCATTTAGAATGCAATTCTCTGAAGGTTCCATTTTCAGGGGTCAATATTAGTAAGCTTGCTAGATTGGATTGGATTATCACATCTATTCCACTGCAAATTGCATACAGCGATAACATCATGTAGCTATCAGTTACAGGATGAGACAGTTCTCTCACAAAACTATAACGCTCTGGCCGCATGTTACGACTTTTGCTGGATAAAACATTTTACTCACTTCAAATGCTTTTTCAGGCAATAATCTGGTCGTGTTTCGATAGTTATTCCAATGCATTTGGTATTGCTTTTCTCTGAGTATCTGAAAGGAAATGCGTATCTATAACTGAATTCTTACTGAGGTTTCAAACCAGTTTAAACCAGTTTCCTTTATATTACTCCCTACTACCATTAAACAATTGTTACATTTTGACTAAATCAGGTTGCTTAATCTTTTTTTACTTATTAATGCATTAAAACTACTTGAAGTTGAGATGATTATCACCTAAATAAAGAAATCACTTCCTTTCATTTATGAAGTACATTGGCCAGGTAATTAATAATCCAATGAATCGTATTAGTTAAAATAAACAGGCCAGTCAAATAAAGGAATCGAGCAATCAAACCACCAATCAAGCAGTCAACCATCAATCAAGCAATCAAGCAGTCAATCAGTCAATTAATCAATCAACCAATCAGTCATACAATCTTTTTTAGCCAGTAGCCGAATGGATTCAATGGTAGTCATCATTACATCACTGCATCGTAACATGACATGATTCCTTACCTGACTGCCTCTTCAACGCTGTTTGATGAATGTCCGGAGAGAGCATCATGCAGATTCCGAATGAAGTAATCTCTGTATTCATCGCCAAGTGCCATGAAAGTGCCTCCCATCACAATGAATTCGACCTTTTAATTACAATACACAAAACAATGGTAAAGCCTAGGAGACGCAGAATTTCTGTACGTAGTTAAGATTTCCCTCCCACATACTCCCCAAAATTCAGTCAAACTTTATTTGTCAATATTGAGTCCAAATTTACTTTTAAACTGAAAAAGTAGAACACACCTTGTCCACATTATGTCCAAGATTTTGTAACTGTGAAAGAAAATTATAAAACTGAGACTAGTAGTAACAAAAGGGGCCAAAAATTATTAACAAGAATTTTAATTGTAATACAATTAAGATATTGCAATCTGAGGAATGGCAAAGTAACGTAACCTATAAGCATAGATAAACCAAATATAATAAAATCACACAGATCTATCACAATCGCACTCTATCAAAAGTGATTGCAAATCATTTCATCAATCAATCTATGGGACAAAATAGACAATTATCATGCTACAGCGATTTTTGATCAGTTGCAATAATAATATTAAGAGCAGGCTAGGCCCACTCAGATTGTTTCTATTCTCTGAAGACAATTTTCTATTAAGTAAAGATGAAGGCTGTCAATGAGTCTCATCAGTGATTTCCTGATCTGAGCCCAACAAATTGGGGTTTTCATTTTGATAAATTGTTCATGGTAAATTGCAGTTACCCATTAGCATTGCATATGTTTTAAAATCAGTGCTTACCTGTTCTACACGATGTCTTGTTTGTAGAAATGGGTTATATCTTGCTCTAATTGCCCTCATTGATGTTGGCTGCAATCAAACAGGGAACATAATCACAAGAAATCTCAAGTCAAAGCAGTTTGAAAGTTAAAAACTTGTATTAGACAGGTAATGACCTATCATGTTGGTGACTTGGTAAGAATGAATATAAAAATAAGAAAATCTTGATTGATATGTGAGATGGCAAAAAGATAGCAAAATACAAGGATGAACGGACAGTGATTTTAAGTGAGTGATGTTGATTACTTCATATCCTGTATAGGATTGTGTTGAATATTCAAAATCAGAGTCTGGTCCACCAGGGCAGTATCTAAAAAATAAGATCTTTACCTTTGAGCTGGTACATCCAGATACATCAAGTTAAACAAATATACATATAGATTGCAATTTTCAAAGGTCTTGGGAGGTCACATTTTTACCAACAAGGAGGAAAACATACACTTCCAAGAAAAAGTAGGTAGAGCTTGTATAGGACATAGCAGAGCAGCAGAGAACAGTAATAAAACTAGATAAATAATTAAAAAACTAATCTTTTAACAAACTAACTAACTAATTAACTAACTAATTGATTACTCACTTAAATAACTAATTGACTATTTAACTAATAGCCTAAATAAGAATTTAACTGAACAGTTGACATAAGCTTCCTCATTGAAAAAAGAAAAAAATTACAGGTAACTTGGCTTTACCTCTAGGGCACATCTTTTAAAGAATTCAGGTTGTGCCAAAAAACCTGTGCATGATATACTCGTTTTTTCTTCACTTTGACCACCAAAATCATGTTGTGGCCTTTGTGTGGATCAATTATCAGTCCTCACATTTGAAAATGATTCTTGCTATTGTTGTAGGTAACAAAAATGTCTTTTGCTTTTGGCATAAATAATTACAAAATGCAAACAATCTGGGGGGAAGGCAAAGATGACAATAATAATAAAGAAGATGACAATGCTGATTTATTCTATCAAAACAAAAGGGTGGCATTAAATAAAACAGAATGGGATGAACCTTTTGGACAGTCTGAAGAGGAAGAAGACATTCATGGAATTTTTAAAAATATTTTCAACATTAAAGTTTTAGGCAAAGCATATTTTCTTAATTTTGAGGCTTAAAATTTATGGTGCAACTTTTATGCGGGGAGCAGCTTACATACAGGTCTTTACGGTATGCACAAAAGTCTTCTTATGACAGGACATGCTAGGGAACCCATTGTTTAGGAGCTTAGAGTCGGTCTACATATCAATGCTGAATACTATTCTACATAGAAAGAGACTTTTTTCCTTTAAAAAAGAAGGTGAGGAGGATGCAGCATTTTATCAATCATTGCCTTCTAAGAGGAAAAGTGAACATGTCTAGTGCTGTTAAATAGAATAGCAACTCTTGTAGATACAAAACTATGGGCATTTCCTGCAGTGTGAAAGTTTTTTCTTGATGGGAACATAATTTTCTGCAGTACAACTTACACACAAATATTTCCAGTCATGTTGATATGTGGACATCTATGTGGCTTACACATTACAGCAACAACAGCAATCTATAGATAAATATCAAGACAAATCATAAAAAATTGGTATCAGTATGCCCAATAGAAAAACCTTTGCAATGGGACATAGCAAGACTAATCATGCAACATTCTCAATAGCTTAAGAAGAACAAAAGACAAACAAGGTTATGAAATGGCTGAACTGGGGCTAGAAAAACTATAGCGTGTATGGCAAATTAATTTAATCAAAGGTAAAAATACTACAAAAACCCAGAAAATATAAAACAACTCCTTCAGACCTATTTCCCCTTCCAACATTACAAACATCTCCCCTTCCCATCAAATTTGAAAGGAATCATAGAGAGTGCGGAAAAATAACTGACTCAAGCGAAACTGGAACTCACAACCCCTGACTTTGTACGCTAAGTGCTCTACCGCTGAGCTATGGCATTGCTGATTTACATCAGAAAGACTGGATTAAGAGCAAGAAAACAAAAATATATTACACCAGAGGCTGTCCGTATTGGCTTGGCTTTTAGCTTTGGTATCAGTGTCTACAAGGAAAAGTGAATTCATCTACAATGCGATTAATTGCAAATAGTTGCTTTAAAAGGAAAATAATACTAATCAAATAATGTTCACTAGATCTACACTAACATAGACTTTTTCAAAACATTTGCTGAATATTTTCTTCTTACAACTTTGTAAGATAGAGTGACTAACAGATTTATAATTAAGGTTAATTTAAAAGTTAAAAAGGTTTTAAAGCTGTAAGTTTAATAATCCAAGTTACTTGAATTTATTCATTTTGGGTTTTAACCAGAGGGGAGATCTTTTTTGAAGAAAACTTTTTGAGAAAAATTTGAAAATTATTAGAGGAGCAAACCAATTCATATGAAAAATATAATATAAAAACATCAAAAAAATAACTCACAAGAATATAAATAAAGAAGAAATAAATTGGCTTTCAAATTTGTTTTAAATGAAAAAGCTTTTTGTTTTATCTGGGGAAATTATTCTTCAACAGATCTCTTCATATTTACCAAATGATTAGGAAAGTGCAGTCATTGAACACTTTGGCCCCCCCTAAAACTGCTACTTTACTAACTTTACTTAAACTATACAGCATTTAATTAAATTTGAAAAATTGCCTTGGGGTACAGAATTTCTTATCTCCCTCTAGTGTTTTAGATCTGCAACTGGCTATTTATTTTCTTAGCTTTTGGTAACTTCTGATGTCTGCTGATGATCTCTGAAGAGTGTCAGACAAAAAAATACTTTAGGTATGCAAAAACTGTTTCCCCTATTTCTAGCTAGAGTAATAGTAGAATATATATTCAATTTTGTAGCACTGTTTTAGTAATTAACAGGGTAATTTTGTTAAGATTTTTCAATAATATCAATTTTATTTAATGATATTCGAGAAGCACTAACCTTTTTATGCACAGCTGGAACTGCAGCAATGATGTCAACCAGTCTTGGTTGCGAAGACAGACCATATTTACGACAGACATTTCCCTTGAGCCTTAACATAACAATAATAAAAACATAACAATAAGACTCGAGGGCTTCAATAGCAAAAATAACATTTGTAATGAAAGGCCATGAGAAGAATAATAGAGAAAAAGATGGCAATAATAAAAGTAGTTTTGTCAACTTATGAAGAGTGACTAAAGGTAATGGAAGTTTTTGGATGCTAAATACAGGATGGTTTTGGCAACACCAAATAGACTTACTTGTTAAGGTTGATGTCCTTCTTCTTCTCATGTGCATCAATTAATTCGCTTATTATTTCAGAAATGGTCTTTAACATAAGCTCTGCCTGGGACAGATTTTGGTCTGTAAAAGATAGTTGGGATCTGCTAATACAAAGATATAGTAAATCTGGATCAACCATGAGAGAAGTTCTTCAAACTTCTCTTAAATTAGTTTGAATATACAAACGAATAGTTAATTAACAAGTTGTTATCTGGCAACAATAAAGGTTTTCCCTTTCCAGCAACCAACTTTATTATCAAATATGCATTAGACATTCGAAAACTGAAGTGCTACATACCCACTTTAGGTCTGTTCTTGCCCATTTCTTCCAATTTTTCAAATTATTACAATTGATCAGTGATTATTACTTGCAAAAAACAAACTTAGGCCTAAACCTCACTTCCATGTAACCTCTAGTTCCTTATCCACGTGCTCCATCATCATGCGGGAAGTTTAAATCAGGGCTTGAAAACGATTTTTCTTCCTGGCAGCAAACATTAAAAATTAAGATTTCATGCGAAACCGAATTTCTTGTTCTTGTTTTGCTTGTTTTACCGACGAAGGAAAGAACCTCACCATAAAAAATACTAAAAGTTTCTTAATTTTTCACCAGTTTCAAATACTAAAAGTTGTTGGTTTTAGATCAGCATTTAACATCAATTTTTGCATTTTCCCTCGCATATCAATTGTATTAAAGTTTATAACACGACAGTAAGATTTGATATCGTGTCTCTTGTTATTATAAACATGAGGACTGCTTGTTGCACTTTTACTGAAAATCTGATACTGAAAACAATTTTGCAAAAGTGTTTCATGATAAAAAAATATCGGAAACCCACCTACTACTACAAGTAGATTACCGTAAATCCTCGAATTGCCCCCCCTCGAATAAGCCCCCACCCTAGAACTACAAATTTTCAATAAGCCCCCCCTCGAATAAGCCCCCCTTGATTTGTTGATTCTTGACTCCTGAGGTTGCCTTTGGCATTTTCGTGAATTACCACAAAAATTTATATTTTTGTTAATAACTTAATCAAATGTTACTTTATACCTAGGCTATTTTTTATATTATGAAAATATTTCAAAAATTAGATTTTTATGTGACATGTTCCAAAAATTTTTATAACCCCCCCCCCTCTGTAATAGGATCATATGCCATTAATTAACATACGTAATTATGCTAACCAACACGAGTCGCTCGCTTTTTGTCTTCACTCTCAATTCGTTGACTACTCAAAGTGACAAGGGTTTTAGAGGAAGTCTAACCCCTGTTACACCTCGAATAAGCCCCCCCCCCTCGAATAAGCCCCTATCCAAAAATATAAAAAATAAATAAGCTAATTCGAGGATTTACAGTAAGCATCATGTATTACTCTAAATAAAATGAGTCAGCAAATGTATATCAAGTAAAAATTGATTGTTGAAATATTATTTACGGGCTCAGAAAGTCATCTTATTTTTTCCAGTGTTTCTTAGAAATATTGATTTAGATTTAAAAGTTTCTTAAATTTTTCGGGCTCTAGTACTTATATAAAATGTGCATATTTCTCAAAACACAACCCTAGACTTTTCAACCTGACCTTTGAGCCTCTTCACCACCTTGATCATAACAGCTGGCGAAGATCATGCCTAAAAGTGTGTCTCTGTTGCTTTTCTAAAAGAGGTTCAAAAAAGAAGCCAGGGTTTGAGAGTGCTTTTTGTTGCTTTGTTCAACTTGAGCTGACCTGAATGGAGGGAGACCAGATTCGCTGTACTCAAAATAAGAAACCAAACTTTTTACATTTTTAACTAAAGAATTTTGGCAATTCAATCAATTGGCAAGTTTCTCCCCAGCTGATTATTTTAATCCTTCAAAAACATTTTAAGAGGTGGTTTGATCTGCACCTGTTTATGATCTTGTGTTATTTTGTGCTAAAAAATTTTCTGCCAAATAGTAACAACTCCCCTGTGAGGATTCGCTCCCAACAATTTCCTGGCAGCACCACCTTCCAGACATTTTCAAGCCCTGGTTCACATCAGCTCTCGTTTTGAACTTAAAAATCAGCAAGAAACGTTCAATATTTTGCCAATATACTAAGTTCTCCATTATGCTTCAAGGTTGTCCAAAAATGCAAAAAGATGCCAGCAGGAGGCCAGAGCTTCATAACAATTCCTTACTTCAAAGTATATGCTCAGTTTTACATTTCTATAAAGTTCCTTTGGAAAATAACCTTTATCTTCTTTCCCAAAGGTTAGTAAACTCCTATTAGCCATAATTGATTTGCCACTAAACCGATTTTCATGTTACATTTCACTTGGAGATTAAAGAGACTTTAAGCTTTTTTCTCAATTTCATACCTAGTCTAAAGTCAGCATAGAAATCTGTAATACTTTATTCCAAAGAAACTTCATTGACAAGATGAATGCAATAAAGAAAGAGTTTTAATCAAAGATTAAATGAAAATATCAATACAGCAAAAAAGAACTTATGAAACTGTGTTCAGCTAAGCAGTGTGTGTGTGTTTGTGTTTTGAGCTCAAAATAGTGTTTAACTGATGTAAATATGAATATCTTTTACCAAATGTAAAGATGAATATCTTTTACCAAATGTAAAGATGATGAATGTAATTTAAAGGTAATAACCACTCTGAAGGTGATTTAATGACCTAATTCACAATTATACTTAGGTTTCAGTTTGCATTTTATAGATGGGATATTGGACAGAAGTTTAAATTTTCCAAATAACTGGCCATAATGACAATTACTTGTAAAGAGAGCAAATTTCATTTTGCCCTAAAAGGAAGATTTAACATCAAAACAGCTTGAAAGAACACTGGGGATTGTATATATATTATATCTGCATCCCTACCCTGAATAAATTCATCAACATTGCAAAAGATCTGATCTGCATAAGTGCATATAATAGTTAAAGGGCACTCTAAATTTGATGACCTAAGACAAATCGACAACAAGATGAAGAAATATGAGGCTCATCAAATCAAAGTTGACTTTACATGTAAGTACTGCCTACTCTTTTACACCAGCAATTGTTAAAGTCACAAGAACAAACTACAAGCTTTGAAAATTCCCAGTAAATATAAGAATTCTTTACTCTTTCTTTTCTTTCTTGTCACAAGAAGCAACAGGGTTCGCAATAGATGCCCAGAAACAGTTGGTTGCTTTGGTTCCAAGGTGGAAGCAACTGGCAGCAACAACTGGCAAAAGTCCCAGACTCAACACCTTTATTGGAACACTAGCTCTCCGCAAAAAGGGATAGCTCCAATATTTCCCAAAATACGCAACCCACAGGATCCACACAAGGTACAGGGTAGCTAAACCGAATGACACTTTCATGCCTTTTCTTTGCTTCTGGCAGGGTTTGTGGTAGACCATGGCCGCTTCCAGGATGCCAAAAATCAGTGGAAAAACATGAAGATAGAGCATGTAGTAAGACCTCAAGCTCTCCTTTCGCCTGTTGATTAACGAAACAAATAGGCCGTCGTTCACCAAAGTCGTGGCAAGGAACACGAGAGCATGGCCTACGCCAAATGGGAAAAGGGCGGTGTTGAAAACATTGTCGCGAACTCGAACCATAACTGGCCTGTCATCTTCGTCGCTTGGTCTACATGTATAGCCATTGACTATATTGCAAATGTCAACAACCAGGGCATAAAGGCTGTAACATGTATTTGCATATAACAGCCAGTGGGACATGTATTTCCACTGGCCACCGTATCTCTGAAAAGTAAACCACGCAAATTTCCCATCAAGCGTATGCCGAATGGCAAAAATGTTGCTTATGAAGCAAATGGCATGAAAGAATAAGGAGACTTCCTGCTCTGCAGTTGTTCTCTTCATGGTTTCGATTGGAGTTGCTAGCTTGCAAGTCCAACGTCAAGTCCAACTCCTTCTCGCAGTTCTTCCTCTCTCCACAATGGAATGACAAAGCGGAAGTATTTCACTGCAGCGTCGGCTAGCCACGTGACCAAAATAAAGATGGCGGCGTACATAAGACTTACTCAAGGAAACATCGTAGGATATATTATGATCAGATACATGATTTCAGAACAGAGTGCGATATTACAGCAGTCAATAATTGGATTTTGGACATCCCTATTTTACGGACACTCTTCTTTTCTCCATTTTGGTTCATCGATTTTGTATTTTTCGAAATTGCCCATATTTTTATATTTCAGTTTTGAATATTTGGTATATTGTAATTAACATTTGTTTTCGCTGATAAAAAGATTTGAGTTTGAGTTTGAGAGTTTAGAATCTACGGCTCCTTCTCAAAAACGAACATCAGAATTGAAAATCTTCACCTTTAACTCAGTTTATACTGAAAATTGAAGTTTTTTAGACCCTTCGATCGTGAGTATTTTGTTTTGAATATTTAGATATTTCTTGAGGTTTGACTAGGAAATTCTTTTGAAATGTTAATTTTCAAAACGAGTTAATTTTCACTTTGAATTTTCACATAAAACCTTGAAATTTTCGGCACAAACTAGTTTCATCATGAAGATTCCAATTTTATGATCCACTTTTGCCAAATGTAAAGATGAAAATTGCCCAAATCATAGAACTGTTGGTGCAAATAGAATTTCCTGCTGATGTAGCTCTCGTTGTCTTGAGATGACAAGCCTGAGCTGGAAACACTTGTGCTTGCCATTATTCAAATGATATTCATATGAGACGGCACGAAAAAACCAAAAGAATCAGAAATTAACGCAAAACTTATAAACTTGAAACCATATATCTATTAGCAAAATTTCAACAATGCAATTAGTTGCAAAATTTAAGAGTTTTTGACAAATAACTTTATGGTTTTCATCGACTCCAATTATCACAAAACCTTGTTATTGCTAAAGCGATGTTCAGTCGGGGTTTTGACTGTGTCTATATTAACGAGATATGATTGTAGTGCATGCCTTGCAACACAATTAAATTGAGTTAAACATTTAACAAGTTGCTAGATAGTAGTTACAACATGTTTTAGAATTAGCTATAAACCCACATTATGTCAAGAGACTTGTTGTTATTGCCCGTCTGAAAACAGCGGCAGAAAACGAAAAACAGTCACCCCGTTTTCGTAATGTATGGTCCACGAATTTCGACGGTGTGTTTGAAGCGGTGAAAATGATTCAATGCCATATGTCAACCATAACGATCACAGGCGAAAAATGATGTTATCATTGCATAACGACCTCGAATGTTAAGAAAAAACCTTTAGACAAGATCGGATGGATTACAACCCATTTGTTAAATCATCGGACGTGTGAAACTAACATCTGAAGAGTGTTCAATCCACATTCTGAATTTTAGAAACGGGTGTTACCTGGTGTGCTCATCCATCTGTTAAGATTGGCCAATCTGGTGTTTACAATTTGTTTGTAACTGTTTTCAGCAAAACCAAGAATTAGTCTCTGACCAAGAGTCACAAGTGTGCGTAAAACCTTTCAAATCTTCAAATGCTTACTGTCTAGTGCTGCGAAATTCATGTGTTGTTTAGACTAGTAAAAGTAAGCCTAAGACTGATGGCTTAGTTTGACATTTTATAAATAGCTTTGCAACCTTTTTGATCTATATCATTCTCTTTTCTTGGTTCAAAGGCAATAGATTGCAATATTGAGAATACGAATCAAATTATATTTCCATGCTGGGAGACTACATTAAGGAAAGCTTCTCTTTAGAGGGATCAGAAGTATTTGATATTTTAGACGGTGTTCACTGAAATGTTATCTGGAGAAAGGAAAGAAAGAAAGGAATGGCAACGGTTGTTGTTTCATGAAAATGAGCACCATAAAAAACTGAATTGACTAAATAGTCTTCATTTATATACTCCAATACCATAGAATTCTACGACGAATTGTCATGCGATTCACTTTTTTTAAGATAAAAGTTGATTTATTTGAACACTCTTGACTCATTTGATCAGGTTCTGTAATGTCAATTTTAAGCAGCACTTTTCTGTGTGTAGTATTCATTGACATGATATGTAAAAGTCATCGAGAAAGAAGAATCAAGGAATTTTGGAATTCATCTTGCTTCCAGGAAGGAGTTGTGAATTATTCTTGCTTTAAATAAGCATTTTTAAGTTATTCTTGCATTGAAAAAGCAATTTGAAATTCTTCTTGCTTTTGGAAAGCATTTTGAACGTCTTCTCGCTTCCAGAAAGCATTTTGAAAGTCTTCCAGAAAGCCTCTATCTTTATTCCAGGAAGCGTTACTTTAATGCGATATGAGCCTGTGACAGTTTTTTCTCTCCGACTGCAAATTCAAATCGAAAGCAGCAAAATAAGAAAAAGATAATCAAGTCAATGAAACTTCTTATTGGCTAGCAATTTTGGATCGTTAACGGACCGGCCTTAGAGAGTTCGTCTTCTTTCTTTCCCTTTATTTCCTCGGGGTTATAAGTTTTAGATATAAGATTCACGAGTAGTTTAGTCAAGAAAAGTAACCAAAATATGCTAGCAAATTTTACACCGGATTTTTAAAACGAGGAGTAGTTAAAATGCTAAAATTTGGCCTTTTGAGGTTGATTCTCGCAACGTGATTGGTGTATTGCCTGGAGGATTCCCTAGAAGGGGATCTCGCCAACAACCAATGAAGATTTGTCCGCTATGCTAGAAAGGGATGGAACAAAAGGAGACACAAAGGCAGCTTGTTGTGATTGAGGCGGCTTTCCATGAACATCAGACCTCACCAGTTTGTTTCTTCAATACGCCAGTCAGTATAAGATATGTAGCAAATGTTATCTGTGGGTGATCGGAGAAGATAAAGGGTTCTTCCTTGACAAATCATATCTATTCATAAACAGGGCCTAAGGGATATGCCATCAAGGTCATGGTCATCTATATTTATAGGTTTAATGGTGGCTTAAAGGATAACGTGGTGATAATTGATTTGCGCGTTGCTCGCTCAATGGTTACTGGAAATCAATAAAAAATGAAACTAAATCAAATCAACCCTGCTATTCTCGAAGCTGGCAGCTCAATACGCTTGAGGTAAGTATCTTTCAAACTTCATAAAGGTGATTTAAGTAATTTTACTTCATTCAATTTTGGTATGATTTATGTTGATACTGAAGATAACTAGAATAATGTCTATGCTGAGAACAAACGCAGTTGGATTAAATAGCTCAAGCAACTAGTCTAGTTCAGTACTCATTCTTTTCCGATTCACACCTACATGATCATAAGTGAATTTATCATTTTGCGCCTAACACTTTGGTGGGCGAATGCATTGTGTAGCCTTTGCATTCCAAAGATATGTTTTAGCTTTATAATCTGTGCTAAGATAATTATAACATAAATTCTTATTGTGGCTGTGAAAGGAAGGTCTGTGCTAAACAATGTACAGTATATAAATCTGTTCAAGATGCTTATAATATACTTATTACCATTCTTGCCAGATACACCGTAAGGATGCAGAAGATACTGCTATTTGCAATCGTAGCAATGCTACTATCGGATTGCAGCACGTCCGACTTGAAGAGAGACGAGCTTGTCGTTTATGCTGACAATAGCGACAATACGGCCGACAACGAGGCCTCGTTTGAATTATCTGGGAATTATGAACATGGAAAGGAGGATGATGATACCCCTACTTCTGCGCGACAGAAGAACCAGCAAATGATCAATGCCGCAAAAGTACTTGGCAGTGTTCTTGGCACGTTGCTCAAAACGGCCGGAGTCCCAGGAGTTGGTGCCGGTAAGGCTCTATTCATATAAGTGATACATAAGCAACAGTGATGCAAAGCCTATAAGGAAAATAATATTACCTCCTCTGAAGAATTATGAAGCCAGTAGTAAGCCGAGCAAACAGTAAATGATAAACAATGATAAACTGGGGAATGGGTAAGTGAGAAAGAAGGGGGTCCAGCAGGCGGTCAAACAGCCCAATAGCAACAAAACAGTGAGCTAGACATGCAAGCAGACCTTACTTGTTCTTTAAAACCATGGCTGCCAATCTCTCTCTCTCTCTCTCTCTCTCTCTCTCTCTCTCTCTCTCTCTCTCTCTCTTTGTCAGATAACCCGAATAATGGTTTTCAACAACGTAACCGTTGTGCATTTCAGGAATATCGGTTGTCACTTCGCTGCTGACTGAGCTGAACAAAGACAAAAGATCGTTGTGGCAAAAAATCGAAGAAAACGTTGAGCTGAAAATTGGCCAGCAACTTGCAAAATATCATGTCGATCGCTTGAAGGCGGAAGTCTTCAGAGTCCTTGAATCTCGTATACAAGATACTGAGAACTTCGGCCCTGCTGATCTGAGAATCATCTTGGATAAGAAGCACATGGTCTTTCCACACAACTGGCCGACACTTGGCTGGTCTTACCAATTGCCATTAGGTATTATATACTGGATGCCATTCATGATTGCAGGGTATCAACAAATGATCAAGGACAATAAGAAGCCAACGTAAGATCTTTTATGTTTATAACGGTTATGACAATAATTCAATAACGGTTAACTGGCACAGAAAAGGCCGTCAATTGTAAATGAATTTTATAAACAATAGAACTAACCCAGAAACGCAGAAACGACAAAAAGAAATCAGAGCGTGGCAAAGCCGACAAATTGGTCCATACCGTGCCTTACAAGCTTTTCAAGTACTCTTTCCAAATAAGTTCAGACTCAGCTGTGTTTGTATTTTGCTCGCAGGTGTGCCTTGGCAAACGAAATGGAAGTAGCACGGGCAAATATCATCACATCAATGAAGGAGATGCTGCGAAAGAGATATAACGAACTTCGTGGAACGCAGTACAGTTCTGAACGTGTAAATTACCCTTGCAATAAGAAGAAGGCAGTCAAAGCCAAGAAGGGTGGAGAAAAGAGATATGGTAGAGTTGGTTTTTCAAACGAAAGAGTGTGTGTTGCATTTGATGCCCTCTTGACATGGAGTGATGGACTAGATGGCAAAAGGTTCACCGTAAGAAAGCGACACAGAGGCTGGATTGGTGATAGTTGGAGAACAAAGTTTAACAAAGTTAGAGATGACACTATCGACTTCCTGTGGAAAGAGGTAACTATATTAAGTATATATTTAGCCTGGTGAAAGCTTTTCAAGAAATTATTATGTTAGATATCATGATGGATGCTTGCTTGAGAAGCTCAAGTTGCCCATGAAATTAAGTGAAGTGACTGTGTTTGCAACAATTGACTTTGTGCAAAACCAACTTCAATTAAGACAGTACTATAGATTACTCTATACTTATATTGTTAGATTAACTGAGATAGATTGTTGAACAATTATGGATAAATCATCCCGAGATGATTTAAACTTTATAAATTTTAATGCGTTAATTTCATTACTTCATCATAGGTGGTGGAGAAAGTGAATAAATTCTTCCATCCTGCAATTTGCCTGGAGACATTAGATTGCAATTGTCCTAGGAAGATCGAGAAAAGTGATATTCTCTTTAGTTTCCCAAAAGAGTGTATTGCGAATGGTGCCAAGGGGACATGCCTGCATCCATGTGATGACTTTGGCTACAACTATGAGTGGTGTTACATCGACAAAATCCCTGATGACTGGAGCTCCTGCACCAAGCCAGATCTTAACGATTGCATGCCAGTCACTGTTCCTCCAATCACATTCCCAAATGTCTTACCAAAGCAGAAGGCAAGCGGAACTGGAAACTGATTTGATGCTGTATTGAATGTCTCAATATAAGAAATGAAATGAAATCAGTCATTGCAGTTTAAAGTTTTTTTCCAGTTCTTGTTTTAATCTTCAGTTGCTCCTGATTTATGTATGCTCAGCTAGACATTGAATGATTTGAAAGCCTCTTGATCCCTTTGGCAGACTAGTTGCAAAAGAGGACAGTAATGAGAGAAAAGGAAACACGCACTTTGGAGCAAAACAAAAAACAGAGGTATTTTCAAAATCCTCTAGTGATTTCGATCCGCAACTGGCTGCTTATTGTGATGATGATGAATGTCTCAATATAAGAAATAATATCAGTCATTGTAGTTTGAAATTGGTTTCAGTGCTGGTTATGGGCACACGAGCATTCTCCCTACCTTCTCTTTCCTTAATGACGTGTGAGTCTCTGCATAGCTTGTTTTGATCCTTAGCTAGACATTGAATGATTCAAAACATTTTTATCCCATTGGCAGCCAAGCGGTAGAAATGGACAAAAGCGAAAGAAAAAGAAACACGCACTTTTTAGCAATGCAAAAAACAGAGGGGTTTTCAAAATCTTCTGATATCTTCGATCCATAGCTGGCTAGTTATTTTGTCAGTTTTTGTTCATTTTCCGGCGTTTGGATACCGTTCGGACAAAAACATTTAGCCCAAGTATGCTGAGATTATACATCCGCTGTTACTCACAATCACAAGGGCTCCAATTTCACGTATTGAACTTGGTGCATTCTATCGGGTCTTGCCTTTGTCTAGATGTTTAAGTTGCCATTTCTGATTCACAGACCTCTCTCTGATTTCTATATATTTGTGTATGCACTTGATCATTAATCGCGATCGATGAGCTGCAATTTCGCATCTTCAGCCTCTTTTCGGCAAACCTCCCTCTGGCATTGGACACATGAGTATTCTCCCTACCTTCATGACGTGTGAGTCTCTGCACAGTTGATTTTTCGGGTCTTCCATTACTCGAAGGCACAATGCGCTCCATTTTCGTGAAAATCCTTGACTGGCTCACAGATCGAGTCTCATTACAACTCAGGCCTAGCTTTATTCGTTAATTACTGTTTTCAAAGTGACTAGCTCTTAAATTTCACCTACATTAAAATTATGCCATTTACAAACACAGTGCTTTGAACTAAAGGAAAAGAAAATTTTTTCCTTCATTTTGCACTAGTTAATTCCAAGCATTATCTAATGCAAGTGCCTATGTCATTAAGTTGTCGCAAGAAGCTTTGTTGGTGCTCAAACGAGATATCCATGTTCGAAGAAAAGAAATTGGTAGAGACATCATGGTGTTTTCTTGTCCGTGGTTAACTAAGATCGTAACGTAATATCTACAATCAATGAGTATTTATCTACGAAAAACGCATCAAGACCAAACAGACTGTTTTTATTCCGTGATAAAAAGGTTTTTGATTTTTGACAATAAGCAGAGAAGTTGTTGTCAAAAAGACAAAGTGTCACAAGAAATTATCCGAAGTAAATACGACGAACTGCCTTTATCTACCAAGTTTCATGTTAGTATCACTATTTGAAGAGAAAGTATAACACAATCCGCTTAGGGGTCTGGAATCTGATACCCCTGTCTAAAAATGGCATAAAGGGACATTTGTCAGGTTGGGTAAACATGTCATCTTTCTCAGTGTATCAAACTGCCTATCTCCGCCATGTTTCATGCTGGTATCACATTTTGCACAATTCATGCAACAGCATTCCACACTAAAGTACAAGTATTCAAAAACTGGTTCTGCTATTTCTGACGTATGAGATGAACATCTGTAGTGTTAAGTCCACATTTTGAATTTTAGAAACGGGTGCTACCTGGCCTGCTCATCCATCTGTTAAGATTGACCAACCTGTTGTTTGCAATTTTGGTTTTCAAAATGGAAGACGGGCAGGTCCGGGTAAATCAGCAGATTGAGAACATTGGATTTGGGAAGTTTCAAACCGCTGCTTTATTCATTTTGTGGCTACGATATTTTTCGTACTCGACTTCAGAAAACCTTGTCGCCATATTGGAGCCGTACCTACGCTGCAAATGGAACTTGAGTTATATGACTGCAGCCTTGATTGTTTTGCCTGAAGCCGCAGTGAAAATCGCCGGATCAATTCTGCTTGGAAGGCTGTCTGATAAGTATGGTAGGCGCAAAATGATGATTTTGGCATTTCTTTTCAATGCATATCTAACTTTCCTCTTTTCACTGTCATCCAACGTTTTACTTTTATCGATAATACGAGGAAGTATTGGCCTGGTCTCGTCAAGTGCACTATTATCATCTACATACGCAATGGAGATTATGCCGATGTCAAAACGTAAATACTTGTCAATATTTCAAGTAGCTTACTTTGTTGGGTGTGGGTATGGTCTAGTTGCTGCCATGCTTTCGCTGAAGTATCTAACATGGAGATGGTTCGATGCAATCTCTGAGACCATACCAATGGCTATATCAGGCTTTGCAGTGTTTATTCTCCCAGAATCACCACGATTTCTGGCGACTGCTGGAAAATACGATGCAGCTAACAACGTTTTGAATAAGATTGCTAAGGTGAATGGATTTGACAATGACTACACAGCTATTCCCAATTCAAGAGACGAAAACAGTGTAAAAATAACTGTCTTCAAGGGACAATCCTGGAAATATGAGGACGTCAAAAGGATTGTTCTAATTTCCTTCCTACAGTTTTATGGTGGCAGCCTTTCGGCAACCGCACGATATGGTTCAATGCAGTTTGGGGAAAATTCAGATGATTCAGAATGCGGAGATTGTTCAAGCAAATTGACGTACAAGTATCGCTGGGCTGTAGAGGCTGGTGCCTTTATTTCCAGCGTCATATCATATTTGTTAGTTGGCAAAGTCACAAGAAAACGTACATTCCGAATTCTTGTCATCCTCCTTGCTGTGTTACTTGTGCCATACTACTGGCCTCTGCGTGGGTGGCCCCTGCTCGTTACGGTGACTCTTACCATCATAGTTTCGTCGACTTTCAACAATGTCCTTCTAGTTTATAGGGCAGAGCTCCTTCCTACTACGATAAGAGCGAGTGGCAGTGGCATCTCTGAAGCGGCTAGGCAGTTCGGTATTTTATATGGGCAATCCGTAGCAATGTATCTATATCACTTTAGTAACACTCTTTCGTTTGGCATTCTGCATGGATTGACTGCATTGGGTTTGCTCCTGGTATTTCGTTTTATTGTAGAAACAAAAGAAGAACAATTGAAGTAGCATATTTAATCATTTGATCACTGTATTTGTCTAGAATAAGCTTTTCTTTTATATCTACCCTTACGTTTTGTTATTGATTCAAATGTTACACTTTGTCTTTTGCATGGCTTGCCTCTAATACGACATGGAATCTTGGTGTCCTAATAGAAAAGCGATTACATGATGCGTTGCAACTTATTCGGAAATAACCAACAAAAATTAAGACAACTAAGATAGCCTAACTTAGAACAGAATTTTGATCGGCATTTATGTGGTTCATTAATGAGCCTTCTCTTCGTGTTGTCTCATCTGATATGACATATTTCCTATTCACAAACCATGGATAATATTAATCAGAAGCCTTTTATTAGCTTATGTGGTGTTGGAACTGCTTGACAAATTGGCATCCCATATTTCTGCAGCAAATTTTAAAGATATGTGCTTTGATGCAGCAAAATTCTCTTTTCAGCTCGGTTACATTAAATCTGAATTCCAAAACAATAAAGACTTTACACAGATCTTTCATGCAAAACTGTTTTTGCAGTGCTTCTTTTTTATTTTGCAATGCTTCTTTACTGCTACAAGCTAATAGCATATCATCGACGTATTAAGCATGACCATAAACTCTGCTCCCACACGCTTGACATACAAACAAAAATCATCTTGGCATTGCTCGTAGTCGTTATTCTTCGTTTATGCATCCATTGTTCTGAGCCAACATCTTGATGATTGCCTCAATCCATCAATACTTTACTCAACTTGCAAACAAAGGTTTCTTTGCCTTCTCTTTGTAGACTTCTGGTTGTAACATGTATATCTCTTCTTCTAGTTCTTCATTAAGTTCCTTAATGTTGCTTCTTTCTTTTGCACTTTTTATATCAATATTTGAGCGATTAACTGACACAAATCTCTGGCATGCCTTCTTATCGTGCTATTTCTTCTATGTACTGTACTTATTATATTTGAAATGAAGCAATAGTGCAGCGATCAAGGAAAAACCAATCAAGCATAATAAAAAAGGTGGAAGCAATCACGTGAATAAGCAAGCGGGCTCACAAGGAAACAAGAAAATAGGCAAGCAAACAAGATGACAGTCAAGCACGCATGCAAGTATGGCAGAAGCACAAAATACTACCAAGCTCTCTCTCTCTCTCTCTCTCTCTCTCTCTCTCTCTCTCTTTCTCTCTCTCTCTCTCTCTCTCTCTCTCTCTCTCTCTTTCTCTCTCTCTCTCTCTATCTCTCTCTCTCTCTCTGTCTCTCTCTCTCTCTCTCTCTCTCTCTCTCTCTCTCTCTCTCTCTCTCTCTCTCTCTCTCTCTCTCTCTCTCTCTCTCTCTCTCTCTCTCTCTCTCTCTCTCTCTCTCTCTCTCTCTCTCTCTCTCTCTCTCTCTCTCTCTCTCTCTCTCTCTCTCTCTCTCTCTGTCCGTCTCTGTCCGTCTCTGTCCGTCTCTGTCCGTCTCTGTCAGTCTCTGTCCGTCTCTGTCCGTCTCTGTCCGTCTCTGTCCGTCTCTGTCCTTCTCTGTCTCAATGGTTTTTAAGAAGGTAACCGCTGTACATTTCAGGCGTGGAGGTCGTTACAAAATTGCTGACTGTGGTGAACAAAGACAAAAGATCGTTGTGGCAAAAAATCGAAGAAAACGTTGAGCTGAAAATTGGCCAGCAACTTGCAAAATATCATGTCGATCGCTTGAAGGCGGAAGTCTTCAAAGTCCTTGAAGGACGTTTTTATAGCCCAGAGGCTCTCGGCCAAGAGCCTTTCGGCCCAGAAGACTTGAAAATCGTCCTAGACAAAAAGCACCTTGTTTTTCCACACAACTGGCCGACACTTGGCTGGTCTTATGAGCTGCCATTGGGTATTATATACTGGATGCCATTCATGATTGCAGGGTATCAACAAATGATCAAGGAGAACAAAAGGCCAAAGTAAGATCTTTTATATTCAATCTATATAATAGTAAAATGGTACAGAAAAGTCGGTTAACTGTAACTGAACCATGAAATTAATCTAGCAACACAGAAAAGGAAAAATGAATTTAGCAAAGTCGATAGGTCCATCCCATCTCTTTTGCAAGCTTTTCGAGTACTCTTTCCAAATAAGTTTAAACTCAGCTGTGTTTGTATTTTACTCGCAGGTGTGCCTTGGCAAACGAAATGGAAGTAGCACGGGCAAATATCATCACATCAATGAAGGAGATGCTGCGAAAGAGATATAACCAACTTCGTGGAACAAAATACAGTTACGATCGTGTGAATTATGATTGCAATAAGAAAAAGGCAAGGAAAGGCAAGAAGGGTGGAGTGAAAAAATTTAGTTTGCTTGGCGGTTCAAACGAGAAAGTGTGCGTTTCAATTGATGCCCTCTTGACATGGAGTGATGGCCTTGATGGAAAGAAGTTCACTGTCAGAAAGCGACACAGAGGCTGGATTGGTGATAGTTGGAAAAGAAAGTTTGACAATGTTAGAGATGCTACTGTAGACTTCTTGTGGAAAGAGGTAATTAACTATATCCAGTTTACGTTCTTGACTCTGCAATGTTACGTTTTCTGTAATTCAGTTAACTTGGGTCATAGTCTGATGAAAGCTATTCAGGAAATCATTCTATGAGATAGCATTTTTGAGACTTTGATTTTATCTGCTGTTGGATTTTATCTTTTCGTGATTCAAGCGTCATAGCCTATGCGCATTCCTTTTATAATTATTTCGGTAAAAGTGGTTTTAATTCCTCAACAGTGTCAAGTAATAGTTCACAATATTTCATTCTGGAAACTATATCAAACGCGTTAGTCCATTAATTAAAGAACAATTAATATAAATGATACGGAATGTTATCTCATTTTAACGGGCATTTTGCACTGCAGACCTCAAAGTTTCTTACAAATGCTTAGAACAGTAGATTTTAAGCATAGGACGCTGCATTATTATTATATTATATATAATATATATAATCATCAAAGACATTCTGATCCAACACATCGGAGTTGGAATTGGCTACAAATATTTTTGAATTTAGGTCAAAACTTTGCTAATGTAAGATTTGCTACCTCTAAATACTTTTCACTTTTATCCTGATATAATTTAGGCATCAATTAGGAAACTGTCCTGCATCAATTTCATGTCTTTGTCATAGGTGGTGGAGAAAGCGAATAACTTCTTCGATCCTGCAATTTGCCTTGAGTCATTAGACTGCAGTTGTCCTAAGAAGATCGAGAAAAGTGAGATTGTCTTCAGTTTCCCAGACGAGTGTATTGCTAATAGCGCTGATGGGACATGCATGCATCCTTGCGATGACTTTGGTTACAGCTATGAATGGTGTTACATCAATAGAAGCCCTGATCAGTGGAGTTACTGCACCAAGCCAGATCTTAACGATTGCATGCCAGTCACTGTTCCACCAATCACATTCCCGAATGTTTTGCCAAAGCAGAAGGCAAGCGGAACTGGAAACTGATTTGATATTGTATTGAATGTCTCAATATAAGAAATGAAATGAAATCAGTCATTGCAGTTTAAAGTTTTTTTCCAGTTCTTGTTTTGATCTTCAGTTGCTCCTGATTGTTGCGCAGGCCCCTCGTGTCGCAAGGTGTAGCCCAGGAAGACCCTTCTGTCCACCTCCAGTCTGGCTTTATCTGGTCTAGAGACACGGTATACATCATAATTTGTCAGTGTGTGTTGATACTGTGAGAATGCGGCCTTGGTTAAACTCTTGCGATATTTCAGCTCACATTTAAGTTCAAGATCGTAACTTGTGCGATGAGACGCGAAAAGACGCGAAAAGACGCGACAAGACGCGACAAGACGCGATAAGACGCAAGAAGACTCTTTAAGGAACTCTAGGACGGATGTTAAGGTGTTGTAGTTATGTTACTTAATCATGTGTTACACAGGGAACAGGTAAGGGATCAGCACATCTGCAATTATGAGGGAGTAATTTGGTGGTCGTGACAGCAATAAGACAATGTTCATCATGAAATCTCACCTCGAATCTTTAACTGAATGTTATTTAACTATAGTTAGAAGCAGTAGGGTTGATAGCACTCTTGAAAAGCGAAAATTTTAAAGGCTTTTGATTTGAGCGCAGGTCAAAACTGCTGGTACACGTTTGCTTTCAAATGCGAAGCTTGTAACTTCTTTTTAACTTATCTTTAATCTAGGTGCATCGGCACGAGGCCTCATTGGAACACCCACCCACCGGTCAGCACGTTGTTTTCAACAGTTATATCTCGAGCTCAAAATTACAAAATCAATTGAAACTAATAGTTCACACCTTGTTACACAATCAAATTAAGCTTGCAATGCATTGAATTAGCAAGCAAAGTAGTTAAAAGGAACTAACGAGCGAAAATACACAAAGAGGCATTTGAGAATAAGGCGAAATGCATTGAATAAAATAAATGCAACTAGAACGCTATACATGAATGTCTATGGATTATTTCAGTTAGAGTGAAGGAAGACAAAAGAATGAAACGAAAAAGGACAAAAACATGGTTTTTATGGTAATCAAGAGTTGTAACTACTCTCCTTTTGCGATTAAACAATAGAAAGACAAGTAAAGTCGTAGGCACTAAAACATAAAATTCGACACGTTAAGGGAAAACCAATCTTTATACTGGGAATAAAGCAATTGACATGCAACGTTTTTTTACTAACCTGTTTGTTTATTACTAGCGCTGATGGACCTGAAATTTGTTTGTAACTGGTATCCGTATAGCTTATGCCTTGGCTCTGATCAAGAGTTACGATTGTGCATAACTTCATTCCTATTGTCTCAGTTTTATGGTCCAGTACCTATGGCATATGATTCTTCTTAAATTGCTAGTGCTAAAAGACTTGCTATTCCAGTTAGAAATTCGCGACATAAGCGACGTTGCTTATTGGAATGAGGTCTCAGGAAGCAGAAAAGTAGAAATAGATTACATTAAAAGCAAGGCTGTTAATTGCCTTAGATTTCCTCTCAGTTCTTTGCTATTTCAATCAAAGGACTCAATATTGCAAATCTTTTAATCTTTTGCTGGCTTTTCATGAGGCTCTCGGCAACCTTTTTTGAGCATCATACTGCTTGCTGATAAACTCAGCTGATTTTTCGCAGCTGGCAAACCTTTTCTCCATTTCAGCCAGTTTCTCTATTACCATTGAGTTGGACGTATCAATTTTGTTTCCTAATTCGCCCATATGCTTCTTCATTCTTGCGTCTTGCTGTTTGAGCATATCCATCAGTTCTTGCATCTGTTTTTTATCGTTACAGCGATATATTACAAGCGTTCCGTAAAATGTATAAATTAATAAACCATTGAAATAAAATAAAAAATGAGAGACATAATGTGTCGTGAAAATTAAGGAAAAACCAAAGTTAAAGTAAAATAAGCATCTGTAATCTTTGGTGATGGTAGTAATTTTTAGATTTCAGAAGCTCTGAAAAATTCATCCGCCTCCCAACAACGATACCGGAAAATCCATGCAAACATACTATCATGCTATATTATACTTTTATATCAGATGATTGGCAGGTAAATATTCTTCAAATATGGCGAGAGATGGCCAATTGCAGATTTTGAGTTTACTGTTCCAAGGGATTACTGTCATTCTGACCTGTTATTTAAAATGAGGAACCTGGATTTAACTCAGCCTATTTGTCCAACATTCATCTAGTTTTTAGAACTTTGAGGAATTCTTATTTGGGATATAACGTTAAATTCATCATCAAGCTATTGTTTTTGTCGTCGTTTTTGTGAATGATTCTCAGCTAGTTAATGAGTGACCAGTTTAAAATCAAGGCTATAAATGTCAGCAGAAGAACACCACTTTCTAGAGACTAAGAACATCTCAAGTGTTTGCGGACTAATTCTCTTCGTTGAGGGCTAAATAGGTTAAACTCTGTAAAATAAAACACCGTATAAATATAAAAACGAAGTGTGACACCAAGCATGAAGATGAAAGACGTTAATGTTACAAAATCATACGGTCAAAGTGTGACACAGGAAAAAGGCTAGGACCTTAAAGGGCATTGGAGGTCTCTATGGCGTTAGAGCAACAGTTAAGCTAGACGGGTGGCTGGATATAAAAACTTGCTATTTTGCATATTCAAATCATTCGAGATAATGCTTATATGTTTTCGTCAGCCCCCCCTGACTCGATAATTACATTGCATCATAGGCGCGCTTAAAAAAACTGTTAGTCAGAGTCCAGAATGAACTGATGAAACAACATGATAATCATAATTGCATAATTATTGACCACGAGGAATCAGCATCATGCAAATTCTTATATTTATTTATTTATTATACATTTCTTATATATATTTATACTTCTAAGACATGAACTTCTTGAAATGTCGGATCTTTAAATATCTGTTAATAACATTGCAGCAATGTTTTTTGAGACTCTTGAGACCAATGAGATTAACATCAGCTGCTTAACAAAAAAACTACCTTGTTAAATCACAAAACTACTTAAGCATAAATCAATCAACGTTTACATAGCATTGGCTAAACCGACATTAGCCTAAGCAAGTTCAAACTTAGGGAAGAGGCAACGGCTACAGAAATCAGTTATAGGAGTGTTATTACTCTTGGTAGATACCTCTGAGAAAGACGTATCAAGTTAATCCGTCAATTATGTCTCCACTACTTCTTGGGCTCGATATAGACATCCACCTGCTATTTTGTGCAAGGTGGCTAAATTCCCTTAAATAAAAGCTAGTATCATCATCATCATCATGCCACCACCCGCCTACCCAGATATCTAGCTGTTTCTTAAAGAAGGCGGGATATAGCAAATGAAGATACTAGTGCTTAGCAAATTAAGATACTAGTGATTGACTTTGTGGATCCAAGGAAGAAAAGAACAAGTTTGAGACACGAATAAGGGATTCCAGACATATTCAAACATTGGGCAGTCCGACATTACCCGTCTGTTTGATCAGCACGGTGCTGCTTAGCCAGAAAGCATTAGGAAAAGCAAACAGTGCGATTCACGGTCAGCTGAGCCGAGCAACGGGTAAACTGCTTCATTGGTCACATGAAATGATTATTTTCTACTGTGTTTTGTACTAGCTTAATGATATGCATTGAAGGTATTGGCTATAGACCCCTCCCTTGCTATAAGGCAATAGGGCACATACATTATACTCCACAGTCTTCCCTGAACTTCAAAATGATGAAATCTGAGACTTTCATTGTTATACTGATGGCTTTATTCTTAAATACATGCTCATGGTTAACAGTAGATGATATAGATTTTCTTCCAGTTTTCTTCACACAAATGCACGCAGTCTGTCGCTAGCATATGAAACAAACATATTTTCCACATATATTTTTACTAAAAAACTTTCAAGACTTTTGCTAAAAAAGAAAGACGAATGCATTCAGAAGGAAGGGTCTATTCTTAGAGAAATCTCAATCTCTACTGATCAAAACAATTTTGGCAGCATTTCTTAATATTCAAATTATGGAGTCCATGATGCCTGTCTAGTAGAAAACAAACAAAGTTAGAAAGTAGAAATACATTTGTCGGATGAAACAACGTAATCTTGCGATATTTTCAATTTGACATATAATGTCCTTTGCAATATGAAAAAATGAAACTCTGATTGGGTTTTCTGTGTTTTCATGAAGAAATATGAGCACAGATAGTAAACATTCTTGAGCCTTATATCACTCTCCCCGTGCTACATTTGCATCTGAGCTAATGAGAGGGAAATCAACATCGAATTAAGAAGTGAAGGGAAGCATAATCTTTTTCGTTACAAAATTGCACTAATGTAACTGATTTCTCATCCATCAGTTTATTAAATCCCCAAATAGTGCTAGGTGATTCTTGACAAAACTACCAATTAGCAATAACAATCTGTAGAGGCTAGTTACGAACAAATATCTAATTGATAGTTTATAGCCAAAGTTATCATGTTTCATAATTATCAATTACTTATTATCAAGCCAAAGAATTAATATGATTATTAGCATAGAAGATAATGATTCAATGGAATTTCGATACACAAGATTTCAATAGGAATTTTGCCATGCACTTATTCTTAGATGATCTATCAGTAAAATCTCTTTATTTTAATCCATCTATCAGTAATAAGCATAGTTTTGTTTGTTAAAGGTTTTTCTCGAATGATTAAAAGTACTAAACATTAGAGCTACAAAGTGATCAATCGATAAATACGTAATCCTTGCGTGCATCTGGGCTTCCTGGCCCTTTTAGAATTTGGCATCTCACAGGCAGGTTCCATGATTAGGGGTGACAAACAAAGTGCCATTTGTGCTGGTGGGACCATTCTATTACGATGCCTCCGCCAGTCATACCTGGCTGTGCACTGCTTGCATGGTGCTTACCATAAACATTTAAATAGAAATCGACAGAGCCAGTCTGGCATTCTCTGACCTGGCATTCCAAGACGTCTGATGTGAGTACTTTTCAAAGTTTTTATTAACTTGCCTTCTAATCAATCTATTCCTATACTACAACCAAACACTAGACATTTATATCAACAATCATATTGCAACTGTGTAGAGCTAGCTTTATTCTAGCTCAATGCATGCCAACAGAGCTAGGAGTATCAAAACAGGTTCTGATTCCTGTCTCTTTCTAACTCGCACCAGCAGAGGTAGTTGAGTCCCTCCAAAACAAGTTTAGCAAATAGGTTTGGCTTTTTGAAACGTTGAAAAGCTTGTAATGCATTATTTAAATGAAAAGGAGACAATTGTTAACATCATAGAAGGGAAAGGACAATTGTTCTTTTTTAAAAAAGTGCTGGCATTTGAGACACTTTCTTGAATTAATCTTAAGTTAAACGTTAATTTTTATGTAAAATGGTGTTAATTTTTTATGATCTTTAAGACAAGAAACGTGAATATGTATTAATGTGCATTTTGGTCCGATTCCCTCACATTTAATATCAATCCCTGACATCACATCTCGAAAATATTTCTTTGGGGTAAGAGAGAACGATCAGTGCATTCTTACAAAATTCAGGAAAATATGTTATATGTAGACGACTTGATAAATTCATGAAGTGAAGAATTTGTGAAGAATTTGGGTTTGATAAAAATAGCAGGTACGTCCTCTCTTTCTCTTTGGCATTATAAGGCAAAAACGAAACAAACATTGGATGAATACAAGCATGAAGTTGATATTCAGTTGTTTCTTCATTTTGCTGCACTTTCCAAAGAAAATTACCACGGTTTTATTGGTAATGCATTGTAACGACAAGTTCTCTTCATGCTTACACAATTGTTGTTAGGGCTAGGTCGGTACACAAGGGAACTCGAACCTCATATGGATATACAAATTAGTATGAGTATAAATTATTTTCAAGCAACAAATTCAACAAGCTTACCAATTTTTGCGAGCATGTACCAACGCACCCTGACCATAGCACGACTTTTGCTGGAGCAACCTATTTCCCAGTCATAAAGTTAGGATTTCTTTCAGTAATCTTTTTCAAGAGTCGAATGTTTACCTTGAGTTGCAGCATGTAAAATGATAAAAAAGCATGCTCTGTATTCATGATTCCGATGCATTCCCTTTAGCCTGGTTGTATTTATAAGTATATTGTGTACAGTGGTTGTGTATTTAAGTTGCATTTGTATTTGTATTTGTAACTACCTTGCATCCGAAGGTAGTTTTAGGACACTAAGAAGCTCAAGCTTATCGAGCAGTGTCCTGGTCCTTTCTCTCGATGTGACCACACCTCGTGATTCCTTATGCCTGGAATTACAGAGAGCTGGCAACTCTCCTCACACCGGGTGAAAGTTTGGTCATGCCAGGACTCGAGCAACGGACCCTTGGGTCCGTAGTCAGCGCCTCTAACCATTGAGCCATCCTCGCACCTAACCACTGAGCCAGTTGCATCAGTTTGGTGTATTCATAGCCAAAACGACTTAACATTCTAGTATTATCTGTTACAGACAGAGAGAGGCTTTGAGAATGCAGAAGATACTTCTCCTCGTCATCGCAGCAATGCTGCTGTCAGCTTGCAGTGTCTCCGGCATGAAAGGAGATGCGCTTGTCGTTTATGCTGATAAAAGCGACAATATGGTCGATAATGAAGTTTCTTTTGAGACATCAGGAAATAATGAAAACGAAGAAGAGAATGGAGATGACAGTAACCAACTTTCTGAGCAGGAGAAGAACAGAAAGATGGTTGAAGCTGGTGCAAAACTTGGCACTGTCCTGGCTTCGTTGATCAGTCTTGCCGGTGGTCCAGGTGGAGTTGTCACAATCGGTAAGAATCCCTTTTTGAGATATGTCAGATATTTCGTAACCATGTCACAACTGTAAATGGTTCGGAATTGGGCCAAAAAAAACGCCCAACTTATCTGAGAAAATGGTGCGGAATTTCTTTCTAATCGTACTCAGAAAGAAACGGATCTCTCCCAAAAAAGATTCAGATCCTGCCGTGCCCGTGTAAACGCAAGTCCTATTGTAGCCAGCTTGGATACGCATCTATGCAGATCTGTTCGCGTGTAACGTGGCCAAAGTCTAGGCCTGTGAGTACACAGTCATGCCATGGGAATGGATTGCCCAGCTGCATTGGGTTTTCTTTTAAATGAAAAATTAACACGATCAACACATGAAAAGCAAGCGAATATATCACCAAGGAAGCAGATGAGGAGGTTGCGCTAAGCAAAATGGTATTAAAACGCAAAAAGTATGCAGTCGAGAGAAAACTTTCCGGTTAGAAACTCTGGCCCCTATATCTTCTGGCAACGCGACTTAGAACGTATAGTGAATGTAAAACTCTTATCGAATTGAACTGTATGGAATTGTGAAAAGACACAAACAATGATTGAAGGAAATTTTCGTTTCAGGAGTAACAGTTGTCGCCTATGTGTTGACTGAGCTAACCAAAGAGAAAAGATCGTTGTGGCAGCAAATCGAAGAAAAAGTTGATCTGAAAATTGGCAAGAAGCTTGCAGACTACCATGTCGATCGCTTGAAGGCGGAAGTATTCAGAGTCCTTGAAGCTCGTTTTAAAGACAGTGAGAATTTCGGCCCAGCAGACCTGAAGGTCGTCTTAGACAAAAAGCATATGGTCTTTCCACACAACTGGCCGACACTTGGATGGTCTTATGAGCTGCCATTGGGGATCATATACTGGATGCCATTCATGATTTCAGGGTATCAACAATTGATCAAGGACAATAAAAAGCCAACGTAAGATCTTTTATGTTCATGCTCAGTAATGGTAAAATGGTACAGAGAAGCTGAACTTTTTAATTGAACTTCAAAAATGGTGAAACTAGTCTTAAGCAATGTCGATAAAAAGATCTCTTCGAGCCTCTCAATTTTTTTCAACTGCTCTTTGAAACTTTGAAACGAGTCTTTCATATTTCTACATTCAGTTGCATTTTTGTATCTCTTCAGCTGTGCTTTGGCAAATGAAATGGCAACAGCACGGGCAAATATTATCACATCGATGAAAATGATGCTTCGAAAGAGGTATAACCAGCTTCAGGGAACAAAATACAGTTCTGATCGTGTGAATTATGATTGCAATAAGAAAAAGGCAAGAAAAGGCAAGAAGGGTGGAGTGAAGAAATTTGGTATGTTTGGCGGTTCAAACGAGAAAGTGTGCGTTTCAATTGATCGACTCTTGACTTGGGATGATGGCCTTGATGGAAAGAAGTTTACTGTCAGAAAGCGACATACAGGCTGGGTTGGTGATAGTTGGAAAACGAAGTTTAATAAAGTTAGAGATGACACTGTCGACTTCTTGTGGAAAGAGGTAACTATATTCAGTCTACATTCTTGACTCTGTAATGTTACGTTTTCTGTAATTTAGTTAGCTTGGTTATAGCCTGATGAAAGCTATTCAGGAAATCATTTTATGAGATAGCATTTTTGAGACTTTGCTTGGAAAACTCAGGCTGCCCATGAAGTTGAGTATATTGAAAGTGATTTCGTTTACAACAGTGGATTTTGTGCCCACCCCACTTTAAATTGGACGCTACAATATGAGATACATTGTAAACTAATTCTGAATCTTTTATAAATTGGTTGCATAAGCCTGTGTTTATATTAACATCAAAGTTTTCTCTAATAGATAAAAGCAATTCCGTTATTCCTAGATGCTATTAGATTTCATCTATTCGCGATTTAAGCTTAATAGCATGTGCTGAATTCTTTTCAAAAGAATATTTCACAACTCCTCAACGATTGAAAATCCGCTTACTATAGGTGGTGGAGAAAGTGAATCAGTTCTTCGACCCTGAAATTTGCCTGGAGTCATTGGGCTGCAGTTGTCCTAAGAAGATCGAGAAAAGTGAGATTGTCTTCAGTTTCCCAAACGAGTGTATTTCTAATGGCGCTGATGGGACATGCATGCATCCTTGCGATGACTTTGACTACAGCTATGAATGGTGTTACATCAATAGAAGCCCTGATCAGTGGAGCTACTGCACCAAGCCAGATCTTAACGATTGCATGCGAGTATCAGTTCCTCCAATCACATTCCCGAATGTTTTGCCAAAGCAGAAGGCAAGCAACGAACGTTAATATGACTTAACGTTAAAATAATATTCAATAATACGAATTGAATTCATCAAATGCGATTTAGAATTGTTGTTTATTATTTGTCTAATTTCACTTATTAAGGATCATCAATTCTCAACACCGCAAAGTAAATAAGCACTGATTTATCTGCGTATAGGGAGCTCAAGGACATTTGCGACTCTCAAGGAATTGCACCATAAGTTACCTTCTTAAATTTTCCTGGTGTGCAAGGAATACTTTCGCCCTCAATCAGTGGCAAGATTATGTGCAGTATAAATGATGGATGAATTTCGGCAAAAATGGCGGGTGTAATAAAACAATTGTCGAGAAGAAATTACTCAAGCTTGTCATGAGCGATTTTGCCTAAAGCTTTTTATCACACTCTTATCTTAAATAAGAGTTTGGTGATAGAGCAACAATAGCTGTTCTTTGGACACTGGAGAATTGGAAAAAGTCCTGTAAAATGATAGTGGTGGTTTTATTTGCTGCATTCATCCAACACGTTGAAAAATATATCGACAGCATTTGAGATTCATACCGCTTGAGGCGTCGCTGAATAAAAAAGACAACAAATAATGATTGCAGTTTCTCATTTTGAATTAGGCAACGACATTCAACTTTTCGGAAGATCAAAAGATTTATACCCCAGTGGAATCTTTATGTTTAGAAATTTCAGTAGAAACGGCATTAACAAAGATGTCTGCTGCAATTGCTAGCTAACCACGTATAGAAAATCCAGGCTATCAACATGGTGGGCAATCCAGCCGGTTCTTCAAGGCTGCTTACTTGACAAGTTGTCTGGCACATTCCCGTAAACATACGGCTAGGTGATATTCTAAAACAACGTTCGTTATTGTCTGTAGAAGATTGGTGCACTATTCATTAGAGCAATAACTGAATCTTTTCGGTTGCAATACTAGGGACCTGTTATTTTTACTTACAGAATGGGGGTGGGTGGTGGTAAGAGAAGATATAAAGAGAAAAGGTTTGCTTATAACACCGCAATACACAAATTTCCAGCCTCTTTGCCATTTCTACCCTCTCTTTAAAATGCTCTTGCCTTCTTGATCCATCCTTTGGCAGATCAAGCGTGTTGTTTAAGTGTAGGCAGGCATGTCTTCCACCCAATCTTTCAGTGTGAGAGAGAGGGAGAGAGACCAAAGTAGTAATTTTCTTTTTGAATATCACCTCTGCGTTACCTAAGAAAACTTTTAAAATTTCCTAATCCTGCATTTGAAAGGATTAACGAAGCTTGAGTTTTCAGCCACAACTTCAGCTCGACTTTAAACAGATATCTTGCTCGTGCTGGTAAACTGGGTTTTGTCATTGACCTAAACAACACAACGAACCGCAAGTTAGCCAGATTCCAATAGTTCTCTACCATAAAGTTCTGCTACGTAGTTCAGTAATTAGAACAGAACAAAGCAATTTTGAAAAAATGATGTTTTTTAGGGGCAGAAAGTCAAAACGGCATTGAAAGAGCAAGCGACATTACCCGTTGCATAACCTAGCAGGTGATTAAACTGACTTCATCTAACTTCAATCTCCTGCTTGTTTCAGTGGCAAAGTAAATATTCATTGAAGCATTTGCCAATGTACCGGTTCACGTGGTGTTTTGGCAGTGGATGTAAATTGGCTATCTATTTAGCACCGGGCAATTCTTTTCCTTTTAGGAACGTCTCATTGCAATTTTAGACAAAGCATAGTTTTTTTGCATGCTGTATTATAAATATACACTAGGGAACAATGTTTCTGTGTTCGAAATCGTTTCTCATGCGTAACGCATGCCCAATTACCTTATGCCTTGGGCACCCACATTGGCCCTTGCCCAAAAAAGATTCTCTTAGCCTAGCAATGAGTTTTTCCTTTACCATGGCTATAAATATTTTGGGGATGGGAGCACTGGAACTTCTCCCCCAAAACTTGGAGCGAAGTGTATTTCCGTTAGAATGTATTCGGGTACTTTTAAAGAAATAAGAACCATTATACCCTGGTGTTCCATTCCACCGCCTCTTTGCCAAGCTCAATATAATTGTTAACGGTGATTGGTTATGTTAGTATAGAGCATAGTATGAGGCGAAAACGGCTGTACAGTTAATCCTTCAAGCAGCCAAGGCACTCTGGTTTATACTTGCCAGCCCTGTTGAGAACCCAGTCAGGGAAGTATCGATCAGCGCTTCTCATGGCTTTTCCTTCAAAGAGAAAGTCAAAACGACAATTCAACTTATGTACAAGCTATCGTATATTTTGAAGTCGTTTTGAATAGAAAATTGGGCTTTGGGGAGTATATGTTTTCTGTAAGACTTTAGTAAACGATTTGATTCTATCTTTTTAAACTCATAGTTTAGTTAGAAGATTATTAAGGAGGCTGACCTTTTTACTAACTTTCTTTGAAGAGCTTAAGACTTTCACAAACTGCGATGCAGCCACTGGTAATATATTGCCACGAAACTCTTTTACTTCAATTTTCAACTTGTGACTGTGTCTAAGGAGATAATCGCTTCGAAATATAATCATAGTTTAGTTAGAAGAATATTAAGGAGCCCGTTCTTTTTCCTGACTTTCTTTGAAAAGCTTGACATTTTTATAAACTACGATGCAATTGCTGGTAAAACATTTCCACAAAACTCTTTTTCTTAAATTTTCAACTTGTGAATGTGCCTAAGGAGATAATCGCTTAGAAATGTAAATGAAATCTTGAATAAATCTCGCATAGCGGCAAATTCACATAAAATAAAAAAGCTGAAAAATTCTTATAAGTTCTCAAGTCTCATAAAACTGCTTTTTCATGTGATTTGCTCCTAAACTGAGTCTAAACACTTGCAAAATATTATAGTATTGACCCACTGCATTTGATGGCTTTATTGGCTTGCTTGATACCCCTTCTAAATTGTCACTGCCTTCGATATTTCTTCTGACAGAGTTTGTTGGAAATTGTGAAGGTTCAATATATATAAAGCTACCTACAATAGATATAAAGTAACCTCCATTTGAGCTTCAAAGTGATTACTAATTTGTTGACAGTTATTGGTGTGGAGGACTATAATTATGTAGAATCATTTAGAAGTAAAAGCTTACGCTTGGTTGATTTCTCTTATGCATTTTTAACTTTTGAAGTAGAAATGTCCGCTTCTCAAGCAGTGACATAAAAAAGCAAGCTAAAGTATCGAAAACTACAAACAGTTTCATTAAAAGCTGGTGGAAATATTTTGTGAATGTCGATTGCTTTGTAACATAGCCTGTGGTTCAACTTGTTTCAATTGGCTGGTCAAATTCCAACCTTTGTTTACTTGGGCACCTAAGCAAACATTTGTGACAGTACTCATAAAAGGCCGTGTAGCAATGTAACATTTGCTGGTTTCATGCATTAGCTTGACAGACGTAAGTACCTATTTCTTTCTCTTTTAATCTAATATTGCCTTTTTTATGGAAACTACATTTATTTTCTTCTATTATCCATGGATGTGTATGGCAAATGTGTTTTGGCAAACTATTTCTGTGTGTCATTGTTACCGTTTTGTCGTCAAAGTAAAACGAAGAATCTTGCTTGCTATGGTTAAATTATTGAATAGAGCCGAAACAAAAATCAGGGCTGGTTTTCAATGGACTCAAAATCTAATTTTAATTGTAGCCAACTGAGAATTCTCTTAATCACTCTCTACGTGATATCACTTTGACACTTTCTTGAATTTGTTTCTGCGTATTGGCATTATCTTATAACTTGCGGGTGCTATGGCTAGATATCATTCTTTGACTGTAGTTGCGGTCCCGTTACACCTAAAATATTCAAAGTTACATTTACTACAGATTTTGACTGTTTCAGATATTTTTGATAACAAAAGTGCCAGTAGCATAGATTTTTGCCAAATAATATAGAGGATGGAGTTTTCTCGGTATTGAAATTGTGATATTTGTTCATAACAATTCGTATATGTTGACTATCCATCCACTATGATGAATTCTTTATGATAATAGTCTTTTTACTTATTTCGTTTCTTCACCTCTTGTGTTTTTTCACCTCTTTCGTAACTGGAATTTTTTTAGTTCTGAATTTGTTTATAACTACACATGTTTTCAAATAAGGAGCTCACTATTATGCTGGAATTCTGGGTCAGAATTTAATGCACTATGAACATATTTTACTTTAAGTAATGGTATACTCCATTTCTGCTTGCCCTTTCAGTATTAATTTGTTTGTTAATAGGTACAACCTGAAAATGCAGAAGACTTTTCTCTTTGCCATTGCGGCGTTGCTGCTCATTGGATGCAGGGCTTCACCTTTGAACGAGGTTGCTGTTTATGATAGTGAGGCCGAGAGCAACGATAACAATGAGGTCTCTTTTGAGACTTCTGGAGAAGGTGAAGTCAACGAGGGCGGTGAAGACAATGACCGCATGTCTGCAGAGCAAATGAATAGAGTGATGGTAGATGCTGGTGCAAAACTTGCGGGTGTTATTGTAACCTTGATTGGCTTGGCTGGAGGACCGACTGCACCACTCTCAATCGGTAAGTTCCGCAGTATACATTTACGATTTGGAGTGTGTAGTAGGACTATCTGTATTAACTAGCATATTTAATTATCATGCTAACCTCGTTTTTTCCTCTATACCTAAACCTCCTTTTCATTCATATAATCAGTCAGTTTTACAGCTCAAAGTGGTTTGTTTCGTGTGTGCACCTTTCGCCTGACTCCTCAAAGTAACATAGGAAACCTAGGCGGTATTATCCCTGTTACAACGGGTGTAACAATGGCATAATGATTCCTACCATAAACTTTTTTTCAAAATAATATAATATACATTCTATTTAAGGACAAGATATGCATATGCTGACCATCCAAGAAATTCACCAACCAATTTTCCCAATGCGATAGGATTACATGTTGTCCTGTCATCGTTTATCGTTTTTTGCACATGCGTGTTATTTCTCTACAATAATGAAGATTTCTAATGAGGAGTCAGTTGGGTTGGAAGTTAATGTTAGAATCTAAATGTATAGCGTGAAACTTTTGACTTCTAAAGCTCTATCACGCAAATATGGGGGGAGGGGGGAGGTTGCACCATCCCCTACACCTTCTTGTAGGTATGCTTCTGGGTAAGTAAACCTTTCCCAAGTCATATCGAAGAAACTTATCACATCATTTGTGCATAGAAGAACGAATAAAGGCACTGCAGGAAATGTGACTTTTTACCTGGGTAGGCCTTAATACCTTTGACATTGATTCCGTCGAATAAACTTTTGTATTCTAGGCATAGCAGTGGTGTCATTCATCCTCACCGAGCTGACCAAAGAGAGAAGGTCCTTATGGGACCAAATTGAAGAGAAAGTCGACCTCAAAATTGGCAAAAAGCTTGCAGAATATCACGTGGATCGTCTGAAGGCTGAGGTATTCAGAGTTCTTGAATCTCGTATACAAGATACTGAGAACTTCGGCCCTGCTGATCTGAGAATCATCTTGGATAAGAAGCACATTGTTTTCCCACACAACTGGCCGACACTTGCCTGGTCATACCAATTGCCATTGGGTATCATTTACTGGATGCCATTTATGATTGCAGGATACCAACAATTGATCAAGGAAAAGAAAAAGCCAAGGTAAGGATTTAAAACTCTTGTACTCCGTACAAGCAACTAAAAACTTGAGCCAATGTTGCTTGAGTTCAAGCAGGCTTTTGGTGGAAAGCATGAAGAATGTACTCTCAAGTATCAACTTTTGAATGAATCATTTTAAAATTTCTTAAAAAGGATTGCCGCAGTAAGCTGCACATCACTGCAATTGGTAAGAAAACAAGGCTACCATTCAAACCCAGTTGTGTTCAATTTTTCAATAAATTTCTTAACCCTCGACTTAGCTTTAACCTTTGCATTGGTGCGTTTCACGTAGCTGATATTTATAGCTACATCTTGACCTCTGTCTCTTTTGCCTTTTCTATTGTTTGATTCTGATTACGTAAAACTTTCAACCCGCTATTATTAGCTGTGCCCTGGCAAACGAAATGGCAACAGCACGGGCAAATATCATCACATCGATGAAAATGATGCTTCGAAAGAGGTATGAGGATCTTCAAGGAACAAAATACAGTACAGATCGTCAGAATTATGACTGCAATAAGAAAAAGGCAGGGAAAGGCAAGAAGGGTGGAGTGAAGAGATTTGGTAGACTTGGCGGTTCAAACGAGAAAGTGTGCGTTTCAATTGATCGACTCTTGACTTGGGATGATGGCCTTGATGGAAAGAAGTTTACTGTCAGAAAGCGACACACTGGATGGGTTGGTGATAGTTGGAAAACAAAGTTCAACAATGTTAGAGATGCTACTGTAGACTTCTTGTGGAAAGAGGTAATTGTTGCATCAACAAATAATTTACAAACTTTTCTGAATCAAAACAGTCAGTGAAATTAATGTTAATTGAAAGTCAATGCTGTCAATGCTGTCAATGCGCTTTCTAGAATTGAAGCACATGCAACACTCATACTTGCAACACATACAACGTCATTGAAGAAAGTTCACTCTAACACCTAGGCTGCGAATAATTTTTGGATTTAGGTTATTATTTTCATAATGAAAGAAAACATTTCTGTCACTTCTAAATGCTTTTCATTTTCATCCCATCACAGTAGAGACTTTACAGACTGTAATGCATCATTTTTATTACTTCATCATAGGTGGTGGAGAAAGTGAATAACTTCTTCGATCCTGCAATTTGCCTGGAGTCATTGGGCTGCAGTTGTCCTAAGAAGATCGAGAAAAGTGAGATTGTCTTCAGCTTCCCAAACGAGTGTATTTCTAATGGCGCTGATGGGACATGCATGCATCCTTGCGATGGCTTTGGCTACGGCTATGAATGGTGCTACATCAATAGAAATCCAGATCAGTGGAGCTACTGCACCAAGCCAGATCTTAACGATTGCATGCGAGTATCAGTTCCTCCAATCACATTCCCGAATGTTTTGCCAAAGCGAAGGGGTAGCAGAACAGAATAACCAATGAACTGATTTGATGATCTGTAATAATCTGTAATAATCTCTGTGAGGAGCATTTAATCAGCAGAAATGAAATCAGCATCTGTGGCTAAAGTTGTTAGTCCTTTATTAGTCTCCTGTCTCCCACCTACATCTCCCACATTAAGCATTATTTGGATTACATGGGAGCTTTCACGATTCCACAATTGAAATTGCATGTGATTCATCTATATTTTTACAACGACATAAAGTGATTTCAGGCCCAAATGCATTGCCTAACAAACTTGACTGGTTTTGCATCTTTAAAGGTGTCTTTAAATTACCCTGAAATTGTATGATTGACGCAGGGGGAAAGTGCAGACGTATTTCTCATCTTTGAAGCTGGGTCCCTTACAGCTAAAGAAAATGAATAAACATCTCTTTTATGAATACAATCAGCAAATGCACTCAGGTTGTAACTGGCTGCAAAATGCAATTCCATCTTCTTTATATTGTCCTGGCTCGTGAATTGCCATTAGCTCAATCAGCTATCAGTCAGTATGCAGGAGGACAATAGTTAACTTTTTATTTGAATGTTATAGCCTTTTGTTGAGTAAGGAAATATGAAAGGCAACTGAGCTGAGGATTTATCAAATCGTCTAGCTTGTTGTTTGTATGCTTTAAACACGATGCTTTCTGTTGCTTCCGTTAATGCATTGTTTATCTATATGTTTATCTGTGTATGATGCATGTTCGTGGCTCTTAGATAGGTAAGAAAGATGCAGGAGTTATTGCTCTTGGCTATCTGCGCGCTGCTCCTGGTCGCTTGTGGCCCTTCGCCCTTGCATGAAAGCGAGGTTGCCATTCTGGGAAATGCCAGCGACGATATGAACAATAATGGAGTTTAATTTGAGGAATCTGGAAACGATGACGAAGACCAAAATGTTAAAAGTTAAATGTCTGCAAAGATCTCCTTAGAAGGATGGTTGATGCAGGGACAAAACTTGCTCGTGTTATTAATATAGTGTTTGGCTTGGCGGGTGGACTAACAGCAATACCTACAATTGGTAAGCAAATCTTTTCAAGCCAAAACCATGTGCCACATTAGAATAATTAGAATATAATTAATTAGAGTATAAATTAGAGTATAATTTCACCAGCCACAGTCATTGACAGTCATATAAGAGCAAAATGCATTTACTAGTTTACAATAATTTATGGTCTTACAACTCTCCATGATATTGGGCTCAGTATGTTTGAAGGTATGATAAAACTCCCTCACGTTAACTGTTCAAATATATATGTATAATATATATATATATATATATATATATATATTTATGAAATATACTTTATGACCTTGTTGGCCGGACTCGACCTAACTCTTCCATGTTTGGAAGCCTTGAAAGGCGTCGTGGGAAGTCATTGAACATTTTATTGAGATGCTTTTAAGCAGTGCGCATGACCATTTGCCAGCATACTGTCTATAAGGAACTACGCATGCGCCCAACTTGGCTCAAGACATGTTCTGTGAGCTGATAAGCTTGTATCATACCCATGGTCAGTTCCATAGCCATACCCATAGGTAGTGTTTCTACATCATATGCTTATCGTTAAAAATGCTTCGCGAAAAATTGTCTAGTGTTTTTAGGCAGACCTCAAGGGAAGCTTAATACAGGAAAAGGCCATACTAGGCATCTTTTATCAAGGCAGCTCCTAGTTTTGTTGATACCCCGATTCGTTTCTCAGGCGTTGGCAAAACGAAGACCTTGATGCTACTCAAATGTATTATACTAGCTCGTGTGATTCTTTATTGTGCCAATAGCCAGCACCTTGATTAAGTGGTACACTTTCTGCAATCCCGAGTAGACATAAATTGTAGACCTGCATATGTGAAGAAAGATACCCCAAAACCTATGCTGAGAAAATGAGATGGTACACATGGCCATGTTGGTTAGAGGACTGTGTGATAATTCTAAAAGTATTGAAGTATTGTAATAGAAGTATTGCTGGTTTGAATTAAAAGCAAGGACCGCCATACTAATACTTAGAAAAGAGACTCCCATTGCAACTATCATACTTTGAATAGATTTTGGAGTACAGTAGAGCGCAATTTTTAATGCAAGTAGTCCTAGTCATGACCCTACCTTGGCTATGATGCTTGTAAGAAAGATAAAGCTAAATGAAAAATATGTCCGAAATTGTGGACTTCTTAATAGCTGGCTTGCTGTCGATTGTCTACTAAATAGTGAAATGAAAGGTAGCCATTGAATGATTTATTTGCAATATCGTATCCAAAAAAGCTTATTCAAAGCTAAAAAGTAGCACTGAATTAGATTTAACAATCGTCATTAGACCTAAAAATGCTCCATCTAGAATGACTATTTCGTCTTTTTGTTGTTATGATAGGAGAACGGTTATATCAACCATTACTTCAAGATAAGGGTTAAGTTTCATCTAGACATTCGAAATCTCTGATAAAGTGACTTTCATGTGCTATGAGTATAGGGTGATTTGAGACATGTGCATTGAACATGACAAAAAGTGAAAATTCACAGCTGGTTGGTACATTCAAGCAATGGCATTTTAGAAGCGTACTAGATAGTTCGGCTGGTACTGTTTAGCCACGCGAGAACGTAAATCTATGGGTTCCGTCACTGAGAGGCGCTTGAAGACATTCACATATAGAGGTAGGTGGTACTTTGCTTTCTTATTATATCTTACATTCAAATTTTTACTACTTAACGCACCCTCCGTTCTTCTTCAAATATCTATATGCGTTCAGCAATCGCGGCAGCTTCATTCAAATGTTTCAAGCCTTTTTTGGCTATTTTGTGGCTTATAAAATGCAGTCTGTTGCTTCTTTATGAATTCAGTATCAATTTTTTGCAAGCTGACTTGCTCATGAAAACAAACATTTCTATTTATTTACCGTTTTTTACTTCATAACCAATAAGATTATGTTTCTTGTTCTCTTTCATCAATGGAATTGATAGTTTATTTAGTACTCTAGGTTAATGGCTGGTTTATAGACATAACCTTCTTCATTAAGGAGTCAATAAATCGTATTGAAGAAGTAGTCAGCTTTTAACATTAAAAGGCCTAATGCACTTTATATAACTTTAATGGGTACTCAGGTAAGTTGAGTACCATCCAACATTCAAAGCTATCATAAGGTGTAGTTCTTAATGATCTTAATATTCATTGCTCATTTTCTATCCATAGTAGATCCAGCATCTCATACCAAAATACATTCAAGACTAATTAGATAAGGATGCAATATTTTCATTTAGAATTCACCACAGTATGACAAAAACTCTCAGCCATATTGCTAATTTATTGCTAATTTTTGTGTGTCACGCGCATGCTATGTAGACACCAGTAGTGGTTTTAGGAGCATGGGGAATTATGAAGGAGGGAGCAAATGCCACCGAGTCTATCACTGATCAGCAAATCGAGTACTCAATTCGATAAGGATAATTCCAAAATTGATAGTAAAGGTCATGGCTTTGAATCAATAGTTAATTCAAAAAGAAAGATAGTTAAAGAAGCTGGCGGAAGAGAGCTGGTACTTGTATGGCGCAAACATAGCTTTATCGTTCTGTAGGTAAACAAATGGTGGCAATAGCATGCTAGTTGACTCTGCGTGACACATTCAGCAAATCAGCTCAATGTGAAATGTCGAGAGCACTGATCTTTAGTGATCCACCCTGATGTTAATGCAACATATCCCTGTTTGGTCTCGTTTTCATTAACAAAAGCTGCTGATAGCTTGGCCTCATTCTCATTGGTGGCATTGCTACAGATCCCTGGCAGCTAAGATGGAACAAAATCAAATTTTGATCCCACTTTTGCTGTGCATTGAATAAGCTTGAAGATTAGTTATTCGGCCTTATATACACAGGTTGCGCTCCATAACACCCAGTAACACATCACCATGCACTGAGCTTTAAGTGTGCTTCTCGCAAAGGTGATACGATTAAATGCAACCAAAGTCCGTATCAAAGCATTGAATAGGAAGCACTAAAAGACCCTACCTCGAATGCTGGAAACAACATTCGAGGGATTTCGATATTTAGTGTCGATTTTAGTTTTTTTAATTTTGCTACATGATGTTAACTTCCAGTCTATGCTATCTACAGCGAAAATTCAAGCATGCAGAAGATATTGCTACTAGCCATCGCAGCAACGCTGCTCTCTGCTTGCAGCGCAGCGGCCTTGCACGAAAACGAGGTTGCCGTTTTCGCTGCTGAAAGTGATGACTTTGTCGACAACGAAGTCTCATTTGATGTTTCTGGGGATGGTGATGATGTTCAGGAGGTAGATGAGGATGGTAACCGTATTTCTGCTGCGGAAATGAACAGAAAAATTCTTGATGCTGGTGCAAAACTTGCAGGAATCATTGGTACATTGATCGGCTTGGCCATCTGCAGTCATTTCAATTGGTAAGTTTGTGTTGAGAAATAGGGATTACATTGAAATAGGGTTTACACTGGGCGCGAAGTTAATCACGGGAAATATTCGACGTAGCTAGTCACTATATGTAACTGAACCAACAACATTAGAAAGCTGCCATTTTCATTGAGATCGGGAAATGATCAATGTTGGGACCATGGTCACTTGTGCCAGTACAACTTAGAAAAGAAGTCTGCTTGCTGCTATGAGATTCCGATTGCTATTGCGATATGCTTCTGGCTGCATTGATCAAGTTCCGATTGCTTGTGCGATCAGGCCTCAGTTGCTGCTATGAGAAGATTCCGATTGCTATTGCGATATGCTTCTGACTGCATTGATGAAGTTCCGATTACTTGTGCGATTAGGCTTCGATTGCTGCTATGAGAAGATTCCGATTGCTATTGCGATATGCTTCTGAATGCATTTATCAAGTTCCGATTGCTTGTGCGATTAGGCTTCGATTGCTGCTATGAGAAGATTCCGATTGCTATTGCGATATGCTTCTGAATGCATTGATCAAGTTCCGATTGCTTGTGCGATTAGGCTTCGATTGCTGCTATGAGAAGATTCCGATTGCTATTGCGATATGCTTCTGACTGCATTGATGAAGTTCCGATTGCTTGTGCGATTAGGCTTCGATTGCTGCTATGAGAAGATTCCGATTGCTATTGCGATATGCTTCTGACTGCATTGATGAAGTTCCGATTGCTTGTGCGATTAGGCTTCGATTGCTGCTATGAGAAGATTCCGATTGCTATTGCGATATGCTTCTGACTGCATTGATGAAGTTCCGATTGCTTGTGCGATTAGGCTTCGATTGCTGCTATGATAAGGTTCCGATTACTGCCACAATTAAGTTCCGATTGCTACTGTGATCAAGTTCCGATTGCTACTGTGATCAAGTTCCGATTGCTACTGTGATCAAGTTCCGATTGCTACTGTGATCAAGTTCCGATTGCTACTGTGATCAAGTTCCGATTGCTACTGTGATCAAGTTCCGATTGCTACTGTGATCAAGTTCCGATTGTTGCTGCGATTAAAGTCCAGTTGATGCTGCGATTAGGCTTCCTCTTAATACTGAAATACTGTTTACCTTTTGATTGTTATTGAGACAGGCAATCAGAGAATGATATTTAAGGATCTTAGAAAAGCCAAAGCAATTAATGACCGCATACTTTTCTAGGAGTGGCTGTTGTGTCCCATTTTCTTAGTGAGCTCACCAAAGAAAAAAGATCGTTGTGGCAGCAAATCGAAGAAAAAGTTGATCTGAAAATTGGCAAGAAACTTGCAGACTACCATGTCGATCGTCTGAAGGCGGAAGTATTCAGAGTCCTTGAAACACGCTTTATGGACACTGAGAACTTCGGCTCGGCTGATTTAAAGATCATCTTGGACAAGCGACACATGGTTTTCCCACACAACTGGCCGGCACTTGGCTGGTCTTATGAGCTGCCATTGGGTATTATATACTGGATGCCATTCATGATTGCAGGGTATCAACAAATGATCAAGGAGAACAAAAGGCCAAAGTAAGAGCTTCAAGTGCACTTAGATGCATTGATGTCATTCAGACTGAATTTGATTCTGTGCAATGTGCTAGGGTTGCTATTTATGAGTACTGCTGTAGCAAGCCTCCAATCTAGGCACGATTCTACTTGTTATTCAATATCATTAACGTAGCACGATTGCTAAAAAACCGTACCTACGACTCGCCAATCAACCTTTGCAAACAAAGCCACCTTCTAACTCAGGTTCTGGTTTTGCTCAAAATTAACCGTTTGTTTGCCTTTCGCAGTGATGACTTTGGCAAAAAACTTTGTCTAAGTTTGGATAAACTATGTCACTGGGATTCTGCATTTTGTTATTAACATTTCTGCATTAACCTTGTGCATAGAATTGGAACGACCAAATAGGCTTAATTTTGCGCAATCATGTATAAATAATGCTAAATTATGCAAAAGGCAAGCACATGTGCAGTGATCTACAGTATCAAAATAGCAGGAAAATGGTTTCTTATGCATGGAAAATGGACCTTAAATTACTTCTACCAAACCGGTTTCTCATCTTAAACATGAAATGACATTTTTTGGTTTATTCAAAAATCTTGCAAACTGATCTAGGAAATTGAAAATAGAGGAGCCAAAGACTCGTCTCATAAGTTTTAAGAAGCAACCTTCACTGAAAAAGCCATGCCATATTGAAACAACTCTTTTTGAAATTAAAATTCTGGCAGGTGTTCACTTGCAAATGAGATGGCAAGAACTAGAGCTCAGATCATCACCTCTATGAAAGAGATGCTTCGAAAGAGGTACGGAGAACTACTGGGCACCAAGTTCAGTGAAAGCAGAACGCATTACCCATGCAAGAAGAAGAAGGCTCATAAGATGAAGAAGGGGAATGCAAAGAGAAGATTGGGAGTTGATGAGATGAAGAATGAATGTGTATCCATTGACAAGTTTTTGACTTGGGAAGATGGTTTGAGTGGCAGAACTTTCACCGTCAGGAAGCGAAATGTTGGCTGGATTGGTGAAGATTGGCGAAGAAAGTTCAACAGGATTAGGGATGAGACTGTCGATTTTCTCTGGAAAGAGGTTCGTATTGGCACCACTATTATAAGAGAGTCACAAGTTTTTAACTCCATTGGAGTTCTTGTTTCCATTAGAAAAGCTTCCAACTGAATATTCTGCTTTTTTGTTAATTGCAAGGGTTACTCCGCTTAAAAACGTCATTGCATACATGGGTCTATTGGTAGGAAATAGGTTATAGGATAGAAACGTGGCTATGTGTTCCATATTTTGAAACAAAACAATTAGGACTGTAAAATACCTTACCAGAAGAGGCAGAGAAGTGAAGGAAGCCTGTTAGCCTATAGAGCAGTTCCAGATTCTCTTTGCGGTTGAATTTCGTATGCAAATTGACGTGATATTTTTGAAAAACCATGATCTTCAAAACATTTTCTTACATCAATTTGTAGAGAAACATACTAGAAACATAAGATCTCGACTTACCCAGTACCTGATAGAGTTCTTTTACTGCCTTCGATATCTGCCTTTTGGCAGCTTGAAGCTCCCCCTGCAAATTTAGTCAGTGTTATTTGGGCTAGGTCCAGGTCTGATTGCAACTTATTGACGACTGTCTTTCTCGCATTGATCTCGTCCTGAGCTTGCTTGGCATTTCCAGTCAATGTCCATGCGTCCTATTGCAGAATCGTACCAACAATCTACTTCTCTCTTGCAGGAAACTAGACTCAACCATTCTGTAAATTGATTGCTTCTTTACTTTAGGTTGTGGAGAAGGTTAACCAATTCTTCGATCCCGAAATCTGCTTGGAATCACTGGAGTGTAAATGTCCAACAAAAATCGAGAAAAGTGAGATCTCCTTCAGCTTCCCAGATGCTTGCATAGCGGATGGTGCCAAAGGAACATGTATGCATCCTTGCGATGGCTTTGGCTACAACTATGAGTGGTGTTACATCAACAGAAATCCTGATCAATGGAGCTACTGCACCAAGCCAGATCTTAACGATTGCATGCCAGTCACAGTCCCACCCATCACATTCCCGAATGTCTTACCAAGCAAAAAGGGTAGTCAGTAATTAAAAATAAAAGCAAATTGCTTTTCACAGTTATTTTGACTATTTGAGCTGTCAATGAAAAAAAGCGTCTCTGACAAAAACCTCTGTTTATTTAGTGTTCCTCTCCTCTTGGTGCTTTCCAGATGAAGGATTGAAATCAACAATGTAACGAAAAGAAAATGCCTATTACTTATATTGCGAGGATGGCTCAGTGGCTAGAGGCGCTGACTACGGACCCAAGGGCCCGTGGTTCGAGCCCCTGGCATGATCAAACTTTCACCCAGAGTGAGGAGAGTTGCCAGCTCTCTAGAATTCCAGGCATAAGAAATCACGAGGTTTGGTCACATCGAGAGAAATGACCAGGACACTGCTCGATAAGCTTAAGCTTCTCAGTGTCCGAAAAAAAACTATCTTCGGATGCAATGTAGAAACAAATACAAAATACAAATACAAATTGCACAAGTTAAGTTACCTCTAGGAATACAGGAAATACAAATACAAATCGTTCTGTGTTTGCAATCGCGATTATTGCTGTTTATACGTATTTTTCGTGTATGAAGTTCCTTAATTTGAAGTAGATATGGCAAAACGACACACACGAGATTCTTGCAGTTGTTGCAAACTGAGCATTTCCTTTGCGTAAAATGGTAGCACAAAAACCAATTTTTGAAGGATCATGACCAGAAATAAATATATCCACATTTTTTGAAACTACCAAGAGCAATTTGTTAAGCATTTTACTTCTTAGGAATTTTATTAGATATATTCCTTCAGTTTTTGCTTACTGTTACAAGAAAGGTTGAATTATAATTCATTGAAAACTTGCTTGGTTGTTATTATCGGGTCACACTTGATAGAAAATAAACTTTCGACACACTGTGTAAAATAATCTATTATGCTTGATCTTTAAAGAAAAGAGCAATATAATTTAAACTATCAACCTTTTTTTGGAAATTGAGCCTAAGCAAAATTTTACCAAATATTTTAAAGCATTTTGCTTTGATGCATAGTCGTCCTTAAAACCAGCATAATATTTCCTGAGCACTTAGCCTGTGGCTTCGCCGTAAGGGAAAATTAATTAGACAGCAAGCTTTGTATGGTGAGAAGACAGTAAAAACTCAAAAAATGCAATAATGAATCGCTGGCGGCTTGTATTAGAAAGTGGGGATGGTGGGTGGTGTGGCCCAAAATGTGGATATTATTACCTTACTTTTATTTCTTCCTACGTGGTCTTGAAAATATTTTGCTCTACATGCCCCCCCCCCCCTTCATTTTCGATATGGCAGGGCTTCCAGTACAGCAGCAGCAACTAAAACGAATGCCGCGAGGGAATTTTAATCAGAAATGATAAGTACATTGTCAATGCATCAATATACCATCCTCTTCAATTCTTTATTGATGAAATCTGAGAAACTAATCTGAAATCAAAAGCCAGGCAGGGGTATTCACAAAATTCATTTGGAACGATTCTTTGGAAAGAAGTAGCTGCTAATGCGCTGAATTAAAAGTGTTCGGAAGTGCTCAAATCTCCACTAAACTATTATTTTGAAGCTGGAAGCAACTCCTCTTGCGGCTTTCTTTAAAGCATTGGTAGAGTGTTCGATTTTTTGCATGCTAATGAGCATGACATCGCCTTCTCTCAAAATTGAAGCAAACAATTTGATTGAAATTTGAAGATGGTGTTTTGTCATATCACATAAAAATTGGCTTAGAAATGGCAAAGGTCTTCTTGATGCATCGGTGTCTTATTGAAAGATTCTAATTAAGGGAGAGGTGGCCAATTTTAAATGAAAAGATTCTTTTAAGAGGGTTTGCAATCAGCAACTGTTAACACTTCCTTCTATCACTGATGTTTTATATGCATGGTCCTCATTGCCAATATTAAAATAACTCATGAAATACGGAACATGCAGAACAAGAAACCTGAGAAAAAAAACTGTTTGCCGTTACTAATCAATTCTACTGATCAGACGTCCGTTTACAGTAGAGGAGCTAAGCACTTGCTAAAAATATCTCTTTATTGCCATTGGCGAGAAAATCAGTGGTATTCATAGCACACAAAATCAAATTGCAAAATTGTTCTGATATCTAAAAATCACTCTGCATAATAATACAAAGATACTTGCCAGTTTACGAAGGAATGCAAAAAGCTTTAGTCGCCCTTAGTCCAGAAACGCCCGATGTCCGATAACTAGATGGATCAATTTGACGTAACAATCAAACTGAGCAATGTATAAAAGGCTGCAACTCGATGAAGCAACTCATGCTCCGGTTTTTTACAACTGCGAACGTCGGTGCAATTTCACTCGTGGATTTGCACTTATTTGTTGTTCTCGTGTTTTAAACGGGTACAAAGCGCGACAGAATGTTGAGTTTTATTGCGGATGGGAACGCCCGCTCTTGGGTATGCATGAATAATGGCGAGAACCGGTTCTTCAACGGACAAGCCGCACTGGAAGTCCACAAGAAGATGGTGCACGCACCACGATACACAGTGGATACCAGCTACAATGCAGATGTGAGTTTACACTCACCAGCCAAGGAATATGCATCTCATAATGCCAGTTTCAATGGTAAGTGAAATTAAAATGTATTTGTTAGTAGTGCACCTATAAAGTATTGACCAGGGACAGATATGATATAAATGAGAATGTAACAAACCTATTTCACCTTCGATCATATAACAATTCGTTGCAATCTCTTCGTTAATAGCAGATTAATTATAATAAGCAAATTCAACTTGAGCAGGTGAGAAACCAATGCAAGACAACACGAGGCATGCTTCGATTTTCGAATGAGTTGAAAACATTGCAACTTCTCATTGGAAATCAACTTTCGATAATTTTTTATTTGCGCACCCAATCATTTCATAAACATAATTATTGATAGAGCCATATCAGACAATACTATGTGTCTTTTCTCCATTGACCTTCTTAATTCACTAGCTTCGAAAGATATAGCACAATCATTAAATCAAAGAAGATGAAAAGTATCAATTAAGGAATTAATTTGCATCTGTTTAGGCCTCCTTTCAAGCAACAATGCAACACCTACAAAGTCAGGCAATGCATCGTTCAGGCAGCTTGAAAGCCTTAAAAGAAGATTGCAGTTTCAAGCCACACAAGAAACCTCTGAAGGCCTTCATTTGGTCAAGGTTGGTCATTGGCTCGAGAACGGGGCAGACATTCGTGATTACGAGATCAAATCGCTTAACACCAGGTACAAAATTCATGATAATTTACAGCTTTTCGAACCTTTTTAAGGATTTTCAACCGTTCGAGCCTTGAACTTCTTGGCTTTCTTACTTAACTGTATTGAATGAAATTGTCTATGCAGAATCAAGCAAGCTCAGGACGAGATCAATGCGAGAAAGACAGTCGTCAATAAGTTGCAGTCAGACCTGGACCTTGCCCAAATGACACTGACTGAGTTCCAAGTCAGAGAGACAAATTTGCAAGGAGAGCTTCAAGCAGCCAAAAGGCAGTTATCGAGTGCAGCAAAAGAACTCCATCAGGCACTGGGTAAGTCGAGATTTTAAAATGTTATGCAACTTTAACGGTTTCTCAATAGCTTAATTACTTTGAAATGAGTTGTTCAGCATTCCACCGTTCCATCAAGCCTCCTACATTGGCTGTTTGACTTCTGGAAACTTTTGACTATTTGAGGGAAAGGATACTCTGATGACCCAAGTCGTGGCTTGAGATAAGCGCATTACAAAATTTGTTGAAAAGAGTTCATGAGCTTTTTAAGAGATTTGAAGAGAAGAGCTTTTGAAAATGAAGAGTTTTTGTTGGAGAGTAAAGTTCATCAAATTTAGGAGGGATGGAGCGGGTGTAGCAAATTGCCTTAGTTATTAGCCATGGCAAGTGTTCATTTTAAATTCTTTTTGACTTTGTTGATAAAAATCATTAATGTCTGCGCACTTTTTGACTAAAGGCGTAATTCAGCATGAAAATGAAGAACGCGATCATATGCAGCAAATGATGGAAGGTCGTCTCAATGCACAAAAACTGCATATAAAAAGACTGCAAGAAGAACTAGAAAGTGAAAATCTGGTAGGTTACTACTGCCTTAATGGTTGTTACAATGAGGTGAAAATCTTCAAACCGATTAACATTGCCCAATAAGCACTGGTTTCCAATTTGCAACCTGTTTTATTGAAATACCATAATTAAACAGTATTAATTTCGCAATGATTAGTCAATATAATAGTTTATCTTCATGACTGTCACTAAGATCAAACAATCCTAGAGGTTTGAATTAATCTTTCTTATGTGCATTTAGCTCATGTAAGACATATTTCATGGAGTATCCAACATCTTTATGCCATTTGAACCTTAATACAGATGCCCTAGTGCATTTCTGGCTCATCAATCTGTCTAACTATCTTACTTAGATAAAAACACGATTGGAAAATGACAGCAAAGAGCTTGATCAGATCACAAGAAAGTTGAAGCAAATGGAAAAAGAGCTAATGGTTGAAAGACGATTGAAGTTAGAGGCAAAACAAAGCAAAGAAGAATGCCAAGCAGAGATCGATGAACTCTTGTTTGAGAATGAGCAAGTCACAAAGAGAATGAGACAATACCATCATGACCTTGAGCGACTTCAAGATGAAAATAGCAATCTCGTTGCCGATTACAACTCCATGATGGACAGAACTGACCACAGAGAGGCAGAAGAGCAACTGATGATGATGCAGAATTTCATGGAAGAGAAAATGGGAGAAGAGAGAGCCAGCTGTGCCCTTGAAGTTGAAAAATGCAAGCAAGAAGCTTATCAGCTTAACAATAAGCTTGAGCAAGCAGTTGCAGAATTGGAAAAGACAAGATCAGATTTGGATGCAGCAGTCTTGTACAGACAAGATGACATTGATAGGCTGTTAAAAGAAAAGCAAGCGCTGAAACTTGATCTCAAAGCAAAGAAGTCAAAGGTACAGAGTTTGGTGGATCTTAATGACCATCTGAACAGTCACCTAAGAGACATGGAAAGGAGACAAGGATTTCCTCATGCATCTAAAAAGCCGGAAGGTATGAAGGTACCTTTTGATACTGCTGAGTTGGAAGAGCAAGTTGTTGAAAAATGCAAGGAAGTTGAGCAATTGCAAATACAGATGGAAGAATTGCAGCGCTCACAAAATAATGATCAAGCTTCCAAGTTAAAGGAAGAATTGGTTAAGCTTCAAAGAACACAATTAGTCAAGGAACAGCATATTGCAGAAGTTGATAAGAGAAATGATGAGCTCAATCAGCATTTGAGAGAGGCAAAGGAAAAACTACTGCAAGAACAGAGGGATCGTCATAGTTATGTTGCATTGGTAACAGAGCAGAAAAGACGTCTGGAAAAAGCTCTTGCGGAAGCTGAAAAAGAGACACTTTCCTTGAAAACAAGGCTGGCTGAAGATGGTGACAAAGCCCTTACACAAAAATCAGAACAAGCCTCTTTTCTCTCAAGTCTGGAGGAAGAAAACAGAGATCTCAAAGAGAAGCTTAAAAACAGCATTCAAAAGGAAGAGCTTCACGTAGCCATAGAAAGAAACAGAGATCAATGCTGCCAGATTGAAAACCTCCTCAAGGAAAAGGAAGATCTTCAGCTCTTGCTTGATGAAGAGAGACAAGACCTCAATGAGAAACTAGACAAGGTTCTTGACGCCAACGTTGATCTGGAGAAAAGCTGCATTAACTTGGAGACAGCCCTAGAAGAAAAAGCAGCAACAATCAAGGCACTGGAGCAGTCGATCAAAGATGCAAACACAGCAAGTGATAAAGATTTCCATTTTGCAGAGGAAAACAAGCGGCTTCAAGAGAACATGAAAAAGTCAGAAAACGATATGACTCGCCTAGAAACAAAGTTAGCGCAGTTGCAAGTTGAAATGCAAAAGAAAGAGCAAGAGGCAATTACTATTGCTAAAAATCTTAACGATAAGATAAAGGCTTATGAAAATGAAAAGATCACTGCAACAAGTCAAATATCTGAGATAATGGAAAAAATGGAACAAATCAAGTCTGACATACATCTTAAAGAGGAAAAGTTTCAAAAAGAGAAGCAATTTTTCAATGACAAGCTTCATCAAGCAAATGAGCAAGAATGCAAGCTTGTGGAGAGCAAAAAAGATCTTGAGACAAAGCTTGAACAGCAAAATGACATTATAGAAGACCTTGACAAGACAATACAAGAGCTCCAAAAGAAAAACCAGGAGCTAGACAAAGGAGAGTCTTCTGTTAGCATACTTAATGAACAGATCAGTCAATTGGAAAACAAATGTAGCACTTTGAAGACAGAATTGAAGTCAAAGAAAGAGGAAGTGAAGCAGGGTCAAGCAAAGCAAGCCGATCTGTTTAAGAAAATAATGGATCGTGAAAATAAGTGTGGGATACTTGAGACTAAACTCTCTGCATCAGAAAAGCAAGCCGTAGAAGAAAAATCGTTGTTACAGAAAAACTACGATAAAGATTTGCTAGAAGCAAAAGCATTGAATGATGAGCTAGTGAAGAGAAACGAAGAATTGCTTCAAGAAAATAAGAGACTGTCAGAGCAAGCTGCAGAGGAAAAGCCAAACAGTCATCCGATTATTGCTTTAAAGAAAGAAGAACTATCTGAGAAGCTAAAAGAGCTGTCTGGCAAGATGGATGAGATGAAAGACAGAGAAAGGCAGATCCAAAAGCATAACTATGAGATTAAGAAGAAACTCGATGCCAAGGATCTCGTACAGAAAAAACTCGAAGATGAAGTAAAATACTTTAAGGCTGAAATAGAAACTAAAGAGAAAGAACAGGCTAAAAGCTCATCTACCACCGATGCGTTGAAGAGAGAAGCTGAAGATTGGCAAAGAAGGTTTGATGACCTAGCCTCTTCTATGGCAGACACAGAAGCTAACATACAAGCTATTGCACAAAAGTCAGCAAAAACTGAGAAGGATTTGAAAGCAGAGAAGCAACGCCTAATCAAAGAACTTGATGCTGCTCAGTTTTCTGTAAAGGAAAAGGAGGCCGAACTTGTCCTTGCACGAAAGAGAGGTGACAACAACGATCTGCTCTCCAATATGATTGATGCGAAGAGTGCAGAGTTGAAAGAAAAAACTGAAGACGTTCAAGAGCTCAACAACGAAAACAAGAAACTCATTGACGAGGTAATGAGGTTTAAAGAAGTAATAAATAACTTGGAAGAAAAGCTTAAAGATGAAGTGGCCAAGTACGAAAAGCAACTGCAAAGCCAAAAGACAACATCTCGTATTCTTAAGAACACGGAAAACGATTTAGAGAAAGCACATGATGACATCCATGAGCTCAAAGAAGAAAAGAAAGCACTGCTGCTAGAATGTGAACAACTACATTCACGACTGAATCAAAGTGGTGGAAGGAGCCGATCAGCGAGTGAGAGGTACATATTTGATATCAACATGGTCAGCTTGATTTAGAAAATGCTCTATCCATGTATTGTTTCTTTGTAGTTTTTAATGAGTCAACTGATGAATTCAGAAAAAAATAAAAAGTATCTGCATCAGAAAAAAGCTCTACACTAAACAGAGAGAAAAACATGTGGCCCTATCTATACATCAATGCATAGACGAAAAGGTACTGATATTTAAAACAACGCAGTTTATTTTGATTTCCCTTAACTTAATTACGAATCCCAATATTTGTTTCAGCTCAAAGGGAAATCCAGACACAAGAGATAGCTCACCAAGCAGTTATGAATCAGATTTTGAAGACGAGAGTCAATCTTCCGAGGACAGCACCAAGGAAGAGAGAGAAAACTCAGTGAAAGATGAAATTTCTGAAAACCAGAAGCCCGTGGGGAAAGCCGAGTCAGATGATGAGGTCAAATTTGACAATGATGACGATTTCTGGGACATTGTGCCAAAAGATGAGCCCGTAGCAAATGCGAATGATTCCAGCATCTTTATAACAGAAGGTTTCACTAAAGATGAGGCCCATGATACACAACTAGAAAAGAACCGAAATCAGAAGATGATTGCTCCAACAGGTCTGAATTTTTTTCGAGAATAAAGATGTCTTTCTACTCAAAGTCTTCTCATAAAATTTTCAAGTATTATTGGGATATTTTTCTGACATAGTTGGAGAGAAATAATCTGAACTAGATTTGTTACGGCAGAGTTTCATGCTATGTAAAGCTATACAAGTATTTAAAGATGTTGGTTATTGTACCTCGTGATTAGAGAATTTTTAGTGAAATTTCTGGGGAAGAATGGCGAAGTCCAATATTGAATGATTTTTACTGCAAATAAAATTTTTACCCTCACTTTCTTAATTCAATGACATTTATGATCTTTATTGACATGTTAATTTTCTTAAACGGAAAATATTGGAGTATCTGAGATGTTTCTCTTACAACTCGACTAGCAACTTCAAATTCATCTATCATCTATAATAAAAAGTTTACTCGTATTTACAAATGTCGATCTTTTTCGGAATTTTGACTCTAGCTTTAATACTCAAGACATCTCTAGCGAGGGTTATAAATGTCAACATTTTACAAACTAAAGTAAAGTTATAATCATTATTTTTGGCAGGTATTGGTGCAAAACAGAGTCCCACTCTCGATGAAGACGACGACATGTTAAGCTCGTTTGTGTCAAAACAGAAGTCAAAGAAATCTTCCTCAAATAGCCGCAGAATGCCTTCGAAGCAGAAGCAAATGACGAAAGAATTTGGCTTTGATGATGATGTGGAAATCGAAGGCCTAATATCCGACATCGTGCTGAGTGACGGAAGCCAAGGAAAAGGTGACCGAAGGTCACGCAGTTCAGGTGAAAGGTCAAGCCCGTCTGGTTCAGACAGCGACTCAGACACAGGTATCAAACCGCAACAAAGTGGAATACTGCACAGTGCACCCGCGTTGAAGCCGCTTGGAAGGAACATGATGCTGCCTCCACTTGGTGCAAAGCCAAAATCACTGCCTCCCTTGCGTGGATTGAAGACACCGAAATTTTGATACAGTGAACATAACACTTTGAAAACTCTTTTTTATCTGAATTAAGCAATGTAGTTTGCTGTCGTAGATATTTTGCAAATTATGTATGTATTTATCCTGAGTTTTGTATCACAGAATTGTGGATCTGAAAATGAAATCTTTTCTAGCCTCCATCCTGAGAATGTTCATTGGAGATTAATCGGAAGCGACTTTATTGGACCTATGAGCTTTAACCAAACTTAAAAGCACAATATGAGTTCATTTCCATTGAGTCAATTGGTATAAACCGCAAGAAGGAAGAGAAATGTTTGTTCATGTTGTTGTTGATTCCATGGCCTAGACGAAAATTCCGTTAACTAAACCGTATGAATGTATGCATAACGGCATGAAGGAAACTTTCGTAAAAGCCTGTCAATGGCATTTAAAGGCCACTTTTCTTTTTTGGCAGTAAATCTTCATATACTTCGTATTCCGATTTCAATACGTATAGCTCATTTCTGGGTTCCAATCTTTCTATAAATAATAGGTTAATATATTTAGGCCTACATTGTTCAAATTATTGTTCAAAGGAATGTAGTTTGAAGTAAATCAGCTTCAAGTTCGTCGATGTTTCTTAAATTATTTTTTGGGTTCTTTGTTTGTAGCGTGTTTGTCTTATTTCTATAAAGCTTCCACATTGCTGATGGAAAGTATAATGACATAGATTTATGTTAGGCTTGTGAACTAGCTACTAATCTATATGTAAATGAAGTGTTGCAAAATGCTTAAAGAGCTCAATTTGTGTAATAGCTTAATTTAGCCATGCATATTCTATCTGGACCCATGATTTAAATATAATTGGAATTTGATAATCTACTCTGTGCTACATTGAAACATTGACCAATTAAACAGTAATCAAGGTAAAAAATCTCAACAAGCTCTAATGGAGCTATCTGTTGCACTTGCTGGAGTTGGATATGAAAAAACTAGCACCAAACTTATCTCTTCGGCAGTATAGGTGGTATTTTTTAAAGAAAACCTAAAATGGTCATGATAAATTGAAATGCTTATGTTTTCCGAAATTCTAAGCTAAAAATGAGGGGATGCCACACACATACAATTAGGAACTTGAGAGTACGTCACAAACACGTTAAATCCTCCTTCGCAGCCATCCATATGATCTTTGGTCTCCTGTAGTCAGGGAGAAGGAAACAAACATGGCGGCCGTTCTTGGAGGAAGTAATCGTAAAACTGTCATTGATGTTATGTTTAACAGATATTGCTCCGATAAAATCCAGGGTTTAACTGCACTGGAGCTGCAGAATATGTATGAATCAATACGTCCTGATGGCATAATAATAAAACAAATTGAGGCCTCGCTGAAGATTGTTTGTGAGTCAACAACGTGCGACAAAGAAGATCTTGTTGATGTTTTAAAAGAAATGGACAGGCGATATTTTCTGGTAAACGATTTAAAATGGGAATTTGCATTACTTGATAGGTACAAGAAGGGTGCTATTAGCGAAACTGATACAAAGTTTTTGTTTAAAATGGTACATGGTGAATTTTTCTCAAATCGCCGGTGGAATAAATTTTTGAACAGCCGTGCCGCAAAAGAGTCACTGATAAGTTTTAACGAGATTGAAGTCGATCTTTGCGAAATCCCAACAATGGGATGGATTGAAGAGATCCTTGAAGAGGAAGAGGAAGAAAGAAGGCGTAAGTTTCTACTTTTATACTTTCTAAAATTGATTTAATCAAGTCTTTGTGCGCGGTGGTCGGGGCTTTCATTTTTATCAAAGTTTTATTTCTTGTGGAAAATGAATGTATGAATTTTTTGCTTGCAACTCATGCAAGACGGCTGAGACGGAAGGAAACCGATATCAGCACAATGAACAATGCTGTAGCTCCAGTGTTTATAGCACCCGTGAATAGTTGTCAATGCTATGAAATCTCTGTCGTTGCGTCATCATCATTTGTGCAACACTGCACCCAATTTTGACATCATTGATTTTTTTAGTTCGTGAAATGGAAAGAGAAAATGAAGAAAAAGCTAGAAAAATGTTAGAAGAAGATGAGAAAAGAAGAGGTATGGAACTCTATTTGTTGTGTGCACCAAATTGAAGCGCTCTAAGCACAGCTTTTGATCCTGTGATTTCTACAAGACTGAATTAGTGTTGTCTTTTTTCCGTACCAAGCTCCCTAGCATTGAAATATATTTCTAGTTTACTTTAAAGGTAAGATACTCTTTCCCCATTATTGATATATGTAGTTTCTCTAATTCCTTTTCATGGAAGATTGTTGCATACCTCAAGAGATTTTCAAAAGATTAACTGTTCGATATTCTGCCCCCTCTTTGCAATATCTTCATTGGCATTAGACTCACAGCAAGATGCACATAACAGAATATTTTCTGAATACTTTATCACCATATTTCATTCAATTTAAGATGTTATGTAGGTAAATCATATTTTCATTAATTTGCTTATTTTTGTAGGTGTATAAAACCAGAGCCAATTTTTACAATTTTGCAAGTTTTTGCAACATAAGTATGAAGATATTTTCCTTTTAGAGAAAGAACTTAAAAGAAAAGAAGAGGAAGATAAGAGACGGATTGAAGAGGCTAAGAATAAAAAGGAAGAAGAAAGGAAAAGAAGGAGAAAGTTGGAGGAAGGTTTGGTTTTAAAAATAGATTGATCTATGCATCAATGGAAACCTTGATTTCTGTCTTCAAACAGGGTATTAAATAGTAATTCATCAAATTGGGTTAGTGGGGGTCTTAAAATGAAAAAGGGGGATTGTCTTTCATGCCATCAACCTTGGTTACCACTGCTCTATTAGGGCATATGAGATTACTCAGAAGTTATTATTTGATTTTTTTCAATTACCAGTAAATTTTGTGACTAATATAGTCATGTTATTTTTTGATCAAGTCCTGAAGACATATATTAAAAGCTTTGATTTAAAATGATTCTAATTTAGATGAGAAAGCACGAATTGAAGAAGAGAAGAGGAAGGCAGAGGAAGATGCCAAGAAACAGAAGGAAAATGAGTTGAAGGAAGAAGAACGGAGAAGAAAAGAAGAAGAGAAAAGAAGAGCTGAAGAGGAAAGGCAACGGCAAAAAGAGGAAGAGGAAAAAATGAAGCAGGAAGCTTTAATGAATTGGAAAAAGGCAGAGTTGTTGGCTAAACAGGAAGCAGAAAAAGAGAAAATGAAGAAAGGTAAATAAATTGTTACATCTTCATACAGATTTCCATATTTTTTAAAGCAAGCAATCAGTGCACATGTTTTGGGTATGATTTATATTGTTTTACAGCTTGACTGCTTTATTAGTATACTTTCTTAGCTGCTGCCTTTTTTTGTTCATTGTTTTTCTCTGTACATTTAAATGAAATTACTTGGTACTTGGAAAAATGATGCCAAGAGTGAAATTGTTCTGATTTACTGAGGAAGATTGTGTTCTCAAAAGGTTTTGTAACATCAAAACATGAATTATTTTTGGTTTGGTTGAACAGATAGGGCTCTTCATGGAATTCTGGGTTTCCTATTCCTTATCTTCATTATCTTCTTATTTATTATTCCTGTTCTTATTCTTTTTGTATTGCAAGAACTTCTTTTATTTGCATTCTCGTCTTTCAAGATTCTTATACATTCTCATGTAGTATCTGTTCCTTGTTTTCATATTCTTCTTGGGTCATTAGTAACCCTGTTCTTTGATTTTCATTTCCTTCTTCCAAGATTCTTATATTCCTGTTTTTGGCTTTATATTCTTCTTGGTTGTTAGGAACCTTGATATTTGATTTCATTTTCTTCTTCCAAAATTTTTATAATTCTGGTTTTTGGCTTTTTATTATTCTTGGCTTTAACTTATTTTTGGTTTTCGATTATGATTGCTGTTTTTTGGTTTTTATTTTCTTGTTGAACTGTCAGGAATCCTGTTTTTCTCTTTGAACTATTCTAGAGTTCTTTAGTTATTGTATTCACTTCTTCACATTGTTCGCTTGAAGATATGCAAACAGTTTCCACCTTTAGTTAGGTAATCTTTGTAAGGAAATTTTTTTCTCAAATACTATACCTGCATGAAGTTTAATGCTTTCTCTGAAGCGAATGCTGAAAAATTACGCAAGCTCAAGGAAGAATCAGAGCACGCGGAGGACATCGCAGAAGATGCAGCTGCCGAGGAGGAGCGAGCAAAAGAAGCCGCCAAAAAAGCTGCAGAGGACGCGAAATCCGCCACAGATGCCGAATCAAAGAAACGTGCAGAGGAAGCAGAGAAGAAGGCCTTGGCAGAAGCACGTGCTAATAAGCAGAAGAGACTGAGGATGCAGCTGAAAGCGGCGACAAATAGTCGAAAAACCGACAGGATTCGGAATGCCATCAAGGAAGCTAAGGATGCAAAAATGCCAGGTTACTTGTGCCGACAGAATATTGCCCAGACCGTGAATTTGAAGTTGTTACCTAAGGCTGTCAAAACATAACCTACTCATTCGCTAAGGAATCCTGACCAGGTTGTGGAAAAGCTAGCATAACTGTTGATAACCTCCCATGTTCTCTAGGACAATATTTAACTCTTTATTCCACTTCCGTGAGTTCGGAAATGCAAGAAGACATCTAAAAAGCAGTATTTTGCTTAGAAACTATTGATGCTGTCTCGCTTTATCGCATCATACCATATTTCAACATTGCTGGTTTAGGATGGCTTGCTTTCAAGCTAGTAACACCAGCCTTGTTCCTTTTAGAATTGCAGAAGGACATCGAAGAAGCAGAGCGGAATTTAGACGTCATTGTCGCAGGTGAGAAGCTAAAAGATGCGATGTCACGACGTCATCTTGGTGACGTAGAAGACGCTGTCAACAACATCAAGAGGAAGAAGATCGAAAAGGAGTATGCCGTGGAGCTGATCGAGGCTGATAAACTTCTGAACAAGCTGCGGAGGCTCGAGAGGCTGAGGAGGGAGATCTTGGAGCTGAACCAGAGCACGATTTCCGAGATCAGGAGTTACCAACGCCCACCACCCGCTGTGCATGATGTCATGATTGCTGTGTACTTGCTGCTTGGTTACAAGGAGAAGGAGTTGAAGGCTAGTAATGAAAATAACAAAAAGGCCTTTCATAGTCCTTTTCAATCACTTACTTTTTATATCAATGTCTTTACTTGACATTGCGTCTTTTTTACTTTGCAATGTTTCTAGTTAACTTTTCATGTTTCCGAAGGTATGGAAAAACATGCAGGCTTTCCTTGGTAGAACTGGAAAAGAGGGCCTAAAGCGCCAGGTAACGACATTGGAGCCATCCAAGATCAACATTAGCACAGCGGACTATGCTGAAAAAATTTACCTGTCAAAGCACGACCTCGATTCCATACGTGACGTCAGCGCCGGCGCAGCTACGTTTTTTGTTTGGGTATGTTATTGACCGCATCCTTGTCTCCCTGTTTCGGTGTATAAGGTGTCTGACATTGTTCTGTTAGTTCAAGGGTTTTCGTAAAACAAACTGTTTTGATAAATGTTATAAATATTTGATATATTGAATTTTTACCATACCACAGTTTTGGTCTAATTTTTTGTTAGAGTTGTGTTAAATTGTTAAAATCAACCATAATTTGCCGGGGCATAAGGATCAAGACAATGACTCAAATTTTGTTTACGCAAGTCCTTCAACTTATGCAAGGGCTCATTCTCTTTTAAACTTTTTTCACTGTACTCTTAGCACCTGAAAGAAAACTGAAGCCCATTTATATCTTAGTTTAAAACTGCTGCACAAATAAAGCCCATTTATATCTTAGTTTAAAAAAAAGTTCGAGAAAAATAATTAACGAATGCTCCCCATTTCAATGAATGTGCTTCCATTGTTTATCTACACTAAATATGTTGCTAGCTCATATGAAGATAATATCCTACAAATCATTTGAGTTTTCGTAGAATGTTCCCAAGATTGTGACTCAACAGATGCTCACTAGTCTATTGTAAATCGTTAATGATGCTTTTCTTTGTTTGAGAGTTCGTATATTGATCGACTAGTTTTGTTTCTAGTCCTCAACGATGATCGAAGAAGCGAGAGCATGGAAAGATGAGGAAGAGAAGCGAAAAGTACTTGAAGCTGAGAAGAAGAAGGAAGAAGTCGAGGAAAGGAAGAAAGAGGAAGAGAGGAAGAAGGCTCGCGATGAGAGACGAAAGTTAGGCTTAAAAGTGGAAGATGGACCATCAAGAAACCCGAGCGTGGAAAATGTGAAAGAGGCCGCAGGTAACTGTTTTGCATGTTTCTAAAGACACTATTTGCAAGAACGTTATTGCAAGTTTCAACAGTTTAACATTATGCTGCCTAGATGTTCATTACTTTTTCAGCCATTTCTCCCATTCTGCCATTCATATGAGGCTTAACCATTTCTTTCTGCACTGACTAAAATTTGGCTCCTAGTCAAAACACAATTTTCTCTTTAAGAGAGATCTCCTGAAGAGTGAGCTATTCACGAAACAGGCTTGTAGCGATAAAAGATGTAGTTTTATTTTCTCCAACTCTATGCTTTATTACTACGGAAATATGAACAGACAAGTTTCTAACTAATATATATAAATATGAAATTATATTTTGCTTAGCTTTAAAGTGGCTTGGATTTTAAACGTGTGTCTCAAGTATAGTTTTTAGATGAAAAGAGGCAGCTAAACTGAATTTGTAAAGTAGGGGTATAAAACTGTTCAAGGTGGCAAAATGCTCTTGGACCTTTGGCAAGACTTTAATTTTACATAAAAATGCATTTATTTTAGTAGCTGTTTTCGTTTAATGTGTAAAAATGCATTTAAAATTATTATTGAATTTTGAAATGATAAAATGGATTATTAGAAGCGGGTATGTGTGCTGTTTAAAAAGTCTCTCAAGTACACTACCCTATTGGTAGCGCAGTAATCATAAATTTGTGGTTTTGGAACCACTTTTGGTCAATGATTTGAGGTAACATTAAATTTATTTGTGCAGCAGTTTACAGAAAAATGAGAGTGAAGCAAGACTTTGAAGTATTGCCCCGAATTAATTTCTTTCATGCTTTTTCTATAGCAACTGATGTAATTAATGTACTGAAAGGAGGCAAGCTTAATCCAACATCTTCAAGCGAGGCCAAGCCAGTGAGTCCAAAGAAGAGTTCGACTAGCAGTGGTCAAGAGAAGCCACAACTTGCACGTGGTCGAACATCAGTGAGACCAGACCAGAGAGGTGATCGAAGCAAGTCTCAACCATCGCCGAGAAAAGTTTCCACAAATAATGCCGCCAAGCGATCCGCCACGCCTGGAAGGAAATAAAACCACGTGATAGTCACGTGGCAACAGTATAAAGTCTAAGTTATGAACATGTAAATATGGCTTTTGTGTTTGGAAGAAATTGGCTAGTTATTTTTGCAGCTAAATCCTTTTTGATATCAGGTTCTTAGTAACTGTGGTTTTTTGGTGATACCTGATAGCAAGATAGAGTGCCATACAACATGCTAAGAATCTCGACTTACAGTTGATTTACAATAATATTCTTTCTATTGAGCTTTGCTTGTTTCTGCTGAAATGAGTGCTAGACTCGCCTATGTATTCTTCATATGTATCTCTGTTACACATGATTCTCCTATTTATTTCTTTGTAAGTCGGAAAATATCCGACAGGTGTGTTACTCGAACTATTTTGCCTGGTCCGATGAAATGCCAGATTAAACTGCGCCACACGTTTTCAAATATTTTACTTTTCCCGAACATTCTAGTATCCTACTCTATGTGTTAATTAGATGAGGAAACCATGTCGCATATGATTTGCCGAAAAGACACCCAACTAAATGGATGGTCCCTGCAGACTTATTATGGGAATCCCCCCCCCCCTTCTCAAGTGAATTTTAATGCTCCCAATGGAAGTTGAAATTTCATGTTTCTATTCTGGGCCATAAATGGTTTCTCATTCTAAACAAGTTTGGACGAGGCTTCAAGGATGGCGACAGTCCGAAGATGGTTGTATTCACATTAACCTGTTTTCATAAAGTAAGATAAACCATTGTCTTTTTTGGAAAAAACAAACAGCGTCATTGCAAGTAATTTAAGGCGAAGTAGAATAAATCATTCTAATATCGTGACAAGAGACTGATAACTATTAGTATAAATCTATGTTAACAGTTTCGACCATATTTTCATCTAATTTTGTAGTCATTGTAAAATAGTTGTTTACTTATTTATAACATGTATTAAACATGATTATGTAAATGAAACATCAAGAAAACGTTTCGTTTAAAGTTAGAAACATTCATTTGAAAATGAAGGCTACCCAAAGGCCTTGAGCTTTAACTTTTATTCTTTATTCTGCCACTTGTTTTGACTATATATATGTGCATGACAAAGTAAATTTCCCTAGATTTCGGAAGAGACTTTTTGTCACCACAAAGCGCAAAATCCTATCCACAATATTAACCGACCCCTCGTTGAACAATTATAGGCATGATTGCATCATGAGATCAGGTTTGTCATAAAACTGTCATCTATCTTCTACCGACAAACCTAGTTAGAGATGGGACCATAACCCCCCTCCCCAAGCAATTTACTTTAAAACTTCGAGAGTCTGAGAAGAAAGGACATACAGTTCGAATTGGACAACTATATGAATGTATGGAACATACAAACTAGACCAGGTAAGTTGTTCTTAGGCCAAACAGACTACCAAGTGTACTAAAATAGTCATGTTTACTTTTCCCGCATTGTGAAAACAGAGAAGTTTTTCGCCAATTATGTGATAAGGGGCATAAGAATTTTTCGAGAGACTGAATTCAGTGACTACGAAACATTTGGTCGAAATATTTACGTAATTGAACTTTAAACTTCTTCGCGCCTTTACTTTTCATTTTACGATTAAATTCTTAGACTGAATGATCAAATTAGCTATGAATTTATATCTTATTTAAAGATACATTCTACTTTGTTTCATTCTAGCAAAGTTGCGGCCATTAGGGAGACCAAGTTGGAAAAAAAGTTCCGATGCTCTTAGTATCACCTCTGTGAAGGATTCTGCCTCGCTATCGTTGCACCCAATTATTTAAAAAGAGAATGCACATGGCGATCTCTCTCTCAGCTCAATGGTTTTCTACCTGATGTCAGACGTGCCTCAGGAAACAAAATCCACCGAATCCAAGGTAATCAAGGGACAGTTTCTACTGATTATTTCCAGAGAGCGAGAAAATAAGTCAAAGCAAACTTCTTGATTGTTATTTTAGGCTTCTAAAGTCTTCAATTTGTCACCATGATGTCGAAAAATCAAAATCTATGAAGGTCGATCTGGCCTATTGATTTCAATTTTCCTGAGTGGCTATCTCGTTCATCTTCAATTCTAAGTTCCCGTTTATCACGTTTTGCTCAATTTGATCAGGCAGCATTGATAAATTTGTCTATGAGGTTACCTCTATGCTAGTTTTTTGGCGTGCTCAATGTTAATGCGATACAACAGTAGGTTAGGGGTAAAATCGCATGCTTCGATTTGAATGATTGCATTGAGACGGCGTTAACCTAGATTATTTTCCAATGGTTTCTTTAAAATTAATTTTGGTTTTTTTGTTGAGGTTATACATTTGCTTCTCTAGATTTTGCACTACGGATATATTTATTTTTTGCAGGATTTTAGCTTGCACGCAGAAAATCGTGATGGTTGCTTGGTTTGCAATGAAAAAGGTAGTCCATGGCTCCAACATTTTTTCTCTGATTTAAAAGGCTAATTGTCAGTATTTTCGACATGGAAAGGTTGATTGTTTTAGAAGCTGAAACCTTGTGCCTAATTCAATTTCTACTTTCTTTCAAGAGCTGCACGTATGTCCTGGCCATAAATTGCTTCGCACCCTCCTCTAAGGTTGGGTTTGAGCGCCCAAACCTGCTTTAAATAGAGTAAAGCTTTGAAATTCCATGTCTTCCTTTCTCATTCCAATTTATGTTTGTGACTGAAAGATAACTACCATTTAATTGGTACATACATACATTGCCACATTGGTTATAGTAAGATTTCCCTGTGTTGCAATGATGCTTTTATACTTTAATATACCTTGATGTGGCCTAGAACACACATGAAACCAAATTTTTCTGAGCAGCACTCTAATCTTTGTTTTTGGGTCTCTTAGGCTTTGTTTCAGAATCCTGATATAATTTTTAAATTACCTTCTAACATCAGTTTAAAGTCTAACAGTCTAACTTTCAATTTTGTTTTTGCTTATTCATTTCAGCAGACAAAAAAATGGCGAATTGGCAATTTCTTTGATCTCTTCCAAGTTAAGATGCTCGACTAGCTGTGGAGGCAAACAAATATGACATTGAGGTGAGGATTTCTTTATCTAGATAGTGTCAAGATCACTTTTCGAGAGTTTTGCTCCCATTTTGTTTAGATTCCTGGTTGCAATGATGACAGTGTAAAGGGCTTAATATATGATGCCATCATTTTTGATGGGCAGGTGAAATTCCTCATGAACTGAGCAACCAGCTTAATCTGTATTGTAGTTATATCCAATGCACTTTTGTTAATTTCCTTTACTCCCCAAGAGAACCTAGCATGTGCTTGGAATAAATTGATACAGGAGTGACTGTCACTCAAGGTTGTAAAGGCTATTTAATGAATCTTTTTGAGTATATATAGTGTGCAGTTGGATTATACAAATGATCTGTAATTTGTTGACATTGTTACTGCTTGTCCCTAGTGTGATGCCATGACATGAAGATTACTTTGGTTTGTTTCCAATGTGGTAAAATGAAGAGGAATTTGATGCCATTCATAACAATTCTGTATCATTGCCTAGAAGATCAATTGATGACCAAAGTGCCCCTAAGGTGTGTTTTTGCATTGAACCTGTCGTTTAAAGTTTCTCTTTAATTCAGTCAAGAGCCAAATGATTCAAATCAGCTAGGTGGACCATCAGGTGATGGGATGAACGCCAACTTATTTAAGTCTATGATGGCTCTAATCTGGGTCCCAAATTTAAATGCTGAACATTTTTGCCAAGTCTTCATCTCAAAATATATATATATATATTTATATAAAACTGCCTCTTGAATAAGCTCTTTAAATATCAGTATGTTTTTTCAGCATGTTCTACATTTGCTCTCCAGCATGGTAACCATATGATATAATGACTAATATAATGTAAGTGTGTTTTTATATATTTAGAAATTCCTCATCTCTAGGGAAACCTAGATTTGCTGTGTGATGACTGAATCAAACTTTCGTTCTACTGAAATTCCCAGGAAGAAATCATATTTTTCTGACAGCAAATTGTTTTCATTTACAAAGTCATTATATATTCAATTCATTAGTACTAAAATAGATTATTCTATTTTTATTGACAGGCGGACTGATTCAGAAAAAGGTAAAGATGGTATATATATTCCTTTTTACATATCTGTATATATTTGTAACCTAAGAAGTTTTGTTGTTTTGTTATGGCAATGATGAATAATTACGATTTCCGTTCTCCTGATTTCATAATTTTGATGAATTCTACATGATCAGAGCCATAACTAACAATTGCTTGAATATGAACATATTTTGTTTTGTCCAATATCCTATTTATATATATATTTTACCATTTGTGCAACATATAAAAGGATCATCTTACTGGATGTGTTGATTTTGTTATTAAGAGTCAATTGCTTTCACTCCCATGATTTACAATATTTATATACATATATGAATTGTTGCTTAGGTGCAAGAAATGTCATCTTCCACACAGAAGACACACTGGTTTCCCAAAAGGTATCTACCTCATGCATCCACTTCTTTTTAACTGGCAATGATGAACAGTTTTGATTTCCGTTCTCCTGATATCAAATGATGAATTCTACATGATCAGAGCCATTGTTTTTATGAACTTTACATATATATTCATACTTTTCTATGAAAGATAATAAATTGTCTCATTTTGTCATAGATTGCTTTCTTTCTGGCATTGAATTGCAGAAAGTGAGTATTTGTTCCCATATGAAACACATTGACATATTAAGCTATTTGGACTGTATATATCAAATTGGTGTTAAGTAATTGCAATGCTTTGGTGGCAGTCTGCGTTGTTGCAGTGATGTTTAAAAGAATTTCTTCACCTGATTGTAATGAAGAATCATATTGATTGCTGAGTCAACAATGCAGATTTTAAGCAGAAGCACATAAAAGGCTGTGTGTGCAATTTCACTTACAATATTTATTGACTGTTCATAAACGGCAACTCATCCGTACAAGTGGTCAAATATTGTTAGTTTTTTATTAACTTAGTTTACCTATATATAACAAATGCATGCATTTAACTAATAATTGGAACCTTGTTTTTGACAGGTAATGATTGACTGCTCCACTGGCAAGATCATTTGATATAGAAGCCACCCCACCCCCCAGTCCCATGAAGTTTTGATGTAAGAACCCACTTCTTTGCCCCTTTTGTAAATGTCTGTATGTGCTTTGTTGCAGTGCTTGTAACAAGCATGTTAGTGATTAACAGTTATTTCTTTGGAGGCATTTCATTTTATTTTGTCATTATGACAAAGAATGGTGCAGTGATGAAGTGAAATTGTCTGACACTTTGCTGATGTAGCTAAATCGAGCTTTTTAAAACTGAGCACCAATAATAGTTAGAAAATCTTTTATGACATTATTTTGAACATTAACTGATGGAAAGCTTTCTTTCTTGTTAGTGTGTGCAAGGAGATTGATGTATAAACAAAGTAAGTGAATGTTTTCACTGTATTATAACAAAGTTGCTTTTTTATATTTGTAAGTTCAATGAGATCTATTTTTGTCATCCTTTAATTCTGCAAGTCAAGCATGCCTTATTTCTGCTATCAAAGTTTTTTTTGGTAAATGTAAAATGTTGCTTTACAAGGCTGATGATGATACTCCATGCACCACTCTGATCATAGGGATGAGAACTACCTTTATAACTGAGGCCTTGGTAACATTTTACTTGTATTATTACATTTCATGGTCATCTTAGATTATTATATATATCATAACTTTGTCATCATTCTTTTAAAGATGTCACTCGTAACCTGTGGGCTAAAGAATGGTGTTATGAAGAAGTATCCTGACCTCTGAAGGTAAGCATGGCTATGCATAATTTCTAAATATTTGACTGGCTAATCTTGTGACAATTTGTGGGCTCAGCAACAAGGATGGGATGTTAAAATAGAGTTTTTAAACTGCAAACTTGCTGTGATGAGTTGCGCATAAATTTGCACTGATTTGTTTGATGAATAGAAAGTGCACAGGGGCCATCTGAGCAAGAATTTTCATGTTTCTTTCTCTTTTGTATATTGATGCCCTGTAGTGTATACTTTTCTGTTATTGGAAAGTAATTTAGATAGTCATTGGTGCAGCCTAGGTATTAATGTGCTTGCAGCTGGCTATTTTTACTTATTTTGTTATTGTAGCTCCTGGCCTCTCACCCAGGCAATAGATGTTGAATGGTTTGGCAAGCACACTGCCAGCTTGTTGCAATTGCTTTTGACCTAGTCTCATTGCAATTACTTTTGACCTAGTCTCATTGCAATTACTTTTGATCCACAGAGAATGGCTCCTGGTTAACTAAAGAAATGGCTCCGGAGAAGATTTGGCGTGATACCAGATATTTTCCCTCTTTGATGTCAAGTGGCAACTGATATTAATGTAGTTTAAGTTATTTAATGCTTTTTTTAGTTTTGTTTGATCTCTGATACATTTATTATTTCCCATCTGCATCAATAACATATCTTGTTTTATTTTGCATACTATATATATTATGCATTTGACAAACAGTTTATATTAAAATCTGTACCTATTCCTCATTATTTTAATTGCACTGTAATGGACATTGTTTTTCTTTGATGTTGCTGTCTTCGTTTTCATTGCTTTTTCTTTTCTGCAAAATGGTTTATATAATCATTCCATTTTTAAGTAGCTCTGGTTGGTTACCAGTTCCATTATGGTAGTAAAAAACAGTCCCTTACAAACATAAGACTTACTTTACAGGCCAAAACTTTGGTCTCTTGATCTTGATTGACAAGCCCCATACTGGGGCTCAACCAAATGCATTAACAACATGATTGGAATCAAGGTGGTTTCCTAAAACGGCAACAATTGTCTCTAAATCAAGATGTTCTTTGGACAGGAAGATCTCCAATTTCTGTTCCTCAATTTTCTAATCAAGATAATGGTGCTAATAATTGCAGCAGATAGGACAGATAAATGTCTGATGATGAATACATTCTGGTATTTCCAATTGTTCCATGATCCTACTTAAGTGTTCCGTTGCAAGATTAAACAGATTTAACTCAGAACACACAGCATTTTTCCTGCTTGCACACTCATTATCTCCAGCTACAGTTCCTAATGCCGCAACAGGGCTCCCAAACTAATTGAACTATTTCATGTGTTACTATCCAACTAAATCTAACTGACTAAACTATTGAAACTATGTAAATAAGAACAAGTAGAGTGTGTCAAGGAAATGCAGTAAAAATTAACCTTCAGTTTGAGGGAAATTGAATCCAAAGTTCCAAACTGTAACTTTATGAGTTTTGCGTCACGGGTGCTTTTCCTACTTATCCCATACCAAAACTGTTTCAGTATAAGAATTGTCCATTTAAATTCGAGCTATGCAACAGTAGTTAATGATCTTATTATATGGCCAATTCTGACATCGGTTTTTCAGTTCACTTTTCTACGTGACTTGGAGAAGGGTTGCTTTCGCCCTTAAATATGGGGCGCTTGGCTAGATTTCTGCTAGTGTCCAATGCTATATTTGTTCACCATGATTCGTTCCTTCTTCAATCTTGGCTTTTGTCTTACTTTCTCCTTGGTTTTTATAAAACGTCCTTCTTTACTAGCACATTTCGTCAACCAACATGAAATTTGCTGTTGCAAGATAGTCCTGTGTACACTATTGCCTCATTTTGCACATACTTTCCCTATGCTATCTCTTTAACAAGCTCTTTGATGTCACTGCGGATAGAATATTATTCCTTTTTATGTAAAAAAATCCTTTTAACTCTGTTTCAATACCCTTAACAGAATTATAGCTATAAAATCAAATCATCTAAAACATTTCAGTAGCTGTAACTTTTCCATGTAAATTCTTTCTTGGCAATCTTGGCAACCTCCGTTTACCCGTGGCTCAAATGGCCTTTTGTAGTTCAACTACACGCTTTTTTTTATAAGGAACCACTTTATAAGGAACCTACATGTAGAAGGCCGAAATATATAAAGAACTTATACTACTAAAACGAAATCCCTAAGGAACTTTTCGTTTAGAAAATTTTCTAGAGCTCCAAGCATGAAGAGCTAAAATGCCGGTTCCATTTATTTGCAGCCAATACTCGAATAGATTGTTTGTTATTCGTGTGTCAAGTGCTTTATTGAGTAGTTTCCGCATATTCCATCTCGTCGCTCTTTCTATTAAGTGTTAAGGCTTATTGACGTGCAGTGAAAATTAAGGAACTTTTGGTACTAAAATCGGATGACTTGAGGTCTACGGATAAGGAACTTTTGGAACTAGGCCTTGTGGTAGGTTCCTTTTAAAAAAAGCGTGTATATGATATCGTGTACTTAAAATAAAGCTCAATCACTCTATTAAAGATCCCACTATGTGGCAGAAAAATGCAAAATCGAACTTAATTGCCATATGTTGCTTTATGTAAGTAAGTATTCAATGCCATTCTGGTGTCAGTCCACAATAATTTCATAATTGTCTCAAGAACGAAAAATAGCGGCACGTTTAGCACACTACTATTTGCCTAAATGTTACACATAAGCGCATTAGGCAACGCAGCAAAATGCGCTTCAACATGGATTTTGGAATCTTTCGGGGGCTAGCCCCTTTTGTGAAATGCTAGGCTGATACTTACAAAGAGGTCATTCTTATTGAATTGGCAAGGGGTTTCGAATGCAAAATTTCACGTGCTGTTTAAAATAGATGTTCCTCCGTACCTTAATTGAACTTTGCCCCATCTATATTACCATTTGCTTTCTATCAATCTGTCGCAGTTAAAAGCTTGTTATTGGCGGTAATTAGAAAGTTACAACATTTCGGATGTTGAACAATGATGGGGATTTTTTCTGGAGCACTTCGAACAGGCTCTGTGCACACTTTCCGTCTTTGTTCAGTTGTGTTTGAGATACTTAGGCTCAATGTAAGAAGATTGGCTCAATGGACGTTTAGCCTGTGAGTATTGGCCTTCTTCTCCTTGATGTTTCATTTCTCATCATCTTGGTATCATAATTATCTAACTTTTGCAAATCTGTAAACCGTAAGGGGACTTAAAAGGTCACTTCAAATTGTAATTTCCGCGTCCTCTTGTTTGCTTAGGCCCTTGTTCCAAGAACTTACGGATTCTGCACAAAATAAAGTTCCAAAAAACACAAGACAATTATGAATATTTATTCAGTAACTACAGAGTTTCTACATCAAAATGGATGTCTAAATTTAGTTTCAATGCATACATGCATCTATTTTTATACCTACATGCTTCTTTAATTCAAGTTTCATGGAACAAATAATTAAAATTCGTATTGAAGTGTCATTTTGTGTAAATGCTTCAAGCAAATGCTCTTGCCAAACATCTGCGGGATCAAATTTAGGATATCATCTACACTTCTAGACCATGCTTATTGAAATAGAGTGCACAAGTATGGAGCAAAATAGCAAAAAGAATTTATAGAGTTGGGAAATATAACATGCCAGTATATATTCCCATTGTAGTTGTATGGACCATGGTAGCAAACCAGCTTTAAAATATTGCAATCACCAAATTGAACAATGAATAATCTCTTTTCCCAGGGGCGGATTGAATGTGAGTTCCGTGAGTTCAAGAATTTTGTCAAAGTTTTATAGATTTGTCGCTGGAAATAAAATAATGATAACCAAAATCATTCCAAAATATTTTCCATCACTCACAAGATTCAAATTTCACTTTAACTGAGGTTAAAGTTTCATGAGTTTCAGAGCCTTAGACTGCTGCGAAGGCCCTTGAAGGCCAGACTCCGCTATGTTTCGTTGTTTGCTGCCCAAGGTTTGGAACTGAGACCTTAGCATTGTTTCAAATGTACGGAACTGAGACTCCTATTGTTATCTTGGCTGAGAAATGAGGACTTCGGGTTCTTCAATGTTTAGAACTGAGACCAACGTGTTTGCTTGAGACCTGTGTGTGACAGGCTGACGGACAGTTCTGTTTGTGTCAAAATACGATAAAGAAAGAGTAAATGAAAGATCTCTCTTCCTACCAAAATATATCACAGACTAGTGTCAGGACATAGCTCAGAAGCTTAGATAAGTTGGTATTATTGAATGCTTTTCTTTTCACATAATACGAAAAGACTTTGCTCTCTTTCGTTTGCTTCCAATAAACCTTTCAGAAGCCAAAAACGTGAAACACTTCTGGCGATAAATGGATAAACCAACTTAAACAGCCAACTCTAGAGTACAAGCAAGGAAAACAATGCTTTTTGATAGAAAATCTCAGACTCTAATCAATCATATTTAGCATACAAGGTAAATATCAGTTCCAAATATCTAATCAGTCAGTTCAAAAAAAATAAATTTAATGTTTGTAAAAAACGTAACTTGTCAAAACTTCGGTGTTCTCAATCCGCGCAATGGAGGCAGTGATTTAGGTTTTGCACCAAGTGGAGGCAGCATCATGTTCCGTCCTAGCGGCTTCAATGCGGGTGCACTGTGCAGTATTCCACTTTGTTGCGGTTTGATACCTGTGTCTGAGTCGCTGTCTGAACCCGACGGGCTTGACCTTTCACCTGAGCTGCATGACCTTCGGTCACCTTTTCCTTGGCTTCCGTCACTCAGCACAATGTCGGATATTAGGCCTTCGATTTCCACATCATCATCAAAGCCAAATTCTTTCGTCATTTGCTTCTGCTTCGAAGGCACTCTGCGACTATTTAAGGAAGACTTCTTTGACTTCTGTCTTGACACAAACGAGCTTAGCATGTCATCGTCTTCATCGAAAGTTGCACTCTGTTTTGCACCAATACCTGCCAGAAATGAAGATTGTAACTTTAATTTATTTTGTAAAGTGCTGAAATTTAAAAGCAATCGTTAAAGATGAACTTAGTAATAAAGCCAGAACGAAAGTTCCGAGAAAAATTGACATTTGTCAACAAAATGGTTGAAACTTTCGATTAAGTTGATAGATGAATTTGAATTTGCTAGTCGAGTTGTAAGGGAAACATTCTCATTTGAAACCGACAGACATCTGGCAAATTTAACGTAGATTATATACCTTGATACCTTGTAATATACGCTTAAGGATATTGATATGTCAACTAAGACCATAAGATGTTGTTAAATTTGAATTGAAAGTCATTTGCAATTGCCATTCTCCTTTAGACATTTTATTCAAAAGTTTTTATCATGTGATACAAGAATCAATATCTCTCAATACTTGCACAGCTTTACATAGCATAAAACTCTGACGTTACAAATTTGGTTCACGACTAATTGGCCCCAGCTTTCTCAGAAGCAGATTCAACCGCAAAGTCTTTGGAATACTTTATGTGAATAGTTTGATTAGAAATACATCTGTATTCTAGAAGAAAATCCAGACCTGTGGGGGCCGTCATCTTCTGATTTCGGCTCTTTTCCAGTTGTGTATCATGGGCCTTATCTTTAGTGAAGCTTTCTGTTATAAAGATGCTGGAATCATTCGCATTTGCTACGGGCTCATCTTTTGGCACAATGTCCCAGAAATCGTCATCATTGTCAATTTGACCTCATCCTCTGACTCGGCTTTCCCCACCGGCTTCTGGTTTTCAGAAATTTCATCTTTCACTGAGTTCTCTCTCTCTTCCTTGGTACTGTCCTCAGAAGATTGACTCTCGTCTTCAAAATCTGATTCATAACTGCTTGGTGAGCTATCTCTGGTGTCTGGATTTCCCTTTGAGCTGAATGAAAAATTGGGATGGAAAACTAAGATAAGGAAAATCAAAATAAACTGCGTTGTTTGAAATATCAGTACCTTTTCGTCTATGCATTGATGTATAGATAGGGCAACATGTTTTTCTCTCTGTTTAGTGTACAGCTTTTTTGATGCAGATGCTTTTATTTTCTCTGATTCATCGGTTGACTCATAAAAAAGCTGTAAAGACACAAAACATGGATAGAGCATTTTCTAAAACAAGCTGACCATGTTAATATGAAATATGTACCTCTCACTCGCTGATCGGCTCCTTCCACCACTTTGATTCAGTCGTGACTGTAGTTGTTCACATTGTAGAAGCAGTGCTTTCTTTTCTTCTTTGAGCTCATGGATGTCATCATGTGCTTTCTCTAAATCATTTTCCGTGTTCTTAAGAATACGAGATGTTGTCTTTTGGCTTTGCAGTTGCTTTTCGTACTTGGCCACTTCATCTTTAAGCTTTTCTTCCAAGTTATTTATTACTTCTTTAAACCATATTGCCTCGTCAATCAGTTTCTTGTTTTCCTTGTTGAGCTCTTGAACGTCTTCAGTTTTTTCTTTCAACTCTGCACTCTTCGCATCAATCATATTGGAGAGCAGATCGTTGTTGTCACCCCTTTTTCGTGCAAGAACAAGTTCGGCCTCCTTTTCCTTTACAGAAAACTGAGCAGCATCAAGTTCTTTGATTAGGCGTTGCTTCTCTGCTTTCAAATCCTTCTCAGTTTTTGCTGACTTTTGTGCAATAGCTTGTATGTTAGCTTCTGTGTCTGCCATAGAAGACGCTAGGTCATCAAACCTTCTTTGCCAATCTTCAGCTTCTCTCTTCAACGCATCGATGGTAGATGAGCTTCTGGCCTGTTCTTTCTCTTTAGTTTCTATTTCAGCCTTAAAGTATTTTACTTCATCTTCGAGTTTTTTCTGTACGAGATCCTTGGCATCGAGTTTCTTCTTAATCTCATAGTTATGCTTTTGGATCTGCCTTTCTCTGTCTTTCATCTCATCCATCTTGCCAGACAGCTCTTTTAGCTTCTCAGATAGTTCTTCTTTCTTTAAAGCAATAATCGGATGACTGTTTGGCTTTTCCTCTGCAGCTTGCTCTGACAGTCTCTTATTTTCTTGAAGCAATTCTTCGTTTCTCTTTACTAGCTCATCATTCAATGCTTTTGCTTCTAGCAAATCTTTATCGTAGTTTTTCTGTAACAACGATTTTTCTTCTACGGCTTGCTTTTCTGCTGCAGAGAGTTTGGTCTCAAGTATCCCACACTTATTTTCACGATCCATTATTTTCTTAAACAGATCGGCTTGCTTTGCTTGACCCTGCTTCACTTCCTCTTTCTTTGACTTCAATTCTGTCTTCAAAGTGCTACATTTGTTTTCCAATTGACTGATCTGTTCATTAAGTATGTTCACAGAAGACTCTTCTTTGTCTAGCTCCTGGTTTTTCTTTTGGAGCTCTTGTATTGTCTTGTCAAGGTCTTCTATAATGTCAGTTTGCTGTTCAAGCTTTGTCTCAAGATCTTTGTTGCTCTCCACAAGCTTGCATTCTTGCTCATTTGCTTGCTGAAGCTTGTCATTGAGAACTTGCTTCTCTTTTTGAAACTTTTCCTCTTTAAGATGTATGTCAGACTTGATTTGTTCCATTTTTCCCATTATCTCAGATATTTGACTTGTTGCAGTGATCTTTTCATTTTCATAAGCCTTTACCTTATCGTTTAGATTTTTAGCAATAGTAATTGCCTCTTGCTCTTTCTGTTGCACATCAACTTGCAACTGCGCTAACTTTGTTTCTAGGCGAGTCATATCGTTCTCTGACTTTTTCATGTTCTCTTGAAGCCGCTTGTTCTCCTCTGCAAAATGGAAATCTTTATCACTTGCTGTGTTTGCGTCTTTTAGCGACTGCTCCAGTGCCTTGATTGTTGCTGCTTTTTCTTCTAGGGCTGTCTCCAAGTTGATACAGCTTTTCTCCAGATCAACGTTGGCATCAAGAACCTTGTCTAGCTTCTCATTAAGATCTTGTCTCTCTTCATCAAGCAAGAGCTGAAGATCTTCCTTTTCCTTGAGGAGGTTTTCAATCTGGCAGCATTGATCTCTGTTTCTTTCTATGGCTACGTGAAGCTCTTCCTTTTGAATGCTGTTTTTAAGCTTCTCTTTGAGATCTCTGTTTTCTTCCTCCAGACTTGAGAGAAAAGAGGCTTGTTCTGACTTTTGTGTAAGTGCTTTGTCTCCATCTTCAGCCAGCCTTGTTTTCAAGGAAAGTGTCTCTTTTTCAGCTTCCGCAAGAGCTTTTTCTAGACGTCTTTTCTGCTCTGTTACCAATGTAACATCACTATGACGATCCCTCTGTTCTTGCAGCAATTTTTCCTTTGCCTCTCTCAAATGCTGATTGAGCTCATCATTTCTCTTATCAACTTCTGCAATATGCTGTTCCTTGACTAATTGTGCTCTTTGAAGCTTAACCAATTCTTCCTTTAACTTGGAAGCTTGATCATTATTTTGTGAGCGCTGCAATTCTTCCATCTTTATTTGCAATTGCTCAACTTCATTGCATTTTTCAACAACGTGCTCTTCCAACTGAGCAGTATCAAAAGGTACCTTCATACCTTCCGGCTTTTTAGATGCATGAGGAAATCCTTCTCTCCTTTCCATGTCTCTTAGGTGACTGTTCAGATGGTCATTAAGATCCACCAAACTCTGTACCTTTGACTTCTTTGCTTTGAGATCAAGTTTCAGCGCTTGCTTTTCTTTTAACAGCCTATCAATGTCATCTTGTCTGTACAAGACTGCTGCATCCAAATCTGATCTTGTCTTTTCCAATTCTGCAACTGCTTGCTCAAGCTTATTGTTAAGCTGATAAGCTTCTTGCTTGCATTTTTCAACTTCAAGGGCATAGCTGGCTCTCTCCTCCCCCATTTTCTCTTCCATGAATTTCTGCATCATCATCAGTTGCTCTTCAGCCTCTCTGTGGTCAGTTCTGTCCATCATGGAGTTGTAATCGGCAATGAGATTACTATTTTCATCTTGAAGTCGCTCAAGGTCATGATGGTATTGTCTCATTCTCTTTGTGACTTGCTCATTCTCAAACAAGAGTTCATCGATCTCTGCTTGGCATTCTTCCTTGCTCTGTTTTGCTTCTAACTTCAATCGTCTTTCAACCATTAGCTCTTTTTCCATTTGCTTCAACTTTCTTGTGTTTTGATCAAGCTCTTTGCTGTCATTTTCCAATCGTGTTTTTATCTAAGTAAGATGGTTCTCTTTGAAATATCTCTTATATGAGCTGGATGCACATATAAAACGCAAGTGTAAAGTGAATTTCAAGCCTCTTGGATTGTATGATCTTGATGACAATAATAAGGATAGCCCATTATATTGACTTATTATTGCTAAATTTATTCTGTTTAATAATGATATTTCAAGAAAAAAAGTTGCATATTGGAAACCAGTGCTTATTGTGCAATGTTAATCGGTTTGAAATTTTTAATCTCTTTGTAACAACTATTAAGGCAGTAGTAACCTACCAGATTTTCACTTTCTAGTTCTTCTTGCAGTCTTTTTATATGCAGTTTTTGTGCATTGAGACGACCTTCCATCATTTGCTGTATGTGATCACGCTCTTCCTTTTCATGCTGAATTACGCCTTTAATCAAAAAGTGCGCAGACATTAATGATTTTTCATCAACAAATTCAAAAAGAATTTAAAGTGAACACTTGCCATGGCTAATAAGTAGGGCAATTTCCTGCCCCCAATCATCCCAACTAAGTTTGATGTACTTTACTCTCCAATGAAAACTCTTCATCTTCAAAAGCATTTCTCTTCAAATCTCTTGAAAAGCCCATGAACAAATTTCATAATTCTCAAGCTCTAGCCATGACTTGGTTCATCAGAGTATCCTTTCGCTCAAATAGTCAAAGTTTCCAGAGTTCAAACAGCCAAAGGAGGAGGATTAATGGAACGGTAGTAATGCTGAAAAACTCATTTCAAAGTAATTAAGCTATTGAGAAACCGTTCAAGTTGCAGAACATATTAAGATCTCGACTTACCCATTGCCTGATGGAGTTCTTTTGTTGCACTCGATAACTGCCTTTTGGCTGCTTGAAGCTCTTCTTGCAAATTTGTCTCTCTCACTTGGAACTCAGTCAGTGTCATTTGGGCTTGGTCCAGGTCTGACTGCAACTTATTGACGACTGTCTTTCTCGCATTGATCTCGTCCTGAGCTTGCTTGATTCTGCATAGACAATTTCATTCAATACAGTTAAGTAAGAAAGCCAAGAAGTTCAAGGCTCGAACGGTTGAAAATTCTTAAAAAGGTTCGAAAAGCTGTAAATTATCATGAACTTTGTACCTGGTGTTAAGTGATTTGATCTCGTAATCACGAATGTCTGCCCCGTTCTCAAGCCATTGACCAACTTTGACCAAATGAAGGCCTTCAGAGGTTTCTTGTGTGGCTTGAAACTGCAATCTTCTTTTAAGGCTTTCAAGCTGCCTGAACGATGCATTGCCTGACTTTGTAGGTGTTGCATTGTTGCTTGAAAGTAGGCCTAAGTGAATACAAATTGATATGTTTTATCTTCTTTGATTTAATGATTGTGCTATTTCTTTTGAAACTAGCGAATTAAGAAGGTCAATGGAGAAAAGACACATATTATTGTCTGATATTGCTCTATGAATAATTATGTCTATGAAATGATTGGATGCGCAAATAAAAAATGATCGAAACTTGAATTTCATTGAGAAGTTGCATTGTTTTCAACTCATTCGAAAATCGAAGCATGTCTCGTGTTGTCTTGCATTGGTTTCTCACCTGCTCAAGATGAATTTGCTTATTATAATTCATCTGCTATTAACGAAGAGATTGCAACGAATTGTCTTATGATACAAGGGGAAAAGGTTTGTTACATTCTCATATATATCATATCTTTCTCTGATCAATACTTTATAGGTGCACGACTAACAAACACATTTTAATTTCACTTACCATTGAAACTGGCATTATGAGATGCATATTCCTTGGCTGGTGAGTGTAAACTCACATCTGCATTGTAGCTGGTATCCACTGTGTATCGTGGTGCGTGCACCATCTTCTTGTGGACTTCCAGTGCGGCTTGACCGTTGAAGAACCGGTTCTCGCCGTTATTCATGCATACCCAACAGCGGGCGTTCCCGTCCGCAATAAAACTCAACATTCTGTCGCGCTTTGCACCCGTTTAAAAACACGAGAACAACAAATAAGTGCAAATCCACGAGTGAAAATGCACCGACGCTCGCAGTTGTAAAAAACCGGAGCATGAGTTGCTTCATCGAGTTGCAACCTTTTATACATTGCTCAGTTTGATTGTTACGTCAAATTGATCCATCTAGTTATCGGACATCGGGCGTTTTTGGACTAAGTGAGACCTGGAGAGTCTCTCGTTGCTAGCTCTTGCGAAAAATCAGGCGCTGATCTAGGCTGGTTGCACATGTTTAAAAAAAAGCGGTCAAGTTCTGACAGTTACATTTCTTTTCTAATTTTGAATTTATTCTTCAATTTTTATTCCATTCCATTATAAATATTTTTTCCATTTTTCTTGACTGACAAGTGTTGAAAAATTCCATGTTTAAACATTTCATAAATGAAGAGCATAAAACGATCTAGCTATTTGTTATTATTGGCAAATTATTTATTAATAGAATCACTTATTCCTTTGTATAGCACTCTTTCCTCGCAAATATTCTGACATATTTCAAGTTTCCTGATAGGTTCATCCTATTTTTTAAAGTACCCGATGAATTCGAAATAGCGGGAATCGATTGCCATTTCAAGCTACAGTTTGCAGTATGCTGTCTATGCCCCAGTTCTGAAATCGATGGCTATTGTAATATTGAGGAGAATTAAATTATGTTTAATAAGTTAATAATTTTTTATTGACATTAAAGGTTTTCAGGAATTTTCGGAATTTTGAGGCACAGTTAAAGGTATTACATAAAAACTGTGCTTTGTTAAGTAATTATTGTTTTTAATAAGACCCACCCTAGAACTACAAATTTTCAATACGCTCCCCCCTCGAATAAGCCCCCCTCGATTTGTTGATTTTCGACTCCTGAGGCTGCCTTTGGCCTTTTAGTGAATTACCACAAACATTTATATTTTTGTTAATAATTCAATCAAATGTTACTTTATACTAAGATTATTTTTTATATTATAAAAAGAAAGAAATTTAAAAAATTATCTTTCCATTTGGTATGTTTTACATAATTTTATATGCCCCCCCCCCTCAAATAAGCCCCCATCCAAAAATATCAAAAATAAATAAGCCCCCAGGGAGCTAATTCGAAGATTTACGGTATTGAGGATAGTTGGATGCACGAGGCATGGAAAGAGGTTCTGGGTTGCAGTAAACTGTGCAGTGGCGACCTGGCAGGGGGGGTGGCCAGGGGTGCCAGGGCCCCCCCAGCGGAGTTTTTTGAAGGGGCACCGAAGTTTAGGAGGGGCGCCAAAATCCTTATGACATTTGTAGCGATTCCACTGTTGTTTTCCTTTTCCATTTATTCATCAATTGTGTGATTCACTGGGTGTATACTATTTAGGTGTATGTTGTTTATAATAGATTCAGCAGGTGCATCTATCCAAGTTATCAAGTTGTTCGATAACCTCGAGAGGCGGTATAATCTCTTCCAAAAGTCACAGAAGATCCACGACCTTTTCGAATCTATTCAAAAAGAGAAGAAGTTGAATGTTATTTCATTCAAAAGTGTCAAACTGCGATATGAAGTTCCCAGGAGTTCAGTTTGAAGGCATTTGTCCAGCGTTATGACCGCATAATGTGTGTCAGCAGTGATGATGACGATGATGCCATGGAATAGCCTCTTCGTCCCTGTTAGCTCCACTACCGCAGAGGTCATTTTCAGCATTAAAGTTGATCAAAACACGGATACGATCAAGCATGATCCAAGAAGGATTAGAATCTTTGCTGGCAATGACCATCGAAAAGGAAATTTTGATTTCCTTTGATGTGGAACATAATATTGACTTGTTCTCTAAAACTTCCAATGAGCTTTCAAAGGCTCTTTTATAACATTTTTACCAAAATCTGCCACTTTCCATAGATTTCGTATCTGTACACAGTTTAAAGGACAATCTGGATAATACATGGATATAACAAAGGCCCAATCGTTTCAATTTTACTTTTTCCTGTATATATAATTTAGTTCTGTTTTGAAGAAAAGTGCAACTGTACAGTGATGTTTTCAATGGCTTGTTACACAGGTTCGGCCTTCAGGTTTATATAAAATTTCACTCTCTTATCATGAACGTACATAGCCAGAAATTATCGGTCAATCTTTCCTCAATACCGTTGAATTTAAAAGTTGTAAGAAAATTGCCAAGCTGCCAATCTCGTCGAAAATGGGACAACTTTGTTTGTTATAAGGGGGCGCCATTTTGCTGCTGGCCTCCCCAGACGAAAAATGCCAGGCCGCCACTGAAACTGTTATCATACATTTTACCAGGACTTTGAGAAAGGTTCTCGAGATTTGAGAAATCTTGTTGATGCCAAACTCCGAGAACACATTACCGCTGACATTTAGTGAGCGACAAATGTACATAAAAACAATTATAATAATTATGGCTTTCGCGGTCAGCTTCACGTTTATTGAATTTGGTGCGGACTTAATAGTTGGCGCTTATAATCTTGTAGTTCAATTGTTCGATCCTGTTTAATAATGCCAATGACATTTTAGGCATCCGTCTGTACTGCTTGCCTTGCATAATGAGTTATTGTTTGTATTCAATCTGATTAAAAAGTTGTGGTTAGAAACCTTTGGCCGCAAAATCATTATTCTCACTGTTTCTCGCCATGTCTACAGTAAACAAACAGGCGATGGCAGCTAACCCTGATGAGGACGATGATGCTTATTATTGTGTTGATGATGGTGATTATGGTGATGATGATCAATGTTGATGATGATCAATGTTGATGATGTGATTATGATTAATATTGATGCTTATGATTGTGATGACATAGATGTAATGGAGGTGATGATGATGATGGCAATGAGACGATGATGTTGATGTGTTATGATGGTGATTATGGCGATTATGATCAATGTTGATGATGATCAATGTTGATGATGGTGATTATGATTAATATTGATGCTTATGATTGTGATGACAATGAAGATGGTAATGGAGGTGATGATGATGATGGCAATGGAGACGATGATGTTGATTATGGTGGTGATTATGGCGATAATGATGATCACTATGGCTATGATTGTTAACTTCCGAACAGAACAAACTAGAGCAAAGAGATCCCAATCATAAAATTTAATTCTGAATCAAGGTACATGAAAGTCAAATTCAAAAGGCAAAGATATGGTGACTTTTTGACAAAATAATGAAGTAACAAAATAAACATTACAAGCGAAATCTTGGCTTCTAAAGCAAATAGTTCTTGAGAGCGACGGCTAGTTGTTGAAAAAAATAGAACTCTAGGGATCAGATTTTGCCACATCTTCTACGAGTTGGCGCTTGCCATTATATGAATTATAAAGAATAAAATTAGATGGTTACATCAATTCGTGATATTTCGTCTCGACGAAACAAGCAAGCATTGCTAGAAAACTGCATCCTGTCAGCACATGTAGAATACCGAAGGAAAGGCTGCTACTGATGTGATAGAGATAAAGGGCAATAAACTGTCCAAACAGGGTGCCGAATTGGCTGAATGCATCAGAAACACCAGTCCCACTGCCTCTAATTGACGTTGGGAGAAGCTCTGCACTGTAAACTCTTAGGACGTTCTTCAGCGATGTGGAAGCAATGGTTGTGGAAAACATTGCAACCAGAAGAGGCCACCCTCGCAATGGCCAGTAAAAAGAAACAAGAAGGGCACCGATGCTTGCTACCAATATTCTTGTTGTAGTCGTCCTTGTAAACCCTAGATAAAACAGATAAGATGTTGGCACTGAAAGGAAATTAGCAGCATCTACAGCCCAGCGATATTTGTATGTCATGCTTTCAGCGCATTTCCCACAAATGACAACATCAGAATTTTCCCCAAATTGCATCGATCCATATCGCACAGTTGCAGAAACAGAATGTGCGTAAAACCGTAGTAAGGAAAGTAATGCAACTCTTTTGATGATTTCAAACTTTGAATGCCTCTCTTGAGAGCCAGCCTCTTTTGCTTCCTGCTCTTCTATTGCGCTGTTCCGATCAGGAACTTGCACGGAACCATATTCAACTCCATTCATTTTGGCAATACTTCGAAGCGTGTCCTCGGCTTCGCTCCATCGCCCAACCGCCATCAGGTATCTTGGGGACTCTGGTAAACACAGCACCGCAATGGCAGATATTGCCATTGGTAATGTCTCGACAAACCTATCAAACCATCGCCAATTCAAATACTTCAACGACTCCATACCAACAAAATTCCCGTACGCACAGCCAGCAAATGTTGCAGTTTCAAAAAATGACATGTATCTTCGTTTAGATGACGGCAAAATCTCCATGGCGTATGTAAAAGACATCACGGTGCTTGAAGACACCAGTCCAATTGCACCCCGTAATACTGACAACAGTACTGTACTTGATGACAGCGAAAAGAGCAAAGTCAAATATGAGTTTAAGAGAAACACTAGAAGCATCATTTTGCGCCTACCATATCTATCAGAGAATTTGCCAAGGAGTATTGAGCTTGCTACTCTCAAAACTCCATCGGGCAGCATAATGCACGCGGCAGAGAAATAACTCATTTTCCACTGGCAGCGAAGGAACGGTTCCAGTATAGCGATTAGGCCGATTGTCGATGAATATGAGAAGTATGCCATCCATAGCATTGCGATGGCGAAAACTTGAAATTGCCCAAAACCGACATTTTCTATCTGAAGACTTGCTACTTCTTTTAATGAAGCCATCTTGTTGGGCTCAGCTACCTACCCGTTCTAACTTGCGCGTGTTCGTGTTTTTCCTTAATAGAATTTCAAGAGGGTCAAGACATTGTTACGTTAACCACAGGTATAGTTCAAGAGAAGAGTTTTGCGGGCAATTCATTTGAAAGGGCGTTGTTCAAGTTGCAGTGTTGGTAAAGAGACGGAGTAACCGAAACTTTCCACTTTTCTAAATACTGCAACTATCAGGTTTGGAATTTCTCACGGTGGCAATGACTGTAATAGTTGATGTCAAAACGAAAATCACAGATATTATTCTCAATTTTGCACCATATAGATGAACACGTCTAGCGACCAAAGTCCAGTTTAACTACAATAGAGGAAACGGTATTGAAGCATGTTACATTGGAGCCCTGCTTAAACGGCCACCAATGGGCCACACAAAGATTGGCCGTATTAATGTCCTTGTCCTTGCCTTTGTGGTTAAAGGAGAACTGACAAGCATAAACCGTTAAGCTAGAATTGAAGTTTCTGTCAAGAAAATAAGGGCAGCGAAAAGTTTTTTGACATAAAACTTGCGGTTTCTGAACAAGGCATTCAAAGTTGAGAAACGACAATTATCCCAACTATTTGGCAACTCTAGCCTGTGATGGGGTGGTACCATCAGAGAGAATCCTGGAATAGTAGTTTACGGGACTTGAACTCCTGATTAAGAGGTCCTCTATTAACATTCTATAAAAATTGCTTCATATCATTTGCATAAAGGCAGTACTTTATAGTCTTAACACAACTTAAGGTATCTATTTTCAGAGACAGCGCCACGAAATTGTTCCCGGGAGGGCTAAGAATCGAGTTTAGTGACATAAGAGGACCCACCATTGCTGGGCTACAGAGTTCTGTGATCCCGATGTGGGGCCGACGCAAAAAGTACTTTAAATGGAAGTACTTTAAGTGGCTGAAGCATCATGTTTCTTCTCGTTTCATAGCTATTAGTCATAGAAACATGGTCTTGATCATATTAGTTCTGGTCTTTTCTCGATTAAACTATTCACTCCAAATCATTAACAAAACAGTAACAACAGGATAAAGCATTAACAACGTGGACTCCTGTTGCGCGTTTTGATGGTGCTGTCCTGCTTTATGCGTAAGACGGTACCTACTTGTTTGCGAAAGTTTTTTGGAGAAAGTTCAAAGGCCACAGCATATTATTGTGAGAGCATGAACAATTTTTTGATTGCTTCAATGTTAGAAATACAAAAAGAAAGTCGTTTGCAGAGAAACCAACACCTCGAGCGATACACAAGTGAAAACAGATGAGGGATTTAAGTTGCTGGATTTAAGATTCCCTGAGGTTTCTCGACGATTAGAAAGAAATTATTGAGAAACAAGCAGGTAATTAGGACAAGTGTGCAAAGGCAAAAGTGCTCATTTCATTGCAGACTTATGAGAATTTTTAAAGATCAGAACATTCACACTCATTAGTGTTATCTGCTGTCAAGTGATTCTGAATATGTTCTGACAAACAAACTATGCCAAGACCTCGTAGAAGAATATTTTTAAAGGCTGAGACCTATTGGAGGAGGATGTGATGACCCATCTATCAAATAGTTTGGTTAGAATTATTACAAGCTGAGATTCCAGTGGTCAATTCTTCTTTACAAAATTACACAGAAGGACATGAGAAAGATCAGAATAAAACCAGACGGCATGAAGTTGGCGATACGTATCTACCAAGAAGGAAGAAACAAAAATGACTGCTTTATGAATTCACGTCATAAACACATAATAATATTCATGATCTAATGCATAGCTAGGTTTGAAATAAATGCATGCTCCAAAAAACTTTTTAAAAGCTAGCAAATTTAATTTGTAACTTTTAATTTGTAACTTTTTAAAGCTAGCAAATTTAATTTGCACATCTAATGAACTGTTCACAAAATTGCAAGGAAAACATAAATCTTCAGCAACGTCTTCAACACTCTGAGCAACAACTTCTACAAGAAACAGTTATTAGGAAATTCAAGCTAACATTGTCATTGGCTGACTCCTCACTGTCATTTAATTCTGGCCGTCCTAGAAAATAACGCGAATCAAATAATTGTCGTTAGTGTTCCAACAATTTCGGCAGGCATTGTACCTTTACAGTAGGAACAACATGTTTATATGAAATCATTTGCAGCTACATACAAGGGGTCATTCAGAAGTGATGTAAACTAAAATAAAGAGATTTTGCTATTAAGAAGTTGTAGGATGTTCCGTATGGTGAAAACTGTGGTTTTTATGGATGTACGAACAACAGAACTACCGATTTAAGTAGAAGAAGAAAAGATCCGTTGATTTCTAAAATTTCCTTTTTCCAAATTCCGTCACCAAACGAAAGAGACAGCGAAGAAACGAAAAAGATTACTGCGAAAAAGGAATGGATAAGAAATGTTTGTCGAACACGTGTAAGGGACAGCGATCTAGACAGACAGTTTAAAGAGAACAAATTTTATTTGTGTGAAACAAATGTTAATCCGAGCGATATTGACGAATTTCCTACGCGCAAAGTACTTCGCACAGGATCAGTTCCCAGCATAAATTTGCCTAGGAAGTCGCTAGACGATGGCGAGGTGAAAGAAGAACGCCGGTCACTTGTCAGGGATTTGTCTTTGAAGGGGAAATACACATCCTTTTCGAAATTTGTAAAAGGAGTTGAAACCTCGAAGATTCATCCCTGGTCTTATGAGGTTACAGATCGTCAGGTGAATTTCACCTTGGCTGACAAAGAATTTTGGGTGCCCCGGTTTTATGTGCGCATTTATGATGAATTTTCTGTGGCATGCTTTTATGGATGCTTCCCATCAGATACTCCACTATTTCAATGATTCCAATCAGCTTTGTTGAAGGTGCCCACAAACCACCCTTATCCATGCTTGCAATGAAGGCATTGTGGGAAGTTTCAACCGATAAAGTTTTGGCAAAAAGAGATTTGATTTCTTCTTGCCACGGGCTTTTTCTCTTGTGAAAAACAGCCTTTTTATAAATCTGGCTGAGAGCTGAACCGGCAACATAGGCCATCGGACCGCGTTCTTCCTGTCTTAGCCCCTTTTCACACGAATTCCCCACATCACCGAGCATTCCCTTTTTTACGTGATACAGCACGGCTATCGCCAACTTTAAAAGAAATAAATTTGTTTCTTCCACACTTCTATCAGGGAAAAATTCGAGCGTTTTTACAAAAATCGTTCTTGTAATGCGATAACAAATTGTTTATGAACGACTGGAGCCGTAGGGGAACTTCACTTGGCTCTTTTGGCAAAGAATAAATGATTCCTCCCAATGTGAACTTCTAGGCCACTTTTTGATCGGCAGATTTGTTGACACAAGTTGCAAGGAAATTCTTGCGCACCAATCAGTTCAATAACATCATCGTCCGAAATGAATGTGGTAGGAAGACTTTCATCATCAAAAACGAAATCAATAGTTGAAATAAGCGAATCTGAAAATGTAAATTCGTCATTGGGAAGCGCTTCGATCACACTCATTTCACTGTTTGTCGCCATTGCGATAGAAAACCTTACCGGTTCGTCGTCACGTGACCATTAGTTCAACATAATTTGCAAAATCCTTTGTTCCGCCGTTGCTTTCCTAACCATTCCTTTTCTATTGACTATGATTCAAGATAATTTGCCGAACAACATTGACAAAGAGAACAATATCTCTCAAAAGAAGTTGGTTGAACAAGCAAAATGGAAAATGGCTAAGCAATCCACACTTTTTCATTAAGTTTCGCTCAACATTCATTCGACTTCAGTTACTCAATATTTTCGAGTCGTCTTGTCACCGGGTTGAGTAATTCAAAAGTCTTCCGAAGACTCATTTTGCCGTGCATTGTCACTTCTCGCCTGTTTACAGCCATCTTCTTATTTGATTTGAACTGGTAATAACTTCATTATTTTAATCTTGGTTTCATAAATTGTAATAGAGTCTCATTTCTGGTTCTTTTCCAAGAATAAATGATCAACTCTCACCAAAGACGTAAACTTTATATCAGTTGCGCATCGTCCAACCACGCCAATACAACCATTGTCTTACCTTTGTTTTATATATGCATACGTAGTAGTCAGCAGAATGCCAGAACGTATTAATACGGGTCCGGAATTTCAAAAGTGGAGATTTTACCAAATCTAATCAACCATCTCCGAACAATAGAGCGGCTTGCTGAATTTTCAAAAAGAGGTTGTAGCATGTGATTAATTTCATAACGAGAACAACGAAGAATAAATAGTGTTGCGATAGTCGACATTTCCTTGATAAAAAGTAAATGAATTCGACATATCAGTTATATACGACGAGTCCGATAAAAGACAAATACATTGAATGACACATACGTTTCGACTCTATCCAGAGTGATCTTCAGTGTAAATTAAACGGGCGAGAAAAAGGAATCGAAAACCATGTGATAAAGCAGTACGTAAAAGGAACAAGTGAATATTGAGGAGAATTAAAATATGTTTAATAAGTTAATAATTTTTTATTGACATTAAAGGTTTTCAGGAATTTTCGGAATTTTGAGGCACAGTTACAGGTATTACATAAAAACTGTGCTTTGTTAAGTAATTATTGTTTTTAATAAGACCCACCCTAGAACTACAAATTTTCAATACGCTCCCCCCTCGAATAAGCCCCCCTCGATTTGTTGATTTTTGACTCCTGAGGCTGCCTTTGGCCTTTTAGTGAATTACCACAAAAATTTATATTTTTGTTAATAATTCAATCAAATGTTACTTTATACTAAGATTATTTTTTATATTATAAAAAGAAAGAAATTTAAAAAATAATCTTTTCATTTGGTATGTTTTACATAATTTTATATGCCCCCCCCTCAAATAAGCCCCCATCCAAAAATATCAAAAATAAATAAGCCCCCAGGGAGCTAATTCGAAGATTTACGGTATTGAGGATAGTTGGATGCACGAGGCATGGAAAGAGGTTCTGGGTTGCAGTAAACTGTGCAGTGGCGACCTGGCAGGGGGGGTGGCCAGGGGTGCCAGGGGTGCCAGGGCCCCCCCAGCGGAGTTTTTTGAAGGGGCACCGAAGTTTAGGAGGGGCGCCAAAATCCTTATGACATTTGTAGCGATTCCACTGTTGTTTTCCTTTTCCATTTATTCATCAATTGTGTGATTCACTGGGTGTATACTATTTAGGTGTATGTTGTTTATAATAGATTCAGCAGGTGCATCTATCCAAGTTATCAAGTTGTTCGATAACCTCGATTGGCGGTATAATCTCTTCCAAAAGTCACAGAAGATCCACGACCTTTTCGAATCTATTCAAAAAGAGAAGAAGTTGAATGTTATTTCATTCAAAAGTGTCAAACTGCGATATGAAGTTCCCAGGAGTTCAGTTTGAAGGCATTTGTCCAGCGTTATGACCGCATAATGTGTGTCAGCAGTGATAATGATGATGATGCCATGGAATAGCCTCTCCGTCCCTGTTAGCTCCACTACCGCAGAGGTCATTTTCAGCATTAAAGTTGATCAAAACACGGATACGATCAAGCATGATCCAAGAAGGATTAGAATCTCTGCTTGCAATGACCATCGAAAAGGAAATTTTGCTTTCCCTTGATGTGGAACATATTATTGGCTTGTTCTCTAAAACTTCCAATGAGCTTTCAAAGGCTCTTTTATAACATTTTTACCAAAATCTGCCACTTTCCATAGATTTCGTATCTGTACACAGTTTAAAGGACAATCTGGATAATACATGGATATACCAAAGGCCCAATCGTTTCAATTTTACTTTTTCCTGTATATATAATTTAGTTCTGTTTTGAAGAAAAGTGCAACTGTACAGTGATGTTTTCAATGGCTTGTTACACAGGTTCGGCCTTCAGGTTTATATAAAATTTCACTCTCTTATCATGAACGTACATAGCCAGAAATTATCGGTCAATCTTTCCTCAATACCGTTGAATTTAAAAGTTGTAAGAAAATTGCCAAGCTGCCAATCTCGTCGAAAATGGGACAACTTTGTTTGTTATAAGGGGGCGCCATTTTGCTGCTGGCCTCCCCAGACGAAAATGCCAGGCCGCCACTGAAACTGTGATCATACATTCTACCAGGATTTTGAGAAAGGTTCTCGAGATTTGAGAAATCTTGTTGATGCCAAACTCCGAGAACACATTACCGCTGACATTTAGTGAGCGACAAATGTACATAAAACTTATAATAATTATGGCTTTCGCGGTCAGCTTCACGTTTATTGAATTTGGTGCGGACTTAATAGTTGGCGCTTATAATCTTGTAGTTCAATTGTTTGATCCTGTTAAATAATGCCAATGACATTTTAGGCATCCGTCTGTATTGCTTGCCTTGCATAATGAGTTATTGTTTGTATTCAATCTGATCAAAAAATTGTGGTTAGAAACCTTTGGCCGCAAAAATCATTATTCTCACTGTTTATCGCCATGTCTACAGTAAACAAACAGGCGATGGCAGCTAACCCTGATGAGGACGATGATGCTTATTATTGTGTTGATGATGGTGATTATGGTGATGATGATCAATGTTGATGATGATCAATGTTGATGATGGTGATTATGATTAATATTGATGCTTATGATTGTGATGACAATGAAGATGGTAATGGAGGTGATGATGATGATGGCAATGGAGACGATGATGTTGATTATGGTGGTGATTATGGCGATAATGATGATCACTATGGCTATGATTGTTAACTTCCGAACAGAACAAACTAGAGCAAAGAGATCCCAATCATAAAATTTAATTCTGAATCAAGGTACATGAAAGTCAAATTCAAAAGGCAAAGATATGGTGACTTTTTGACAAAATAATGAAGTAACACAAAATAAACATTACAAGCGATAAATCTTGGCTTCTAAAGCAAATAGTTCTTGAGAGCGACGGCTAGTTGTTGAAAAAAATAGAACTCTAGGGATCAGATTTCGCCACATCTTCTACGAGTTGGCGCTTGCCATTATATGAATTATAGAGAATAAAATTAGATGGTTACATCAATTCGTGATATTTCGTCTCGACGAAACAAGCAAGCATTGCTAGAAAACTGCATCCTGTCAGCACATGTAGAATACCGAAGGAAAGGCTGCTACTGATGTGATAGAGATAAAGGGCAATAAACTGTCCAAACAGGGTGCCGAATTGGCTGAATGCATCAGAAACACCAGTCCCACTGCCTCTAATTGACGTTGGGAGAAGCTCTGCACTGTAAACTCTTAGGACGTTCTTCAGCGATGTGGAAGCAATGGTTGTGGAAAACATTGCAACCAGAAGAGGCCACCCTCGCAATGGCCAGTAAAAAGAAACAAGAAGGGCACCGATGCTTGCTACCAATATTCTTGTTGTAGTCGTCCTTGTAAACCCTAGATAAAACAGATAAGATGTTGGCACTGAAAGGAAATTAGCAGCATCTACAGCCCAGCGATATTTGTATGTCATGCTTTCAGCGCATTTCCCACAAATGACAACATCAGAATTTTCCCCAAATTGCATCGATCCATATCGCACAGTTGCAGAAACAGAATGTGCGTAAAACCGTAGTAGGAAAGTAATGCAACTCTTTTGATGATTTCAAACTTTGAATGCCTCTCTTGAGAGCCAGCCTCTTTTGCTTCCTGCTCTTCTATTGCGCTGTTCCGATCAGGAACTTGCACGGAACCATATTCAACTCCATTCATTTTGGCAATACTTCGAAGCGTGTCCTTTCGCTCCATCGCCCAACCGCCATCAGGTATCTTGGGGACTCTGGTAAACACAGCACCGCAATGGCAGATATTGCCATTGGTAATGTCTCGACAAACCTATCAAACCATCGCCAATTCAAATACTTCAACGACTCCATACCAACAAAATTCCCGTACGCACAGCCAGCAAATGTTGCAGTTTCAAAAAATGACATGTATCTTCGTTTAGATGACGGCAAAATCTCCATGGCGTATGTAAAAGACATCACGGTGCTTGAAGACACCAGTCCAATTGCACCCCGTAATACTGACAACAGTACTGTACTTGATGACAGCGAAAAGAGCAAAGTCAAATATGAGTTTAAGAGAAACACTAGAAGCATCATTTTGCGCCTACCATATCTATCAGAGAATTTGCCAAGGAGTATTGAGCTTGCTACTCTCAAAACTCCATCGGGCAGCATAATGCACGCGGCAGAGAAATAACTCATTTTCCACTGGCAGCGAAGGAACGGTTCCAGTATAGCGATTAGGCCGATTGTCGATGAATATGAGAAGTATGCCATCCATAGCATTGCGATGGCGAAAACTTGAAATTGCCCAAAACCGACATTTTCTATCTGAAGACTTGCTACTTCTTTTAATGAAGCCATCTTGTTGGGCTCAGCTACCTACCCGTTCTAACTTGCGCGTGTTCGTGTTTTTCCTTAATAGAATTTCAAGAGGGTCAAGACATTGTTACGTTAACCACAGGTATAGTTCAAGAGAAGAGTTTTGCGGGCAATTCATTTGAAAGGGCGTTGTTCAAGTTGCAGTGTTGGTAAAGAGACGGAGTAACCGAAACTTTCCACTTTTCTAAATACTGCAACTATCAGGTTTGGAATTTCTCACGGTGGCAATGACTGTAATAGTTGATGTCAAAACGAAAATCACAGATATTATTCTCAATTTTGCACCATATAGATGAACACGTCTAGCGACCAAAGTCCAGTTTAACTACAATAGAGGAAACGGTATTGAAGCATGTTACATTGGAGCCCTGCTTAAACGGCCACCAATGGGCCACACAAAGATTGGCCGTATTAATGTCCTTGTCCTTGCCTTTGTGGTTAAAGGAGAACTGACAAGCATAAACCGTTAAGCTAGAATTGAAGTTTCTGTCAAGAAAATAAGGGCAGCGAAAAGTTTTTTGACATAAAACTTGCGGTTTCTGAACAAGGCATTCAAAGTTGAGAAACGACAATTATCCCAACTATTTGGCAACTCTAGCCTGTGATGGGGTGGTACCATCAGAGAGAATCCTGGAATAGTAGTTTACGGGACTTGAACTCCTGATTAAGAGGTCCTCTATTAACATTCTATAAAAATTGCTTCATATCATTTGCATAAAGGCAGTACTTTATAGTCTTAACACAACTTAAGGTATCTATTTTCAGAGACAGCGCCACGAAATTGTTCCCGGGAGGGCTAAGAATCGAGTTTAGTGACATAAGAGGACCCACCATTGCTGGGCTACAGAGTTCTGTGATCCCGATGTGGGGCCGACGCAAAAAGTACTTTAAATGGAAGTACTTTAAGTGGCTGAAGCATCATGTTTCTTCTCGTTTCATAGCTATTAGTCATAGAAACATGGTCTTGATCATATTAGTTCTGGTCTTTTCTCGATTAAACTATTCACTCCAAATCATTAACAAAACAGTAACAACAGGATAAAGCATTAACAACGTGGACTCCTGTTGCGCGTTTTGATGGTGCTGTCCTGCTTTATGCGTAAGACGGTACCTACTTGTTTGCGAAAGTTTTTTGGAGAAAGTTCAAAGGCCACAGCATATTATTGTGAGAGCATGAACAATTTTTTGATTGCTTCAATGTTAGAAATACAAAAAGAAAGTCGTTTGCAGAGAAACCAACACCTCGAGCGATACACAAGTGAAAACAGATGAGGGATTTAAGTTGCTGGATTTAAGATTCCCTGAGGTTTCTCGACGATTAGAAAGAAATTATTGAGAAACAAGCAGGTAATTAGGACAAGTGTGCAAAGGCAAAAGTGCTCATTTCATTGCAGACTTATGAGAATTTTTAAAGATCAGAACATTCACACTCATTAGTGTTATCTGCTGTCAAGTGATTCTGAATATGTTCTGACAAACAAACTATGCCAAGACCTCGTAGAAGAATATTTTTAAAGGCTGAGACCTATTGGAGGAGGATGTGATGACCCATCTATCAAATAGTTTGGTTAGAATTATTACAAGCTGAGATTCCAGTGGTCAATTCTTCTTTACAAAATTACACAGAAGGACATGAGAAAGATCAGAATAAAACCAGACGGCATGAAGTTGGCGATACGTATCTACCAAGAAGGAAGAAACAAAAATGACTGCTTTATGAATTCACGTCATAAACACATAATAATATTCATGATCTAATGCATAGCTAGGTTTGAAATAAATGCATGCTCCAAAAAACTTTTTAAAAGCTAGCAAATTTAATTTGTAACTTTTAATTTGTAACTTTTTAAAGCTAGCAAATTTAATTTGCACATCTAATGAACTGTTCACAAAATTGCAAGGAAAACATAAATCTTCAGCAACGTCTTCAACACTCTGAGCAACAACTTCTACAAGAAACAGTTATTAGGAAATTCAAGCTAACATTGTCATTGGCTGACTCCTCACTGTCATTTAATTCTGGCCGTCCTAGAAAATAACGCGAATCAAATAATTGTCGTTAGTGTTCCAACAATTTCGGCAGGCATTGTACCTTTACAGTAGGAACAACATGTTTATATGAAATCATTTGCAGCTACATACAAGGGGTCATTCAGAAGTGATGTAAACTAAAATAAAGAGATTTTGCTATTAAGAAGTTGTAGGATGTTCCGTATGGTGAAAACTGTGGTTTTTATGGATGTACGAACAACAGAACTACCGATTTAAGTAGAAGAAGAAAAGATCCGTTGATTTCTAAAATTTCCTTTTTCCAAATTCCGTCACCAAACGAAAGAGACAGCGAAGAAACGAAAAAGATTACTGCGAAAAAGGAATGGATAAGAAATGTTTGTCGAACACGTGTAAGGGACAGCGATCTAGACAGACAGTTTAAAGAGAACAAATTTTATTTGTGTGAAACAAATTTAATCCGAGCGATATTGACGAATTTCCTACGCGCAAAGTACTTCGCACAGGATCAGTTCCCAGCATAAATTTGCCTAGGAAGTCGCTAGACGATGGCGAGGTGAAAGAAGAACGCCGGTCACTTGTCAGGGATTTGTCTTTGAAGGGGAAATACACATCCTTTTCGAAATTTGTAAAAGGAGTTGAAACCTCGAAGATTCATCCCTGGTCTTATGAGGTTACAGATCGTCAGGTGAATTTCACCTTGGCTGACAAAGAATTTTGGGTGCCCCGGTTTTATGTGCGCATTTATGATGAATTTTCTGTGGCATGCTTTTATGGATGCTTCCCATCAGATACTCCACTATTTCAATGATTCCAATCAGCTTTGTTGAAGGTGCCCACAAACCACCCTTATCCATGCTTGCAATGAAGGCATTGTGGGAAGTTTCAACCGATAAAGTTTTGGCAAAAAGAGATTTGATTTCTTCTTGCCACGGGCTTTTTCTCTTGTGAAAAACAGCCTTTTTATAAATCTGGCTGAGAGCTGAACCGGCAACATAGGCCATCGGACCGCGTTCTTCCTGTCTTAGCCCCTTTTCACACGAATTCCCCACATCACCGAGCATTCCCTTTTTTACGTGATACAGCACGGCTATCGCCAACTTTAAAAGAAATAAATTTGTTTCTTCCACACTTCTATCAGGGAAAAATTCGAGCGTTTTTACAAAAATCGTTCTTGTAATGCGATAACAAATTGTTTATGAACGACTGGAGCCGTAGGGGAACTTCACTTGGCTCTTTTGGCAAAGAATAAATGATTCCTCCCAATGTGAACTTCTAGGCCACTTTTTGATCGGCAGATTTGTTGACACAAGTTGCAAGGAAATTCTTGCGCACCAATCAGTTCAATAACATCATCGTCCGAAATGAATGTGGTAGGAAGACTTTCATCATCAAAAACGAAATCAATAGTTGAAATAAGCGAATCTGAAAATGTAAATTCGTCATTGGGAAGCGCTTCGATCACACTCATTTCACTGTTTGTCGCCATTGCGATAGAAAACCTTACCGGTTCGTCGTCACGTGACCATTAGTTCAACATAATTTGCAAAATCCTTTGTTCCGCCGTTGCTTTCCTAACCATTCCTTTTCTATTGACTATGATTCAAGATAATTTGCCGAACAACATTGACAAAGAGAACAATATCTCTCAAAAGAAGTTGGTTGAACAAGCAAAATGGAAAATGGCTAAGCAATCCACACTTTTTCATTAAGTTTCGCTCAACATTCATTCGACTTCAGTTACTCAATATTTTCGAGTCGTCTTGTCACCGGGTTGAGTAATTCAAAAGTCTTCCGAAGACTCATTTTGCCGTGCATTGTCACTTCTCGCCTGTTTACAGCCATCTTCTTATTTGATTTGAACTGGTAATAACTTCCCATTATTTTAATCTTGGTTTCCATAAATTGTAATAGAGTCTCATTTCTGGTTCTTTTCCAAGAATAAATGATCAACTCTCACCAAAGACGTAAACTTTATATCAGTTGCGCATCGTCCAACCACGCCAATACAACCATTGTCTTACCTTTGTTTTATATATGCATACGTAGTAGTCAGCAGAATGCCAGAACGTATTAATACGGGTCCGGAATTTCAAAAGTGGAGATTTTACCAAATCTAATCAACCATCTCCGAACAATAGAGCGGCTTGCTGAATTTTCAAAAAGAGGTTGTAGCATGTGATTAATTTCATAACGAGAACAACGAAGAATAAATAGTGTTGCGATAGTCGACATTTCCTTGATAAAAAGTAAATGAATTCGACATATCAGTTATATACGACGAGTCCGATAAAAGACAAATACATTGAATGACACATACGTTTCGACTCTATCCAGAGTGATCTTCAGTGTAAATTAAACGGGCGAGAAAAAGGAATCGAAAACCATGTGATAAAGCAGTACGTAAAAGGAACAAGTGAATTTCCATTGCTAGGAGGTTGCTCTATGTTCAGATCAAATTCAATTGGTAGATGTAGATATTAACTCGCACATCCATGTGGGTATTCAAAAAGTCCTTCTGAACAGGCATATGGAAAAGTACTGTACACCATTCTTACGATAGGCAAGAATGAAGAATTTGTATGATCTTGACGTTTCCATTGATCATTTTCCATTGGATTGTGCTTTGAAAGCCGTGCAATGGGCATTACCTTTGCCCACATGGTCTGCTTGAGTGACAATACCAGGATGGTAATATTGACACTTCGTGAAGTTCTTTAGTATTGTCATCTGTCGCATCTTTCTGTCTTAAACTGCTGCAAATGATTTGATTTGCTTCATTTGCATACTTTTAGTTAGCTCGAAAAGTAGCGTCAATTCGATACTGCGAAATGCTGTGAAAGTTTACAGTTTTATCGTGAAAATGGTTTGGCACAACTTAACTTTCTGCAAGTTCCAATTCCAGACTTAGCATGTTTCGGCAATGGTTCAGTCTCTCAAGCTTTAGGATTGTCACTAAATGAGATTACAGTTTTAATTAAGAGAAAACTGAATAATCACTCAGTGATAAAGTATAGGCTAAAACTAGCTAAAAGGCGTATCCTCAAAATAGCAAGAGATGGTGGAAGCGTAATTTCCTATACTAAATTGCTCTTTTGCCTGACACTCCAAAGAAAATGCAGACTTTGAGAAAAACCAAAACCGTACTCAATCAATAGCCAGTTGTGAATCTAAAATCACTCAGGAGATGTGAGGATTGCACAAATTACACAAATTCGATTGCACAGGATAGCTGTTGTAGCGATAGCGTTGTGTTCGAAATTTCCTACTCAGATGCAGTCTTGACCTCACGACGCTGACTTGGCCTTGAGTCTTATTTGGCGAATTCAGCCAATTCAGAGCCCAATAGGTGATAAGAAAACAGAACTTAACTATGCTTAAATAGACGGAAATGAAATTTTAGTTGATATTTACATAAAAACAAAACCCCAGTTCAAAAGAGTCGGGTAATCTTCTCGCAATCTTAATCAGGTATTCTTAATCAGGTAATAATTTTGCCGCAATCCATACTTCTTCAAAGATGTTGCTTTATGGGCGAATCACTCCCAATACGGGTATTTTGTGCTTCGCAATTTTGATACGGCTGCTCTCTTTCTGCCGTAGCTTTAACACATTTGCTTGTTTAAACATACTTTTGGTATCTTTTATCTAAGCTTTGCATTGTGTCGTACATACGAGCTTTATAATGGTAAGTGAATTCGTAAACCACATTTCTGTTGTGCAGGAAAGCTGTACTAAAGAATATAAGGAAATAAGGTTTTATTTTTTGGTTTTTGTTATTTCTTATTAGAAAAGCATAATCAAGCCAAGGCTATTTTAGGTAATCTTGTCGCAATCTTAATCAGGTCTTCTTAATCATGTAATAATTTTGCCGCAATCCATACTTCTTTAAAGATGTTGCTCTATGGGCGAATCACTCCCAATTAGTGTTTTGTGTACTTCGCCATTTTGATGTGAATACTAAATACTCAATACTAAATACTCAATACTAAATACTCAATACTAGCTTGCAATCTGGGGAATCCTTTCGACCTCATCACGCAAAACACACTGTGGTTATCCAGTCCTCTTGCTTATAGCCATGCACTCTGTCTGCAGCTGATCCTTTCCTTTGGCTTTCTTCCATCAATCTATTATACAGCTTTTCTTCAGAACCAGGCTTTGGCACTGTGTCGTCCACCATCCGCACAACGCAATATTATGAAAAGACTTTGCATGCTCTCTCTGGTCTTTTTGGCAATGCAGGTTGAATAAACACAGGTACACGCACCTCTTGAACGTATCCCCCTGCAGAACTAAATGTACTATCCTAATTTGGATGTTTACTCTCGAATGCGTCGTTTGCTTCCATTCAAGCTCAATCTCCAGTGAGAAAAAATTGTGTGAAATTTTGCTGCGAAAATTTTCCCGCGATCGATGGCTCTATTCGAAAATTTTCCCGCGAAATTCTCCCCTGGCTTTATTGAAATCATGACAGCCACTGTGACTTGTGAAGACTTGACTGTGCAAGGAACCTCTGGAAAGTTGCCGAGAGAGTTTTTAGGACACTGCTTCGATAGAACACTGGTTGAACGCCGCACGGGTTTTGGCTTGAGCCAATAGGCAGAACCGTTACGTCACGACGTCATTTTTGAACGTTCATTAAGGAGGCGTGACGAATAACGCGCATTATGTTGGCTGTGGAAGGATTCCTAAGCGAAAACAGTATTGGATAAAGCAGTGAAAACCGTTTTACTCGGGTCCTCTAGAATTTATCCATTGTCACTTCATTGGCATTTATACCCTGATCTCATTAAGTCAAGCTGATTTGTCCTTTCAATAATTTTTCTGACTGCTGTCACTTGTGGTTGCAGTTTTATGGACCCTCCGTATTATTTTCAATCTTTGCTTCTTCACTCAGCTGTCGACAGACAACTCTTCTTTTTTTGCATCCATATTCAAGTCCTTTTCTAAAAAAACTGTCTCATCCTTCGGTTTAAAACGCAGTGATAAAGAGATCGACTTGTTTCTAGCGAGTTTTCAGGTTTGGAGATTCAGTGCTTTGGAAGAACATTATAAAGTTGAATTAAGTTTTGTATTGAGTTTTTCATGTTGACATGTTTAGAGAAATGATACCGTTTTTGTTGTTGATCGATGGATGGAGAGTCACACATTCTATGCAACGAATGACAAACACTGCGCAAATGGTCAAGGAAAGATTCTCAAGGGGACAACTTTTCAACTGAAGCTGCAAATCAAATAAGACAGAATAGTGCTGTGTTTTCTTGTTGCATTTGAAAGATTTGAAAGATGTTGCATCAAGATTTGATTTGAAATTAACAGCTAACTCAAACCTGTACACGCGACTCTTGTGTGTCTGCAGAAAGAGACATGTGCGAAGATTTTCTCCAGGTGTGAATAGCGATGAAAGATTGACTTTAATGTCAGCATAGACGATGAATTGTATAACAGCTTTAAAAGACGTAGCTAGGAAGTTTTTAAGAGAGTTATGTCATGGAGAGTTATGTCATGAAGTATATTGGTTGGTCCTGTCTCTATTATCAGTCAGTAATATGGCTCAAGTCCAGCTTCCAAGTTTGTGACAAGAAGACTGGGATAGATTCATATCAGCATGCTAGCTGGAAGATAGTTTCATCAGAACAGGTCAAAGACTTAGAAAGTCAAATTAGAAAGTCAAAGTGATGACCGTGGTCCTTGCGTGAATTCCAGACAGTAGGGATAAATTTCTAATTTCAAAAGTGATTAATTTATCAACACGAACGATCATATTAGCCCATTGGCAACAGCGACTGCAACAATTAAGTAGACATTGGTTTTCTTTGTTGAATTAGTTGAAGCACAGATTGAAGAGAAGTGGGCTGTCACAGTCAGTGGCGTAGCGTCAAGGGAAGCTGGTAATGTGCCGCATGCCCTGCAAAATCTGACCAAAAATAATTTTAAAAACGCCTTTCTCAAAAAGAAAAAAGTTTTTATTGCTTAAACATTTGCTTTGACGATTAATTGAAATTTGCACTGTCGCACCCTTGATCCACCCATCAGAGTTCAATGGATCCACCTTAGCTTTTACCTTGAAAGGAATTTACAAATTTTCGTATCCCTGTTTCTAAAGATCCCTTTGTTTTGGACTGACTTTGGCCAGCAGCCTTTATTTACAGCACTACTCATTTCCGGGAATGCGGAATTCTCGCCGCATTACCTGATATAAAACAATTGTTCTTCCCTCTTTAAATGTCAAATTTTGCATAAAAGTAGGATAGAATGTTGTATCAACGAATAATCTCTCGTGCTAACGAAAAATTGCTCCAATTATTTACTCACAGCGTTGAGGACAGAGCTTTGAAAGGGAAGCAACTGACCCCAGCTTGCTTCGTGTTCTCTGATTAGCATCTGATTACGTGACTTGGCTTGCGGTTGCCGATCCGCATGCCCTAGTTGAATTGAATCTCAGCATAAGTCTTCGACATATGGATTCGAACAACTAGACAATATAGATTATAGGTTTATAGAGATAGAGGATTGCACAAATGCTTTTCATTTAAGCTTGAGTGTCAAGTGAGGGTAGTCAATTAGTGAGGGTACCCAAATAAGGAGGGTACGCGAATAGGGGTGGTACGGGGGTCTGTCCTTTAAAGTACCATTTTCGCCTGCATGTTGTTTATAAATATTATCATAACCACGAATAAATTGTTATAGAAGATCTTGGATTGTTTATCGGCTCAGAGATTGTAGGCTAATTCATTTTATCATTGTCATGTTTGTCATGTCATGTTGTTGTCAAAAATTGTCATGTTGCGTTGCCCCTTGACCCCTCCCCGCATACCCACTTCTGGGACTCACGCTACGCTACTGAAGACAGAAGCCTTGGAGCACCTTACGGTGGACAGGAATTACACGCTTTCTTATGAGGAACCACTTTATAAGGAAGCTACATGTAGAAGGCCGAAATACCGAAATAAGAACTTCTTCTACTAAAAACGAAATCCCTAAGGAACTTTTCGTTTAGAAAATTTTTTATAACTGCAAGCATCAAGTGCTTTATCGAGTAGTTTCTACATAGTCTACCTTGCCCCTCTCTCTATTAAGTGTTAAGGCTTATTGCCGTGCAGTGAAAATTAAGGAACTTTTAAGGAACTTTTGGTACTAAAATCTGATTACTTGAGGTCTACGAATAAGGAACTTTTGGAACTAGGCCTTGTGGTAGGTTCCTTATAAAAAAGCGTGTATCTGAGTAAATCAACGGAGTTAAAACGCAGCTTAGCTCAGGGGACTGGGCCACCTAAAAATAGAAACCTCTTAGCTATCCAATCAAGGTTGAGAACAGCAGATGTTCACGTGGTCACTTCAAATATCACTGCATGTTGTGTGATACAAGACGATGGGGCCCCCATGTGATCACTTTGACTAAACAATCAATCCGCACGCCTGAATTGGACTGAGTTGCTGTGTATTTTTAAACCGGGCGACTTATGTCCGTTGATTTACTTTAAAGCGACTTGCTAATCAATGTAAATCTGGCTTTAAAAGGCTGTTTGTTGTCAGGACACAAATATATCTTACTTTAACAACCATAAATAAGACTTTAGGCAAATGGCATTGTTTTGAAACAGATGCAAAGAAGATTTGACGATCAATCGGTTAGACAGCTGTAAATAAAAGTCGTTAAAAAGCCAGCTTCGTGTGTTCTTGGAATGAAATTTGGAGCACTCAGATAAGAGTATGACGAAATCTGTGAACGGCTAGATGTTCTAAAGGTTTTGTGGAGCTGTAGTAATTCCACATAAATCAAGATCCCGAAAAAATATACGAGCTTTTCTTAACGCCAAACAAGTGCAAAACCATCCTGGCAGGATTTAACAGAGCCAGAATTGGAAAATCAACAAGCATTTGAACACATGAACACATATAGTGACTGGTACCAACACCAAATTGGTGGGAAATTTTTAAGATTGCAGAACTGGTAGTGGAGAGTGCGCCTTGAAGAAACATTACGATCAAACCACTGTTAAACTGTGTCGAAGGAATGTGGTCTCTGTATGAGTTTCCCTTAGGACAAAGATTACTATCTTCAGGATAGAGACATCTTTTGTACTTTGTTTTTTGGATAGATAAGAGGCTTCGAGAAGTGCATTAAAGACTTCCTAATTTCTTTGATAGATTGGAACATCCAGAAAACAGCGGACAGTTGAAGTCATTATCTTGTTTCAAATTCCCGAGACGTTGAAAAACTTTAAGCACTTGTGTTTGCCTATGATCCGTGAATACCTAATTATCATTTTTCAAAAGAAAGTTTTCTAAATAGACCACCAAATAATGAAAAGAACCTTGGAACCATCCCATGTTTTGTTAAATCTTTTAACAGCCGCGTATAAATATGAAGATCATTATCTAAGAAGGACTGCAGAAGGAATTCTTTGGAGATACTTTGAGTAAAGAAATACTTTAAAATGAATTCAAGAGTAAAAATAAAGCACTTTTGAGGAAAAATTAATGAAATTGTTTAATTTTAACATTAGTAGCTTCAAAATGCACAAGAAAATTGTTCTTGACAAAGACAGCAACAGACTCTAGTTTTGAAAAAAGTACCCCCTTTGAAAGGAACTTTTATGGAATATTTATAGCGTTTCCTAAAGGTGAAAAATTACAAATAGAAACAATTATATGGTATTTTTATCCCAATCGCTTAGCTTGTGTCTGAGAAGATCATTAGTATAATATGACTTTTCGAATAAAAAGCAATGCCCTGATTGCATCAGATTATGAGAAATGCATCAGAGCTGAAATTAAAAGAATTGTTTCTTATATGTGGGACACTACAGTAGTGAAAGTGCAAATATAAACCATAAATATGGTTTTCTCGAAGTATTTGTTTAAAGGACTGGAAAAGATCTTTTAGGGCAACAGCGATACACTTTATTTTATCGATTTCTCGTGATAATGAAAAGATAGTACTACATTTACTGTTAGGTTCAAGTTGTCAAATAGTTGGCCTCTTGCAAGCCTATCGCAAATGTCCATCATTTGACATTTTTTTAATGCCCTGCTATCTGTTCAGAACAGATTGGGTCAGTTTTTTTAAAGTCAATAGATACTACCAAACACAAAATCTGATGCAACTTGGAATTTTTCGCAGTTTGCCCAAGCAAACACTGACTTATATCAATGTTTTGGCAATGAATCGCTCGCCATGTCAATGATCGTATTTTTACCATGCTCTCATCTTTTAGTTTAGAAGCGAGAGACAAATAGCAAAATTCAATAGTTTAACAAAAATGTCGTCATTGCATCTTTTCCTATTTTCCCGCCATATCCTGGCTCATAGTGCCTTTCGATCATTGAAAATACTCTTAGTTATTTCAACTTTTAACCTAAAATCGAGTTGCTTCGGTGCAATTCTGAATCTACCTGTGCAATACTATTACTCAGTAAGTGTAGTTGGATTCGTTAGATCACATCAATTCATGATATTTGGTCTCGACAAAACAAGCAAATATAGCTAATAGACAGCATCCTGTCAGCACATGTAGAATACCGAAGGAAAGGCTGCTACTGATGTGATACAGATAAAGGGCTAAAAACTGTCCAAACAAGGTGCCGAATTGGCTAAATGCATCAGAAACACCAGTCCCACTGCCTCTAATTGACGTTGGGAGAAGCTCTGCACTGTAAACTCTTAGAACGTTCTTCAGAGTTGTCGAAGCAATTGCTGTTGAAAACAATGCAACGAACAGAGGCCAGCCTCGCAATGACCAGTAAAAGGAAACAAGAAGGACACCGATGCTTGCTACCAATATTCTTGTTGTAGTCGTCCTGGTGGTTTTTTCCAAAAGCTTATAAGATGTTGGCACGGAAAGTAAGCTAGCAATGTCCACAGCCCAGCGATATTTGTATGTCAGGCTTTCAGAACATTTCCCACATATAATGGCATCAGCATATTCTGCAAACTGCATTGATCCAAACTGCACAGTTGCAGAAGCAGAATGTGCGAAAAACCGTAGTAAGGAAAGTAATGCAACTCTTTTGATGATTTCAAACTTTGAATGAGAGCCGCCTCTTTTGCTTCCTGCTCTTCTATTGCGCTATCTCGGTCTGGAACTTGCACGTACCCATATTCAACTCCATTCATTTTGGCGATCCTTTGGAGTGTGTCCTTGGCTTCGATCCATCGCCCAACCGCCATCAGGTATCTTGGGGACTCTGGTAAATACAGCACCGCAACGGCAGATATTGCCAATGGCAATGTTTCGACAAGCGCAACGAACCATCGCCAATTCAAATTAGCCAACGACCACATCCCGACTAGATTCCCGAATGCACAACCAGCAAATGTGGCAGTTTCAAAAAATGACATGTATCTTCGTTTAGATGACGGCAAAATCTCCATGGCGTATGTAAAAGACATCACGGTGCTTGAAGACACCAGTCCAATTGCACCCCGTAATACTGACAACAGCACTGTACTTGATGACAGCGAAAAGAGCAAAGTCAGGTATGAGCTGAAGAGGAGCACTACAAACATCATTTTCCGTCTACCATAGCTATCGGAGAATTTGCCCAGGATTATTGAGCCTGGAATTCTCAAAACTCCATCGGGCATCATAATCCAAGCCGCAGAAAAATAGCTCAATTTCCACTTGCAGCGAAGGAACGGTTCCAATATGACCATAAGGCTTGTTGTCGTAGAGTATGAGAAATACCCCACCCACAAAATTGCAAATGCGACAAGTTGAAATTTTCCAAAACCAACCTTATCTATCTGGAGACTTGCTTCTCTTTAATAAAGCCATCTTGTTGCGTTCGGCTGTCCTTCTCGTTTTTATACCCATAATGTGTCGAATAGAATGGTTTTTAGGCTTCTGTCAAAGTTAGGGTTTCAAAACAATCTAGGTATTGTCCCGTAAACCAGAATGATAAGGCGCAATCTTGATGAGTTAGGCCTCGATTGAGATCAATTGTTATACAATGTGATATGCTATCTGTGGTCTCTTCCATGGAAAAATGATTTGCAGTTCCGATACATCTGGAAGTGCTCGTAACTGACATTTTCTACTTATAGCTAGTCCTAAACACTTTACAACCACTGTAGAGACATTTGATGACCTTTGTAGGGATGACTTTCTATAGCCTCTAAGATGCTGAAAAGATAACCGGCTGATAGTATTAATTCCTACAGCTTAAATCTTCGAAGCGTATATGACTTTGGGGCCATCAATGTAGATGGAAACCACAGTGGTGTGTTTTTCTTATCGTCAGATGCTTTGACTTTTTTGTTGGAAGTTTCCACTGCCATGCTCTCTGCTCTGGGCTTGTAAAACTGAGTGAATGTTTTCTACCAGATACTCTTCAAGTGCATATAGCATGCATATATATACAAAAGAGGATGTCAATTTTCCTTCCAGTACAGAAGCTTACTAACCGATGCTATAGGTGACTTGTTATGAATGAGCTAGAAGTATCTAAAAGGACTTATAAATTGTCACTCGAAAATTTTGCCAACACAAGTTCCATGCGGAATCATCGAGCTCCTGTCACTTTGGATAGCAGCACACTGGGTACCAGACCTCTTTTTTATACACAGTGGGTCTGGTACCCAGGGTAGAATAGCAGATGCATATCTACAATAGCAATAGCATTTTATGATATCACTTTGAAGAAGCTAGCTTGCTGGCTGTGTTTCAATTGCCAATGCTTCAAGAATGACGTCAAACAGCTTTGTTGCAGCATTGCCAGATTTGCATGATGGGAAATATGCCAAATTTGGCAGAAAACAAGCCAGATTGGTCAGCAATAAGTCAAATTAAACCCCCTCCATAGAGGCAGCTATTGACTGCGCAGAAGGCTGGTATTGAAAAAATTGTTTTTAACTATACTTGTAAAATTCTTGCGAAAAAAACTCGATTTTTTTAAGGATAGGTTGGTTCCTCAGTAGTAATAACATCAACTTCATATTTCTGATGCAAGCCAAACTTCAGTAGGCAATAAATACGATTTTTGATCCTTGCATGTAGGCATCAAATTTGAAAAAATACCGTAAATAAATTATTGTCATTTTAAGTTTGTCGATTGTGCTTGAAGAAACCTGAATTCTTGCATTTCTTATTTTTGCTGACATATAAAGCGCTTTTCAAGACAACTAATTTCAGCAAAGATTAATAAACATTCACACTATAGTTTGAAAATTTTGATGCCTATGACCAGGGCCGTAGCTAGATGTCTTGTTCTAGAGGGACGGGGGTTGTCCAGGACAAATTTGCCAACAAAATGGCTGCCACACATTCAAAACAACCAAATATGGCTAACCCTTGCCATTGTGATTCGTTGCCGAAAACGTCATGCAATTATACGTCACAGAACAACGCACGATGTGTGTAGTTCAATGAGAAAATATACAGTAATAATGTGATGCCTATTTGTCTTCTGCTGGAAATTCTATTATTGTCCCGCTGACTCTATGAGGTCAGGAAGGCAGGCCTTATTTTAAGGAAATGTTATCACTGCACAATCAGGGTGGTTTCATAAAAAGATTACCTCTAGAGGTGCGTGACAGGGGCAGGCATGCAATAACCGGGGTCTTGGGGGCACTGAAGCAACCCAGCGGGTCCAGAGGGCAGAGCGGATAGCCCCGGATGATATTCTCTTTCTGTATGATGACATAAAAGCACAAGAAATACATATTTAGCCCCTGAATATTATTCCCGCTTCGTTCTGTGTGCTTATGTTTTGTTACTTTTTTCGTATCAATTCCTAATTTTGCTGTTTCAACTAATCTATCACTGCACAATTTTCCATTCACTGAACATCGTGGATTTATCACTGCACAAATTGGTTATCACTGAGGCTTAAAATAAGGCTTGCAGGAGGGCATTCCTTTTATTTGAAGTAAGATATGCACGACAAATGTCGAGAAACAAACTTTTGGCTACTTTGAGCGAAAAACGCCAAAAAGCGAAAATTAAGAAATAAGCAAAACAAAAATTTTGCATGGCAAACCAATGGAAAAAGCCAAACCAGCAAAATTCGGCTGATAAGAAGCCAATCTGGATTGTTTTGTTGCCAAAGCCAACCATTATGTCGGCATGGCGTTTATGATAGCAATATCGCGATTCCCTAAATTTGTGAAAAGATAGAGAAAAGAGGACTCTAGCGCTCCAACTCGAATCGAAGAACTGTCACTCATAAAACCCTCGAAGCATAGGTTCCAAGTCTTTGATTGGCTGAGCGACCAAAATTCTGCAGCCCCATCTCGGGATCGCGGAAAAAAAAATTCTGAGTACAACGGTAGTTTTTTTGCAAATTTATCAAAATTCAGCTTTTTTTAGATTGTAAGATTCTCGTTGTTTTAAAATGTATACAGTCCTCTTCTATTTTTAGACACGTACATCTTTCGTATTTTCGTATTTTCTTCGAGCCCTTGGGGGCGTATCTTACACGTAGCATTAAATTAACGGGAACATCTACGCCTAAATTCTACGAATTCCATTGTGAGCGGCGGGAGAATCGGATGGGAGAATTTGATTTTGATCAGCGCTATCGACCAGTAAAATGTTTGGAAACTATGCAATCAGCTGCTCCTATCAATAAAGCGATTCAGAATATTTGTGCGACTTGGTCTCCGATACTTTTTATGGCTTAGTCCGCTTATAAAACTTTACCTCTTGTTTTTATTGGCTCTTTGCAAGGTCCAGGAGTACTGTTAAACCTCCTCCAGCCAGACACAATCACCCTAATATGCAAACCTCCCTCACAAAGCAATAAAAATTGGGCTTGGCCTAGGTGCGTCATAGAAGCTTCTATTGTTTTTCGAGGACCTTCCTCCAGTCGGTGGCCGTGCGACCGTAATGTTTTCCTGGATCTGGCCCTTTGATTTTCACTTTGAAAAATTCCCTGGTCACATTGGCACTCTAGTCAACAGTATTTCATGTTCACTTTGCGCATGCAAAGGAAAAATACGTCCACTTGAAATTCTAGGCACAGCGTAGCACATAAAATGACAGAACAGCTTGTTTTTAGTGGCCCGTTTGTCCAAATAGAATCTGAAAATGGAATTTCATCTTAAGTATTTAATGTTATTTTGTGAGTCATATAATAAGCAACGAGTTGTGTAAAGTGAGAATTATTCAATTATGCCAAGTTCGAAAAATTTTTAAGGCCAAAATTTTCTAATCTATATTGTGAATAGATGACAATATTCATTTTCGTTATGATTGCAAAGAACGTGGTAGCTTTTCTGAATACCATCTTCTTGAATTTGATATTTATATGTTATTTTGTGTAGGTCCACAGAAGAATCTGAGATGTCGTTCCAGGGGGATATGTTAAGTTTTGGTTGGCTATTATGTAAAGTACAAAAAAGACGCTTGGCGTCTCAGATTCAGAAACATCAAAAAGGAAGTATTTGGGAAGGGCATAGCTGAATGAGATCTCCCAGAAGAGAAGAATGGCTGACCTACGACTGACCTTTGGTCTAGATGATCAGATGGTACCATTCATACCCTCCCTACCGGAACATAATAGGCGTTAACTTGCATTGATCTTGTTGTTGCTGTTGCAGCCCCTCATTACGAAAGGATATCACAACCGTAACAACAAAACACCAGTTGACGCGCTCGCATTATCACGTGTCTATTGTATATGGAAGATACAAGCCTTGGACCATTGACGCTTCTAGGGGACTTTGCACTTTTAGGGACTGCCAAAACTTCGAAATGGTGAGTTGATATTTTACATTCGGACATCTAAAAGTTTGCTTTCGAAATCTTAGGGATACTTTGCATCTTTTAAACACAAATAAGGATCTATCCAGATGTCTAATATAGCTTTTTCCTATATGTGCCATCCTACTAGTATACTCCTAAGCATAGTACTGCAAAGTAATCGGACACCATTCTGATATTGTAGAAAATCATTTTGGCTGGAACGGAGAAAAATAGATAAAATTTCATTACCTAATAAAGGAAAGGGCCAACTTTTTAATAAAAGAAGAAACAATGAATCAGGGGCAACAGTTGATATAGTTTTATCTTTTCTAATTGCTTGCAATTTCATCGATTTTCTCGTGATAGTGGAAAATTGGACCTAACCATTAGGCCTAGTGAGTAAAAAATAGAGCTTCTTGAAGCAGGCTGGAAAAAATCAATGATGCTTACCCCTTTCGATGTTTCGTAATGTTGCAAAAGCTTTATAATCATTTTCATCCGCAAATTCCGTCGAGCCAGCACTCATTCGAGAACACTTTTTCTTTGATTGAACAGCTGCCAAATGGCCTGAAATTCTACTCCATTGAAGACGGTACTGGCTTTTCCTTAAAGTAACTTTTACTTTTGCTTAGTTTCTACTATATGATGCCATTTGATATTAATCATTAATATTAATAATTATAATAATATTAATCATAATATTAATCATCAATATTAATCATACATAAATGGAGTTGCTGAGGATCATTTGGGAGGAAACAGGCCTGTACTACATTTACTGTTAGGTTCAAGTTGTCAAATAGTTGGCCTCTTGCAAGCCTATCGCAAATGTCCATCATTTGACATTTTTTTAATGTCCTGCTATCTGTTCAGACAAAATTGGGTCAGTTTTTTTAAAGTCAATAGATACTGCCAAACACACGATCTGATGCAACTTGGAATTTTTCGCAGTTTGCTCAAGCAAACGCTGACTTACATCAATGTTTTGGCAATGAATCGCTCGCCATATGTCAATGATCGTATTTTTACCATGCTCTAATTTTTTAGTTTAGAAGCGATAGCAAAATTCATTAGTTTAACAAAAATGTCGTCATTGCATCTTTTCATATTGTCCCGACATATCCTGGGACATAGAGCCACTCGATCATTGATAATACTCCTAGTTATTTCAACTTTTAACCCAAAATCGAGTTGCTTCCGGTGCAATATTGAATCTACCTGTGCAATACTATTACTCAGTAAGTGTAGTTGGATTCGTTAGATCATATCAATTCATTATATTTGGTCTCGACAAAACAAGCAAATATAGCTAATAGACAGCATCCTGTCAGCACATGTAGAATACCAAAGGAAAGGCTGCTACTGATGTGATAGAGATAAAGGGCTAAAAACTGTCCAAACAAGGTGCCGAATTGGCTAAATGCACCAGAAACACCAGTCCCACTGCCTCTAATTGACGTTGGGAGAAGCTCTGCACTGTAAACTCTTAGGACGTTCTTCAGCGATGTGGAAGCAATGGTTGTGGAAAACATTGCAACCAGAAGAGGCCAGCCTCGCAATGGCCAGTAAAAGGAAACAAGAAGGACACCGATGCTTGCTACCAATATTCTTGTTGTAGTCGTCCTGGTGGTTTTTTCCAAAAGCTTATAAGATGTTGGCACTGAAAGTAAGCTAGCAATGACCACAGCCCAGTTATATTTGTATGTCATGCTTTCAGAACATTTCCCACATTTAGAAGCATCAGCATATTCTGCAAACTGCATTGATCCAAACTGCACAGTTGCAGTAACAGAATGTGCGTAAAATCGTAGTAAGGAAAGTAATGCAACTCTTTTGAAGATTTCAAACTTTGAATGCCTTTCGAGAGAGCCAGCCACTTTTGCTTCCGACTCTTCTATTGCACTGTTCCGATCAGGAACTTTCACGGAACCATATTCAACTCCATTTATTTTGGCAATCCTTCGAAGTGTATCCTTGGCTTCGCCCCTTCGCCCAACTGCCATCAGATACCTTGGAGACTCTGGTAAACACAGCACCGCAAAGGCAGATATTGCCAATGGCAATGTTTCGACAAGCGCAACGAACCATCGCCAATTCAAATTAGCCAACGACCACATCCCGACTAAATTCCCGAATGCACTACCAGCAAATGTTGCTGCTTCAAAAAGTGACATATATCTTCGTTTAGATATTGGCAAAATCTCCATGGCGTATGTAAAAGACATCACGGTGCTTGAAGACACCAGTCCAATTGCACCCCGTAATACTGACAACAGCACTGTACTTGATGACAGCGAAAAGAGCAAAGTCAGGTATGAGCTGAAGAGGAGCACTACAAACATCATTTTCCGTCTACCATAGCTATCGGAGAATTTGCCCAGGATTATTGAGCCTGGAATTCTCAAAACTCCATTAGGCATCATAATCCAAGCTGCAGAAAAATAGCTCAGTTTCCACTTGCAGCGAAGGAACGGTTCCAATATGACCATGAGGCTTGTTGTCGTAGAGTATGAGAAATACACCACCCACAAAATTGCAAATGCGACAAGTTGAAATTTTCCAAAACCGACCTTACCTATCTTGAGACTTGCTCCTTCTTTATATAAAGCCATCTTGTTGCGTTCGGCTGTCCTTCCTCTCTTCTTTATACCCGTTATATGTCGAATAAATTGAGTTTTGCTTTCGTCACTTATAGGATTTCAAAACAATGTAGACATTGTCGCGTAAACCATAATACCAAATAGCAATCTTGGTGAGTTAGGCTTCAAATGAGATCAATTAATATACGATGTGATATGCTATCTGTGGTCTCATCTATTGACAAATGATTTCCATTGAAAAATGATACAGATGCGTACATTACGGCTAGTACCTGAAGTCAAGTTCTGGTACATCTGGGAGTGCCCAATACCTGACATTCTCTACTTATAGCTAGGCCTAAACACTTTACAACCACTGTATAGTCATTTTATGACCTTTGTAGAGATGCCTTTCTATAGCCTCTAAGATGCTGAAATAATAACATGCTGATAATTTCAATTCCTACAGCTTAAATCTTCGAAGCGTATATGACTTTGGGGCCATCAATGTCGATGGAAACCTCAGTGGTGTGTTTTTCTTATCGTCAGATGCTTTGACTTTTTTGTTGGAAGTTTCCATTGCCATGCTCTCTGCTCTGGGCTTGTAAAACTGAGTGAATGTTTCCTACCAGATACTCTTCAAGTGCATATAACATGCATATATATTCAAAAGAGGATTTCAACTTTCCTTCCAGTACAGATAGTTAATAACCGATGCTATAGGTGACTTGTCATGAATTATGAATGAGCTAGAAGTATCTAAAAGAACTTTTGAATAGTGGGTTTGGTACCTAGGGTAGAATAGCAGATGCATAGCCATACCTTTCCAGTACGATTGTTTCTGCCTTGTAAAGCTTTCTTCGTTTAGTGGATTTAAAAATGGCTATTCGACTCTTACTTAGAATTTAAAGATCTGTTTCACTGATCTTTTTGAAAAGCCTTTGTTGAAACACCATTTTAGAGCCAGCCATATTTCTAGTAATTCGCTGAAAACAATAGTAATAGCATTTTATAATTTCACTTTGAAGAAGCTGGTTTATTGGCTGTGAGACAAACTTTGGGCTACTTTGAGCGACAAAAGCCAAAAAGAAGCCAAAATTAAGGAATAAGCAAAACAATGGGAAAAAGCCAAACCAGCAAAATTTGGCTTAAGAAAAGCCAATCTGGCTTCCTTTGTTGCCAAAGCCGGCCATTATGTCGGCATGACGTCTATGATAGCAATATCGTGTTTCCCTCAATTAAAGAAAAGATAAAGAAAAGAGAACTCGAACTCAAATCGAAGAACTGTCGCTCGTGAAACTCTCGAAGCATAGGCTCCAAATCTTTGATTGGCTGAGCGACCAAAATTTTGCAACCCCATCAGCCAATCAGAATTCAAGAATATGGCAACAAACGTTCCTCACAGATAGATTTAGGCCTATTTTGACGTTTTTACCACTACCCACAAAAAAACGTGTAAAATGATGAAAGATGTCCTAATTTCTTTTTAAAAGTTAACCTTTGATAAATTTTATTTAGTGTCTATTAAACTAAATCGTTTCAAGCCTTCGTATGTTATTTTGTATAGATCCACGGATGAATCTGAGATGTCGTTCCAGGGGAAGGTGATAAGTATTGCTTGGTTATCATGTAAAGACGCATCTGAGATTGAGTATCAAATATCAAATATCAAATATCAAAAAGGAAGTATTTGGGAAGGGCATAGCTGACTGAGATCTCCCAGAAGAGAAGACTGATTGACATACGACTGAATTTTGGCCTTGATGATCAGATGGTACTAGTCATACCCTTCCTACGGGAACATTATGGGCGTTAACTTGTTTTATATCTTGTTGTTGCTGTTAAAGCCCCTGATTACGCAAGGATGTCACAACCCCAACAACAAAACACCAGTTGACGCGCTCGCATGATCACGTGTCTATTGTAAAAGGAAGATCTAGGCCTTGGACCATTGACGCTTCTAGGGGACTTTGCACTTTTAGGGACTGCCAAAACTTCGAAATGGTGAGTTGATATTAACATTCGGACTTCTAAAAGTTTGCTTTCGAAATCTTAGGGATACTTTGCATCTTGTAAACACTAATAAGGCTCTATCCTGATGTCCAATATATCTATTTCCTATATGTGCCATACACTACCGTTCAAAAGTCTTGGGAAGATTCGAAGTTTCGAATCTTCTGGGGAATGAAAACAATTTAAGGCGATCAAAGAATATCAGTCCATTTTTTGGAGTTATTAACGATTTTCCTATATTACCTGAGATTATCCTATTTGACCTCGTATCCTATTCGACATGTATCGCTGCCAACCCTGCTCAAAATTTCAGCTCTTTATTCATTTCAATTAATTATTAGAATTTAAACCTCTGCCCTTTGACCTTCTAGCAAATTAATCGAGATGTATCCTGTTTTTTGATCGCTCAATAAAGACCTTTCATGTCTTGGCGTCTGGAACCTCTTCGATCTGCCAACCTTTCGCAAATCTTTCACGGTTCTAAATTTAAAGAACTTTTTGCATACAGCGAAAGCTGCATTCTTTGAGCAGCCTACAATTGACGCAGTTTCTTGGTAGCTTTTACCATTATTTTTATAAAAGATAATTTCCAGACGCTTCTCGTATGATATTTCACCACGCTTAATAACCTCCATGTTCATGTTTCTCGCCTAGAAAATTGTTACGGTTAATCTTTTTCGAGTAATGTGGTAAAATTGAAATACTTCGAAAGATGAACAATGTCTTATAAAAGTTTCATGGAAATAGCCGGTTGTAGCACTTAATAAGAGAGGATCAAACGCATGTTTTTTAAATCTTTCATCATAAGCGTCTTTCGAAACTTCGAATCGTCCCAATACTGTAATCATTCTGATTCTTTAGATCCCCAGATATTGCTTATATTGTAGAAAACCATTTTGTCTGGAACGAATAAAGATAATAACAGTTACATTACCTAATAAAGAGAAGAAATGAAAAGCAATTTAAACATGAAAGGTAGAAAATTTGTTAAGGTGAGAAGTAAAATCTCATCCAAAAGGATTTTAAATGAAAGGCTGGTTCTAAAAAGGTTAAAAGGCTCTGTTCAGAAGCTATTGCTCATATGAAGAGCACAAAGTTGAGGACTTAATAGGGGGATAAATAGGAATATTGTTTTTCCATTGACATTTACTACCTGGCTTGAATAGACTTTTCTATGCAATGAAAATAAGGAAGTTGTTTTGTGTTGTATTGTAGGGCACTGTGAAGCTGAATAATGGTACAGATATTCCACTTATTGGCCTAGGGTATGTTGTAATTTTTTTTGTTAATGGTTTTGATAACAAACTATTATTACTATTCATGAAGTTTTTGGTAGGAATCAAGAGCCATTGCATTTTTTTTCGAAGACAAGGATTCGCAAAGCAAAGCGCGTCGAGCTGAATTTCTATTAGCGTTCTGGAGGCACAAACAAGTTCTTGGGATATTACGGTCATTCTATATAAATATCGAAAGGGAATAAAACAGAAGTTTGGAGAGTCTAGTAGATAAATTGAAAGGTCTAATTGATAGTACCCATCTGCGCTAGTCTTTGTGCCTACAAACGTTTTTCCATTCGTTATGAAGTTATCTTTTTCGTTTTGACACCAGGGCAATAACTAGAGCACCTTCTGTGTCGCCACTATCGTAAAATGAAGAAAAATAATACTTAGTTGTCAGTTTTGACTCATGGTGTAAACCGATACATCAATAAGTCAAAGATGACAAATAAAGTCCATCCGTTGAAGCTGATCAGTTTTAACTGACCGCGTATTTCAGCCTTGTAACACGGAAACCAGCATATCACAACAACTGTCTCTGTGAAGTTCAATATGATATGATATTGATTAGTTATTAAAGTACTGCAAACCTTTATGTCATGTTATTCCATGTGGATAATCATGTGTAATCATACATTTATATTTAAGGTACTATTTGTAAAGATTGTGTTTTGTTGATCCCTATAATTTCTAGGTTTTTATCATTTATGGATGACTGAGATGTTTTATTTTGATTATCTAATGCTCCATAAAGTTTGGGTCATATACAGTTAAGAGCTGATTATTCATCATAATAATTATTCAATGAATATTGTAATTTGGTCCTCTTTTGTTGTAATTTGCCCTAGAGCAATTGCAGCAACACAAACACATTTGTTGCTTTTTCTTTATTTCTTCCCATTTCCCGAACTCCATCTCCTTACCTCAGCCCCCAATCCACATCCAGTTCTCAAAAACAGCAAATTATTTTACCTTCCCTTGTTGATGGCAGACCAGGGAATAATAGGAAAGCTGTCTCCTAACTGATGATTTGGAAATATAATGTTTTGGGATATGATAAACTTTATTTGCAATTTCAAATCATTAAGAGATCTGTTGACAGTGTGATAACATGAAAGATGAATTATGAAGTGTATAAAGAACATTGGTACAGAAACATAATTTTTCCAAATTTTTCTGGATGGTCTATTCCATTTTTTGCGAATGTGACCATGAAAATATTTGTTTAGCACTTGGTTGTCTGAAAAAGGCAAAGCGGGAGAGGCAGTCAAGTTTGCATTAGAAAATGGCTACAAACATATAGATTGTGCACACATTTATCAAAATGAGGCAGAAATTGGTGAATACATGAGTGAAGTCTGGAAGGCAGGCAAAGTCAAGAGAGAAGATGTTTATATTGTTTCAAAGTTATGGTAAGAATTTGCTTCATTTCAAATATTTATAAAAATATAGAGTTTTACTTATTCAAAACTTTGCAATTCTTAGTTCATTGAAATGCTTTGTGGTCAAGCAAAGATAGTTACAAGAATTCAAGTTTGAATGTCATCCATTTGGATCAATGCTTGCCACTAATGGTTTTAAAATATTTTCTTGAATTATTCTGAGCCTAAGTTTTAAATATACAGTTAGATCATAAAGGCTGTTCCTTTATAAAGTATGGAAACACTTCTACTTTAGGTCCAGTTACCAGGCAAAGGAAGATGTTGTGGATGCTTGTAAACTTACTTTGAAAAATCTACAACTGGATTACCTAGATTTATACTTGGTGTGTGCATATGATAATATATTTACCTTGCTTTTTTCCAATAATTATGTACTATGGGATATATGATATAACTAGCATAGCAGAAGTGCTACACTTTAATGTTAACATCTATAATTACTATTTTTTTGTTTTTCTATAAAGTATGCAATGTTTTCATTGTAGCATGGGCTTGAACCAGACTCAAATTGTTTTGTAGTTAGCTTGTAATATGACTAGTTCCTTAGGGTTCTTGTATATATAATTTACTTATAGTTAATATCTCATGCCTATTTTTCATACCAATAAATGTTGCAGTTTTACAGGTTGTGTTTATATCAAACTTTGGCAGGCTAGAAGTATAATTGTGGTAATCTATGTCTGATAACCTTTAACATCTCATTTTTCAAATGTTAACATTATCTCTCATAGTGTCATACAAAAGTGCCAAGAATTAGAATTTTTTTCTGCCTGCTCCTATCTGCAGTATGGTTGAATATGTATGAGGGTCTTAACATTGGCTGAAATTTTGTGTTGGGGCTTGTCCTCCCCCACTTTTTGCTCAGTGAAATTAAGAAAGTTTATTACTAATGCCAGATAAAGATGTGCCCATCATTGAAGTTTCCTTTCTTCAATAATTTGATCTGTCTACCCATTTCTATTTCCTTTTTTATGTTTTCAGATACATGTTCCTTGTCAGCTAGCCAAAAGCATAGGCGATGGCAGTCCAGGGAATGATAAGAAAGGCTTGATTGGTTATTCTCCAGAGCAGATGAAAGAAACTTGGAAGGTGGGGACTTGAGCTGCCTCTTTTGTTTTCATTGGCCCTCAAATGTGCTGTATGAACGATATCCTCTGGGTAATAAAGTGTTGAAGCTAACGATGGCTGATTTGGCCAAAATGGAAAATATTCCAGTCTGAGAGTATTGAGAAAAAGGATTTGAGGGGGAAGTTAGAAAAATGGAGGTAAATGGATCCATTTGGATCCGATCCTGTGTAAACTGGCCCTAAATTGGTGTAATCTTGCTGTTTTTAGTTTTGTTGGCTTGTTACAAAAACCTGTAGATAGCGCTAGAAATTGTGTGAAATAACATTACAGCAGAAGAAAGTTTATGAAAAATTAAAAACAAATTTGACACAAATGAAAACCTATCATTTTTGTTTCTTAAAGACCCTTTGTTGGTATGATTCTGCTCTCTGTATTAGCTGTTTTTTTCTCTAAAGGAAATGGAAAAACTGGTGGAGATGGGGCTCGTAAAGTCCATTGGAATTAGCAACTTCACAACGAAGAAAGTAAAGGAATTAATGGAGTCTGCCACAATCAAGCCAGCATGCAACCAAGGTGAATTTTATGATTACCTGTTTGTTGCCTTCCAACACAATAGTCATTTGCACAACTGTTTTAATGAAGTCAGGTATCATAGAGATTTTCCCCATCAAGGAATGTCCTTGCTTATATTTATTGACAATGCATGTAAAACTTATCATTTATGAGTGTTATGGCCAGGGGGCAATGTTTTGGCCAGGGGGCAATGTGTTGGCCAAGGGGAAAGGTGTTGGCCAAGGGAACCAATAATCTCCAGAAAGCTTGAACATGCAAAGGGTAATACCATATGTTTTCCTTGCATTAGTATAAGAGATTCAATAACTTATCTTTCATTGCCACAACTAGACTTAACACTGGCAACATTGTTTTTTTGTGATTGTGCTAATACAGTCAACATGTTGCCATTGCCCTTAGAGATTCTGGCATTGTCTTCAAAGATTTATCACAACCTAATCTTTATTGTTTAGTTGAGCTTCATCCTTACTTGCCACAGCCAAAACTGATTGACTGCTGCAAAGAATTTGGTGAGTATTATAGATGTAAATATATTTGCGATCAGTCAAACATTTCCTGTTCTCCCTCCAACCTCGATTGACGAAGCTGTCACATAAAGCAACTTAGAATGCACAGCAAAATAACATGGAGTCATTTTGACGCTGGCTTCCTTAGTTCTTTCTCATACCCAAGCACCTGATAATGTTCAACTGATATTTTGCTTAACCTCTGGAGAGACAATTAGTCTTATGTATAATTAAGTGAAACATGCCACTTGTTTTAACCAACTGACAGAAAGCCAAACGCCACAATGATTGGATAACTATACATAATAGATTGAACGACTTATGACGGTAATCCTCTTTGTTTTTATTTGCACTCAAAAGATCAAGTTTGTCTCTTCTCCCTAAGGGATTGTTTGTGTGGCTTATTCCCCCATTGGAGCACCAAACAGACCCGAATTTTTCAAAGATTCCGCACAACCTACTCTCATTGAAGATGATGTTATTAAATCAATTGCGGAAAAGCATAAGGCAACCCCAGCACAGGTGAGATACTCTGGACTTATATGTGAAGAAAGGTCGGAGGGTGAATTTATCAGTCTTGGTGATGTTAGATACTCATATGTGTAACAATTGGAAATTGAGGTATATTCTGTAAAAAAGGGGAAAATAATGGAGTGTAGGGGGAATCTTACAATGGCCAATTGCTTTTTATCATAGAAAATTCTTGATTTAGTTGTGAATATATATCCAGCTGATTGTTCACTAAATCATGCTAGTGTCATTTGAACAAAGACACATATTTGCTTTTCTGAAATCACGCTCTGTCATCTCAGGTTCTTCTCGCTTGGGGAATGCAGCGAGGAACACCAGTTCTTCCTAAGTCAGTCACGCCCTCGAGAATTCTGGAGAATCTGAAAGCCGGTGAGCTTCATCTAGATGCTGATGACATTTCAAAAATCGATGCCTTGAAGCCACGGGCAAGGTTTGTAGATCAGCGCTGGGCGGTTCCATTAAACTGCGCTATAGAGGATATCTGGGATGGTGAATATCTTGGTTGATGTATTCCAATGGAGCGGTAAAAAAGTGGGACATAATCAGTGCATAGATTAAAGGGCATTATGGTTACCTAAAATGATTTATTATGATATTAATATTATTTCTTTTATTATTCTACGAGCTCTGATGTTAGAACATCAATTTGCCGTGATTTCAGACGCATTAATTACTCTAAAAGTTGCATTTTGGTGATAAAGTTTTAGAATCACTTTTTTCTACAGCTGGCAGACCTTTATGTGACATAAATTTTCACATTACTTGTATTATCACAATTCAGAAAGTCATTACGATAATTTGTGGATTAATAGTAAAGAAATATAAATGAATTCAGTGTGAAATTTTCCTAGGCTTTGTGCATCGGCCACGTTTAGCGGCTCTTTCGAGTTATCCCACGAAGAGCGGAACGCGATTATCAGCAGATATTACTTCATTCAAGTTGTCTTGCACGCCAATCGATATTTTCCCATTGCATTCTGACCTCAAAAGGCTATTTTACACTATGGTTTATTATAAGTCTAACTTGGCCACACCCTACAAAGTTGGTCAGACTCTATAGAAACTGAGTGTCACAAAGTTGGTGAAATCATACAAAGATTGTCAAACTGGAGTAAAACTAAACTGACTGCCACAAAAATGGTCAAGTGGTCAAAAATGGCCAAGCCCACAAAGGTGGTCAAACGGAACTAAGTGTCAAACCTCAGTCTTACACTATAGACAGTGGCTGGCCTGACAAGCTTCTCAAGTTTCATTGAAAGTTGAGTGCATCCACGTGAACTAGGATTTTGACCGGCATTTTTCTGGTATCAAGTGAAAATCCATTTAATGTTACGGTAAACGTTTTCAACACGAAAATTGGTTTTTCCTTCCTAAAGGCCAAACTGTTCGAGTAATCTGGGTAAACTATATATCATTCGATGCACAAGATTGTGGCATTTCCAGCCAGATCAAAATTATTGGCAAATAATGTTAAATGTTATTTTCCATGCGAATTTATTGCTCAAAAAGTGTACCACCTTCAAAAGCTATTTTGTACCCTTGCGTTTGATGTAACAAAATCTGACTTATACCAGCAGGAAATGCTGAAGCTTAGCTACCAAAGAGTGTCTCAGATTTTTTAAATTCCTCCTCTTCTTGAAACTATACTCTGTCAAAAATTGGCAAGCAATTTTTCCACCCTCCCGCAGCTGTATTTGGGCATAAAAGACGGACCAGAGCAAATAAAAAAAATTTTGAGACACTGGTGTGCAAATTTTCGAGCCATTCGATTCGTTCCTTGGATACCAAATAGCTTTTTCGTACCTGTATGTAGAGGAATTTCGAGTCCGAAGAAAGCAGGATTTTACTGATCACACTTGCAAGATACACATCGGGATCATATTCCCAACAATGTAATCCGGGTCAAGTAGTTTAGGCTTTAAGATCAATTAGCGTCTTTAAATAAGCACAACAACCTATGGATGTGCCATACTCTTACACAAACCACAGGAAGCAGAACAAGGATAATCGGCTTAACAGGTCGAGGGATTTGAAAACCGCTGCTAGAAACTTTGATAAGGAAATTATGGAAACCTTCGTCTTTACGGGATTTTCTCCATTTTCAAAACTTCTTCTAGCTTCAAACATGGTATCATTATGTACCTTATTAATTCGGCTATCAGAATGTGAAGTAATCGAAAAATGGATGTTTTCGTCCAGAAAAGGTTTACCGTACCTTAATCAGCATTACGATTAGCAAAAAGCAAGTTATATGTGACCGCGGACTTGGTCATGCATTAATGGAATGTTTTCGAAGTTTGGGGCTGGTTCTAGATGTTTTGAGTTTTACGAACGTGATGGCCTTTCTTTTGTTTTGAAATGATGCCAAGAGGTCCGGTTGCTTCTATCCAAGAGAAACCTGATCATTTTTATTTAGCAAAAGCAGAAGTTTAAAGATAGGCCGAAGCTATCTCAGCTTGTGTTCATATGTGCGGTTGTTAGTGCAACGAATAGCGTACTTTGAAAAGATTCTAGGAAAGTCTGTGGGACAAATAAGCATAAATTCACTTAGGCCCTACTTAAAGGATTTATGCCACCTATTTTACTATGTCATTTTATTGATGCTTTCGGCGGGAAATAGGTCAAAATTAGGTATTTTGAAGTTTTTCGACAAAAATTCTATTTTGAGGGGGCCGTGGATGCAATTTTTCTAAAATATCACTTGACCGCGTGACGTAGAAGTTGATAATCCGAGACCGGCCTACACTAGAAACGTACAGGGCTTCCGTCTACTCGCGCACAAAAAAGGATCTGGTTTTGCTAACAATGAGTGATTCCGAAACAGATTTGGTTAATGGCGATAGCTATGGGATGGAAGTTGTACCTTACGCGGCGAATGACGGGACTTCAAGTTCATCAGGATCAGACTAGGAACATGGTAATGAGGGAAACGAGATGAAGTTAGAGCAAAGTTATCGAGTTGGGAATATTGAATGATATAATTTTTCACTTTTACTCCAAAAACGCATGATATCCGATCACGTATTAATTTCGGCTCTTTAACATAGACCTTTCCTTCTTTTTTTCATTAAATTTTGGCTTGGGTTGGAAGGTTGGTTGTACATACTGGTTTTGAGACTAGACAATAATTGTCGCTTGAATAAGCATTCACTTAGAGTGAAGGTGGCCCGCCCCAAATCCCCAATATTTTTTATGTGCCTACTGCCTTGTCAGTATATAGTTATAATTCATGGGCTCCGACGCAGGTTGGAAAGTGGAGGGGCCAAGGAAGATTTTAACTATCAAAACAAAAGATATTTAGAAAAGCTCTATTGTTTTACAAAAAAGTGCGGGGGCCATGGCCATTTCAAAGGCTATCTTAATTTTTAATCAATAAATAACTATTTTATAAAAAATATGTATCCATATTTATGAAAAAAGTCCAAAAGAAATGATGACCATATGCACTTACCGGGTAGAAGGCCAATACGAAGCAATGCCTACAGTGCGGATGTTGTCAACTTCTACGTCACAGCATCACGTGACGGGTTTCCCGCCAAAATTTGAAGGACCGTTTTGGGGGTTTTAAAAACCCCATTTAGTAAAAAATATTTTGCAGATATGTTCAAATAGTCATTACTTACCATTATCAAACGAAAAAAATTTGGCGCCAAATTAGGTGGCATAACTCCTTTAATCTGAATCCCAGTCGACTCGAGACAAAAGAATCGAGCGGTCAAATAGACGCAACTTTTATAAACGTATATTTAAACAAGATTTAATAAATCCAACAGCATAGACCTGCGAAAGAATACGGAAATCACTCTAGCTGATCGCTTAGAAATGCATTGGTTAACTGCACTGATTTTACGATTTATACACAAAATTCAATTTAATTTATCAAACCATCAAAAACAGGAAAGGTGTGTATTTCAAAATAGTCAATCAGAGTACAGTTAAGACTAGAAGCAGGTAAAGGGATGAAAGAGAGGTAATTACGTATAATAATGCAAAAACGAGAATCGGCAATACCAAGACGAAAGAGTAGCTTAGCCAAGAACAGATAAAGAATGCTATGATGCAAAGAAGAAAATGTTGAGAAAGGTCAATGGAAAAAGGCTCACGTGACATTACCATCGGCTCAAATTTTTGATAAACGTTTGAAAGTCATGGGCCTCACTCCCAACTATTCCAGCTTCATTTTGTTAAGCTGATTTTGAAGATGCTGAATCCTGGGAAGAGTGTCATGCAAACTCTCTCTGTAACAACAATAGATGTCATTCCACCAGCATCACTCAAGGTCCTTGCATCATTTGGCATCGAACAACAAACATTTTATAATTGTGAAGGTGAATGGATTTCGGCCCAGTTCTTTTGTGCCTCAAAGTCAGTGCCCTACCAGCTTCATCGAAAATGGAAGAGTTCGATGTACTGCAATTGGTTCTATTTGTATTTTTTCCTGACAAAATGTCTCTTTTCAGTAGTCATTAGTTGATGTTAAATTCAAACGCCTTGCTTAAATTGACGATTTTCGACCAACTCCCTTTTGCATAAATAAACAGCTTGAGGAATTCTTTCTTGAAATCTGAAGGCTTTTATGTACTTCTCCTTTTATTACCGCAATGGTTTCTATAAAATGGTATATTTCGGTGCTATTTATTTATAGTAAAATGTCATGGATATAGCCTTGAACAATGACAAATTTTTGACCATACTTTTCATGTCTAAAATTCAGCTTATTTCAGTCTATACTGATTATAAAATCAATAATATATCACTGTCGATCCCGTTAGAATTGGTTCTTGCAAGAATAGCAAATTTCAGTAGACATCATATCTTGTAAAATACCAAACCTATTGCCTGGTAAAATGACCAATTTTGACACCAATCATTTGGCTCTGAAATTGTTTTGTTTTAAATCTATAAAGCACATATTGGTTGCAAAAAGATTGTCAGGCCAAACAAGGTGAGTTTCATCAGAACAATTCAAGTCACAGAATCCGATGCTCTTGGAAAAGGTCTATAGCCTTGCAGAATGACCCACTATCGACACAAAATGTTTTGCTCACAATCTTCTTTTCTTTTCTTGGATGAAGCAGGAAATGGGTCCATAGTGTCTGTTTGGGCAATGGAAGAGGATTTTTATCAGAAAAATTCCTGTCGAAAAATTGATCATTCTCTGGTAAAAAGCAAGACTATAACCTTGCAAAAAGACCAATCTTTGACACCAATTTTGTTCTTCACAAACTGATTTTATTTTCTTGGATGAAGCAGGAAATAGTTCCTCAGTGTCTGTTAGGGGTACAGAAGGTGATTTTCATTAGAAAAATTCAGGTAAAAAAACTGCTGCTTTTCTCGTAAAAAAGCAAGGCTGTAGCCTTGCAAAAGAACGCTTTTTGGCACGACATTTCTTGCGTACAAACTGCTTTTCTTTTCTTGGATGAAGCAGGAGATAGTTCATTAGTGTCTGTTAGGGGTACAGAAGGTGATTTTGGCCAGAAAAATTCGGGTAAAAAAATTATTGTTTTTCTTATAAAAAAGCAAGGCTATAGCCTGGCAAAAAAGACGGTTTTTGGCACGACATTTCTTGCGCACAAACTGCTTTTCTTTTCTTGGATGAAGCAGAAAATAGTTCCTTAGTGTCTGTTAGGAGTACAGAAGGTGATTTTCATCAGAAAAACTCTGGTAAAAAAACTGCTGCTTTTCTCGTAAAAAGCAAGGCTGTAGCCTTGCAAAAGAACGCATTTTGGCATAACATTTCTTGCGCACAAACTGCTTTTCTTTTCTTGGATCAAGCAGGAGATAGTTCATTAGTGTCTGTTAGGGGTACAAAAAATAATTTTTGCCAGAAAAATTCAGGTAAAAAATTATTGTTTTTCTCGTAAAAAAGCAAGGCTATGACCTTGCAAAAAAACCGATTTTTTACACCAAAGTTTTTACTCACAAACTGCTTTTCTTTTGATAGGTGAAGCAGGAGATAGCTCCTTAGTGTCTGTTAGGGGTAGAGAAGATGATTTTTATCAGAAAAATTCAGGTAAAAAATTATTGTTTTTCTCGTAAAAAAGCAAGGCTATGACCTTGCAAAAATACCGATTTTTGACACCAAGATTTTTGCTCACAAAATGCTTTTCTTTTGATAGGTGAAGCAGGAAATTGTTTATGAGTGTCTGTTAGGAATACAGAATGAGATTTTTATCAGAAAAATTCAGGTAAAAAATTATTGTTTTTCTCGTAAAAAAGCAAGGCTATAGCCTTGCAAAAAAGACGGTTTTTTCCACGACATTTCTTCTGCACAAACTGCTTTTCTTTTCTTGGATGAAGCAGAAAATAGTTCCTTAGTGTCTGTTAGGGGTAAAGAAGGTGATTTTTATCAGAAAATTTGCTATAGAAAAATCGTTATTTTTCTCGTAAAAAGCAAGGCTACGACCTTGCAAAAATACGGATTTTTTACACCAAGATATTTGCTCACAAACTGCTTTTCTTTTGATGGGTGAAGCAGGAAATTGTTTATGAGTGTCTGTTAGGGATACAGAATGAGATTTTTATCAGAAAAATTCAGGTAAAAAAATTATTCTTTTCTCGTAAAAAAGCAAGGCTATAGCCTTGCAAAAAAGACGGTTTTTGGCACGACATTTCTTGCGCACAAACTGCTTTTCTTTTTTTGGATGAAGCAGAAAATAGTTCATTAGTGTCTGTTAGGGGTACAGAAGGTGATTTTTGCCAGAAAAATTCAGGTAAAAAAATTACTGTTTTTCTTATAAAAAAGCAAGCCTATAGCCTTGCAAAAAAGACGGTTTTTTGCACCACATTTCTTTCACATAAACTGCTTTTCTTTTCTTGGATGAAGCAGGAGATAGCTCCTTAGTGTCTTTTAGGGGTACAGAAGGTGATTTTCATCAGAAAAATTCTGGTAAAAAAATTATTCTTTTTCTCGTAAAAAAGCAAATCAATAGCCTTGCAAAAAGACGGTTTTTTCCACGACATTTCTTGCGCACAAACTGCTTTTCTTTTCTTGGATGAAGCAGAAAATAGTTCCTTAGTGTCTGTTAGGGGTACAGAAGGTGATTTTTATCAGAAAAATTCAGGTAAAAAATTACTGTTTCTCTCGTAAAAAAGCAAGCCTATAGCCTTGCTAAAAAGACGGTTTTTTGCACCACATTTCTTTCGCATAAACATCTTTTCTTTTCTTGGATGAAGCAGGAGATAGCTCCTTAGTTTTTTTTAGGGGTACAGAAGGTGATTTTTATCAGAAAAATTCAGGTAAAAAAGCATTGTTTTTCTCGTAAAAAAGCAAGGCTATGGCCTTGGAAAAAGACCGGTTTTTCACACCAATTTTGTTGTTCTCAAACTGCTTTTCTTTTGTTGCATAAAGCAGGAAATAGTTCCTTAGTTACTGTTAGGAGTACAGAAGGTGATTTTTATCAGAAAAATTCAGGTAAAAAAATCGTTCTTTTTCTCGAAAAAAGCAAGCCTATAGCCTTGCAAAAAAGACGGTTTTTGGCACGACATTTCTTGCGCACAAACTGCTTTTCTTTTCTTGGATGAAGCAGAAAATAGTTCCTTAGTGTCTGTTAGGGGTACAGAATGTGATTTATATCAGAAAAATTCAGGTAAAAAATTATTGTTTTTCTCGTAAAAAAGCAAGGCTAGAGCCTTGCAAAAAAGACGGTTTTGGCACGACATTTCTTGCGCACAAACTGCTTTTCTTTTCTTGGATAAAGCAGGAGATATCTCCTTAGTGTCTGTTAGGGTACAGAAGGTAATTTTTGCCAGAAAAATTCAGGTAAAAAAATTACTGTTTTTCTTATAAAAAAGCAAGCCTATAGCCTTGCTAAAAAGACGGTTTTTTGCACCACATTTCTTTCGCATAAACATCTTTTCTTTTCTTGGATGAAGCAGGAGATAGCTCCTTAGTTTTTTTTTAGGGGTACAGAAGGTGATTTTTATCAGAAAAATTCAGGTAAAAAAGCATTGTTTTTCTCGTAAAAAAGCAAGGCTATGGCCTTGGAAAAAGACCGGTTTTTCACACCAATTTTGTTGCTCTCAAACTGCTTTTTTGTTGTTGCATAAAGCAGAAAATAGTTCCTTAGTTTCTGTTGGGGGTACAGAAGGTTATTTTTATCAGAAAAATTCTGGTAAAAAAATTATTCTTTTTCTCGTAAAAAAGCAAGGCAATAGCCTTGCAAAAAAGACGGTTTTTTCCACGACATTTCTTGCGCACAAACTGCTTTTCTTTTCTTGGATGAAGCAGAAAATAGTTCCTTAGTGTCTTTTAGGGGTACAGAAGGTGATTTTTATTAGAAAAATTCAGGTAAAAAATTACTGTTTCTCTCGTAAATAAGCAAGGCTATGACCTTGCAAAAATACCGATTTTTTACGCCAAGATTTTTGCTCACAAACTGCTTTTCTTTTGATAGGTGAAGCAGGAAATTGTTTATGAGTGTCTGTTAGGGATACAGAATGAGATTTTTATCAGAAAAATTCAGGTAAAAAAGCATGGTTTTTCTCGCAAAAAAGCAAGGCTATGGCCTTGGAAAAAGACCGGTTTTTCGCACCAATTTTCTTGCTCTCAAACTGCTTTTCTTTTCTTGGATGTAGCAGGAAATAGTTCCTTAGTATCTGTTAGGGGTACAGAATGTGATTTTTATCAGAAAAATTCAGGTAAAAAAATTATTGTTTTTCTTAAAAAAGCAAGGCTATAGCCTTGCAAAAAAGTCGGTTTTGGCACGACATTTCTTGCGCACAAACTGCTTTTCTTTTCTTGGATGAAGCAGGATATAGTTCCTTAGTGTCTGTTAGGGGTACAGAAGGTGATTTTCATCAGAAAAATTCAGGTAAAAAAAGCATTGTTTTTCTCGTAAAAAAGCAAGGCTATAGCCTTGGATAAAGACCGGTTTTTCGTACCAATTTTCTTGCGCACAAACTGCTTTTCTTTTCTTGGATGTAGCAGGAAATAGTTCTTTAGTGTCTGTTAGGGGTACAGAAGGTGATTTTTATCAGAAAAATTCAGGTAAAAAAAGCATTGTTTTTCTCGTGAAAAAGCAAGGCTATGGCCTTGGAAAAAGACCGGTTTTTCACACCAATTTTGTTGCTCTCAAACTGCTTTTCTTTTGTTGCATAAAGCAGGAAATTGTTTATGAGTGTCTTTTAAGGATACAGAATGTGATTATTATCAGAAAAATTCAGGTAAAAAAAGCATGGTTTTTCTCGCAAAAAAGCAAGGCTATAGCCTTGCAAAAAAGACTGTTTTTGGCACGAAGTTTCTTGCGCACAAACTGCTTTTCTTTTCTTGGATGAAGCAGGAGATAGCTCCTTAGTGTCTGATAGGAGTACAAAAGGTGATTTTTATCAGAAAAATTCCGGTAAAAAAAGCATGGTTTTTCTCGTAAAAAAGCAAGGCTATGGCCTTGGAAAAAGACCGGTTTTTCGCACCAATTTTCTTGCTTTCAAACTGCTTTTCTATTCTTGGATGTAGCAGGAAATAGTTCCTTAGTGTCTATTAGGGGTACAGAAGGTGATTTTCATCACAAAAATTAAGGTTAAAAAATTATTGATTTTCTTATAAAAAAGCAAGGCTATAGCCTTGCAAAAAAGACGGTTTTTGCCACGACATTTCTTGCGCACAAACTGCTTTTCTTTTCTTGGATGTAGCAGGAAATAGTTCTTTAGTGTCTGTTAGGGGTACAGAAGGTGACTTTCATCACAAAAATTCAGGTAAAAAAAGCATTGTTTTCTCGTAAAAAAGCAAGGCTATGGCCTTGGAAAAAGACCGGTTTTTCACATCAAATTTCTTGCTCTCAAACTGCTTTTCTTTTCTTGGATGAAGCAGGAAATAGTTTCTTAGTGTCTGCTAGGGGTACAGAAGGTGATTTTCATCAGAAAAATTCAGGTAAAAAGCATGGTTTTTCTCGCAAAAAAGCAAGGCTATGGCCTTGGAAAAAGACCGGTTTTTACACCAAATTTCTTGCTCTCAAACTGCTTTTCTTTTCTTGGATGAAGCAGGAAATAGTTTCTTAGTGTCTGCTAGGGGTACAGAAGGTGATTTTCATCACAAAAATTCAGGTAAAAAAATCATGGTTTTTCTCGCAAAAAAGCAAGGCTATGGCCTTGGAAAATGACCGGTTTTTTACACTAATTTTCTTGCTCTCAAACTGCTTTTCTTTTGTTTGATCAAGCAGAAAATAGTTCCTTTGTGTCTGCTAAGGGTACAGAAGGTGATTTTCATCAGAAAAATTCAGGTAAAAAAATTATTGTTTTTCTCATAAAAAGCAAGGCTATAGCCTTGCAAAAAAGACGGTTTTTGGCACGAAGTTTCTTGCGCACAAACTGCTTTTCTTTTCTTGGATGAAGCAGGAGATAGCTCCTTAGTGTCTGATAGGAGTACAAAAGGTGATTTTTATCAGAAAAATTCCGGTAAAAAAAGCATGGTTTTTCTCGTAAAAAAGCAAGGCTATGGCCTTGGAAAAAGACCGGTTTTTCGCACCAATTTTCTTGCTTTCAAACTGCTTTTCTATTCTTGGATGTAGCAGGAAATAGTTCCTTAGTGTCTATTAGGGGTACAGAAGGTGGTTTTTATCACAAAAATTAAGGTTAAAAAATTATTGATTTTCTTATAAAAAGCAAGGCTATAGCCTTGCAAAAAAGACGGTTTTTGCCACGAATTTCTTGCGCACAAACTGCTTTTCTTTTCTTGGATGAAGCAGGAGATAGTTCCTTAGTGTCTGTTAGGGGTACAGAAGGTGATTTTTATCAGAAAAATTCAGGTAAAAAAAACATGGTTTTTCTCGTAAAAAAGCAAGGCTATGGCCTTGCAAAAAAGACCGGTTTTTCGCACCAATTTTCTTGCTCTCAAACTGCTTTTCTATTCTTGGATGTAGCAGGAAATAGTTCCTTAGTGTCTATTAGGGGTACAGAAGGTGATTTTCATCACAAAAATTAAGGTTAAAAAATTATTGATTTTCTTATAAAAAAGCAAGGCTATAGCCTTGGAAAAAGACCGGTTTTTCGCACCAATTTTCTTGCTTTCAAACTGCTTTTCTTTTCTTGGATGTAGCAGGAAATAGTTCCTTAGTGTCTGTTAGGGGTACAGAAGGTGATTTTCATCACAAAAATTAAGGTTAAAAAATTATTGATTTTCTTATAAAAAAGCAAGGCTATAGCCTTGCAAAAAAGACGGTTTTTGCCACGACATTTCTTGCGCACAAACTGCTTTTCTTTTCTTGGATGTAGCAGGAAATAGTTCTTTAGTGTCTGTTAGGGGTACAGAAGGTGACTTTCATCACAAAAATTCAGGTAAAAAAAGCATTGTTTTCTCGTAAAAAGGCAAGGCTATAGCCTTGGAAAAAGACCGGTTTTTCACATCAAATTTCTTGCTCTCAAACTGCTTTTCTTTTCTTGGATGAAGCAGGAAATAGTTTCTTAGTGTCTGCTAGGGGTACAGAAGGTGATTTTCATCAGAAAAATTCAGGTAAAAAAGCATGGTTTTTCTCGCAAAAAAGCAAGGCTATGGCCTTGGAAAAAGACCGGTTTTTCGCACCAATTTTCTTGCTCTCAAACTGCTTTTCTTTTCTTGGATGTAGCAGGAAATAGTTCCTTAGTATCTGTTAGGGGTACAGAATGCGATTTTTATTAGAAAAATTCAGGTAAAAAAGCATTGTTTTTCTCGTAAAAAAGCAAGACTATGGCCTTGGATAAAGACCGGTTTTTCGTACCAATTTTCTTGCTCTCAAACTGCTTTTCTTTTCTTGGATGTAGCAGGAAATAGTTCCTTAGTGTCTGTTAAGGGTACAGAATGCGATTTTTATCAGAAAAATTCAGGTAAAAAAATTATTGTTTTTCTTATAAAAAAGCAAGGCTATAGCCTTGCAAAAAAGACGGTTTTTGCCACGACATTTCTTGCGCACAAACTGCTTTTCTTTTCTTGGATGTAGAAGGAAATAGTTCTTTAGTGTCTGTTAGGGGTACAGAAGGTGATTTTCATCACAAAAATTCAGGTAAAAAAAGCATGGTTTTTCTCGTAACAAAGCAAGGCTATGGCCTTGGAAGAAGACCGGTTTTTCGCACCAATTTTCTTGCTTTCAAACTGCTTTTCTGTTCTTGGATGTAGCAGGAAATAGTTTCTTAGTGTCTGTTAGGGGTACAGAAGGTGATTTTCATCACAAAAATTCAGGTAAAAAAAGCATTGTTTTCTCGTAAAAAGCAAGGCTATGGCTTGGAAAAAGACGGTTTTTCAAACCAAATTTCTTGCTCTCAAACTGCTTTTCTTTTCTTGGATGAAGCAGGAAATAGTTTCTTAGTGTCTGTTAGGGGTACAGAAGGTGATTTTCATCACAAAAATTCAGGTAAAAAAAGCATTGTTTTCTCGTAAAAAAGCAAGGCTATGGCCTTGGAAAAAGACCGGTTTTTCACACCAAATTTCTTGCTCTCAAACTGCTTTTCTTTTCTTGGATGAAGCAGGAAATAGTTTCTTAGTGTCTGGCTAGGGTACAGAAGGTGATTTTCATCAGAAAAATTCAGGTAAAAAAAGCATTGTTTTTCTCGCAAAAAGCAAGGCTATGGCCTTGGAAAAAGACCGGTTTTTCGCACCAATTTTCTTGCTCTCAAACTGCTTTTCTTTTCTTGGATGTTGCAGGAAATAGTTCCTTAGTGTATGTTAGGGGTACAGAAGGTGATTTTTATCAGAAAAATTCAGGTAAAAAAAGCATTGTTTTCTCGTAAAAAAGCAAGGCTATGGCCTTGGAAAAAGACTGGTTTTTCACACCAAATTTCTTGCTCTCAAACTGCTTTTCTTTTCTTGGATGAAGCAGGAAATAGTTTCTTAGTGTCTGCTAGGGGTACAGAAGGTGATTTTCATCACAAAAATTCAGGTAAAAAAAGCATGGTTTTTCTCGTAAAAAAGCAAGGCTATGGCCTTGGAAAAAGGCAGTTTTTTGTCAAAAATAATTCGCACAGGAACTGCGTTTTTTCGTCAGTAAAGCAGCAAATGTTTTCATGTTACTGCTAGGGCTATAGAAGATGATTTACTGAGAAAATTAAAGACTATAGCCTTGCAAAATTACCGACTTTAGAAACAAAATTGTTTTCTTCATAAATTGCTCTATGTTTTATCGATGAAGAAGCAAATGGGTGCATAGTGGCGTCGAGGCGACAGAAAATGCTTTTGATCAGGGAAATTCTTGTCAAGAAATCGATCAATTTCGGGTAAAAACCATGGCTATAGCCTTGCATAATGACTGGTTTTTGAAAAAAATTTTGCTCATGAACTTCTTATCTTATCTTGGTTGAAGCATGAACATCTTTTTCTTATAGTGACGGTTAGGGCCATAGAAGTTGGTTTTGACCAGAAAATTTCTAGTGGAACAATTTATCGGCTATAGCCTTGCAATATGATTTTTACTCGAATATGAAATTTAGGAAATGCTTTTCTTATTAGTTGCAGATTACCAATCGGAAAAAGAAATCTAATATAATCATTGTCAAGAAAAAGAAGACTTGGATTGGAAAAATCCTCCTTTTGGTAAAACACTTAGGCTAAAGCCAAAAAAGCCAAAAGGGTTGTGTGGAAAAAACTGTGGCTGTAGCCTTAATTGCCAATTTACGACCATATTTCCCTGGTCTTTCAACGAGTTTAAAGCCTCCTATAGAATTGATTCTTTTAGCTTCCATACTGTTATTAATTCTATTTGCATTTTTCCAGAGAAACGGCGATTTGCAGTAGTCACCACTCGACGTCAAGTACCAGGGCTACAGTCTTGCCAAAGTGGCCAAAATTTACTGAACCTCTCTTATTCAAATGGCAGGTTGAAGTATCCTACATCGAAAATAAAAGACATTGGCATTCTGCAGTTTTTCTGATTGCATTTATACTTTAGAAAAGGCCGCTTTTGGATGTCACCATTTAGATATTAGCCCTGTCAAAGTGGCAAGCTTTCGATTGTGCTTCCGTTTGGATTGTTAACAATTCAAAATCGGTCATGTGATTAAACAGTGACACATCTCAGAAGGTCAAAAGGTTAAAAGGTCAGAAGGTCAGACGGTCAGAATAACAAGGCAGTCGAAGATTTATTATCAGGCTAGAATACGGGAGCCTATCAACAAGAAGAATATCTAAAGCTCTCCAACAAGCCATTCACAAATTTTAGAACATTAAATACAGTAACTCTTATGTTTTTGAGAAAAAAATGATTCAAATCGCCATACATACAAAATGACAAACATATAGAAACATAATTGTCAAAACGTTTATAATATTTTAACACTATATTTGAATGAGCATGGAATATAAAACACTATAACATACCGTTTTAAAAATGACATCATTAAGTATTACCGATTCAAACACTGATTTATGTTTCCAATTTTTCCCTTCCTTGTAAGAGGGACCGTCATTTTATGGTCATTTCTTCAGCTTGGTGATATTTCTTTTTCGCATTAGTCTTTGCAACGAATCTTTCCTTCCTATAAGCAAAAAGACTCAAAGCTATCATTTCCATTAAAATTTTGATAAACATGTTCTTGTAAAAAGGAAAACTTCAACTGGAAAAGCATCAACTGTTTTTCAAACTTTGAATTGTGATACTAAAGGATAGTCAGATTCAAAAGATTACAAAAAAGAAATATGTTCATACCAGGCATATGCAGGTTTTCCCATCTTTGGCTTTCCAAACTTCGTTGGTCTTCCACTTTTGACCACGTCCATCCACACAATGCTTTCTCTTCCTTTTCGGGATACTTTTCAGAGATTTCTTAATTCCTTTGATCTGGGAAATAAATAAAAGCGTTTGAAATACGAATAAAATTGAAATGGCATAATAAGAATCTCTGTGTGTAGTTATCAACTGAATTGCATTGTTTGGCCTAAGATTGCTGGACCAAGAAATCAAATAGGAAGAAATGGCGAACGTGAAAAAAACATTAGAGATTCCAGTAAATTTTCTATTTCCATAATAGCACAAACAGAAAAAATCTACATTGAGCATAAAAGCAGTGTATTTAGTAATACGGCCAGGGTTAACTAACTGAGTTCTTGGTGTAAAATGAAGCACCAATATTCAAAACTTTCTATCCATTCTGAAACCAAGTTAGGTTGAAAACAAATAAAGAATCACACCAGAAAATGCCATTAAATATGACATCTAACACCAATCGCGAAACGCGGAAATCTACCTTTAGCATACTTAAGTACTTTTAGTCCTATTTTGACAATTCTCTCACGTTCGCATACTCTGACGGGTGGTGGACAGAAATTTCTTAAGCATGCAAAAAGCAAGGCTCTGCCGTTTTATGCTTTATGAAGCTTCATGCCACGAAACAAATGTTCACATGAAATTCCTTAAAAGTCTTCCCTGGAAGAATGTCCCCGATTATAGTTGAAAAGTAGGAACAAATTGTGTATGTACAATGCCTGATAAAATTGTTGGCACACTTACGACAATTCTTTGATTAACAATGTTGTCCTGCTGCTAAACGAAGAGTCAATTTTACACCAAACTTTTTCTCCAAATCGATTGGATGCTATGCTTTGTTACCAACTTTGTTTTAGGGGGGAGGAGGGGGGTTAACAACTAGTTACGCGTCAAAGAAATAAAAAATGCAAAATCCAGAGAAAATACTGAGGTGTCCCAAGGACTTTTGGCAGGCATTGTAGGTATTATTTGATACCATAGCCTAATACTTTAGGAACTGAAACCAAAAAGGACGTCACTAAACTGCCCAAGTCTTCACCTGATTTTGAATGTCGCTCAGTGTAGCTGCGATATCCATTACGACAGATTCCAGACGGTCTACTCTCTTCTGAAGAGAGCTATCCGCCAAATGCTCTTCGTGTTTCGGTTCTTCTTCTTCCTCAACTCTCTCTTCACTTTCAAGGTTAACATCTGTGAAAGTTTTGTTGCTCATATTCATTTCTACGTTGACAGATCTCTTTGAGCGCCGGTGATTGTCATCGTTTCGTAAAAAGTTGGATATCGTGAACGACCTGTCCCGATTTGAGCACGAATCTAAATGAAAGTAATCATTTGATGAACGCTCTTCAGAACCCGTTTCTATAACCTACTAACAAGCTTGTGAATCTTGATCTCTCTAATCAAGCAAGCCATTGTTTCTGCTGCTTCAAACATTAAATCAGGTTGCATATTAGGGCATTAAAATGAAATAATATACTGTGACATTAAATATGATAACAAGATCGATATATGTTAGGAGACAGTGGCGATAGATCACTCGGTACTTTATCTTGTCAAGTATCAAAAGTTTTAAGATGTGCAAGATCTAACAGTTGTTTTAATTTGGAATCAGGGGTATTTATTCTACGTGGCATCCGAAAAATAACAAGAGGACTTAAGGTCATCAAACTTAACTAGTATATAAAACTATTTCCTTGTCATGCTCTGCAGTTAAGAAATATCTAGTTTTTTATTCTATTTTCATAAGACCACTCCAGTCTTCTTGATATGTTTAGCATCAGCATATCAGCAAAAGAGCTGGCTTTGGTCTACCCCATCAACTATAGCAAGGATTCCACCTTTGACCTCTCGCCTTTGACCTCTAACCTATGACCAAGGCGTAAACACGTACCTTTATCATCGCAGCAAACTTTCCAAAAGCTGATGTCAAGAACAGGGATCTGCTCACAAGGCAGATACTCTGCGTGACTTTGAACAACTTTGAAAACATCTTTCTGCACTTTCTTTATATTGTCACTGTTGTCACAAATCACCCGTGCCAATGATGACTGGGAAGAGATGGTAAACAGGTCACATAAAAATTATATATAAATTATAAGACTTTTTTGTCAATGACTTCATTCAAACATACCTCTCCCTTAAACGCGCTTGCAAGAACTTTTTCTTACTAGTACATGGCTTAAAGAAAAGCGAATACAAAAGAGAATAGAGTTAAACGTTGACATCATGAATGGCTAACGAAACAACTACTTCACGACAAGTTTTGAACTTCTTAAACCCCTTGGAAAAAGTTTCTATTGAACATTAGTTTTCTTATACTTTAACACTCAACCAAGGTCCGATGCATAATTTACCAATTATCGAACATCCCACTGGCTTACAAATAATTCCGTAGTTTCTAAAATGTTCCAACTCACGATTAAAACCTACAATCTTTGCAATGTGAAATGGCCTAATGGCTTTTAAATGCAACCACCAACCTGCTTTATCTGGGTAAGCTGTGCTGGTTCAAATATGCCAGGGTTCTCGTACCAGAACCTATCTCCGTCTCGTATTCGCTTGAACTGGGTCGTGATGAGGCACATGAAGAGAGGGCCTAGCCTTGTACCTGGTATAACATCTTCCACCATACCTCCGACGAAGAGATCAATATTATCCGGGTGTCCGTAAAGTTTCTTGAGTTTACGGCGAATTTCCTCACTCGGTATTTCTTTCTTCAGGTCGTCGAACGTTGCCGCGAGCGGGAGATTACAGAACTCTCTCCAATTATTGTAGCCTGGCAGTGCGTGATCTCGACCGCGCTGGATATTAAGAGCCGCGAGGTCCAATGCGATATCATGAGCCATTTGAAACAGCCTGTTGGTAAGCTCCGTGTTCATTACTTGGTCCGTATCCCGCCGTTCTTTTGCCGCTGTGACGAACAAGCCGCGGATGAGCGGGTCAATGCCGCCTTCGCTTAGCAGTCGATTAGGAGAGAAGAAGGCTTTGTGTAGCGGCAAATGTCCTTCTTTCGTTGGTGCAAATGACTCGTTAAAGCGGGTGAGAAAAGGTTGAATAAGCGAGTGGCCAAACCTGAAAGCGGCTGTTGCAAAGGAATTCACTACAGACGCGTCAATAGTCGGGTTGTAGCGCTCATAATCTCCGATCCTGTCCATTCCATCTTTGCCAAGGATTTTCGGCAACCACCCTTTGAAAGTAATGTGCTGCATTTGAGCTCCAACTATCTTCCGCGCGGTGTGGTATAACTCATCGCTGCTCCAGTGCGGATTTATATGCCTCAATTCGGTTGCAATACGGTTATGTTCGCGCATCCACAACGTGTGCATCGACAATAGGCCTAACTGCTCATTCGCGCGGTGATCGCCCGCAAGGAAGCAGGGTATGGTTGTTTCCGAGCGATTAACTTGACAGTCAACAGGCAGATCGGTGTTGTACGGTAAATAGGGTTTGCCGCTGGGCGCCAACGAACCCGTTTTCAGGTGGCCCCAGTTATTGCTCAGATCTCGAAGCTCCATCGACTCGTGTTTCGTTGAACCGTATACGTTTGAGGCGTCGATGTACGACGTAATTTGATTGATTTGCTGACGCGGTGTTATAACGTTGAAAAAGACGGAGGTCGAGCCGCTTCCGCACACCGCACTCGACCGCGTGAAATCCATACACTTGAAGCGTCGACTACGCGGGTCACTGGGCGGGATATCAATAGGGAAACAAGGATGTTCTTTTTTACATTGAACATCGCAGCGTCCTCCATCGGTGAACCTCGCAGTGTTCGGGCTGGTTACTTGAAAAGTAAAATCATGATCAACAAACTGGCCCCATTGCATTGCCATATGAGTTAACTCAGTGTCATTGGTCGTTTTCAGTGTTGACAAAATCTCCATGGAGATCTGCCTCGCACTCGGTTTTCCTTCCGTGTTATTCCAGGCTACGGGAGTATTGAAACCATTCTCGTAAATTGGGCTGAGAAGTCGCCCGAATGGCGTTAGTGCGGCTCCCCACATCGGGTGCTTCAGGTTATTACAAGAGCCGTCGTAACTTCGAAACTTCATATGGAAGCATAGGTCGGAGCAGTTCGCCCCGATTTGATGCGCCGTGCAGCCAGATAAGTTGGCAAGCATCGAAACCTGCTCTGGCGAAACGAGGTTGTTCAGGTTGGAGTGCAGTTCTTCCTCTTTGCCAATGTCGAAATTCTTGAAATCAACTTGCTCTTGGATGAAGTTCAAAGCCGTTTCGAAGATTTCGGCAGCCCTGCCCAGGCGAACTGCTTCCGGTGAAGGGAATCGAAACAAGGCCAAAAGATCGCCTGCAGTTCTTGGAACAAACGTCGTCAATTTTTCCTTCGTTTCATCGATGGCACGATCTATTTCGATTCGCGCTCTTTCAACCGAATTTCTCACAAACTCATCGCCTTGATAATTTCCACTTCGCAAGCCTGTTAGAAAATGAAAAATCACAATTACAAAATTTCAACACCTTATTACCAAATAAAATACACCATAGCTTAAAGCTCGGGAGGTATAGCTTAAAGCACATTAGAGAAGAGCTTCTTTAGTTGCCGACGAATCGTACTTAATTTGGCATGTTTAGGAAAGGTTGAACAAGTACATATATCTATAAATAGCAACATAAAAAACAGAAAAGAAACAAATACAAATAAGTAGTTATCCAAGCAAAACAGAGCAATTGAATACAGGCTTTGATCACATCAGCAAAAAAGGTTCACAGTCAATGCATACTTCATGAGTAAGGATAGGGAATAAAACAACGGGCCTAGCTTAGAAATATTCTCCCTTGCCTTCTTGCAAAGGAATTATGGTGAAAACAGAGAACGTTTTCATAAGCTCTTAGTTACCTATGACTCGCAGTTCAAAAATCTCTGAAGAGAAGCCAATGCTGTTCCTAGCTGCACATTCCCAACGTCCCTCGTCTTCTTTTCCGATGTCCTGGATCTCTAGGACCCCTGTGCTCGAATTAACTGCGTATCTGTTGCCACTAGATACTTGGACGCCATCTTTGATCCAGCTTATTACAGGCTTTGGGGCCCCAGACGCGGCGCACTGGAAAAATATCGTGTTACCAGCACGGACCGTTGCGTGGTCTGGCTTGGAATGAATTCTAGGAGGCACTGAAAGAATGAAAAACAGCTATAAGTGTTCGTGCTCTTTAAGACAAAAATTATACATGCACAATGATGACGTAGAAGAAATGAAAAAATGTCCTTATTGAACTATTGCATAGGACAGGTTATGCGTATATTGAAGGAAAGATATACAATCATAATGGTTATGATTTGACTACCGAAGAGAGTCTTGCACAGCACCGATCTGGTCTTCTCTACAAACTCATCCTTGGATCCATTGGTTATGTACATAGTTACCAACAACAGAATACAGCAACAGCAACAACATGAGGTCAACGAGAAACACTTTACGGTAAGAATCCTTGTTCGTGCGAGCAGCACCAACGAACTTGCGGCCTAATCTGGATGGAAACACATGCCTTACCCTGGTAATATACCCTGGTAAATCCATCTCCTTGGCAAAAAGGATATTGGTGTGCATACTAGTGACATATACTCAGAAACACATCCAACAAGAACACCACAGCCACTAACAATCGCAACAATAACCACTAACAACAACAACAACCACTAACAACAACAACAACCACTAACAACAACAGCAACCATTAACAACAAAACAGCAACAACAACATAAAAAGTTCGAGGAAGAGCTTAATTTTGAACAGAGAAGGTAGTCACCTCTGTTGGCAACAAAAACCCTTGCGCTGGTTGAATTGACCCCAATGACATTGATAGCTTGACACTGGTAGATTCCCTCGTTTTGCTTGTTAACGTAAAGAATTCTCAAAGTCCCAGATGGCAGAACGATGTGTCTGCCATCGGACGGGAGACGATCGTTGTTTTTGTTCCACGCAATGGCGGGCTGAGGGTAGCCCTTGGCACGGCATTCCAATGTCACAGTTTCACCATCCAATGCACGGACATCTCTGGGCGTCTTCAGGAAAATCGGAGGTGCTAGGAGACATAGGGAATGTTCAATAAGCAGCTAAATAGCCTGCGTCCTTATAACAATGAAATCCAATGATATGTAACATGCTTAGAATCGAGTGGAAAAAGCTGCTCTGAAATCAATTCAGGAAGTCAAAACTTATTCCAAAGAAAAAGAAGAACACAGAAAATACAGATAATTTAGAAAAGCAAAACATAATTCTAGCTCTCCGCTCTAAGACATTTGTCACATTGATAATGAGCCTCAGAAAAGGAAAACACCAGAAAAGACGAAAAGATGGAGAAAAGGACCTGGCATATGTATCCGTAATACGAAGAGACAGATAAAAATACGTCAGAAATAATAATAGGCAAAACTTTGTTACCTTTAACAATTATCCTAGCTGTGTGTGATATGATTCCGATGGAATTTCTAGCCTCGCACGTGTAGTACCCATTGTCGTCCTGTACCACTGGCATGATCTCCAAATCCCCATTCGCATGCAACTTGAGTCTTCTGCTGGCAGATAGGTCATTGCCATCCTTCCTCCACGTGATCCTTGGTCTTGGGAAGCCGTTTGTACGACAAAGCAGCCTGACAGCATTTCCAGATATAGCTTCTGTGTTGCCTGACTTGTGTGTGAACCGAGGGCGGACTGAGAGGGAAACAATAAAGACGACGTACAACAACTAGCGAGGCATTGATTAAAGGTTATTGGAGAAACGTAAGTGAGTTGAAAACAAACATACCCTCGTTCTCAGCCAAGACAAGTCTCACTCTCATCATCGATTCACTAAGGCTATTGACAAGTTTACACTCGTATGTGCCAGTATCGTCTCTGCTGACAGGGTGGATATGAAGAGTACCTTCCCTGTCGACAGCAAAGCGACCATTTCTAGGCAGGTGGTAGCCATCTTTACTCCAGACAATAGCGCGTCTCGGGGATCCCTTGGCAAGGCATGGAATCGAGACCTGGTCTCCCACTGATGTTAGCACGTCCTCGGCAATCTCATTATTCTCTGGGTAGCCTACATGGAAATTAGCTGCGTATAAAGGTGTATTCATGTACGCATTGTGAGGTAAATGAAGTGGAACTGGTGCTTAAAGCTTTCCTCCAATCTTATTTTTTACAATTCGCAAATTCGTTTAATAAATAAGGCTTTTGAAAAACAATGAAGAAAAAACATGAAATTCTCAAAACTCAAAGGTAGAATAAATTAAAATATAACCCCATTAAAAGACTTCTGGGTAAGCAGATAAATTGTTTTTCAAAAGGATACAATAAAAGCCAAGATGATCAAATTTCATACGCGAGTCAACCATTGCCTAAGGCCTAAGCAAAGGTCTGTCACAATAACAATATCTACCAAACAGCCCTCCTGCTAACCTAGACAAATGTACCTCACGTTAGCTTCAATGAATCTGAGCTCTTGGCAAAGAGAGTGGGCTTGAATATGGGATTGTAAGGAAAATCGGTGTGACTATAAGGCTTGTAGTCGAAAAAACGACAAAATGAGAAAGAAAAAAGAAAGTCAGTATGGCTTCAAGGCTTGAATCAAAAAAGTGCCAAGGTATTATAGTTAGTGAAAAAGCTGTACAAGAAAAGAAAGTCAGTATGGCTTCAAGGCTTGTATCGAAAAAGTGCCAAGGTATTATAGTTAGTGGGAAAGCTGTACAAGAAAAGAAAGTCAGTATGGCTTCAAGGCTTGTATCAAAAAAGTGCCAAGGTATTATAGTTAGTGGGAAAGCTGTACAAGAAAAGAAAGTCAGTATGGCTTCAAGGCTTGTATCGAAAAAGTGCCAAGGTATTATAGTTAGTGGGAAAGCTGTACAAGAAAAGAAAGTCAGTATGGCTTTAAGGCTTGTATCGAAAAAGTGCCAAGATATTTCAGTTAGTGAAAAAGCTTTACAAGAAAAGAAAGTCAGTATGGCTTCAAGGCTTGTATCGAAAAAGTGCCAAGATATTTAAGTTAGTGAAAAAGCTTTACAAGAAAAGAAAGTCAGTATGGCTTCAAGGCTTGTATCGAAAGAGTGCCAAGATAATACAGCTAGTGGGAAAGCAGAACAAGGAAAATGTTCCCAGATTCGTTTAAATCAATGTCCCTTAGCAAACTTGTGGACGGCAAACTTACTGCAATTGAACTCTTTCTTCAACGTAGAAACCACTCGACCCCGGACGCCTTCTGGTTCATAGCATTTGGCTGCCGTCGTACTTTGGATATTCTTTTCTTGGTACTCTTCCAACAGCAGTATGAGGTCACAATCGCAAATCAGACGGTTACTATCGATTCGCCTGCAGAAGTGGGGACAAAAGTGAGGCAAGTGGGAAAGGAAAAGTCTTCATCTTTGTTAACGGCAGTTCTAAATCGGCTTTTAGTGTCTGTTAATTATGATTTGAATCCGTGAATCAAATCACAAGCAGCAAAAAATTTCGCCTGGTAGGGACAAGTTAAGTGATGCGTTGGGTAAACAAGTGAACTTCATCTACTCTCTTGTCATCTTAAAGGCAATGAGTCACGGTAAATAGCGGTTTTCATGTGATCAGACATCAACTGCAAGGTTATAACATCATGTGTCCAGTTTGCTTCACAGCCAATCAAATTGGCGAAGTTATCCTAACAACTTAGTAGTTTTTGCAATTTGGATATGTGCTTTCTATTTACCATGACTCAATGCCTTTAAGGCATTTAAAGGAATCGATGACCATTCAGTTTGGAAAAGCTGTCATCCGCCGTTGCATCGATCTACCATTCTGCCAATTATGAATGACATGTATTGATATCTAAGAGATTAAACAGAACTCGTCTCACGGTGGAGACTAGGTCCACCAATATCTTTATCGGTCGTGAAGCAGAAAAAAGTGGGTGGTCTATGGTTTAAGTGTTTGTGGTTTGAAACAAAGTTTGTCCGCAGATATACAGTGGCTTAGCAAGTGTTAACAAAGTTTCATTGATAAAACGATTTACCAGGAAAATCGATGAACTGTTTTGGATTTATTGCTACCAATGAGAAACGTGTGGACGATACTTCGCAGACAGAGTATTTGTATCCTGGCGTATCTGGTTCATTGTCTATTGTAGTCATACGATTAAGGCTACTAGAAATTGATTGGTACTGTTTTATTAAGTGGCAGTGATATGAAATAACATGCTTTAATCAGAAATAGCAGTCATTAATAAATAAACAATGGCATTTGGGGGTAGTAATTGATAAAGGCATGTTGACAAGAAGCGTCCACTGTCTGTTTACACTACAATCCCGAACGAAAATGATTGAGACTTTTAAACGAAAGCCTATATTTTCTCTTTTCTTAAAAACAACTTCCCTAGCTGAATGTCAATGCATGATTTTGAAGGAGAAATGAAGGAACTAAAAAACTAACATTGATTTGGGGGAAAGGGATTCGAATTTATAGAGGCGACGTACAGTAGAAAATTGTATAAATTGGTTTTTGTCTCAACAATTTTGTCCGGGATTTTAGGAGCGCCGAATTGTCTTGTAATTCGGTAAATTCGATTCCGTGACATTCCGTATCCCGAGTTTAAGTCTTACGTTGTAAATTTTGAAAATTCAAACTTTAACACATCTAGGCACAAGATATTATATTTATTTCCAACAACCCGATAACAGACATCATTTTCAGGCACATTAAAGGTAACATATCGAAATGACTACATGTTATGTATCTGAGAATCAAAATCTGGATTTGGACCTGACCTTCGTAACTGACATAAACTGAAACTACATCAGGCTGTTTTGGCTAGAAGATCGCAATTCGTAAGGATAAAATACTTGGATAATGAAAGAAACAGCTACATTAAACCACGATCGGGGATGGAAATCTAGTCAAAGGATTCCAGAAACGGCTTAGAAAAGATCTGTTTATTGTCACAAGGAAGTAGAAAAGCAGCTTTAATTAAACAACATTAGCACAAGTTGCCTTGAAGGGAAATTACTGGAGTGACGAATAGAACACCAAAAACAAAAACAAAGTTTAAATTACAAAGCAAAATACCAAAAATAATGGTTCATTACTGTAGAGATTTGACATCGATGTTTTAAATCTAATCAGGTTACGAATAGCAGTTGCAAGAACTTCAAGGAATGTCATTGACTGGATATCCATTTACTTGTTCATCGTTAAACATTAACCACCATGACATTTTTCAACAGCCCACGCCTTGACTTTATTAATAAAACTTTTTTAAATTAGCCTGCTTGTTCGTCTAAAACCCACATATGAATGAAAGGTAATACACTTTGAGTCGAACGGTTTTCTAATTTTACTGTGCTGTACGAAAACAATTATTTCCACAAGAATAACAACAGGGAGTTTCCCTTATAATGTTGATATGAACTAATATGAAGGGCTTTCTACGAGGTTTCTATTATGGATTGCAAAGTATACGCTTGGATCTATAAACAATAATCGTGGTTTTACTTCAGTTGTGGTTCAACTGCATAATCTGTTCTTTCAAAGGTTTAATAAGACAGCGTGTTCTACTAAGATTGCAACAGAAAGCAAAACGTTTGTATTAAAAAAAACCGGCACAAAAGATAAACCTTCTTTTTAAACTTAAGCTATGGATCAATGGTTATTCAAAAATTCGTTCGAGCACCTTACAGTGTAAGGACTCCTTTGAAGAGCTTACATAACATGACGAAGCAAATAACTGCTAAATGACAGATATTTTCGATAGCAAAACAAGTTAAATGTTGGCAAGATAAAACAAGTAGCACTGCACTAGAAAATTGTCTCAGGTTGTGGAAAGATACAAAAAGAACTTCTGCAAGGAGCAGAAACACTGCAAAGAGTTGTGCCAAGGTCCATAGCATGTTACAAGCAGAATGAGCTTCAGATTCATATGGCAAAACACGTTTAATAAAAGTAGAAACACGAGGAACAGAAAGGTACATACAGCTCCCTTAGTTCTGTAAGCGGCTGTAGAACTTCCCTGCTGATATACTGGATAACGTTGCCCCACAGGCTCCTAACATGGATAGATTAACCCCATATGAATTTAAATGAAATAAAATAATTGCAAGAACTCTATCTTAGTGCAGTTTTGTATAGGCAGAGCAGTTTGTACATATATCCACAATGATCCATCTGGGTAGTTGACAACTAATGCCTAACAGTAGCTGTGTACATAGTAGAACGTTCTTCAAATACTGATTCGTGTTAAACTGCAAAACTAAATCCAAGAAAATCTTGGAAAGCTATTTATATTAGACAACTTTGCAAATTAAGAGTGGAGCATCTATATCAAAAATAGTTATAAAGGAGCATTTCTTACAAACGCTGGAGTTTCCTCAAGTCAATAAATGCATCTGGGGAGATGGTTTCGATGCGGTTTTGATGAATATACCTGGGGAAATAAGTAAGAGTCATTAGGAGAAAAATCACCCTTGCACTGGTGCCGCGACCCTCACCCGGATCATCACAGACAGTGCCTGCATAATATAAGTACATATTGTCATATCTCCGGCTGAATTTTTCACCACTTAATTGCCTTTAATACCTCCGTAAATTTTAGGCACCACTGTTTGCTGGGAGTTTTGGCTTCATCGATGTTATAATTTGCTTCAGTTGCCTATAAATACTGAAGAGGATGGGTATTAAACCTTTTGAAAGAATTTCAAATATCAACCGGGCAGGCTGGTTTTATTTTACTTACTTTGACAGGAGGCGCGGAATTATGACTTTTGCAGCAATCGTGGAGGTAAAAAAACCGACAGAAAATCTTCACATTTACAATCTCCACATTTTGCAAAATTCAGCTCTTCTTAAATTTATCTGCTTCGACTAAAAGAGTTGCTGACTTTTCTTTCGCTGTCCAACAAAATTTCAGACACAGTAGGCCTTCTTATAACGTGTAATGAGCAAGAAGCCACACAATATTTCCTGCATCATGCAACTGAAAGATGCAGATACTCCCATTTCGAAAAAAGAAAAACAACTCACAAATACTGCAATTCAGTCAATCCAACGAACATTTGATCATTGATCTCTTTGAGAACATTGAAATGTAAGTATCTGTTAACGAAAAGAAAATGAATGAATTTCAGTCTGAAGTTCTTCTTAATTTTCATTGGACTTTCTGTAAACTCGTGTGAAATATTTCTTACGCTTGAAGCAAACTTCATGAAGCTCCTAGAAAGGGCCTTTTTGTTAAACAAATCATGAAGGCATGCACACTTTAATGTTGCCAATGTTAGTCTTATGAATAACTCTTCGTCCAAAAAATACGCCTAACAAGTAGATTATTGGTCAACATCCTTTCAACAGGCAGAGCTCACATTCTGCATGCAAAACTAGTCCTCTTGTAGACTGAGCAACTAACGACAAATAGTAAAATTAGCTTGATTGATTAAATCATTTTAAATGGATTTTGAGGCGTCTCACAGACTACCAAAGAAAATGCTTTTGGGTTTTTAAAGACAGACAAGCTCAACGAACTAGAATATAAACCGACTTGAATGACGCATCAAGCATAGTAATTGCTTCAAACTTTAATATAAAGCAATTTGAAAACTTGGGCAGGGAACGAAAACGTGACAAAAATAGTTAAGCATGTTGTCGAAGTTATTCTTGTTTTACCAAAAGGAATCCTTACGGGGCATTTCTCGCTCCACAATCTCAAAACTGCATTGGAACTTATATTTGGTTAGTTAATAATATAAGAATCGCTGCCTTCTATTAAAAAGAATCTATCGGCTCAGTAGCAAGTTTCATGATTTCAATAACCTGCAGGCGTGATAGTTTGTACTACAATAAAATATTTATCTTATAATCAGTTTTGCAGGCATACCTCCTCGTTGAAAGGAGATCAACATAAGCTCTTTATCAAAGAGCCAAAACGCCTTCAATAAACAACCCTCATAAACAGAACAAACTCGATTACTTTTCCATTATAAAGATTATTCTGACAGAAAAATCACGGTCTGAAAGATGGGAATTCCACTGTTTGAATGAAGATGAAGGTTACTTTATTATAAAAACGTCTGAAGAAATTCCGCTTCGATTTCTTAATCAGAGGCCAATCCTTGAATGGGCGTCTTTACCTATGTTATCCTTTGTTTGGCCTAAGCTGTTCTTAACCAATTCTAATCGCCGTTCTCATAATGCTTTTAATACGAAACTAATCTTGAACTGAGCGACCAAACAGAAAACATAACAGTTATGGTTAGGTGGTTTTTGTGAGTCGAGTTACTGCGTGGTCTGCTAGTAGTGTGGTCAAACCAGGGTCATTCAAAATGGTTTTGGGAATGTCTGTTAAAGAAAGGGATTTTAGTATCGTCTGACAGTACAAAGAGTATAAATGTCTGAAATGAAGGCTTGGATAGCGATATGATTGAATACTTTCTTACCTGTGAGAGGAAATAGGCCAATGGGAGGGAGAAAAATATGTTTACCGTGCACCTGTTGTGCTATATACCTAATAAAATGGCGTGAAATACACAAGAGAGCATGAAATATGAATGTTAGGAGCTAGATTGCAAACCACAAAAGGAGCTCTGTGTTATCATTTCCGTAAAACTGCAGTGAAGATAGCTACGATTACTTACAGATGTTTAAGCTTCTTCAAGGATGCAAACGCTCCTGGTTCAATTTCTTGGATACTATTATCGTACAAATACCTGCAAAATATCTTACATTAGGAGAATGACTGTAAGGGTAAGAATCATGCAAAATCTTTAAGTAAGCAGGGAGCGTCGAATATAAAATAGCAAATGGACCACTTTCACCTAGAAATGGACAAAATAGAAGTTGATATGAAATTGGGCCAGAAAAGAAAGATGTGCATTGGTACTCTGGTGGAAGCAATACAGTATGGAGTACTTTCTGCCACGTTACGTTAATTCTTGAATCACTCTGCGACCATGCCAACAGAGACAAAAAACCATTCAAGAAAGTTTTGGAATAGTTCCAGTTCTTTTGTGGAATCACTTGGCCAACTCAGCTGACATATATTTGGCAGCCACTGCAACTCTTCTAATAGAAAAATGTATGGAAGACATCAAAACATTAGAAAATGGCCGTCTGTCCTTGACTCATTTTCTTGGCAGATGGTTCGAGTTGAGGTCAGACTTTTGTATTAGTTCACGGGGCATTGCTTGATAAACAGGACCTGTGGTACTTTCAAGATGACTGTTTTTCTTACTAATGTGATAATGTCACGATGTGTCTAATGATAGTGCGGGTTTATCAAACAGGCTCAGGGTAAGCTGGTCAAGGGAGCCTTTCTCGCAACCTTATTGGTTCAGTTCGAAGGCGATTCCTGTGGCAGTGATTCCTTTCCTAGCCAATCAAGATTTGACGCTTATGCAAAGCTGGTCAAGGGAACCTAGATTCAGGCGATAAACAAAACGCATGCAAAACGCACAAAGTCCAGTATCATCGATGAAGTTTGTTTGGCTTACGCTTGCGATGAAAAAGTGTATCAACGAAAAAAATTGGGGTCTCTTCCGCAACTTTGGGAGGATAATGAGGAAACCTGGGTAGGAGCATAGAGAATTATGGGATACAAAAATGGCATTATGGGATAGGACGAATGCATTGTGGGATAGGACGCAGGCATTATGGGTGATAAGATCGCGCGCTGTGGGATGGGACATGTCAGACAATTCGACAACTGAAACCAATTTTGACAGAAAAAGTCGAAAAGACACATTCTGTGTAAAAGACAAAAACATTGAGAAAGAACGAAAACTATTTAAGACGTTAACGAGCATAATTGTTTGTATAAGCCGAATATCGAAATGACTTTAATAGTGTTTTTGAAAGAAAGTAGCAGAGAAAGAAAGTACATAAATCAGGACTAAATGACCGTCGACTTTTTTTTTAAACTTTTACGTGCCATAGGATGACGAGAAAAAAGAAGAAATAATTTAAAATTTTACATTTATAAGAAAATTTGCACACTTACAAGAATTCCAGATGTGGTACACCGTCGAAGTCACCTTTGGAAATCTTTGTGATCTTGTTCCTGCTGAGATCTCTAAAATCAAAGCATAGACATAACCAGATACCTCGGAGAGAATGAACAAGGACAAGTCAGCGAAAGCAGAGGAATATAAAAGGGGCCCAATCGCCCATGCTTGGAACAATTGGATCTGCAGCTTATAACACAGCTCAAGCATCTTGCTTACAAGGACCCATTTTGTTTTCTGATCAGATCACTCTACGTTGCCTAAAGATGCATCAGTTTCATATAAGCTTCGTCTTCTACAAATGCTAAACAGAATACCGATCGAGTTTTCTACAATTTCAAAGGACAAAATCTTGACAGGAATTTTCAAACGATGATCGTAGTAGAATCTGAGATCCGTAAACAGCTCATTGAAACAGCACAAGAATTCTTGAAAAGCGTTCTAAAATTCCTCCCTACTCGAAACTGTTGAGACCCTAAAATCCGTAATCGTATAGAAAGGTTCTTATCCGTCCAGCTTCCGTATACAAAATAACAGTAACAGCATCTACGGGCATCGACTTGATTCGCGCCGAATTCGTTGTTTCTTGACTAAACTCAATTATTTTAGCGATTGTTTCCACCTTCTTTTACGAATAGCACAAAGCTTTAAAGATAATTGTATCATTGACTTTACTGGTATCAGAAGAACTTCGAATGCCAATAAAACCAAGCTTTTGCTCAGGCTATCTACACTTCTGCAAAACCGCTATTAATGAGGAACAGCTTATATAACTCATATAAAAGATGTACCTCATTAGGAAATTATGTGGGAACCCAGGAATTAAGAGACCTTATTCAAAAATCCGTATCTGTTTCTTATCACATGAAACCACACAGAATATCAGTACCAGTCTAATCACTCGCATGCTTTTAACCATGGCTATGACATCTAATAGAGCTTTACAAAAGCTAAAACCCTTCAGGGTCAGACTGACTGAGAAAAGTTTGATGGGATTACAATTATAGTCAGCTTTTGTTCTTTCAGATGGGGAAAGCTATTGAAAAATGACCCCAGTTTTGGGGTTTCTGTTTTGACTATTGTATCAATTCAATATTATTTAAACAATTTCAACCTTGGATATGTTCCAGTAAAATTAGTCTCCAAAATTTAGCACGCAAACTTTGGGGTCCCCATTAATGTCTCTGAGGGTCACTGGTTGCCATGGGAATAGTTTGTGCACCAATACACTAATTTACAGTGTTGTGGTTTCTAAACTACTTGCACTCTAGCTGACTCTGATGGCCTTTGCTTTGGAGCAATGCAAACAGTTTCATATCAGCTGTAGTCATAATGCGAACTTCTTTCTGCTTTATTAACAGAGCCTGTGTTACCTACGTGGTATATCAAAGCATACCAAGGCATACATGCTACGATATCAACGCTTATTGCTATGTCATTTCGATCGGATGAAGATGCAGGCATAAGTGGAATGTTGAGCCTGTGATTCTAGTGGAAGATGTGGTCAGAAGAATCGTTCAGTGGCAAGCGAGGGGAAAATGCAGGTAAAAGGAAGAGAGGTGTATGAGACACTGTATTGGTTCATTCATTTGATGTGCAGCAATGAAATAGAATCGATAATAATACAATGAAATGATATCACAACGAGAAGAGGTATATGTTTCACCTCTTTGGGACAAGTTAACTATCTATCGAGAAATGATTTAACTCAGGGGTATATTTTAAAAACATTTTTACCAAGGGGTTTTGTCAGGGTGTCGCCTTGATTTCCTCGCCTGTGCAATTTTGTGGGAAGAGAGGTAGTTGTTTGTATGCAGTAGAAAGAGTGAAGTAATCGTTCCGGTAAAAACAGCTGACCTATTTAGAGACCGTGAAACATCGCAAGTTTTCACAAAAATAGTGAAAGAATTGATTTGCATATTATTTTGCAGACGCTACAGGTCGATACATTGAAAAACGGATTGGGCCGAAAATTCTTCAAACGTGACTGCAACATGACACTATTTAACAAAAACAAAGACATACCCAAATAAGATTAGAATTGCTTAACGTAACGCACACACACCGACTTGGAGACTAACCTTGGCTTTCAGTGTAATCAGGGACAGGATTATTCGACTAGTTTTGTAATCTGTTAGTACAGTTAGTAAATCTCTACCCAGAAGGCAAGAAAATTTGATACAGCGTTGGTAAAGAGCGGCGATCTTTCATGTGAAAGCGTACTTTAACAAGCACAAGTTGATACACGAAACATGTGTGCAACAATCCTGTTCCTTTGAGATTAGAATAAACCGAATGGAACTGTATTTGCAACCTACAGTGCGATACAAGTCAGGATGGTGGGTTGTCACGGAGAAGAGCTCTTGCGTCTGAGGCAAATGGACACAACTTTGATGGGCAAAGATGCCCTGGTCTCATTTGGACATGACATTCATAACACGAAATGACATTCATGACACGAAATGACATTCATGACACGATATGACATTTGCAATCGTCCCACCCTTTATAATGTAGTTCCCGAGACACTAATGGCTAAATTTTTTGTCTCGGTCAGGCCTGTCGGAACCGGGGAGGGGGGTTGGGCTGGGGCGCTTTAGCACCCCAAAAAATTGTCAGACTGCAGTATGTTTTCCTTATAACGGTGTAGTGAACTAGAAGGAGTACAATGGGCCGAGGGGCAATTCACTCTTGCAAATAGCGTACGAGATTTCAACGAGAACAATATGTTTTCCAGTGATTTTTTGATAAAAAAATAGAATTTTCACAAAAGGTGTACGAGATTTTTTGGGGGTGATTTGCCCCTCGCACAGACTATGAATTACGATCCAACGGCTCTATCGGTTAATGTAACCTTGGCTGCACACGGTTGAAAAATCTTGAAATCTTACTACTCTACTGCATTGCAACATTAATTTAAAAATAGTTCCCGCCATTTTTGAGTCAAGCTTCTCTATTACTGTTACTTGCCAAAGTTATACTGGGCTTTAATAAACATCAAACGATTTTCAAGCGCCCAACTCCATCTAGCTCCTATCTCTATTCAGCAACGATCTCCAAGCAGCCTTCACCTGCATAAAGCGCCCAGCTTAAACTAGCGCCCAGGGCTTTAAACAGCCTCTCAGTATCTCATATTATAGTACAGCTTCAGTTACGTATTTCAATAAACGCCCATCTCTAACAAGCCACATAGATATTATTTGTCTATTTATCAATTGTTCTTTGCAAATCTTACAGAATACATATACATGCCCACAGGGCGTTTCAATAGCAAATGAAAACAATTCAATAAGCCGATGGGGCGCTAACTAAGATTGTTATGGCTGGCAACTGCGCCACAGAAAATCACAACTTTTGCTCAAAGTACCCAAAAGGGCCAAAAAGTGTCCATTTCTCAAGGAATGTTGATATAGAACACTCTATCAACTGTGCAAGGTGCCCCAGAAATCGAAAATGGGCACAATGGTCTATTGACAAGCCACTTGAGAATGCCTTACTTGATCCATTGAGTTCTATACACAAGCACGTATTGAAGAGTTCAGGAAATACCGCCACAGGATGAGATGTTCTTTTCTTTCATAAACTTTTCCCTGAAACGATAATGTGCATGCTCCCATGCTGAGGTGCAGCCCGACTAAAAAGGTCAATATTGGAAACCTACGGGTGTTTTAGGGTTGGGTGGAATATGTGAGATTTATCAATTCCATATTATTAAAATAACGCACCATGATCGAAGCAACAACTTCAAGCAACTGATTCTCTGGGGTCATGTGCTAGAGCGATTTATCGAACGCCTCTCAATAAAACAGCTGCCGAGGAAAAGTTATGGCTTCTTCTAAACCTTGTTCTGCCTCGCTCCAACTGTCTAAGACTCTATTGTATGGCCTCGTTCTGAGTTTCGCCAATAAACCGAAGAAGCAGCCAAAGAGCAATTCATTGCTCGTCTACAGAAGATTTGGGACGCGTTTACTGGAAAGACTGGCTCAAGGAGGGCTGAAATTCCAGCCCGGGCTGAAAACTCTCATGTAATCGGCCCCTTAATGTGAATGGAATATCGGCATTAAATTGCTTGCCTCACTCTGGGTTGTGTTGTAACATTCTTCCATCCTCCCCCTACACGTACGTAGGTAAGCATGGCTTTAGACGAAAGACATTGTTTCAACAACCACAATACCTGTTTTGCGTACCACGTCGAAGCGCCGTTGGAGCGGTAAACCTTTCAGCAACCTCACCTAATTAGGAAAGGGTTAGAGCCCATTCCTCCGAGCACATCGAACTATTATCACCGTTTCAGCGATCGCACGATGCAGAAACTTTAGCAGCTATTAAATTCTTTCCTCTCATTGTTTATTCATTTCTTACTTTGAATAACAAGGTTGGCCTTCTACTTTGAATTCTCGTAAAAACCCCGATACTATGCCAAGTTTTTGCCGACAATTTTAATAATGAGGTCTTTGTCTTTCCGGTGGTGGAATGAAAACATTTCAGTGCGAAATAAAGTTTAAATGAAGGTGTTCAAGGTGGAAACTACTTTAAAAACGCAAAAGCCAATGCTCAAACGTTTAGTTGAGAGTGAAATATGCTCTCTGGCCTGCAGCAGCCTAGGCTAATATTAGTTTAATTGGGACAAAACTGTTCATTGTAGCAGACAATAGCGTAATAACAGAAGATTTCAGGGGCCTTTCATATCTCATCGCACTTCGACAACAGCAACAACGAAATTCTACTATTGTTTATCGTCTGCCTTGTTGCCATGGTATTATAAGTGACAGCGCGAGTCAGCCTGCACAACGAATGTCATCTTCACATCAAAGTTCGAAACAGGCACGTAAACGACACATCGCTCAAAGCCTTCGTAATTGCCTTAGGAAAGCACAGCTGATTCAAAATGTGGAAAAACCACAGTTTTATCACTGGAAACACCACCACCAACCACTCACATTGTATCCTATTAAGCCGTGTCATCCTCTGGTCGATATATTAATGGGTTGCCAAGTTTTCATTCATGGAAAGTAAATTTAGTAACCATGCATATTTTATTAGAATTTTTTTGGATAACCACTACAAACTGGGGCCATTTTGACTTCCTTTGGTGGAGAAAGGTAAAGATAGTCTAAAATGATAAGACATTTAATTAGCGTTTGTTTATTGGGTGACTTGATCAAGATTTCCATCGACAGAAGTAAAGTAGGACTACCATGATAAACCATTATTATAAGATCCGTTGTTTTCTGAAGTTATCTGCAACTTTTGGAACTCAGAAGGTGAATAGTTTTAACTGATAAAGGACAAGGGTGGTGGTAGGATCAGTGGCGTAGCTACGATTTGGCAATGGAGGGGCGAAAGTTTGTCAAATTCCGACAATATTCCGACGAAATTTAGTGATGTTGACAAATTTTCTGACCAAAACCTTTGTAGTTTGGTGGTTGCCGCCATTTATATGTCGCATCAAAGGAACGTGGAATTGAGTGGTTTTATGAAATGAATGGATATGCGCGTAAAGCTCTATCAATAACAGTTGACTTGACTTGATTTTCTTCTAAGGTTCAAACTTGAAAATGTTATCTATTGTTGAAATTTTTCGCGTGGTAAATTTTCCGACAGATTTTCCGACAAGCAGCTGGGAAAGTTTGGTGGGGGGCAGCTGCCCCCCCCCCCCCTGCCCCTTCTAGCTACGCCACTGGGTAGGATCCCAAGTTTTAGAGAATTACATGCAAAAATGATTTAATGTTTTTGCTTGAGAAGTGTCTATCTTGACTTTAGGATTAGCTCTGCCCAGAATGAACGACCAAGAAATGAAATCTGGAAGCTAACTCTTAGAGATGTGTCGAGCAAATCTGTACATCTGTTTGGCAAACATCCAAGTCTAACATTTTAACAGCATTTCACCTCCATTAAACCACTGTTTTTTCTCAGGTTTGAATCGCTAATTATCTTGATAGTATTTTCATCTTTAGACATTTGCGCTTATAAATTATTTTTATTTGGTAATATAAATGAAAGTTATGAATACAGCTTACAAAATGCGTTCAGTATTCGTTCCGAACTCAGTAAATGACAGAAGGTGCTGTTTAGATTCAAACGAACAACACAATGGACCAGTCGATCTACAAAGAGTTTTGGGGACGACCCTTTTTTTCTTGACCATTCAGACGATAAAAACGCAGAAACATTTTGACCTGACCCAGTAATTATGGGTGCACGTACATTCTAGTGGGAATCACCTGGCAGAACTTCGAGGGCACCGTGGTTGTTTGTTCGCCATAGAGCTATTTGCAGACGGGTTTTCATTCCGCTCTGCCCATAACAAAGTGAAAACATAAACACTTTGCTGTTTAGAACAAGGATGAATCGGCGATTTCGTTCGATCGGAAGTTGAAGGGATACCATGTGTAAGGAGATAAGGAAACGCTTTTCAGCTAACTGCATCTAATTTCGACTTCGTATTTTGTAATGAGACGGCCAAAATGAACCAAAAGGAAGTTGGTTACTTAACTTCTACGTGATATGGCTTAAGAGAACTTCCTGTAACTTAAAAACAATAAAAAGAGCCTTCGTTGGCAGAGGTGTCTTCCAAAGCAGCACGCCATATACACTGATTAAAACTACCAGGTCAAAACAATCTGTGTTGAGATGGCTTTCGATAATGTCCACTAAATCACATCTAATGCCCCGAATTTTCATAGTCGCTGGAACACCAAGAGAGTCTAGGGCTGATAATCCTAGTCCAAACCCACAATGACCTTGGACAGTTTCATAACAGGCGAGAAATAGGAACATCAATTTAGTGGTACTTACAGGGACCTTGTGTCGGTCAGGAGGCCTTCTCTCGGAATAGTTGCGAATTTCTGGCCATCTGGATGACACTTGACGGCTTGAGAGAAGCAATTGCAATCCGAAGGGCACGAGGAGACTGCTGCCACAAAGTCAAGCAGGAGAACCAGCCACAGAACTCTGTTCGCAATCATTTCCAAGCAGTCCCTCACGGTCACTATATTATTTGGTACTCGATATGGCCTTGATTTATCAGATGGGGCGCCGTCCAACCCTTGGTTGAAAGCCTAACCCCAAAGGGCTAGTAATAGATACAAGCGACAAGCTGGACGCAGTCAAAATTGTAATCGAATCCAACAGTGTTGTAATACTTCGTTCTATTGACTCAGACCAACCGGAAGTATCCCATGCCAGATAAACGTGAACTGTTTCCGGTTTTTGTCGATTGTTCATTGTGATAGGATGTAGAAGTAACCGCCGACAGGGCTCCTTCGCAGAGACGCATCGCAGGAGGCCCCTGAGGAGGGGACAGAACAAGGAGAGGCGACAAAAAGCACATAGAGAGGGTGCAAAAAATAGGATTTGATGAACTGCAATATTTAAAGCGAGTAATCGAAGATTATTGTGAAATAGCAAATTCTTTCTGCTCGAGAGGTCCTTGCCTGCCAAATAATTTTTGGTAAAAAATGCCACAGCTCCAAAAGTTCAGCTCCAAAATCAAATATAAAAGTATTTGCACATACTTCTTTATATGAGCAATATCTCCATCTTGAGATGAGGATTTAACGCTTTCTGATTACTTTAATGTGGAGCAGAAGCGCTTCGTCAGGTGTCATATCAAAACAGCAACGCCTTTTCTTCCCGGAAAATGGTTAAGGAGCTCATTGAAACCTGCGGAATACATATGAGAAAGCAAGGAACAGACTACCGTCAAGCCTTTTTCAAATGGAGTTTGTTTAGTTTTTCCAAGCGTCGATGTTGGCCAAACAAACATTCTCCAGGTTTAGAAATGGCCTCTTAACAAGGGAGGGGTGCAAAGCCTTCAAATCGTATTCACAAACACTTGGTCCTCTGTATCGCATTGTGTAAAGAACTATTGAATAAATTTCCAGCTTCCTAATCTGAAAATCCCTTCCGATAAGTGGGGCCGCGCCTTTGCCGAAGAATTCAGCGGCTTTTCAACACTTCAGTTGCTCCTATCTACTTTCAGAATTGTTTTACGAACTTCAGTTGCTCCTATCTACTTTTCAGAATTGTTTTACGAACTTCAGTTGCTCCTATCTACTTTTCAGAATTGTTTTACGAACTTCAGTTGCTCCTATCTACTTTTCAGAATTGTTTTACGAACTTCAGTTGCTCCTATCTACTTTTCAGAATTGTTTTACGAACTTCAGTTGCTCCTATCTACTTTTCAGAATTGTTTTACGAACTTCAGTTGCTCCTATCTACTTTTCAGAATTGTTTTACGAACTTCAGTTGCTCCTATCTAGTTTTCAGAATTGTTTTACGAACTTTGGCTGGGTGTATATGGAAAATGGAAAATATAAATGGAAAGGTCTAAAAGAATTTACGGCGATGTAAGCTTGGCTTGTTTTTATTGTACACAAAGAAAGCCAATAAACTGGAAATGGCACAGAGGTCATATTGAAGATGAAGATGAACTTATCAAAAATAATTGTAATTGACTATCGAGTGTATTTAAGATTATCTGAATCATGAAGATTAAAATTTCTACAGATTTTCGAGCTAATAGAGTCTTAATGAAGCGTGTTTTTGTCAATAAAAGAAAAATAATTCTTCTGGTAGATAAATCCCACCACCATCGAAAATCTGGTGATGGAGATAGCACTAAAACTCGAACGTATCCTCAAGCCCATAACTTCGATACGTGTAAGGCCTTTGTTGGAAGCCTGGCTCTAGACTCAATTCTTCGTTTCTTCTTAAGCCTAATTGACTGGTTATACGTATAAACATAACGTTTCCTTGCAAAATGAATCTATGATTTCGTCTTTTGATCTTCCAAAAGCCTCGATTCGCTGCTTTTAGATGAACAAAAGCACATCCCAGTACTGAAATAGGTTGAAAAAGATCTACTTGTATAAAGAGGCAACAATTAGAACAATAGTTAACATTATCAAATACTATTCAATATCGTCTAAATTCCTATTTTCACAATTAGCAATTATTGATTATAAATTTACAATCTAGTTCGACTGCTACATTTACTGTATGGTGTTTGTGCTGGAAAAAGCGTCGGAGAAGCCAACGTTACATACCATGACATTTTAGGACAACATCCGTTGCATTTTTAGACTTGCAAAAAATGCGCTGAGTGATTGCACCCCTTCCGCCCCACCGCACCCCCCCCCTCTCCAAGAAAGATTGGGCTCTGAAATCATTGTAACCCTCGAAAGTAATTCACTCCTTAAACGGTTTATATAACTTGTGTATTTAAACGTGAGTATTTTCTGTCTATTAGACCAAGGATACTTGATCTAATTTTCCTGATAGCTAAATCAAGTGGTACACGTTCATCGTATTCTCGGCCTAATCTTTCTTCTGCAACTTGACCCCATTGCTTGTCAGTGCGTGTGTTTCACAGACACTCTATTAGCAAAAGAAAGCTAAATGGTTTGCCAATCCTATCAGCAAGAGCCTTGCAGCTAAAAATGGCTTTGGTTCGTCGTTAGCTAATTTGCAAGGAAGTTTCAGCCAGCGCTTAAGTCAACGCAAGTTGAACTGTGTCAGACTGTGTCAAGAGTTCGCGAGAATTTCGAACGGGGAAGCGGAGGAGCATCAGTTTTAGGCGGGGGAGCATCTTTCGAAGGCGGAGGAGTATCTACCTGAGGCGGAGGAATGCTATCCATTTCCGCGCTTGACATTCTGTGGCTCTGGCACCCAGAGATGAGAATCTAAACACGAAGTACACGGTAACAATATCTAGGTTTAGCTTACAGAACATCGCTTTTGCCCTGGCTGATGGTTCAATACATCTTCATCCACAATTGCTGACGTGGGGAAGAGAAGACACTATTTACGTAGCTCGTACGGATCTCTACACTAGGCGTGTGTTGGCAGTTGGCAAAGGAAGGTCACTGGAGAGTATATTATTCAGACAGATCCCAGCTCCGCCCTAGTTTCATGCCCTCTTCAGTACAGGGTTTAATATAATTGAATCCGAATGTCCACAACATGATATCGAAGAGCACTGGGAATTGCTACGTCATCAGAGACCTGCTAAAAGTAACTAGAGCGCAGCGAATGCCAGTCTGGCCAGCATAGCATCAAAGCCGTTTCCTGCCAACTCCTTAGACACCACGTTAAATTGGTGGTCGAGAATTCATTTGCGTGATTCACTTCTGCGGCATCATCATGGGCTGCAGCACTAAATCTATTTCTAGGCCATGCAACTCAGAATAGCAGAATTCTTTTCTCGATGGACTTCCTGCACATCGGGCATTCTCGGACGCGATCGCCGCAGAACTGGCAGGCCCCGTGGCCACAGAGGAAGATCAGGTTTCGCCGGCGGTCCATGCACACCGGACACAGCGTCTGCAAAAACAAATCATGCGGTCGGAAAATGCACGCCAAGCGACAAAAATAACACAGCGCACATGAAAAGAAACTCTGTATTATGTTAGCCAGATGGTGATGTCACCCAAATCATACTTGTACCACCCAAGCCAGTGAATGATGCCAAAATCGTGATGACACCATTAGATATTAATAAAGATTTTAGCTTTCTTTCGTGTCATAGCTTTTTAGTTACAGGCCATCTCTTGCGTTTCTAGTCCAGCTTAATCTAGATTAGTCTATCCCTAGCCAGCTCAGTCTAGCCTAACCAAGCTTAGCTTATTTTGAAAAAGCTTAATGCACTTAAGCCTGACTCTTTCTACCCTAGCCTAGCTCAGTCTTCCCTAGCCAAGCTCAGTTCACCATAGCCCAGCTTAATGTACTTAAGCCTGACTCTTTCTACCCTAGCCTAGCTCAGTCTTCCCTAGCCAAGCTCAGTTCACCATAGCCCAGCTTAATGTACTTAAGCCTGACTCTTTCTACCCTAGCCTAGCTCAGTCTTCCCTAGCCAAGCTCAGTTCACCATAGCCCAGGCTTAATGTACTTAAGCCTGACTCTTTCTACCCTAGCCTAGCTCAGTCTTCCCTAGCCAAGCTCAGTTCACCATAGCCCAGCTTAATGTACTTAAGCCTGACTCTTTCTACCCTAGCCTAGCTCAGTCTTCCCTAGCCAAGCTCAGTTCACCATAGCCCAGCTTAATGTACTTAAGCCTGACTCTTTCTACCCTAGCCTAGCTCAGTCTTCCCTAGCCAAGCTCAGTTCACCATAGCCCAGCTTAATGTACTTAAGCCTGACTCTTTCTACCCTAGCCTAGCTCAGTCTTCCCTAGCCAAGCTCAGTTCACCATAGCCCAGCTTAATGTACTTAAGCCTGACTCTTTCTACCCTAGCCTAGCTCAGTCTTCCCTAGCCAAGCTCAGTTCACCATAGCCCAGCTTAATGTACTTAAGCCTGACTCTTTCTACCCTAGCCTAGCTCAGTCTTCCCTAGCTAAGCTCAGTTCACCATAGCCTAGCTTGTTGTGCTTAAGCCCGACCTATTCTACCCTAGCCAAGTTTAGTCTAGCCTTACCAGGCTTAGCTTACTCTGAAACAGCATATTCAACTCTAAGCCAGCTCAGTTCACCATAGCCTAGCTTGTTGTGCTTAAGCCCGACCTATTCTACCCTAGCCAAGTCTAGTCTAGCCTTACCAGGCTTAGCTTACTTTAAAACAGCATATTCAACCCTAAGCCAGCTCAGTCTACCATAGCCCAGCTTATTGTGCTTAAGCCCGACCTATTCTACCCTAGCCCAGTCTAGTCTAGCCTTACCAGGCTTAGCTTACTCTGAAACAGCATATTCAACTCTAAGCCAGCTCAGTCTACCACATCCTAGCTTGTTGTGCTTAAGCCTGACCTATTCTACCCTAGCCCAGTCTAGTCTAGCCTTACCAGGCTTAGCTTACTTTAAAACAGCATATTCAACTCTGAGCCAGCTCAGACAACCATAGCCCAGCTTATTGTGCTTAAGCCCGACCTATTCTACCCTAGCCAAGTCTAGTCTAGCCTTACCAGGCTTAGCTTACTCTGAAACAGCATATTCAACCCTAAGCCAGCTCAGTCTACCATAGCCCAGCTTATTTTGCTTAAGCCCGTATTCTACCTAGCCCAGTCTAGTCTAGCCTTACCAGGCTTAGCTTACTCTGAAACAGCATATTCAACCCTAAGCCAGCTCAGTCTACCATAGCCCAGCTTATTTTGCTTAAGCCCGACCTATTCTACCCTAGCCCAGTCTAGTCTAGCCTTACCAGGCTTAGCTTACTCTGAAACAGCATATTCAACCCTAAGCCAGCTCAGACAACCATAGCCCAGCTTATTGTGCTTAAGCCCGACCTATTCTACCCTAGCCCAGTCTAGTCTAGCCTTACCAGGCTTAGCTTACTTTAAAACATATTCAACCTAAGCCAGCTCAGACACCATAGCCCAGCTTATTGTGCTTAAGCCCGACCTATTCTACCCTAGCCCAGTCTATTCTAGCCTTACCAGGCTTAGCTTACTCTGAAACAGCATATTCAACTCTAAGCCAGCTCAGTCTACCATAGCCCAGATTAGTCTAGCCTATTCCAATCCAAAACCCAGCTTTAAGTGCCGACTTGCAAATACCTGGTCCTTGATTTCCTTCAGCTGGTGTTTCAACTGATTCACTTCATCGTTGGTCACATTGCTGTCCTTACTCAAGTTGTTTGGCTTCTCAATTTTTGACGAATCTAGAGACACCAAAGAGGTTTTGATAATCAACAAAATCTTAAAAGACGCAGGTAAGATAGTAAGTAAAGAAAAGTCAAGTACAATTGGTTTACACAGTTAACAAGGATTTTTGAGTGAAGACTGGACTTTGTGGTTTTCTGTTTGGATGACAACCACGCTTGAAATGTAAATTCCAGAACTAATAGAGTTTGGCCAAGACAAGGAAAGCACGATATAAATAGCCAAAAAAGCGGGGATCAGAAAGAAGGAATGCAAGGAATGCATTCTCTGCTGATTTTACCATGAAAAAGATCAAGTTGAAAATAAATTGATTTTCGATGCTTTCAGGAAATCCAACAAACTGACTTTATTGAGAATATTGTGAAAAAAATCAAAACTGATTAAAAAAAACAGAAATTCAAAAGCTCTACACAGACAAGTAAAGATTGTGAGACCGGTGAAGGTATCAAGGGAAGAATAATATCAAACGTCAGATAAAAAAGGATGGATATTAGATGCCAAAAAGACCGACAACAAGACATCTATTTACAAGAGCAAAAGGCTCCAGACTACTTTGAGCAATGATTTGAGCGGAGACATAGTACGATCAAGCAATATCACAGTTATACAGTCGGCCAATCTAAGTTTGACCTCGGTCGAATCAGTTTGCATCTATTTACTAACCGCCTGAACCATTCTGTCTGGGTCTGGTAATTGGGGTCAAAGATCAGAGGTCACTCAACACGTGAGAGTAAGTTGAAGAGAGTTACCGTTGAAGCCGCAGAGGCTAGAGTAATTCACAGCATTCTCAATGGGTGTACGGCATTGCACGCACTTTTTCATCAACTGGGAGCAGCCTGTAAGAAATAGATAAAATCATTAAGCATCATCTGAGCCTCCCAACCTGCCCCCCCCCCCCCCAATTCGTTTGTAAAAAATACCTTTTCGAAAATCATCTCAAGGTCTTTAATTTTTTCTCTATTTGTGTCAAAGTTTACCTCCTCTTATAAGTTTCTTTAATTCTATTGATTGTATGTTTTTGCATCGTAATTCGCCCTCACAAGTTCCTTTGATTCTTTTCTTTATATGTTTTCATACCCAAAGTTTGCGACCCACTGCCCACACTACTGGGTCTCATCGAAGGCCAGTTTGAACACATGTTGGAATCAGCTCAATCCCGAATCCAAGATAAGATTGCTATCATCCGATTAAGATTCGCGACGGGATAGAAGAAGTAGGACGCAGCAACAAAAAGGGCGGAAAATCTGAAATCTGAATAGTAATCTAAAAAATTAAAATACAAAGAAATAAAGAATAAAAAAAGAAAGAAAGAAGGAAGGGAAAAAGGAAAGAAAGAAAAAAGAGAGATAGACTTGTAGCAAGTCCAAAAAGTGTAGAAATGTAGCGAGATTGTAGAGACCCTTTATGGCCCTAAACATTTCGACAGGTGATCATGAAGAGATGACCATAACAGGGTATATAACAGACCAGGAATGAGTCGACTACACACTGTTTCCAAAAATTGTGCTCAGTTCCTTGAAGAGAAAGGAGGGTTGAAAGCTGGAGCTTTTTAGTCCAAGGGAATTGAAAATCAAGATATTCAAATTTTCAAAGGAGATTGGTGTGCAAGAGAGAAAAAATTTGTTTGTACCGATAACAATGATAAAATTATTGCTAAAACAGACAGGGAAAAAATTTGCAAATCATTAGTCCTTCACCACATTCTGAATGCTAAGTGACCGCTGAATATTTTGAATAGAGAAAAATATCTAAAAATGAAGGAAATTTTGGTGCCGGAAAATTTTGTTTTCCACAAGAAAACGAATGCATATGAGTGAGACGCCTTATAATGCCCAGTTCTTTGAAGAGCTTAACACAGTATGAAAACTGAGGAGACTTAGAACCTGATATCAGCATATAAGTAATCTACACTTGAAAACTGAAAAACCACGTTATAAGCTGAATAAGGTGCAAAAACGTCCAGCAGTCTTCTTGTCTAAAAATGGAATTCCTCACCAAAGGAGCTGAATGAGAAACGAGTAATTTGACGGCGGGCTGACTGACCGGAGAATCTGTAGAAGAATGCCATTTTCACCTTGCAGGGGGACAGGCAAGTTAAAGAGAATTCATGGCGACAGACGGATCACAAAGCAAGACAGGTAGTCGAGGGAGTAACCTGATTCAAAAGATCTCAACGTGTCTCTGGCCGTATATCGGTACAACCCACATTGGCCTTAGGTTCATCAGTCAATCTTTACCATTTTTGCTCCTACCATCTAAAGTATCCGTTGTCTCAATGTTTAAATAAATAAACAAATGAATGAATGAATGAATGAATGAATTACGAAATGACATGCATCGTGGGCTCTCAGAATTGACACCAGTTTCCTACAACTTTACAAGTACAGCGAGAACCCTGTTCTTGTAAGATGAAAGATGAAAAGGGGTCAGTTAAATAAAAGTCTGACAATATAAGAAAACAGATAAATAATAATGTTCAACAGCAGTGACAATATAAGTTATACTGTTAAAAATGAATTCAATCAATCTTTAAGGTCATATTCAACTCTATCGATGAACGGATACTTGTGTGAGTAGGTATGGTGATTGCATGGAGATGAGACCTGCAGGAAGAGCTTGACAGAAAGCAAGTCGGTGAACAGAAGCTAAGAAATATTATCTAGGATGCACATAAGGATGTTTTCATGGGGCATTTGTGGGTGAAATTTTTATTTGGAAAATTAAACCCATAGAGAGGATTGAAAGAAGCAACGGGCAAACAAGGAGAGTGGAAAAGAATTTACTGTCTATTGTATAAGCTACGGTTGTATTACCTGATGAAGTCCTTTTATCTATGCCATTAGAAGAGCTTCAAATAAACCTATTTAGTAGTCAGATTGATTATGAATGATACCATTGCAACGGTAAAAGTTATACAGAGGTACCGCTAAAGGATTAAAATTTGGCCACTTCATGCTCCTATAATGCTCCATAGCCGCAGCCCCATACGGTACCAGTCCTTCGCCCCTTCTAAAAATACCCACATTCCCATAGAACTTCCCACATAATAGAAAAAATATTTAGCGACATCAGACACACACCATGTCAAACGGTGACATTTTTGTAAAATAGTTATTAAGCTATGCCAGTGAAATGATCTGCAGTAGCTCTCTTGCAAATAAACAAAAGAGAGATGGGGAACTACAAATCTGCAACGTGCGTTATATACATATTTCACATATTTGACACCTGATGTATGATACATAAATTGCCTCGTCTACATAAAATTCTCGACTGCAGGCCTGGACTACTTTTATAAAGTGTATGTGCTACAGATCGGGCTAAACAAGGACGAAAAAATCAATAACACAGACTCACCGTTACATGCACAGATATGACCGCAAGGCTTGAAGAGTACACAGGCCTTCTTATCGGAGCAAACAACGCATTCTTCTACCTGTAAAGTAAATAAGCTTCAAGTAGGCTTCGACTATTTTGAAAATTGTAAAATCTGAAAAACAGTGACCTTTACAAATGGAACCATACCTTCTAGGTCATTCCATGTCATTTCAACGAGAGAAAAATTGAGGTTTGACACAAGGCATCTCAGATTTACTTAAAATTTTGTCAGTTTATTTCAATGGCGTGTGTTCATTATGGATAGAGTGCGGAAAGGCTAACCTCAAACCAGTGCAAAATTAGCGACTCTATTTCTTTAATAGGCCAAGATAAAAAGAACATTCCACAAATACTAGGAAAACCAAAGAATGGATTCATCTGAGATGTATGGTAACATGGCCTCGTTGAAATTACATTTAATAACCCTCCTTAAATTCGATATACACCTTAGTTAGCAGAAAAAGAAGTACTCCATGCAATTGCTTTGGGGCAAGTCACAACAACCCCCTATTCGCCTCGTAGCGTCACACCCCAAAGAAATTTAGCTACAAAAGTAATTCTATAAGGACTGATACTTTCTTCAGTGATAGCTTGGTAAACATGGTAAACAGAACCAATCTTGTTTACAGCAATACAGCAAGGCTAAATTATGGTACCTTTATTCTTGACTGAACATTCTCTTTACAAATCAGACACTTCTTGACGCGTGGAGAACACAGAGAGCACGTGGCGATGTGGTTGCATGGCATGAACATGGTATCACGCGGCATATCAGAACAGACGATGCATTCGTACGAGACAACTGAGGCCAGATCAGCTGGCTTAGGATTTGCGTTTTTATTGCTCATGCTTGGTTCTTCAGCTCTGTAACAACAAGAAGCAATAGGATGATTCATTGATATACACAGAATGATTCACTGATCGCCGACAGAAAAACTCCTCATCAACATAATCAATAAGATCAAGCAATCGCTGATCATTCAAAACTGTTACCAACCTCGAATAGCGCTTTCAATATCCAAAAGCATTAAATCGTTCAAAGTGCTAAATGATTACAAACCAACCCATTTGGGTAAAATATATAGCTTACGAATACTGAAAGAAGGAGGAAAAGAATAAAAATACGATGATTATAGTAGTAAAGCTAAGAACTTATAAATTACTGCGAAAACAAGTGTGGCTTTGAATTGGCACAAATATTGAGGTAGAAAACAACGTTGAGAAAACTTGGCACATGAACAATGTCCCACTTGGCACATAAATAGATGTACCACATTATTGTTTTTACTTTCGTCAACACCATTGACCAGTAGATTCGGTTTAACTACTATGACGTCATGCGGTCAGAACTTGAACCCACCTCGGTCTTGTCAAATGGCATTTACCAAGTGCTTTGCACAAATTAGGGTCGGGACATAAATCCAGCGGTGTTTGGTCTTTCTTGTTTTTCAGCGTAAGATTGGCACCATGCGCTGCCAAGAAGCAAGCGATTGACGCACTGCTTTTCTTTTCTGATCCAGGCATGCCAAAGCCCATTAAAAGCTAAACGAAAAGAAGACTGGTAAGCGCGGGATGGAGTGCAGGATTGACGCGTGAGACAAGCGGGAATTGTTAAAACGCGAGACCTGCACCAAAGACTCAAGGATGCAAAACGATAGGCCAAGCGTTGTCGTGACACGTTAAAACGACTTAGGGATTGTGGAATTTCCTCGTATTTGAATTTAATGACACCAGTTTGGAGAATCTACAAAGATGCACGAGCTCCAGAGGTAAATGTCTTTGTTGTCGCCTAAGGACCTTGAAAAATTCGATAAATATATGTTCTCCGTCTTGATGTTATCAATCCCTCAAACACACACTCTTTGTCGAACCAGTAAACCACATAAATAAAGAGATTTCACATTGGTTCTGATAAACTACAATACAAACATTGAAATGACGTAGCAGCAAAGAGGCTAACCTTCCCAACATCCTTTACGTCCTGCAGCTGCTTGAGCTGAAGAAGTGTATGATATCTAAGTGCTTCATGTAGCGGACTGTCACCATCCTTGTCAGGGACATCTAGCTGGGCACCTTCTCTGACAAGCAGCTAAAACGATGATAAATATTCACAGAAAACTGTCAAAGTACTTTATTCTGTTAGCAACACTGATAGTGAAAATTAGTCTATCATCGCTCCCAATTTGCGTCAGTGTTCAATATAATCAAATATATAAGCAGAAATTCAAATCTCACCCTGACAACTTGCGTATGCTGTCGTTGGACTGCCAGGTGCAACGGTGTTTGCATGTTCAAATTTTGGACATCCATATCAGCTTTGCCCTTCAACCAAAGTACATTACATCAAAAAAAATTCAGCTCAAAACGATAAATAATCAAACACGAAAAACCGGGCTTAGATCTTCATGTTGATAAAAACTTTTTTCAAGACACTACTATTGACGGCAGTAAAAATGTCTTATTTGATAAAACTGTTATGTGTTAGAGATTGAATATCTAATGACAAGCATCAATCTAGCATAGCCTTAACTCCCTTTGATTTCCTGATTCCCAGTCAAAATTTGCAAAAGCTTCTCAAACACTAGTACTCAAATAGCTAAAAACAAAATCTTTGTAAACATACTTGGATGATTAGTTGGGAAAAATAACAGGTAAACATGCCAAGCAGAAATCAGAAGTTAAAGATCGGCTTGGTTAATACCTGGCGAATCAGCAGCTCAGCTACTTCCACGTGATTGTTCAAGGATGCAAGGTGCAAAGCAGTGTAGCCGTCTTCTTTTTTCTCGTTCAGTACCCAAGGATGTGGCTTCGTCGCCAACATTGCAGTGACCGCACTGAAAAGAGGAGAGAGGTGTTGTTAAGCCTTATTTAGAAACCCGAAGTCTTGGGAATAGCCCTATACATTCACTGTCTTATATCGGGTTCCTTTGTTTTACTGCAGATTGATTAGAAACACTGGTGCACACAAACGCGCTGTCACAAGGCACCCCAAATAAATGCACTCAAAAATTAGTCATTTCATTGCCAAGAAATCGATCTCTATCTTCCTATTCGACAAAATGGGCGGGATACGAAGCTTTGTGAACTAAGTTATAAATTTTGAATATATCATAAATTATAAATGTGAAAAATTATGGCGGCATGCTGGTTCCAAGTGTCCAAGTGTCCCACATATCTGCGATGGATATTTCAGAGTGCATCACTGCCTACTAGTCAACTACAATACTTTATTGAAGCCATTGGGACATATTCATAGCCGGCTGGTGTTATTCACAAAACACACAGTGCTGAGCAAGATAAAGCCTGTTACGATCTCCGTGTCTCTAGCCGACAAAACGTACGCGTTGTGCAAACGTACCCGAGATTGCCACGAAGAGCCGCATGGTGCAGAGAATTGAAGCCGTTCTTATTAGCAATCGTGACGTCAGATTTGAATTCCAACAAGAGTTTCACCATGTCATCCCGACGCTTGGTTATGGCATCATGCAGAGGAGTGTCACCTTCGGAATCCTAAAATGGCACATGAACCAAGTTTATCTTTGAATAAAAGCAGACCTTATGATTCAAAAGTCATTTACATCACTGAAGATTGAAAAAAGAGAGCGTAATGGTTCTCGTTGTTAATAAATCATTATAGACATTATTGTTAAAATATACAGCTGACATAAAAAAGTACAATTCCTGATAGTTTGCAAAGTAAAAAGGTAAGATAAACATTGAATGCAAAGTCTAACATGAGATAAGTGCAGATAATGGAACTAGTAAAATTTAAAAATACTTAGTAACGAGTTTCGTGAAAATGGAAACGACAAAGCTAAGAGTAATAAGATAATATAAAATCGAGCATAAATCTTGCTTTACCAATGCTGAAAGCAAAACACTCACTTGTAAACATGGATGACTCTTCAGGCTTAGGAGACACTTGACTGCTCCAGCATGCCCCTTGTTAATAGCCACGTGCAGTGGGGATTGCCCCCTCTTATTTCGCACATTCATATCTGCTCCGGCTTGGGCCAAGAGCTCAAGGACGGTTATTTCGTCACCAAACGCGGCGTGGTGAATTGCTCTGTCGCCATCCTTATCCTATTAAAACATTAGCATATCGCTTCTAATATTCTCCATAAGACTTTCATACAAATTCTATGAAAGCTTTCGACAGTGTCAATTTCATTGTCCAAACCCTCAGTGATAAACTATTCACCCAGCTTGTAAGTACATCGTGACATAATCATAATTGCCAAGTGAATCAACAAAACTTTAAAACTTTGAACAATGAAGCAACAACAAATTTCAACGAAATGGCTTCTTTATCTTAATCTACTTCAACATAATAGTGGAACACTGGGATTGTTTTAAAGCATAAACTGTAGAAATATATTCATGTGTAAAAAGCCACTTGATAGATAGGACCAAAGTAAACGCAAAGACTGCCAATCAATAGTGATCTACAAAAACATTTCTCAGTGCACAAGGACATCTCTGTGATGGGTATTGATCACACTGTATGGATTTTCGCCCCATTTCGCTGACTTCCCTCACCTGTATTTCCAAATCCGCACCATGTCGAACGAGCAGCCTCACCACCTCCACCGCACCATTCTGACTGGCAGCCTGCAACGCGGTGTGACCAGCAAACACCCCATTGACCTGGGATCAAAACATCAAATCACTAATTCCTGATTCTTAACAGTATAACATTACTATGTAACAATCATTCAACAATGTTATCATATACGCCTAAGATTACATCAAAAGCAGATACTTCACGTGCCATGCCTCTCACATAAATTGAAACTGACTCGTGTTATGTAACATAGGGTCTTACTGGTAATTCCCTGTTTCCGAGAAGCTCTTCCACTTTCTGTGCATCCCCTTCAGCGGCAGCTTTAACAAGCTCCTCCGTCGGGTCCCTCGATGTGTGCGACTCAAAGAGTTTCTTGAGGAGAACTGAAACATGCTCTATCAAAAAAAAAATTGGGGCCATTTGATATTTTTTCAATAGCAATCTATGATATAGCAATTGTGGATAAATTGTAATTGAAAATCTTGAGTTTCGCATTCACAATTTAGAGTCAAAGGTCAATAAACATTGCACAAGTAACGAAAATATGCAAAATAACCACTCTCTTGAGGAGCCTGATTTTGACAGAAATAAGCAAAATCTAGGATGACTTACACCAAAAAAGTAAGAACATATATAAAATAAGTAGTGAAAAGTTTGCAGTAAATCAATGCTTCTTTGCAGCACAACAGTCAATGTGATAATTCATGTTATTTATAAATTACCTGATGAGTTTCCTTCTGCAGAAAGTTTAGATACACAATGAGGATTATAAGTCCAGCTTGTTCCTGCAACCTCCACCTAAAGATTTATGATAATAATGGCTTTGATTTTCATGTATTTAAAGATACTGCAGATAATAAATAGTCAAAGGTTAAAGAGCGATTGAATAAACTGCCAAAGAATTAAGTTGGCATTTGAAAGCTTACAAGACCCTAGAATTATGTTCAACTTTCATCAGACGAATAGTGCAAGCACATTTTAGAGGCACGTATTAGGAATTGAATAATACTAAGAGCATCATCTGTTTAACAAAATGGCTCTAACTTCGAACCATGTATACAATTGGCAACCTTGTGATTAAATGAATGTCAAGATATAAATCTAGTGTAAAGGAACTACCAAACATAAAAAGCTTGAAAGCCTTCCTAAAAAAGCGTCCACAGTTCTTCTCATTCTTTTCAGGAATCCTTTTCTGAAGAGGCAAAAATCCACTGAAGTGATAAGAGAGAAGAGGGAAGCCCTAAAAACCCTGATTGATATTCTTATAGACAACCCAAACTGGAGACTCGTTCTTAACTCAGATTAATTTGAGGCACATTACCACCAGATGAACCAGTGCAATTGACCTCTACACACTACCACATTCGACCATATACTGACAGTGACAAGCTATAGACATTTTGTAACAAAATTGAATAAACGATGAATGAATTGAGTCGTACCTTCAAATCATTATCATGATAAATCTGTTGAATTCTGCCAATTTTTCCCAGTGTCTATTTATAACAACAAACATCAATAAGGAAAGAAAAGTTTGAAACACGAAGGAATAGAATAAATTGCTACAACATTGAAATGAATTTGACCGAAGGAGGAAAGAAGAAATTTGATGGGACACCACCTAGAGACAACCTATTCGAAATGGGTCGAAAATAAATAAATATCTTAATGTCAGAATGAATAGTTAGAGAAGTAAAACATTCCCAAAGTTAATATTGATTTTCATGAATATTGCTTTCGGTCATTAGTTCATGGTTTAAGATACTGCGCATTCAATCTCAGAGCCTAGTGTTCTGCAGTTTGGCTGTTTAAATAAAGCAACTGCATGGGAAGTCAGCACGTGAGTTGCAAAAGAAATCTCACCGGTATCATTGCCTCGGTCCATTCCCCGTGTCCTCTCTGCAGAACCTTGACTCGCTCAAGATCGCAAGATATCTGCACCAGGTCCCCAACTTGAAACGCAGATGCATCGTTCAAGGCTGGGTTCAATTCTGGTTCCAAATGCGAAGGAGAGTTGGCGTTGTATGTGTTTGCCATGGCCATAGCGGCTCTGCTGTCACTGCCGAAAGAAACATTCTGGATGCCTTCTACTTCAGAATCAGCCTCTTGCATCGTCAACACAGCAGGATTGAAGGTCCATCTGTGAAAATATTAGATTCTAATACCTTTTTCTGCCAATTAATACATGATAAACCTTCTGTACCTATTAGAAATAGACACTGGTTTGTAAGAGTCCCTTCTAGGATGGGCACTTACAACTTAAAATAATACTTAAAGGAAAAAAATAAAAGAATGAGCAACAACGAGAATAATTATTTCTGCCTCACATTTGATGATAGGCAACAATTTCCGCAGTAAGAAAATTTTGGTTTGAAGGAAGCAAGCGCATGGCACTATACCATGCATCAACATTGTCAGATTTTGATCATGGATTTAATGCATTGAGTATCATCTTAATATCAAAAGTAGTCCCAGATGGTAGCCTGTAATCATGTCATGTACAATTCATGTTTTAACAGTGAAAAGAAGAAATACTGTCTTGAAACTGGAAGCAAATGGAAATGCTTTCCCAACCATATAGATAACGCAAGGACACAGATGTTAGAAGGAAATGTACAGCTTTAAGGCAGGTTGAAAATGTAAAAATGATCATCATCCTTATGATAACAGAATCAAGAAGTGACTTGATAACTGAGGGTCAAACAAAAACAAAGTTTTGCATGCAAGTCTGGCGGATGGAATAAATGGCAATTTAAAAATTTTGGTCTTCAACTTGAATTGTTACTTTTGCTCCAATTGCTTTTAAGCATCACACAGATTCCGTTGGCAATCCACAATTACCTTTACGAGGACATGAGAACTGGAACAGGATTTCGCAATGACGTCATGGATCCGGACTTAACTTTGCGTAGTGCATTGGGAAAAAACTGGACAATTCTAGCCAAAGTGTTTTGTGGTTTAAAGTCTCCTTGACACAATAACGTATTTAAAATCGTCAAGGTCTTTAATTGCAACTCTCATCTGGTATTGGATGACTGCCATACTCATGCCAAAATGATTGAAATTATACACCCCTACTTGCATCGCACAAATGGTGGTATGAGACTGAACTCATTTCTAAACTAAAATAGTATAGAAAATCTTTTTCAGCAATAACCTGTTTCCACCAGGGTAAACCACTATGACGTCACCATCTTCATCAAAGCCAACAATAGTTCCCGGTCCACAAAGAGCCTGGGAAGAAAAGAAAACTCTTGATGAAGGTTTCTTAGCGAAATTTTATTGCAATCAGTCAACGATCATGGGTCGAATGATGAAGGTTTTTGGTAGGTGTTTCATTGCGATAAGGCCATGATCGTAGTACACATTATTTGCTTTGATTAAACAAAAGTTTACAACGATGCTTGACAATGTTGTGATTCAAGTAACAGACGACGAAAACGGGTCAATTAGAGTTAGCATGGTTGGCCTTTGTGCTAAACTTGCAACTGATGCACTAGAATGGTAGAACGTACTTTAAGTACTTTCAAGAAGTCCTTTTGCATTGCCTAACACTAAACGAATTGCCTAAACGTGCTCGACTCTAAACAGGCATAGATTATCCTCAATACAAAAACATAGCCCAGTCCCTTTTAATTGTAGTCTAACACACTTTGCATAACCCAGCTTCCGACACTTCCCCGGCAATGTTCCACTTCTCATGATTTCATATTGCATATTGGCAATCAAATATTTATAGACGGGGGTATGGACATTCTTGCTTGCAATTATGGAAACACTGTTTTACAGTATCATACATATACCATAGCCAAATGATCTACCTCGTACATTCCGTATGTCCAGCCCCCGTGGCCTTGTTGCAGCGACTGTACAACTTCCAGGTCAAGGTCGATTTTGACACGATCACCAATGGACCATCGAGGGCTTCTCGTAGTTGATTCGCTAGAAGGAATTCCAAGAACAGGCAGATGGTCCCGATAAAATGAATACCCCTTTGCTTCGTTGAGAGCTTTGACGTCAACCTGGATGCAAACGGAGAAACGTAGCGGAAGTGTAGATTCATAGAAGATTATCTTGCCTTTGATAGCAAATGATGAGGTCAACAATCACTCAAGTCTCAGTTTTGAAAGAAAAGCTTTGGAAACTAAATACAAGTGCAAATAAAAAGTACAAAAACCGAGAGAAAGGAACAATCTTGGCAATTTGATAAAGTAGCCCGCTGGTTTAGTGTATATTTACATAAATAACCTATACAAAAAAGCAAAGCAAAACAACAACAACAACGGAAAAACTTCAAAAATTGCTAATTGAAAGTATGATGGGATGCCTTGAAATTATTCTGAATTAGTATATCTTTTGAGTCAGGCCAATAGCAGCAACTAACCCATATAAAGGTTTCCAATTTTGTAAAACAGTTTTCATGCTTACCACGAGATTTCGGTATCCCTATAGTCTTTGACAAAGAATGTCAGATTTTTTAAGGAATTAAATTTAATAACAATTTACTAAAGTAGCCCATTGATTTAGTGTACATTTACATAAATAACCTATACATAAAAGAAAAACAACAAGGGCATCGAAAAAACTCCGTTATAATAAAGTACACTTGTGACTTAAGACCAACCTATACGAGATCGACCTTCCATCACTGCCAATCGAGCTATTTCTTTTATAACCAAGTAAAGAGCTTGCATATAATAATGTCACCTACCATGCCTTCAAACCCAACCCGGTAGAGATTCTTTGTCCCACTATCCCACATGACATAGGCTGCGCTTCTGGGACTAGTTGTACTCCAATCTTGAATTTCGGTGATCTTTCCGCGACGCCCAGGCTCGCCTAAGAGAAACACATTTGATACGAACACGCCCAAGAAAACCAAAGACTTCTGATCAATATGACACCAAATCGATAGCAAATGCTTGATTTCAAGGTTAGGTGAGGTTTGCACGCATAAAATTCTCTGATCTGTTGAAAGTTTAATTTCTGCTCCGTCCGTTATTCTAAAGCAATTAAATACAGATTTCTAACGCTTAGCTTCTAACTTTATGAATACAGATATTTCATGATAAATAATAGCTAGTTACAAGTATGATGGAAAGGGATGCTTTGAAATTATTCTGAATTTGAGTATCTTTTCAGTCAGGCCAATAACAGCAACTAGCCCATAATCAAGCATCCACTTTGCAAAACAGGTTTCATGCTTACATTGAGATTTCGAAATCCCTATAGTCCATGACCAAGAATGTCTATTTTTTAAGGAATTAAATTTAACTAAACTTGAGAGTTTATGCATTTAAACTTTTATTACCATCTTGAGTTTCCCACTGCCAGTCAACTCCTCGTACAACACGAGCCCCAGGAAATAATCCTCTAGCAGAAATTTTCTTGCTCTTTCTCCTTCCTTCTGATAATAGTCTAGGAAAGCAGAGAATCAAAATTGATCTTATGCTTCTAGTATTCTTCTACAAATTGATCTTATACTTATAGAATAATCTTAGTGCCGTACTGTGGAAAAATCCAATAGGTGTTGGAAATTTGCTACGTCAAATAGGTTTTGATATTTTAATTAAAACTTGATTTCTTTACAATAGTAAAACTTGAAACGGCTCCTCAGCAGGTGGTTCTACTGGATTTTGATGCATTCATGGAATCTGTCTTTTCATCTATCAAGTTCTACTCATTAATTATAGCAATGCTCATTGAAAAGGTACAGGTGCCAGTACCAACAGCCACATTCCCTGCACATTGAGTTAAATGCAAGCTTCATTCACTTTGTTACCTTTCCAATAGAGACCTGTTAAACAGACATCCATCAAGAGTTGAGGTGTAGTATTAGAGCTTTCAGAAGAGGAAGCTGTTGCCATAGCAACAACCAGTGAGGATATTTGCGTGAATTCTATAATGTTTCTCAAGTTAGAATGATTTAAGCTTTTTAAATTTCGATTAGAGTACTAAACGAGCCTTCTCCTTTTTTAAAATATGGCATGCTAAAAGTTGATCTAAATTAGCATTTATGTGCAGTCAGAGTAAGATATTTTCCCTTTTTTAAGCACTAGTGAGTATTCACTGAATCTAGAAAATACTTAAATTATTTGTTTCAAAATCTTGCTTATTTAGCTTCAAGTTTACATTTTGCTAATGTTTTTAGGGATAGGAAAAGGTAGAATTCTTGCACTGATTTGCACTATATACTGATGATGATTACGTATTAATTTTTTGAGCTTCTCAAGTCAGATGTAGTTCAAACCTTTTGCCCTTGATCTGGTGAAATTTTTTCTCTATTTTCTTTTCTATTTTTCTTTTTTTTTCTAACTCAAGACCATTTATTGGCTGGCTGAAAGATTGTCTAAATTTCTAGGAAATTATTTCACTTTCAATCCTGCCATTTGCTTGATATTGCAATCAATTCAAGAGAAATTCCCTAGAGACTGCATGGCTGAAAACAATATTGCTGGTCTTTGATAATAATCTTATGATCCAAGGTGTAATGTTCACAACTTTCTAGGATCTGTCAAGACTACATTATCTGCAATAAAAATTTTTTTTTCTTTTGAAGATCCTGCAACTATAATGTGAAATTGAAAAGTCCAGTAGTAATATTTGTGATGCATATTCTTTATCTGTTGTCGCCTCTTTTAATCATGTGAATAAGCATTTGACAAGAAGCTAAAACAATTCCAAAGACATAAGAATTACATCATAATGGTCATTGTGATAAAAAGAGTTTAAAAATCCCCATGGGAGGGATGTTTGTCATTTGACAGTTACTACTTCTCTGTTGGACTAAGGCAGGGGCGCAACTAGGATACTTTGAGGGCAGGGGTTTCGTGATAGAAATGGGGCATAAAGACATTGGATTTCCATGAGAATAGGGCTAAATTCACTTCTTTGCCAAAAATGGCAGGGGTTGTAACCCCCACCCCCCCCCCCTTAGATGCGCCCCTGTAAAGCTACTCATGGCAACTCATATTGTTTACATTTGCTGAACTGGGAGATGCCTGTCAGTTGTTTACATACAGAAGAACTACTGGTCCCAGAACTGGTCAAAAAGTGTCAGAGAACTTATCCTTAGGTGGATTCAAAGAAGTCAAGTTGCATGGTCCGTGGGAAGTTAAGTTGTTATGGCAATGATAAGGTGTAGTAGATACTAAACAAAAGTTTCAGTATTGTATGCAGTATCAGCTTGTTTCAATATTTCAAAAGAAGAAGTTTCACTTCACAGTATTTGGACTACATGCACTTTTCATCTCAAATATTCTCAAATATAATCCATCTATCTAATAATAAAACAGCTTCCAAGGCTAGAAAAAATTAACAGTTATGACAGGATCACATTACCTTATGCATCCAGGCATTGGAATTCTATAAAACTTGTGTCTCAGGTGATGCTTATCTCCATGGTAGCAATTTGAACACAGCTGATAGCTGACACATTCTGAGCACTCCCACCTTGTTCCAAAAATTGGCTGCACCCTGCAGCCTTCACACATTGTGCCTTCATGCTTAACACCTATCAAGAAGAATTTTTTGAACATTAGGCTTATATGATCATCATGCAGGTCTTGCTATCTGAGAAGACATAAGTGCAGTCATTAGTGAAAGGTGCTTTAAAAATGACACTTTTTCATCTGTTGGATAAACAGCTCTCCGGAGAGGAAATCTAGCTATAATGCTACAGATTATAGTTTTATTGTGTCATCAAAACAAACAGATTGCATTGGCACTTAGCTTGTGAACTTTATTCATTGATGTCTCTGTCCGACTTTTAAAGCATGATCATTATCAATGTAAATTAAAATTTTCTCTGGATTCTGACAGTCCAAGCAATGATCCTGATTGATAGGATAAATCCCGATCATTTTGGCTAAATTATCTTACATAAAGTAAAAGCCACATTATTTTAATTCAATAAGCATCACGTTACTAAAATATTTATAAACTTCCAACCAAGGTTAAAAGCATCCTCAAAATCGTGAAGAGAAAAGCAAATTCACCTGCTGGACCGCTGTCTAAAATTCTTAAATCGTGAGCACCATTGCATCGATAATTTGCTGCAGTTCCATTGTCCCAAACCACCACAACTTCCTCTGAACTTTCAAAGTTTCTAACAGTGCCTAGGTGACCCTCTCCGCCATCTTGTTTGCCCCACTTCCAGTCAGGGCCGCGGATGACCCTGGCGCCAACAAATGGCTGAAGAAGTTGATCACTTATGCTCATATTATTCAGTTATTAGGCTTGGCTCATATTGCCTTGAAAACTTCATAACATTTGTGGAGGCATGAATTGGGAACATTTCTTTGCTTGCTGTTTTCGTTCCCTGTACTGTAATTGATGAAAAGTCCTCCGCAGTTACAACCACTTATCGCAGCGTACTTATGTTTACAAAGACAAGTTAAGCTTTAGCTGCCGCAAGAATGGCAAACTCCAAATTATACCCTCGCTTAGTTGTGCTCAATAATTCCATAACTATTTAGTGATTTTGATCTTCAACGATAATTGTACAGTTCTCCGCAATATGTACTTTTTGAAGAAATTGGAACTATTAGATTTGAATTAGATCCGTATGCGATAATGCAGTTTTGCAATTAATTACAATAACTATTACAATTCAGATACGAAAACAAGTAAATAGCTCTTACATTCCTTTTTCTATCATCATTTAATTACAATAAGAAATGATAAATTTATCTTCAACTCCTATCAACACGAAGTGAAGGCTACCATTTTCAATGCGAGATTAAGGTGGTCACGAACTCTCTTGCAGCCGGCTATGGCCGCAAGCTGCAATGGCGGAGATGTGGCGACAATTCGGGTTAATAATTCAAGACGCTCGAAGCCTAGCAAGAGGATAACTGCAGCACGAGTTTTCTTGAAAAACATTTCCTTAGATGGGAAATCTACTTTCAGGATTCCAGCAGAATTTGGCAACAGGACTATTAATGGTCGAGGCATCCTATCTAGGCAACAGGGTACTCGCCAAGACACCTTTGACGAAGAGCAAGACAAAGTGCTAATATCGGCCTTATCTGTCACAAATAAAGTACAGTTGCATCATAGTACATCTGTAGCATCTACACATATTTTTAAAGATAATCCGCCGCTATCACCTGGGTCAGAATCTGGTGTTATTGGGAAAAGCAAATCGTTCAGTGACACTTCCTCTGTAACGTCAAAAGATAAGCAACAAGTTTTGAATACAAAACAGGCCTCTAGTATCCGTGTTGTTGAAGCCAACCACTTTTTAACAAAATGCGTCCGTCATATGGGAGATAAAAGGTAATTGTCAGTTAAATTGTTTGTTGTTATTTAGATGTAGATCTGAATGGTACTATTATTTTTATTAATTTATAATTAGTTTTGTTTTATGAATACTGTTTAATAAGTAAGTTATATTTCTTCATAAGATGTATGTGATATCTTCTGGTGGCGAAAGGAGTCACAAACAAAATGACCTAGCTTGTCACTTGCATTCTTAAGAGAAAGAAATATTTTTAGCACTTTATTAATTTTTTTAAATTTGCCTGTTTCCTTTTTAGAGCAGTACTTATAAGCCAATGTGGTTTACCTTTTGGATCAATGTCAATGGTTCCATACAAAAGACAAGAAAAGAACAATCAGATGTAGGAAGTCATTGCCTCCCTTGTGTGATATGTCCGTGTTTAAAATCATGCTGTTGAAGAGTTGTTAAAAAATAAAAATCTTGACTAGAATATACTTTGAATTTACAAAGAGATTTCTGACTATTTATTCACTTTTTATGCAAGTTGAATTTAATGTGGAAGTAACTAAAACTTAAGCTATTAAATTGATACTATCATAGATATTCTGTTTTATGTATTTATGAACTGTTTCATTTTGTAGTGCAAAAGAGAATAGAACCTCTGGAATTGTTTATCATGGAATTACAAGCTCTGTTCCAATTGATGGAGTTGAAGTTGGAGACATAAAAAAGGTTGTTCAATATTGTATTATTCATTTTTCTAAAATGGCTGCTGTATTGAGAATATTAAAGCAATTCATTTTGCAGCTTGGTAAGTCTCAATGATTTGCAAGACCTAATCAAGATCATAACATTGGACTTCAGTTGCCAAATGTTGTGTGTAATACTTAAATTTACAGAAACACAATTCATATGATCATGTTTAATCATTTTACCTGTTTTTTTAGTCTGTATCTTATAAGAGTTTGTTGGTCCCTGGTGTATTTCAACGAAGGAGACAGATCGAAAACAATGAAGGAACAGATGAAACTTACAGAGGTTTGTTTCCATGATTAATTGATTCTTTTATGCATCAGAAGGTGTTGATATTTAGAAAGCATAATTATCAAGAAAATCCTTTTTATAATAGTGTCTACTATGTGAATGATTTTTTTACAAAATCCTATGAAGAAAAGATTGAAGCATTATCATGTCAATATGTATGAAATTTTCCATGTTTATAAATCACTTACTTTACTTAACTGAACTTTTCAGACTATTCAGACTCACTTGTCAACCAGCCATATCATCCTTACCTTTTGGATGACCCAGAGTTGACTTCTGGTAAACACAGAAATGTTTTAAACCTGAAAGGATATTCAGTAAGGCTTTGGTTTGTTCTACTATATTTATTCAGTCATACTATTCACAATGTTTATTTCAAAAGTAGGTTTCTACACAGTTATGCAGCTTAACTGCACTTTATTTGCAGAGGCTACTACCTAATGAATTACCTTGAAATTTTCCCTATATAAGTTTTAAACTAAACAGCCCTTGCATAAATACTATTTTGAAATTATTTTGTGTCAAACTTTATTAACTACTCCTAGTTTCAATTCACTGAAAAGTTGAACAAAAAGTTGATGCATGATTTTTGCTAAACATCCAGTGACCCATATTCTCTTTTTATAATCAAACCAAGTAAAGGATGCTGTACATGCAATGCTTATAAAATTATGACCAAAAGTCTTTTGCCGAAAGCCCAGAAACATTTTTGACATTTCCACTCATTTTAATAAACTTATGAAGATCTGCATCTCCCCCATAGGTCTCCATCATTCAGTATGCAAAACCTTCTGAGTTAAAGAAAGATATAAATGAAAGATTTAAAGAAATGTTCCCAAATACTAATATTACACTATCAAAGTTACGAAGGTATGATATGATAATTCTTTTTGTAGATTTCCATCTTGTTCCTTTGTATGGCATTTAGCTGTTTATATTGACACTAAATAAAGCCTATAATTATGTGATACTCTTAGAGACTTAAAATTCATCAAACTATAATTTGTTTTTCACCCAACTCTTTAATTGATTCTCTCTTTCTTAGCATCAAAATGGATATGTTTGAAATAGGAATGAAGGTTGGTATCAGTCTTTTTTTGATTGAAATGTTTATAATATACAAACTGATAAAAGAGATGGGCAGTGCAGATAAATGACTTGGCCTCGAGTGCTGGCTTGAAAGTTATTTTTCCGCACTCAGTTATCTTTCCACACTCTTTTTTATTCTTCGTAAGAAATCCTGTTGCCAATGACCTTTTAAACTGGCAAATGCAGTATCTTTATGCTGGCTCCTACAATGCATATCTCCTCACAAGTGCTTTTGAAATTCCGTTGCCCATATTGATGTTTTCTGTTATCTGTTTAGTGTGGGGTCGACAGAGCTACTATTGCCTGCTCACATGTTTACTTTGAAAAGCTTGTGTTCAAGGTAATGTAAAGCAATTTTATTAAAGGTTATTATAGACTGGGTTTTTGCATCTAAATGCCTGACAATGGTTTCTAAACATCTAATTATATTATGCATTAAAACTCATGCATCTTTTTAAATGTTTGTTTACCCTTTGAGGTCTCTATATCAGCTCTTTCCTATTTGATACTAAACATCAACATTCTTTAAAATGATACTTGCTATCCTTTCAAATGAGGTGCACACTCAATCATACTCCTGTCCATCTAAACTCTTTACCAATTTTGGTGAATCAGATAAAAAAAACCATCAACCTTTTTAGTTGATCAAGGCAAAGGCAAATCAAGTAGATAATTAGTACTGCCAACCTTTCCCATATTGATTCTTGATTTGAAAAGCCCCTTTTAAGGCCCATTTAGAAAGGGACATGCACTTGATTTGAAAATTGAAGTGTCAGATATAGCAAAACAGGACAGTTTTAGTTTTGTCATTTGTAGAAAATTTTGCTTACATGTTGCTTGTTCCTAATATCAGTTTACCTTTCACTTCCAGGAGAAAATAACAAAAATTAACAGAAAATATTGTGCTGGTAAGTGATATGTTTTCATGGAGGGCGCCAAATTAGCTAGCAAAAGGCTCATGTGCATGACCAGTAACTCCATAGACCTTATTACTTTTTAACCAAAAAGCTTGCTCAGTGTAGATATAATGAGTTCCTTCAGCTTGTTCTATCTCATTCAGCAGTTTTAAACACCAGCTGGTGATATTGCCTTTGTAGAGAAGTCCAGACTATGTCTTGTGACAGCATGAGAAACAAAAAGTCAACCATTCATAAGAATCTTTCAACTTCAGTTCTTCAAAGTTATTCAATATTTTAGATATCTTCTGAAAGTTCTTGTTCAACATTATTTTAAATAATCTTTTTTCTTACTTACTTTATCGTAGGGGCCTGTTTATTACTTGCATCCAAGTTTAATGGTGATATAAAGAAAGGAGCAATTTCCTTGGTGATAGAAGTATGTGTATTCCAAATAGCAAACTTAATGGTGATTAGTAACTGGCTAACTCTACCACAATTGAAAGAGAATTAATCAATTGTGAAAAACTGACCAAAAAGTAGGCTAGTATTTATTCTTGATCAAGGTTATTCGCGCTTAGCTCTCTTAACACTCAGATCACAATATTAAAATAGTATCGTATGGTAAGAACATCTAGACTCAAATTGTACAGGCTAATAAACATGTATTTCTAAGTATGAATGTGGTTTTCTAATAATTATTTTACGATTTCGTATATATGCATCGTTTCTGCAAAATATTTATTTTCTCTTTCAGGCCATTGTCGACCGCTTTCGATTGCATCTCAAGGAACTACTTCACTTTGAGCTCCTTGTCTTGATCGCCCTTGATTTCCAATTGTGTCTGCCTCCAAGCGAGGTTATTCCCATGTTTAAGAGGCTGGAAAATATGCGCTCCGTGTTGAAGTCGCGAAACAAGTATAACAATCGCAGTCAACATGCATCTTTTAATAGTTATCGAAATCGTAGCGAAGTTAAATGAAGATTCACTCGTTGCCTTGCAATTCTTGGATATTCAATTATGATTTAGGGGTTTAAATTCAATTAATCTAATTCGGTGTTTTCCTTGATTTTTTTCTTTTATTGCCGTTGTTTCAGTGAAACTGTGTCGATAAAAGCTTCTTCCAGACCTTTTACCTTTTTCTTGTCATTTTTCACCATGCATCACATCTAAAACTTGGGATTTTAATTGTCTCCGTCGCCCAGTTGTTAACCTTATATTTTCATTGTCAATTTATTTCTCTTCCGAGGAGAAGGAAGTTTGAAAAATTCTTGATATTTTTCTCCAAACCTCCATCTGAAAAATTATATTACTAAACACTAAACTAGAATTCAATATAATTCCAGACGGACTACAGATAATTTATCCTTTGTTTATGTAATGTCCTCAGTGCAAAGTTAATAGAGGTAATTTTATATTTACCTTGTACTTTTTAATGGGCAGCACCCCTTACTTTAAGCAGGTCAAATTTCACTGCATTCAACATTTCTTGCAAGTATGGTTGTAAATGCTTTCTTCCTGATCATTCTATCGATTGTTAATGTGTATAGGCTTGTAACTTAACAACAGATCTTTTAATAGCTGTTTCTTGTTTAATAGCATTCTGTTTTAATAGAATAAATCCGCGGTAATTGAGATGAAAACCTTGTAGTATAGGTATTCAGTGTTTGCAGCGTAGTATTAGATGTATTTTGGTTAATGACTTTTTGTTGACGAGTAGCTTTTTGTTGAAGATTTATTTTGAAAGCAGCCATATTTTAAAAAAGTTTTTAAATTGAAAATTTTGTAGAAATAGTGTCCTGTATTGTTGTTATGATAAATTGCAGGAACGAGAAAATCAGTTGGGCAAATTGTCGTTTGTTTATCTGCTTTTCCTAAAACCGAACCTTGGCACGTGTTTTGATGATTTTACAAGTCGAATTGGCATTCGCGTTTTCTGAAAGTTTACCTACTGAAATCATCTTGTAGTTACAATTGCTATGACATGGCCTAACGTACCCCAGTTAGGTTATTCTAAGCGAGGGTAGGGGAGTTCCCACTCAATATTACCCATTTTCACCAATGTCTTGCTAAACTCCTAAGCTTCATGTTTTGGGTGCATAGATCATGGAGCTCAGTAATGTTTCATGGTTACTGAACAAAATAACTTGTACAATGCCCATATGAACCACAAAACAGTTAACACTGAATACTCTGGGAAAGAATTATTGCGAAGGGTAAGTGCTAGGTGACGAGAGAAAGAAATAGATAGGGATGGTTAAAAGAGGCGCGATGCCAAGTCGAACATAGAGGAAAAAGAGAATGAATTGGTAAATAGGAATGAAGCAAAAAGGCCTCTGTAGTGTCAATACAACAACAACAGACAAGATTCCTCTCGCTCAAGCCATGGAGCTGCCAACATTACTGGATTCTATTAAAACCACCACAGAACTACAGCAAACCCAGGTTTCCATATACAACCGTAATGAGTCGCAAGAGCTAGCACATTGGGAGCTAGCTCTATTCCACGCCCTTAGAGAATGGGCAAATTATAATATAACAACAATTTATGTTTCTTAAGAAGTAATCTTTTCAATCGTTCTCAACTATCGTTGCCCCTGCTGTCATGTGATTGGCAAGTCTCTAGTTGTCGATCTTTGGCTGTCTCTCCTTGGTGCCAGCCTACTGATGCTCCAATTATGAGAGCCATTTATGGGGCCACCTTGTCTGGATCCAACATTGACGTTCAATGACCCGTGCTCCCTGAGTGTGGACATGGCATCTCGAACTGTTCTGCTTAAGGAGAATTGGCTCCTGCCACCTCCACGCCTTGTGGTCACATCGCTGTCTCGATCACGCCGGTAAACAATCAGTATGCAATTGTCTGATAACTTATAGATGGCATAAAATCCCAAAGCGAGGCAGCCAACCGCGACTGTAAGCTCGACAAACATCCTCAACCACAGGGGTATGATGACGTAGAACTATTGTTTGGCGAATCTAGATACATGCAAAAGCATGTGAGCAAAACAGGCATTCCATTCCATGCGTGGACTCCATGTACTAACGCTAACAAAACTTGCATTCGACTCTCTTGCACTTCGCTGTCAAAACTATGCTATCTCTGTCCATTCAAACGCTGTGTTGAGCTGGTACTTTGGCTTTTTACTCCAACTAGCGCTACAACCTTGGTGTTTCCTGGTCACCCGTCGCATTGCCTCGTCGCCATTCACGCATTCATGGTGACTGCATGCATTTTACTGCCCCAAAGAGAGGCTAAGCCAAATCGTGAATCGAACTGTGGTTTGTGTTGATCATATGGACGTAAAGCATACCTTAACTAAGTTATAATAACAGTAAATATAGCTTTATCACATCTTTTCTTAATTTAAGACAATTTTAAACACTAACAATTCTCATACAATGTCCATAAACTGTCATAGATATTGAGTTATTCTTAACCATACATCGCTTCTTGTTTTCCTGTTTGGCAAAAAGCAGTTTCAAATTCTCACAAAGATTTTATGTAGATAGAAAAGCTCCATAGAAAGGAAATGTTTTTGAGACAATTCTTAAGCTGCCTGTTAGACCCGTTTGATGAAAGCTCAAAGTGTTTTCTCCGAATACAGGTTTGGCTGGTTTATCAAGAATATCAGGGTGCTATATATTTATATTGCAGGTGAATGGAGATGGTCAATGGAAGCACGTTAACATTTCTGCGTCTATTATCAAAATCGCATGCTCTGTGTTGTCGCGTAATAAAGGCACCGTCATTCAGAAAAGCTTCAGTTGTGAATACACAGTGGAGAAATCAGCTACTGAACTCGTGCAAGATCTATTGCAACGCAGTCTTTAATATGACTAACAAAAAAGAACTAGATGATGCTGGTATTCGAATTATCGCGAGCTCTAGAATGAGGAGCGACAGCAACAACCACGCGGGTGAACTGACGTCCCCAAGATCTGGCAAAAACAGGAGCATGATTAGAAAGATCAGCAACCTTGGTGCATGGCGTTATGGTAAATATGTCTCGAGGATGAACCAAAAGCATTCCTGTATTTAGAATACAGCACACAAGACTCATGCCATACATGTATACAATATAGACTTAATGTAGGTTTCATTGTCTCAGGATCTTGAGACGAGATTAGAGTTGCATTGGTGAAGACTACCAAGCTCTCTGGATTCCAAATGTATCCGTGCTCGGTGGACCATTATTCTTGTGAAGAATGCCAACACACCAGTGCCACGTTTCTTCCCTAATCGACTGATCTGATTGGTGCTTTTGGTCTTTAGGACAATTTATTCGTCCAGTAGGTAGTTCGTGTCATTTAATGATGAAAAATGACATATTTTGCTCCATTCATTTCGTCAACAGTACAAAGCATTAGCTAATATGAATCTAATTGTCGCAGCTATGATGTAGCGACAGGAAATTAATGCTGAAAGATGATACTTGCTTTCATTTAGCTTTATGAAATGACTAAAGTGCTTGTTATGGATCCAGTCTATTCAAACTCTGTTGTTTAGTCTTGAAAAGACGACCGTGAAAAAAATAATTTCAGATGTAAAACTGCTAATTCTCCACAGTCTCCTAACAAAATTTGTATTTAATCATTGGAAAATCCCAGTAAAGACAAAAGGATATTTGTTCCTAAGCTAAGATCAGAGTTGGGCAAAAATGAAGCCCCGATATAGCAGACTATGTTAGCATACAGATAAATATTGAAGCAGTCATGACAAATTGCTCAATTTACCAACGGTATCAAACGGAAATTTTTGTCATATCTGCTTTTTAATCAGATAAGTAGTAGATTAGACCTTATTGAAATTCTTCAAATGCTAGACGTCTTCTTTAATTATAATTGTTTCAGTAACTTTAAGTCGAAGCATTTTATAAACTACAGCTATTTCAAGACAATGCATTGCTCATTGAGTTTATGTCAGTGTTAGAAAAATTATGAAATTAAAGTTAGGTGCCAGTTGTGTACTAAATTGGAAATTAAATATTTTTAGTTACAGGTCTATTTAAATTTAGAACCCTACTTGCGAGTCGTTGTTGTTTGTTATTTACTATCGTTAGCCAGAACGTAGTGTGCTCTTTTGTGCATTCTAATAGGTAAGTTTAGTTTGCCATGCGCTAAAGTTCCTTAATTGCCAGTGCCAGAATACTTAGGCTCTGTGCTCGACAGAATCTTCCGGTATGGCTCCAGTCTTCCATGCACCTACACCCGATTTTCCAATCTTCTCAAAGCTGCGCTCCAAAGCATCACTTGAAATGCCACACACACCACAACAGCTGCCGCAGGAGCCTTGTTCTTCCTCCTCTTTCTGCTTTTTCTTGCATTCCACTTCATGGAACGGAAAAGAAACCGAAGTTTCGCTGTCCACCATCTTTGGGTCCGGCTTCATTTTCATACCGAGCTTGCAAGTGCTTGGGCTCAGGGTAACAGTCGGGTCGGTATCCATCTCCTTATCACAAATTAGCTCACGATGACCAAGAAGAATCTCCTGGCCTTTATCTCAGTCTATAAATCCCGCCTCGAAAATGCATCCAAGAAAAGCTAGCTCTCTTATCCGGAAAAAGAGTTTCCACGAGATAATTTCAAAACAAACCCACGTGCTGCTGGTCCTTGCATGCTACTGGCTGGTGACAAACGAGAACCTGCTACCGACTAAATAACGCATTGACAACAACCATTCTAACCAAACAATCCATTCATAATCACTACAACGTAGCTGTGCTGCTTAAAATATTGCAATGCGAGCAACAATCTTAGCACAGATTTGGAAGCCGTATACTAAATTGAAAAGGAGGCGCATTGAAAAGGAGGCGCATTGAAAAAGAGGCGCATTGAAAATGAGGCGCATTGAAAAGGAGGCGATTCTAATAATGATGCAAGTGTTCGGTGTGAAGTTGTTTCAGCAAATGGATTTATCACTGACACCCTGTCAAGACCATAGTATTGATAAAAGTTGCGAAAAATTATCAGTTGGTAACATGGCGGGACCCTCTCTTTTTCCCCAGTCGTCCTGTAATATTTAACATTGGTTTTGAAGATATATAAACTTACCAGAGAGGTAAAACTTCGTCACATTCCCCATTTCAGATTTCAAATTTTGAATATTTTGCGGAGGCATCCCTTCATTTGCTACCAAAAAGCCGTCTAAGTTTGACTACTCTTTCTAGAAAAAGGGGGAAAATAATAGAGAGTTAATTTTTTTTCGCATTCAAAATGACGCAGATGATGTACTCACAGTTTCATAATGGAAATGAAAAGTACATCGAAGAGCCATCAAAGACCAACTGCATATGAATCAATGTTCAATCACAAACAGTTGAAACCAAGGTCCAATCGCATACAATCGAAATAATGGTCCAATCACAAAAAATCAAAATTATGATCCAATCACAAGCAATCGAAATTATGGCCCAATCACAAGCAATCAGAACCATTGTCCAATCTCAAGCATTTGAGATCTGGGTCAAACCATTAGAATTTTATATCAAGGGTCCAATCACAAACAATTAAAATGAACGTCCAGTCACAAACAATCGCGATCGAGGTCCAATCACAAGTAATTGAATTGAAACAATGACCATATCACAAGAAATAAAAATCAAGGTGCAATCACAAACGATTAAAATCAAGGTATCGTATCAAGCAATCGTATATAGAGTATTCTGAAGTTGGAGGCCAGGTAAAAGGAAGACATTCTCTATACACTACAAATTCGCCAACATTCTACACATTTAGCTGGACGATACGAGCAACGAATAAAAATTGGGATGGGGCTTTTAAAAGATGCGAGAAAAGAACCACCGTTTTTAAGCCCGAATTAGTACAAGCACTTAGATCTGAAAAGAACTGTCATTTACCAAGAATATAGTAGATATGGAACAGAAAGATTCCATCAGCTTGGATATTGAAAGATTACTTAACCTATAATGAAGAAAGGAACCTTTTTATCATTGAGTAATTACGCCTTGAAGGATGTTTAGCTTGATCACTTAAGTCGATATGGAATACATGCTAAAGGTGCATATATTATAATTACTTCTTTTTTGAGAATTTCATTTTCTGCGGAACCAAACAACCAACCAAACAAACAATTTCTATTTCTATTTTCAAAAATTGTAATTGATTTTCTCAGGCTCTAGTAAGCACAATTTATTGTCTATGCGAGGTTCGAGATGTGATTCGTCTGCTGTGAAGTGGTGGATATCATAAAGTGACAAAACTGAAAGTTGCTAGAAGATCGCTTTGTGCGTAAGGCCCGAGTGTAAACTTTAGGTCGAACCATTCTATGTACGACAGCCGTAGATCAGCAATGGTGTTTTGTGAGATTAAGAGACTTGAACGAAACGACGAATATTAATGGAAGCTTAGGCGGTAAAAAAGTAACATTTCGTAAGAAACAGACAACTGAATCAAAGAATAAAGGAATACGTTACGTGGCTCGTGATCTATCTCAGAACGACACGGTATTATATGACTAGGGCACTGGTGTATACGTTTTGTGAGATTAAGAGTCTTGAACGAAACGACGAAGACTAGGAGGGCTAGCCATGATCTCGGGTAAATAAGATTCTGCTTACATAAAGACACTGTACTCTATAAAAGCTACAATACCGAAAAAACCTACGTGTTTCAAAGTAATATTTATGGAGTGAGATCAAAGCAACAGTTAAGAACAACGACCTCACAGTGAAGACTCTCTATAACAAGTGATCTATAGTAGAAAGTCAGACTACCAATAACTTTGGCGCATTTCCAGTAACCAAAAATTGGAGTGTCTATAAAGGAATTTTGCAGTGACCTGCAGACAAATTCTAAACTTCCTAGATGAATGACAACTATGGAATGAATGCAAGATATTGCCAAGAGTCACAACATACTCACAACATACTTTGAGTTTATTATTTCATGAATGATCTTCTTGTGGTACATTACTAAGATAATATAAACATAAAGTCTCTAGGTACAGGTTCACAGCAAACCCTAAACTAGATCCGTTGATGAACGGACTGCTCTACGCTAACCTCTTATTCCTCGATTGAAAACCACCACAAAAATCAGTAGAGTGAGCACATACAAATGCCAAGCGAAAGAATGGTACTTTCATGGTATAGGTAGAAGGATATAAACTGATCCAGGAGCGAGCCAGTAGCAGAGGGTCTTTCAGCCAAAATTGATCCCCAAATCTCACGATGCTCTCTGGCAATCCAATCCAGGCAGCAGTCATGAAACTCGGATCCAAGTGGCAGCGTAGCTATAGCTTTAGCACTGCTGCAAACCTTCCTGGCAACAAACAAAGCTACCATGACAACAGCATGCCTCTTTTCGCCAAGAAATTTTGAGCAGTGATTCAAATGAGCATACTCCCCAAGTTCTGCCAAACAGATTCCCATACCAATACACTACTGTTTTAGCGTCAATGGAGGCCAATCATTGATTCACGAATGCATGCTGTTGTCATATCCCTGGCGCCCTCTCACTTCAATGTGGTGCCAATATTACTGAAGGTTAAACTTATTTGGGCATGAAAATGATATAGTTAGGATAAAGTGGGTCCAAAATTAGCGATTCTTAAACAGATTTACTTAAATGTTATGGCTAGGATTGAGCACTTTCTCTTTAAACTTGACGAGCGAATTTGTATAGTTCCCTTCAAACGTCAGCAATTGATGTGTGTAATCATATCATAATCATGATAATAACGGGTCGAACCGAAAGCTACTTAGATAAACTACATTTAATTCCTTCGAAAATCTTGCGAGAAATACCACATCAGCAGGACCATGTTGCCTGTGATTCGTGTTCTGTTCGTATTCAGAGGGAAACTTACGAGAAAACGCTGATGAATTTGTAATACAGAATGCAGACATCAGAACATCTTCAAATTTAAAAAAAAATTGTGTGACGACAATAACAAAGAGCTGATTTTTGTGCTGATCGAACACGTTTTGATTTAAGATGCAAGCACCCTCAACAATCGTGTCATTTACTTTGCAAGAAAAGAATCGTGTGTTAAGATAAGCAGCGAAGAGGTAATACAAATACAAGAATCGCGCACCAAGAGGAAGCTGATACCACGATCTGCCACCTACCCCATCGCACCCTTCGGTGGAATAATGGGCATAAGACGGTTTGCATTATGGGGACGTGTATATTCCTATCATCCTGCTGGACAACGAAGCCGAAAATTAGCATGCTTTTATCGATAATGGAACAGGAAAGCGACAAACACGTGTAATGCTCTTGCCTCTGGTCTACTTGAGGAATTTGCAAGCTCCAATGCCAACTATGCCAACGCATTTAACCTCTCCCGTTTTAATTTGAATAATCATCGCACTGGATGTTATGAGAAAATAGCTTGCAAACAGGCTGAGGCAATTAAAAATAATTTTTTAAGTTACAGGCTCTTTTCTACTCAACCCAAGTGGTCTCAGTCTCCGTCATTGATTTAAAGTGCCTACCACTTCAACGATTTGCGCTGCACCACCTCTTTAACTAAATCCAGATAAAAACCAATATGATAAAACATTTGGATTCACATCAGTGGGTTAGCTCCAGAAACTTTTGATTTAATTAACAATGTCCTTTTTGGTTAACCTTAAATAAGTCAGTATTATCTTGCCAAGTATTCGAACTTGATTTCACTGACGGGAAAGATACAATAAGATAGGAGGAAGAAAAATGGAAGCAAAACTTCAGTTGCAAGAAGATGGTTTTGGAAAATTTCAAATTTTCGCCATGGTAATGATGTGGATTGGCTATTTCTCATACTCCTCTACCACAAGCCTTCTCGCCATACTGGAGCCATACCTTCGCTGCAAATGGAATTTGAGTTTCATGTCTGCAGCTTGGATTGTTTTGCCTGAAAGTATAGTGAAGATTGCAGGATCAGTTCTGCTTGGAAAACTGTCCGATAAGTATGGCAGACGCAAAATGTTAATCTTAGCATTCCTCTTGAACTCGTACTTGACTTTGCTTTTTTCGCTGTCATCAAGTTTAATTCTTTTGTCGATGATACGAGGGGCTATTGGCCTGGTTTCATCAAGTTCATTGATACTATTCACATACACCATGGAGATTTTGCCGGTATCTAAACGAAGATATATTTCATTTTTTGAAGCAGTAACATTTGCTGGTTGTGCGTACGGGAATTTAGTTGGTATGGAGTCGTTGAAGTATTTGAATTGGCGATGGTTTGATAGGTTTGGCGAAACATTGCCATTGGCAATATCTGCCTTTGCAGTGCTATCTTTACCAGAGCCTCCAAGATATCTGATGGCGGTTGGACGATGGAGCGAAGCCAAGGACACTCTTCGAAGGATTGCCAAAATGAATGGAGTTGAATATGGGTACGTGCAAGTTCCAGACCGGGATTGCACAACAGAAGAGCCGGAAAAAGATGACGCTAGTTCTCAAGAACAACTTCCAAAGTTTGAAATAATCAAAAGAGTTGCATTACTTTCCTTACTACGATTTTGCGGACATGCAATATCTGCCACTGTGCGATATGGATCGATGCAATTTGGGGAAAACTCTGATGTTGTTATTTGTAGGAAATGTGCTGAAAGCATGACATACAAATATCGCTGGGCTGTGGACATTGCTAATTTATTTTCAGTGCCAACATCTTATCTGTTATATTCAAGATTTACAAGGAAGCAAACAGCAGGAATATTGCTAACAAGCATCTGTGCCATTCTTGTTTCCTTTTACTGGCCATTGCGTGGTTGGCTTCTTTTTGCTACAATATCTTTTGCTGTAGTTGCCTCTACGACTTTCAAGAACTTCCTCAGTGTTTACAGTGCAGAGCTTCTTCCAACTTCAATCAGAGCCAGTGGAAGTGGTGTTGCGAGTTCGTTTAGCCAACTCGGAAACCTGTTTGGGCAGTTTGTTGCCCTTTATCTCTATCATGTCAGTAGCAGCCTTTCCTTCGGTATTCTACATGTGCTGACAGGATGCTGTCTATTAGCTATACTTGCTTGTTTTGTCGAGACCAAATATGATGAATTGATGTAGTCTCAAGCATCTAATTTATTCTTTATAATTCATTGAATGGCAAGCGCCAACACGTAGAAGATGTTGCGAAATCGGATCCCTAGAGTTCTATTTTTTTCAACAACCAGCCGTCGCTCATGCAATGTATTTTTAAATCGGGGCCTTACGTTCGTTGATTGACTTTAAGGCGGCACCCGCTCGGTAGTTTAGCATTTATTTCGGGGCTTTAAACTTTTCATCCTAATTGTTTATTAATCTATTTCATAGTTGATTCATATTTATCCCAGATAAAGTTGAAATATACTGCTGGTTTGTCTAATCTATCTGCAATCTATTTTACATAATGATCTTCATGTCAACGGCCGCTATCAACATTACCCACTCCACTAATGTCAAGCATTTCAGAAAGAGGATGCACAATTACCCCCTTTGTTACAATTCAGCAAATACTAGTTTGTTACAGTCTCAAATCAACAGAGACGAGAAAGGTTCTATGTTATGTGGCTGATGGAATGTATCATTACGTCTATGTCGGGTTTGATATAGTATCATTGCCAAGCAACGGTCTCCGTTTCAAAGAGTCGTTTGAAACAGTTCCCATTCTACAATCTCTGCCAAAAGTCTTGGAACACTTGCCCTAATTTACGCAACGTTGCCACATCCCCTCGCCCCGCAAACAATGTTGTGTAGCGCAAAAGTGAATAATCTGATAACAAAAATTAAGTATGCTCATGTACCTATGCCCTTCCTCTAAAGATTCAACATTGTTTGAGGGGCAAGGGGATTGCAGCTACCAAGGAGAGACGGAAATAGAACGGGGGTCGCAAAATCAAAAAAATCTCACGGTGTTCCAACTACTTTTGGCAGAGATTGTAGACCTTTCTAAACCATCACAAAGTGGTTGAACTATGATATTTCTTTGAATGTTGAGAATGATGAAAATTCGATCAAATAAATTTGAAACTCGAAATGTTGACTTCCCCTTAAACTTTAAACGTCCACCAAGGTTGACTCCCCCATCTATGGCACGCCAAACCCGTCAAAAGTATTCAGAATTGTTGTTGACTGTTGAAATTTGGTTGTTTAGTTCCTGAGATTTGTTTTCTATTACTATGCTTAGTTTTTGTAATCCGAATTTGTGATTGCCAAATTTTCAAATTCTGATGTCGAATTTCCAAATTATCCCGAACGAGGCTGCGTGCAAAACTGAAGGGAGGGCACACTGGACGACTTTTATAGATCCTTGCTATCGCTCTTGCAAGGGATCGAACATGCTTTTGAAACAAGAGATGTTAACTGTATAGAATTTGGCGAAAGACAGTTGCAAATTTACATCCAAATAACTTCTGTTTTCGTCAGTGAGCTCACCCAAAATGGTCACAATCAATTTGCAAACACATTGGAACAACTCGCCTTTAAGCTCACCTTTCATTACCAAATCATGGATAACATTACAACCAGACTCAGACTCGGAATTACGTGAATCTTCAAAAAGAAAATTCAACTGGTGGAAGGCCACGCTTTAAGATAGACACAGCAGATGTTTCGTCTCTGAAGGAATTTGGTTTTCTTGGGTTTCCATTGCCCTAATCCTTGGAGTAAGTGAAAGTGCATTGAGAAGAAGACGTAATGAATTTGGCATTTCATTTGATGACAGTGCTAGTTAGACACTGTTATTAAAAATATTTGAGAAAGAACTCCAAATGCTGGCTGGTGCAACTTTAGTGATGGGGAGTCCTCGCGCCAAAGGATTCTGGAGTCAACGTGCTAGAATGTGTGTGATAGCCTATCCATTGTAGATTAATGGGGAATAGCAATAAGGAAACGATTCAGAATAAACAGAAGGTCCCAACTATTTATGGCATATTGACGGCCTAAAAGCTGGTACTGGTGCATAAGGCAACGATGAGGTACCAGGTCGGTAACTGGATGCATAATTGCCAAAAGTAGGTCTTACAGGCCTGTTGTAAGGCCCTTGATATCTCGCTGGAACTGCTCGGGCCCTGCTGGTGCACCATCGCCACTGGTCGCATTATTCATCACGACTCCTTTTCTCGAAACAATGTAGTAACTTCATCTTCCACTGATGTTGGTCGTGGCACAGATTCGTGGGCTTGGCGTCCTTCAGAAGCCAGTGAATTGTACTCAGCAATACGTTGGCAGCAGACATGACGAAGGAAGGACGCGAACAACAACAACGTGGCTGCAGCCTCCTTGTAGAGGAATGTGTAGCCTCGTTGTGCGAGCAGAGATTTGAAAATCTGATAATCAGACTCTGAAATTTTTACAATCAAAATCTGAAAATTTGACAATCAGAATTCAAAAATTTGACAATCAGAATGTGAAAATTTGACAAACAGAATTTGAAAACTTGACAGTCAGAATTTAACAATTACTAATTTTGATGACAAAAACTATGTATTTTAACAACAAACAAATTTCAGGAACTTAACAACCAAATTTCAACAGTCAACAACAATTTTGATTACTTTTGACGGGTTTGGCGTGCCATACCTATCTCAATCGTCTTGAATGAACAGAATTGTGTCTGTTTTTGTGACCTGAAGTTTTTATTCGTTAGTTCAAATTGTGACGTTCTTTTGGACAACCGCAGATCGGAGAAACTTTCTGCTTTGATAATGTAATTTGCTTTGAATTTTTTCTTTTGAAATCCGACTAAGGTTGCAGTTTAAAGAGGTAAGCAAGGTCACGGCATTTCTAATCGCACGCATCGAACATAGACAAGAGCTAGAATAAATAGAAAGAAAACCATTGTGGCACCATGTAGAACTCAAAAATCGATGCCACCATCTGGCTAACGCACCAAGGATTCGGTAACATCCCATACAGTCATATCTTTACACCCAATGCGGACTGCCTATGAATCCTAGATTATTATTTCGTTGTAATCTGATATGAGTAAGTTAAATTGCTAAAGACAATCTGGCTGTATCCGTTTAATTCATTATTGCGCAATCAGTTTCAATTAATCCCGTCCCTGATATTCACCCTGATGTTGAACACCATCACTATTCAACCCGATGAATGTTCAGATTGAAAATAATTTTGAGGTATTCTTTTTTAACTCTCTTTTGAGAATCAATGAAAATGACAGTTTATGAACCTTTAACGATATCTTGGAAGTTGAAACTTGAATTTTTATTACTTAAAGACTTTTTAAAACTTACTTGTCTTAGCAAAAATGTCACGGTTTTAAAAAGCGCCGCCCTCATCAGAGTGCCACCTCCGAATAAGTGCCCCATCAAAAGTGCCCCTGGGAGAGCCGACCTTCGTGGAGTACGGTGCTTTGCAAGAGGGAACAATGCAGCAAGGGTGGCAGATTTAATCAATTCTCCAAGTATTGCAAGGACAAGAGGCAGGAGAAATTCAAGCCCTAATGAAAGCAAAAGGAAAGGAAGAAAGTTATTCATTTTCTGAACCGACGCCAGCTCTGATTCGTCTGAAGAAGACAAAGTATATGCAATGAATGTTACGAACAAGCCAACGATGTCTTCTTTCAAGATGCCATAGGCCAAGATGCCATAGGCCAAGATGCCATAGGCCAAGATGCCATAGGCCAAGATGCCATAGGCCAAGATGCCATAGGCCAAGATGCCATAGGCCAAGATGCCATAGGCCAAGATGTTGTTGGCCAATATGTCGTAGGACAAGATGTCGTATACCAAGATGCCATAGGCCAAGATGTGCTATATTAAGATGTCATATACAAGATGTCATACAAAGTCATAGGCCAAGATGTCGTATACATATATCAAGATGTCGTAGGCTAAGATGCCATAGGCCAAGTTGTCGTAGGCCAAGATGTCGTACACCAAGATGTCATATATAAAGATGCCATAGGCCAAGATGTCGTACAGCAAGATGTCGTATAGCAAGATGTCTTAGGCCAAGATGTTATAGGTGAAGATGTTGTATGCGAAGATGTCGTATGCAAAGATGTCGGTAGGTCTCCACCACCTGAGCTGATACAGCAAGCCGAGCTGCTAACCCGCCCATGAAATGTTTTGCACAGTTACTTTGGCGGACCAGATATTTTCTTGCTCTAATTGACTAGTGTTCGCAATACCACCAAAGCTGACTGCGTTATTTCAAAACTCCCTACTACACTATCTTTTCTATTAACGGTTGTCCATACCTAGTTGACAAATGACCATTCCTTCATGGAATTCTGCCTCAAGGGCTCAAGGGACAAAGTAATATGAGAAAAAGCGGAATTAGTTTCTGCATACTTAGGTTACGGTAAACTTTTTCAACACGAAATTTGGTTTTTTCTTCTTAAAAGCCAAACTGTTCATGAAATATGGGTAAACTATATATCATTCGATGTGCAGCCAGATCAAAGTTATGGTAAGTAATGTTTAATGATATTTTCCAAGCGAATTTGTTGTTTAAAAGTGTGTACCACCTTCAAAAGCTATTTTGTACCCTTGCATTTGTGGTAACGCAATCTGACTTATACCAGAAGGAAGTGCAGATCCTAAGCTACGAAAGAATGTTTCAGATTTTTAAATCCCTCCCCTTCTTGAAACTATTCCCTGTCGAAAATTGGCAAACAATTTGTCCACCCTCCCGCAGCTGTATTTGGGTGTTAAATACGGACCACAGTAAATAAAAATTTTGAGACACTTTGTTTGCCCAACGTCTGCCCTGGCCGTGTGCAAATCTTCGAGCCATTAGATTGGTTCCTTGGGTACAAAATATTTTGTTGTTGTACCTGTATGTAGAGGAATTTCGAGTCCGGAGAAAACGGGATTTTGCTAATCGCACTTGCGATGATACACATCGGGATCATGTTACCAACAATGTAATCCGGGTCAAGTAGCCTAGGTTTGAAGATCAATTACCGTCTTTAAATAAGCACAACAACCCATGGGTGCAGAACAATGATAATCGGCTTAACCTTTTGATTTAATTATCAATGTCCTTTTTGATTAACCTTAAATAAGTCAGTATTATCGAGCCAAGTATTCGAACTTGATTTCGCTGACGGGAAGGACACAATAAGATAGGAGGTAGAAAAATGGAAGCAAAACTTCAGTTGCAAGAAGATGGTTTTGGAAAATTTCAAATTTTCGCCATGGTAATGATGTGGATTGGCTATTTCTCATACTCCTCTACCACAAGCCTTCTCGCCATACTGGAGCCATACCTTCGCTGCAAATGGAATTTGAGTTTCATGTCTGCAGCTTGGATTGTTTTGCCTGAAAGTATAGTGAAGATTGCAGGATCAGTTCTGCTTGGAAAACTGTCCGATAAGTATGGCAGACGCAAAATGTTAATCTTAGCATTCCTCTTGAACTCGTACTTGACTTTGCTTTTTTCGCTGTCATCAAGTTTAATTCTTTTGTCGATGATACGAGGGGCTATTGGCCTGGTTTCATCAAGTTCATTGATACTATTCACATACACCATGGAGATTTTGCCGGTATCTAAACGAAGATATATTTCATTTTTTGAAGCAGTAACATTTGCTGGTTGTGCGTACGGGAATTTAGTTGGTAATGGAGTCGTTGAAGTATTTGAATTGGCGATGGTTTGATAGGTTTGGCGAAACATTGCCATTGGCAATATCTGCCTTTGCAGTGCTATCTTTACCAGAGCCTCCAAGATATCTGATGGCGGTTGGACGATGGAGCGAAGCCAAGGACACTCTTCGAAGGATTGCCAAAATGAATGGAGTTGAATATGGGTACGTGCAAGTTCCAGACCGGGATTGCACAACAGAAGAGCCGGAAAAAATGACGCTAGTTCTCAAGAACAACTTCCAAAGTTTGAAATAATCAAAAGAGTTGCATTACTTTCCTTACTACGATTTTGCGGACATGCAATATCTGCCACTGTGCGATATGGATGATGCAATTTGGGGAAAACTCTGATGTTGTTATTTGTAGGAAATGTGCTGAAAGCATGACATACAAATATCGCTGGGCTGTGGACATTGCTAATTTATTTTCAGTGCCAACATCTTATCTGTTATATTCAAGATTTACAAGGAAGCAAACAGCAGGAATATTGCTAACAAGCATCTGTGCCATTCTTGTTTCCTTTTACTGGCCATTGCGTGGTTGGCTTCTTTTTGCTACAATATCTTTTGCTGTAGTTGCCTCTACGACTTTCAAGAACTTCCTCAGTGTTTACAGTGCAGAGCTTCTTCCAACTTCAATCAGAGCCAGTGGAAGTGGTGTTGCGAGTTCGTTTAGCCAACTCGGAAACCTGTTTGGGCAGTTTGTTGCCCTTTATCTCTATCATGTCAGTAGCAGCCTTTCCTTCGGTATTCTACATGTGCTGACAGGATGCTGTCTATTAGCTATACTTGCTTGTTTTGTCGAGACCAAATATGATGAATTGATGTAGTCTCAAGCATCTAATTTTATTCTTTATAATTCATTGAATGGCAAGCGCCAACACGTAGAAGATGTTGCGAAATCGGATCCCTAGAGTTCTATTTTTTTCAACAACCAGCCGTCGCTCATGCAATGTATTTTTAAATCGGGGCCTTACGTTCGTTGATTGACTTTAAGGCGGCACCCGCTCGGTAGTTAGCATTTATTTCGGGGCTTTAAACTTTTCATCCTAATTGTTTATTAATCTATTTCATAGTTGATTCATATTTATCCCAGATAAAGTTGAAATATACTGCTGGTTTGTCTAATCTATCTGCAATCTATTTTACATAATGATCTTCATGTCAACGGCCGCTATCAACATTACCCACTCCACTAATGTCAAGCATTTCAGAAAGAGGATGCACAATTACCCCTTTGTTACAATTCAGCAAATACTAGTTTGTTACAGTCTCAAATCAACAGAGACGAGAAAGGTTTCTATGTTATGTGGCTGATGGAATGTATCATTACGTCTATGTCGGGTTTGATATAGTATCATTGCCAAGCAATGGTCTCCGTTTCAAAGAGTCATTTGAAACAGTTCCCATTCTACAATCTCTGCCAAAAGTCTTGGAACACTTGCCCTAATTTACGCAACGTTGCCATATCCCCTCGCCCCGCAAACAATGTTGTGTAGCGCAAAAGTGAATAATCCTGATAAAAAAATTAAGTATGCTCATGTACCTATGCCCTTCCCTAAAGATTCAACATTGTTTAAGGGGGCAAGGGGATTGCAGCTACCAAGGAGAGACGGAAATAGAACGGGGGTCGCAAAATCAAAAAAATCTCACGGTGTTCCAACTACTTTTGGCAGAGATTGTAGACCTTTCTAAACCATCACAAAGTGGTTGAACTATGACATTTCTATGAATGTTGAGAATTATGAAATTCGGGCGAATAAATTTGAAACTCTAAAGGTTGACTTCCCTTGAAACTTTAAACGTCCACCAAGATTGACTCCCCCATCTATGGCACGCCAAACCCGTCAAAAGTATTCAGAATTTTTGTTGACTGTTGAAATTTGGTTGTTTAGTTCCTGAGATTTGTTTTCTATTACTATGCTTAGTTTTTGTAATCCGAATTTGTGATTGCCAAATTTTCAAATTCTGATGTCGAATTTCCAAATTATCCCGAACGAGGCTGCGTGCAAAACTGAAGGGAGGGCACACTGGACGACTTTTATAGATCCTTGCTATCGCTCTTGCAAGGGATCGAACATGCTTTTGAAACAAGAGATGTTAACTGTATAGAATTTGGCGAAAGACAGTTGCAAATTTACATCCAAATAACTTCTGCTTTCGTCAGTGAGCTCACCCAAAATGGTCACAATCAATTTGCAAACACATTGGAACAACTCGCCTTTAAGCTCACCTTTCATTACCAAATCATGGATAACATTATTGAAAACAACCAGACTCAGACTCGGAATTACGTGAATCTTCAAAAAGAAAATTCAACTGGTGGAAGGCCACGCTTTAAGATAGACACAGCAGATGTTTCGTCTCTGAAGGAATTTGGTTTTCTTGGGTTTCCATTGCCCTAATCCTTGGAGTAAGTGAAAGTGCATTGAGAAGAAGACGTAATGAATTTGGCATTTCATTTGATGACAGTGCTAGTTAGACACTGTTATTAAAAATATTTTAGATAGAACTCCAAATGCTGGCTGGTGCAACTTTAGTGATGGGGAGTCCTCGCGCCAAAGGATTCTGGAGTCAACGTGCTAGAATGTGTGTGCTAGCCTATCCATTGTAGATGAATGGGGAATAGCAATAAGGAAACGATTCAGAATAAAAGAAGGTCCCAACTATTTATGGCATATTGACGGCCTAAAAGCTGGTACTGGTGCATAAGGCAACGATGAGGTACCAGGTCGGTAACTGGATGCATAATTGCTAAAAAAGGTCTTACAGGCCTGTTGTAAGGCCCTTGATATCTCGCTGGAACTGCTCGGGCCCTGCTGGTGCACCACCGCCACTGGTCGCATTATTCATCGCGACTCCTTTTCCTCGAAACAATGTAGTAACTTCATCTTCCACTGATGTTGGTCGTGGCACAGATTCGTGGGCTTGGCGTCCTTCAGAAGCCAGTGAATTGTACTCAGCAATACGTTGGCAGCAGACATGACGAAGGAAGGACGCGAACAACAACAACGTGGCTGCAGCCTCCTTGTAGAGGAATGTGTAGCCTCGTTGTGCGAGCAGAGATTTGAAAATCTGATAATCAGACTCTGAAATTTTTACAATCAAAATCTGAAAATTTGACAATCAGAATTCAAAAATTTGACAATCAGAATGTGAAAATTTGACAAACAGAATTTGAAAATTTGACAGTCAGAATTTGACAATTACTAATTTTGATGACAAAAACTATGTATTTTAACAACAAACAAATTTCAGGAACTTAACAACCAAATTTCAACAGTCAACAACAATTTTGATTACTTTTGACGGGTTTGGCGTGCCATACCTATCTCAATCGTCTTGAATGAACAGAATTGTGTCTGTTTTTGTGACCTGAAGTTTTTATTCGTTAGTTCAAATTGTGACGTTCTTTTGGACAACCGCAGATCGGAGAAACTTTCTGCTTTGATAATGTAATTTGCTTTGAATTTTTTCTTTTGAAATCCGACTAAGGTTGCAGTTTAAAGAGGTAAGCAAGGTCACGGCATTTCTAATCGCACGCATCGAACATAGTCAAGAGCTAGAATAAATAGAAAGAAAACCATTGTGGCACCATGTAGAACTTAAAAATCGATGCCACCATCTGGCTAACGCACCAAGGATTCGGTAACATCCCATACAGTCATATCTTTACACCCAATGCGGACTGCCTATGAATCCTAGATTATTATTTCGTTGTAATCTGATATGAGTAAGTTAAATTGCTAAAGACAATCTGGCTGTATCCGTTTAATTCATTATTGCGCAATCAGTTTCAATTAATCCCGTCCCTGATATTCACCCTGATGTTGAACACCATCACTATTCAACCCGATGAATGTTCAGATTGAAAATAATTTTGAGGTATTCTTTTTTAACTCTCTTTTGAGAATCAATGAAAATGACATTTTATGAACCTTTAACGATATCTTGGAAGTTGAAACTTGTAATTTTTATTACTTAAAGACTTTTTAAAACTTACTTGTCTTAGCAAAAATGTCACGGTTTTAAAAAGCGCCGCCCTCATTAGAGTGCTACCTCCGAATAAGTGCCCCATCAAAAGTGCCCCTGGGAGAGCCGACCTTCGTGGAGTACGGTGCTTTGCAAGAGGGAGACAATGCAGCAAGGGTGGCAGATTTAATCAATTCTCCAAGTATTGCAAGGACAAGAGGCAGGAGAAATTCAAGCCCTAATGAAAGCAAAAGAAAAGGAAGAAAGTTATTCATTTTCTGAAAACCGACGCCAGCTCTGATTCGTCTTAAGAAGACAAAGTATATGCAATGAATGTTACGAACAAGCCAACGATGTCTTCTTTCAAGATGCCATAGGCCAAGATGCCATAGGCCAAGATGCCATAGGCCAAGATGCCATAGGCCAAGATGCCATAGGCCAAGATGCCATAGGCCAAGATGCCATAGGCCAAGATGCCATAGGCCAAGATGTTGTTGGCCAATATGTCGTAGGACAAGATGTCGTATACCAAGATGCCATAGGCCAAGATGTGCTATATTAAGATGTCATATATCAAGATGTGGTATATCAAGACGTCATAGGCCAAGATGTCGTATACATATATCAAGATGTCGTAGGCTAAGATGCCATAGGCCAAGATGTCGTAGGCCAAGATGTCGTACACCAAGATGTCATATATAAAGATGCCATAGGCCAAGATGTCGTACAGCAAGATGTCGTACAGCAAGATGTCGTATAGCAAGATGTCTTAGGCCAAGATGTTATGTGTGAAGATGTTGTATGCGGAGATGTCGTATGCAAAGATGTCGGTAGGTCTCCACCACCTGAGCTGATACAGCAAGCCGAGCTGCTAACCCGCCCATGAAATGTTTTGCACAGTTACTTTGGCGGACCAGATATTTTCTTGCTCTAATTGACTAGTGTTCGCAATACCACCAAAGCTGACTGCGTTATTTCAAAACTCCCTACTACACTATCTTTTCTATTTACGGTTGCCCATACCTAGTTGACAAATGACCATTCCTTCATGGAATTTTGCCTTATAATTGTGCAATATAATGGCATGGCTCAAGGGACAAAGTAATATGAGATAGAAAAAGCGGAATTAGTTTCTGCATACTTAAGGTTACGGTAAACTTTTTCAACACGAAATTTGGTTTTTTCTTCTTAAAAGCCAAACTGTTCATGAAATATGGGTAAACTATATATCATTCGATGTGCAGCCAGATCAAAGTTATGGAAAGTAATGTTAAATGATATTTTCCAAGCGAATTTGTTGTTTAAAAGTGTGTACCACCTTCAAAAGCTATTTTGTACCCTTGCATTTGTGGTAACGTAATCTGACTTATACCAGCAGGAAGTGCAGATCCTAAGCTACCAAAGAATGTTTCAGATTTTTTAAATCCCTCCCCTTCTTGAAACTATTCCCTGTCGAAAATTGGCAAACAATTTGTCCACCCTCCCGCAGCTGTATTTGGGTGTTAAATACGGACCAAGTAAATAAAAAATTTTGAGACACTTTGTTTGCCCAACGTCTGCCCTGGCCGTGTGCAAATCTTTGAGCCATTAGATTGGTTCCTTGGGTACAAAATATTTTGTTGTTGTACCTGTATGTAGAGGAATTTCGAGTCCGGAGAAAACGGGATTTTGCTAATCGCACTTGCGATGATACACATCGGGATCATTTTACCAACAATGTAATCCGGGTCAAATAGCTTAGGTTTGAAGATCAATTACCGTCTTTAAATAAGCACAACAACCCATGGATGCAGAACAATGATAATCGGCTTAACAGGTCGAGGGATTTGAAAACCGCTGCTAGAAACTTTGATAAGAAAATTATGGAAACCTTCGTTGATGCGGGATTTCTCCATTTACAAAACTTCTTCTAGCTTCAAACATGGTATCATTATGTACCTAATTAATTCGGCTATCAGAATTTCAAGAAATCGAAAAATGGATGTTTCGTCCGACACTACTCAGAGTATGCAAACGTCGGATAATAACAAAAAGCTGACCGAATATATAGCCAGATGCGGATCGAAAACACTAGAGGGTGATAAGCAGATCGCGTGATTGGTTATAATTGACCAAGCCCTTAATTAAGTAAAACTGAAAACATCCCTTTCAAAAAGTATTGCTTATTTGCATCCATTTTCATGTGCAAAATTCGATTTAGCTACTATGAAAAGTTGCATATACCAAAACAACTGACAAGATTAACAAGGAGGCCTAGTAAAAAGTCTGTCGCAACCAAAGATCTATCAGACTTTTTAGAGTAAACTTGCAATCAAGTGATCCCCAAATGCCATCACCGCATTTTCGGACAACATACATTTAGGTAAAGGCAGTCTTGTGACAATTTCAAGTCTCATGTTGCTTTAAGTATTTCAGAAGATTCGCAGAATATTTGCTGTTCGAAGAACTTTGCTTTATAGACCAATACTATTGACCACAAATGATCACTTTTGACGGAGACTTAACGGGCCAAGTTGATCATACCATACTATTATCTTTCGAAAATTCATACCAAACGAAGAGCTAGAGCAAGCTTTGATAGGTGGGTTTAAAAAGTGACAATAAAGACTTAACGCTTTACGCAATACCGATTTAACCACAGCTGACAAAAATTCGCGTATACGCTATTTTTCTTCGTTCTCGACCATCAATGTCAGTGGCAAACCTTCGGTTTTCACATTTGTGAGAGCTTTCAGATTTATCTTCGAAAAGGGGGCTAAAGCCACCACCCCTAGCCCAATGGCTGCGCGGGTCCCTGGATGAAGACGATAATGTTTGAACCATTTGGATTCGCACAAATATTAAAACATTAAAGTATCCTTTAAAAAATATTAGACCACCCGCCACTGATCTTCCATTACACAATTCATCCTTGAGCCCTCTACCACCAAACGAAAGTGAAAAAATCGTTGAATTTCTAATTATTCCTAAATGCACTTCTCCTCTCAGGTCTGTGTTGGGTAGGCTGTAGCTACGAATCACATCGGGACTCAGAAAGGGATGTATATTTCCAGTTCATTTTCGAACCTCCCACAATTTAAATACACCTAAACTACTCAATGTGGAACAATTGAAACGACAAGAAACCTCGTAAACTCACTTAACTTCTAAGGCATTGTCTATGGTGCTTAAAGTTTTTAAACTTTGGCGGGAAAAATAAGCGTCATCAAGACTTGACGCCATCTTTGTTTTCGTGTTTTAATTTAAGTTCTTCATCAGATAAAATACCTCCGCTTTCTGTGAACTTAGTTCTGAATTTGCTTTAACATTATGCATGTCAAATACAGCAAAAATGATAACATCCAAATGAAAACAACTAGCTAGTAACAAATTTCATGCCACGTTACGCTCACAAATTAGCAAGACAGGTTGCCTGCCAAACAGATTCCCATGCCGACAACCTACCTTTACGTGTTTAAATGTAGGCCAATAATTGGTTCACGAATCCATGCTGTTGTCATACCCGTGGCGTGCTCCCTCGTCAATGAAACTTCAAAGTTGCTTCAACTTGAACTGTAATATTTCGCCTTGATGAGAATGGTCAAATAAGAGTCGATCGTTGGCGATAGCATAGTTCTTCAAGAATTATACGTCTAGGTCGGAGCACTGTCTTGATAATAAACGGACTTGTTCCCTTCCTATAAACTTCAGCAAGGGATATGCAGTGCTGCAGCAAACGAATAAGCAGCTGATTTTCGTGCAAGGATTTTGGATTCCTGCATGCCATTTTCGAAGTAACTCTCACCTTAGGCCGCCTGGCTGCCAGCCAAATGATTCGCTAGTCCAATGGCAGAATCCGAAAAACTCTCCGGAATTCATGACAAGAATCCCCAACATACCCAACGCCCAGCGATATAGTTATTGTTTTGTTTCATTCATTGATTAATTCAACTTCTTGCTCCCTTGTGAATGCTGCGTATCACTTCATACCGCAATACACGCGCCATTTTGAATCTGCAGCAATGTGCAATGAAAGTACCATAGACTGCCTGTAAATATCATTGGGCCATTGGGAATTGGATCTCTTGGGAAAAAACACTTCATCAGCATAAAAATTTTGCTCAGGGCGAAACACAGAAGACAATAAGAAACGGCCAAAGGATCCTTCGCAGATTTATTGCGTTTCCTTATAAAGAAATCAAAATTTTACAAAATGCTTTAGAAAACATAACAAACTTTTGCTGATTTCTATTTAGCAAAACGAAATGTCGCAATGGTACAAAAGTAAAATCTACGATATAAAATCAAAAAAGTCGACAAATCCGGTAAAAATCGGCGACGATCTGTAGACGTGTGTCAAAAGCTTCATTGCCAATGTTACGCAAAGTTCATAGTCACTTGAAGGGCGGGTTGGGAATATTGATTCCAAAAAGGCAAAGGTACTACCAAGGGCGACCGTTGCTATGTAAAACCTGGTCACCAACAGGGTAATGTGTTCTACCAACTCACACAATCACTTTCAAGGGCTCGCACAATCACTTAGCAATCTCTTGCAATGGCCTAAATGCATAAGGCCCCAACTGATGTCTACAGATGCCACCGAAAAGACAAACCTAAAACAACTTTTGCCACTTTTGTCTCCCTACTTGAAATTTAATGGACGTTAAACCAAGATAGGAGACTAGAATTAGCTGATTTGATGTAACCTCAGATTGGGTGGATAGAGGAATGGAGCTTCAAAAGCTTTGTCATTTTGGAGGAAACTATTAATGCGTTGTATCTCGTCAAAGAACAATTCAAGTTAGCATTAGTATAAAAGTAGTTTTTGGTTTTCCTTAAACGACAAGTCCAGTAAAAGGTATAACAAAAATAAAAATCTAAAAAATGAGTGTTCTAGCCACTTTATAAGTACAATGACGTAGAAATGGTGTAAAAGAATCTAAAAATAGTAAGAGACACGTGCAGACACTAAAAGTCTAGAAGGAGGAGGTAAAGAACTAAGTTAGCATTGAATGAAAGAGACAATAGGAAGTTCCGCATCTTGGCATCTGGTTACGAATCATATCGAGTAGATTCGAATCATTTCGAGTAGATTCGAATCATATCGAGTAGACTCGAATCATATCGAGTAGATTCGAATCAAATCGAGTAGATTCGAATCAAATCGAGTAGATTCGAATCAAATCGAGTAGATTCCAATCAAATCGAGTAGATTCGAATCATATCGAGTAGATTCGAATCATATCGAGTAGATTCGAATCATATCGAGTAGATTCGAATCATTTCGAGTAGATTCGAATCATATCGAGTAGACTCGAATCATATCGAGTAGACTCGAATCATATCGAGTAGATTCGAATCAAATCGAGTAGATTCGAATCAAATCGAGTAGATTCGAATCAAATCGAGTAGATTCGAATCAAATCGAGTAGATTCGAATCATATCGAGTAGACTCGAATCATATCGAGTAGATTCGAATCATATCGAGTAGACTCGAATCATATCCAGTAGATTCGAATCATATCGAGTAGATTCGAATCATATCGAGTAGATTCGAATCGATTCGAAAGCTATTAAGACCAGCTATATTAAATATAGCTGCAGCAATAAACAAAACTTAGACCCTGTTCAAACGACTGTATTGATTCAGAATCGTCTTTGGATTGGGGTTAAAGGGGTTTCCATAGTCTAACCTATTGCTTGATTTGACCAAAGAGATCCTTTTCAAGGTAGGCGATTTTAGATTCTGTGAAAATGCTTAACATTGAATATAAATGAGCCTTCATAACAGGGTCTATCAACGAGTTTCCTTTTAACAACTCTTTGTAACGGAAATTCTACAGCATATTGGAAAAATAAGATGCAAAAATAGAAACATTAATCACTTAAAAAAAAGATGGAAATAGGGAAGAAACAAATCTACTTTTATTCACTGCACCCAGAATGGGCTAAACCAACTGGAACGATGCTGCTTGTCTTGTCTTTTCCATCAGACTCGTACTTGAGAATACAACCAACAAAGGATTTGCTTGATGTCAAACCAAAGGTCGACTGGCTCGGATCTGTGAAGACAAAACTTCACAATAGCAAGAGGGTCATTCCATGTCAAAGGGGGATGGGCATGTCACCTAGAATTGGCTCATTTTGGAAGGTGAAGTGGATAGTCATTTGGCAAATACAAATGAAAATCTAGCTCCTCGCACGCCCATTTTCCTCCTTTCAAGTACTGCTATCGTCACATGGTTTTCGATCCCCTTTCTTAAGCTTTTGTATTTATTTGATTTCTCGCCCGATTTATCTACACTGAAGATGACTCCTGACTGAGTCGAAACGTTTGGCAGTGTCGTAATTGGCCAGTGTCACAATATGTCGATTGGCTAGCGTCTTTTTTTACAGATTTGTCCTTGATTATGTCGTTCATGTAATTGGATTCGCCTATTTTACTAAGGAATTGTCGATTGCAACATGGACTTTTTGTTTGTCTTTGTCCTTGTCATCAAGTTCTTTAATAAGCAGTTTTTCCCGAAATCCAAATCCACCAAATGAAAATTGCTTTTGAAAATTCTCTTTGGTTGTCAATTCAGTTGGAAGTTTTGGTGGTAGCCATTATTTTTACAATGTCGGTCATCTCGGATTTTTCTGTCAATATTCAACTTGCTAAATAAATGATTGTAACATACATCCACACCAAAATCCCAGAGAATGGCAACAAGCAGACAAAAGAAGTGGCCAGTTTAATAAACAATAGAAGAGATGTGATTGGCAACCTAATGACCAATCAACACCCACTGTCACAATCACAATCACACCTCCTTAAAAAGAGTTTAGCTAAAAAGACCAAATCTTTCTGTCTAGATAGAAATTCATCATTATTGAATAAGCCACTTGAATAAGCAACTTGTAAAAAGTTTAATGAAATATGGTTTTGAGCTTTATTACTGGTGCATTCAGTTTCCTTTGCTCACTGAATAAAGAGCGGCGCAAATGGCCATTTTACCCATGTAACCAACATTACCCTGTAGAATTCCTTCTCTGTAAGAGGTGGACATGTGATTAAAGGTAAGTGATTATACACAAACAATTGAAGCAAGATGCAATCCCTTGATGCTTTAATTAATTCTAAGGGTAATATTTAAACTTGTCAAGTACTAGAGTCTGGAACTAACGGACACTAACCTATTTAAATCTAATCCCTTTTGTATTCAATTCATTCGTTTTCGTTCCGTGTTCGTGTTCATTCCGTATGACACGTTCCGCAACCTACGTTTTCTACGTTTTCACGTGTATCGTTCTAAGAATATGACAAGTTTATAGCCACGAATCATCGTCTCTCTCTGTGGTTCACAAAACTAGTAAAAAATAAGAGACATACCTATGCCGCCAAAGTAAGCTGGGTTTGAGCCTGTATCAACTGAAGATGACCCAGCCTTTCCGGTGACAACCACAGGAGGCAGGGAGTCGACCGTTAGCGTAACTTTCCTTCCTTCTTTCAGTACTGATATCACGTGCGTCTTTCCATCGCAAAGCGTTGTGTGCGGTTGTGGCGAAACAGTGGTCTCGTAAGAGCCGGCTCCGTTTTGCACAGTCACGCGAACCTGTGAATTCGGATTTTAATAAACATTTACTGCAATCGATTCAGAACGTTCTGCTAACAACCGTTCTAGGGATAGGAATGACATACTTCCGTAAAATGTGTTGTAGATGTAGCACCTTACTTATCAAGTGTCTTAAAATGGGGCTGCAAACAGGGAAAATAATTCCAAAAATTTTTAGAGAAAAACAATGACCCAGATAACTACATTATGTAAATAAGAAAAAGAAAATTTTTTTGACAAATTCTTCTGGTTCTTCTGGCAGGGTCAGAGTTGGCTATAATTTTAGAAAATGGCTACTCTGTAAAGTAAAATACAAAGACCTTTAAAAAGCCAACATAACATACATTTCCGTTTACTAATTCAATTCCCAGGTAATCAAACTGTCTCCTTCCCAAGTAAAACAAGATGCCATCCTTGGATCTTGGCCTAATTGTAAGCTTGATATTTGCGTTCTTTCCAACATTCTCACCGTCTGAAAAGATAAGAATCAGTCCATAAGAAAAAAAACAATTTTATCAGGCATTATGCGAAAAAGATAGAATTGCTCGGAGTATGGTCACAAGCCTAAGAAAAAACAGGCATATTCCCGAATCAAAACCCCACCAAGCTAAGACGAAAATTTGCTTTAAGAAGATCATTTACATGAAGGGCACAGATGAAATACTCAGAGACTTCTGTGGTTCATGGACGGACTTTCTGTCTAAACGCAAAAGTCACTTTTGTTCTGTATGCAACAGAATCCAATTGGTCTTGGTTACTAAGTAGTGGTTTTTGAGAGCCAAGGAAACTTGAAAAAACCACTCTTGTAAGGGGTTTGTCTAGACATAGATCTAGACATAAACAAAGTTATGGACTCAAAGAACTTCATACACATTTCCTGATGGGCCTATGCAAGACGGGAAATCTAGTTTACAAGATTATTTCTGGTTTGACCAAAAATAAAGGGATGCAAGAGCACATGAACACATAAACGGTTTTTTCCAAAAAAGACAAGAAATGCTTCAAGTTACTATGTGCGCTTAAGCCCCGGCAAAACGACTGGACATTTTCACTGAACATGCACTGGACAAATGTCCAGCGTAAATGTTGCGTCGTTTTGCCACCTTGTCCAGTCTTGTTCAGTGATGTTGAGTGTTGTTCAGTCGATTTTGAAGGTAATCAAAAATGTTCAGTGGACAGGATTAAAGTTCTTTTGTTCATAGATGTTGTCATAGGCGCCGACTTTTATTTTTCCCAGGGGGGGCTCAAAAATTAAATTAAAAAAAAATTTAAAAAAGTTAAAAGGTAGAGAAATTACCTGTCGCTTTAATAACGTAATACAACATATGTAGTATGTATAATAACAAAACAAAACATTTTAATAAAGCAGATATAACATCATGGTCTTCAGTATCATCAGTTCAATTCTTTGATTGATTTCAAACGAAATTCCCAGGGGGGGGGGGGGGGTGGCTGAGCCCCCAAGCCCCCACGTAGTCGGCGCCTATGGATGTTGTAGAGAAATGTTCAGTCGTTTTGCCACTCTACTGAACATTGTCCAGTTCGCGCACGCGCAATGAATGTAATGGATTGGATTTGGCGCGAATTTATTTCCATTATTCAAATCTTCAACAAGCTTTAAACACCGTGGGAAGAAATGGAATCAACATTAAACTTCAATTCGATGAAGAGCAGGAAAAGGCATTTCATTGGTAACGATGAGTCTTCTGAAGATATTAACTTTAGTTCCGATGAGGAAAGCGATGGCAGAGAGCACGAGTACGGCGATTTTTACGAGCCTGGTAGGCCTAACCATTCTTCCATAATAAACTCTTCTTCGGACGACGATGCGGTTAGAGCTATGAACAGTGTATTATCAAAAGTAAAGAAGGTCTCAAAAACTAAGAAAAGAAAGAGAAATAATCCTGGCATTATTAAATGCAACACCAGGAAACCCAGTGCCGATAAAAAGCCAGGAAATGAAAATTGCAGTATTCAGGAGAGCAACATGAAAGAAAACAGTCAGGATCATAGCAGCTTTTTGTTTGCAGTCCATAATCATTGGTGTCAAATTGCAAGGATGTCGCTATCTCCTTGGCGCCCTGTAGCTAGTTTTCCCGCGCGCATTCTTCCACAGTGCAAAAAGTTCACTGGACAATGTTCAGTCGTTTTGCCACCACCAAAATTTTCTGGATGTCCACACACTGAACAAGTGAGCAATGTTCAGTGCATGACCAGTGCAAATGTCCAGTCGTTTTGCCGGGGCTTTAGAACAAAACTAGCAAATATTGCTTCTCTACATATAAGATGCATAAACATCGAATAAGCAGTACGTACTGGCAAACCCATAGCCACCCTTTTCTCCAACAAACAGGCCTTTACTGTAGCTTGCAAGACAGCCTGTCACCCCGATTGGGTCTTCAGGCTCGATTGTCTTGTCGTTGAGTTTGAAGTCTTTTATGCAACCTTGAATGCTAGCTCTCGAAGCAGTCTGTAAAAGCAACGATAGACCATTATTATGAAATAAAGCCTAAAGCTGCAATACTATTACATACCAGAGCTTGCGGTGCTTTAAAAGATGTAAATAGTATATTAAGCATCAAGCTTCATTCCAGGGAAATTCCCTAGAGCACTGTCGGTTGCATTACAAAAAATGAAGAAACGAAGTTCAACAAAAAGAATGAAGAATCAATAGTAAAGTAGGTCTCCTGTTTGTGTGCGAAACTGAATAATGATCTGATATATTTGTCAGTGTTCAACTAGTCCATAATTTCAAAAATGGTTTCAAAAAAGATTTGTCGATTACAACATGGACTTGTTATTTGTCGTCGTCCTCGTCATTAAATTCGTTAAATGTCAGATAAAAAAGAAAATCATATCGCACCAATGGATAGAAGATATGGTTATCAAGATAGAGTACCACGGAAACCAAATAGTTAACTATTCGCGGTTATAAAAACTTGAGAAAAAACGTACGACCACCCGAAAACATTCTATTCAGTTTTAATTCCGTACCTCCAACTTAGAAAGTGTATTCAGATCTGCTGGTGCTCCTCCGAGGTAGATCTTACTAATAGAGTTTATCGCAGTGGCTCCACCAGGGCTGTCCCCAGTAACAGTTTGTCCATCGACTGTGAGTCGACCAGATTTGCTTCGTCTTGTGGTCGTAATTGAATGCCATTTGCCGTCGTTGACAGTGTTCGCTGAAACAAGCACTCCTGAACCAGTTCCAGCATTAAAAGCATATTTGACTTTTCCATCGTCCAGATAAACCATCTCATAGTCAAAGACGTTGGCTACCTTGTAAGTGATAACTAGAACTCCATTTGCAGAGTGCGTCGCCAACAAAAAGCTGTACTTTGAACTGGGAAAGAAGCAGAGATATATTTCAAGCCTGGGCAGAGGAACCTATCTTCGTAGTGAAAAGGCATCTTCAGATACGAAGGTTGTTACAGATGGCTTGTCTATAAGCCATTCAAAAATGAAAATGAAGCTAGCGCCAACAATTAGTCTAACATCAAAATGATGACGTCAGGAAAATGCAGATTGATGCCATATTGTCAATGACTATGATGACATTGACAATGGTGATAATGCTGAAATTGACAATAATGATGATGCTGAAATTGACAATAATGATAAATCTGAAATTGACAATGATGATAAAGCTGACATTGACAATGATGATGCTTACATTGACAATGATGATAAAGCTGACATTGACGATGTGAATAATGCAGACATTTACAATAATGATGATGCTGACATTTACAATGATGATAATGCTGACATTAACATTCATGATGATGCTGAAATTGACAATAATGATGATGCAGACATTGACAATGATGCTGACATTGTCAATATCCATGATGCAGACAATAGCATAGACAGTGATGACTTGAATGATGATAACTAATACTGATCATAACCATTTAAAACCAAATCCATCAAGATGTTTTACATACCTCTTGAATAAATCGCCTGAACTCACTGGGAATGGTACATAGCTGGGCGTCTGTAAGCCAAAACCATATCCAGACCCACTTGGCATTCCGGAAAGAGCACATTTAAGAACCTTTGGCTTTGTGGTAGGTGGCTTCGTTGTTGTTGGTTCCATGGTGGTGGTTGGTTCCATGGTGGTGGTTGGTTCCATGGTGGTAGTTGGTTCCATAGTGGTGGTTGGTTCCATGGTGGTGGTTGGCTCCATGGTGGTGGTTGGTTCCATGGTGGTGGTTGGTTCCATGGTGGTGGTTGGCTCCATGGTGGTGGTTGGTTCCATGGTGGTGGTTGGTTCCATGGTGGTGGTTGGTTCCATGGTGGTGGTTGGTTCCATGGTGGTAGTTGGCTCCATGGTGGTAGTTGGCTCCATGGTGGTAGTTGGTTCCATGGTGGTGGTTGGTTCCATGGTGGTAGTTGGTTCCATGGTAGTTGTTGGCTCCATGGTAGTCGTTGGTTTCTTTGTAGTTGTTGGCTCCATGGTAGTAGTTGGTTCCATTGTGGTGGTTGGCTCCATGGTAGTAGTTGGTTCCATGGTCGTTGTAGTAGATTCCACTGTTGATGGCTTTTCCGTTGGCGGCAGAATCGTAGTGGTATCAACGGGTACCATTTTCGTAGTAAGCGGTCGCAACGTGGTCATTTTTGTTGCTACACTGGATGCCTTTGGCGTCGTAACTTCTTTGATTGGGTCTACTGGTGAAGTCATCCTTCCCGTTGCGGTTGTTGTAATGATGGGTGTGGTTGTGGGCGGCAAAGTAGTGGGCTTTATCAAGGGCAACGGCTCTCTTTCCACGAGCTTAACGTCTTCAATTTCCAAGCTTACTTGACCCAAATCGATAACCCTGTCACGCAAAAATACCCTCACTCGATACAAATTATGCAAGACATTTGACAGGTCACTTGCAATGACCATCAAAATTGCATTGCATTTCCAATCGAGATGCTCATACCTTGCAAAGTTAACTGTCCGCACATATGGGCTGCATACAGCATCATGGGCATTTCTAAGTTTCTTTGAATTTATCTCAGGGCGAACGAAAAACAGAAACGTTGCTTCTATAGGTGGAATCTTATTATAAATGGCTCTTGGAATAGCATAAAGCAATGTACCACAGTGTTGCCGTTTTTTTAGCAAGAACAAAAAGCTGCTGATTAACGTATACAAAACTTGATAAATGGATACATGAGGAAATTATCAAACGTAGACGCTTTCAAACTTTGTCATGGCTTTATGTATGAATCAAACTATCCTCTTACTTGTCGCCACAGAAGATGTTCATCATGTTCCCATTAATGCTGTAAGTTGTAATTCCATCAATTTTCACTGACGGCGGCAATCCACCAATGTACATTTTACCATCCAACTCAATGTTTTGGTCAAAGGTCACCTCCTTCTGCTGCCCATCGACTTTAAGTGAAACTCTGAAAAAACAGAACAGTACATGAATTTCTTATAATTAACATTAGCCTCTTTTCCGCTGATCTCAAAGTGCTGAGCAATGAGGCATAAATCGGTCACCGACTTCACGGTGAGTGGCATGTTCCGTTAAAGGTTAAAGGTCACCTTCTGCTACTCATCGACTTTTAGCGAAACTCTTGAAAAACAGAACAGTACACGAGTTTCGTATAATTCACATTAGCATTTTTCTACTAATCTCAAAGCACTGTGCAGTGGGACATGTTCATCAATCGGTCATTGACTTCACCATGAGTGGTATGTTCCGTTGAAGGTTAAAGGTCAAAGATCACCTTTTGCTGCTCGTCGGCTTTCTAGTGAAACGTTTTAAAAACCAAAACAGTATATACATGAATTACGTGACAAACGTGATGAATTCTGAATAAAGCTAAAATTGAACATTGGAACAAAAGGTGTCCAACATTTCTTGTCGAATTTCATACGAATCTTCCAAGTTAAAATCTGGCCAGCATTGTAGGTGTAGGGCTTCACGTTAAACCTTGCATTCTTCCAAAGGGTTCACAAAAGGAAAAGGAAAGCCGTGGGATATCAACTTACTTGCTTCCATCAAGTCTGACTTCCACTAGATGCCACTTTCCATCATTCAGGTTTTTCTGGTCCGTGACAATGATTCCGTTGTTTCCTGGTCCGCTTGTTATGGACAATGACACTGCACCATCCTCGTTGAGGATCAGACTCAAGTCAGCACCCTGCCGAGAAATAAATGACAAACTATGAAAAATGAATTAATTGTGAATGCGTAATGCAAGAAAAACGTAGCCTATTGATAGATTAATATCAAATTGCTAGATTAATAGCCAGGGGAAAGGAGGGTGACCAAAAACGCTGAATAACTAGCAAAATGATAATGAAGCTAATGATGTGGGGGGTCTTTCCGGGGGGTAAGGGGTGGGGAGCTTGCATCGAGTTTAAATCCTTGACATTGATAGTTTAGTCAACTATCAATGGCTTTTCATATAATTCAATTTTTGGAGGTGATATTCTTTCCAAGGTAGCGTACAGTCAGATAAAAGTATGACTTCTCCTTTCTTCAATTGCGGACTTCAAGAGCCTTTGTATATCAAGCGTCATATTTATTAATTAACAAAATACGTCATAATAGTGTACCCCTTTGCCTTGTCCATACAGGAGGACGCCGCGTGAAATATAGGTTTGGAAACTGAATCCAAGGCGCTTTGATGTGGATAGACTGCACGAAGAAGCGTTGATAGCCAGATATGACGAGGGCCCTGTGAAGGAGGCTCCCTTTGCAAGCTGCAAATGACAAGATGTTAAGTGAATGACGCAATCAATTTGGCGGGAAAACCAATATGGAGAAAAAACGTAAATACAAAATATGGCAAACAGTTTCTCGTGACATCTTTGAGTCAGAATTAAATTAACAAGGCATTATTTCTGCTTAGGAAGCGAAACTACGAAGCAACATTATACGTTCGGGTTCACAAAGAATACCGCATTTTTAAACCTGGTTAAAAGCATTTTTAAGCCCAAGCAGTCTTTTTAAGTAACTAACATGTGTCTCTTTTGGTGCTCCTCAGCAAAATTTAATACAAAATGTGGCACACAGCCTGCCAGCAGTTTTGCCTTAAATAGATTGCCAAAATTATTGCTTAGGAGTAAATTTTCCGGCTTTTGAAAAGGAAAGACATTTTTTTGTATATATCAATGGGTTAAGTACCCCAAAAGCCTCATATTCGTAAAAGATAATTTCAGTTTCGGGTGAAAAATATAGCTTAACGAAAGATGCCATGTAAATAAGGGTATCTTGTTATGATTAAATTGGAACTAATGCGGTGCTGTTGTTGCTGTCATAGAATCGAAGTAAAATTTAATCTGATCTTACGTGCTCACGACATCCAAGCCTGTAGTTCTTGTAGTCGGCAATCATACGTGTAGAAGATGCATCAATTTTACTTCCAAATAAACTGATCGTTTGAGATGGCTTTTCGGACACGAAGCAGCCGTTGAATGGGATAGTAGAGATTGCACTAGAAAAGAACAGTGATGTGAAAAGAAGAAGTAACTTCAAAACAAGCAAAAACTAGACGCATTTCAAACATGCAGTGTTCCTGCAGTTTCGCGTAGTATTTAAGTGTCAAATGTTGATATTCATGTAACGCCGTCACCTAACTTTAATCTAACAGTGTCATTTATTGCTAGACAATCTGGACTCATACATACCTGGACCTCATCTTGTGCCCAAATGGTACCCCGCCAACGTAAACAAACTCCCCTGAAAGATCTTGCGACTGTGACTTGTATTCAGCAATGAGAACACCATCGATTCTGAAGTTTGTTCTATCCTTCCGGACCACATGAACCTTGCCATCATTCAGCGGAGGCATTTTACCCTCGGACGTCAAAGCTGTATCCGCACTTGTCAAACCCGCGTTGTAGCGGAAAATCATGTGACCGTCTTTCAATTCAAAGGAAATGAATAGTTCCGGATAGAAAATGGAATCTGGACTGTAAAACAAAAGGCCGTCTTTCTGACGTGTCTTGAAGCTGAAATGGACTTGGCGGAAAATGTTGGATGGTTTTTCGAACGTGTATTTCATGAATCCATCACCAAAGAACTGCAGAGAGAACTGAGTATTGGGCAAACTCTGTTGAATTGCACCGTCAAGCATATTTGCGGCCTAGAAATAAAAACAAGTCATCACTCTTACGAAGAAAGACAACTCTGACGCTTATGACGTTGGCAGTCGTGCTAGAAAGACTTCAGGCCCTTCAACGGTTATCTGTGCCTTTCAAGGGGATAAACGTTAATTAAGGAAGTCAGTAGACTTCCAAGGTGCTGCCAGGAATAAGGCACGTAAAAAATCAATCCAAATCAATCTTCAGGGTAGGTGAAATCTAAAAACTTGACTATCGTTTATACAAGCAACCACATATCTGTATACGATCTGTCTTTGTTGCTGTGGTTGTGTTCACGTTAAGGTGTATATCTCGACCAGGGTGGAAGGAAAAACTTGAACTTAACATGTCTCGAGTTGGACTTAATAAAATGCATTACAATACCACAAAATAGGCAAGCAATAGGAAGACAGACTCCTTCGGAATGAAAGCCACGCCACACTGCCTAGAACTCGCATCATTTTCTATATTTACCTTCCAGTTCCACAACCCCAGGGTTTCACCATTGATCTTCAATCTGTCTGCTGTCCCAATGAAGTTGGTGGTTGGAACAGAGGATGGCACCTTCTTTCCTGCTGGGATGCCGCCGACAAAAACTGAACTGGATCTTGACAACTTGATGTTATCAAGACCTTCGTTTGGTGCAGTCTGGAGCTGCCTCTTGGTCGAGTTTGCCAAGCCGGTCTCGAGTTTAAGAAGGTTTGAGGTTCTGCGTATGAAAAACATCCGTCACATCCCGATTAGGTGGGCGTATTAGTTATTATTCTAGTTAATTTTCTAGAAGATTCGGATCTCTGTTTGGAGAAGCGAAGCCTGACCTTGTTGCGTTTTTCTTGACAAAGATTAAATCACTAGGATATAATAAGTGCTTCTTTGATGCCTAGTTACCATGACGTAAAGCATAAAAATGACATGTTACCATGATTTCTTAAATGGCGAAATACCCTGCTTTGCCAATTATGGTACAAACAGACCCCAAAAGCGATTACGTCATTTACCCAATACTAAATATTCAATCTCACCTCGTTGCGACTATAGTGTACCATTTATCATCAGCAATGGAGCGAGATGACTTGACCATAGGCATGTTGGCGCCCACCTTAGCGCTGAAGACAACAAAGCCATTGTCCAGTGACAGAGCCATATAGTCAATGCCACTGGAGGCAGCCTGTCTCCTACGTCGAGTGCTATTGGAACTTCCACCGATGTACAGAAGTAGGCCTTCTTTAGCTGTGGTCTTTACGTTCATCTCAGCAACAGTCTCCGGTTCCCCTTCGATAACAGGAGACTCCAAAGTAACGGTCGTCGATGGTCCAAACTTGGTTGCGATTGGTGCTGTATTAGCAAAGCTCCTTGCGTGGCTTATCTTGTAGCGAATGCTTTCCAGCGTGTACGTTATATTCGATTTGATGAACTCGTCCAGTTTCACATGCTGGTCCTTTGCAGTATTCAGCGCTGTCTGGTACTTAGGTACTTCCGCTGCCAGCTTCTTTTCTTCTTTTACAGCGTCATCTATCAGCTTTCCAACATCAGCGATCCCTGTGCGAAGCTTTGTCACGTTCGTTTGTGCCTCCATTATTTGGGCCTAGAAAAGATATAAAATAGTAGTACAGGCGTCGAAGAAGTCAAAATCAAACTGTCAGGGCCTTGAACTATGACGTCAACTTTTAGTAAAAAACAGGCCGTATCAAATTATTCAGAATTAAAAAAGGTAACAAACATCGGGCTACAGCATCCAGGTATTTTAAACAGATAATAACAAACTCTCTACACTTGGTGTTACACACATCGCTTCCAGTTTTAGGCACATGCCTTCTACCTCTCTATTTTATCTCAACCTGTCTACATATACAGGGACAGAACACATGGAGGTACCTTAGACAGACATCACTAAACTTCAATTGGAACATGCTAATGAGAAACACCAACCTTAATGCGAGTCGCAAAATCAATGGCTGCTTTTGCTTTCATTGCCGCGTCCTTCGCCTGTCTCTGTGTTTCTTTGGCTTTCATGCCTGTTACAAAAACAAACCTCCGTTGATCACAAAATCAGGACAAAAATGAATTCCAGAAGGGCAAACTTCTTTAAAAATAATGCATGAGGCAAGGACTGCTACACCTACCTGTTTCTTTCGCTTCTTCAAAAATTGGGTATTTTTCGGACACAGCTTTTAGCTTTGCCTTGACTTTCTCTTTCAGTTTACGGAGTGCCTTCAACTGATCCCCCAAATTCTCAAAAGGTTGCTTCAAGGATTCGACATTCTTCATCAGTGTTTTTGACGACTCGTTCAGCTTTTTGCTGTTGTCCAATGCTGTCTTGGATTCTTTCTGCACTTCCTCCGCCTAAAAGACACATCAGGTTATTTTGGTGGCAAGACTTGTATTCAAATCGAGACGGATTCACTCGAAGAAATTACAATGAGGCTCCTTAAAAATGCTTGCTCTAACGTTGGAGAAGTGTGAGATTGCATACCTTGATATAAAGATCGTAAGCAAAGATTATAAAAATGGTGAACTGACTCATGGTGAAAAAGGTTAATGAAGACAATGACATTATCAATTGATTTCAATCTGTGTTGAATCAGACGTAGCACTGCCATATTGGAATATCAACAGGCAATCTATCTTGTTTTGTATGGGGGCATGAGGCGAGTGAGTTTTCATAATGGCGCGAGTGAATGATTAACAGTGGATCGCACTTCGTGAAAAAAGACATCTTTTAGCGTTGTACCTTGGAGATTGTCAATGAAGCAGTTTCATTTGCACTCTTCGCAGCTTTGTAGGCCTCGAGGATGGCTTGGACAATATTTGAATAGACAGTGGCAGCTCTTACGGCGTCGTTCGAGAAGTTCTTCGTATCTTTGATCAGGCTTTCCAGAATGGTGGCCTGGTCTCGAAGTCCTCTTGCATGGGCAGACGCCTCGTCAACAACCTTGGAAGCGTTCTCGTTCTGCTCCTCTAACCCTTGCATTCGGCCTCGTAGAATAGGCATAAGCTTCTCAAGTACCATGCTTTTGTTCATGAACTCCTGAAGCAAAACAAAAAAGTTTATTTAGAATAAGGATCGTGCAAAGGCAGATAACTCCCGAAAAATCACCCGATGGTTGTTAACAGATCAATCACGTTCAACATCCACTCACCCCAAATACTTTTACTGCGTCAGCTGATGATCCTTTAGCAGCAGTTGCGTTTGTCATTGCGTCCATTATGGTGTTGTTATAGAGTCTCATTTTGATTTGTGCCACTTCCAAAAATGACTGGAAAATAAGGTTGACATGAAACACCATATCAAATGGAATCGTCTCTGTTTTAAAAAGCAGAGCAAATGAACCACATCAAATGAAGATTGAGGGCTCTGTAGTGTTGATGTGCACCTGCTTTAGGGGTCTGACGCAGGGTTAAGACATACAGCTAGCGTGGAGAAAACAAGGCACTTGAAACTGTCCAGCCGCTTCCTCTGGACCACATGAGAAAAACCATCAAATAAAAACGTCAGGACGCCAGATTGCTGATCAAGTGCCGAGTCTTTTCCTTACGCAGGCGTTTTCAAGAAAGCAAATCTTGAAAATGCTTCACTCCATAATAAATCGCTTCTAAAAAAATGTGACTTTGGCAGCATGACGCTAGATACATTACAGGGCTCTGTCACTAACGCGAAAATCCCATACCTGGAAATCTATAAGCTTGGCAATGCCGATTAGTTCGGAGCCGTTTCCCGCAGCATACAGTGCATTCTGCGCACCCTTGTTGATAGCCAGGAACGTTTTGATGATGTTGAGGATGGTGACGTTTTGGCCATGCACCATATCAGAAAGCTTCTTGTTCTTGTCTAACAAATCGTTAGCCAGAAGTGACGCGTTCTCCGCAAGCATCTTCTCCTTGGTTACCTTCGTGAGCATGCCAGTGAAGTTCTTGCTCTTCAAGCCGTTCTTGATGCGTTGGATCTCGGAGACAGAGACATTGGTGTCGTCGCTTCCATTCATCATTCGCACCAATGTCTGGTTGGCGAAATTCACCGTATCTACAAGAGCGGTGTTTAATGTAAATATTATATAATTATTTTTTGTGAGATGCAAAGTAACCTTAGATCCGAACAACAGTCTTATCAATATTTCCTAACTGTTTGGCTGTTCAATTATCTCCAAAACACCACTTACGTAGGTATATATATATACAAAGCTGTGTGCATTTTTTCTACAGTGAAAAAGCTCATAATAATAACAAAATAACAGCAACACTTATTTCATTACGGAAATTTTCAGCAAAATAAGAGCCCTTATATCACATAGAAATCGTCTTAATGTGCATCGGATATTTTCTATAGAATTTAAAATGGGTTCAAAAGGTAAAATGGAAACACTCCGCTTATGAAGAAGGCACAGATGCCTCAAATCTCCTGCCATTTTAAGGCATTTTACATAAATCCTAGCTAACTTTTCCTGGAAGTAAATTGGCCAACATTCAATTCGTTCGTTTTTCTAATCCATCTTTTTAATCTATTGTGTCTAGATTAAAATACTCTGTTAAAATACCCCTGCATTTAGAGAGAACTCTAGCAATTCTTCTCACTCGATCCACCAGTTGTGACAGAGTATGGAAATCCGAAAAACCTTAATCATTAACTAACCCGAGGGGAAGAATTCTTGGTGAGGCCTTTGTATGCAAAATTATAAAAAGTCTGTTGCTGCAAACTATCATTCATAACTATTAGATGTAAATGAATTTTATTTGATGTATGAACAAATGATTTAAGGGACTTTTCAGTATGCTTGTATAATTTGCGTGAATGTTTCAAATGGAGACAAATTTTGGGACAGGCTGAACATGCAAAGAAAGAAAAATCGAGCCTTCAAATCCACCTAATAAAAATGAGATTCAAGGAGCGAAACAGAAAGATACCTTCAATGATTTTGATCAGCTTGTCGTCTCCCATAAGGCTTGCGAGGTACTCTCTTGCACGCTCCTCCGTGGAAGAGGCATTCTTGGCAACCATATTGGATTTAATTGCCAGCCTCTTTACCAGTTGATCTGCCTCGTTTATTCCAATCTCAAAAAACACTCTTGCCATTGACGCTGGGCATACACCTAATTTTTGGGGAAATCAATAGTTACGAAAATGCTACAAATTATCCTACAGAAGCTTGACTGGAAGCGTAAGGGCTTCAGAGACGTATAGAGGGCGCTGGCTACAAACTGGATCTGTATAAATCCTAAAGAAAATGCGATTTGTTGGGGATAGCTTGCATGATAATCCAATAGAAATACTTATTTAAACTAGGTTCAACAACTTTCTCCTCAAAACTAATGGAGATTAAGTTTTGCTACCAAAGAAACATTTTTACACCACTAGCAAAGAGAGCCCACTTAACAGTGCTCTTCTGTCTGTATGCAACCAAGAAATGGCTAGGCCATCCCATCAACTGGTTCAAAAGCAGTCACCACGAGTGCTAATGGGGCAAGTCGGAATGGCCAACTGATCGAGGTGGCTGTCACTTAAGGGGTGTGTGGCCGCCATTCAAGAGGGGTGTGTGGCCGCCACTCAAGAGGGGTGTGTGGCCGCCACTCAAGAGGGGTGTGTGGCCGCCACTCAAGAGGGGTGTGTGGCCGCCACTCAAGATGGGTGTGATAAAGTGGAGAATTGGTCTAAATAAGCAAAAAGCACATCAGTGTCCCTCTCAAAATTGACTCCAAAAATGTTGTGAATGAAGCCGGAAAGAAATTTAATAGAGTGAAAGGCAATGGAATAATGCTTTGAATAATGTAATTATAATAATAATATAGTTTCCACAAAAGCATTTGGAAGTTCATACCCCCGTTTTTCACTGCACGTCTGTTGCGTACAAACAAAGCTGGAGTTGTCGCCGGCGCCGCAGGGGTAGAAGACACTTTTGAAGGAGCCGCAGTGGCATTCATAGATCCTGACATCTTTTGGGCAAAGGAGCAAGACATGAACTCAGCAACCTCGTGATAACCAAGATCTCCACCGTACTGAGAATAATTTCCGTATCCCAAAGCTTTGCGCATTGTTTCCAAATCGCCACTCCATCTGTCTCCTCTCTTTCCAAGACTGTAAGGACAACAGAAATGGTTAGTTATGTCAGAAATAATAAAGGTAAATGATGATAAAAACTGTAAGACTAAGAAGTCAAAATCAATTTGATTAGGCCAAGCTTAAATGATTTAAACTTGCCACGTTCGAAGATATAATATGGAAATGTTTTGTGAAAAGCAATAGAAATATCCTCTTTCGTTTAATTGAAAAGTAAAGTAAAGATACATATATCGAATAAACTGGTCGCTATAGAAAGACTTCAGTCCTTGGAAGACCAGCTTCTCATTAGAATCGCAGCATTGCAAGATCTAACACCGACTGAAAAATATTGCAATCTTCCTGCGGAAAGAGAAATGAATGGGGGCAGAGTTAGGCAAAGCTGGATGTGGATCAAAACATACCCCTGAATCGTTTGGTTAACTCGGGCGAGTGACTTGGCTTTTGAAATGCCCAGGGAATAATTAAGCTGGGTAGAATAATTAGTGTCGATTTTTTTGACTCGCTGAAGCAATCGCTGCACGCAGTTGTCACACTCGACGCATCCTGTTTTAGTGACAATGTACCCGTCAGGACAGAGGCGACACTTCTCCCCGGATGCACCACAATCACAACTGCCAGTGATGACATCGCAGTGGCCGCCATCTTTGCAATTGCACTCTGGGAGAAAAAGGCGAACACGCTAACATTTTGGCATATATGGCCTAGGTCAGCCTAAATGTAAAAATAATATCAACAATACTAGGTCAATAACTGCTTTTAATATCATATGTGAAATTATACCTTTTAATCATTATCCTTAACATACAACATATCATATATTTAGGATATCATTATACATTAATAAATTATTCATAATACCATTAATATAATAAATATATAATTTATTTAATTTAATATATTTAGGATATTACCTCTAGTTGTTTATTAGGCTAGTTGGACATTTAACAATGGGAAAAATCTTGGAAACGCTCACAAAACATAAGGGGCTTATTTAAAAAATTCTACCCGGACTTTAATGAGCTGCAAATGAGTAGAAATAGGTTAGTATAAAAGAAAAAAAGGTGAATATAGATAAAATCGACAAGTATACAAGAAATAGGTGAGTATACAAGATATACGTGAGCATACAAGAAATAGGTGAGTATAGCAGAAATAGATGAGTATCAAAAAATAGGTGAATTAACAAGAAATAGATGAGTATACAAGAAATAGGTGAGTATACAAGAAATAGGTGAGTATACAAGAAATGGGTGAGTATACAAGAAATAGGTGAGTATACAAGAAATGGGTGAGTATACAAGAAATAGGTGAGTATACAAGAAATAGGTGAGTATACAAGAAATAGGTGAGTATACAAGAAATGGGTGAGTATACAAGAAATAGGTGAATTAACAAGAAATAGGTGAGTATACAAGAAATAGGTGAGTATACAAGAAATAGGTGAGTATACAAGAAATAGGTGAGTATACAAGAAATAGATGAGTATTAAAAAAATAGGTGAATTAACAAGAAATAGATGAGTATACAAGAAATAGGTGAGTATACAAGAAATAGGTGAGTATACAAGAAATGGGTGAGTATACAAGAAATAGGTGAGTATACAAGAAATAGGTGAGTATACAAAAAATAGGTGAGTATACAAAGAATAGGTGAGTATACAAGAGGTGATCCATTATGGGATTGATATACAGCTTACTCTTGCAGCCCGAACTGCTGTAGCCATAGTAGCCAAGTCTACAGGCATCGCACTTTCGTCCCATTACACCATTTAGGCAGACGCATTGTCCAGTTTTCACATTGCATTGCTTGAACTTCGATGCAGCACCACAATTGCAAGGTTCGCAGCCAAGACAAGCTTTGTAATTCCACGTATTTGGCTGAAAAACAAAATTTTTCAAATCGGCTGAAAAATTCAAGCTCCTTAGTTGACATCATTCAGTTTTGATCTGAAAGTCGTAAACGACAGTAGGGGGGAGAATCCAACTTGGCTATTGATTCAAGACGTTTCGTCAACTACAATGCAATAATGTGCAGTTGCTCTACGTTGGAGAATCATAGTTCTTGGTGTCTCAGGTGCTAGGTATTCCTTGAGACATTCACTGATTATTCGCAGTGAAATTAAGAGACAAGCAACCAAAACGTAAGCTAAATCATCGATGCTCAATTAAGACTAGAGGAACTTGCTTTTTCTGTCACCAATCAAGCATGCTAACTCGCTTCAATGAATAAAATAAAAATCTCTTTGCATAGGAGCGATCAAATTGCACTAAATTCTGCTGACGCAACCCCCGGCTCCAGCCCCTAATTGCGTAACAGAAGGCACACCTTGCATTCAGTACACCTGGGTCCCGTGACATTTTTCTTGCACTGACATTGTCCATCTTTCTGGTCACAGGTGATGCTGGCGGATCCGCAGCTACTGCATTTGCAGTTGGTGCAGTTCTTGGCTTTGATTGCGTCACCATAGTATCCCATACGGCATTTCTCACACTTTTCGCCAGCCGAGTTTTTCAGACATTTGAAGCATTTTCCAGATTTTGGATCACAGTTACCTTGCGATGAAATGGCAAACATTGATTTCTGTGGCCCCTTATGTTTCGGGCAATATTTCAGTACAATAACAAAGATTTAGCAAAGAAGGATTCAGAAGAGAGTAACTATAGCACACATCTTTTCAACATTGCTGTGGAAGAGAAAATATTGTTTTGATCGTATAGGAAAATTATGAAAGCAATATTTTTGGCGACCATGAACCTGATATCCTTCGCGTACCTGTTAGATTTTTGTCGATATTCCCGTTGCACTCGCAAGGCTTGCACGAGCCCCCTGCTTTCAGTGGATCACCAAAGTACCCATCAGCACATCTTTCGCATCGGAGCCCTGTGTAGCCCGGCTTGCATCGACACGTCATTGTACTACCGGCGCCAAGGAAACACGATGTGGCGAAGTTGTTCGATGCTGACGACATCGGACACTCACATGGCTTGCATTTATCACCATAGAAACCAGGTTTGCATTTTTCACATTTATCACCTAAGGAAGAACAGTCATTCAGTGTCAATGACAAATCAGGTCATTAAGGTCATCTTGCTTAATCTTTGTATAATAAACATTATTATAATCTTTGTCAGCACACCACTTAATTGCAAACGGAATATTTCTATGTGTTCCAAATTCTAAGGTGATACATGGGAGATTTAGATTTCCCATACCAACGAAAGGTAACAAATTTGCACTTCTCAATAACTGTTGAATAGTTCTTTTTGAGTGCAGTAAAAACCCAGACCTCTACTTATAAATGAAAAAGAGGAAATGATTGCATTTGTAGCAGAGGGGCAAAGCAAAGAAGAAAAACTCAGAACTGTATTTCCATTTAATTTGATAGTTCCGTTGGATTTCTGATCGCAGTGACGTCAACACAGTCTGGAGGATTTTCATTCCAAGAACTAACTACAATACACACGAATAGTATCATACTGGCAACAACAGCAACAACAAAAGAGTTATTTACCCATTGTGTTCCCAGCGCAGCCTATACAAACACCCGTTTCTGGGTGGCACTCATTGGCCTTTCCGTTGCAGTCGCATTTGACGCATGTGCCATCAATGTATCGCGTGTACCCATTGGCACATTTCTCACATGACGTACCGGAGTATTCCTTGGGGCATTGACAGTCCTCAACACCGTAGGCACGCTCTTTACCAGCAGCATCCGAAGATGACATGTGAACGGGGGAGAGGCTTGATTCGTACTTTTCTGCACTGATGTGGCTAGCACGGACGTGAATGGCCTCAGGCAATGCAATGGTCTCAAGGAACTGCATTCTGGAGACGGGGGTACCGTCTTCGTTCAGCCAAGCGCTCTGGAATGGAGAAGTAGTGCTTAGAAGGTCTTCATTAGAAACTTCATACATAACTAGCTGAAAGTAAACCAACAATAAGGAGGGATAAAGGGATAGACATGATTTAAAAAAGAAAGGAAATATTTATGACCATAAATATGCAGTTGGGTTACCGACGTTTTCTTATTCAGTAATTATTATTATAATTATTACCATCATTATTGCAATTATAGCGTTTAATCCCAGTATTATCGTCATTATCATATCAATTATTGCAATACCACTTTTGTCCTTGTAATAGTCTTTTCCTTTAATAACCAAGGCTAGCTAAGTGCAGATTACCTTTGTAATAGTGATATTTGTTATCGTAGTTTAAGTTATTAGATTTAAAATGAAATGCTTCCATTATTACTATCAATAAAACTATTATTGTACTTTGAATTATTGCGATTGCCATTTCTTTTATCATTGGAATATTCTTTTGGTCCCTTCTTTTTATCATTGCCATTATAACAGTTCGGACTGTAAAACCAGGCTAGCCAACTACGAATTACAAATGCAATACAGATAAATGTAGATTGAACAAGAATTCAACTAAGGTTTCCATATCTATTACCATTACTATCATCCTACTACTTTTATTACAGATGTAAATGCACTGCAGAACGCACCTCATAGAACGGAATTCTAAGACTCGTCCTAACCCGGTTTTGCATCGCAAGTTTCCGCTTGTGATGTATTCGCCTGTTTCTTCCCTGTGGGAAAGATTGACAAAGTTCTTTCACTGCCTTTGCATACACTGTGGACTTCAAATGAGTAAATGCAACAAAATTCTAACAAATCTTCTGCTAAAAAGAAACTAAAAGAGACTGATATTCCCAATCCTTATTGAGCCATTACGAATTCTGATCGATTATAAGGAAAGAGGCATCCGGCGATTTGACTTGAAATGTTTAAGAGCCAGCCCTAAAACTACGCCTATTTCAAATAAAAGTTGCTTCACAACTTTGGAGAAGGACTTGAAGCAGAGATCCCGAATCCCCGGACTTGAAGCAGAGCAGAAGGGCAGCTAAGCTCACTGTAGTTCTCCCTCTAGCTCACAACAAAACTGCTCACTTCCCTCATTTTTCTATTGCTTTGTCTCCATATTCACGTTCTGCCTTCTTTGCCCTTGACCACAGACTGGAGGGGACTCTAAAGGTGAAATCTCGCACGATAAAGGGTAGCACCAATATCATAAAAGCATTTCACAGTTACCTGGATAATGACGAGAGGAACTGATTCATCGATGAGGGTGAATCTTTCGTAGCCTGGCAGTGTCTGGAACATTATGGACATTTCCAAATACCCACCATAAACGACAACCTGCAAAATTTTCAAAACATCAGTTTCTCTCTTCAAAATCAGACGCATCAGCCCCCGTTACCACCCACGTCTGGTTTCAGTGCATGATTGGAAGATATTAGCCAATAGGAGCTGCACTAGGAAGGCAATACACAATAGCTTATTGTTTACAGTAACCAATCATTCAAGGGAATGACTGCCATTGTTACGCGATACCCAGACATTTCAAATGAGTATCGTTGAATAAAACGGCTTCTTATCATTAGGGGGATCGTTGACTGAAATGTATTTAGCCTCGTTTTGGAGATAGCTATTCAAGTCGGGTTAAGCGTGACGTCAGCCTATTTTCTCTCGTGTGCTACTTGGTTCGTTATATTACACTGACAACCCGCTTGGAATTCAATAACGAGGCCCTCACCCCTTCTCCAAGGTAAACCTTGGGTGCCACCCAGTAAACGTGCTTGCTGCGACCCAGCTTTGAATTGTCGATGATCATCATTCTTTTGCTTAAATCGCTCTTTCCCGTGTGCTGGGTCACGTTCCAAGGCTGGCTTTGGGCTGACAGCGAAATCGATTTTCTGCATGAGAAAAAACGAAAAACGTTAACTTGCAACTTCCATTTCCAATGCACTCTTCATTTTGACAGTGACTTCATATCGTGAGGGCAATGACGAAGATTTGAAAACTTGGGCTTGCCAAGTAGCCTTGAAAGTAGGAGAACTTCGTAATATGTGGTATAATAGTGTATCAAGCTGTTATTTTGAAATTGGAACTTTGCACGGGAAATTTCAACGGTAATCAATGAGTTTAAAAATAGCAAAACGTGAAATGGAAAGGTCGAAGAAAATGATGACTAATGTTGGCTAATGAGGTCCCTGCAAAGCCACTTCTTTTGATAAAGCTAAAACGAGATGTGAAATAGCGCTGTATATCAACTTTAAGGCATTAGGGTCATGGTAAATAGCGGTCCCCCGTGGTCGTTTGTCTGTTTTCGTGTGATAAGTTTATTTTCATGTGATAAGTTTGTTTTCATGTGATCAGTTTGTTTTCATGTGATAAGTTTGTTTTCATGTGATAAGTTTGTTTTCATGTGATCAGGCATCAACGGTGAGATTATACCATCACGTGTGCGTCTGCTTGACAGCCAATCAGATTGGTGAAGCTATTTCAACGACACAGTTTGCAATTTGGGTACACGCTTCCTATTTACCATGGATCAATGCCTTTAAATGTTTGGGTGGAAATGAATGATGTATGGAGAATAATAATCGAACCTGTAACGAGAGGCTTCAGAGCACTTTTTGCTTCGTCCAGAGCACCAACATTCCAGGCAGAGGTTGGCGGCCTTCTTAGCTTCAGTTCTGAAATGTCCTTGCACGCACTGATCGCAAAAGGCACCGGTAACCGAAGACTGTACAAAAGAACATTCAGTGAAAGATTCGATTTTAAACATCATGACGTCATTTAGAGAACGGTGCTCCCGTTCTACGGTGCTTCAATCGTTTACTCAATAGAGTAACGAACAATCGAAGGAGAAGTGAGGAAAATGGAAAATGTTTGGAAAATCAACAATAAATGAGTTAGAATCGAGGGGGAGTATTGAACATAGGGTAGAATGAAACTAAAAAGGAAAAAATGGTGAATTAACATTTCAATGAACACATCTATTTATGGGCAATCCGCTTCCACTTCGCTGCTGGGAAATCCAAAGTTCAAGTACTAAAAAATTGTGTGCCATCTAGGTCCTTCAAATTTGACGGTATGACGATATGGGGTTGGAATGACAAAAGAAGCGCTAGAAAAGAATCTAAAACTTATAATCAGGCTTATTATTAACTTTAGATAAGTCAGATCGATACTTTGATAAAACAAACGTCAACGGTATAATTTACCAACTTGCCCATACCTTGCACAAGCATTTTCCAGTTTCGGCATCGCATTTCTTGTCAGTTACGCCGGCATCGTTACAAATACATCGCTTGCATGTCGGCTTGTTGAAGTAACCGGCCTGGCATTGAGAACACTGCCGCCCGCTGAAATTCTCCTTACAGGTACACTGTCCAGAGACAACGTCACAGGTCTGGTTGCCGTCTTTTGTTCCAGTCTTGTCACATTTGCATGGACGGCATCCCACGACCCGGTCGTATCCGTATGTCCCAGTCTTGCATTTGTCACATTTGTCACCATAAACTCCAGGAGGACACTTGCACTCTCCTGTCACTTCGTCGCAGTTGCTACACGTCTGGCAAGCTAAGTGCGACAAAGAGAGAGTGATTGGCAGGCCAGAGAGTGATTGACAGGCCAGGGAGAGTGATTGGCAGGCCAGAGAGAGTGATTGGCAGGCCAGTTAGGAAACTAATTATGAGCTCTATAGTATAGCTTTGCAACACAACAACGCTACTTTTTTATATTCCAAATTCTTCAAAGTACAGATTCGACAAAAGCTAACTAAAACAGCATGAAAGCAGAGAGTGGTATCTTTTGCTTCACTTACTGACTGGCTCAGCCAGATTGAATGGTGATGTCTAGAATAGTTCAAGTTTCTTTAAACACTGTGGGGTACTTATGATCCTGCGCAGAGGCAGTGTGCGAAGAAGTGGCAGCCTCTGGCCTGCTTTATATTCTTAACTGATTATCGAGTTGCAGTTTAATAAACGGAGGACCTTAATTAATAGGTGTTGAGCCCAGGTCGCAGACAACGCCTTGAGGTAACTATCATTAGTTTAACTACTACAGACATACGGTACGGTCTGTAATCCACATTAGGTATAAGTATTGACAGAGTATTAAGCAGGGCATTGGTACCTTTGCAATTTGGGAAGCCAAAGTAGCCCATTCTGCATCTGTTGCATGTCCTTCCAGTTATATAAGGCGACTTGCAACGACACTGACCCCCAAGCTCCTCGCAATTCGAGTCATCAGAGCCCTTTGGGTTACAATCACATGGCAACGTTCCATTGTTGAAGGCGGTGGTCAGAGAGATGGTGGCGTCGCGGCAAAATCCTTTGACCGTTGGCTTGATGTAGAAATTATCCTTAGAGCATTCCTTAGAGAACTCGTTCACACGACTTGTGGGGCCCTGCATCAGTACCATTGGTGAGTAATCGGCTTCCGGAATGAACAGTATGTAATCCTGCAAAGAGAGAATATTTCAGTATAAAATGGGCATTGGTCGGGGCCCCTGAACATAATATATTATCAAGGCATAGATGAAGATTATTTGTCAAATTCGCGGGGGAAAAACTAGAGGAAATTCAAAAAAGGAACAAATTGAGGGCATAGTCTCAGTATTCAGTGGCCGTAAAATACAGCTAAAAATCGGAGCATGTTTAAAGAGAAAATTTTACTGTATAACATGGGCATTGGTTGAAGCAATGAATATAATATATTTTTAGATTAATGCAGTATATATACAAATTTCTACGTGAAATATTCTCTGTCAAGTCAGCAATACGAAGAAATTAAATAAATGAATGAAAGATTAACGATGGAAACAATGAATTTAAAACTCAGGGAAATCGTAGCACGGGGTCAAATGGAGAGCACAACCCCAGTACCTTCATGCCAAACAGCAGTATTATTTGGTCAAAGACTATCAGAGTGTTCAGAGAGGGTAAAATGCAGCTGAAAATCGGAGCATACTTATCTGTGGTTAAAAGTTAGTGCAACTTACCACCCAGACATCCTTCTGATCGGGAATCGAAATCCTCACAGAGGTATCAACATCAGCCAGAGTAAATGAACCGACCGCACCATTCTTCACAACCGCCCGGCATCCGGATGCATGAGGGCAGTAGTCGAACCTAACCACTCCCGGATACTTCCGGACATTTTCAACAGAAACCTGGCCATCGAATCCGGCATTTTTCGGTTGGTAGTAATGCACGACTATGTAATAGCGACCAGCTGGGAGTTTCTTGGGTGGCAAAGCTCGTATGGCCTAAAGAAAACATACAATGCGTCTCACAGTGTCTAACAAATCCAGGTTCAATCAAAACTTTGTAAAAATTATTGGGAAAATTTATCAAATAGATGGAGCGTTAGTCATACTCTTTAGGGACATGCAAAACTATATTTAAGTTATAGATTTGTAAATATAGTGGTGATTTTTTTCAAGTGCAGGCTCTAACACCAGATGCAATACATGTCATATTCTTCAGTGATCGACAAATACATGCTTAAATCGCAGTTTTGTATAAAGCACGAGTAAATTTTTTAAATGAAGGCACTCACCCCTGAAGGAATGTAAGTCATACTCTTCGGGTCGAACACATTTGGCGGGATAGGGTCTCCAATATTCGAGAACCCATCAACTCTCACAGACGTTTTGGGGAATGGAAATGTTGTCATTGTGCATTTGTTGTCTTGGGTGGTACACAGTGGTTCAGGGGTGATGAAATCCATGCTCCATTTCTCCAAAGGAATGGCTGTGACAGAATCGATGCCAACTGTAGTTGGGGACCTTGAGAACAATGTGACAAGCTTGCGATCCTCTGCACTTATGTTATAAACTTTGACTATGCCTTTTCGTTGGTCAACTGCAACTTGTCGGCAACCAAATTTGTACCTGAAAGAAACAAAACAGCTTGTTACTCGATCAAAAATAATCAAGATGATTCCGCGTTGCTGGGTTATTGCAAATTAGCGCGACAAACTGTCTGTCTACGCTTACTGTCACAGGGCCGGCGAAGGGCACAGGGCATATCCCCTCCCCCTTCGTCTTTGTTTTTGTTGGGCAAAATACTTTTCACGGCCATGTAGAAAGAAATAGAAAGAAGGTCATAAAGTGCCCATTTTGGCCCTCAACTTTCTAATACAAATCGCCAGCCACGTGTCAGTTTAAAACATTTAGCTACGACAAGAGAGGCCACGTGGCAAAAAGAATCGAAGCATTGTACAAAAAACTGAAATGAATTTAAGTGAACAACATTTTCTAGATATGTTTAGTGTCATTCTCTGAATGGTGACATTCCATTTCAACGTGGCAGCAACGTTCCTTGGTAGAAATTTGCCGGGTCAAGATTAGAAATGAAAACCAAAGTTAACCAATAGACAACAGATATGTTCTTAGCTATGAAAATATTCAAGCTTGTTTACAAAATGGTCAGGTTTACATGCAACGTTTATCATCCCCTACTTGAACCCACATTTGGCGTTGAATTTATGCTTCAGAGTTCCAAAAGTGCAACTAATAAATCAAAATTAATAACGTTGGCAGATGGTGCTGAATAGATGATTTTACAAGGGGTAAAATAAATTAAAAAGCTTGGTAACAATTGAGATTTCTGGATGCTAGTTAACTAATGCGATTTAAATCGGGCTGAAAAATCAAAACCAAATTTGGCACATACAAACAAATATGAACTCACTTGCACTGGTTCAGAATCACATCGCCACGCTGTGTATCTCTGTACGTCCTAAGGTAAACATCCATTGAATGGGTCCTTGGTGCATCGTGGTAATATTGAACGACGAAAACATACTGTCCACTTTTGCTGACATCGATGTCCATATCCAACTGACGCTGTTGACAAAATGTTGAATGTGAAATAAGGCAACCCAACTAACCGTATTGCAAGTTCACTTATTATTTACTTACGACGAGGCAACTAGCCAGGATAAATATTTAGGCATCAAAATTATGGATGTGATGACGGCTGCCGTGTAAAAATCTAAAACTTCTAAAACTTTTATCTAAAATCAAATTCTGAAATCAGAGTCCAGAAAAAGTTATAACCTTTCCCAGATGTAATTTTATAATTGAAACCTTCCTCATTATAAACTCAAAAAATGTTTTTATAATCACTTTAATTATTTATAATAAACATAGCTAATCAACCTTTCTCTAATATGACATAAACTTTCACTGGCTCTCAGCTGTAGAGCCGTTAATTTTTCTGGACAATGTCCCGAATTCCCAGCAATAAGCTTCAATGTGAAGTTTCGATCTAAAACTTTCGAAGTTTTAATGATAAGCACACATAAAGACAACTGCAAATGGTGCAACCCGTGAGAAAGAGTCAACTGAGATCGGATAATTTCTACGTACATGGTCTCTGGACATTTTTGCCATGGCATCAAAATCCAGCTCGCTAAGAACTTGGGTATCGTTAAACAACACTACAGGTTTGCGCTGATCCCTGTTCAACTCAGCCTCGATCGTGACAAAGTCTGGCCTCTGTTTCATGTCCAAATAAGAAAACTGGGTACAGATTTTCTGATTCTTCCTGACTTCGCATGGATCCATAATCTTTTGATTTAGCTGCGTGGCTGATACATATTCTTCTGGTACAAGAATAACTTTATCCTAGAATTAAGTAATTCTTGATTCGTTGATGAAATCATTAAAGAAAATTAGTTTAAGACGTAGAAACATAAAATATAGGAATGAGAAGGGCCTAGCACATATCGCACAGCAACTAAGACATTTATCTGTATCAATGCTAGGCCAAAACAATACCCAAAAATTATGGCCCTCAATAAAAACAAGAAAACTTCAGTCAGTCCCTTACATAAGAAAGATGATAAACATTTTTCTTTAATTATGTATATAATTTATTGATCAAATAGTTTGAAATGGGGCGAAAGAAAATATTTAGCGTCAATGAACGAACTATGGAAACATTTAATGGTGTAAAATTGAAACTACAAGCTAAAGATAAAGCTTTGATTTTTTTGGGGGGTGGGGGGCGTTTGGCTAGCACTGTAGCACTCAAAGGCGTTATGCACTTTATGAAAAAGGTGTGATAAACTGTGCTTATTAGTTCATCTACCTTACAAATCTACAAGTGAACTAATATTTCGTTGCACAGAATTTCACAATTGCAAGAAACAGCGGAATAAAATTTTTTGCATACTTGGAGTACTTTTTCTTCTAGTGCTCCTTAGAGCACGGAAACGTCGGAAAATGACCAAAACCTGGCAAAATATTCTGATACAAATCTACAACGCCCATTCTTCTTAGAGATTGTACTGACCTCTTATTTGATTAGTTTGGTTGGTTGGTTTAACTGCATAAATAGAATCAAAGACCTACCAACAGCAGTGCAGATGGAGGTGCAGTTATTTCGATATCCCATTTCCCGGGGGTTAGCGGAAAGAAGATCGGGTCCCCTGACTTTGACAACTTTGTGTACTTGGAAGTAAAGGAGCCCGCAATTTGCGTGGTTGGGAAATCAGCGTCTCCGGAGAATATACCACTCTTCTTCCCTAGGAAACCGATAGAAAGTAATGATGTCTCGCGGGAGTTCGAATAATTGCTGCTAGAAATATCTTTAGGAGGGACTCATTACTAATGTAGCAGTATTTCTAGTTGCGTCCAGTGAAAAAATCGAATTAAAGCATTCATGATAGAGAAATAATCCAGATAAGCTTGGCTAAATAATACAGAACAATAAAGGATAGAAGGTAGTTCTCATAACTTTTATTCTAAGTGCTACGGATAGAGACATTCTATACGAAAGGCTTAATCAAGCAACTTCACTGCAATAATTTGGTATTAATACGCGCAACGTTCCCCTCCAAATGAAAGACAATCGTATCCTTAAATCATGAAACGGGGGTTACCTGAAGGGTACACTTGTACTTTGGCTGTGACGGGGGTCAGCTGGTTTAGGACATATTTGAAAATGAGCTGGTAGTTGCTCTTCTTGAACACGTTCACAGTGGCAATAATTGTGGGCTGAAAAAGAATCGTGGGTGTACAATAGAACAGTCTATAATACAGTTAACTACTACTACTATTGGTAAAAGTCCTACAAATGTTCTATCTTGTGACATTGTTGTATTCATCAATAGCCATTCGAAATTAGAAAACAATAAGATCTTGGGAATTGAAGGCAAATGAGAGCACGGTGAAATGAAAGCAAATCTCTTTAGAGCATTGATAAATGAAGAGAATTGCAAAATCAGATTAGGCAAACATTTGTTTTTTTTTTTTAAAGAACGAGAATAAGGGTGACAAGATTTGGGGGCGATAGGAAGTGCGTGTGACAAACCGTGGCGATCAACTGAGACAAGGAGGGACAAGAAATTGAGGTGGAACAGCGAGGGTGCAATTATTTTAGCGTAAAGTGGGGGTGAAAGTGTAGAAGCTTGGAGGTATAAACAAGTGTGGCTGAAGAGATTTGAGGGTTGAGGGAGGGAGGGTGACTTCATTTGATGACAAAAAAGGGTAAGTGGAAGCTTAAGGGTAACGCACCTGCATTTCATTTATCATTGCATACCCCCTTCCAGAATACCCTGGGAACTTTATTTCCTGCACGTCAAATCGGATGACGTTTCCGTCGGGTGCCCTGCCATCTTCAATCTCTGCCGACACTTGGTGCAGAGTAGGGGCGTAATATCCCGTCTTTGGTTTGTTGCATGTGCGTCCGATGACGTTGTCCCGACATTTGCACTGTCCGTCCGACTTTCTGCAGGTCATATCCACTGAGCCACCGATGTCGCAATCACAGTCTGTAGAAAAATTATATTTTAGTTTCAGAACATGACGTGTGGGAGGTTGGCAAGTAAAAAATAGCTGAAAAATTGTTGTAGTTGAACAAGTAGGCCAGTTCGCAAAGGTCTCTAAAGCTTTGCGAAATAATTCCAGCAAAAAGACAATAAACAAAACTAGTAAGATACGATAAGAAGTTTACAAATTATATAATATTTACAATTTTCACAAAGTTTACAGTTTTCAACCTACCTTACTCTACCTAACTACCTCCCTTACCACTACCTCAAAAGGGAAAGAAAAATTATCAAAGAAATGAGATGGGTTGTCTTCCACTAGCCAATATGACCAAAAACCAGCATACGTTTTACGGTTAAAAATCCACAGAAGCGAATCAGTACAAGTGGATGCTGTTACGTCACAACAAAACTAGGCACCAGCCTACCTTTGCAGCCAAACAGGTTTGGTTCTTTCAAGTCATAGTAACCATCTTTGCATTGCTGGCAATTTCTTTCCTGTACATTTCTTTTACACGTGCACTGGCCTGTGAGCGTAGAACACATCTTCAATCGGCTCATCGATCCAGCCCTACTGCATTGGCAGTCAGTGCAACCCTGCTCGTTAGAACTTTGCAAGTTGAAGAAGCCATCTTTGCAATCAGTGCACTCCTTTCCTTGGACGTTATCTTTACATGGACAAAGACCCTGTCGAAGGATGAAAGAAACAGCACATATATGAAAATCGGTGTTAATTGATATTGTTACAGTCATATATAGTATAGTCATTATGCAGCATTGTATTTCCTGGATTTCATAAGAAGCTTCTTCCTATACAAGAGTAGTCACTCTTCTCTACAAAAGATTTCCCAACACTCTTTTTAATACAAAATACGTTTCATTTCTAGATATTTTCTGTCGCCTCAATACTGACAGAGAAAGTCACGGGTCGGTTATTTTCACGCACTCTCTAGGAATTATCCTAAGAAATACTGTTGCCTATGAAAAAATGAAATGCGGCCTCAGCCTTTATAATCTATGAATAACGAAAATAAAGATTCTTGAAATTTTTAGGGATCTTAAAAACCTTCACATTCATTGAGAGAACGTAGCCACTCATTGTCGATAAACAATATAAAATAAAAACATGGATTGTTCTGAACAAAGTAGTTAAACATGCGAATTAAGAAGACAGATCTGAATCAACCAAAAATCATTAGAGGACGTACATGGAGAGTCGAACTGCAATCAATTCCAGCTGGTCCAGATCTTGTCCCTGCTGGGTTGCACTGGCACCTCTGGCAATTCGGAAAGCCATAAAAGCCAGGCTGGCACTTGTTACACTGACGCCCTTGAAACTGGGCCCGGCAACTACATTTTCCATCAGTCGAGCGGCAGGAGCTACCGTATGAGCCAATAGAGTCACAATTGCACGACAGGCATGCTGGGTACCCATAATACCCTGTAACACATTGATCGCACTTGGCACCACGGAAATTTGGAAGGCATGTGCATTTGCCGGTAACCTTGTCACAGGGTGTGGAGGCGGAGCCAGTGGAAGAACAGTCGCATGCTAGAAGTTGGAAAATATTACGGGGAATTAGGCTTTTATAGAAATTGGCTGTCTTAAACTTTCAAATAAGAGTTCTATGGAATGAAGACGGATCACATATGATATCGAGTATCATGTTCATGTGCCTAATACTAAATTATCGTTGAAAATCATTTCTTGCTCAAGATAATTAGTGTTTCCTCGTTAAGCCGCTATTACTACAAGTAAATGCAGCACATGGAAACAGGTCTTATCAACAAATTACAAGCCCTAGATAAGATTACCGACACAAATGAGATGACATTATGAATGATTGCATAAAGGGCCTAACGTCTTTGTGATAGGACACCGGGTTTGCTACCTATGGCGGCTGGCTCAACTGAACTAGATACGCTGCTCGATATCTTGACACAAAACAACACAATGCAAGAGACAGCGCTTTTTAGTTCTAGGAATTGAAACTAGGCCATACGCCTGCAGGTTGGGTATCCATAGTAACCATCAGCACACTGGTCGCACTTCAGTCCGGAGTAGTTTTCCTTGCAACGGCAAACCCCGGAGCCAGCGGAACATATTGTTGCCAAGGTCTTGCTGGCGTCACACTCACATCCTTAAATTAAGATCAAATGCAACACAATAACTGCAAAGTCCACTCATTGCAAGGAGCTATTTGTAGGTCAATACTCGTCTTGGATCAATGGAAAAGTTATCAAACTATCCTTAAACCAATAGCTTTTCATAATAGCTTAAAATATTCCGACAAATTTATCATTAAGTAAGAGTACAACATTTCATCTTTTTGCAGTGGCAGTATTAAATGTTTGAATGCCGACTAAAGGCAATAAAATGTTTTGGTATATACAAAACTTCATGACTGCAAGAACCATGGGTTAAGCATACTAATATAGCATTTTAAATATACAGTACACTTAATATTTAGAAAACTTATAATTAGTATGCTACATAAATTATATATGCTAACACATATTATCCTAAATATTTAGCAAAATAATAGATATTACAGTAAAACAATGTTAACACTGTTTCTCGCAATCGTGAAGTATTGAAAAAAGATCAATTCAAACTGTCCTGTGAGCTATTCAATCAGTATATAGGTTAAGCAAACAGAATGAACGTACGTTTGCAGAATGGAAAGTTGTAATAACCAATCAGGCACTGATCGCATGCTCTGCTTCCATAGCCTTCTTTACACTCGCATTGGCCAGTTCGAGAGTCACAGAAATCATTGAGTGCTCCATACTGAACAAGGCAATTGCAACCTGAAAAATTCAAAGAACCGGCATCAATATTACCAAGTGTTCTTAGCTACAAACATTTCAAACAGTAGTTTTCAAGGCATTTTCATCAATCATTAACAAACATGGCACTATAACGATATGCAGTATACTAAATAATGTAAAAGTGAACTTCATCTGGTAAAGTATTTTTCCTAATTTGGTAATCAAAATATCATTGGAGATATAGCATTTCATTGACCTAATAGTCAAACGACAAAGTTTAAAAGGGTAATGTTCAGGAAGATATGAGCAGCACCACCACTGAAATGAGGTGAAATTATTTCATAACCTGGCCTCTTCGTTGAAGCGAGCGATCGCTGATGCAAACATGATTACGCGATCTTTTAATCACTGCCGAAAAGCCGCAAATAGGGTGGTATTTTACTTCAAATACATCGTTTCAAAGCTTCTTGTTTTCGTTATTTGTTATGGAACAAAGAAACCAAACCCTCTTATGAAATTTGAACAGAAATATATCATTTAACGATACAATAAAATTGGCAAAGAAATACTGCAATACATAAACAAGAAAATAAAACATACGCCGACACGCAGGATAACCATAGTAGTTGATGTCACATTTGCTGCAGAATTTGCCAGTGAAGCCTGGCTTGCATCTACAATTTCCAGATGCATCTGGTGCACAAGAGCCTTCAACAGAGCCCTCTCTGTCACAAATGCAACCTATTGCAAAACAGATTCCATAGTGATTTAAACAACATATATACCCAGAATTTTTACCAGCACATTTTTTCTCTGGGAACGAACGCAACGAGCTAACATTCTGCAACTTACAATGGATTCGCCACTCTCAAAGCTTTTCTACTTTGTTCTAACCTTGAAATAACTGCAAATTTAAAGGGGTGTGAAGTTGCCAAAGATCCATCTTTTGGCTAGCATCTTTTGAAAACATGTTCATTAAACAGAAAACAGCTAATCCTTGGACAGGAAAAACAATTGGTACATAATTACAGCCAATCTAATTAGAACAAGCTACTCCCAAAACTTAAGAAAATAACAAAATTCTGGCTTCAATAATCTTTGACTGGCAGCTTGAATGTGCTGAAATGTAGAACATACTTTCACAGACTGGATAGTTGAAAAATCCTTTGTTGCATCGGTCACATCTTTTTCCAGTGTAGTTTGGTCTGCAGTTACACTGGCCATCACCATCTGCACAATTTCCAGTGGATGTCTTTAAACTACAGTTGCATGCTAAAAAGTAAAAACAGCATCATGATATTCAGTATTGATGTGTTAGTTAGTGAGAAAGTTGCTTAAGAAGTACATCATATCATACAAGACAACGAATATAAATTACTTCTCAACCACGAAATGTTTTGCCATGTAAAGTGGACTCAATTGATGAACTAGGTATCAAGTAAAATTGTCTTATAACAACTGTTCAATAATCAGGCCATGCTGGAAATGGCGTGCGATAGTATGCCCACACCATGGCACACGCCTTCCATTGCTCAGAAGAGCAGTTTATTCCAACCCTCAAATCTGAACACTTCATCCTACATACTGCCCAATATTGTTTCTTTAACATTCTCCAAAATTCAAGGAACAAATCTAATTATGAAATTGTTTCTATTTGACAGGAAGTTTGCAGAATGTTTTAATTTGCTAAAGTAGGATAGTCGTCTCCATTTTGATAACGCAAATGAACTTTGTAAGACAATTACTGTTGTATGCTGATTTTCAGTACCGTGCGGCCAGTTAAAAACGGTCAGTTTTGACGGATGGTCATTTTTCCTCAATTTTGACAAATTGATGATACCATTCACATGATCGAAACTGACGGCAATTTTTCCTTCATTTGACGATGGTGGCGGCACAGATGGTGCTCTAGCTACAGCTGTGGTGTCAAAACGGAAAAAATGTGGGTTCAAAGACGATTGCAGATTTCCAATTCCTTTTTTATTCTGTTGTGATCTTTGTATAAACTGGCTGTAACACCGCATGAACTTGATTTTTCGTCCCAAACGATGATTACATTTGTTTGATGAGCGTTGCTTTGCAAACCCTTGTCTTTGGAAAATAGATTCTCAGGATTAACGTCTGCATCGCTTTCAAGAAAGGGAGTGACAGTATAAACTGATTGCCAAAAGGTATTTCAGCTTTTAGCCATTTACATGATAGCGCACGCAGAGCCAACAGTTTTATGAGGGGGTCAAATGATTTCACTCAACATCTACCTTATTGCTAATTTTGCCCTCTTTAGTCATTAATATGTTGGATTTGATGTAAAGATTGAAGTAGCCTTGTCTTATGTTCTCTTATGGTAAAGTTATGTAGTCAACTCTATATACAGCTTGCTGTACTATCAAGTACTTTGGCGCAATTGCGCACCATTGCACGCCTTGGCACGATGTGATGAGTACTTACGTCTGCAGGCATCTCTCGATGTTATTGGCACTCCAGCCGGTCTGTAGTAATATGGCTTACACTTTTCACAGTTAATGCCATATGTATTATGCTGACAGCCCTCACAAACACCACCACCTTCCTTTTTGCCATGTATGTCCAAGCTCAACTTTCTCTCGGCTACTTCTTCACTGTATAGACACTTGTTACTGTGTCCATGACAATTGCACCCTAAACAAAAGATCAACAAAATATTGTTACACAAAACAAATACTCTAGCCTCAAAAACAATGAGGAATCCTGATTCCTAGAAGAAACAGTTATATACACCAGATAGGAAGTCATTAATTGCCAATGTCAAACTTAATTTCCAAATATATAGTACCACCCTTGTGGAAAGAATTTTCCTTCTGTCAGCATTTGCCTTATGATTATATAAGCCGAAATAGAAGACACAAAAACTGCCTTGGCTACTGTGAAATCTCCAATGTTGGCTTCGGAGATCCATCGCTTATTTCATTGGGTCATATGGCCCAGTGGAATGAGCGTTGGTTTTTGGAGCAGCAAGCTGGAGTTTGATTCCGACCAAGAGTGGTTTGATACAATTGGGTAGCACCCTTGTGGAAAGAATTTTCCTCCTGTCAGCATTTGCCTTATACAAATATAAATAAAAATATCTGCACATTTCAAAATTTGCAAAGGATATTTGAACAGAGGGATATTTGAACCCAGAGAGATTTAAATAAAATATATAACATATCATTAAGGAACAATTACACTTACTTTCACAAGCAAAATCAACAGATCCTTGTCGAGGCCTCCATTTTTTCTGGACATAGCCAGGACAGCACTTGTCACAACGTGCACCACAAGTATTATGTTGGCAATCACACTTGTAATTGTTTGAGTCTTCATCAATTCTAACACATCTCTCAGCAAAGCCATTGCACATACATCTGCCACCAATGGATATTTCTTTTATTGAGTAGTAGTACTGTAAGAGAAAGGTTCAAGTAAGTTCTTTCTGACAGAAATGTCTCTATAATGCCAGAAAGGGCTCTAGATGCACCCTAGGCATAAGGGGTCAAGTAGGAGTAATATCTTTCAAAGATATATCATATGCACAAAACACTGTATCTTTTAAGTGTCAATGAGCTGGATTTAACATCTCATTGAGAAGGCTTTCAGCATCAATTTTCCACAAAAGACTAAAACCAACATAAGGATAACCTGCCATGCATATCCTTGCAAATTGATCAATTCTCCATCAGCAAAATGTGTTCAAAAATTTGCCTTTTATTCCTGATCTACATAGCCTCTAAAATGTAATGTCTGGTTCAGAAAATACATGTGATTGGACTTGATCAATTTCAACTTACCCTCCTGGTGACAGTTGGATCTTGGAGGGACAACGGCATGAGATCACCAAGTAGAGTTTTCACTTTCATGAACTGCAACCTGATATGAGTGGCAGTTGTCCATTCCTACAACACAAAAAAGGGAACATAATATCAATGCAGAGATCTCAATTGGGATACTCTTCAATAGAAGTACCACTTTCAAATTGATCCTTATTGATATTGCAAAGACAGCAACCCGTTTACAGAAGGTTAAATGATAGGTTGACTGACTGATAAGGAATTCCACCTTTTAGTCACTCATTCACTCACATCACCATTGCATAGGTTCCTATAAGGAATCCGACTAGCAGCCTGTTTAAAGTGTTCATTCCTTTATCTCGCCTTTATTTATCAACGATATCACTTGATCTAAACTACCATGAATTTTTAAACACCCAAATTATACTTAAAGCAAGACTGATCTGTTAAAAGTATCTCACAGGAAGCTCACCCATTCCTTATCGTTAATTGGAAACAACAAATCGGCCTGTCTTCACGATTTGCTTCGCCGGCCGAAGAAAGGGCTGTGATCATGCTGGTTTGAATGGAAACATTGTGTCGGTCGGTTTACCACCGGAAATTTGTCATTTAACGTTGAAAATAGAAAGGATTTGAAAAGAAGAACAACCTTGGGATTTCGTTTGTTTGTTCATTGAAAAATAGGAAAACCTCAGATAGTTTTTGCTGCTGTGTAAGGCCATCAGGGGTCATCTTCGCCTCTGACATGCTAACGTCCGCGGGGTATGACGACAGTTGATCTCTTTTTCTGTCACATGGGCAGTCATGTATCCAGGTCTCCTCTCCGCCTGCAACAGAGGCTGTCCAAATATCCTCAAACGAGGTTTTGAAAGGAGATTTTTCCTGAACCCAAACGGATGTGCTTTAATGTTATTTTATAGGATGATTCGTGCTTTTAAACTATATTTATCCTTGCGGCGCAAATCCTCGCGTCTCATCCTGTTTGGTTGTGACGATTTGCCTGAAAATGCAGGGCCCCACCAGGAAGCAGTTGGTCTTATTGGCTCTGTTTTCCTCTTTCAGATCCACCCAAGATCGTGAACAGCGAAGACTTGCAGTATGAACGGAAAATAGGTGATGACGTCAAGCTACGTTGCCGGGCAACTGGAGCACATGACGATTCGAACAACAGGACGTTGTTTTTCTGGAAGAACCAGTTCGGACTTATTAGACAAGACAAGAGTAGATGGCCTCGTTATGAGATCAAGCAAACAAGTATTTAAAGATATCGAACATACAGCCCGAGGATGCAGGCGTGTACACGTGCACTGCTGCCAATGTGCATCAATTTTCCACAAAAGACTAAAACCAACATAAGGATAACCTGCCATGCATATCCTTGCAAATTGATCAATTCTCCATCAGCAAAATGTGTTCAAAAATTTGCCTTTTATTCCTGATCTACATAGCCTCTAAAATGTAATGTCTGGTTCAGAAAATACATGTGATTGGACTTGATCAATTTCAACTTACCCTCCTGGTGACAGTTGGATCTTGGAGGGACAACGGCATGAGATCACCAAGTAGAGTTTTCACTTTCATGAACTGCAACCTGATATGAGTGGCAGTTGTCCATTCCTACAACACAAAAAAGGGAACATAATATCAATGCAGAGATCTCAATTGGGATACTCTTCAATAGAAGTACCACTTTCAAATTGATCCTTATTGATATTGCAAAGACAGCAACCCGTTTACAGAAGGTTAAATGATAGGTACCTGAAGTGCTGGACTGAATGAGAAGTTTGATGCTCCTGGTCTGTCATTAACAAGAGAGATGTGGATCTACAAGAAAAGAAAACTCAGCATTACAAGTGAAATTTATCAAAGAATATATATCAACAAAAATGTAGTGAAATTTATCAAAGAATATATAACAACAAAAATGTAGTCCAAAATCTAAACTGCAAGCTTTCTGAATCTCTGGACAATAAAAAGCAGATTCATACCAGGAGTTAATGCTATGTTGTTCTATATGTTATTTATATTTTAAAAGTTGATCCAAATTTTGTGCTTGAAAGCTTAGAGTGTTTAGTTATACAAGAAGAGTTTGTGCAATCAAGCAGACAAGAGTGTCATCTAGGTCTAGTTTTTCGCATATAAATATGGTACTAAATCTGTGAATTTAAACCTACATGAAACTATGTCTTGTGAATGAAAATTCATTTATAGCAAAACTTACAACAAAAACATTAAAGTAAAATTTGAGTAAAATTATCATTTGTAAACAAACCTCTCCATCTTCAAATGGAGGAACTTGTGAATATTCCAACTTGCAAAGGACTGTGTCATCTCTGGTCAGAGGCAACAGATGTGACGTTTTATGATAAGTCAAACATTCATTTGGTGTTGATGCAAAGTAGTACCATGGTGTGAAAGTTCTGCCACCATCTTTAGACCTCATGAGAGACCAAACGCCAGGTCTTGGTGAGTTGGCTGCTTTAATGATGATGTAAGCAATGTGATAAACCTGCACCAAAAAGTTTTCAATTAATGGAATATGTAAGCGATGGCGTCGCAAAGGTCTTTTTTCAGCTTAAGATATTCCAGCTAAATGTGCTACAAATGGGCTCAGATATAGTCACATAAGTATAGGACCATTTCTCATCAAATTTCTCTTGTTTGATTCTGGTTCATAACTCAAGGATTGGCAAACTGGAAATATCTTGTAGATCAAATTTTGAATATCTACTTGATTTCACCATGGAGGCTGTAATATTTTTTGGAGGTTTCAATTCACCTCTTTTGCGTAAATCGCATCTAAGATGCTAGCATACTATCTGCATTCCAAATCCAGTTTCATCGTAACAAAAGACATCTAGAGCCTGTTAGGGAAGGGTGCAAGTCAAGAACTGAATGAAGTATTGCAAACAGAAATCAGTATGTACAAACAATTAGAAGGGGGTCTGCTCTCATAAATGATCTAACGCCTGGTTTACGAGCTTATGTAAAATATATATGATAATTATCGCTAAAAATATTAGTTGAAGTTCGTAGATTCCCAATAGGAAATATAAAAGGGGCTAAATTAGTCAGAGAGACGTTTTGAAAAATACTTCAATCTCGGGGTCGAATGGTATGGGGGACGGAAAAGAAGAAATAAGTAGATGAAATATTTGGGCAGATAACTTCGAAAATTTCATGTCATGCACTTTCTCATTACATAAGTCGGTGTTACGGGCGAGTGCCTTGAGGCTTTGTCGGGAAGGAAAGCGGGAACAACACCCAGGACAACCTCGCCATACTGTGAACATTTCAGTTTATGAGCCATTGTTTTGAGCAGTGGCAAGGGAGTGTGGACATTGTTGAACAATGGCGTGTTCCGGAATGGAAATCCGATTTCGCTTGGCGTGACCACAAAAATTCCGCGGATCAAAGAGCCATGGAAGTGATTCGGGAGAAAGGAGGAGATAATTTCCTCCGACTTCCATCGAAATTTAACTTTCTTGTAGCCATGGCTCACTATATATACTAAGAGATGCACGCTTGGCTACCTGAGAATCGACACATTTTGATTTAATGAACAATTTCATTACTCTACTACCATGTTCAGAGTGAGTAACCGGGGTCGCAACAGAAAAAAATCTTGCTTGTGGCTACAAAATATTTTCCAGTTCATTTAAACACCAAAAAGGTGTTGTTTAATCACTCAACATTGCGTTTTTGCTGGAAAAATTCTGAGGCTGAAGAAATGAGGCACCAAACTTTGGCAAGCTATCGCACAAACGACCGAGACAATCCATTAACAATGGTCACACAAATTACAAGAAGCTTCGGAACTTTATTCTAACAGTGATTTTGGTTCTCTTTTAGTGCAGAAAAGCGACCGATAATGGCTCAACCAGAACACCACAAAAGACATTGCAAACCTGAAATTTCTTACCTGTCCAAGATCGATAGTGATGTTGACCTTCTCAAATTGCAAGCCCCTCGAAAGCGAAGGGGACTGCCACCATTTTTCTGTGCCATCATTTGCGTATCGAATACTGTGATTTCCAGGATAGCAGTAATCACAATACTGTCCTTTTATGGCCACTCTTCCTGGAGCTTCTGCTATCTTGCAAAACAGCTCTTTTCCATCGTCTGGGCCTAAATCTTCACCACATGTCGAGGTAGCAGTTACAGGCTTTCCCCTGGCAATATCAAAATATGGGGGCTGCAAAACTTGACAGACAGCCCTCTGAACACATAAAACTGCTAAAATCGCTAAAATTCGCATCTTTGAGGCAAGAAATCTCAGGTTTTCCCTGAGTACAACTTGACCCCAGATGTTCTTCTCCAAATCCTAATCTTTGGGTTTGGTGCAAAATGTTTCGCCCAGCGGACCGGAAACCGGAAGCCGCTTGAATCCCGCGGTATCTGTCAGAACTCGCGGCATTGGCCAATTACAACTCCGATGCAAGTCACATGATGCAGGATGCTGTGATTTTCATTTCCTATCAAATGGCGAACTAACCTCGCGGCAATAATAAGCATCGGATGCATGTTTCCTATGTGGGGAACAGTTTTAAACGAAAGAAGGGCCTAAAAATTAGTGCAGAGCACTGTCCTAAACATAACCATGAGTAGGCCAAGGCTCAGAAAATGGTGCAGCCTGCCCTTTTAATTGGCTATGGGGGTTTATCGTTTTTCTTAGACGGAGCATGGGATCATAAGCAACTTTTTCTGGGGCTCTTTCAAAGTGGATTCAATATAAGAAAAACACAACCATATTCTAGATCAATATTCCAAAGCAATGACGCCTTCTAAGATTTAAAGTATTTTTTACGCTGATCTTGGTATTTGGACTTGAAGTCTGTCTTTTTTGCATTTAGATGTTCTGACATGATCTTTCAATGCATGCTGTTTTTTCCTTTTGCAATGTTTTACATTTCAGCCGCAACCTTTTTATCGCACCTTTTTTCGAAAATTTTCTGAAAATTTGGGTGCACTCTTGCACACCCGTGTGATTGGTTTGGTTTTGGGAGTGGTTTTGGGCGTAGTATTGGGAGTGGCTCAAATTTACAGGGCTTCCTTACAGATGGCAAAATATATCTCTAAATTTGTTTGCAACAAGGAGTGGAAAAAGTGTGTCGTTATAAACCGCCTGAACATGTGGAAAATAGACGACTCCGGTACTTTTTAAAGTAATGTAATCAATATCAAGGATCTTAGCCACCATAAAGCAATTTTCTATTTAGAAGTAGAAGCATAATGATGATAAAGGGTCAATCCATGTCAAAGTTGAACGGCAACATAACCACAACCCCAGATTTTGATGATTTTTGGTACAAATGTTGACAACTATGACATGAGCCTAAGCTGAAAATTTCATCTTCTACTATTGCAAAGCTAGATGTGATTGAAATTTCGGTAATTAAATTAAACACAATATTAATAGACAAACAAAGACACATTTCTCATGGATTCTCTTCAGTTTGTCTCTACAGTAGATAATATTGACTTTTGCTCCAATCGCTTTCCTTTTATAAATCATAGGCATTTGAATTACAGATACTAATGGCAGTGGTAGGTAAGCTTAGTTTTAAGAAATGCCAAGGTATAATTTTTTAGCAAGTGAGTGAAATAACCAAATTTTATAGACGTTTTTCAATTCTTGTACTCGCAAACCATCATTACTTCACTTAATATCAGTTTCTTAAATTAAGTTCTACTTGTTTTGATCCTTGATAACACATAGGTATCGTTGAGACTCTTCCTCAATCCTTCTTATTCCTACTTTGCTTATTCTATATTTTTCCATTGCTCTCTAGCGGGAATCGACAAAGACTTGCTGGCGATGCTTATCCAGACCATATTCTTTGCTGTCATTGATATACAATATTGCTACTTCCCTCTTCGTAGCAGGGCTGCTTATTGGGCGAGGGAGGCACCAATCTATAATGGCTCACTTCGTCAGGATATTTTCTTTAGTTCTAATGTTCTATTTAAGCTGAGGAAGTGTATTTTCAGTATCTAGGTCTCAAATTTTCTAGGCCACCTAGCCAATCATTATGATAGAATTTCGCAAGATTACTGAGTTCTGGACATTAAAAATGTGTGTAGTGGTTTATAATAAAGCTTGAGACACAGACGCCCAATAAATAATTCGTTCGAAAGGCAAAGACTCTAATTTAGCAAAAGCTCAACTTTACTGGTTGATCTAAGTTTTGATCAGCAAAATCTAATTGATAATTTTGAATCTCAATTTTTTTTAAAAAGTGCTTGTTTTGAACTTGAAAGTACCCCTTTTTATCGTAAACGTATTCTTTTTACAAAAACCTTGTTTATCATGCCCCCATAATGCAGCAATTCACCTCGATACGAAAATGATCAATTTCAACCTCCGGAATTAAGCAAGGTTCGCGTTTATAGGCGTTCGCAGCTTTCCGGGCGGCACACTAACAGGCCTTGGTATGGAAACAAGGCAATTTAAATTAGTTTGTTCAGGCTAAAAAATGCGGGCAAAAGACAGACAACAGATTTACGTACAAGGGATGAAACATACAGTTTCCATATAATTTGCACATACTCGAGACTCACTGTGAAATTTAGTGCACACTCGAATATGCACACTTATCACAACTGCATTCTTGCACACCAAGGTAATTGCTTGTGCACTCCCGAGATCTCATCGAAAACTGCCATGAAATCCAGACCGGGTTCCAGCCAGTGTTGCGGACCTTGCGCGCGGCGAGGGAGATTTCCCACGACCGCCTGTTTTTAACCATAGCACATTACTATTTACGTAGTTACCAAATTTGAATAGTTTTTATGTTATATTTGTGAAACTAATGGAAAAGATTAACCATGTTGTACATTGCATGTGATTGGTTGTTCTATAATCTTAGGCATGTACATGTTAACCATAATGTTTTGTTGATACTCGAGAGTCACGGGATAGTTGCCGTAGAATGTAGACGTGGAAAGATTGATAATATGTTGGGAGGAACTTGTGTTGTCTTCACTGCTTCTCATCTCGTCAAGATTCAAAAGAATGCGAGGGGTTGCGATTCCTCTACAGCCAGCTCTAAAAAATTCACTGAGTTAACTGTCTTATTGATTGGGCAGGTCAAATATAACAAAGATTGATGTTCAGTTTCAGCACAAAAGAACTACTTCTTGCATAATTGCCCTTGGCACATTCGCTCCCCTTTACCCCATCATCAAAGAACATCCTAGATTTCTTTTTTTGTATAATAATTGTATAGAAGTAGTAAAATTGCTACTAAGATTTTGTTCATCAATCAATTCAATGTAGTCATTTGAAGAAACGATTTCCAAATTAGTTCCTAGTGAGAAGTACAATTTCTTTTATGGTCAGAACTGCAAGCCAGCATTGGAAGCATTTCAGCCATTTTCATATTAAGAGTGAAAAAATTCAACACTAGAAGTACGAAACCCTTAACAACTGAAGGGCACAAATTTATCTTAGAGGGGAAAAGGGAAAACCACATTCAGATGAGAAGTATGAACCATTTTCAGGGCTGAAATGAAAAAACCATTTTCAAATAACTGGAACAAAAGTCAGTCATTGTCAGAAGTACAAAATGAAGGTAAAAAAATTTATTGTCTTTAACAAGGACTATGCTGAAGAAAATGGATATTTTTTTCTTGAACGGAGCTTTGCACTTGTACTCAGCATATCAGAGAATGAAATGCAACATTCAATATAAAAGTGTTGTTCTGTGATGGCACTATACTCAGATCAAGCAATGAGTTATTTCTCTCATTATAACACATAACCCATTCACCCAAATTACATTTTTTATACTGGAGAACAACTTTGCATGTTTTTGGCAAAAAGAATCAGTCAAGGAAAGACAAAAACCAAATTATATTCAAATAATATAAAATATGCTTTACAGTTATGATTAATAACAACAGCCTGTTGTCATACACATTATGTCCCTTTCCTAGCCTCTTTATTTTTTCCAAATTTCAGTCCCTTCATAGTTGGTTTCAATTGCTGAATGACCTACAACAAAAAACAAATCTAATGAGGTTTTTGTATTGAAGAATAAGATATGAAAAATAACTAACAGAGAATTGTTTACAGTACGAAAAATTACGTATTTTCTTGCATGCAAACAAAAGCAAAATGGATGGATAAGAAAATGTATACACAAATTAGAAGAAGAATAAAGATAAAAATAACTACTGTTCAAAAAAAATAATTGACTGTTGCCTGCTGTTTGACATATTCAAATAATTAAAGCTGTATAATTTGTGGCATAAAGATAGTGATGGTTGATGTTGTGTGACTAAAGGTAAATTATAACTTCCATTATGTGCATTCAAGCTGAGAAATATATACATTCAATGTAAAGTAAAACATTCAAGCATGTTAGAAGTAACTATACAAAGCAAAGGGGTTTAAATATTGTCTAGATACTAATTTTCAACATTTAAAAAATTTGCTTTACTCAAAGCAACATACGTAAAAATGTATCTAGTTAAAGTCAAAATTTATGACAACCTTTAAGAACTTAACAAGGCAGAACTTTTTTATTTGTCCATTGTCAGATATTACTAACACAATCAAGCATTACATAAATGATGTCAGAAAAGTATTTGGAAAAGTATAGCAACAAAAATGGGTAATTCATTGAGACTTACATATAAGTATTTCTATGACACAAATTAGTCATCCTTTTTCTTTGGGCTATTGACAGCAACATAGTGATACAACACTACCAGAAGAAAAAGACTAACACCAAGGGCATTTGCAAAAACAGCAAGTTGGTTGTCTGTAATCATCCTGGAAAATAATGAAAACATTTTGAAAGGTTTGATTATTAGAAAGGTTTTGGACAAAAAATGAACATGATTTGTTTGGTCATGTATGGTCAAACAACAACTTTTAAATTTGTTTAGATATCAAATTAGTACATATTTGATAACTTTACACTTCTGTTGGTATTTTTCTCCATTTTTGACATCTTCAAATGAAAAATGGCTCACTAACAGATATGTCAGAGTGAGGAACACCATTTCCAGAAAAAAAATTGGTAGCAAATGTTTTTTCACTGTAGCACTCAAAAAATGGATCTGCATAAGGTGAGAATTGATTTTTTTTTTGATTTGTTTCTACCTTGCATCCGAAGGTAGTTTTAGGACACTGAGAAGCTTAAGCTTATCGAGCAGTGTCCTGGTCCTTCCTCTCGATGTGACCACACCTCGTGATTCCTTAGGCCTGGAATAACAGAGAGTTGGCAACTCTCCTCACTCTGGGTGAAAGTCTGGTCATGGCAGGGACTCGAACCACGGACCCTTAGGTCCGTAGTCAGCGCCTCTAACCACTGAGCCATCCTCGCACTAAATCTGCATAAGGTGCAAATTTTTTTACAATTGTCAATTCAGTGGCATGTCTATGAGCAGCCAAAAGAAATGATAAAAAGTGTATGGAATACTAGAGATCTGACTTTAAATGCAGAAAGACCTCTTACGCAGATAAAAAGATTCATCATCTTGAGCTATTGTACACAAGAGTGTAGCTGTACTACTCAAGAATAATTCCACTAGGTGGGCTGGAGTCACCAATCATAAGATGGTTTAAAAGAATTTCTCATGAGACTGATGCTCAAAAGATTCCAAGCTTGTTACAAACAGCTTGATTTAACAAACACAATAAATCAGATGTGTATAATAGATAACGTTTAACGTAACGGTATGAGAGCAGTCAGAGTAATCTTATCCAGGGTACAACTACAAATACTTTGACATAAATTCCATATCCACGTTTTTTGTTGGATGTAGCTGAAGCAATTTCTAATTACATTAAAAATATGAAAAATTCATCTTTACAGTATTTCATTAAGTTATTAAAGTAAAAAGCTAAGAATGTTTTTCAATGATTTAAATGCAGGGGCCGTAAATCACCAGATATTTTCGACTCGTGTAATCATTGTGTATCATGACAACAACATTTGGGCCTAAATTTTGGTGAGGCCTTCACTCTCGAACCAAGCATTACAAAGAAGAGAAGTGAACAAACAAACAAAACAAGATTATCAGCAAAATAGGCCCCAGCATTCAAAAACATTAATTTTTTTAATGGATGTGACACTCACTTGAATTTGTGGTTCTAAAGGCAATTTCGGTGTATTCGCAGAGACGTGTCGATTGAAGAAAGAACTGAGCGAGAACGAGGTCAACAGCAACTTTCCAGACGCCGCGGAGGAGACTGTCCCAAAGCTCAAATACCCTCTATTTTGACTGGTAGTTTATATTGGGGCAAATGACACTTCATAAATCACTTGTCCTTTTATCAATAAGATATGATATATCGAAGATATGATTAAATGATGATAATAGTTATACATTTTAAGCCAGAACGATACGGAACTTTTAAAAATTTGCTTCCTGTCTATATGTCCACATAAAGGAGGAATATCAAAGATTTGTATAGAGCCCCGTTATGATGTCATTTTCCAACAATTATTCTAAATTTTTCATTTCTTTACAGGAGTTTGCATTTAAAGGGGACATGCAAATTTACCCCAAAAAAGTTATCATGAAACCTTTCCGAATTAAACGTGAACGCGTTCCATTATAATCTCGAAGTATTTCAAAATATGTAAATGTTATACAGATTTGAATAGGAAACTGAGAACTGCTACGTGTTTTGCAAAGATATTGTAAAGAAAATCGAAGTTTTGATATCTAGGACCAGAAAAAATAATCAAAAGTAGATCGAGTTGATGATCAAAAAACAATGTCCAGAGATGAGTACGACAAGATAAGAGACAAATAACGGTAATGATTGATAATATGCTACAAATTAATACCAGAAAAATAAAAACCTTGTTAGTAATAAAATTAAAGCCACATAGCGCCACCAAAGCCCACAATACAAAACTATATATGTCTTAAATTGGTATAAAAATATCTAGAGTCTCGTTACGTTGTTATAAGATGAGAAGGCAATACACGGCTATCAACCAGAGTAGATGGTAACTTAATGCGTGAAACTATAGCAAATTCTTGGCTATAATGTCATCAAGTCAGGCATATGTAGCTTGGTCTATCGTATCACAATGCGTATTATAAATGCCCTTGATTGTCTCATAAACGGACATTAAGTGTTTAGAACAAAAGATAAATTAATACAGTAAAATGCGTTACACAACAGAGCATTCGTAGGTGGTACTTCAAGGGATACAGAATCTAAGCATATGTCAAAAAAATGAATTTCTACATCTATTGATGCTCTTTCGATACAACGAATAAAAAAAACTTGTAGAAGATGTAATAACCTGCAAACGTATTTTAGATACATGAAACTAGGGAAAATGAACCATTAAAGAGTACTAATGGAACGAAAATAAACACATGCTTAAAGTGGATATTAAAAACCGAGGTGACATATGATTGACCGAAGGGGTTTGTTTGCAAGGAAAACATTAATTCTAGCACCCTAAACGAGCTTTTATTCATAAAAACAATACTTTTCACAAAATCGACCCTAGTTCATCTGAACCTATCAAATTGCTATGGATATTTGTCAGCCTAAAAACTGTTAGCAAAGGAACACTAAAGGCTAAACACGTGACTTCTAAAACCCGAGGCTACAAATAGGTGTAAAAAATTAATTGACAATTATTTGAATAAAGATTTTGATTAAGAACAGAGCTTCGTGTGATCTTGATTAATAACTATAAAATTTGCTAGCTGAAAAAAGATCAAAAATTGAAGCATAGCTTCTTTTTCTTTGAGGATTTCTGCCTATTTGATGATAGTTGTATGGTGTCCTTTTTGCCCTTCTTGCTCGAAGACTTGTGATTCGAGGATCCACTTGAGGAATCAGGAACTGTTTTCGTAGTGAACATACCTGCAGAAACAAATTGAAAATTAATAAAGCCGGATCTTAGAAACTTGCTGCAGTAAATCACAATGAACGGCAAAAGTTAGTTGAGCTTCTCTTCACTTGACTGTTTCTGTGCTTCTCTAGACAAGTGTTATACACTTATAGCCATGCGATGTAATGCTTTCTTTCATGTATATTCTCTATAAGACTATACAATTGGTTGTAACACGTGAACAGCTACTCTATACTTTCTATTGCAACAGTGAAGGAAGTGAAGAATTTTTTCTTTGTAAACGAAAACACCTAGCAAAGCGGAGGTGTAGACTGTATAGAGCGGTAAATATATCTCCCACTGTCTGTTTGAAGGCACATCTTCTGCATGTGAAACGCAGGAAACAGTGGGTACTCAGTGAAATTTTCATATTCGCTTTGCAAGCCGAGGAAATGCAGAGAACTGTTCATGAATCAAAAAGTCAATTTCCATTTTGTTCGATCTTCCTGTTCTTTCTTTAGATAATGCTTGGAAACATTCGCTCAGAAACGCGATTCGCGGACCCGATTTGACTCTATTGAGCTGATTGACTTTCGACATATCTTGCTTTAAAATATCTTGCCTGATGACGTCATCTTGCTTGTGTGTAACAGTTGAAAATGCATTTATAATTTTCTAATAACAGTAAACTTATGGAAATTTTGATTAATTGAATGATCAATTGACGGATTGATTGTCTGATTATGGTTATGGAAAGGCACAGAGCTCAAGGGTGCGAAGCTCGATTCAAATTGCCTTTAAAACCTGGCTCTCACATTTCAGCAATCATCGTCGATTAGAGCCTTGGTATGCTTGTACAAGTGAGATTGTCCGACGTACCAAACAGGGGGGTTTCACCCGGTTGTCGGGGACGATCGCCGATGATTCTGTTTATATAAGACTACCGAAAATCCTCGATATGCCCCCCCCTCGAATAAGCCCCCACCTTAGAACTACAAATTTTTAATAAGCCCCCCTCGAATAAGCCCCCCTTGATTTGTTGATTTTCGACTCCTGATGTTGCCTTTGGGATTTTTGTGAATTACCACAAAAATTTATATTTTTGTTAATAACTTAATCAAATGTTACTTTATACTTAGATTTTTTTTATATTATGAAAAGAAAGAAATTTCAAAAATTATTTTTTTCATGTGGCATGTTTCAGGTAATTTTATAATTCTATTAGAGATCAAACCAAACCACCTTAGTATCAACCCATAGGAAGAAGCTGCGCATGCTCACCGATTTGCTGGTGCTGTGATGACGATGTATCATTGCCATTTTCCGGTTCAGCTGAGTTCAGTCGATCAATGTAGCGATCAGCCAAGTACGCGAAAACTAAAGAAAACAAATACGCAGATGATTAGAGCACAACCACTTTCAAGTAAGTACAGCTAACACAATCAGATAAAGGGGATATCAAAATAGCCGGCTTTGTGCCATTAAGGGGAATAGGCAAAGTTAAAAGGGGTGCTGGCCAGTTGCCTGCGCTCCCAAAAACATACGAGAGAAGCAAGTCAGGACTCTGCTCTTTCGAGTGGCTCTTCATGTGATCAGTCTCCATCTTTCTTTTCAAACATGTGATCAGTAAAATCCAAAAAACTATGCCCTTGCGTGAGTTGAATTGCAATCTATTTTTGTCGTCTTATCTATGACTATACCCGTTAATGTAACAGTAGGAATACCACGCCCTTAGCTGTTAGGTACACTACAACTCTTCAGCCAACATTCTCCCAGGCAACAACATCCTCCCAGGCAACACCCCCCCCCCCATCCAGCCAGCCCCGTCATGAACAGGCCCCTTTCTACAGGCTCCCTAAAGACCAGCCCTCTCCAGAACACCCCCTTCCCGGCCACTAGAAAGCAAAGCACGGGCATTAATGCACCCCCTCTTTGACGTTCTTCAGAGCGTAAATACGGTTTAATCAAAAATCATTTAAAGTGCTATATAGCAATATAAGACAAGGAGCCGATTAAGCACATCCATATTTTCTTTGTGCCACTAGCGATTCACACCTTGACACAAATTTCTGCTTAAATTCAGACATTACCAGCTTTAAAAACCTCAATTATTGGTGTTGATTTGATACCTTATAAATAAAATATCAATACTAGAAAAGAAGCAAAAGGAAGTACTTGTCGATTGACAAATATTTATCAACTATATATAGCAATCATGGCGCTGATTTTTCAGGTGGCAGTTTAATAAACCATTGAAAATCGTCGAAGATTTGCCTACATTGCGTACGTGCCAGTATGAACAAAAACTTGGAGATCTGGCAATCGGCTGTTATTGATGCAGTAACAGGGAAAACTGCTAGGAACAGCAAACGCAGTTTTTGGTCTTTTTCCGAGTGCATATTTTGAGGGGTTTTGACGGAAAAAGGGTGTTTCTAGTAATCGTGAAATTTATACCATAGAAAATTTGTTCTGAAATGTTTTTATCTGAAAACACAAAGTGGCTTTTGTCAGCATTTGAGGATTGGCAGCGCTTGCCAAACTGAGCTTCTCTCGTACCGACCGGAGAGAAACGAAACATAAATGATTAAAAAAGTGCTGTTGATCAACAAAATGCAGGGGCTTTGTACTTGATAAAATCAGGCATTGTTAACCTATCCTTCAAATTCATAACAAACTTCGTCAAACTGTTTTTTGGTCATTAAATTCGAAGCCTTCAAAATTTATGAGCAGCGTATGAAAACAGTTGAAAATATACACAAAACAACGAGCTTGATTAACGACTCTTATTCCGTTAAACGAAGACAGTACACCTCTCAACGACTGGGTGTAAACCAGAAATAACGAAAGAGTTTTGCCAAATAATCAAGGAACGATATAACAACTGAAGATTAGATGCAAAAATTTACGCTAAAGCTGGTTTGAAACTTGCAAAATATGAAAAGCACATGTTAACAAATCTGTATATCATTGAAAATAAAGAAGGTACATTATGTTTACATTCTCGTTTGTGATATGATTCCGGTTCATCGAAGATCGAGTGACAAATGGGAACTTCTTATCACTAATAGATGATTGCATATAACATATTCGATAACCCACGAGGGTAAATACACGCGCGACTACAGACTCGAAAAGCAAGCGACATAGCCAACTGACAAACTCACAAGCAGTCACCATGATTTGTACAGCAAAGCAGACAGTCCAACAGCTTGTAGAGGACAACAGCAGAAGTGATTGCTTAGCGCTTGCTTCGGTCATTCAACTCAAACAATAAATATCGAGATTGCCTTGCGCTATCAGAGTGAGCGAAATAGAACAGCTGACGATACGGTCACCTTGACAACAGCATAGCATCATCTGCTCATCGAAGACTGAATGAGCACATCACACGTGCTCTCGATTGTATTAAAAAATCATGGGCGTTGTCGTGTGGGATATCGACGGAAGGAAAAAACAACGCTGAAATAGTGAATTATCACGATTCGCATCAGCGAGATGAGAAATATCGAGTTGTGTTCCGCGACGAGAGGCCAGGTGAAGTTTAAAGCACATTGTGAGATCGGGTAAATATAGCAGACTGCTGGGAGCGGACAGAGTTCAGGTGATTCGATGGTCGAAATTTGCAATTCAGGACATCGGGCGAACGTCATGACAAAGAAAAAGGCTAAAAATATGCATTTGTGACGTAGGTTAAGAGAAAAATCATCTTCGAGAACTGTTAACCCGAGCAAAATGGAATAATTCAAAGATATTATAATAAAATCAATGGTAGAAGCTCTGAAGAAGAGCCTTGTAAAAGAGTCGTGCATACACTTAAATTTCCACACCTGATGTTGAAGGGAAACACAAGGGATCAGATATGTTGGCATGCGAGTACCATTCGATCTTCAGATCATAAACGTCAAACTGCCTATCACACAACATACTTGAGCCTGTCAGTGCAACTATTAACTTTATAGAATCAATAAATTCGCCAGTCAAAATTAACTCCATATACAACATTTCAACTGGTTTGATACCAGTTTGTCTTACTGCAGGCGCCACGTACTTTTTAGGCTGCCAATAATTGTATGACTGTATTAATATAAGACTGTTAGAAGCGGGTCTTGGCTTACTCAAAGGAGAAAAGAATAATGATGATATGAAATATTGAGATAGAAAGTTGGCCATGTTGAAAGTATGACAGCATGACTTTTAGATGCAAGTAGCGGTGGATTCAAAAACATAAAAATACCTGTGCATACTGATAGAACTAGTGATCATACCTTTAAGGTTCATCAGATAAGGTTAGCGGAAATTCCTTTAATTCTAACTAAAAACATTTGGTCATACTCCAAAATTAAATACCTTGGATAACTAAATGAAATGCAATGGATAACTAGAAAGGGCTCATTAGTATCCAGAAACTTTGGGCCTTTGGCAAGGTACCACCATCAACCCCCATACCCAGAACTTCACATTTCTTTCCTCCTCACATTAACACTAATAACACGATGTAGTGGAAATATAGGAATGTGTTCGTTCCCGCAACTACGAAAATACCCGTTGTTGGTATAAAATGTTCAGGAAAGACTGATGGAATTACGTCACTAGGTACGCATGTAGCTGCCATCAACGATTCAAAAAAACTTGACAATGATTCAAAATTCACTGTATTTGGCTTCCTAGTTCTCCACAAGCAACTCCTACTTACATCAGACGACCTCTCATGCGATAGACAACAATTTCACGCAATCGCAAAGAACAAGTCGAAAGCTCTAACTGAAATCCGACCTTCAAATTAATCAACTATAGCGATGATTGACTTCCAATTCCATTACAAAGTCAAGATAAATTCCATACTGAATTTTGTCAAAGCCTTCGTAAATTCAATCACAAATTCATTTCCTTTTAAATACGAATTGCATTACCTTCTTTGACGTTCAAATCTTCCTTCACAGATGTTCGGTAGAACCTGAGCTTGAGCTTCTTAGCGAGAGCCTCTGCTTCATCCCTGGAGAATACAACGGTCAAAATGCAGTAGAAAACAGGGCCAGGCAGCCAGCTTACACTTTCTTTTTAAATGTCACTCACCCAACAACAACAACAACAACAACAACAAAACCTAGCCAACCAAATTTGACATCATGTTAAAAGCTGAATATGATGGCCATGCCACCATGCTACATTCTTTTTGGATTTGGCTTGGTATCCTCTGGGAAGTCCAGCAAAATACAATAGTATCTCATTGTTCAAGACTTTTCGTTGCTATATTCTTGACCAATTTCAAACAAGGCAATAAGACTGATAACAAATTATTTCACGGCTAAAAGGCCTTGAGCCTGATATCCCTTCAGGGTATTAGAGACAAAGGGTGTCAACAAGGCCCTGTAAAGGCAGCACCAAGTGTAGGGTAAGAGTTCTGTTGCGAAATCTGATTTGCTTTGCTACAGTAAAACGATTTTGGAACAGAAATGTTCGACCTAAATATTCAGAATGAAATTAATTTTCCTTAACAATGAAGCGCAATTTTGTTGAAGATCGACACAAAGCATTCTAATGGTGTTTTAAGGCTGGTGTCTTGTAAGAACTATTTCTCTTCAAGTTTCTTGCACCCCTAGATAGGAGCCTATCTAGTTCTGGATCTTCTAGTATAAGGTAGCATTAATAGAGGCAGAAGAATGCCATAAGTGGCAAGTGATTTTGAAGGAAGTTGTAAGTTCTAAAAAAATCTTACGGTCGCATTTTCGCGTCTTCGACAAGATCGATTTTATTTTGTACCAGGACCATGGGTATATCGCCGCACTCATCGTTTACCTTTGGAAGGGAAAACATAAGCAAATTACGAAATAATCAGACGACATAACAACTAAAAATAGCTAACATTCGAAAAAAAATATAAGATCGTTCTCTGAAGAAAACAGCAAGGGGTTGGAAATTTAAAGTAAAGAGTAACTGATTGCAAACAACATTAGATTTCAAGTTAGCGAAAAAAACCTTCTGAATACGCCTTCGTCCGAAAATAGCGTTGGAAATTTGGAAAAAACAGATATCTTCGTACTTGTTGCAAAAATCATAAACAATTGAATTTGTGAAAATATTGCAATCAAATAGAGGTGTCATGTTTACTGTGAAGTCTTATTTGCAAGGTCATTAGCAAACCTTTCTCTGTCTACGATTTTTTGACAAAAATAAAAAAGGCATTCTCAACTTAAAAAAAGCGGCGGCAGTTGGAAAATGTGTCGAAAGATCCACTAGAGATGACGCCATTTCAAACTGCTTTTTGCTTGTACTTATTGAAATGGCTCTGGATAGATTAGTCGAAGCCAGAAATTGTGCTTTCGAGGACTGTTGAAGACATTTGTCTTCAGAACCCGAAAGACAGAATTTGGATCCATTTCGTACCACATACCGTAAATCCTCGAATTGCCCCCCTCGAAAAAGCCCCCCCTCGAAAAAGCCCCCCCTCAAATAAGCCCCCATCCTAGAACTAAAAATTTTCAATAAGCCCCCCCCCTCGAATAAGCCCCCCTCGGTTTGTTGATTTTTGCCTCCTGAGGTTGCTTTTGGCATTTTAGTGATTAAACACAAATATTTATTATTTTGTTAATAATTTGATCAAATGTTACTTTATACACAGGTTATTTTTTATATTATGAAAAGAAAGAAATTTCAAAAATTATCTTTTTTATGTGGCATGTTTCAAGAAATTGTATAAGCCCCCCCCCCTCGAATAAGCCCCCCCCCTCGAATAAGCCCCCATCCAAAAATTTCAAAAATAAATAAGCCCCCAGGGGGCTAATTCGAGGATTTACGGTAACTGTGCATTAATTTGCTTAAAATCTAGATATCTTTCTATTCATCTCGTCTTCGATCTAATTTGAGTTAAAGGCTTCGTCCATTTGAAACTCCTGGCTGCAATATTAAGGGTGACACTGAAAGCTGAAAAAAACCCAATCGGACACCATAGCCGCTATCTACAGATGTGAGACGACAGTTATGTTAAGAAGTCAAACATATCAGCCAGTCAACAAAAATACTCTTTTTCAAGGTTGGAAAAGATTTGTCTTGCTCAGGTTAAGGATAAATAGAGGTCCAACTGTAAGTGATATGACATAAGCCTTATCGCCGCGTTTATGAGCACTCCAGGCAATTTCGCAAAAACGCTTATACGCTGAACTTTGATCTCAATAGCCACGAAGCCTTTACCCGCAATTATTCTAACGATTACTTAGACGTTACCTTTTGAATGTCTCAGACCTCAATACTACAAATCACAAACCTCAACTTAAGATTTAATAACTATTTTCACCTTTAAGTAAAACGACACACCATTAAATTACTTTTCCATACCACAATGCTTTGGCTGAAGTCTATGAGATGATGGGATAATATTTGAAGCTCAATTACCCTTTCCTTCCATCTTGACATCGCATCGAACGAAGCTCTGTCTACAGTTGAAAACACACAAACACACGCCTGGGCACCTGTTGTAAAATAATAACGAGCCATTATACTACCATAATACGTTGTAATACAATCATTTTGTATAGAACATTCTTTTATTGAATAACTATCATTATTGTACTTCCATCATTTTTTGTATAGAACATTACTGCATTTTATTACTCTCATTTTTATATTATTATCATTATTTTTGTAGTACGACTAACAGCTATGTAGTTCTATTAAAGTAACTTAGAGTAAAAATTTATCTAGGCTTGCACAATTAATCAATTAAACAAATGCATTAATATAGGAACAGAGAAAACAACAGACTTTGAAAATTCAAAATTTGTACGTAAAGCTTTAGACTCTGACTCTGATCTCTGACTACGACTGTTTTTCTGTATTTCTATATTACAAATGAGTGATTAGACACTACGCTACAAAAAAAAGGTCAATAGATTCAGATCTGTGCTGCATCATTTATATGATATAAGATTACAAATGATTAGATGCAAGCCTCTGATTTTTCCGATACCAGTTTACAATGGTATTTATAGACAAAATAAATGACATGACGTGACGTGCGTGACGGAATAGAAACAAAGTAGGGGCAGTAGGCTCTTATGACACTCCAAGCTGCAAGGGATGCATGGGAGAAGAGTGCAGTAAAAGCCTTAAGAAACTTTTAGAATCATTTGAATCAATCAGTTTCAATTTTAAACATAAACCAAAGCTTCAAGTTAACTATAGAATAAAGAAGATAATCTTTCTTCAATCTAACCCCATCTTAACTGCTCAAACATTACTGGTCAGCCATAAAAACTGGACTTGTAATTGGCTAAGTTACTGAGTTAAATCCTATCCAGGTCTTAGTGATAATACCAAAGGAGTACATGTGTGTCATTGAATTGATTTCTAATCCACTGCAAGATTAGGTATTTGCATAGTGACATTAATGTTGCAACAGCTTTGGTGTAGGGTTATCAGTTTTAATTCTAGAAAATCAGATGTATCATGACTAAGGTTTTATATAAAGTCAGATTATATTTTGCTAACCAATTTTTTTTATGTAGATATATCTGGACTGGGCAAATCAAAGCAACAATACTATTGCATTTCCTTGAGTATGATTCTAGTGGCTCGCTGGCAAGGACAAAATTGGAATTATTCCAATGGAAAATCAGACTGAGGTTTGACAAAATCCTCCTCTTACAACTACCAGATTTGGTTCTGTCTTTAATTTTTTTCTTTTGCCAAAAATTTCAAAAAGCAAAAAGTTATTGGTGATCGCAAATAATTCTTCATCACACAAAACTAGTTTATGCAAAATTTTGCAGATATGTAGGAATATAGCTATCATTTCGCATTGATGATTGATGTAATACATAAATTGTAGACGAACATCCAGACAGGCTAGCATTGAGAGCTTCTGCTGAATGGGAAAATAGATTCCCTAACCTAACCTTGACCTCAAAGACGAATGTGGCTTGTGTTGAATCCATACAGGTTTGACCTTAAATACTCAATTTGGGATAAGCTTAACAAAGCAGCGATCCAATTTGTCTAGGATGGGGGATGGAAAATCAATCCTAATTTATGAATGTATGAGCAATCCATGACTTGATTTAAAGAGAATGATAGCTTGAGACAACATAAAGACCCAATCCGGAAGAAATTAATAAATAGGGACTTGAAAAGACTGAAAATACACCGCAGTTGGATCCAATTTAAATCTTGAGGGGTATGCTGCAAATAAAAAGAGTACTGACCTCTGTAATAAACTGATGTTAACGAATCGAACTCTTCTTGTCCAGCTGTGTCCCATAACATTAAACGGATATCCTCACCATTGAGACTAAAAAACAGTTTAAATGCAACTTTTCAATTTGATAACCCAGGACTGAAACCTATGACACTTTACAAATTAGATGTGATGAAGAAACTATTGCCACCTAGAAACCAGATATCTTGATTTCCATTAAAACTGTTGGCACCTCATGGACAATGAACAAATTTCCAGACATTTTATTTAATCTTTGAGGGTCTGTGCATTTGTTAGGACTTATGTAGAAAAAAGTACCATCAGCACTTAAAATGTTTGGCCCAAATAATAAACAATTCTGTTAATATGTGGTTGACTTGTACAAAGGAAGTGGTTGGTTTCACAAAGCTACAAAATTTCAGTTTGGAACAGGATATAAACTTTTCAGACAATCTTTTGACCTTGAAATACTCGAAGTTATAAATTTGTTAAGTTAAATCAGAGTCACTGTAAAGAACAAGGAATAATATTGGGGGATTAATCAGAATTATCATTTTACAGTGGGAACAATCAATAAAGGTATAATCAAACAAACAATCAAACAAACAAATAGGCCAGATAATGAACAAGACTACTCTCGCTGACATTAGCAGCGTCAAATTTCTAATCATTGTGTCTGTCCCAATTCCACACTCCAATAAATCAAGTTGCCACAATACAATGTTCAGTGGTGGCTGGTCAGTTCCTTTGATGGTCTTCTAATCCTTGCAATAAAAAGCTGTGGACAACATTGGTTTGAAAATAGAATAACAATGAAATCTTAGTACTTAATATCAAAACTCATCAGAGAGAAACAATGCCCTTTCAAGACAGTGTTTTTCAAACTTCATTGAGCCAAGGTACATCTTCCAGTTGTAAAATAACTAGATATGCCACTAACCAAACATGCCCAAAATGATACTACATAGCTCCTAACATTGTGCAACAACATTAACTCCACTCCCAATATCAAATTACTTTCATTCAAACTGGAAACTATATGTATATTTCCATTATTTCCATACAGTAAGTAAAATCTGCTACCAGTTTCCTGAAATTTTAACTAATTTCAAATCTATAGTTGTTTATTTGTTTAGAACAAGATTACAAGAAACTATGTTAAGTTGGAAATGGCCTGATTTTAATTCTTTTGCATTAATTGCTTGGAGTCAATAATAATAGATAGATAATTTCTATTCTGCTGAAGTTTTGAAACTCATAAGCCATCTTGTATTACGTATCTAGTTTTGGTTCTTTATATTCCATGTTGTAGTATGTTCGTAAGTATGACTTTAATGTACTACAGAATAAACACACTACCTACACCAGATTAGATCTGTTGAGAAACCCTTGATAATCTAATTAAAAAAATACTCTATTCTGAAAGCATACAATATAAGATTTAAACCCATACAAATTATCAAAAAGCAATTTTTATTCTACCTTTAAATAACTCAACATATAGTTTTCAAATAATGGCAACTTGAAGGCAACTAAACTTCCATGTTTAACTTATATATATTTTACTTATATTTTGCATTTACCTATGAAAAAACTACAAGCAAAAAGCTAGTAATCTTTCATCTCTGCTAATATGTTTCAGTGAAACTGCTTAGGGCTCGAAAGGATAGTTTTCAAACTTACTTTATCTGTTTCTCTAAGAAATCAACACCAATTGTTTTCTTGTATTCCTTTGTAAAAAATCCCTTGCAATATCTTTGGATCATGCTTGACTTTCCAACTGCCCCATTCCCAACTACCAAGACTTTTATGGCAATTTCTATGTCTTCTTCCTTCATTGTATTGCTCTGGAGTTTTAACTGAGACAAGATGCAAAATTTATTACATAATAATAAATTAATATGCATTTACATAATAAGCATGCTTTCAGAGTACAAGAGAATCATAACGAATTAGGTAGCTTTATAAAGAAACCTAATACTCTTGCTTTTGTATAAAAATTTTAGACATTAATATCTAAAACTTTCACATGTAAAACAGATATTTATACCAATTTTCATTTTGCTTCACTTTACATACACTCTATAGATCCAAAAAATTCTTCCATTTTTAAAAATCAGCAGCTTTTAGAAAAACTTTATAATACAATAAATTTTTAATTGAAAATATTAGGGTATTGGCCAGAAATGCTTCTCTCTATAAACAATCATTATATTTCATTGGCAATGAGCCTCAATTTCCAACAGTCTTGAGATTAAGAAGCCAGTCAATAGAAAATACTTCATGAACATAGTAAATCAAAAGAGGCTATTACTTGCATGTTTTGCTTCCTTTAAAAATCCTGTATAGGCTTAGAAACTGTATGTAAATATAAAGCAATTGCTTGAGAATTTTTTTGTAAAGAAATGAGCTCTGTTTTTCAACAAATGCATAACTGCTCAAAGAACACCCAGTCAACATTTATATGATTTTATGATGTGCTGATAAATACTCTTGAAGATTAAAAAAAATCAAAATGCTTCAAAATTTTCAGCAAAAACTATGAGACAATGAAGGAACAACCAGGAAATACAAAGGTGCCTAGCAAAGCTCATTTGTGGAGAAAAAACCAGGATAATCCTACTTCACCTTCAAGTTGTGTCATAAATCAACTATATTTATAGAGCTGCAAAAATATACATTAAGACGCTTTACCAAAAATTTGACTTTTCTCCATGACTTAGTATGCTTCAGGTGAAACAAAAGCAGCAATCAGAAATGTATCAATAAGAAAATTTCAGACTTAATGATTATAAGCCAGTTGGTACTGTCATGTTTAAATAAAAATCTACAAGACCGACGCCTGCTTCCCATTTTTGAAGAAGACCCTTGACCTTCTAACATTGAGCGAAAGATAAAATTACACATCGAAGAGAACGTGTCGCCTGCTTAATTATCTTCGGAAATGTAATTTAGATACATTATTGAAAAAACGTTTTGCAACCCATGAAACACGTATGGTATTGTTCAGTTGCTTGGAGACAGGGAGTGGAGAGCAAGTTCCTTGATGACTAGAAGGAAACAGTTTGCATGAAGGAACGAAATTTCCAACAGGGCAGGGGCACAACAATATTTGATTTAGCAATATTTTAAGAGCTCATGCATGGAATGGGAAGACAAAGTATTTGTAAAGTGAATAAGTATTCACAAACAATTTAAACTTACCTAGACAGTCTCCACTTCAAAATTGCAATAAATCCACAAATTGAAGTGTTCGATGTATGACATACGCTCCCTGTTAAAGGCCTAGGCCCTTGGTGGTCCTTCGAGAGCCTGGAGATGCCAGCTATCAAGTATGCTACTTCTTGAGCAGATTGAGAAATCTTTTCACAGTATTTACCCTGCGTGACTTATGATTTATTGAATCCGAAAGACCAAAAGCTTCCCACTACCGCAGCTCAGACCACCACCTCACATTCCATTGCGACAAGAGTAACTTGCCGCAAGTGAGAAATCACTGACAGCATAAAACACAGACCATGTTGCCACGGATGTGTGGGACACCACTCGACTGCTCTTTTTCCCTTTCTGTAGAGTCACTGGGGTGAAAACCTTGGCTTCTAAAATTTTGTATGAGCAGAGGTTTGTCTACATTAACTTGGAGGAATCTTTGAATGTAAAGAGAAATTCTTGGTAAAACACTTGGAAGAAAAAAGAGACGGTAAAACCCTTTGAAATGTCTTCTTTATACCCTTGAAATAACTTCTGTTCTACTTCTACACATAGTAGAAAATTCTGCAATGCGCTTATAATTCTCCAGCCAAACGCAAGAGAATTCCTACTTCAAGTAATGCTAATAGATACTTCATGCCTATATTCCATATCTATCAAAATAATAGTTTTGTTAGCAAAGTTCTTACTTAATATAATTTAATGCTTACTAAAAGGCAGCCGATTCATATGTGTATTCAATCGAGGCATAAGGGGCACGTACTCTCATTTTAAAAGTGTGGAATAAAATTCCCTTCAAATCGCATGAAAGTGCAATTCATTGTATGCCTACACCTTCTTCAATGCATCGTGTGAAAGAAACCCGCATTTTCCTAATCTGTGCTGATGCCTCTACAAGGCGAAAGATCGGGCCGTTGATCTTTCTCTACCGTCTGGTCTGTACTTTACAGTCAAACAAAACGGTATGAAAATGTTCGCAACCTCGTTTGTACTCTATTGTAACGGGGGAGATAAACGTCATCTGTTTATTGTTTGTTGCGTTAATTTAAGGTTTGTTGTACTAATTCAATTTGTATAAACTGTCAAATTTGAAAGGCGATCACAGTAATGATCATGATTCCAGTAACCAAGGCGCTCATCCCATTTCAATATAGGACAGAAAGCTTTTTATTTCGCCCAACAAGCTTTATGTCCGACTTTTAAGTAATCACAGATAGGGTCCAAAATGAAGACCCAGGGCATTTATTTTAGCTGAAATATCTCAGATAACTGCTGATAGTTCTAAAAGCAGAAAAGGGAAGACAATGAACTATAGAAATAGACTTTTTGATAGTCAACACCTTATCAAAACAGATTTTGGGCTTAATTGTGACGGCAAGTTAAAAGGAGCCTACTAAAGAAACGATGAATAATGAAACAGCTTCTTCGTCATCCAGTAGTAATAAGAAATAAAGTTGTTTTTTCCATAAGCTTGACATATATTATTCATTTTGATACTTGTAATGTGTCGTACGCGTGCCATGTAATGCATTATTAAACAATTAGTTATGAGGAGTTTTCGTGCCTAAACGAGGCTAATCGTCAAATAATGGCGGCAGAACAAAACTTATAAAAATGGCTATCGGTGCGTGATAGCCGGTGCAACAGTAGATGGTTCGAAGGCGGCTGCAATTTTTGAAGTTTTCAGTCGAGAATATGTTTTATGCGGTCAGGTCTGGCCGTCAGTGTGGAATTTTTAAGACATGGTAAGGGCAAAATGAGCTAACGTTCTAGGCCAATGCCAGGCCGAAAAGTTTTTCGTTATTGACATGAAAATCTATTCTAATTACAAATCGTCTTCATTTTTTTAACGAAAAGAGTTTTGTGTTAGTTGCTTTAAGCGTAAAGAGTTTATATTAACGCAATTATGAGATCCAAATAAACTGGAATGTAGCATGATGCTTGAACATATAACGTCAACAACAAATTGCTTCGTAAACTAGATGAGCATCGGAGCCTGACTGTTCTAGACATGATGTATTTGAAAACTTCCACCGCATTACACCACAAATTTATTTCTTTAATTCACTTCTTTTTATCATAATATCAGGGACGATTGCAAGCAGCAAGTAAATGGTTTTAAAGGTGCGGTATTCAAGAAGTTCAAGACAAGAAATGAAGCACTTGATTTTATGACGGTTAATCGCTTTTACTATTTCAATTTTTTAATTGCTTACCTAACTGCAATGGTCATAATCATAACTATTCCAATGGTACGCTTATTATTGTTCAAATTTCTTTACCTAGTTTTGCTTTGTTTGTGTCAAGCTAGAACAACATTTCAGATTAAAAATACTTTCCAATCAGAAAAGGGAAAGGTCTTTTTAAGGTTGTACATATCAAAAGGATTCCTTTGGTTTGAAGTCTGTGTCTCTCCATTTATTGTGCTTTCTAAATACCTATTTTGATATAAGTCAGTCAGCCTGTTGAAATTTTGCAAAATTATATTATTTGTAAATTTCTATTTGTTTTTTACCTAGCTTCTGAAGGTTGTTTTTAGGACACAGAGAAGCTTTATGCTTATCAAGCAGTGTCCTAGTCCTTCCTCTCGTTGTGACCACACCTTATGATTATATATTCCTGGAATTACAGAGAGCTGTCAACTCTCCTCACTTTTTGAGAAAGCTTGGTCATGCATTTGTAGTGTCCATTGCCCAATGTAATTATGTCCTCCATTGGTGATAACCTTCCGTTGTCTCTGTATCCACAGTAACATACTCAACAACATTCCCCTTAGTTTCACATAATCATACGCCTGGTAATTTGAGTCATTTTGTTGGAATCAAGACGCTGAATAGACAGATGGCCTTTTCTCTGGCTCCCTGTGCTCTGCACCTATAATAAGACTTTCTAGCCTTGGAAATGACACATTAATTGATGGATGGAATTATTAGTGTACGAACAGCATCTTACAATCACACCAAAATGCCTCAATTCTTGTAACACTAAACATTAATCTGAGGTAAATATACACAACATTTAAGTAGTTAAATTAGAAGTTAAACTTAGACTGAATTTATTTCATTTGTTAGAAAAAGCCTTCAATCAGCCGGAAGAAGAGAAATACTTCAACTTCAATGGCAAAATTTGAAGGTAAATATGAGCCAAGTTTTATTTGATTCTGTATTGTGAAATATTTTTTATTTGAATACCATTGAGCCATAAATCAATGAATTAATAATGAACTTTAAGTAAATTCTTTGAGTGTTAACTATTTTAGTTACACTATAATGTTTAATAGACTGTTATAATGACTTAAGTAATTGACAACCTAAAGAAGGTAAATGATAATTAGAGAGAGCAATCAATTTAAAGATGCAATCAAACTCCTAATATTCAATAATAACAATCATGTTAATTGCTTTCACTCCTGGGGCCACCTGGTCGCTTTACTCCCACTCTGTCTACTTCAGCTCTGAATGTTCAGACTGCTCAGACTTTACTCATATACCTTTCTGAGCTACAAACATATTTCCTCTTCTTTATTTCTAGGTTCCCTGTCTACATCAAAAGCAGGCAAAGACGTTCCTGTTGTGTATACTGATGGTGGCTGTTTTAGAAATGGAACGGGAAATGCTAGCGCTGGAATAGGTGTTTTCTGGGGCACTGATGATAAAAGGTCTGCCAACTTATCATTATTTAATTCATATGATATGTCAGTTTACCTGTCTTTGCATATTTGCTTATGATTTATATTGTTGCTCTGCATATTTTTCATGTGCTTGAAATTTCCTACATGAAGTTCATTTGTTTTAGAAATTTATCAGAAAGATTGGATGGTCACCAAACCAACCAGAGAGCAGAGTTAAATGTAGGAACTATTCTCTTTAACAAAATTTTCTAATGTCTTCTGATAAATAGTTTATTTCTTGTCCAACAATCATGTACTGTAACCTAAAGGGACATTTTTTCTAGCTTTGTCATTTTGTTTGCTGTGATAATGAGAGTTTCTAGATGCACTGAGGATCCTATAAGCAAAGGTATTGTTTCATTGCACTAAATTAACTTGATAGATAAACTAATTTCTAATTTTCATTGTGGTCTTCAGAGTCTATAAATACTGTATAATGGTGCAATTAACCTTATGTCATCTAACTGCTAATTGCAGTGGTTCTCACAACCAGTTGTCTTTTTTAAACATTTCAAATCAGCTATATTAATTTTCAAAACAGTATTCCCCTCAGTCATCCAGTGAACATACTATCATTTCAGGCTGCAATCAGAGCATTGGAACAAGCTGTTGAAAATAGTATCAGTGTAATCGAAGTCAGGACTGATAGCAAATATACAATAAACTGTATGTGCAATAGCATAATTATGTTGTTTTTAGTTGACAGAATCTGATTGTAATAGGCTTATCAATATCCTTGTCCACACAAGTTTGTTCACAAGGAAGGTTTGATGCCATGTACTTATACAAACTTTTGGTAGGTAGAAATGGAGGGCTCCAAGTGGCTTTTTGACTCTCATAATTTGGTGTGATCTTCAGGCGAGAGCTGCAAGATTTTTCTCTACATATTAACCCCTTTAAATACCAGTATTTTCTCTTTCTGCGGTTTATGATGTGTACAGCTGCATACACAGGCATTAATGCCCTTCAACTAAACATTGATTGAATTTGAAACCAATCCATAATTTAAGGGGCTAGAATTCCACTCAGACTGGACTATGATTCATTTTCTCTTCAATAAGTTAAACACATGCTTAAGTTGTGTTTGCTTTAATCAAAAGGTGTTACTGACTGGATTAATACATGGAAGAGAAATAGTTGGAAATCAAGTACTGGAAGTGACGTAAAAAACCAAGAGGACATTAAGAAACTGGATGATATGTGCCAACGCGTCAAAGTAAACTGGGTTGGTTGAGTTAGAATTGATGTTTTCTTAATACATATGTTGATTCTTTCCTTTTCATACCCCTTGACTGAGAACAAACAATAACTATCACTTCAGGCATAAAACCAAACATACCAGAAATATAGACTTATTTTTGAATAAAAACATGTTTATGGAATAGGGATTTGTTTAGGGGTGAAGACACACCATGTATTGATGTTTATACCTAGATATATTGACTCTAGGAAGAGGTGACTCTAGAAACTGATATGATGATATAATTGTCCACATTTTATGCTTGAACTTATTTAATTATCCACACAGGTCCATGTGAGAGGCCACCAAGGAGAATTTGGAAATGAGCATGCAGACAGACTATCAAAGGAGGGTGCAAGAAAGCCCATGCAGTGATATGATTACTCCTATTGTTGTATTTCTATATGGAATAGAAAAATTGAACATGTTGTATAGTTAATTTTGCATTCAGTGTATATAATATGAAATAATTTTGAGTTATTTTTTCGAATTATCTCATTTGACTTTGTTGTCTCAGAAAATTGTATTTCACTTTGATGCAGTGTATAACATATTGATGAAAAATGCAACTAAATGTTCTTTTCAGTGTAGGAGCGAAATCCATTTAAGGCATAACACCTACTGAATCTCAAATTCGAGTCCAGCAGCCTCATGGGTAAATGCGTTGCTGCATAGTGAACGACAGCTACATAAAACAACGACAGCAACATCATTTTACAGAAAAAATACTGAGAAGAAAGGTTAATTGCGGAGGAGTATGACATTGAAACACAACTATAACATAACTAACAAGCAAGCCAAAACCAAACACGCTGCACATTCACAAGTTGCGTGTGTACGAAGGGACATCCGCACTTTTTATAAAAAAGCGGACATTGCAACAAGAAACCCAAAGAGTACGCCCCTCGTGCATCAGAATTTCACCAGGTATCCATTTTTCGTGCTTTTGGTAACGAGCTTTTACCACGCTGGATATGCTTTCCCGCATTTTCTTCCAAGGTAAATCTAAGTTGGTCAGGTATCTTTGAGAAATTATATTATAAAGTTGTCATCAAGATTATATGTGTTCTTCTATTTAAAATATAAAGAAAAATATTTTATCAGAAAACTAGATTCTAGTGCACTATTTACAAAATTTAAACCGAGGACGCTTTGCGAGTGGGGCTTTGTAAAAACTAATGGTCTTTGGATCTACGTCGCTCTACATTTCTTAATGCCAGTTTTTTGTGTCTTCAGTGGCGGCGCCCCAAGTGACCTGTCCTGGCTATCTTTACCGCATTGCTATGTCATCATCATCATTATCATCATCATCATCAAGTTAAGTACAAGTTCTTTACATCTTTTGAAATGGCCTCACTTAGGATAAAACCTAGCCTCTATGAGAATCTGGCATGAAATCGTACCGTTTTCAGGTGTTTACACTAAAACGTTTCGTTCCGTTTTCATTTCGTACCGTTTTCAAAATCGTTTTCGTTTTATACTAGATACGATCCCGTTTCAGTGTAAACGGAAGGCCGAAACGGTATCATTTCGTACCGTTTTCATTTCGGGCCTTAATGGCAAATTAGACTTACTCCACGCAATTTATGTTTCTGGTCGACTTCACTACTCGAGGCATCATCACATGCCGTGGTCTTGAAATGCCTCTCAGCTTGAATTAGTAGCATTGCCGATGTCCCATTGCCTTCGTGTGTAGTGTTGACGTGACTCTCTCACCTCTCATCTCAATGAGTCATGCATATGCTGGTGCTTCCTTGTCCCCTGCAACCGGTTTTTCCAAAGCTGCACGTAGATACGGGCCTAGGATTGCTGAGTAGGTTCATTATTGGTCTCCCAGATCAAGTTTTTGAAGAACTGTCTATATACAAGACTAGCATTGAAAAGAAACATCTTCGCGATCTTGTGGAGGACAAAGCTAAGGTTTGTTTGTGGAATCTTGTGATTTTTCTATAAAGCTAAAAAGCCTGATTCAGTTTCAAAGACTATGACATAGTGACTTTCGAGCAACTCTGAACATTTTTGGCTGCTCTGTGAAATATTCTGTGGGTGAAGCTTTGAAGGGAAAGGATCTGGATATGATAACAGTCTGTGGACAAACGAAGAGTGAAGTTGGAGTTTCCGTCTGTTAATTACCGTAGACATTTCTGGCTTTGAGTTTGAAATCCGCCGCCTAGGAAGTCGATATGTGTTGAAAATCGTGGGAAGGCAAGTTCAAGCAATCGACGAGGAAATGGAAATGGTTGAAAACAACTTGGTCAGAAGTAATAACCCGTGTTTCTAGAATGGAGAACAGTTTCCTGCGCGTGAAGTTTGCATTTAGAGAATCCGTTGAACGCATGGACAATGCGCTGTTGAAGACATTGATACTGAATCACGTGGGGACAATGCAGATACGGCGAGTACTTCTTGACGAGCGATTTCACGGTTTTACCGCGCTGCAGAAAGCGTGCTTGGATCGAAACAAGGAAGCCGCTGCAATGCTCATTGAGTATGGCGTGGACATCGAACAGCGCGGTAAACACGGATGGTCGGCGCTTCACGCAGCTGCGTTCTCAAGCAAGAACGATCCAACTCTGATCAGACTTCTTTTGAACTCGTGTGCTGACGTGAACGCCCGGGACGATCATGGATGTTTGCCTGTAGACTTAACTGAATATTGCGAAGTCCGGGGGTTGCTGCTTGACAGGATGACAGAAAAGGGCCAGGGAGAGCTTGCTGCGATGTATAGGAAAATTGATGGCATTAAAAATCATTCAGCAAGTTGCCACACTGGACCTCAGAAAGAGAACCTCGTCAGTGAAAAATCCTTTAAGGCAGATGGCAATTTTGGCGTTGGTTGTTTTTACAGTTCTTGCGAGCAAAGGGAACAATTTTTGTCCGATCGGCCAGTGCTGCGTAGAGGAAGGGGCCTGGGACAGAGACGTGTTGCTTCGTGGAATCTTAAAAGCAAAAGGGATTCTGGGATATCTGTCGATGAACCAGAGATAACGTTTATATGAACAGCTCAGTAAAGTGGCGTGATCTAAACAATCATCGTAGGATGGTTTACGTAAATTCAAAAAATCATGGCAGTATTGCGGTTCGAAAACACATTTAACCTTTACCAACTCTGCCAATTTGGTGCTGCTAATTCAGCGCGGTTGAAATCGTTTAAACATTTGTGTGCTCTCTGCGATACAGGCCACAATATCGTGTCTAATTTCCACGATACTGGCCACGCTATCGTGTCTAATTTTCACTATACTGGCCACGCTATCGTGTCTAATTTCCACTATACTGGCCACGCTATCGTGTCTAATTTCTACTATACTGGCCACGCTATCGTGTCTAATTTCCACTATACTGGTAAGTTGTGCACGATATCGTGTAGACAAAATGTTGTATACATCTAACTCTATCTATTAATTGCTACAGCATATCTTGAACTGAATTTTAACAAAAACAAACCTCACAGATGTTAACCAGCAGGCAACAGTGAAATCTGGGTGGATGAAGAGGCGTGTAGAGTTGATAACATAACCGGGATATGAGCAAATTGCCATAGCATGCTCTTCTGCTCCTGGTTTCTAAATGAGTAAAATTTTCCATTTTGTTTACGAAAACGCGACATTAGATCGTTTCTTTGTCAGTGAATAGTATCTTCTAACTTTAAACACGTTGCATTCCTTGTCTTTAGAGAATCTCGTTTATCAAGTAGATTGGCATCTCTGAATATGCCAATGCGCAACACAATGGTGCCTTGTGCCAGGGGAATTGCGGAGCACTTTTGCTTGCACCTTTCAGATAAGGTGATTCTTTAAATAACTCTCAGCATTCTTTCTCGCAATTCACGAACAAAGTGCTAATTGTAGGCAGAGCTTTCCATGCTTGTGGTATATAAAAAGGAATGGGTCTGAATTTCACCAGAGTTTCATGCCTAATGCGATCAACAAGCCACGTTGCAATCACAACAGGCATAAAATTATTTGCAATGAACTACCTTCTCAAAAACATGAGTTAACATGCCTTGCTGAGATACTCAAAGGATTCCATTAATTCACGCGGCAATAAACTTATTCCTAGACTTAAACATATTAGACTCTAAATTTCGTGAAAATGTCGCTATTCAAACTTACATTATTAGAAATTTCATCACCAATGAGCGGATATCCACAATAATTTCCTCTATCATCTAAATGTTGTCTCACGAGTAGGAGGAGCGCTTGTGAAGTCAGGTCACCCGTACACCCTTTTAGGCAGTAGGAAACCCTTCCGTTCGAAATTAATTTTCTAAAACCCTACACTTTCCTGCCACGTCCGTATAAACGCGATAGTGACAACCATATTGAAAACGCAAGTAGTGAAAACCATTTTGCAAAGAATACTGGTTGTGAATCGGGCCAAGTTCACTCTAAACCAAACCAGTTCAGTTGTAATCTGTACTGGGTTTTGCCCACAATTGACAAATATTTGAACATTTCAAAAGAAATTCGAACCAAAAGGAAAGAGCAAATGGACAAGACGCGTCATTAGCGTATAGAGGCAAAGACAAATGAATTGACAAAGTATTGCATATATTCGCAACGTATACCAAACGCTTCTATGTTAAGAAGCTGCATTGACCTTTGCAATATCAGCAGATGCATCAGGGCTGGGCAAGACATAGCAATACTAATCGCTACGTTTAATCAGTTGATCATGGTTCATTACTGCTCTGGTTCATCTTCATCATCAGGCATTTCATCAGCACTGTCATCTCCCGCAACCTCAGCATTCATCTTCTCCAGTTGAGCAAGTTGCTTGGAGAATTCAGCCTCATCCGTATCTGTGACAACTTTAGGCTGCAAATAATAAAAAATCTCAAGGTTAAACTTCTAAACTATTTTTACGCCAAGAGCATGCAAGCTGGTGAATTTATGAAAATGGTTGACCCTAGGATGAAGAACGTTGAAAGACAACCTCTATGTGTAGTGCGTTAGTATAGAAACATCTTCTACTTGATCCCCCATACCCCTGGTGCTCATTTACAGACCCAAAAAATACCAGAGAAATGAAAACCTCTACCTTTGGCAAGAATTTTGTTGTCGCCAATTATTTCAAATAACAGGATAAAAAAATGGCAAAGCAATATTTCTGATACTCATCAGTCGAAAGTGAACTGAACATCTTTCTACATTACTGCTGCCTTCTTAATTGCTATTGCATTCAATTTTTGCATCAGTAAAGATCTGCCTGTAGAGTCATTACAAATAATTTTGCCTCAAAATAAAAAAGTGTATTGAAAATTACCAGGCTGAAAGACCAAGTTCCTTCATCATTTCGTCAAACAAAAAGGTTCTCTTTGACTCAGACAGTTATTTATTTGCCTTCCACATAGACCTCTCATCTCATGCTTCCCATTACAAAACACTGAAAATATACTAGCCCTTACCTCCATTTTCACATTGAACTGCCCCTTATTGGCTATAATAGAGTCCTCAATTGCCTTGATAGCTTTTTTCAGGGTCTCCACCCCCAGTTCACGTTCCAATGTTGTTGTTGTAACAACGTACAGAGGAGGTGCAATCAGATTGATCTATAGAATATGAGACAAATTTCTCCTTCACCAATCTTCAGACTGATATCCGAAAAATTAAATAGCACTAGCAAAAATTGTAATCATGGTTGTGAGAAACTACTGAAACATGATTTTAGCATACTTAAGTAATTTTTACTGAAGTAGGTTGACTCTCCTTAGAGTAGGCAAATGTCAGAAAATAACAAAAAGCTGACAAAATAAACAGTCAATAGTGGTCAAAAACAGGATTGTGAAAAGAGCGCATGATTGGCTGTCAAAAGACCAATCACCATCTACTTCACCCCTTCTTCAGAAGTGTGAAAGTGAAAATACAAACTCTTTCTGTCTACATAAATTTGTTCTCATATGGAGGCAGAGGGTAATCAGCCTATTTTGTTACTTATTTAGCTACTGACATTGAGTCTGGTTTTTAAATAAAGAGGCTAAGTACAAAATATTTAGTCTCTAAGCTATAAAACTACTGCTTCTCTGTATTTGTTAATAAATAAAGCTTCTAAGAATTTAATTTATTTCATATGATTTCAGACACAATGCAACAAGGTGGGGTTGTTTAAGGGGACTGAATTTCTTTTGCAAGAACAGATTTCTCTTTGAAAAAGGCCCTCTCTCAGCTTTACTTGAAACTGCAAAATGAGCAATATTACTTCCCTCTTTTCAGGGTAAATTTGGAGAAGTGGTTACAATTCTCGTATTCAAGCAATTCTTATCTTCATATATGGCAAAAATGGATCATAAAATCGGAAGCTGCAAATCAACCCATATTAAGAGTTCAGCTTTTCCTGTACATTTGAAAATAATTCACTGCAGGGGCAAAATACCCTCAAATCTCAAGAAACATGTTAATATTTAAAACAGAGTCCGATCAACATGAATATTTCAGTATAAATTAAGTTAAAGATGTGGATTTTAATTCTGATGTTCAATTTTGAAAAAAATGCTGTATATAGTGAGATACAAAATCAATGACCTCAACCATAGTTGGAGAATAGAACATTTGTAATTACATAGCTGTGATAGAAGTGCAATAATCTTGCCTAAACAAGAGTGGAAAGAATAGACAACATAAAAATCAAACTTGAATCTCACTCACTTTGACAGGCATTTCCTCACTGGAGAATTTGAGCCCTTCCATTAGTGCTGTTTTGACAGCATCAATTCCTTCATACCCATAGCAAGCTACTTCAATATCTGACCTTACTTTGATTGCCTGAGGTGTCATGCGTCGATTGATGTCAGTAAGAAGAACTTCCTTGGTCTGTTCATCAAGCTCACAATCATCCAAAATTGTCGGTTCACTAAAAACAGTGGGCTACTAAGTTGAATTTTCATTAAGAACTTTTTATCTATGACAAAAGCTGCAAATTAGGCAGAAAGCTGAGATAATTAGCTACATTGACCATGAAAAATAAATAAATTGAAGAAAAAAACAAGAAAACTAATTGACATGAAGATTCATAAAAGCCAAATATTAAGAAAAAGTATTTTAATTAATGAAAAAACTGATGAGCCCTTGAAGTAACAAGAAAATGACAAATATCAAAACAAGTTTTTCCCATGACATAGAAGTATATACATTTCAATTCTTTCACATCAATTCAAATTATTTGCCCAATTTCTTTTTTATAATTTATTTACAAAGACATCTTGAATCTGAAATTATAATTGCTTTCAGTGAATGATTTTGTATACCTAAATATTTGCATAATCAAATGATTGATAATTATCAGGATGAATCTAAAACTTTTGAAAAATACAAAATAGGGATTTGAAAAGAAAGGATAGAAAAATGTATCTCTCATTTACCATCTCTCCCATTTACTACTCAACTATCTCTTTCCTCTTCAAAATATTGTGAAAGATAGCTATTGAACAACAGCTGATTTAAGAGTTATCAAGTAATAAGACAAAAGTATTAAAAGCTATATATATATATATATATGTCTACAAAGATTATAAAAAGCAGTAACTAACTTGACAGCATGCTTGAAAATTTCATAAGATCCCCCAGTGGTTCTATATTTCTCATCAAAATACCAAGCAGTCTTTTCATAAAGCTCCTCTAATTGTTCATCACTAGAATACTCCAAAACTTCAGCAACATGTCTTAGAATACTATTAACCTGTAAAACAAATATAAACCCTTTATATGTTTAACTAAATGAGTAAACTGTAATTTATGGCTGTATTCTAACTACTCAGTTTCCATTTGTAAAGGAATTTTCGATGTCTAGTATTAGTATAAAGTTGAGGACCTGTTTCGACTGCATTTTCACATCCTTCCAAAAACCTTGATTAACAAAGATTGTAATATATGTTTAAGATTCTGACACTAAGTTTGGTAACATCACTATTGTCAGAAGGAACCGAATATATTTTTCAATAAAAATTTTTGTCACTGGAAGGCATTAAAAGTATATAATACCGTTTTCGCTTTGTTAAATTTTTCTTCACATTTCTTAACTTCTTCTGGTGAAACTCTTCTTTTTGATAAATCAATATAACCTGAAAAGAAGCTTCGAAACATGACGAGCAGGCTATGAATATCAAGATACAATAAATTGCAAGTTTAGAGACAACATCATCTAAACATCAAAATATTGTTTTATAAAGCAGAGCTGTTGAAAAAATGAATCAACAAGCTAAAATGTTCCATTTTGGGTCAATTTTCACAGTTTAATGGAAACATAATAGCGATAAGAGCCAGTAACTTATTTCCTTATGCATTCCCAATCATGTACAACAAGTTATGATCCCTTGACCTTCATTCCCCCTCATCTGAAAAATACATAGCTTCAAATGTATGCATTAATTGAATTAAAAATGTAGGTACCATTGCAATTTAGCCATTTCAGTTTTAAGTTCACAATAATCAAATGTTATGAATTATTTAATGTTGTTCAATGGTACCATAATATTTAGAGTATATAAATTAGAGTATATAATCCTAACTGATAAATTATCATGACTGTAGAAGAAATGCAAAGTTTGAGTGGCTAGAAAATATAATAACAGTATGTTAGTGCACTTACATGTCTAATATGATTAAGGAAGAACCAAAAAACAAAAGCAAACTAACGATTGAAATCTGAACAAAAAAACGTTGGTGCAGAAAAGGGGTTTGTTCAAAATTATAAAGTATATAAGCGAAAATAGGTGGCCAATCGTTTAAGTAGGGATCTTTACCTTTATCTTTGTCCACTCGAATGACAACTACGCATTCGTTTCTTCCAACTCTAATCAATTTGTTTATAGATCGTATACGCCTTCTCGACAATTCGCTGAGCAGGATCATCCCTTCGATATTTTTGTATTCCAACAAATGAACATATGCGCCCATTTCGGCAATACTTCGCACGTTGACCATAACGACATCATCAATCTCCGGGTATATCTGCTTATAAAATCTACACGAAAGCGGCATTTTGTATATTCCTTGTTATTCTTAATTCATATAACACCTTGCTGAACCTGTAAACCTTTCCGTGTTTTCGATAGAACACGGATTCTGCCTGACATGCGAGCCTAGGCCAAAAAAGGGTCTTGAAACGAGGCTGGCTCATGCTTCACTTTGAGCAGGTAAAGAAAATGAAATGTTGGTACAGTTAATGAATGTTTAATCTGCTTGTTATCAAGTTTTAGCTTCAAATTCTTCTAGGATTGTTTTTTCCTAAGGTCCCATCAGGTTTTTTACGCTATAACATCTTAATAAAACTGGAAGATTACGTGAATTTAAATGTTATTTTCCAAACGTGGATGATGCAATAAGTACACTGAGAACGAGTCCAACCTAATATGGCACTTGCAAAATGACACATGGCAGTTTCCCCAGGCTTTGGAGCACCATTTCTCTGATTCGGGCCTTCACATATTGGAAAAATTGATCATAGAATTGAAATCTTCATGTTGAAAATAGTCTGTGGGAAAAATTCAATAGGGTTTTGCCCGTCAGGCTGCGAATGAACCCATTTTAAAAATTCAGCTTTTCCTTTACATTTCAAAAGATTTCACTGCAGCGGCAAATTAAGGAAATATCCAAATATTCAAAACAAAGTTATCCGCGACCGAAGGGTTCAAACAACTTGAATTTTCCAGTATACACTAAGTTAAAAATGAAGTTAAAAATGAAGATTTTAATTCTGATATTCATTTCTGAGAAAGAGCCATAGATATGGAGATACAAAATCGAAGACGTCAACCCGAATCGGGGTTTGTTGCAACCAGGCCTTTTCCATTGATTTATTTCCAGCTACCTTTCGACGGCTGAAAGTTTGATCATACTCAGATTAACTTTGTTTACTGTAAGCTACATTTATGATTCCTTCTAACTGCTTTTACTATCAAATGTGAACTAACTAGAGGCAGAGGCCCGTTGCCCCATTTTTCCCTGAAAAAGTGCTCCTTGTGCCAAAACACGAGACCTTCCTTTTGGGGTCTTTCTTAACACTTAAATGTAATAAACACGGGATTAATGACACATATGCTATGTTTTTAAAAAGTCAAACCGATTGTAATAAAATGCCCATTTTACAACATCCCTATTTTAGGCCTACTAGGCCCCCTAAAGTTCTTTGTTGCCGGTTGAGAATCCTTAGCAAGTCCGCCACTGAAAAGACCAAGTAATTTTTTCGACATTATTTGCTCGGTGTGGAAATCACAGCGTGTTTTCTAATAGAAATGCACTCTGTGGAAATCTCAGCGTGTTTTCTGATAGAAATGCACTCAATTCTTAGAAAATAGCGACTAGACATGATAGGATAAAAACGAAGATAATATCTCCTTGAAAAAATTTGATGAAATCAAATTTGCAAAGAATGCAATCACTCGGATAGCCCAAATTGACACTTTCAGTGCTGATTAGAATTTGGAAATCGTTCTGAAGATCTTCGATTATTAGAAAATTTGAACATTCTCAGGATACGTCAGAAATAGATCAACAATGCATATCTCTGTTTTAAAAGCAAAAAATACTATTGACATGCAGCTGCATATTTCATAGCAGCAAGCATTAGATTGAGATTGTATGGTCAGATGTTGATTAAGCTGATCAAGCGATTTCATCTCCCCTAATTTCAATCAGTCCTTCTTCTGTGAAAAAGTTCTTAAGAAAGATTAGTGGTTCCTTTAAAAGGGATTTGCATGTTCCAACCGTAAGAAAGTCATTAAATGGCTTCATGGCAATAGCAAGAGAATTTTCTCGCAATCTAACAGCTTACATAACATTTAGAGATAGAAGCCTATTTTTCAATGACTACTGTGTCATTTGGGATATTTTTCTATTACATCGAGCAATGCTAATCGGATGATCTCATGGCGCACTTTTATTTTTCTATACAGAAGTGGTTCTTTTGGTCATATCAAAAGCTGCTTAATTTAAAAACTGCTTTGAATCTGAAAGAAATTACACAAACAAACTGAGCTTAATCCCCTTTGATATCTTCATCATTACATGTTTTGGTCTCATTTAACTAGGCAAGTGCAAAACATCTTAATTTTGATATGCTATAGAAGAATAATGAATGAATACATATATTAGAATAATAACTCCTCAAGCTATGGAAAATAAATAGCATATTTTAGAGTGGAATGGGGTTGATGCCAATAACCAACGATCTTGGCAAAAAACACTGAAAGCAACCTTTTCGATTGTTGCTCAATTTATTAAAATAATTTACAGGCCTAAGAGCTTGGTCGAGTTTTACCCTTAGGGTGTTCAACGATCCGCTATCGTCGGATAAGTTGAATTCGACTATCTTCATTAAAGTCCATATATTGCGTTTGGCAGTCTTGCGTTTTATAAACTTTGAGAAACTATTCTTTTAGGGATTGGAATCTTAGGAACCAGCTGGATCTTAATAAAGCGAGGTCCAGTTGATAAGAGTATGTGCTAATCTCTGAGGCTACAATACATGTTTATATGAATATTTAGTACAAATAACAATTAAGTCTTTACATGCAATACAATGCAAATACCATTACAAACTATCAGTGATGCTTTCTAAACAGCTTTATCTATGCTAGCTATAGTAGTATACTAATGTAGTGGCCTTCTTTAGTCCGTATAATGAGAATGATAATTCTTAAATGTACAAGAAATATGAAACACTTATCGAGGCTGGCAAAAGCCTATTTTTAGCAGTTTGCTTCATGCAATTTCCGCTAGGTATGAAGTCTTTTAACACCACTGCTGATTGAAGTTCAACTGTAGATTCAACCAGCTTTCAAAGTCTACAGATAGCACTACCTATATCTGTATCACTTTTGAAATATACCTCTGTAGTTCAAGTTGTCAAATGACCATTTTCTGATTGCTTAACTTTCATTGTTTGTGTCCTCCGTTTCGACTTTTGATTACCATGAGCCATTCTGTCCAAATCTTCATCTTCCTCCATCATCTATATGAAGGCCCTTATTTTCAAGGTATCTTCCTACGATGTCACCCCAGTTGACAACGTCAACCAGCCGTTTAGGCCCACTTCCTTCTTCAATGGCCGTCGATCTGTCGAGACTGACGAACGACTCCATTTGTATCTCAGGCAGCCTGTTCTCCATTTCATCGCAAATTTTTGCAATGTCTGTTCGACAACAGCAGCAGTTTGTTTTGAAAATAATGCGAAATATGGAGACGAGAGTCGTTATTATATTCAAGGGTACGGGTGTCGAAACTGTTTTCGTCATGTTTCGAATCATTTTCGCGCGACCGAACTTCCATTCGATGTCGGAACGCTCCTCCAGGCGGGTATACGTGTTGCTCATCATAGCAATCAGCAAGTTGACGAGTACGACAATGATGATGATCTCGTAAAAGCCGAAAATAACGAGAGCCAAGTATTTGGTAGCTGGTGGGTTGGTATTGGGGTCATACACATCAATGTCGGACTTACCGGTTAACCCAAACATAGCGAAGAAAAGATGCTCAAGGATGACCAGGGAGCCCTCTCGCTTCGGGACTGGAACAGTCTCCGTTGGTACTTGGACATGCTTCAATCCGTAGACAGGTTTGTACACAATCGCCAGCTGGAGGGCAAATCCGACAATAAAGATGAACAGGATTACAAGAAATCTCAACAAATCCTGAATCAAACTGCGGATTATGATACTCCAGGGCCCGAAGAGATGGTGCAAAGACAGGAATTCCATGCACTGAACAACGCACATTAAAAGGCCTAGGCCAAGCACCTGGTCTCTGCCATACATCAGCTCCTCTCTTGACCTTCCAGAAGACAGAAACGCGAACGCGTGTATCACGACAGCAATGCTTGCGAGCGCGAGGAATATTGGCGGCACAAGGCCAAGGCCGCTGCGGCTCTGCGGCTCCGAAATTTCCGATAGCAGCATGCCGGAGAGCCATATAAGGAGAATCCATTCGTACGGCGTCGGGAAAAGCTCTTCGTAGCTGCGGTTCCACGGCACAACGGCGACCAGAATGAGAAGCGCGATGAGATAGGTATGCGATATGACGTAGCAGATAAAGCGGAGAGTCGGTACGCGACTGTAGCGGTTGTACGGCAAAGAGAGGAAGGCCCAAAGCGGAGGAATAAGGAAGCACATCATGAAGAGCATAACCGTTCGCCAGCCGTCGAAGAGGGGGTTATCACCCTTCCAGACATCCCCAAGATACCCCTGCACATTGGCGTGGGCGACGCAGTTCTTCAGTTCGCCGTCAATGAGGATGTCGATCAAAGGTTGGCGCGCGTCATCAATGGCGTTCAGCACGTGCTCCGTGTCGAACGTCGTTGAGAGGTGGAGAAGGTCCAGGCTAATCTGCTCGCAGAAGTCGCCCATTTCCAGAAGGTCGCTGCTCTTGTCCTTTTCTTTCGTTGATTCGAAGCGGTACAGCCTTGCAAGCTTGCAGGCCGTGTAAATCGGGGCGGGCGAGTTGAGGATGAAGTCTATCATCGATTCGTTGTCATTCAGTTTGCTGCACAGCATCAAGTTGAGCAGGAACTAAGAAAGAAACATGTAACTTGTTATGAACTCATGTAATGGACTTCCGCAATTGGAGTACTTCTCAGAAGAAGTCAGGTGAATCAGGAAAATGCTTTAACGGAGTTTTCTGTCAGGCACCTTTGCAAAGAAGCAAATGGATGCAAATTCAATTTTCTCCCGAGAACCTTAAATTCTTCTTAAGCGTAGTTTACACGAGCAAGTTTTCTATGACAATTTTTAATTGACAATTATTTTGCTCGTGTAGATGAGGTCAATTTGAGCTCATATGACAATTTTTCATATGACAAGTGTACTTTTTCAAAAGCTGGCATGCCAGCTTTTATTTGCCATATGAAAAATTGTCATAGAAAACTTGCTCGTGTGAACTACGCTTTACCTAAAGCATAAAATGGAGTCATCAAAGAAATGCTTCCATTGTGCTACAAACAGTCAGTATACTTCCAGTACCTCAAAAATCTAATGTGCAGATGCTGCTTCATATACAATAAATGTGTCCCTTACTTTTCTGTCTGTCAACATATTCTCGACGTTGAAGTTCCTCAAAACAAGATACTTCATGACCGACAAATGATGGTTCTTTGCTGCAAACGCCAAAGGTGTCTTCCCATTCTGAAACAAGAAAAGGAGTGTCCATCAAGCCGAGGCTGATAAAATGGCTTTGAATTTTGTCCAACAGAGGCTACAGTTATCAAACAACGAATTGGTTCCTTTTATGAAAAGTCCTTGGAATTGGTAAGAGTGAAATGTGCCTCGATTTCGAGCGAGAAATGATTCTCCAGATAGTAATTCTCGTGGAAAGGATCAGTTGCCTACTCACTTGATTATGTAGTAGGTCATTATGTCTCTGCATAAACGCAAGGCTCACAATAGACCGTTTCATCGTATTGAAAAATCGAATAGATGTTTCTGCAGCCTCACCTTGTCCTCTGTGGTGGTATCTGCATCCATGCGCACTAGGTATTTCACTACCTCAACATGACCAGCATCAGCAGCATAGTGCAGCGGAGACCACGATTCCTGGAATCCGATTCAAGATTTGTCATCCGAATAAAGATTAAAAGGATTTGACCAAATTGCATAATAGACATTATGGTTACTTAAACGGGATTGAATGTTCATTTCTCAAATAACTAAAGTCCGTTATGGATTGTGATCATGAAACTGGTTTCAAAGATAAGACAAAGTGTTTTCATTGAGTTTAAGAAATTCTTTAATCAAAGCGTACGATAGAACAATGGTTATTTAGAGCACAAAATGAGGATTAAACTCTCAATGGTACAATTAACATTCAAACGTACAGAGAAATATTTCACTATAGACACTATAAAGCATCATATTTGAAACATTAACTTCTAATATACCTCTGCTGGTTGCGAATGAAAAGTGACTTGTTTACACGTTGCGAAAAGATGCAAATCGAGAAAATTTCAGATTTCTAAGGAGCAAGAAGTTTCTCTTACATTGTCCAAAACGTTGACTTCAGCACCTTGTCCAAGGAGCAGCGTCACAAGCTCAAGGTGCCCATGCGCAGCAGCAAGATGCAGGCCAGTTCGGCCTTGATTGTCTTTGATGGCCAATTGATGAGTCGACCTCCCGAGAAGCAAACTCACCACAGATATATGGCCATTCATCAGCGCCAAATGAAGGGGGATCAATCCCTGTAGGAATTTGACGTGATGTATTTTAATGCTATCGCAAGAACTGAAGGCTGATAAAGTTATGTCTATGGGATGTCATTAATCAATATCGGGAGGAGATGTCCTACAAGAATATCTTTGATGGGTAGAAAAGTTAATTATAACAAAAGTATCACGCCGTGAGCTTTAAACACAGCATGAAGGTTAATTTAAAAAATATTATAATAGGTTGCCCGTTCTTGTCTATGATTTCAGTTTATTCAAATTCACTATATGCAATCTATTGTCGCAAGAAGATAAAGAAGACTAGACTACAAGGATCGTGTCTGGGGTTACCGCGTGATTAACAGAAGTCATCTGGTCATTATTCTCTTTAACAGTTTCAACGTCTTTCGTGAAGTCTTGCATGCAAAGAATGATTGTTGGATTGCAATGAGCTATTAAGTAGGTGAAAGCATTTACCTTTCCTTCCGTTGCAGCATCTACTTTGACACCGTGTGAATTCAAGAGCAATCGAACAATCCCATCATGGCCGTTTCGCGCGGCCAAGTGAAGAGGCGTATAGGCATACTAGAGATTTAAATGAATTATGCATTTATTTTGACGATTTTGCAAAGGAAAAAATGAGCTGTCAACGACGAAACAAATACACAGCAATGCTCATTAATATTAAGGCCGAGAAAATAAAGAAAGCTTTTGAAAGTTCGGCCACTGGCGAAGTGGAAACTGTGTCACAAATTCTAATTGAACTAGGTCTAGCCATTGTCCGTCTTGAAGCTCAAATCATCCCTAGAAATATCGAGACTCAGATGCTAGTTATTTTTTTCTAAGTCCAGGCACTGGTGATGACAAAACGTTTTCGAGGATTCTGACTTGATAAGGTCATTCCTTTCAACTGTTGCATTAATTGCGCATCTTGATCTAAAAGAGGTTAATTCAACCAGTTTTGCAAACAATCATACAAACGTCTTATAGTCGACAAGAGAGATTACAAACCTCTATTCCTTCAACTGACTCTTTTCCACGAGGACACTATAAAAGACAATGGTGCATATTTCTTTATTACGTATTTGATAAAGTATTGAAAAATAACGAATATCTCATCATTCTATACCAAGAAGAGAGATACATATCAGGCAGAGGCTTGAAAAGGAGGAGTGGTAGCATCTGATGGGTATTTTGAAGCCCAAATGTTTCAAACAACTATTTGCCTACTTTTTAAAGATGTGTAAACATAGAGTGGAGTTAGTCATACTTCGCTGGGAATTCCTCCAGAGACTTTTTGCAGCAGATCCTGGACAACTTCTGCTTGGCCATATTCAGCACCAACATGGATGGCAGTCAAGCCATTCTGATGAAAAAGCCAAAAAGTTAAATTTCTCATTAAAAGCAAATGATGAATAAGCGACTTTCAATTCTCGTGTTCTAGTTCAAGTGAGATAAGTCCTACTACTATTATCAGTACGCAATGTTTGTTTACCAAGATAAACACGTTGTTGTTCAAAAGAACTTGATAGTTTCCTTGGCACATTGATCATACTTCTGAATCAAAAAATTATTACGAAGGTCATAAGTCCAGACGATGTATAAACAAGGTTTAGTACTACTCTTGCATTGTACTTTACAGAATATACGTAAAGCTGTATAGTTAATATTATGTTCCGTTTTATGCTAATGGTTTCTTGTGTACTAAAATATGTGTAGAGCTACAATGCATTTAGATTTAAATGAGTTTAGAGGCAAAAGGTTAGTAAAAATTGTAGCACCTTTCCGCTTGACATGCTCAGAGGAACTTTGCCCTTCAGTGACTCAATGAGGTTTCTATGTCCAAACTTGGCACACAAGTGGAGAGGAGTCATCCCTTCCTGCAAAAAAGAGGATTATATTCGCCATGAGTATGCGCTTCAATTGAATATGTTCTTTAGTGAATCTTTGCATAAAGCTTTGAATGCTGTCAAGAATACCAGGCAATTCTAAGCCAACTTGATTCGACTCTCTTTTGCTCTTTAACAACACCGCTCTTGCAACTCTCTTTTGCTCTTTAACAACACCGCTCTTGCAACATTACCTATTTCTAATACATGGTCAATAGTCAGCTTGCTTTATTATCTTTGTAGATAGGAGAGATTACCAATCTGAAAGCATCACAGCTCACAATGGGGTTCAAATGAAAAGCTAGAGTTATTGCACTAAGTTCACTAATTTCAAGCACTTGAGCAAGTTTCTGCACCTTATCTTCATCCTCAACAGAGCCTCCTTTGGTGAAAAGAAATTGCATTAGATCGTAATGCCCACCAGCTGCTGCCAAATGCATTGGTGTCTCATACGTTCGCTGCAATGAGAAGAAAACAAAGAAATTTAAATAAAAAAGCAATTTACTGATTATCCAAATCTTATAGAAAGTTTCTAAATGGCAAAAAGACCAGAGAAAACATCAATGGACTGTATATAAGCAATATTTTCAATAATAGGAAGATGTGGCTAAGATGCCAAAGGCGGTGTCGAGAAAGTCTCCATATTCATTATTGTCATTCGATAAGCCTCTTAAAACGTCACATGACTATAAAGTTGATAATCAAAGATCCACTCCAGGGCCTTCCAATGAGAGAGATGGGAAGGGACAAGCTTTAATGCAAAAATAGAAAGAGAGTAACTTAAGGTAATAAATTTTAACGGGGTACAATTTGCAAGCATTTATGTGAAGACGTGCCTGATTTCTATACAGACAGTTTTTACAGCCTTCAGGGTACATTCTTATATGTTAGACAAGAATCCATGCAACTGCCACTGAAAATAGAAGTTACCTTATTCCTCGTGTTGACAGATGCGGGGTCGCATTGAACCAGCTCTTTCATTACTTCCAGGCTCCCCTTTGCCGCTGCGATGTGGGCGCACGTGTTTCCTTCCTGTTTCAAATAAAGTGAATGCTTATGCATCAAACTAAAGGTATGCATTGACACTTTGTAAGGCCATTTTCTAAATGGTGTATGAACTTGCATTCTTTCTTTACAGAACAAAAGTGACTCATCCATATTCAAGGTCGTGTCTAGTGCTACATTCTCTAGCTACTTCTTGGCTTGATACGATTATCAGGGTCCGATTTGGCTAGGCTTGATCTGCATTGCAATTTATCAAATACACCTCAACCTTCTGCTGGTTGTTGGCAGAAACAAAGACAGCAGTATTGACTAAAATGCAGATCACAGAATCTTATTGCACTAAAATCGGATTTAAGGATTGGTGTGTTAGCTATAATATACTAACACGTTATAGCAAAATGTTATATGGTTTTGTAGGAAAGAAACAGGTATGTGTACCTTATTGGCTTGGAAAATGAGCGATGGAGTATGACTGACGAATTGCCTGACCACTTCTGAATGGTTGTTCTCGGCTGCCAAATGGAGGGGCGTGTAGCCATTCTAGAGGTAAAGCAGAGAATTATTAAAGCTAGGCAGGTTTCTGCATATATGCAATATACATGTCTATTTATGATAATTGTTTGCTCATAAAGATCACATTAGAAAATCATCAACTGGCAAGGAGGAAACTGCTGACGTACACAGTTAGAAGCGATCACTCAAAAAATGAATTAAATGAGGTGATTTGTCACAAAAGAGTCCCTGCAATATTGATTTACGTGTATGGACCAAAGTTTGTCGCGTCAAAAGTGTCATTCTTAAGGCAAACACATGTTACACAAGACAAAGATCTTAATAGACTGCTATCTAATCATAGAGTTGATATCAAACAATAATATTCTGTATGCATTCAGCATTCACTCATTAGAAAGAAGAAAGTATCTTTCTAAAGCTCAGTGTTGATTAGGAAAGTCACGGATCATTGAAACCTTCTGAATAACGATGTTTTGAGGTGGAGCCTTTTGTAGCTACTTACTGCATCAACAGAGTTTGGATCGGCATTCAAATCCAGCAGTTTGCTAATGACATCCTTCTGACCATTAGTCGCAGCCAAATGCAAGGGCGTCCGTTTATTCTGCCAAGGGAATAAAAGAAAGTGTTGGAGGAATGCTTCTCAATAAGAATTGTTATTATTAAGAAGCATATTAATAACTCTAATTGTCATTTGGTATGGTTGTGATTACACGAGGCAAACGGAAGTAAAGGTAGATTTTTCACTTTCTTTAAATAATGTTTTCTCAAATATGAAAATGAAAAGATGAATAGCGTATACTACTTACGATGGCCATGACATCCAAACTGGCATTGTGCTGCTTAACGAGTGTTTCCACTATCGTCGTGTACCCATTTGCACTGGCTAAATGGACTGCAGTGAGACCGGTCTATAAGTGAGATAGAAAACGGTTAGCAGTTGGAATAAGCTGTAATTTTGCATTTGGTTGCCATGTCATGTCAGTCACAATCCAAAGTCTGTTACTCTACTGGATAAAAGATAATTGCAGGATGAAAGTCATTTACCTTCGATTTTGCGTTAGCGTATGCTTTTTTCTGCATCAGTAACTCGATCAGGTTCAAATGACCGTTTTCAGCAGAGATGTGAAGAGCAGTCTTGCCAGCCTTGGGGAAAAAGTTGCGAGTTTTTAACAATGCATCACGTGATACATAAGATTGCTTCTATAAAGGTCCTTAGGCAAGGCACCGTCAAACCGTTTATTCACATCATCTTTGAATATGAAAACGTTTTAATATATGAAAAGCCATTATAAAATTGTCATCGAATCCAACTCTAAATTTTTAAATTTTTGCTCTGTTCATACAAAGACATCTCAAGCATCAAATTCAGCCACACTTTGGAGGGTAAATGTAATGGCTTTGAAGAGGAATTTTGATGCTCCTAAAGAGCAGCTAATATCTAAGAAGCGAGAGAATGTTGCAAAACTGATTAAAACACAGTAGAAACTGAGCCTAAAATTAAACTCAATATCAAGAGAAGAGTACCTCGTCGAAAATGTCCAGTCTAGCATGATGGTCGATAAGGACTGTCATAATTTCTTCATGGCCTTCTTTTGCTGCGACTAAAGAGGGCGACCAGCCATCCTGAGGAAACAATGCTACATCAGATGACAGAACATGCCTACTCGAAACTTACACTCACTATGAATGATAGAGAAGATAGTTAGAGACGATAGAAAAGTATGAAAAGTCTATTCTTTGCTGTCTACTATGCGCTATATTCATGAACTGACTCTTTGTAGGCTCGGGTTGGTTTCTAATCATGAGTGATTATTATCACATAACTGAGCGTACATTGGCTTGCAAGCATGCCTGCAATATTTTGAAATGTGCTAGCTTACTTTATTCTGAAAGTTGACTGCTTTGGCGGCCTCCTCGGGGTGCATGGTTTTCAGAAGAAGTTTCAAGACTTCTAGATTGCCGTGTCTTGAGCAATAGTGCAGGGAACTTTCCATCGCCTGAAAGAGCAACCACTCACAGTGTCATGCCGTGGATTGTGTTTAAGCATGCACAACGAAATAAGAAACGAATGCGAGGAAAAGCTGAACGAAAGCAGGGGTGGTTATAGCAAATCAAAGAGTGAAACCAGCAAGAGTGGAACAGGTAAGGCAATTTTGATCTGAAGCAAAAGAATCATCCCCGTCGTAGTGGAATCACCCCGACTATCTCCATGTTGCAGACATTCTAATCACTGCCTTGATTTCATGAAAATCCTGATTACGTAGCCACAATACTAGTGTGTCTTACCAATACACTCGCTGTAGTGCCCAGACATTCGCGTTTTCTTGATATTGATGTAAAAAGCCAAAATCAAACCTTAGATTTGTCGATTTTGAATCCTCAATTGGATTTCAGTCTTAGGACTATGAATTCATAAATAGAATCCAGTTTCAGATTATAGAACTATGAATTTATAAATAAAATCCAGTTTCAGATTATAGAACGCAAGTCATACCCTGGTGTTTAGGATAGCTGTGTCAGCATTATTATCAACCAGCAGCTTGGCAATATCAATCACGTGACCTTTCTCACTCTCTGATGGTCGCAGCATGCTTACGTAATGAAGGGCCGTCTCACCATCCTGTAAGGTTGAGATGGAGTTTTTGTAAAAGTGCCACACATTTCGCAAAAATAATACATTTCGTGTCTACAAACAAGTCATTCTACAGACATTATACAGAGTTAGTTTAAGTATACAGAGGTATTGGAAAACATCTCTTTAGAGAAACTGGCAGTCTAGTTACAATATACTTACCGCAAATATATGGCTTCAAGGGGAAAAAATATGAGGAAGTAAATAGGATGCTTTTCTACAAAATTTTAGAAATGCATCGAAGCAGGTAAAGATACATTAAAGAATATCTGTTAGGCGAGAATGACTCACTTACCAAATTCTTGGTGTTTAGTGCTATCATCGTTTCCTTTTTCGTGTATTTAGTTTTGATATGGTCAATCAAAGCCAAGATTATGGCAAGATTACAAGTTCTAACAGCGATGTGCAATGAGATCTCTCCATTCTACAATAAAATACCTCATCGTTAAAAAGGCCCATATTGACTAGGCAGGGAAGTGATAAATACATAGACCCTGTTAGCTGACTAATAAAGTTCATGATAACAACTCTACTAACAGTTGTAATCTGTGAATCCTTAATGGTTTTCTCTCTTTGAATCAACTGCAAAGATTATCAGAAAACTTCTTGTCAGATAGAGTGGAAGGCTTTCACCACAGAATGTAGTTGATTAAGATCATAAATGTAGTACTATGCATAGCTTAGAGAAAACTAAGTCGATTAGCCTTAGAAAAGAAATCGTATCAATCCTAAGAATATCTCTATCATAGAGTCAAGGACATGTGCAGCAGGATAATGCTTGCTAGCTGTATCTGCAATACAGTTATCCGAAAGTTACTAACGTACTATAGGTACTGCTCAGGGCAACGAATAGATTAGGCTAAACATCAGATGTCAACCACAGTAAAAGCACGATAAATTCTTGGGTTTTGAAAGACAGAATCAAATGCAAGCACTAACGAACATTCGCAACTCATGTAACAGCAGAGATAGATCCATCATGAATTGTGCTTCAAAAAGAGCGCCTCAATTAGTTTCAAGTTGTTGTCCAATACCTTGGCAGTCCAGAGTGCATCAGCATTCTCATCCAGCAGCATCTTCACCAAATCGTAGTTTCTGTGCTCAATAGCAATGTGAAGTGGGGTGACTCCTTCCTATAATCCAAATGATCGTTTTCATACTTTTGCAATGTAAATATGACTACAAATGTTTATCTAAATGATTTTTTCTTACTAATACATGGAATTTTTAATGATTTCACGAGTGAAGATACCTCAGTAGCTGCATTCACATTAGCTCCGCTCTTTAGAAGCATTTCAGACACATGTCGAGCGTCTTTTTTCAGCCTCGCAGCAAGATGAAGTGGTGCTTCACGACTCTAAAATATGCAATCAAAAGTTGGTGAAATCTTCTTTTTGATAAGCAAATCCAATAACGCATATAATTAGATAGCCATACAAGATTGCTCATAGTCGCAGTAGCAGAAAAGGAGGTTCATAGGGAGGGGGGGGGGGGGTGAGAAGGCACTTTCCGTACTATAGCAGATTTAAACGCTTAAACGCCCATCAAGTTAGGTTCTCAAGAGGGAATAAATGGAAAAGAATATGCTAAAATTGATGTTTCAAAATGATAAAAAAGGGTGTGGTTGCATTTCTCCAAATTCATTGCAGGAATTAAACAGATTGTTTACAATGCTTCAAACAGAATATCGCATTCGCATGGGTAAAAGCTCTGGATGCATCCTTTCCTTGAAATTAACAATGTACTCTGTAATTCTCCATGTAAAGTTGAAAATTTGAGGTGTATTTAGACTAGTTAATCACTCGTCCAGGAGAAACAGATATTTGTCTGTACCTGCCCCCCTCGGCAGTTGACGTCAGCACCAAACCCAAGCACAACCTGCACCACCAAATGTTTCCCGTGTCTGACAGCTGTGTGAAGTGGTGTGTAGAAGTCCTGCAAGGAACAAGCAGTGAAACATTTTGCTAATTTCTGAAGAAGCTGTAATTAAATGTGTCGATACCCTTATTAAATTAACAGACTAAGATATAACTTTGATATCAACGGGTGTATTTGCTTTTACCTCTTATCTATCAAAAGCACCGTTTTCATAGAATTATTATGCTAAACCTCTGTCATGAAGATCTGTGAATATCATTTCCATACTACCGACATGTCTCTTCCAAACCTATTAGTGATAAACATGTTTGGACAACAAAATACTTTCACCTCTAATTAACCTTGACAAGAAATTCCTTATACGAACAAGAAGCAGACATATCGTCGACGGTTGAAACAAAATTGGAACTTCCATCTCCCCACAAAGCTTAAGCCATCTGAAAATTCAGTGTTTATTTTTATCAGCAGTAGCTTGCAATGCAAATGTAGGAGAAACTTCTGGAAGGGCAAACAAAGGGGTGAGAGAAAGGACCAGGTACCTTGGTCATGACGTTGACGGACGCACCCTTCATAAGAAGGCTCTTCACGACGCTCACGTGACCTTGTTTAGCAGCCTCGTGCAAGCAGATTGCCCCTTCCTGTTATTCAGAGATAGAAATAGTTAAAGACTTCGTTACTACAATATTCATGAAAGTATAGGCAGGCTTTAAGTGGAAGAAGACGAGTTGCGTTCCAAATGGTCAGGATTCGGAAAGTCTTGAGTATATATAGCTCTTTGTTGAATGCAAAAATACCAGAGATGAGAATTACCAGTTGTGTTGCATTACTTATACAACAAAAAGACGCATTAGATCATCTAACTTCATCTGCAAAAACATCATTGGCCTAAACAGGTCGTAGAGGAATTTATGATAATCAAATTGGATTCATCTTGTTGTTCTACGGGTACGCACCTTTTATCGAAGAAGCGAGTAATAGGGATAAAACGTATCGCGGAATAAGAAGTGAAAACATAAACGAATTTGAAAATGGTTAGGATAATCTCATACTAGACTAAGACTATTTTCTTGCGTGAAGATGCAGTGAAGTAATTGCTTAAGAGCAAACCTTGTTTGGCATCTGAAGTGGAACCCCTCTTTTGACAAAAAACAGAGCAACTTCTGGGTGGCCGCATTTTGAGGCCAGATGAATCAATGTACTACCATCCTAGAAAAACAAAAGAGATTACTCGAAAAAAGCTAGAAATAAAAGTCTTATAGCTTAGTCTTGCTCGAGGCTACAATGTTTAAGCATCTTGGTGGATTCGATTAGAGGCACCTGCCAGTATAGTATGAGGCAACATCATAACCCTTCAATTGTCTTTTATGAGTTATCTCTATGTTATTTCTTTCTCAAATTCTCTGCTTACGCTTTAGGAACAGTCTTGCCTTCCTATTCATGTAGTTTACAAATCTAGCTTTCTAACGGTGTATATTTGTAAGCCAGTTGTATATTTACTAAGTATGGAATGGCGGTTCACCAAAAGACTAATTTCATATCTCTTGTGACTGGAAAATACCCCAGCTGTTTAGAAGGATGAGAACTTTGTAAATTTCAGTTAAAAGCAGTTTTCACATATTAATGGAAAATACAAGGATGGAGCATGTTGTCCTCGAATCAACTTTGCGCTTTGGCAACTGGTCGTTACATAATTATAGAAAATGGGAGGAGTCAAGTTGTGCAAAGAGTAATCTAAAATACACGTTGCCACTAAAAGAAAGATTCATAATTGAAGAAATTGATGTGAAAAGTTTTAAAAGCGCATTTTAACAGAGCATAGTCCGGTTTGATTCTAAGTTCCATGACGTAAGAGTCTGGGGCAAGTTACGTCATCGTCCATACATAACATTCTTAGGTAGAAACATCTGGCCCTACACTTCTCATTTGACGCCATAGGTACAACATGCATAGAAGCATTTCTATACACTTCTATTAAAGCCATGAAGTCTTCAGTAAGACTAAAATACCTTTGATCGCTGATTGACGTCTGCCTTGTACTTGTCAATCAGAATCTCAATAATAGAACTATGGCCTCCCTCTGTTGCCACATGCAAAGGTGTTCGATTTAACTGCAAAATAATTTCAGAATGGAGTTTCTTAACGTCTTAAATTCCAACCTGCCTTGCTTAGCTACAATAGAACGTATTGAAGCTTTGAATGCTATTAAAACACAAATGGAGGATTAATGACAAGTAAAGAACGTGCCGAGAAGCTAGGTCTGAGGAAGAACTATGTTTGTCTTGAAGACATGCGTCATAAATGATGGAGAGCTGATCCGCCATTTTCGCCTGGAAAACAGCACTTACTTCAAGCGTGGTATTAATAAAATACAGAGCAAAGGTACAATCAGAGACTCGATTCTTAAAAGAAATAAGAGCATTAACATATGAACAGGGACTGAAACTTTCAAGCGATGCTTCTTTCAAAAGATTTCGTCAAATTCAGTTTCGTTCGCCCTCCTCTATTTCACTATGTTTCATCCCTCCCGTACTCATTCTTACGTCATTTCCCTTCAGTAGTATACTGATGATTACCTTATCATGGATATTTGGGTTTGCTTTCACAGAGTGCAAGTACTTCACTGTGGCTTCATCTCCTACTGAACATGCAATGTGTAGGACAGTCTGTCCGTCGGTCTGCAGAATGACAAGATGACAAGATGACAAAATGACAAGATGACACAAACATAACATGAGACATGCGTATAACAGCACAAAAAGAAAGGTGACCTCAAGCATTAAAAGCATATGAAAATTGTTAAATCTAACCATTTAAACTACTTAAGCTTTCAGAAATACTGTTGTACCATCAACAAGGGGTGTCAGTTGAAAAGAAGAGAAAAATGACTATAAAGGTTGAAAGTGACTATAAAGATGAAGAACTCATTCATCATTTGAAATCCTGTTTTGCATTCATTGATCCAAGCAAATTGCAACTGATAGCGTTCTCAGTAACGATAAGTGCCAATCTAAATGAAATGACCTTTGTAGTAGGACACATCCTTATACCTAGCTGTTTTTGAAGAGATTGCAAAGAATATTGAATAAGAAAAGGCTACATACGTTTTTTTCCGATACATTAGCTCCATTCTCTACCAGGATTTTGATTATATCCACGTCCTTGTGGCGGGCGGCAACGTGCAGAGGTGTATCTAGGTATTCCTGGACGTAAAGTGAATAAGGATATCAAGGAGCTATTGTTTACTGCAGCAACCACAACATTAAGGGCCTAACGGTTTGTACCTGTATTTGATTTGGACTAAAATCAACAAATGCGGTAATGAATTGATGTCTGATGCATTGAAATTTGCATCATTACTTGACTTTGCTTATAGTTATAAGCGAAGAAGCCTAGTTTTGGCAATCAGTGACATAAGGAAGCGATTCTGTAGTAGACAGGGACAGAAGCGCTGTCAATACGAGGTGAATTTCACGAGGACGAGGTCCAGGTCAAGCATCCCCATTAATCAAGTAGACCGATCTTAAAAGCTTCCTTCAGCCTCACGGATTTTCTAAGAAAGATGGCACCAAAGGGATTCAACATGCTCAGCTCTTATGCAATACAGCACCCTATCTATCATGGCGTAGAATGTTTTTTATGAGTTGTGTTGTGTTGTTAAAGGTTACCTTATTCACGGCTTTCAGCTGCTCCTCCGCATGGCTTTGTAATAGTTCTTTCGACAACAATGCATTGCGGGTCGTGGCCGCGATGTGCAGAGGCAAATATCCTTCCTGAAATGGAACAGAGGCTATTACTTTGAAGTTTATGAAGGAGCAAGGAAAGATCACTTGTTTGTCACCTGGTCAAATTAGTTGTGGACCTTGTTTAGCATAAATAGTACTTAGGACACTAAAATGCAGGAAACAACTTGGCATTTTTAGGTCGTCACTTCACCTGCATGTTTAGGCCCATTTCTATTTATTTCAATATCAATCTGCTTCAAAGTTTGTGTAGATACAAAATCCTGTTTTATGTAGACAGAAAAACTTCAACTTTCAATAAGGGATACTCCAAATAGAAGGTGCGAGAAGACGCTGATTGGTCTTATTACAGCCAATCATGAACTCTCTCTCGCAACCTATTACGATCTTCAATTGGCTGTTTATTTGATCAGCATTGGATAATTTCCGACGTTAAAATTATCTGAGGAGTGTCGGACAAAGACGAAGCTTAGTATGCTTAACTATCCTTCCACTGTGCCATGCTATTCTGCAACATGAAAAAGCTCATTAAATGAAAAAATGTATTTAGGACATTACATTATCAGGTAGCAGCTTAGCATCTTTGCCCATCACTTTGAGGAGAGCTTTAACGATCTCAAGAGCGCCACTGTTTCTTGAGCATGCCTGTTGCAGGCAGTTCCTGTTGTGCTCCTGTGGAAATTCAGCCAGATTATTGCAAAGAAACGTCTTACTTGGAAATGCTAACATTAACAATAACTACCTATTGAAGCGATGTACTCAAAATGTAATAAAATGTGAATTGCTAGGAGATCTTGGATTCTTCTGACTTTAGAGAAAGAGAGAGTATATAAGTGAGCATGTTTTGACTCTGTTAAGATAATTAATGCTGAAAGAGAGTGAAGAATAATTAAAAGGATCGCAACTATTGTAGTGAATAAACATTTGCATTTCTGTAGTTTTTCCTTTTTCTACGGATAAAAAATAGTGTTGCATGCCACCAAAATGGATAAGATTCATCAAAATGCAAAACGAAAGCTCCACAAGAGTAACTTAACAAATTAGCAGCCCAAATTTTGTCAAGATTAATTTACTTTTGCTCGAAAGTAACTCAATGATGACGTCACACAAGCAAAATTTCCAATTGATCAAGCAATGTGTGCAAAGTTGCCATAAGTTATTTGTTGTACACGTCAACGAGGACTGACATATCCACGCAAATATTTAATGCTTCAATCTTGGTTCTGAATGACCCAGGCCAAACAAAGAGCGGCCATGTTTGTTGATACCTTGGCATGTGCGAACGAAATTTAAGGAAAAATCTTCAGTTAAGGAGATGAAGAAAATTCATCATACCCCAGCGGTGAGGCTTGGATCTGCCTTTGCTGCGAGAAGGCATTTGACGATGCTGTCAGAACCTGTAGTAACGGCATGGAATAATGCGGATTTTCCTTCCTGTAAACAGCAATAAAGACTTTGAGTTTTAATCGTTTTGCAAAGCATATATAGCATCTTCAAGGGGAAAATAAAGCTTAATAATGTCATCTAGAGGATTTAGGATCATTAAAAAACGAGAAAGGATTTAATACGTTGTGGAAAACAGTGAAGAAAAGTCAATGTAGTCAGTTAAAAAACATACCTTATCCAGCTCATTAACAGGATTGCCAAGCTCAATAAGCTTTTCGACGACACTGAATTTGTTGTCCCGACAGGCCAACATGAGTGGAGTGAGACCATTTTCCTGTAAAGAACAATCTTGATCAGAAGGGCGCAGGCAATAGCAAAAATAGTAGATCAGGCAGCAAAATAATGAGTTGGAGATTCAAAGCAAAGTTGGCAAGTGAGAGGGGAAAATGTAACGAAGAATACAGTTCAAGGAGAAAATTGAGACAAAAGTTATCGCTATCCTTCTAAACCTTGTTTACAAATATATTTATGGCTGTAACTACATCAAACGGCATATAGTTATGATTGCTTGAAATGCTAAGAAATAAAAAGTACTTAGAAAAAGGAACTCTCTAATCTTTTAATCGTAAACAGGTCGGCTAATTATCAGCCGTTAGCGATTAAAGCGTATTCATTTGTGCGAATAATTGAAGCGTATTCATAGTATCAATTTATTGACGAGGAGATTCAAAATACAGCTCATGAACCCGGTCATTCTGTTGCTAACATAAAGGCTGCTGACAGGAAATTTTAGTTAGCAAAGACGAGAGATTCATTCAAAGCAAATGAAAGGTATAAACACGACTTTTTCTATATCGATTATAATAAGGCTGAAATCGATAAATATCAAGATGCACTGACCAAAACTGAAGCGTTGGTTTAAAGTTAGCTTTCAATTCTAGTATTCACAAAATATTCAAGCTTATATCTGCGTAAATACCCTGTGAAGAATCAGATCAAAGCATGTTACTTGATTGAAAAAATGTTTTGATCGGTATGCCAAGGTAAATATTTCCGAAAAACCAGCTATGCTTATACCAGTCTAGTTAATACTGTGCCTTTTACACAGATGTAAAATACTTTCAATATGCACTGGCTTCGATTTCTATTACATTGCATGACTTCGATACCTATTTTAATAGTTCTATGAAGGCTTAAATGGTACATAAGTGGCTGTAGATGAAAATACTGAATAGTATGGCAATATGACGGTTCTAGAACCTTAAACAAATAGTTTGCATCAGCTAATAGTTTGCATCTGATGAAAGAGTATCCGGAATAATCACTAGATTAATGCGGAATAATCACTCGATCAATCCGGAATAATCACTCGATCAATCCGGAATAATCACAAGATCAATCCGGAATAATCACAAGATCAATCCGGAAAAATAACTCGATCGATCCGGAAAAATCACTCGATCAACACAGACACTATCATCAATATACCAGCAATTGCCAAATATTAATGATGCTGCATCTACAAGGAAGTATGTAGAGCAATGACCTGTGTTGGATTACATAGGTTGTGTAAGTATAATTCTTCCTACGTACTATGCTACATGCTAGCGATGATGCAGAGCTGAAACGAGGAAGCACTAAAAGCTTATGAACGAGCTTTTAGAGTTCAAAATTGTCCGGAAACTGACCCTCTTAATGCGATTATTGAATGGGTATAAAATATTTAGCGGAATTATAATGCTCTAATTTGCTGCAAGTCATTGAACCTAAAGTTGCCAGCAAATATATATTGAAATATAAAAAAACGAAAGAAAACAGACAATAAAATAAATTGTTTGGTAGAAACATGCTAAGGAATCTTATAGCTTTTGGCGAGCAGAAAATGAACTCATCTTAGAAACCAATAGAAAAGCTCATTTAATCTTCCTTTAATAATTTTGAGCAGGTCTCACTTGATTTGCATGCGGGAGTTTCTTAGAGCAGAACTACGTGTTTAACTCCAAAACAAGGATCTTTTCACTGATATTGGAAGTTGTAAAGGAACTAAGGACCTTGAAGAGTGGATAAAGTTCCCCTACCGGAAGCAGTTCTGGACCAAACTTAAGCTGTACTCGACCCTCTTGAAAAAGCTTGTCTAAAAACGCATCGAGTGCCTGCCACAGGCCTTGTTTGGCAAACCAGACGATTTTGCCCACTGGTGGAACTTCTATTCCGTCTGATTCCTCAGCAATGTGGTCAAAGGGCCTTGGAGATCGGCTCCGCGTTATGCCGTTTGAGGAGTAAGCGGACGATCGTCGACGCTGTTGGCTCGAAGAAGGTTTCAAGTCATTCGTGGCGACTGACAACTTCTTGTTCATCGTTGGTGCATGGGGTGGAACTTTTGCTGCTTCAGTTGGCGTTGGTGGCTTCTGGTCTGTCTGTATCTTAGGTGCTTCTTCCAGAGACATCGTTACTTGGTTTTCTCAGCTCACGAATGCAAACGGATTGAATTATAAAAGGACTGATCAATGTATAAAGTTGTTTTTGTGACTTCAAGAGCAGTTGTTGCAATAAGGCACCATAGTAGAATCAAGCTGTTGGCATCAGAATATGTTTCTCAGCTGTTATTAAGAATCAGAGTAAGCTTTCTCATCGTCGTCCAAGAACTCCTCTCATTAATCTAAGCAGGTGATTTCCAATGAAATGCTTTCCGTTCATGCTCATCTGTCTGTTCAAGCTATGTGGGTCTGTGGCAAATCAGCGTCTCTCAAACCTCCGCAAAACACTGCACTGATGTCATTTCAGAACAATGATGCTCAAAAGTATAGAGGTTGCTTTCTCCCATGGCAACAAAACATTCATATAAAGTGCTTCCAAGGCTGATATAAAAGACTTTTAGCTGGCGTCTGGTTTGGCAAGGTAATTTTGTCTATATTCAAGGCGGTCATATCCAGTAATGATGAACAACAGAACCTGCTAATTGATTATTATTAGCACAACAAGGAACCAATGAAAAGCTTCCCATCGCAGCACTTCTGTATACGAAATAAGCTAAGTTGCACCATCTGTAGTCCTTCCTTGAATTCTTTGTTTTCAAAACCATGGTATTGTGTACTTTCCAGGGGAAAATCTTAGTAGCACGCAAAAAAGACTAAAGAATAGCAGACTAGATTTCTTTGTTTTTGAGCATTGAAAACTAGGGACGATTTCTATTTGCGGGTGAGCCCGCGTTATTGTGCGATTTCCCGCGCTAGCATACATTATGACTTGTCTGACTCATCTTGCAAACGCCATATAAAGAAAAGCACTACAATTTGGCCTAAAACAAGGATATTGAAGAGCAAAAATAAACAAGTCATCGAGACAAAAATGCATTCTTAAAGAAAAATGAAATTTGAAAGGTTTCTTGTGGGTTTTGCAAAAGTGGTAGACTGTTCGCTTCCATCTCCAACCAAGAGAACACGGGGCGCCGTGTGTTCATGTCAATATAATGAACTCGCCATCTTTCTTTTTCTTATTTATCTTTAATAATAGCTTGATTGTGTGAGTTTTTCATAGCGAATTAGTCAGTATAAAAGTCGTACAGAAAGACTCTGAGACCGTTATTTAATGTTTACCAGCTGTTGCGGAGCTATTTTGAGTGGAGCTATCCAAGTAAACCAGAGCCTGAGGTTTATGCTAGATAAATATTTTACTCCTCGGTGAGCATATACAGCGGAAATCTATAGTATTAACATATAAAGCACTATCTGTATCAGGTCTTAGATGCATAGCTGCAACCTATCAATGCCTGTTATATAGTTGGTGGACATTGAGAGGATCAAGAGACATCGAAAGAATGCTGTGATGTGCAAAGAAGGGTGCCAAGAGGTGCTTTAAGGAAGGGTTTTATTATGGGGTTTAGGATTTTGAAAGGGGTAAAGAAAGGGAATGGAATGCTTTGGAAGACATTTTCCTCAGGCAGGAGGAGGATTGTTTTTTTAAAAAAAGCTTGAAGCTCACTTCGTCTTTTCGGTAACTGCAGATCAAGGCTAGATAACTATCTATCCATCGAATCTGGATTTAGTCTAGATTTAGATAACTAACTATCCATCGAATCTAGATTTAGATTACTATCTATCCATCGAATCTATTTAGATACTATCATCCATCAATCTAAATTTAGATGGCTAGATATTCAGAATCAAAGACAAATTCGAAGGTCTAACTAGTACCCGGAAGCTTTTCAAAATGGTAGGGACTGGCTGACTCCGGTTTTTGAACACTTGAAGACAAGAAGGTCAAATAGCACGTGTTACAATAGCGGCAAGGCGGTAGCTGCCTATTGAATGTATGACCTATTTGGTGTTCTTATGTTACAGCTTGGATCTACACTTCGCAGTCATCCGCTAAAACATTCCTACTTCTTTTAGGACACTAAAAACTGGCATTCGTATGTTGCCTTTGCTCTATATGCTATTACGATAATAAAGAAGTCCCCTTGACTCGACGGTCTCATAAAAACATCAGGTCTTGAATACAATGGTCGAAAAAGTCATTCAGAAAAAACTTTGATTTCTTTAAAGTTGCAGCATTTTGCCAAATTACATAAAGCAAACATCACCATGCCAGCATAATTATCAACAATAGACGAGTAAATTGATAAGAACGTACAAAGGCTTCGGAGTTTATGCTGAGTTATAGATGTGTGGGAGAATCGCGAGTTTAAAACAATGAGGTTATTGGGTGCAAAACAAAAACAGCTCATGCTGTTCAAAAGATGACCTCAAAAGTGCGCCTTCAGTTTTCATCTTGGATTGGCGAATTATAACACATTCAGTTTTAACAATGACATCACGTTTTTACTTAACATGGGTTTGAATTGTTGTGCAGTCCCGAGGCATGATGCAGAAGGCCTAGAGCATAGCGGTATGCAGACAGATAACTGTAAAACATAAATGTGGCAAAAGCTTCAGTTTCCAGCTTCGTTAGGTGTACTACTTTACTTCGTTAAAGTGGTCTATATAAAAACCTTCTAAGAAGATTTGCTAGTGACAAAGTTGAATCAAAAGTAAGCATAGTTCAAAACCGCACTGCTGATGTTTCACAAACGCTACTGAAATGATCACTACGTAACTACAGAGGGATTCTGGCTATTTAAGTAACTTCTGATATATAACTTTAAACTCATAATTTTTTTTAAATAATCACTTTTCCTGCTCCATAAAAGTGACGAAGATTACTTTGAGTCGGAGAGCAACGGTTTTAAGAAGTTTTTGAAGATGTTGAAAGCCATGTTAATAGTTTGTGTTGTTAAAACATTAAACTTTCGAAATACTGCTCAAGGGCTCTCATTGAGGAGTCGCTGCACTTCATCTGCTGAGCTAAATGGGCTAAAAGGCAAGGTTTTAAGAAGTCATAGTTGAAGCATCAGAAATAATAACCCGCTTAAACATGGCTTTAGAAAAATAGCAAGCATTAAAAAAAGAAATCGTATTTATCTTTGCCATTTAGAAGCAACAAGACAAAACATTCCAGGATAGGAGTGTCAGAAGAGTAAGGGAAGAAAGTAAATTTTCAATGTTGTACGTTCCTTAGGTATTGGAAGACACTTAAAGGTTATTGCTAACAGGAACATTCCTGTGAAATTCCAAGTAACTGGACTATACAGTAATATTTACTTCACATGCCCAAAGGTTAGGTACAGTTTTTGCTGTGTCAATGAGATTTAAAAGTCTCCCACGATGAAACCACTAAAATGGCTGCAGCTGGTGCAAATGTATGTCAGCAATGCTTCTTCAAAGACAATATACACTAAATTCTTGGTTACACTATTATAAGCTCAAGGCCCAGAGAATTCAATCTCGTAAGAAAGATAGAGAAATTTTCCCATAAGTACTGCTAGAGCGCATAATAAGGAAATGAAAAATTAAATATTAAAAGTGCATTACAGAATTCGTATGAGAAAGAAGAGCATTTAAAACGATCACGCGCATAAGAATATATCCGGCGACATGCGAATCAAAAGGCTTTTGAGAATAAGAAGCAATTCACCTTCTTGTGATGTAAACAAAGAAAGCATTTTGAAAATGGACTGATTTTTGAGCGTTGAATAACATTGAGCAGTTTTAAATTTTAACATTGATTTCTCAACGTTTCATTGTTTCTTAGGAATATTGAAAAGCAGGGTCATCTGTTGAAAAGCACACAAAATAGAAGTCATATCAAGTCATTTGTATTCGACCATGCGAAACAGGATACTCTGTCAACAAATGTATGATTGTAGAATTCATATTACGATGACAGTAACGTCACCTGTACATCCCGAGGGACGACAACGAAGTTGTGAAATATCTCCCAGTGAACTAGATGACCTAGAGCTTATTGGATGACTATGACATCGAAAGAAAAAATCTAAATGCGAAAGATAGCTTAGAGATGAAGAGGTTAAGAAATATAAAGAATGATAGATTTTTCAAAAATTGAAAGTAATGAAACAATCAAATAGAATACAAAATTTAGGATGGGACAAAACAAGTCAATTTATGCTACAAGTCAAAACGTGACAAAAAATTTCGAGAGGCTGGTGATTTATTGTTGTAGAAGGGCGCATTTTAGCAGCAAAGTAATCAGAGAATTGCAGGCAAATTAAGTATCATTCATGGACATACACAATCATTTGACAAGCGATCGTTTCTCGAGAAGGCTGGTTCTTGGTCACTATAACTTTAGGCTTGCAATCGCGCTATGATAGTTAGGCATGTTAAGACTCGTAACATATTATGAGCTATGCTGGTTATAAAGGAGGAAAACATGCAAGTGTACTTTACTTTGGAAATAGTACTTTACTTTCAGCTATACAGTTAAGGAATACTACGAGATGGGAGTTCGCTGGGAGATTTTTGACTGCCTCATGCTTGTTAGTGCAATTGCTCGTACACCTTTTTACCGCCACAAGCATCCAATGCAGAGAAACACTGCGCGCTTTATGTAACGGAAACATCATTAATTAGATTGCAAAAAGCATATGCTAACCGGAAAGTTTCTCGAAAAGGACAGTCAATAGAGTAAAAAGTATCCTTTTATAGAAACATATGAAACAAAATTAAGTTTAATGGGCTCATTGGTGAAGGAAATAAAGCTTGCTAACTGGCAAAAATGCGATATTGTAACGAATCTTGAAAAAGATGAAAACGAGAAAGAAATTGACTGTAGCTCAAGACGAGGCTGTGCAAAAAATGGATCATGTATTATCGTTAAAGAAAAATAAGAGTATCAAGAGCTGTAAGTGAGTATCTAGCCTCAACTGTATCGATCTAGAACAACAGGCCTGACGCTTTCTGAAAGGTTGTTCCTCGTGATGCCAATATTTTAGCTCTTAACAATTGTAAGAACAATGGACATTCGATGTATAAGCGTAAGGCTATGGCGTGGTGAGGCTAAGTAAGGCTTGGTGAATTTAAAGCAGCACAATGATTCACTTATTTAAATCTTCGCTGTATGGAGAGATAGTTGCTGGTATGTTATGTCTTTAAGTCATCTACGCCCACACGATCACCTGTAATGCTCTCTTCCATTCTTGGGGAAAAGGTAAAGTAAGATTATAGACAAGTAACTATTGATATTATTCAAAATATTAAAGAGGATCTTATCTTGCAAAGCAAATTTCCATCAAACGATACTTAACGAGGGGATTGATTTTAGTTACACCATGAAGTAGTGAGAGTGAAGCGAAGAGATTTCTTATTGCCTCTTCTAAAACACCGAGAGACGTGGGCAGACATTGTTTTGAACAGTTTTGGCAGGTAGATCATGAAAGATTAATGTCAGTTTAATAGTAAATTATTTAAAGTTCTAGCCAAATACTTCAAAAGCAAGGTAGGGAATGATTACTTATGTTGTGTTACGCAGAGGGTAGGTAACAGGCTGACAAGGAGGTTGTATGGAAACGAGGTAGGAGGATTAGGGTTGCCTCGGCTATTGAGATAAGACCAACCTTCTAAGCCTCCCAGAAAACTTCAAAGTAACAACTGTGGTCCACTGATCTCGGTAAAAGACTGGATCGAGCTTCTCATTGTTTGAGCAATATGAAGCGAGGCCCACCAAATTCGATTAGGCCTAGAACCGTAGGACCCATTATTCAGCACGAAACACCAAAAGGAACCAACATAAGAGCTAAAAGCGGTACCGAATGTTGCGGGTATGGCTGCTGGAAAACTAGAGAAAGCAAGGGAAGCCAAGCTTATGATCATAGTGACGGTGAAGAATCTGCCATTAAAATGACGCAACATGTAGCACAACTATCAACGTCTTGGAGAACATCGAATGTTTGGAAATTTATATAGTTACCATTCTTGTCTGTTTTTTAACCCTAACTTACATCTAGCAACTTAATTTGGACATGGTTATTTGTAATCTTGTGTAATTCCACATTCTAGGATGAGTCTCATGTGGAAAAGCAATATTTACTTCAGTCTGAAACGACAGAAGCTCGATTCAAGAGACCAGTGCTATGGTCATGTTCTTTGCACGTGGGTATCTTGAACTCGAGGTTTCATCACACACCTGAAAGAGGCTTCAGTAAAGCTGAATGAAATGAAGCCGAGGAGTTGCCCGAAAGGCTTTGAGCAACCAATTACTCATCATGGGCTTATCAATATTAACAAGGTTTGTGTGAAATTCACCAGAGAAAACCACCTTGTCAACGTGAACGATACTGTTTACGAAAGCAACACATAAGTGACAGTCAAACCGTGACTGGTAGAGGACCAAGATGGTGTATTTATGGCAGCAGTGAAGGCTTTTTATTCTTGGGTATTGTGGAGGTGGAGAGGGATAGAACAATAGGCAAGCGAACCAGAGGCGTCAAGCAAACCACTTGACAAGCGAACCAGGGGCGTCAAGCAAACCACTTGACAAGCGAACCACGTGCGTTGAGAGTTTAGGCATAAACAAGTTGCATGACGTCATCTAGAGCGACAAGAAACCATGGACCTACAATCCCGCACAAAATAGTTAAGACTTTACTTGAGAAGCTATTATTTTCTCTGTTTTTGAAAAATAACTTGTCCCCCCCAAATCAAATGTTGAATGAATGAAGCACACATCGTTGAACTAAAAATGTAATATTGATTCAGGGCAAAAAGGGAATTCGAATTCACAGGACCAAGGTAAAGTCGAGAGTGCAAAAACAGCACTTTGTCTCAAAAATTATGTCCGAAATTTTTGTCTGATTAATGACATAGGTAGAAAATTGTCTCTCCTGCTTTAACTGAATGAAATATGAATTATAGGAAATATGAATGACTACATTTTTGTTGGGTCTTCTCTGTTAAAGACCCTACCACCCAGTATAATACGAAAAACATGGCATGAACATTTGCAAAATATCGTAGTAATATATTCATCAAGCTGCAGAATTCCTTCTATCAATCCCTGTTATAAAGTTTTTTTCAGAACAATATATTTGCTCAGCTTTGCCTCTGAAACTATGAAATCACTTGATGCTACATGAAACTAATTGGCATCGTAGTCATATCAAGTTGCTAATGGCCTCGTAGTCATATCAAGTTGCTAATGGCCTCGTAGTCATATCAAGTTGCTATTGGCCTCGTAGTCATATCAAGTTGCTATTGGCCTCGTAGTCATATCAAGTTGCTATTGGCCTCGTAGTCATATCAAGTTGCTATTGGCCTCGTAGTCATATCCAAAAGTAGTGTTTTGATGTCACGGTCAATTCCTTTACGAAGCTAAAACACATTTCTCATCTTATTTCCAACGTGTTTCCGCCACGTAAACGTTTACCTGGATGTTTCACTTTTAATGTAACGTCATGGGAAGTGTCTCAATGAAGATTAGATTGAAGAAGAATATTCCCCGTCAACTGATAAATTATTTTATGCCTAGTAGTTAAACACAGCTTTCTCCATCATGCACCTTGAAGCAAATCCAAAATGTTCTAAATTTTTTATATGCAATGATCTAAAACGTACACAGTTATTATCTTAATCACACCGCCGGAATAATTCAGGCATGAAGCTTGAATTATTTCAATTTTCAACAAACACTTTGCACCCAAAACTATGCAGCTAGATTTCAAGACAATGATAATCCAACAGCTCCATCCATGTTGTTCTAGCTTTGCACAAAATGAAAATCAGCCTCGAAATGATGAAAGGTCAGGCCACAAAACCAGCCAATCATATCTCAATACAATGTCAACAAAGAAAACGTTTTATTCCTTCTACTGCTATCAGTGGAAAATACATTCTAGAAGCTTTTCTCCGAATCTTTTGACTTTCTATTGATTTAAAGAATTGGCCGTTCTTGATTTTAAAATCCTTTTTATCAAAGGTACTGCTGTAAATTCCCCCAGTTACAATTGGGAAAATGCACTATTATCCAGTCTGAGTTCACTGGCTTAGATAGAAGCTTAAATTTGGAAACTTCAGGAATCTTTTGAGAAAAATAGTCAAAGGTCCGATTCCCAGTTCCACCTGCAGAATTTCCCACAATAATGAAATCTACGTGGATCAATGGTTGACATATGAGCATTACTCATGTTTTTATAATGCATTTTAGTCATAGAGTTAAGTTTACTTGAATTTTGTAAAAAACTTGATGTTCAGCTTTGCAACTCTTATTTGAATAATAATTTTAATTACACACAGAGGTGAACTGCGAGTTATATATTTCCTGCATGATGGTGAAGAGTGCTAGATTACTTCTTTTCGAAATCTTTTCAAGTAGTTCTCATTTTGCTGTTGTAGACAAACTGCTATGAGTATGAAAAATGCGTATCATTTATCTTGTCGGCCGTTCTATTATACCTTAGCTTGAATTGTGGCAAAACGGGTGCTCATTTTCAATACAAGGTGGTTTATAATACATACCCCAAGCAAAGAAGCCTCTATATTAAGGTCGATCTTTGGTGCCTCGTCAAGAAACAACTTGTCCAAAAGCTGATCAGGAGCCAGCCACTTGCTCCTGTTCGAAAGCCAGACAATGCGGGCAATGGTAGGCACTTTGACGGACGTTGAAGTCATTTCTGACCACACAGCAGCTTTTTTAACCGAAGACATGATTGTCGATAGCGAGTGCTTTGGTGACAACGGTGGTGTATCTGTCTGGATCGTATCTCTCCTATCTGACAGCCTCCTACTTGGCGAGGCAACAGGGCTCGTTTCCTTAGAGCTAGAGGTTGATGACTTCTCATCTTGCTCTAGCTTTCTGCCACCTTCGCCTCTTTGGTCCTTTCTCCATCGTCGAATGCTCAACTTTGGGGTGCTTTCCTTTGCACTAGACGAGGCTGGCTCTTGCTCCTGCTGGACATCTGCCAGACTCTGTTTTCTCCTCCCAAGCGGTACCTTGAACTTCATCTTGAAGCTTCACAACAAGCTTTCAATAGAAATAGTAGTAGGAAGACAACAATTTTGTGCAATAGCAAGTTCCTTGATCCTGATGCTCACACATGGATGATCTTGAGCATCTATGTCTATTCAGACTCAAGTGGAGGTAAAATTTCTTGAAACGTACAATCAGAACTCTAACTTTCTGAATCGACGTGGAGAAAAGCAGAAGTCTTAACAATTGAGAGTAATTTCATTTTCGGAAGGAACAGCTAATCATCTGTTGTGACATCTCGGAGTTCACACGCTGATTAGACAAGAATCTCAACGGATTATAATTGGCACTCCCGAGAAGCGAGCAAAATAAAATTTGCCCTGCTCTTGTACGAGTTAAAACTCGATGATGAGAACCTATCAGTCGGAGTTACAGATCAGAGATGCTTCGATGATTGAATATGGAGAAAATTTGAACTGAATCGATGGTGATTGAATATGGAGAAAAGTTGAATCTGCTACGATCTTTACAACGCGATGTCAGAGTAAGAATCACTAGGTCGATGGCTGCATGGCTTCGAACACTCCACTTATTGCTAACAATTTGTTGCTGTGCACACTCGTTGGAAAGAAATCAGTGATGGGAAAAAGGCTTTGGCGACGGATCATGCCTCAGTAGGCTATCAGCCTCTGTATTGACTTACCAATAACTTCTTAATAATTCCTGTTCCTTTGATGTAATCGATTGCTAGCGTCGGGTGTCCTAGATTAGAAGAAGGAGAATATGTCTGATCCGTCTATGTTTCCTGGCGCACCAGAAAGCCATACAAATTTCCATAACAGTCTTGAAATGCCATGATACATGCAGTAGTACTACTTGGTAGTTCCCTCCAAAACAGTCAGATCCAAACACAAAATGAGCATCATAGTCTGAAGCTGTTCCATGTTGTAGTGTTTTGGCCGTGAAGATCTTGATCCATCATATACAAAATATCCACTTGGGCTGGAGCACAGTTATAACAGCCTGCCCATGAAACAAGGCTTTTCTCTCAATAGTATGAACCCAAATTCAACTGTACTTAAATGTTCGCTGATAAGAAGCATGCATGTCAAATATGTATGCATTGTTGCTGGTTGCCTCACGGCCCGTTCCTCTACCATCTGAACAAATTTTTACTTTGTCTTTCAAGTGGTCTTTGCATAATTCATAACCTTAGTCCAGAAACACCATTTTATGACATATTGCTTTTTACTCAGTTCAATCAGTTGAACAAAGCTTTAAAGTACTTGATTTATTAGTGAAAAATTCATAAGCTGAAATGACAGAATTAGCATCTGAAGCTCATCATCATGATGAGGCTGTTCCGGTATTCACCTCAAATACTGGACGATTTCGGAGAAAAGTCACGTGGCTTAATGAGTCTAAGTTGACCACAGCTATTACGTGTTTGGGTTCTCTGATAGGTCTTGCAGGGATTTGAAATACGTGTCCATATAACGAAGGCTCAAACAATACTTTTGCTCACCGTAGAAATATTTTTTTTCAAGAACAGAAGAGCTGCAGCATAAAGCTCCGATTACCATTCTTGAAAGTATTGGCAACTTTTCTACAACACCAAAAAATTCGGGAAGAATTGCAGCGAAGCAAGAGATTGTTTTTGTATCTACATATCTGCCATGCATCCCTTACTCAATTCTATTTTGCTTTTTAGCAAATTAAGTCACGTGGTGTCAATTGCGCCTTGGCATGGTCGAATAAATAGCCACCAAAGTTTGGGGCTCATCCTCCATAGCAAATGTCCTCTTTGGCGAATTCTTAATAAAAGCCTGCAATACTATGCCTTCATTTATGTCTGCTGGGCACAGAATAAAAATTAAATATATGTGAGGCATTTTCCGATACCCTCGGGAAGCGATTTAACAGTATTAAGCTAAATCTTGGGGCTCGAAGTAAATATATGATTCCTCAGTAAATATACGAATTCGAATCAAATGCTAGTCATAAGTAGACTAGAAAGGCATCTCACTGCAGCCAGCGACGATTCTGGCTGTAAGGGCTTACAGCTGTGTGTGCTTGCCTTCTAAGTATCGAGTAATATAGGTTGCAGAATCAAGGCTGAGCGTTGAATACGTGCAGGTGAGTCAACAGGGTACTCGTGAGTCAGCAATCAATGGCTCATGTTCACAGTATGTTATGGTGCATGTTTTCAGTACATGTCTAATTATGGTAAACAATGGTCAAACCTGCAACTTGCAAATGATGCCAATGTTAACTTATAATCAAATTGCTGCAGTATCGTTGCATATCGTTGTATCTACAACCCACCATATAAAATTTCAGCATCATGTTATAAGACTGAAGTCAAAGCACCGTAAAATTACGCATTGGTTGTCTCAAAATGGGCCTAATATTGTTGCATTTTCAGCTATGTGACGTTATACAAGTCAACACATTCAGCTCAACGTTTTGACTTCGCCAATAGACGAATGAAGAAATCGAAATCAAAATTAAGAAAAAAATTTGATATCAAAGGAGATTGTCATCTAGATAAACTGCAGTTTCTATATTCACTTGTAGTTTATGAAGATTATGTACGAAGAGAGATCGAGAAACAAGATGAAGAAGAAAGAGTTGATGACGTCAAAGTCATAAAGAGGAAAAGAACAATGCAAGAACGGTTTGAAATTCTTCTGGGCACTCTTCTTTCCAACCAGATATCGTATCACTAGATTGCTGAAGGGCAGAAATAGAATCAAAGTGTAACCAGAAGGCTTCTTAGTAAAATTATTATTAAAAAAAAGAAAAGCGATTTCAGATTTAGCGTTTCGGGATACACTCGAACGTGAAAAAAGAAGTAACTAGACATTGATATTGTCGAATATGCGTCCTTCTACTGTTATTGTCAATGCGGAAACATGAGATTTGCAGTTTTTTTAACTGAGTAAAGTTATCCTCACCAAAACGTCATATCGCAAACAAATCCGGGTCGGATTGCAATATCAACCGGTTTCGCTGAGTATTCATACAATATTTCCTTAAAAATATCCAATTTTTCCTTTGCTAGTGTAAAGCAATATCAGCAGGCACGCTTATAGCCAAGTGAAAAAGTAAAAAAACATTAATTGATAAGCAAAGGTGATATAAAAACATTCTTCTTATATAAAAACACTTTGTAAACTCATATTTTTAAGTTTTAAAACTCTATGGTCGACCGCAGATATTCATAAAATGCTAAAACTGCCATAACTTGATATATTAAAATTCTTAATCGTTATAAGTGCAGAAGAAAATCATTCTAAAATAGCTGAGTGGGTGGGTAAGATGATGAAAGGAAGACGTAATGAAAGTTGCAAATACGATAGATTAGGAAATGTTGGATTTTAGCTCAGGAAGCATAATCAAAACAGTCTTATCTTCATATAATAAACCAAATGTTCAATGAAGAAAATCTATTAATAAGTCATAAATAATAATATTCAGAGCGTGAATTTGCCATGAAGTTTCGGCACGCGAAGACGCAGCCTAAAGCAGACTTTGTTTGATAACTACTAAAGCATCAACGCAAGCAGCAAAAACCCTTATGCTAAAATCACTAACAACTTCGACAATTGAACATTCATTTGCAAAGTTTTTCAGTAATTCTGTCTTCAACAAAGGCTTAAATTCAGGGTGCTTTCAACAACAATCGATTGCTTTATCGATTGATTTCTCGTCATTTGCTGATAATGAATAATGCGTTATTGTTGGAAAATTGCAACAAAGGAATCATTTGAATTCTCAGCCTTTGTTGCACTTGTGGAGCAGGGAACAAGGATGTCAATAGTCTTATATTAAACGTTTTACAGTTTCAGATCACATTTAATTGTTTAAATCTCTCTTTAATTTGAACAGACACATAATTTGCTAAATATACTCTATTTGTTTATGCTTCTCTCAAAGTTGCACAAACATAGTTAAAGGAGAACAACGTAGCTCATTTATATACTTATGAACAAAAGGATGGTTCATAGAAAAAAAGATCTAAAGAAAAAAGACCCTAAAACCACTGGTAGAAAGATCTATAGGGAACTTGATTTAGAATAAGAACTTCAAACCAAACTGTGAAATCCACATCTAGGCGACATAGGCTCAAGCAATCACGATGACGTAAGACGCAGTGGAAACGCCATGGCTCAAAATATTACCTGGTCTGTTGGTGATGCCGACCTCAGAATCACATCTTCCATAACTTCAGGGTAAAGAGACAAAGTTGACTGGATATTCTGATTGGGAGACAATGAAAAGTTTCTTGCCCTCCTCTTGGGAACTTCCTCAAACCTTACCACCCGAGGCGGCATGTTTGAAACGGAATGCCTCCGGGCCATATCTTGCAGAATATCCTCCCAGGAGAAAGCTGAATATACCAAAGAAAGAAGCCGTCAGCTCGCCAGAGTTGGCCAAACAGCCCATCTAATGGAGGTGTTTTCCTACTAAACGCTAAAAGCGCGAAGCGTATGTGATGTGTCTTCAATAGGCACGACCAAAAAGTAATTTGGCAAAAGAATACACTCTATTGCTGGTATCGTGAAGAATTAAAATCACGAGTTTGTTGAAGTGTCAATTATAATTTGGCTTTTTGAATAATTTGAAATGTCCATCACTGAAAGCATTACGATTAGAGTTAGAGAAATCACTAACAGTTTGCACGTTATTTGAATTATTTGCATCTTCTCGACATTCATTTTAGTGGATGACTAGACATTGCAATCATCTCAAGTCGTGAGAATAAAAGTGAAACTGGTAGGGATTAACTGATAGTAATGATAGGGACGATAGCAACACTGATTGGCCATGAATTATTGACAGTAATGATCTATCATCAATCACTCATCCTTAATATGGACATGATCTTTCAAGAGCTAGAAAGAGGCCTAAATACCCGCCACTGTACCAGTTTTTCAAGTAAATACGAGCGCCTTGATATCAGCAGGTTGAAATGAACTGGGCGTTTAACTTTTAACCACCTAAAGCCTTAAATACACTTTACAACCCTCCCTACCCCTCTACTGGTTCTGATGGCCTTTTTATTATTCTTCTTTTATCAATTATTTTACTGTTCTGTTATGGTTAATCCAAACTAAAATCTATATACAATGGCACGTCAAACAGGGCACACGACTCGATTGATCATGATGAGTTTTTTCGTGTGTCCTTCAGCTTAACAAAATGCCAAATACTTTTTCTGATCTTACCTATTGACCTAGTTCAAATTTCGAGTAATTGTATTTTAAATCAGTATATTGTAGCTAAATTGTTAAATTGCTGAAAAAGATTTTTGAGTTGAGTTGTTGAGTTTAGTTGATACTGTGGCTGTGTCAGTCAAAATTTGTTAAAGAAGCTCTAGAGGTTGCAGAAGAAGTTCTAGAGCATTAATAAATATAGCTCATAAACCGGCAGTTTGGAACAAAGAGTGTAATGAGGTAGTGAGAGGGGTGGATGGGGGTGTGGCATTTTGCAATAGGTACAATGCAGAATATTATTGGCACAAGGAATATGAAAAAAGGTAATGAAGTAGAAGGTTAAGGCAATAATATATGGCATGTTATTGTAGAAAAACTAGTAGGAATAGCATGCTACCCCAAGGCAATGGCACTCATTATAGTATAAAGAACAATTTCTTCATCGAGAATAAATCTAGCTGTAACGCACAGATCGACATTGTTTTCAAAACCGCTTAGGAGGCGATGATGCTTGCAAGAATCAACAACAGAGCATCGAAGTTAATGGCCAGACAAGCCACTTTTAAGGATAATTTCAGCAAACAGCACATCATGAATTGCAGCACTGAATCATTCACACTGTGGTAAGTTGCAAGGGGATTCAGTCAGAAAGACAGCGAGAAGAAAACAGATGCAATCATTCAATGTCGATGAAAGCAAGAGGCGTATGAGCTATGAAAATTAAAAAGGACCCAATCGAGGCAATTAGCTGAAAGAGATTACAACTCCAGCACTGTTTCACAGTTAAACCGTTAACATAGAGACGCAGTTTCATTGCGAATTTCAGACTCTCATATCCGGGAAAGATTTGCTTTACAATTCAATCGAAATGGTCATCAATGGAATATTACAGCGATGATTCAATGTGACCATGCATTCAGATTGTCAACAAGCTGCGATGACATATGTGAAGAATCATACACAAGTTATTGAATACGGCATGGAAAACACAATTATTGTTGACATTATCAGTTTAATAATTGATATAAGAAAATGTGCCCGCATATTATCGCAATCAGTTCAAGCGAATAGAATGATTAGTTTTCAACAGGTTTTCCTATTTATTGCACTTCACGAGAGGTTTTGAGGATGGAGCGAACTTTGGAATTGCAAACAAATATTGTTCACCAACAAGCCAAAGAGCCTTTTTCTTTCCCAAGCATGACAGCTCATGTTAACTGGAAAATGATTCATGGAGACTATAACGATCTTCGACGTTCTTGTTCTCAGCTAAACCGGCTAAACCTATTTTTCTAATCAAGAAACGGCCCTTATTTGCCTAACACTGAACTGTTACTGGAAATGAATAGAGTAACGTGCTGACATTAATAAGAATCTTTAGCGCTTCATAACTGCAGATTAAAGAAACATGGTGATCAAACGACCTAGGGCTAATAAAATAATAAAGTCGATTTATTTCTGTACCATTTCTGTCAGATTTTAGCTTCAATCTATGTTTATTAAGGTCTCTTTATTTCTTATCCCTTCCTAGATAAATAATCCAGAGCTTGAGGCCATCTAAAGTGACTCGCACGAAAACACAATCTGGTTGAAGTTATTCTTCTGTTATGATCAACTTACACCAGACCATTGCTAGGAGCAGCTAGAGGTAATCAAAGATTCTATGTTGTTTGTGTCTAAATTTTGTCTGATTGAGTTCAATCGCCGCATGATCACCTGCAAGAACACCAAATGTGGGCAATGCTTGTTATGAGCAGCGTTTTGGACTGTGTTTAGCGGTTTACTACCTGCCACAAATGCAAGGTGATGTCATATTGATTGAGGGAAAATAGTTGGCTTCTGCAACGAAATACACCTCCTCACATCTCCATATCCAACAATCACAAGACAGACAGATTGACTGCATAAAATGCAGATGCTTTATCTGTGGTGTCGATTAAGTGTCTTGAGCAAGCTAACGCTATTAAAGCTCTTTGAAGATCTGAGTCCGGTATCTTCAGTAGAATAAACTTCAACAATGTGCTGGTTTTAAAGATAACGTTTACAGAATTTATGATTCGGATTCATGATAAGCCTTTTCTTGCCTCACAGTATGTCGTCTTAACCTCCATTATCATAATGTAAATCTAACTCAACATCAGCAATATGATAAAGAAGAAGCTTGCAAGAGTAGCACAACAAGGGATGTAAACGTCAAATGCAAGGACAAAGCTATGAGGACAATTTAATAAATCACTGGTGACAGCTGAAGAGACATGCGTTGTGACACAAGGCTCCCTACTAGGCCCATGATTTACATTTCATGCGTCCTGCTTCTTGCATTTATCAAATTTGCAGAAAAGAAATTAGCTACAAAATAAACAAATATAATACATGGTGGGATTGAAATCTTTATGAAATGAAATATCCTGCGAGATTATATAAGTTTGATTTGGTGAACGTTCGTAATAGCTTATAGGTTAGTTCAAAGAAAGTTCATTTGATATAGAGAAGAAAATTCAATATTTGTGTTGCCAAAGACAGCATGGTAAAAGTCGGCAAACAATTTCAGCCAAAGAGCTCGTGATTGGTATCATTTTAAAGAAACCACGTGGCTAATAATCGGCAAAATACACGTTTTCATATAAAAATAGCCACTTCCCCATTATAAAACCTATACCAGGCTCCAGGTTGCAATGCATTAAGCGTTCCCATGCAATCGTGTTCTTGAAATATTGTATTCGTCTTGCCTTTATATTTGCGAAAGCACAAGGCATTTCTGACTGCAATGAAACCAATTTTAAATGATTTGATGCTGATTTATTGCTTTGTTATGTGAAATTAGAATTCAATTTTTTTTTGTGCTTTATTGCAAAATGCGTTTTGTCAGTTTAAGAAAACAACAGCATTGTAAGAACAATGAGCTTCAGATTGTTTCAAAGAAAGACCGCTAATGTGGCTAGGTATACCAATAATTGTTGGTGTGGGAAGCAGTTTTCTTGTGAATTCTTGAAAAGCAACTAATTCCCCAAAGTATTGCAAGTAGACTATTGCCGATAAAATGCACGACTGATATCACTGGAAATTCGCATATCGAAATGGTAAACATCAAGAGATACCACTCAAAGGCAGCAAACGACTAACTCAAGATCTCTTGTATCTGTCTAAACGAAAAAGAAAAGAAAAATCCTTGCCTCAAAAGTGTCTAGGCTTCCAATTAATTTTCATATTCAAACGCATTCACTCAAATTCAAATTCAACCCGATTCAAGTAACATTCAAAGTCATCATTAAAAATGTAGCAGCTCAGATCAAAATAATCCAGCAAGCAAACAAGCAAGCAAGCAAGCAAGATAAGAGAAATATTAAAATGTTTCTAGATAAGATGTAGGTAGCTTTGGAAGAGAGATTGATGGCAAAATGTGCCAACGAATTGGTCGTATTTAGTCGTTGGTTACCTAAATCCCAAATAGGGATCGGTTGAAAGTTTGATAGCATTTCCTTTGTATGATCATTGCATCTCGAGATTAAAAGTGCACACCAAAAACAGAGATCTTACACAATTTGGACGTGTATGCCGTTTTATAGGATATGCGGATTAAATTTGTAGAGCTCACAAAAACTTCATTCAGGTGCAAATACTCCCCTAAGCTTTTTCATTGCAACTTCTGTTACGCAGTACACAGAAGAATTTTATGCTTAGCAAACATCCACAGCCTCCAGTTTGTAGGATTCACAACAAGGATGTACTTCGTAGTATTCTTAATCCAGAATAAATATCACTTGTAGGAATAAGCTCAAAAGGATCTTTGAAACAGCAAGAAACACGTTCGTTTGCTCTTAGAAAGATGCTTTAAGGACAGGACCAAATAGAAGGATTAAAGGAATTTTCTTTTAATCAAATTTGCAACTCTGGAAATTTGATTTGCATTTATTATGAGACAGAATGTCTTCTGTAGATCACGCTTAATTGTCGCGTTAGGCAAAGCATCTCGTTATGTTTGCTATATCCATGAACTGTTGCTAGAGTGAAACTGTTAGATTGAAGTAACCTGGCAACAGAGCGTTACAAGAAAGAATTTTGGAATGAATCTCCTTATTTGATTTGATTCTCTACATAATACCCATTCTGTTTCCCTGAAGAGATTTGGTATTCAATATTGGCACAAATTTCCACAAATACCATTGTTATTAAGAAAACCCACCTTAACTGTAGATTATTGACCAAGGCGAAATGTCCACTTGAAGATACTCTTCACAAAGCAAAGGATGGACAAAAGCTTTGCATGAAAGGACAAATCGGGATGAACCTTTCATATGGAAAACAGTTTTATTGCTTCTCTATACACTAAGAGTGTGCATAAGAACTGGATTCCATTGATTTGTTATCGCGCCCATAGGCATCTTAGGACAAGAATGCAATAATTGTTTTCGATTTAACCTTCTAGTGTGTCTGATTGGCAACTAGCTATTTATTATGTCAGCTTTTGGTTACTGTTCAATATTTGATATCTGAGGAGTGCCGGTCAAAGTACTTTAAGTATGCAAAAACTGGGTCCGCCATTTCAGCTAATGCAATAATTCTGTATTCTTATAATGCTTTTAATTCGGATGTTTATAGTGATTCAAATAGTAATATATATTACAACAAAAGTGACCCAGTTACATAATTTATCGGTTTATAGGAACCAGGAATTGCGAAGCTTACTGATTGTTTGTCAACATCAAAAGCCCCTTTCTGGAATCTTTTGCGTTCGTGTAAGGCCTTAGTGACTGGTGCGTAAGTGACTAGAAAGGTACTTTGGGTCAAAAATTGATAATAATGATGGAAATTATCACGTGGATAAAGGAGCGAAATATATGATTGGTTGGATTGTGTTGGTTCAAAAGCGAGTGCAAAGGCAGAGATAGATGGATTGGGAAGCTGCCATCTTTCCGTATCAAGGGTTTACATGAGAGAAAAAAGGCTGCAGCATTAGAGTGGACGAGGGGGCAATCATTCCAAAAGGCATACAACAAGAAAGGCAGCTCTAAGGATAGTCAAAACAGGCACGAGTATTTCCATTGCAAAGGTGTCTTATACATTCTGCAAGGATTCCGAGGAAGGTTCTCGGGATCTGAGAGATGTTGTTCATGGCAAAACAGAACGCTAGTGAGAAAAAAAACTAAAACAATAATAACAGTTCATATATTCAGTCACACTTAGACAGGGGTCCATAGGTGCATTATTGTTTACTATACTATCAATCACTAGATGTATCCCTTATTCAATCAAAGACTTGAAACATAATAATTCGCAGTTAGAATTAGAATAGCGATGGTAATGAGCTTACAACGCTGCAAACCAAATCAGACTCTTTTGGTTGGGCAGGGAAAGAACTAATGGTAGCCGGTATTGTGTAGAAGAATGAAGCCGGCAAACTGCTCAATGCAGAATACATAAGTAAATAAACAAAACCAGCATAACTTGTGTTTATACATCACTGCTATCCCGAGGGAGTGATAGGAAAAGCGTCAAAGTTTATAAACAAACAGCCCCATGAGCACAAGGGAACCAGAGTGAAACCCAATGGGAATCTAATTGTGCACGTATTTGAAAATTGTGAAAATGTTTTCTTTCGTGTTGCAAGGAAAGATTGCGTGATCTAGCTAATTGGTGATTTGATAAAAGATTGTTAAATGACAAGATGGCGTGAGATTGCTGGGGGAAATATATTATCAAGAAAATTTAACCACGCATGAATGAGAATAAGTTTATCTTTTATGAACATAAATGATGAAAGATTTTCCGCGTATGGTAGCAACTGCAGAATTTTATTGTGTGCCATGTTTCGTTGTATGATAAATTTTGCAAGTTAGAAATGTTTTCAAGTTTTAAAATTGTATTGTTGCCCCTTCAACGCTGTTAAGCAAATGAAAAAGATGAGGAAATTTTGATTATCTAATTGTGTTACAGACTAGAACGCGTTTCAATATAAGGTGTATTTTGAAGAGATAGAATGCATTTGACTAAAGGATAGAAATATCCAGATGTATGTGAATGGCTTGAAATTAAGCGTGTCCAAATAGGCGGGTTCATAAGATTTTCAAACTGTCTAAAGAACTTTAATCAAAATTTCGCAAGTAAAAGCAGGGTGTTATTGACCAGTTATTTTAATCCTTTTTAGACTGTTAAAGTTTTTTCACTACCTACGTCACATTCAAAGATTTTGGAGGATCGAAACTGAATTGCCTATGCTAAGTAAATGTTTGCTTGACGAATAAAGCTGAATTTATTGCAAAAGCATCACATCTGTATAATTATTGTTATAGCTTTTCTCACCTAAAACTGACTAACAAATATTAAATTCTAGTGGGCGCTGTTTTTATCACGACTAATTATATAAAAAGAAATTACTTCCAAATGACCAAACAAAGTTCAGTAGTGATTTTGAAAGGGGCTGTTGCAAACTGAAAAATGCCGAAAAATCTCACAATGTATGGTTTACTAATTAAGAGAAAACCGTTTCAATTCTCTCGAGTATTTAAAGCCAGACGAAAGATTATTGCAGCTGCGAAATCGGGCCAACATTTTCTCGTTTAGGTTAGATGGTGAACTGTACAAATTTAAGCTTAATGTATATCATTTTCTTCAAACACAACAAGACGAGCTTCAAAACCGGTCCAAAGCTAGATTGATGCTAATTTTCCAATAGCCTACATTCGTCCTTCAAAGTGAGAGAAAGATAAATGACTCTAATTTAGAGGGCTTGAATGTATTATATAAATTAAAGCGTTTGGCTACTCATCACATGATCCTTGCCCATTCCAACTCTACAATCATTTTGACTATCATTCTTTCAGTTGTAAAACATACCTTAATACTTATAAATCTTTTGGCCAAAAGTATCATTATAAAGTATCAATAGTATCAAAGGCGGTATACAGCTAACAAAATCAAGAAGTTGAATTTTTCAAAGATTTGGTCCATGGTGGCCAAGGAGAAAGTATTATATTCAGATAATTTCTACTCAGATTTTGGGGTGCGTTATTTGCCATTTTCTCATCAATAAAGAGGGGCACTGGCTTTTGCCCCCTAATGATAGAATTACCTTATCGATACGCTCTTGTTCCGCTTTCTTTCGACTGACTTCTGCCACCGGCATCTGTGATTCGACTTTTTGATTAAACGCTGCCATGCGATCATGTACGGACACAAGTGGTTGCTCCTTAGTTTTGCTGGCATCAGCTTGTTCTGCTTTCAGCTTCTCTAAATCAAGAGACCGCCTGTCTTTCTTGGCAGTTGAAGGGCCCGACCGGCTGGCATTGGCTCTTGAAGAATGCGGTCCTTTAGCATCACTGGTGTTCCGACGATACTTTCTATCTTCACCAGAAGGAGTTTCTAGGCCTGGACTCTCTGGGGTGCCTTCAGAATGGTCCTTGTGTGTCTCTGGGGATTCAGCTGTAGTCCCAGGTGATTGTAAGCCTTGATTCTCCGCTTCGTTTTTGACCTCGTCAACCTCACTGGCTGAAGTGTCCATTAATTTGAATTCATCCGCTAGTGCTTTGCTTTCAATGGGAGATGGTGGGGCATTATCATCCGAGGGGCTTTCTATTGCACCCTCAGTATCCTTTACCTTTGCTTTATCCATCTCATCTGATCTCGCATCAGAATAAAACTTTGAGGAAGCAACAGACTTCGGCCTTTTAGACTTCTTTTCAGGCAGCTTCTGTTGTTTCCTTTTGCTTTCTTTACTTTCGATGAAGCCTTTCTGCTCCTTATTTTCAGCGCCGCTGTTTTTCCCTGACGACCTTTCGCGATCGCCACTGCAAAAATTTGCTTTGCGGCGTTCTTCCGACTCTTTTAATCTTTGTTTAGATAAGCAACTTTCACTTGCTGAGAGTTTGGGCTCCTTCGCAACCGAGGTGTCCTCCGCAGGCGCCAGTGAAGATGACATTTGATTTGTTTTGCGTTCACCCTGGCTGTCCTCGTGCTCCAACCTTCCAGGGCACGAAACAAGCTTGCTCAGCAAAGGTTGCCTCTCTTCGCTTGCATCTCCAGTCACGGACATCATGAAAATATTCCTATTCAAAAAGAATAAATATAAACTGAAAAAGCTAGCCATCGCGAGCTAACCCGGTAACATATATAAAGTGTAGGTCATGAGGTCTCAGCTTGAAAAGACCTGTATTTCCATAAAACTACAGATAGATTTCTTTCATTTCCATCAAACTTCTCATTAAAACATGAATTTAACTTAATGTCCTCATTTTCATTATGTGTATTCAGAATTGCTTAATTCCCATCCATGTTTTTGTTTATCTTTTGTGCGAACAGTTTTCATAGGCTGACTATTTATCTTCAGTTGGGTGTTTCTCGAAAACATTTATTAAGTACTTGCTTTGTCAGCTGGTTATAATGTCTCATAAAGCAAATTCTTCATTTCATTGAAACTAGTGCACATAGATTCTAACTCACAGAAACCCGTGAATCATGGAAAATCTTTTCAAAGGAAAGCAAGCCTTTACAAGGTTATGCAATAGGTTTACGACAGTGTTAAATTCACTAAGCAACAAATGCTCAACTATTTCATGTTGGATTGAGAATGCTTGAAAACTTTCCAAACAGGTTATTTTGCAAATGAATTAAAAGTTTTACAAAACAGATTTAGTTAAAAAAGAAGCTACTTGGAGGTTTACTTGGGAAATTTGACAAAAATGTTCAAATGAGACTTCTAATGGCCTTGTTGAACCTGAATGTGATTAAAAGGACGTTTCGCCAATTCCAATTTTGTTTGCATAATGCGATCGCCATTTTGTGAGATTTCATATCTGCTGTAGCCGCCAATGCAGAAGAACAAGAAATAGATGATGGCTGGATGAAACCCGCCGCTTCATACAGCCGAACTATATATAACCGGTGAATGATAAAAGACCGGTGAATGAAAGAAGACCAGCGAATGATTGAAGTCCGGCGGATGATTGAAGTCCGGCGGATGATAGAAGACCGGTGAATGATAGTAGACTGGCGGATGAAAAGAGACCGGTGAATGATAGAAGACCAGCGAATGATTGAAGACCAGCGGATGATAGAAGACCGGATGTGAGAGAGCAGAACCGGCAGAGCTACTATGGTGAATTAAAAAGCAGTTGTTGTATCAAGTGGGGATAGCGAGTCAAATTGTGTCAATATAAAACCGGCAGTAGCTGGATAATCCGGTTGCTTAAAGACAAAGACCGGTCGGAGATTGTAGTGAAAATTAACGGTGGCCGGATTAAAACCGGTTGTGGCAGGCTAAAGAATACTGTTTGAAATATTATCACGCTAATGTCAATATTGACGCGAATATTGACATCAGAATCATTCAAATGGGAAACCATAAGATATGATTTGGAGCAGTGACGTCAATGCAAAGGGAACGGATTAGAGGCCTAGCTGATACCACTGAATATACCAGCTGGCGACAGGACCATCAAAAGGGCTCTCTCTGTAAAGGAAATTTGACCACAAGGAAATGCTTGGAAATTAAATGACCACGCCTAAAGACCACGCCCAAAGGCCACGCTTAACAGTCGGCCAATGAAAAGCCTGCGTCTCTTTCCCTACTCTTCGTTAGATAAAGAGCGTTTCAGCTTGAATAATTGCGATGTGATTAAACGAAGACTGCTGCTCATTCAAAGCACGTGGAAACGAACACGTGATTGAATCAGCACGAGTAAAGTTTTGAGAATTGTGTATCCAATAAGAAAGGAAGAGGAGGAAAACCGAGAGAAAATGGAGAAGTTACAACATGAAGGACTAAAGTGCAACACTAGCAGAAAAATCACACAGTGTTAAAGTCTTTTTCATTTGATAAGGGGAGTTTGCTCTCTACTGCAAAACGACTGTTGACTGAGTCTCGGATGGTTTTTGAGAAGTTGGATACAGCTTCTTTAAATTTGCTTTCATTAACTAAATTTTCTTCTTCTTCTTCTTCTTCTTCTTCTTCATGTCTAAAGCCATATTTTGGTAATGTTATCGAGAGAATAAAATATGACTAAAGGTAGCTCGGGAAACTGAAAAAGGATAGAATAATGTAAGACGCTTGACATGCAACCTTTTGTGGAAGAGCATTGGATCTACAGTTACCAATAGTAGGGCGAATTTCAAACTTTGAAGAAAGTAGCGACATTGCATATTAGACCGAAATCAAGAAAAGATGAAATAGCATGCGAAGCAGTGAATAACGCATAGGCTACAGTGTTTCAATCAACTGCACACATCGAAAATTTTTCATAAGCAGAAATAGTCCAGCTTCATTCTTAAAAACCCAAGAAAATAAGTTGAATGGAAACAGCTTCTGACACATAGATTTCAAATGTACATAAAAATGACAACTCCAAGAGATGTTTGGTCTTTTGATCAAAAAGTAGAATTCAGGAATCTTCTACAACCTAAACCCTAGGAAGGGCATGGAATATAGTTAAGGAAAATGATGGTAATGGCAATTGGCTTTTGCTACCTTCAACTGGCGACAAACCAACAGTGCCTCAGGATGGATCTTACAAATCTTCTGTGACAAACATTTTAATGGTGTATAATTATTTCCAAATAGTTACTCTTCATTCTTGGAGCTGACAATACTTAGTATACTGCTTATAATTTTTTCAGATTTCAGTTATCTGATCACCTTGTGTTAGCTTATTAATCATGACCTCAAGAAAAGTAATTACCCAAGTAAAGAAGGGGAGTTTATATGATGTTAGCAATGGAGACGCAGGCAAATGTTATAACACTCCTTTTTCAATGAATTAAGAACATTAAAACACGTCTATAAAGCTCCAGGCAAATTGGTCTATAGAGACCGACAAAGAAAACTAATTCAAATAAGACGATGTAATAAGCGTGAAGTGTGCTATTCAAGTTGAAAAAGTAGGCTTCTCATTTCAACAGCTTCAAGCAGGAATCGAGAAAAGGAAAATGGATCCTTTAATGATGAGACAAGGAGAAAATAGCGTGAATAAAAGCATCATTTCATTGGACTTTGCAGCATGTAGAGACTCAAGCTTTTTTAATAGAAATATGATAATCAACATCAACGTGATTGCATATGAATTTCTTTTGACTAAGGCTAGGTCAAATATAGAATGGTACCTTCATCAAGACCAAACACCATGTTCACCAACACCATGTCAAGAATGGTACATTTTCTCGACGAGGTGCAATTCGGCACATCAACTCGAAATGTCTGGTGGCTGATGGAGGCTCTAATATATTGAAGCAGCTTATCTACTACTTCTTTGATAAAGAATGTTGTAGATACGACAGAGTGAAGTTTTATCAAGTATGAGTCAATAGGCATAACACCTTAGATGTTATTAGAAATCAAGTGATAAGAGAAGCAATTCAGCTTAAAGCTTTAGCAAGGTTTTCAGGTTATAAATTCAAATCACGAGATATGGTTCTACTTTAAGGCCAATGCGATCATCAACCAGTCCATGTTTAAAAGGAAACACTCATGAAAATTTGCGGACGATTAAACATGAAACATCTTGAAAAAGATTAGCAGATAATCAAAAAGGTTTTCACTTACCAAGCAGCGTCTTGCTAATCTGTACTGTCGGCAATTCTTCCAACGAGTGCAGCATCTGCCAGATTGTTTTGATCTCCAAGTTTATATTCGTCTCGAGAATTGAATGTAACCATAACAGCTGACCTCATTGTTCTGCCTTTTGCTGTAGTATCAATCAACAGCAGCGAGCTAGGGGTCTGGTGGGGGGTTGGAGCTTGGAGGGCTGGGAGGGCCGAGTTGGAGGGAGAGAATAGCAGGATTCAATGACGTAGAAACTGGGGAAGATGGCCCCCACCTTTTGTCAAACCATGCAAAAGTGCACCTTCCAAATCCGGTAATGACGCCGCAAGATTCAAAAGTTCCGCTTCCATTTTTAAAAAAATCAGAGTGGTCGTGTAACCCATTTTGATTTGCCCCTCTTTTTTGTTTCTGCCTACTTGTCTGGTAGTAGGGGAGCAAAAGGAGGGAAATAGAGGTTTAAACGTGCTATATTTCTTACTGAAATGAGAAAGAAGAATGGTGGATGGAGCAGACAATAGAGAGGAGGCAGATAAAATAGACTAGAGGCGGATGAAATAAAAATAAACAGGCGGATAAGGAGGATAAGTAGGCGGGCGAAATAAAATAAAAGAATGACAGATGAAGCAGACAAAGAAGAATGACAGATGAAACAGACAAAATATAAATACAGCTACAAGCAGTTATGTAGTGAATTCAAGTTTTTTAATATACTTATAGAATATTGATCAGTTCACTTTGATGTGCTCTCAAATGTTTTCTGCTTGAAAGCTGAATTTCTGTTTGTTGCTTTTGAGGTAAAAAGAGATGTTAAATAAAAGCAAGAGATATGCTCGAAAACTAGCAATCAACATCATGGAGCGAAAGTTGTAGCACTAGACTTAATTCCAGGTGTTGACAGTGAAGTTTCAAACAGGCTACTAGAATTTAATTTCCCATGCTTGTGTAAACAAAATTGCAATTGCTAGTGACTTTCTCGTTCTTGTCTCATTAGTGTTACAGATGTTTTGCCTACAACTGCAAAATGTTTTAAGAATTGGAGTTTAAAGAACTGTATTTATGTAACCAAAAGAAACTATTTACAGATCGTGTCTCATAGTTGAAGTGAGAAACAACAGATCTGAAAATGTGCTTTACAGGCCAACCTCAAAAATCAAGCTTATACTTCTATTGGTAAATTCTACGATTGTCATCGTATGTGCAAGAATCAAAATAGAATCATGACCGAAACCTCATTCTCTTCCCGATAAACACCCAGCAAACGTGGATAATATCATTGAGTTTTCGAAGGTATAATAACTTTGATGTTCCAAGTAGGTTTTCGACAAGATGGTAGATCAGCTGGATGTTATCTAAACAGTGTTTTCTGAAGATAGCATACACTCATGACAATGATAAGGTATTTTTTGTAAATCTGACACACGCTTTGTATACGAAGGCGGCAAAGTTTGATAACGATCAAATATATTGACAGTCAAGCTAGTCTGATTGAGAATAGAAATATGATGTGGATGTTAATATCCCTTGACTAATTTAACATGTTCATAAAAACAAGATGAAGTTTTAAGCAAAGATGGTGATAATCAAGCGGAGGATTTTACATTGCTATTCTTTCTGGGGGGGGGGGGGGGAAGGGCTGGTAGTGTTGTCTGTAGGCCTATACTTGCCCCTCACTTTTCCCACAATTTTTTTGATTACTCGTTAGTGTTTCTGCTGATATGCTTTATACGTGGCTTTTAGAATATATTGCTCAGGCATTCTCTCTAAACTGCCGCATGCATTAATTCATGACTTCGATTCCTTTTAAACAAAAAGGCTTATATCACCTTAAAGTAAGGCGCTAATTTGTAGATATTTGTGTCCGCACACTGCTATACCAGTCTCTTCTGTGATAGCTCCCCAGTCTTTTCAGGTTAGAATAGCCACTGTACATTGTCTCTTGCACGCTTCGGCTGGGGTCCCGCCCTAGCTAGCATTGCAATGAAATTGCAATTATGTCTTAACCACCGTCAAAATATCTAACGTCAAAATTTTTTGCTCATCCTTTATTTTGCTATAACATTGAAAATAAATTTCTTTTGCCAATGGATATTTCTATTGTACATTTAAAACAGTAGCTCGTTTTATGTCGATGATTTCATAACAGGAACAACATAGCCCTTTATTTAGAAAGTCAACCTACCGCAGCTCTCATTCTCTTCCCGATAAACACCCAGCAAACGTGGATAATATCATTGAGTTTTCGAAGGTATAATAACTTTGATGTTCCAAGCAGGTTTTCGACAAGATGGTAGATCAGCTGGATGTTATCTAAACAGTGTTTTCTGAAGATAGCATACACTCATGACAATGATAAGGTATTTTTTGTAAATCTGACACACGCTTTGTATACGAAGGCGGCAAAGTTTGATAACGATCAAATATATTGACAGTCAAGCTAGTCTGATTGAGAATAGAAATATGATGTGGATGTTAATATCCCTTGACTAATTTAACATGTTCATAAAAACAAGATGAAGTTTTAAGCAAAGATGGTGATAATCAAGCGGAGGAGCAAACTTTTACATTGCTATTCTTTCTGGGGTGGGGGGGGGGGGGGGAAGGCTGGTAGTGTTGTCTGTAGGCCTATACTTGCCCCTCAATTTTCCCACAATATTTTTGATTACTTGTTAGTGTTTCCGCTTATATGCCTTATACGCGCTAATTTGTAGATATTTGTGTCCGCACACTTCTATACCAGTCTCTTCTGTGATAGCTCCCCAGTATTCTCAGGTTAGAATAGCCACTGTACATTGTCTCTTGCACGCTTCGGCTGGGGTCCCGCCCTAGCTAGCATTGCAATGAAATTGCAATTATGTCTTAACCACCGTCAAAATATCTAACGTCAAAATTTTTTGCTCATCCTTTATTTTGCTATAACATTGAAAATAAAATTTCTTTTGCCAATGGATATTTCTATTGTACATTTAAAACAGTAGCTCGTTTTATGTCGATGATTTCATAACAGGAACAACATAGCCCTTTATTTAGAAAGTCAACCTACCGCAGCTCGCATCTTCCTTCAGAGAAGATTTCAGGTCATGCCGAGGCATTTCATTTCTAAGGCAAGCCAAAGCCCCAAAATTCAAAGCTGCAAAGATTTATTGCGCTTTTCATAGAAAAGAGTTTCTATAAAAAAGAAGGCTAATTCAACAGAGTTAGCAAAAGGTTTACAGATTTTAGTATCATTCAAAAGGTTCTAAGAGCTATCCACAATACAAAAACTTCTGTCACGCAAAGATCAAATCACTGCAGGCTCTTCAAATGGAAGATTCTTTCCTTTCAACATAGCATTGTCAAGCGTCTCTGTGAAACGACCTTGCACTCACTTTTATCCAAATTCTCATAGACAGTAGATTCGAGAATGTTTTATAATTTAGTGATGCTAATCATATAAAAGTCGATATGTGATCATATAGGACAGTTTAATTTTTATTTGGCTGAAATTCATGTTGCTACGTAAAAAATGAATGTCACAAAAATTTTGAAACTTGAGATGTAGCAAATTAGAAACTCTCAAATATAGTCTTCTATGAAAGAAAATGCAATGAAACAGGTGGGCATGTTTAAGCAAAAGACTGCATTCACATTGACAATGCAAATGTTATCTTTAAAGATAAAATGAAGAAGGATAAATCTTCAACTAGGTATAATCGTGGAAAAGTTTAATGAAAGTGTCGCATGTGTAAATAGGAGGTGTCTTCCAGACAAAGCATAGATTTTTGTTGAAAAAGATAGAATGAATTGTTGGGCAGAATAAGTTGACACAAGAGCGTTGATGGAAGATCTTCTTAAAGGAAAAATAATGGAAGGGAAAACATTGGAACAAATATTGGCCCTAAGCACCAAAGTAGCTTCTTAAAATGCATCTCAAAGCACTTAAGAGACTCAATGATCTTCGTCATCAAAATCAATATTGTTAGTTTTTATTTGCTTCAAAAGCTACGGTTCACGGTTTCGATGAATCTACTTTTTAAGACATGTGAATAAAATTAAGAAACAAAAGGCCAGAAAGTTCAGAATTAACTCTTGATATTGATGGAACTTGATAATAGTTGTAATAGTAGTGATACTTGATATTACTGTCAGTATTATTCATAGTCAAAGCAGATTCCTTTTGGTTCTGGCAATGAAAAATACGCTGCATTGCACGTAAGACGTCATTTCATGTTCTATCTTTGCGAACAACAACATTTTAAAGTGTTCTATTCATAGCTCAGCTTTTGAGAAGATATTAAAGCTGACGTTATTTTTGTCCAAAATATGATATCTTGCCTTGGTTACTAATTGGGAATTGACGCCTTGATTTAAAGATTAGAAAACCATAAAAAAAATTGCTTATGAACATTTGCAGCAATGTGAGGTGTGCATGAGGCGATCTGAATAGTTACAAAGATGTTGGATGATGAAAACAAGCCACTCTACATCAAACAGAATCTATCAAAGAAAGAAAGGGCGAACAACAAGGAGATAAGCTGACGATCCGAATCCGATCCGATCAAATAAGATAGTCCATCAGTGGTGTTTGTAGAAAGAAGTGTTTGGGTAGTTACTGCCTTTCTAGCCAAGCCTTTTGAACTCTAATTTGCAAGGAGATAGGACACCAGACTTTATCGTGTATTATCTAGAACCTTTGTCGATCGGAGCATAAATCTGTCATACAAGTGACAGCATAGCAGACAGACGTTTGGTTATCAAGAATTACTACTTTTTCTTGGGCATGTGACAAACAGATTCTATATTCACTGAAGATCTATGTTACATGCACACTTAATGACAATTATAGTTTGAAGAAACAGTGAAAGCATGATTTTCGCAGGCTAACAGTATGCTAAAGTAATTGTGTACCGAAAAAATGTTTTCATGTTTCTTGCAATTGTGATGTTTCGTACCACAAAATATTTGTTAAAAATAATTGTTAAAAAGGTGATAGATTAGATGTATTGATATATTTGGACGTAGAAGGGGCTCGCTTTCTGTAAGAACGTTGCAAATCTATACGACATTTCAAGAGTTGAAAATGGGATAAAATGCATGTTCGTGGCTAATGGAAAATGCTTTTTTTCTCCATGATTTTGGCTCAATGTTAGTTCTAATTCACTGTAATTTTGCTTCTTTAATTCTTTAACAAAAATTAGAAAACGTGATAATTCGGTCTTGAGTGAGAAGTTGCAAATGTGTAATTGTTAAAATCAGTCTAACGAAAGCAACGACGAAAGAAGCTTTGGGTTGAAAAAGACGTCTCGTTTCAACGAATTAAAAATGAAAATCTGGGCACTATTATAGATTCGCATCACATAAGAAACGCAAGCGCCAGGCCTAAGGTTAAGGTCATGTGGTACGAATCTATACTAGCGTCCTAATCTGAATGTCCATCGTATTGCTAATCTGGGTGTTGATCGTATTGCTAATCTGATCATCGATCGTAATGCCAATCTGCTTATTGATCGTTATGCTAATCTGATTGTTGATCGGAACGTGATCTGAGTGTCAATTGTAATGCTGATCTAGTATCCATTGTGAGAATTACCTAAGTATTGATTATATTGCTAATCTGATCATCGATCTTATTACCAATCTGATTATCGATCGTAAAGCTAATCTAAATGGCAAAACACATACCACGACATTATCCACCGCATCCATGCCATCGTCCAAAGCAAAAAAGAGGTCATCGGGGGATGGCCTGTAAGAGCCTCGTCTTTCGTTCTGGTAACTCTTACGAGGCACGTCCCTACTTTGGGCGCCCTTCTGTCTAAAAGTACTGTAGCTGCTGTTGTTTCCCTTCATTGCACTAATCCGGCAATGCCGCAATATAAATGCAGGCAAGAAGCGGTGCGTTACTGCTGGAAGCTACCTTCAACAGAACGGCTGCCTCGCTACCCTTCAGATACTGGCCACACATCAGCCCTTTGTAAGCCCGTGTGTGTATTCGCCAGGCCATTGGCAAACAAAAAGCGTCAATGACAAATATCCATAAAATGGATTCGATAGAAGAGAAGCCGGTATTTCGATAAATACTTGCATGAAGGCAGGTAACAGGGGGTAATTCAGAACCGTATCTGTTTTTATAAATATTCGACTGGCATTGGAAGAACACTTGAAAACAGGCAAACCATGAGTTTCCCTTGTCAAAGTTAAGATAACAGTGGCTCGTTGCTTTTGGAAACCGTGATTACTTCAAATGAGTAAAAGGCGCTATTAAGATTTTGCAATTCAGATCCGGCAATCAAATCATAGTCAGAGACTGGAAGTGGATGAACACCATATATCCACAGAAAAGGCAAAACTCCTAAAATACGTTTGTTAAAATGCAATCGCAGCGTGAAAAGAGGTTAGTATTGATATGTTAATATTTGTCATAGCACGAAATGAATCACAAGTTGACCTGATCAAAGTGGAAACGATAAAATATTTGTTTTAATTTGGCAAGGATACCAAGAACGAGACTGAGAAAGAAGAGCATAGCAAGAAACCAAATTAAACGCGTTTATTCCCCGTCCTACTGGAGCCATTGAAGCCAAGCTGTAAATATTTGACAACTATTTTGAATAGATAGGGTCGAGAATTTTTGGTCAAATTATGCCATTTGCTAAATGAGCTCTGAATGATAAACACAGACGCAAAAACAAGAAAAACTGAATTTCTAGAAGCGTAACGGCAAATATATTCTTCATAGAAATATTTACATAGCAGGAAAACATCAGTTTTGGAGGAACATAAAAGCAATTGTTTGCTATCTGTTTGTAGGTTTAGATGGTCGTCATTTCATTGTGCATCCAATTTTGAAGATGCTTTTACAAAACAACGCCTTATGGGGACAACAAGAAATCCCCGTTAACGCACAAGAAAATCAGAACTGTAATGTTGCTACTTATGCTACAAAAAGAAAAGTCAATTCGTAGGGGTTAGACATGTTAATAGGAAGGTATAATTAATTAAAATACTGAGCCATGTTTATAGATAGGATACTATCTAATACATTTAGCTATGTAAATCTAATTAGGGAAGAACTCAATAAAAGCTAATCTTGTCTCAAGCTAAAAGAATCGATGCAAAAAAATAATTTGCGTCGCCTGATTTGGTGAAGTCTTTAAGCTATGTTTTGAAGCATGGACATAATCTTGAATTATAACGTGGCACTTCTTACATGAACGTTTTGCGGTATCTTTTTGCAGGAAAATGCAGAAAAATCGTTTTTCAATTGCTTCTCCTACCGTTCAAACATCTTCAAAAAACATTTCACGTTCAAAACATTAGGCAAGAAGCAGTCCTTGCAGTATTATGAAAAACACCTTCAAATGGCAAAATGTTTAAAGGATATTAGATGTTTAGTACATAGGTATTATTATCTATAGTAACAATATGCCGTGCCAAACTTCAGTCAACTGAAAATCAGAAGCCTAAACAAGAATAGATGAAGATGAAGAAAAGATGAAGCCCCTTATTAGAGAGGCAATCAAGGTTTAATTAGTGGATTTCAAGATTAATCTATTGTACAGTCTGAATTTTGACATCGTCGCGTCTGTAGACAAAAACGAATAGACACCGGAATTCAACAAGACAGTTATAGAAGATCTATGCAAAATTGTAGAGGAAATCCTTCTCGAAACTCCTTGAAAAAACCCTTGACCTCAAAGTACTTAGCACAATGGGTTCATTAGAAATGCAGGGCTATTTTGAAATGCTATTCTCAATGTAATTTGGCACCTGCCTCTGTTGCTTTTTTATAGCTAAAGGCAAGGCAAAAAGCCACATTTTGCTGCAAATAATTTGAAATGCTACTGTTTCCTGTAGACGCCTCGGGCAAGCAGTCATATCCTGGTCATGACTGTATTTTCTCAAATTACATATTCTTGTTGTCTGTGATAGTGTCAGCGAGCTAAGATTAGCATTACATTCTCTTGCTGATGCTGAATCCCCATCCCATATCTGAACAATGCCAAAAAGCTTCTCTTACTTACAATTCTTACCAAAAGGCTTTCTACGTGGGTGTACATGCTTTGGTTGGGCGATGATTGTGCAATCAATGCACTGCTATTCACACCCTCAATGCTGACAGTTTGTGCTTCCAAAAGGGACATTGCATCAGGTGAAGGTGCAGTCTTAACTGACCATGTAAGATATCCCACCAAGCAACCATAGGGATAGTAGGGTTAGAATCAACCTATTATTTCCAATGATGGCAACGAAAGCACTGGAACCTGTTTCAAACAGTGCGAATGCAATTGGAGCTAGGGCCGGATTGAGCTTTGTTATAACCAACTTTTCATTGCTTACTTAGTGTTATCAACGGCATTAAAAAAAGAATGTATAAGAGTGTAAAAGTGTGCAAGAAAGAGTTTAAAATTGCACTCTATCAAGCAATCAAAAATAATTATTCTAACTTCTTGTACACAAATTTGGTGGCATTTCAGAATCAGCAAGGTAGGCTGAAGGCTTCGAATTGATAGTATCTTTTATGACGTTTGTGACCAAGATACTCTCCTTCTCGCGTTGTTGTAAGCGGTTTATTGTAAGCCTTTGGCAAAATTACTTGCGCGATAACATCTGATTTGGAGAAATTTTAGCTCTCTGAGTTTAGCCATAATATAAACTTTGATATTGAAATGCTCGTAGTGGTTAAAAACTCTTTGATTTTAGAAAAGATAGTATCTAGTTTTATGTAGAATTTTATAGTTTATATTTTGACTATCAATGCGAATTGGCGACAGCCTTTGAGAAACATTGTTAATAATGTTGGGAATTACCACATTGAAAGCAGATATAGTTGAAATGTCTTACATTTATAGCTCACCCTTTCTAAAATTATTGGTCTAGTTCTTTTATGGCACTAAATGTTAACAAACGTTTTTTCTAACCTTTTGGATAAATTTGAACAATGGAGCAGATATAAAACAACAATAGTTTATTCGATTCTATAACAACTGTCTGTGGACAAAAGTAGTTTGTCTACTAGTTTCAGGTTTCTAGCTGCATGGACGATATTTTATCTATTTATAGATTAGTGTTGGAGAGAAGATGGAAACGCTGAAATGCCTTCAAAAGCATGAATCAGCTGGTGACTGTTTAGCAAATTGTGAGATTTCAGGAGTGTTGCTCGGGAAAATATTCTTATGAAGAATCTCCCTGTGAAAAGTTTCCAAGAAAAAGTTAAACACATTTCGCCCCAATGCAGAACTCGCTCTTCAGAGCTTGTTTTGTGACAGACAACGCCCAGGAAGTTTGCTCGAATGACATTTTTAAAGAAACTCCATCAAAGGAGTATATTTTGCTAAAGTAATTACTGTGAACGAACCCCAAAAAGAAAATGAAAATGCTTTTTATAAGAGGAAGGTAAGTGCACACAATGAAGCAGCATTGACTACAGCAATAACAGAAATTTTTAGAAAGGTCAATAAAACATTAGACTTGCAGTCAATTTAAGAAAGTTTTATTTGATTGACGACCGCTTTGAATGTCAAATATTTTAAGTTGATTTAAGTCGGTTTAGTAGTTCAATTTAATTTGAACTGAAGTTGAATCGAGTATCCTGGGTATACTCTTGACCACATAGCCTTGATTAAACCAGATCCATGACACACAGCAATTTTGTCATGTAATAAGTGAGGTTTAGTTTTGATAGAACGCTTTCTGAACATTTGCATCTGATACACAAGATGTTATTTGCGGAAACTATTTAGAAGTGGCACTGTTTCAGAGATCCCCATTCGGCAAGAACCTTCTATTAGGAACACGAAGCTTACGCTAGAATATTCTTATTATCCTGGTCATGAATTATTGCTTACATGGATCATCTCTAGTCGGCGCCTATAATCTAATAGATCGTTAACAATTGATATTCCGTAAGCTTAGGGGGTTGGTGGACGAATAAGCATTGGGCAATGGTAGACAGGACTAAATAATCAATGTGTTATTGAAAGTTTCTCAGTGATTGCCATGGGATGAAAATTGTGTATTTAGACGCTCAAACCGTAATTGAAGATGCAAGCACAACAGGAGAGAGTTTCATACTGATTTAAAAACAACAAAATCCGCAATTCGTGAATTATTCATGATGTCAATAGAAGATGAAAACCAGGATGCATGTAACTGCTCTAAGCACCAATAGAGGCACCAGCTAACTTGCTATTATGTCGCAGCAAACAGGTATTGTCTCAAAATTAAAGTCTCTGCTCAAAGTTCCAATGTAAGAGAAAAAGCTAAGCTCATGAAATATTTGAGAATTTCAGAAGCAATTAATGGAAAAAGCAAAAATTATGCAGTGTTCTTCTGTAGCTTGGTGATATTTGTTCGAATTTTAACAAGACAAGATCAAGCTTCTTTACATTTTGAAAAAGGGTTTTTATGCAATGTGGTAGTTGATTTTTATAGGCAAAAACGTTGAGACCAGATTTCCTTGATGGTTTACTGTTTGGGTAATAGACAGATAAAGACTGGATAATATATGACGTTTGTCTACAGAAATAAATCAGGCTAAGTAAAAACCAAGACTCCATTGAAAGAATAAAGGAATATCTTGAACTGGAGGTGTCACAAATTGATACCATGTGATACGATTCCAATACCACCCAACATATACTGCCCCATTTTGCACACTAGGACAAGCATTTATGGCTTGGCTTCCCCATTCCAATCGCAACCGTACCTTTCATCTACGCTAGCTACTGCTAAGTAATAAATACTTTGAGAAAGCCGCTAAGTAAAAGACTTGTATACTATAACTATTACCAAAGTACTATTTTAATTTACACACGTTTGGTGATGCGCCCTCGGATGCGCCTCCTCAGTAGCACCAAGGCGTTACGCAGTTCTTTTCCCTCCGAAGTCGTATATTCCTTTTATCCCGTAACTAGATATCAATTTGAAGTGAGCTGAACTTTCCAGGGCCAAAAAAATTGCCTAATTTGTTGCCACTGCAGTCAAGCACTTTAACATGGTTCTGCTACATACTAACAAATAGCAGAAAAGTTGATGCACAATCCGAAAACAAAATAAAATCTATAATCTAAACGAAGTTTTAGAGAACTTTAGCAACATTTTATTGTTGCAGCCATGTAAAATTTTCTGATAGCATATATATATCAAACAGACTTGTAGCAGAAAAAAAATCTTACCCTGTAGCTGTCCTTTGATGAACTTTCTGATCCTGAGTCATATTCATACTGATAGTGATCAATATCAAAGAAGGAATCATTCTTGTGGAGCATTTCCATTTATTTTGCTTAACTCGCAGCAAAAAGCCTTTTGTAACTGTCTGTAATGAGAAATAAACATTTGTCTTACAGAGCATAGACGTTTTTTGAAAGTTTAGATTCTGTAAGCTAAAGCTCTGAAACCAAGTAATTAAGTAAAACATAATGTGGAACATGAATAATGCATGTAACAAAACATAATGGACAACTTGGACATTTGTTTCTTTGCGGCTTCGCAGACAATGCGCAGCAATGCATCCTTATCAGGTTGCGTCGTTGCGGGAGAAAGCTCAAGCAACAACAACTACGCCAAATACCTGTTAGTTATAAAGAGCTTCCTGGCAAACAGGTCTCTGCGAAGATGATTACGTAACTTAAGCGAAGGCAAACTATAGGGAAACTAACCAAACTATTATCGACTATAGGGGAACTAACCAACAATTATCGACTAATCCTTTGCAGAAACAACTGATAGCCTTATTTAAAGTGTAACTAGAAAATTAAGGGACTTTTTTACTTGAAAATTTAATTTGGATTTTTCGATTAAATTTACTAGGAATTTTGAAGTTGGAGTTTGGGCTTGCTCTTGCGTTTGAAACATCGAAATGGCAAAAAGAGATTACAGAATCTATTTAGACATAAGCTTGTATTTTAGCACTTTGTTGATTAGTTCAGGACCATTTCCTGTAAAATCCAAAGGTTAAAGTACAATTTAGCAAAGAAGAAAACGAGAGGTTGTACTGCATCCTTGGAGACAACATCGAGACATTAAGAGAATTTCTATTGGCAGACATCAAAGAGAGTTCATTAACAGACTGGAATAACCTTGTCTGCAGCCGTTAATTTATTTGTGAGACTATGATAGAGTTGTGTTTGTAGACTAAACACCCATCTATTGTGTGAAAGAGTCGGCTGACAGTATTTCTACAGCGTAAGTGCTGGAATAAGTTCGATTTTACTACCGTGCAAGGCGAAATTCTTAATGGTCATCCTAATAGACGTTATGCAACTGGAAAGTTATGTAACATTTTCAAGACATGAGAATTGCCCTTTGCTTATCAATATTATGACATCATTGATCTTCTACTGAAGCATATCAATTGAATATCTTATAAATAGAGCCTTTTATAGCAGACGATTGACGGTGTTTGATTGAAAAATTGAAGCTGGTCACCCCTTATCCTCAAAAAGCTTCCAAACATAAAATCACTAGTACAAAAATAATTGAAAAATCACAAGTAATAGGAAATTCAATGTGATACAGTAGATACATTGCTTAGCAAGAAGCGTAATTTGTATTCAATATGTTTCCTTACTCTGGGTTAACATACCACGAAAAGGCAGGTTGAGATTAACCACTAATCGCAGACCTTTAACCGCTAATCGCTTATCAATACATAACTAAAGTACTGTGGCCCATGACAACCTGTGCAACGGTATGGACAGTGGGGAGAAAACAATTTCTGGTCTGTACTCGGGCTTCAACGGGGATTGTTTATGAAAATTAATTGGTGTTTAAAGGCATGAGTCATGATAAATGAAAAGCGTATACCCAAATTGCAAAAATTGCTGAGTCATTATGATAGCTCCGCTAATCCGATTGGCTGTCAAGCAAACTGCACACATGATGTTTTAACCTCGCAGTTGATGACTGATCACATGAAAGCCGATTCATCACATGAAAATAGACAACAGCCCGTGGCAAACCACCATTTACCATGACTTAATGCATTTAGATCTTTTAGTGACGATATTAGAAATTAATAATAGTTCAACAGAGAGAAAAATCATCTAGCATTCCTTCTTCTTTTCTCTAAAATATTGAATCTTTTCCTTTAAAATGTCTTATAAAACTGAAGAAACGTTGAAAATTGAAACTAATAAAAATGAAGAAAGTAAACGAACTGTTCAATTCGAACATCTGCTTTTGAGAATTCATGAATTCGCTAATTGAGGTTCTAGGCATAGTGCCATTTATACCGACCTGAACACTATCTGACTTATCTCTTAACTGAGAGGTGAAAATGTAACGCGACTAGAATTAACGTCATAAACTAACAAGAATTAAGTGTTATTTTCTGTTAATAGAATTCTTGGAATACGGAGTACCATGCTGTAACTATGCCTGCCTTCCATTATATTTTTTTCATATTTTGCCTTTTTATTCAACATTAGGAAAAGGTCACTAATTGTAGTTTCGATCAGACAAAAAATAAGTTTCTTTACAGATGCATATCTGATACTTTCCAGTAATCACTCTGTTTGAATCTGGAATTTTTCCATTTGACGAATATAATGGGAGTTTAGACACTCTGCACTTGTAATCAATAATGATCACAAATTTACCCAAGAAATATCGTGGTAGATGTAATTGGTATGTACCACGCTTTCAATCTGAATGGCTCATTAAATATTTTCCATCACCCACTAGGAATTTATCAGGTGCTTCTTGCAAACGTTGGAGAGTTTATCTAGGCAAATCACGAGCGCCTAAATACTCAATTGCACATTGCAAACGTGCGGTATTCACTCACACGACAATGTATCTGACATCAGATGAATCGGAACTAAATGAATCATGATTTTCTTGATAAAAGCCTTGATAAATCATTACCTTATCAAATTCAAATAGCATTGATTTTAAACTTTTTAACAAAAGCTAAAGTATCAATATTTCAAATACGGATAACGCTTTTCACACGACGTAACCTTTTGCAGGGCGAAGAAAAATAACATCGATGGAGAATTTACCTTGTCCAGAAAGTGGTTCTTTAGCCGCAACACAGCTTAGGCCTATCTTTCATGTCCAGAAAATCGACCATACACCTTTTCATATTATTTCTCAAATCAACGCTAATTCAAGTGATATAGCTAAAAATCTTCTGAAATAACTGCAACATTCACCGGGCAATTTTGCACAGAATGTGTCCGCGATATGCCAATTAAAAATTGATCGCTACGGATAAAACTGGTTATGTTACTAGGTTAATTACTTGCTTAACAACAAAGACATTGCTGGTATCAGGATTGATCGAGAACTCGCTTAAAGAGTAGCGGTTGACAAGCTTCGAAAATTTAACAAACATTTATCGAGTTTCGAAACGCTTGCTTCACGAAGACGCACGGGAATTTGAATTGAAACCATAATCGGAGCCGTTGGGGAGTTTGCGCAAAAATGCCTTGATCAATGATTGTTTGTTTGCAGGTCCCTGTTCATCGTGCTGTTAAAACAACAGTACCGCTACTGAGGGAATGCCTTTTGGCATATGAATATTAGCTAAGCGTCATCGTAAATTCTTCTCTTCGCAGTTCATCATCATTGTTCATTCAGCCGCCGGCGGGCTGCCTGTGCACCTCTGAATGATACCACACCACAATCTTCTGTCTTGCGCCTGTTCGATACACTCCCGGAGAGATGCACCAACCAAGGCCTTGATGTTATCTGTCCATCGGTGTTTCGGTCTACCTCTACTTCTTTGGCCCTCAACAAAACCCAGCATTACGGTTTTTTTCAGTGAGAAAGAGTCTCGGCGTGTTATGTGGCCGAAGTACCGTAGTTGTGCTTTTTGAATATTTCTCAGCAGGGTTTTCGAGTGCCCCACTCTCTCCAATACATCAATGTTTGTAACACGGTCGCTCCATGATATTCCAAACAAGCGTCTGTAAGCCCATATTTCGAAAGCATTGATCCTGTTCCTTTCGCAGTTAGAGAAGCCAAATTATTTCTCCCAAACTTTATCGTCTTCTTCCCAAACCAAAATCAACATTGAATACCAAAATATGGACCTTGTAACATTTTCCAGTCAATATCACCCCTTTCTCCGTTCTCTTCTAGAATCTCCCTTCAAGGCTCGGCTAATACATATAGGAATGTTCCTCGCATAAAAAGCCAAGCAGAATGATCAAACAACAGATCAGTCAGAATCAGAAAATGTTGAACCAACGATCATAACAGTAATCACAATCAACGATCAAATTGTCTTCAAATTTTGATGGATTGAATAATGAATGCTTTTCTGTTTAACATACGTACAGCTTTTCGAAACTGTGCAAAAAGAGCGCATAACAGGCTCTTGTGTCAGAAATCGCTCAGAGCAACGGAATTGAAACTAGTAGCTACCATTAAGTGATTGTATGTTGGAGCCACATTGTCCACGGGAGAAGATACCTTTAAGTGGGGAAAATCAGTTTTATTTTCAGCCTTGTATTCCTAAATGAAGATCGTTAAACAAAGCATCATTGAAAACGGAATTAATGTTCTCAAATATATGAAAAACAGTTCAGTTATTCAACTTTGAAGTTTTTCTCGGATTTTTAGGCTATCCAATGAAAGACTGTTGTTGCCTTTGAAAAAGTAGAAAGTAATTAACCTAGTGCCTAGAAAATAGCAACTTTTTCTTCTTTGCACTTGTGTCAAAACAACTTTTTTTCTATGAATGATTCATGATAAATTCTCTTTTCCATATTAGAAGATGTTCAAAACAAAAGCTTTTACATTTTGTTAATTCAGTCAACCAGTTTTACAAGATTGTTCTGTGGTCATAGGCAACAGGCTTTCTTACAAAGGGTCATAGAGAGTGCGGAGAAATAACCGACCCAAGCGGGACTCGAACTCACGACCCTTGACTTTGTACGTCAAGTGCTCTACCAACTGAGCTATCGGGTCATGCTTTCAAACCAGCACTCGAGGCCAAGCCATTTATCCGCACTACCCTTCTCTTTTACCGATTGCACAGGGGAGCCATCGCAGCTCCATCGTAATGTGCAGAGGACCTGTTGAGTGAGAGAGGACTGCCCACAGCAGGAGGGCCATCGCAGCCCCAACACTGGATAGGGTGGAGGAAGAGAAAATAGGAAGGGAAAGATTGTTCTGATAAAGCAATTTAAAATGAATGACAATATCTGCGAAAAATCTCTGTAAGACCGAAGATATCAGATGAAAATTTGGTTTATGAATATTTGTTAACAACCTGACAAAATGTTAAGACGAAGGATAATAATTAAAGGATCCTGACTGAAGGAAGCGTGGGAATTAAAGTCACGGCGGATGGTGTCAAACCATTTTTAATGACGAAAATAAAGCATTTGAATACTTTATGCTCTTTAATGTTCTGAAAGGAGTCTCAAGAAAGAATCTGCTAATGTGCTATGAGGCTATTGTGTTTGTGAAAATCGTCTCAGATGCTTATGTGAATATCTCGAATATGTCGGTTGATCCTCTGAGTTTGGCAAGCTGAGAAGGAGCTCTTCTGGCAGAGTAAGTGCAACAACAACAACAAGCTTCAAGAGATTTTAGGAGAGAGAAATAAGCATCATTTTTTGATAGCAATCTTAGAAAACGAAAGATGATGGAACCGTTTGCCTGAAGGAAATTGCCGCCATTTGTTAATGCACAACACAGGATACTGCGGATGCGAATTCATTTTCCCTCGTTTCCCTGAATGTCCTCATTCGCGTACGTATTGTAGTGCAAAATGTCACCGCCAAATTATGCTCTCTGAAAACATGTATGGTAGAAACATAGAAGGATAACCATGGCAGAATACGTGACAAACTGGTAATATACGCATGGTAGTTTCACAGAAACAAAGCGTCATTAAGTGAATTTAACTTTTTAATAGAGATGGAAGAATAGCTAAAATAGGGACTTCTGCTTCAACGCAAGAAATCTGCTTTTCATTGAAGCGTAAATTTCAATTTTTGTGTTCAGTCTACCTTTAGGGTCTGAATGCAGTTATATGCAGCTTGGATAAAAGTTGATATGCAATACACATATAAATATGCTATACCTTTGCAAGGCGAGGCGCATAGTTCATGGCCAGATTCATTATTTCCATTAATACCAGTTTCCAAGGTCACAGATGGTGATACAGAAAGCATGCCATCGTGGCACTAGCATCTGCAAATAGAAACAATTCAAGTTTTTCTTGGTGGAATCGTAAAATAATATATGCTTAACATCTGCAATTACGTAAGCTTTGTATTGATCGAAAACCACAGAACTTCGATATTAAGCTTCTTAAAGATAAGCGTCAAGTCAATATTGGTGCAAGAAGGAGAAGATGGAGCGGTTTCGAATGAAACGGTTCCAGTACAATGTTACCAATGACGCGATTTAAAAACGGCTTCATGGCACTTAATATGAGGTTTTAGAAAAAATTTGAAACGGTACTAGAGGTCGCTACATTGGAGGAGTAATTTTATTTGCGAATGGAAATGGTTTGGATTGTCTTTACAGATCTTATTGTAGAATGTTATTTTACAAGCTTTAGATTTGATGGCACACCGCATGACTCCAAACTGAATGTTCCTTTGCCCGAAATACCAGCGCAAAGTAAATTTTCGTTCACTCCTTTACCAATGTTTTGTTTACTCCTTTACTCCTTTAGCAGTGTTTTGCAATTCATCGGCTTTAAACGGCTCCAGAGGCTTCAAAAGCAGTTTTGAATTAAAGTTGGAGCATAAATTAGCAAACCGCAACAGGGTTCTCAGTATTGAAACAAACTGATTTAACAGGGCAGCAAAAAATTACTATTTGTTTCTTTAAACCACGCTGAATTATAACATATTTTTCGAGTCTTATATAAATATAAAAATATATAAAGTATGAGATATAAAATATGAATCAGTCTCTATCATCTGGTGCCCATCAGAGTAGCAAGCAAAGGAATAGTCTTCAATTTGCCTCCTGTCGAAGCCAAGCATAGTCGTTTCCGATCCGTTTTCCTTAGACTTGGTTCCAGTTAGTTTGAACCACCTCTTTAGCAGAGGCTGGCAGCTCATAATGAAATGGTTCAAACGGTTCTCGTGCAAGTGCAAGACTTGTCTGTACTAGTTAGGAAACGGTTCTACTTGGAACGGCTCCGGTTGGAACGGTTATGTTTGAAGCGGTTACATTTGGAACGGTTATGTTTGGAACGGCTCTTTATGCAATGGTTATGTTGGGTACGGCTCTGTTGGGTACGGTTCAGTTTGGAATGATTCTTTTTGGAGCGGTTTTATTTGGAATGGTTATGTTTGGAATGGCTTTTTATGCAATGGTTATGTTGGGTACGGCTCTGTTGGGTACGGTTCAGTTTGGAATGATTATTTTTGGAGCGGTTTTATTTGGAACGGTTATATTTGGAACGGCTCTTTATGCAATGGTTATGTTTGGTACGGTTCTATTTGGTACGGTATTGTTGGGAACTGTGTAAATGGGGTTTTGATAGGGCATAGGTGTCAAATTTGCTTGCTTATTGTTTAAAAAGAGTCCAGGGACTGCCAATGGGCAATTAATCTGATCTTGAATATTCAATGACGTCACTGAAATAACATCATGGAACACGACCCCCTTGTGGCTGCCCTGCTACATCGACCGAGGCCATTTACTCCTGTACAGAGCCAATGAAATGAGCAAATATGCACAATCTGTGAAGCAGCTCTCTTTTCAGCTCCGTAAATCGACTGTGACACTATTTCTAAATCCTTGTATGTCGGGAAAGGATTCAATGTTCTTAGACTTGAGAGGGTGTTAAGAAAAAATCAAGTGACGGGTATCGCAAGCCAATAGGGTTAACCAACGGAATGATGCGGTAGGATCTGGTTACAAAAGTTTAACACGTCTTGAAGAAGGAAATAGGCCTTTAGTAAGTGTTACAGCTACGCCTTGGTCATTCAATTTTGACAGCAACGACAACATGACCAGTAACAACAACAGCAACATATAACAATCGACACTGGTGACCGTATCTTAGCAATGGAAAGCAGCGCAAATGATTGGCTCTCGATGGTCACGAGAACTTGGTGGTGTGATCAATCAAACATTGGTCCTGCTTCTGCAGCTTATAAATATCACAAGGAAGTAGATTTCTTGTGATGACCACGAAAGCAATAATTGCAAATACACACAATGGATAAAGGAAAATGTGACGATGACAAAAACAATTGGCAAAAGGAATTAAAAAGGACCTACTGAAGTCTCTGATCAAAGACAGAAAACCAGAGGACAGGAAAATTATGAGAGGCGTAATAATTTCGTTTACTCATAGCTAACTTTATTTAAATATGATTTAGGCAGCCTTAGAAATTATCTAAAAGGGTTGAAGGCTGTTGATGTTGAGGGGAAATCCTTGCACCGCGTTAACCTGAGGCAAGGTATGGGGAATGGGGAATCCCCTTAAATTTATTCCTTTCATGGTCATCAGGCGAATAGAGCTCTTGATTTATTAAGGGAACGTAAAAAAGGTAAGATGTTTGTCACCCAGAAGAGCTAAGAAATGGAAATGAATTTTACCCAGGAAGAGGTAGTACAGCTTTCAAATCGTTTGCGGGCGAGGCGAAGAAAATATGGCCAACTCTTTCTGCCCGTCCTTCCGTCCGTAGGGTTATAGGTTAAGTCCATGAAAAAAATATCGATCTTTGAAGTCGGCATCTTTTCTTTGAAATTCGACGTCTCTGGAACATCACAGTTGAGGTGAGGCAGAGGCCTATTTAACACATGTCACTTGGTTTTTATAGCTTAATTATAGGGAGGATCCTGCTGGGCTGGGCTTAAGATTAAAAGCCTGAAGATTGATCAATGGTTTATGGTGGTTTCAACTCTCACCTACAAACAGTAATGGGTCATTTGTTGTTTTTGCAGAGAGCTGGTAAGAAATTTAGACGCATCTCACTCGATTTACAGGAAATAAATGCCGCTCGGTTTATGACTGTGGCCACGCACGTGGGAAAAAGTATTGGCAAGAGGACTATTCCTGGAAAGATAAATGCCGATAAAATATAGCTAAAAATGCTTGGAAGTTTGGAGAAGATTTAATCTTAATTTTAAAGTGTAGATGATGGGAAAGTCGAGTAGTAGATTTTCACGCCACTTATAAACCAGCTTGAGGTAGGGTAATATTGGCCTTGCACGTGAGAAAAAGGATTGACAAATGTAATCCTTCTAGAATCGATAAGTGCTATAATTCTTATAATTTAGCCAGAATAAATCTTAGATTAAAAACGCTACTAAAAGTTTGGAGTATATCTAACTTTAAGTTCGTAGTGTTGATGATTGAAAAGTCGAAAAGCAGATTTTCACCTCACTGATAAATAAATTTGAGGTAGGGTGCTTCTATTTGAATATGCATTCTAAATTGTCCAAGGTCTAACGTTGTCAATGGCAATTTTTATTAACTTTTTGCATCATTTTCAATTAGAAAACATAATTGTGTTTTAAGAAAGGTCTGTCTTGTTCATTCCAAGAAAATCTTAATCATACCAAGTGGCTGCTGGTCCTCCCAACTATTCAAGGAGGCTTTACAATTAAAGGTTTGAAGCTTGTGTTTTCAAAAGATGAAATTTTAATGCAATATACTAAACTCCTTAAAAAAGGAAAGTGGATTGATTTTACCGCAACAACAATTCGGATTCTTTACGTAGATGTTTTTTTAGCAAATTTTGCACACCCTTCTTGCCAAGCCCCCGGCAAACAAACGAAAAAGATGTATTAAAGCATAGAAAACAAATGTAAGAATTTCATTTTAAAATTGAATATTATTGTATAAGACGTTTAATGGCTAATAACGGCTATGTCGCTTAATTATAAGCCAATGAAAATAAGTTAAATATAGGTTATCTTTTCAAAGAGTCACAAATTATCTCAGGCCCAATAACCAATCTTTAAGAGAATTATTTTTCAGCAAATTTATTGCGGCAGCAACAATATTGGGTAAAATATTTGTGATAATAAACTCAAATAACTTAATAGCAATGCCAACAATGAGGTTTCTTTCGAAAAATATCCTAGGTGGGAATTATTATTTGAAATGAACGGCAATTGTGTGTCAATAATGGAATACCAATATACTTAATGGAAGAAAGCGTTGGAACATTGGACTTAAATGAAAGAAATATTGGGCATCTGTAAAAAAGAAGTAAACATATAGTGTCTTTATTGCAGGCAACTCAAAATCTCTTGAATCTTCGAATGTGTAACAAAATCATAGCTGTTGACGCTTACCAGAAAAAATCGGCTCTTATTTTGGTCCAGGAATAAATAACCATTTGCAAAATTCTGCAACAAGAAAAGCTCTAGCTGCAATAACAAACAAATTTCTCGGTAAACAGTCTAATAATATCGTATTTACAGCATAATAGTATGAAAAACTAAGGTCTTATGTGTTATTGGTGATTCTCATTGACCTCAGAAGAAAATGAGGAAGTAATCTAGGGGCCATACCCTCTTGCATCTTAGTCCAAACTGTTGTATCTTTTTAGCCAAGATTTAGGTCTTTCTGCAAAATGAGTATCTTCACGACATTTTATAGCAATGCGCTTTCCCAATGAACAACCAAGATTCAATTATCACTAAAAAATTTGCATTCCGTATAAAGGTTTTTTAAGTTATGAGAAAATTCAATTGGATTGCATGGCAAGGGTGAACAGAACCTTGGGTACTTTGGAAAAAGCCTTTTTGACCTATTTCTAGGCCCTTTCATTTAACCCAGAACGATCATCCGATAAATCAGCAAGCATCGAGATGCTCAAATGAAAGAAATTAACCTACGGAACGGTAATACTTCATTAACAAACTTTGTATTAGCAGAATGCAGCATCAGTTCTGTTGGGGTTGTTTTTGCATCGCCAGTTGTTTCATTTGTGACCACCTAGCATCAAACTATATTCATCGGTGCGAGTCCTTAGCTCAGCAGAAGATTGACCAGTTGTTCAATCCATTGGTGCTGTCTCTGGTATGTACTGCATGGCTAGTTTGATGAGCGAGATACTTAGGCCATCAAAGCTTCAAGTATGCGGAGAAGGGTGTGTATCAAATGTGATCTAGCGACTTCTCCCGTTGATCAAACAGGGAACTGATGCTTAAAAGTCATCGGAGCGGCCCATCTTGGTTTGTTACAAACGAGGTCATAATCACTGGTTTTTCCTCAGAGAGTTTACTGGGTCCTATCTATACAAACATGTGGCTTTATAATTACCTATCATTATCCATTATCGCCACTATAGCCTCAAGCAATTATCTCCGAGAGATTCAGCCATGCTATAGATGAGACTTGATATTTAATCTGAAATTTGAAGAAAACTGATATCTTCCACATTCCGTTTGATCCAGCTGCAGTGTCACAATGTCATTAGTGCCAGAACAAAACAGAAAACCATGCATAATGGCTCAGTAGGTACAATTAAAGGCTGATGAGAAATACGCTGTTTATTTTGTATATATCGGAGAAAAAGTTTGATTTTGTCAGAATAAGTCATTTTTTATGAGTTGGACGTGTTAGAATGATTCGGTCTATTGCTGTACATCTTAGCTATATCACTAAACACAGCTGAAACAGCAATCCTATCCAATATTTGTCTTTCATTGGCCCAGACTCATTAAGAGTGTTAGATAATGAATTAACGTCAATGTTTTGCAACATTTAGTAAAATATATAACAGTACCAGGCCTTGTGCGCAAGGCAGAATTTTGTAATGCAACAACAACAACAAAAACGGCAAAAATAGAGCTCCACTGAGCAATGAATGTGACAAAAGATAACATGTAATGGCTTGAGCTTTCGTCAGAGTGAAATGCGATTATGATTATGCGTTATGTTGATTCTTGATGCCAGCACAATAAAGTACATTAGCAGTAAGTATTACACCGATTGACATAATGGAAAACAGCGCCCCCTCTCTGGGTACGCCATGTATTGTTGATTGACAGGCAAGATGCAATCAACAGTCCAGGTCAGAATGCATTAGCCCCACTGCGAAGTGCCAGGTGGTGCGTCTGGCGTTGCCACGAGCCCAAGGCGACCTGAGCGGGCAACAGACCACAGTGCTGCATTGCACACCGAGTAGTCGGGGTGGGGAGCCAAACGGGGGCTTCTAACGAGAGCCTCAATCGTGAGAACTGAACGAAGCTTATTACGAAGAGGCAAACACCCCATTAGGCTGTTTAATCTTGCTAAAGACTGGGGGTGTGCAGCTTGGTTATAGTCAAGCACCCGTGTTGATAAAAAATTTTGGTGAATGAAAAAGCTTTATTTTGCCCTGTTTATATTCCTATGATTGCTATATACTTTTAATGTATATTTTGATAGAAACAATTTTCGTAAAACCAGCAGCCTCAAACTTTACAAAGAATTAATCGAAAACCACGAACATGCCTTGGCTTAAATTTCTTAAAATGTGATGATGTAAAAAGATGCTTTATTAATTTGGTTCAGTGAAAATATGACAACCATAAGGGAAATAAAATCAAAGTCAATTTCCAATACTCATGATCCTTATCAGGTAGTCTACTTTTGGTCTAAATTTTTTTGTCATTATCTAGCAGCAAAACAAATTTATGAAAAATGAGTAGTAATTTGTTCAGAAACAGCCAGCAGAATCATGTTTTCATGAACGTCCTATTTTGCAAATATATACGTGAAAGGTTCAAAATGATGTTGAATGACTAGCCAGAAAAATTTTTGCCATGTTTTCAAGACTACTAGATTTAAACCTCGAGTAGAAGTTTATTTAATGCATATATCGAGTGCTCACAACATGTAAGAAAGTGTTCTAAGAAAAATTTAAGATCTGGAGGATAAAACCACTTTATTTTGAAAATGATTTCGATACATCTGACAATATAGTTTGTTAGTTTCATTATATTACTATAGCATGAAATTATGACAATGACAGGTGAGAAATCCTTTTCCTCGCTAACATAGATATACAGTCAATAAGCAAGTCTTAGCAATTTAAAGTATTTCCCAGCAATTAAAGATGGGCAATAAAATATGTGGATAAAGAGACAAAATGCCTAGAAAATTTGTTAAAGAAAGCAGTTGCTGATATGTAAGAATAGATATAGAGAAATGGCGGTTGGCAGGAAATTTGCAGCTCAGTCAGAAAAAGAATTATAGAGATGAGTTGAATTGCTTAAAGGACTCGTCTTGTTTCCCAATGGGGCAAATTAATTTTTTTTGGATCAGCTGGGTTTCTACTCTACCCTATTTGGAGGGGCTGTGCAATCTCTTAGTGAAAGTCATCATTGTAGTTTTGACGTATGACGAAGACGCAGGTATGACAAGAATCAACGTAGGAAGCAACACCATTAGAATGCGAACTTGGTTGGAATGCCAGGAAACATGAAACCGAAAACGCGAAAGAGATTCGCTGCAAAAAGTTCCCCGAAAGAAGGTGGCAGATCCTTCAAATGTATCAGTTGTTATCCCCGTACCCCCTGGACCGACACTAATCCTCACAATTTTACCACATCTAGCATTCCCCCGGAAAGCCTCGGCGCGTGAGTTGTTAGAACCTATTAAATACACTTAAACGTAAACGAATAATCAAAGAGACATCAAGAATGTAGCAGGATCGACAACGCCAAGAAGATGGCTAAAGAGAGGGACAAGGAAAGGGTCCCAGATGACAGGGACATTGGGTGCACCAGCTCTTGTGCCAGCAGTAACAGCGATAGGGAAATAGAAAAGCACGAAACTGGTCAAAAGGCGCAAAGTAGGCGCACAAGGGGCAAAAAAGCAATAAGACCAAGTACGAATGCAGCCAGGGAGCGTTCTAGAGTGCAGAATTTAAAACAGGCTTTCCTGGAACTCCAGAGAGCTCTGCCTAACGTCCCGTCGGGGACTAAGCTATCAAAATTGGATATTCTGCTTTTAGCAACCAATTACATATCACATCTGATGAGCAAGCTTTCGAACGGGCATCTTAAGGAGCATCTGAGCAGGCTGAAGGACACAGGCACGCTGCATCCTATTAAGGTATGGTTAGTTTGATTTATGGGAATCATTTAATCCTTAACGATGTGGCTTGGAATATGCAGCCTAGGCACAAAGGCAGAGCGAAGTGCAATTTGATACATTGCACCATTTTTAAAGTTGTATCACGGGCTGTTTTTAAACCAATTTTTTGTAGAATGAAACTATAGGACGGAAATTGTTAACGAAAATCTAACTTGAATAATTAAGAAACAAAATTGCAGGATTCATATAATTGAGGGAAAAAATAACTTTTTGTTTTTTGTGTAGAATGAAATAGAAATCGAAAAATACCCTTTGGAAAGTGTTGAATTGTCAAGAAAGTGAGATTGTCAGTGGCTTTCTTGCGTTCTTAATGTACCAGATTAACTCCTTATATAGTATGAATATACAGTAAGCCACCATTTTAGGCATAATGTACGTGAATAGGAAGGCGGAAAATGGTCAAAAGATTGGGATAAAGATAATATCTTTGACATGAAATTATGCTACTGTGTGTTTGGTAAGGCCGACAAGCTTAATGAAAGGAAAGAGCATATTTTGAAGGTTTGATTAAAGAGACAAATGAAAAACAATTAAAATCGACAAAAAGGGATGTCTAAAAGTAATACGTAGCCAGTCAACTGTTGTTTAAAGTAACAATAAAAACTGGTTACAGCACTGTACATTCGCAAAAAAATATAAAGGAAACTATAAAACCGAGAAGAAAACAAAGCACCTAGTAAAATTACAGCTTGAAGGTACTTTGGGGAAAGTGAAAAATATTACGAGTTTTTGTTACATAAGATATTTTTTAAAACATATTGGATCTTGACTTTAGATCTCAACGTAAATTCTACAAAAATACAACGTTCAAGACAAACTTTGTAAATATGCATTGAAATATTACAATATCTTGTATCTTGTATATTAAGGGAGAAATTCTATAGAAAAACTGTAAGCTCAAACCCTGTATAGAGTATCATTCAAATCATATTAACCCTAAACAGGAATAAAATACTGGTAATGCAGGACAAGCTCTTGATTCAGTAAGACCAATTATGTTCCTAAGAATATTCATGAAAACTGATGTAATACTTTTGTAACTTTCAAATTATCAGAAAGCAGACTTCAACCAGTAAAAGTTTTCTTGCTCCTTTGCACAGTTAATCATTTTGTCCATAAAGCGGAAAACAATCAAGGTTTTAAGCGTCCAAAATGTGAAGATAACAGATTTAAGCTTAAAACATTCTATCAAGAGAACAAAATATGGCCTAGCATTTGCATGAAATCCACAGGGTTTAGCACTGTAGAGTGATTAGGTTGCCACGATGAATGAAAAAGTTTAAGTACATAAGTCACCTAAATTCATTTTTCATTCTATCGTTTTAACAAAAGATTTCTTGAATAGGTCACTCTTGCTTTCGTTGCTCTTTTGACAAATTACAAGCGAATTTGATTGATCAAAAACTGTTACTTGTTGGAACTGGTACCTTGCAAGGTAGAACATGTTCAATTAGCTTAAATGAAAAGGCTATTAAAACGTATTTTGCATTAAATCTGGTGTTAAAAAGTCAACAATGCATACTATCTACATATTCGAGACAACCACCTTCAATTATTGAAGGTTTTTCTCATTTGACAAACCTACATAAAGCAATTCGATGAAACACTCCCTTGAAATCAGGTTTGTATTTCTGATTCAAGTGGACTTTGACCGCAAAGTCAAACGTTGTGTATCAATGTTTAGTGAAAGTCTTATAAGCAATACTCAATCTATATGAAGGTCTTTAGTATCCTCAAATAAACTTGGCAGGCTACAAGACGCTGATAAGCCAAAATTTACTAGGGTGGATTATGACTCAAAGTAATTTCATGGTTCCTTTCTATACACATGCCTTGCATATCAAATCTTTTAGTGTCATGCTCTTTAATTTCTTTCTTGTATAGCTGTCCTTCACTTCAGCAATTAGTGCCAATTTCTAAGCAACGTGATAAAACTAAACTTATTTTGACAAAGACAGCGCCATCCGTTTTGCTCTTTCCGCATGACAACATTGCACAAGGTGCCGAAACAATTTCAACCTTGTCCGTGAATGCTATTCCGAGATTTGATTAGAATCTCTTCTAAAACAAGACAATTACTCTGGTGAGAGCCTTGATTCATTTTTGAAGATCATTAAAAGAAAAAAATGACATAGATGAATTGAACTCACAGATAGAGGACGCTCGATGAACAAAGAGCCAGGTTCGCTGCAGGATTTCCCAGCAAATTTCCAGCTAATGACACACAAGCGTAATTAGACATTTAGCTCACACAGACAGGAGCTATTTAAAGATAAATTGAATCTTATCTAATAAATGTGACCTAGAAATTGACAGCCACATTACTACAACTAAAGGTAACGAGAAATAGAGTATTCATTGGTGAAAACACAATCATCTAAGCGAAATGATGGCTCCTCTTTGTGAACTTTACATCAACAAGGTATTCGAAAAAGCAGGTAAGAGGAGGTGACTTGCACGAAGAGTCAAAACAAGTTGACATATTTACCTGGACTTAATAAAAAAGAAGCGAAAGAAAGTAATGATTGTACGTTGGGAGAGAGAATGTAAAGAAAACATAGACGAGCCTGATATAGGATTATAAAGAAAGGAAGTTAAGAAGTGGAGATAGCGATCAGAAGCCACGAGAATCCTACTTCATTACGATTCATTCAGCTTAGGGGATGACTGTTATTGAAATGAATATGAATAATTTTCATGCTGTAAAACAGATATTGCGGATAAATATATGATCGAGGTGATGTATACTGACTACAGCTAAAACATGGCTTCTAAAAATTGTTGCAATAATTCGTGATACCGCGTTGTCATGAAATTGAGTGAACGGGCGTTATGAAAAAGGATGAGTAATAGAACCTAACCAAAAGTTATGGAGAACGGCAAAATTCTCAATGGTAAGAATTTGCTAGGATACCCGTGACAATTTTCTTTTGATCCCTGAAACTCGAAAGCGTTTCACTTAAATGTCACTTTTAAGCAGTGATTCGGTTCAAGCCTCTTGAAGCAGAGGAATACACAATCCATCAAGCTTCATGGAGTTATCGATCTGATATGTGTAAGGCAGCGAATATCGTATAATGATGTCTTTGTAAGAAATGGTAATGATTTTAGCTAAAGGTTGATGCTTGATAGAGTTCGGGTCTTGGAAATAAATGGAATATCCGAAGATCTAGGTTAATGGAATTGGCAAGCATTGATAATAACTTCTTCTGGTAAATAAGATCAAAATGGAATGAGGAAATGACATTGTATGACTCATATATTCTAAGAATTCTGATTAAGAATTTGGCTAATGGGGAAAAATACAATGATTTCTCCAGTTTTGGCGAGCTATAAGAACGATCTCTAGAATATCGAGTCTGATATTGTGTTGCTCAAGTGGAAGGACCTAATTTGTTGGTTCACGGGTAACTCAAAAGCACTGCGGCCCAACTTTAAGGAAACTCTGCAGCATCGACAAAGACTAAGAGAAGCTTTATTCTCCGGTGAACTTTCAACTATTTTAAATAAATTACTGTTTACCTCTATTTGCAATAAGGTTTTCTTTTGACACAGCCTTCTAGAATAATCTATGCGAGTATTGGCTGCAAAAGAAAGGAACCGGCTTTTTAGTTCTTGATGCTTGCAGTTATAAAAATTTTCCAATCAAAAAATTCCTTAGGGATTTCGTTTTTAGTAGTATAAGTTCTTTAAATATTTCGGCCTTCCACATGTAGGTTCCTTATAAAGTGGTTCCTTATAAAAAAGCGTGTAATGTCCATGACCCTTACTCTGAGCTGTTTAAAAATTGGTTTCTCCCCCGGCCATTATCCTGCGAACTTAGATTCTCAAAAGCACAAATGCTGATCGTAAGCGAGTGTAAATTTGGTGAAATGCACAATATTTACATTGAATCATAGATCAGTGCTATGATAAGGGTCTAAACATTTGGTTATTTTTGCTAATGCAATAAAAGCAGTACCCTGGGTACCAGACTCACTAGCTCCTGTCTGCAAATAGAAAGGACTGATACTGAGCCTACTGGTAGAGGTAGGGTATATACGAGCCTTCGTCCACCAAAATGGAATCATCCATACTCTTAATTGTCAAAGAATATCCATAAAGTTTTCAATATAAGCTTTAACATTCGTGCAGCTCACTAATTAATATTATAATAAAGAGAATATTCGAGCTTCTTTGTAGACAGGATTGCAAAAGATACAGAAAAGTTGGCTCGTGCAGAAAAGTTGGCCCATATTCTTAGCTTGCTTCAGATTTTGTAACTCAAAGGATTCTCAATTTCCTTTTAGAAATTTCAATCACTAGTGCTTTTTTCATTCATTCAATGCTGATGCTAGAAAGAAATTTATAAAAGCAAAGAACTGCTTTTTGAAGGATAATTGGAGGAAGTTTTTCTGCCGGGTCCCCTTAGCTGTTGAGGGATTCTATGGAAGGTTTTACTTCATGGCCATAAATTCTAAAAAGATGCAAACATTGGACATTTCTGTTTAAGTTTGATCAGCCTTCCAAAACTAAAGCTCATAGAAATTAGAGAATCTATTTGTCATAGAAATAAGTACAGACCTAAAATATACAAGCAAATAGAAAGACAAGCGGATGGAAGGAGAGATGGGATCCCAATGAAAATACAAGACATGGATGATTTTATGCATTGCAACAGAGCCTAGCCTTTGTTGAAGCCAGACGCCAGTTCGCCTGCAATACAAGTTTGAAGATGATGTTTCGAGCCTACTTTGTGACAGGTGGCTAATCAAATGATAGAAAAAAATATATATCTACAATATTTACAATACACTTGAAACAAGTAAAGTAAAGCTTTGATGGAAGCAAAAGTATTGTTGGTGTGACGATGTATTCAAAATCACTCAATCTGCTAGAATTATCTTTCATGATAAGACTCGTTTGAAGTTAAAAGGATAGCATGAATTTTTTATGTAATGATTCGTCACCTAACGAATTCACATCTTACATGTTGACACATACAATGTGTTATTGCAGCTAAAATACTGCTAATGTTTTATCTTTAAGTATGTAAATTACAGAGAATCACTTAAACCTTATAACTATCCTAATACAAATTACTAAATTATTCCAGAAATGTTTCGTAAATTAAATGACATTAGAGGTAGCTGGTTCAACTTGCCTGTCTAAAACTAAGCCGTTTTGCTTTGCAAATAACCAGGTCAAGTACTTGCGCATGTAATTGTTTCATATTTCTTGGTATATGAATACAATACCTACTTAAGTCTTAGAGAACCAACAATAATTCTTTGAATCGCACTTGCTCGAATACCTTTCACCGATACCCCTACCCCAAAAGAACAATGTTACCATGCTGCAAGCAAAGCATAGGTTCACCCCAACCGTTTCCTTCGGCCGACTAAAAGCTGCACCCAGCAATCATTATTTTCGGGGGCAATTAGAGGTAAGGAGCTAAGGAAGTGACAGCGCAGAACTGAGAGAAATTTTCCAAGTGTTAATATTTCGGCAAGTGTTTCTGGCTAAAAGGCTTTGGACATGTCTCTCTTAGCCCATTTCTGTAGGGCGTGTCGAAAGCCCTCATTGATTCAGTCATTCTCATTGGCATTCTGATTCGTCCTTATTGCTTGTTTTACACAACTAAGATGACAACACAGTCTCTTCCTCTTGCTTTCACGTAATACACCTTAAGCTTTGATTCTAAGTTTGTCATCTGGCTCAACTGGGTGCTTTGAACATGAGGTCATGATAGATAAACGCCCAACTCGATCACGCATCCAACAGGAAATAGTGCATCAGCAGCAAGAGGAGCCCTGATTCGCTAACTGTGAGAAAGGGGAGCATGACTTTGCTATTGAAAATTGATAAACGTTGTATAGGTAAACATAGAGTTATTTTTTTCAAAGGCCTACGATTGACAATTCGACGTCCATCATTCACGATTCAAATTGATAGTTTTCGGGACATTTGGATCATTTCAATTTATAATTTACAGTGGTAGCAATAGATGCCCCGGGGCATAACACGTTTCATGACATGTTAAAATACAACTCATTTGGCATTTAGAAGCTTTCTACCATGGAAGTGTCCTTGCATACGTTTCCCCGTATATTCAAAAAACCCTGCATGCTATTTATGACGAAGTATTGGCTCTATAGATAAATCCAAATGATGAATTACCTATATCTGGTGAACTAGAGCCATTGTAAGATTAGACAATCGCAAATTAAGAAGATATTAAAAAGGCAGATCGAACAAAAAAGATAACTACCTTTCATTCCCAGAAAAGAGGCTTAATATCACAGAGAAAGTGTCTGGAAAGGTGCTTAGCGGTATCATGGTGTGACATGCGACTTGTGATTTGGCATCTAATTATAAGCTACCGTGCAACGAGGCCAGTATGCGAAGCCTAGAAAGTTCGCTAGTGACGTCACTCTAGTGGAAATTGGGTGGGTGACTTTGTTTACTAAATTCAAATCGAAGCAAACTCCCACATGTCCGTGCAGGGTTACCATGTTCAGATCACATACGAGGCTTTGTCGGAGTGAATTTCTTGATGATAGGTCTTCCTATCGCTACAAAATGGTTCTGAACATTTTGTCAATTGCGAACTTCATTCTATGTTGTTATCGTCATCAAAGAAATCCTTCAGTTATTATGCCAGGCATTGGTTATTGACTTTTGAATTCAGTAGGATTATATTACAGCTAACATCGAGTTCTCCTTTTTCTAAACAGTCGAGTGCAATTTAAAACTGGGTATATTACAGACAATACCGATTTCTCCTTTTTCTAAACAGTCGAGTGCAATTTAAAACTGGGTATTTAACAGACAATACCGATTTCTCCTTTTTCTAAACAGTCGAGTGCAATTTAAAACTGTGTATTCTTTATGGATACTGATACATGTTTGTTCATCATCTTACGTCCTTGCACGCTGAATAGAATCAAGCAAGTTGCCTCGAAGAAATGCAACTCTTTTTAAAAGTCATCCTGAAGCTTAGTGCAGTTCTTAGCTCCTTCCTGTACACGATATGAGCAAAACATAAGCATACCAGGAGGAATAATGACGTCATCAAGAGAGCTGAAACGATCAGCTTTCATTTTAAGTCAATCTCAGTGTCGGGTTATTGCTTGAAAGGTTTGATCTTACAAGGTGTTAAATCCCTCAGGGAGCAAGAGGTGTTTCGATTCTCGCATATGCAAGACGTCATAGAGAAAAACCTAAAAACATCAATGCACGAAGATTTACTTTTGAATGGAAAATCATGAGTGCATTTGTTTCCTAACGCGATCTATGTTTTATGTTACTTTTGGTGCTATAGAGTAGTTAGTTATCCATCGAACTGGCATATTGAAGTTTTATATTTCTGAATAGAAGATCTGTTTGGCGTCAAAGTCACTGTGATCTGAAAAAATGTTTAAGAATTTTCAAAAATTCGAGAGACCTTGTAAAACTAACAATAATTTGGTAACAAACATGGACATCCTTATATGAAATTCATGTATATTAATGAAAATTTTCCTTCTGCTTTCCTTATGCAAGACATAGGTTATTAAGATTGTAACAGTAAGTGCTATTAGATATCACAAAAGTAATCTATAACATACTGAATGATGCAGTTTACTTCTATATCTGTGGGTTATTAAGCAACCGTGTTTAGCAGGATCTTCTAACGGAGCCTCCATGAGAGAGCGGGAAAGGAAAAAGTTTTATAAGAGGATTAAACAAGAAATAAAGAATGAAGATTTTCGCGATAGCAGGAGACAGGATAGTCCTTCTTACGCGGGTTTAACCTTCCTTCACGCGACAGGACGCGTTTGAATCTGGGCATGAAACCATGGGTAGCAAATCTTTGTGGAGATGAATCCCTGTCAAGGTTTACGGTGGACAATACCCGTCTTATCAAGGCCTTTCGCAAGCAGAGAACTAATTAGTTATTTAGATACAGGTTACTGCTGATGTAAACAAAATGATTAGGGCTCAGCTAAATACGCAGTAATCACGTAAAGATTGCGACGATGTGCCTGCACACAAAGCAATATGCTTTCTTATTGCCCTTGAAAGGAGAACGATATGTTCTAGACTAAACACACGAACGTCTAGCCCACGTAGTCATTATTTACTATCCTTTGTAGGATGCAAAATTCACTGCTAGGAAGTATTATAACCTCAGCTTTGCCAATAATACCTTGAGCTAGGTCAATAGAGATGACGTCAGGGCCAATCGCTCTCAGAATCAAGTGCCACTTCGATCGCAAGCTTTGGACTCGCTCTCAGTTTTGAAAATACACTCCACATAACATGTTGCATTACTTTTGTTATTATCTTTTCATAACTCTGATCAGTTTTTAAATTATTCTTTCTGTCTACATTTCAATGGAAAATCCCATTCTTTGTAGACAGGAAGAGTTCATATTTACCCTTGGGCTCTTCTTGAATTCGAGTAACGTTGATTGGTCAATTACAACCAATCATATGCTCTCTTTATCACCCTCTAGTTCTTTCGATCCGCAACTGGCTATTTAATTTGTAAGCTTTTGGTCATTTCCTGATGTTTGCATAATTTGAGGATTATCGGGCGAAAGCAAACTTTGAGCATGCAAGCTCTTTTTTGCTCTTGAGAAGCTTTGTACGTCCAAGCATTTGTTTACTTGGTTTTTCTACTGCTCTATTTTATAAAGAGATACTATGTGGTATAAAACTTCACAATGGCGAAAATGCGGAACCACATTTTGCTTGCTAAGACTCCATACCTGTATGCAAAAACTGGTTCCCCTATTTTAAGCTATTGCAGAGGAAGCGGGAGTAAAAGAGGAATTCAGTAATGTGAAGTGCTTCTTCAAACCTCATCCGCCCTCATTCTTCCTGGCTGTTTCCTCATTCAGCTGATCCCAAAGCAGGCCCGTAACCAGGACTTCGCAGCCGGGGTGGTAAAATGTCCAATAAAGTCAATTTTCCGGAGGGGGGAGGGGGCTAGGCTAAAATAAAAAGAATTTTTAAATACAGTCCAGCGAATCTAAAGCTTCTTTTAAACATAACAAAGCAGGGAATGGAGACGGTTGTATTGTGATTGTTGCATCTGTAATTAGCAACAACTGTAAACAGACCGTAGGAGCCGGGGGCTGGAGTGATTTTATTTGGCAGTTAATAATAGGGCAGCTTGCACTTAGCACAACTTTTTTCCTTTATTTTATAGCAGTATATCTGTGAGGTATTGATGAGTTATTTTTTAAATGAGTAGTTGCGCCCTCATTGGTTACTAAAATCCCAGACGTTTTGAGTATTCAAAAAAAGTTTCTGGGGGTGGCAAACACCTGGCTCTAATTGCCCCATTGCCACCCCATGCCACCCAATGGCTACGGGCCTGTTCCAAAGTATAGGTTTTTTAACTCTGATTATGGTTTCTTCTGTTACATTAACTGCACGCACTTGTATTACTTAGAAAAAAACAACACACTCTTCAGAATTTAGGTCTATGAAAGCTTTTTGTTCTATTCCATTCTTGGCAGTTTTGCTACTGATGCCAACCGCTTCTATCCATTGCTTAAATAGCATATTCTATCCATTCCATTGCTTAAATAGCATATTCTATCCATTCCATTGCTTAAATAGCATATTTTATCAATTCCATTGCTTAAATAGCATATTCTATCCATTCCATTGCTTAAATAGCTTATTCTATCCATTCCATTGCTTAAATAGCATATTTTATCAATTCCATTGCTTAAATAGCATATTCTATCCATTCCATTGCTTAAATAGCTTATTCTATCCATTCCATTGCTTAAATAGCATATTCTATCCATTCTATTGCTTAAATAGCATATTCTATCCATTCCATTGCTTAAATAGCATATTCTATCCATTCCATTGCTTAAATAGCATATTCTATCCATTCCATTGCTTAAATAGCATATTCTATCCATTCCATTGCTTAAATAGCATATTCTATCTATTCCATTGCTTAAATAGCATATTCTATCCATTCCATTGCTTAAATAGCATATTCTATCCATTCCATTGCTTAAATAGCATATTCTATCCATTCCATTGCTTAAATAGCATATTCTATTCATTCCATTGCTTAAATAGCATATTCTATCCATTCCATTGCTTAAATAGCATATTCTATCCATTCCATTGCTTAAATAGCATACTCTATCCATTCCATTGCTTAAATAGCATATTCTATCCATTCCATTGCTTAAATAGCATATTCTATCCATTCCATTGCTTAAATAGCATATTCTATCCATTCCATTGCTTACATAGCATATTCTATCCATTCCATTGCTTAAATAGCATATTCTATCCATTCCATTGCTTAAATAGCATATTCTATCCATTCCATTGCTTAAATAGCATATTCTATCCATTCCATTGCTTAAATAGCATATTCTATCCATTCCATTGCTTAAATAGCATATTCTATCTATTCCATTGCTTAAATAGCATATTCTATCCATTCCATTGCTTAAATAGCATATTCTATCCATTCCATTGCTTAAATAGCATATTCTATCCATTCCATTGCTTAAATAGCATATTCTATTCATTCCATTGCTTAAATAGCATATTCTATCCATTCCATTGCTTAAATAGCATATTCTATCCATTCCATTGCTTAAATAGCATACTCTATCCATTCCATTGCTTAAATAGCATATTCTATCCATTCCATTGCTTAAATAGCATATTCTATCCATTCCATTGCTTAAATAGCATATTCTATCCATTCCATTGCTTACATAGCATATTCTATCCATTCCATTGCTTAAATAGCATATTCTATCCATTCCATTGCTTAAATAGCATATTCTATCCATTCCATTGCTTAAATAGCATATTCTATCCATTCCATTGCTTAAATAGCATATTCTATCCATTCCATTGCTTACATAGCATATTCTATCCATTCCATTGCTTAAATAGCATATTCTATCCATTCCATTGCTTAAATAGCATCTTCAAGAAACAACAACATTAGTTGGATTCGATATTCCATCTCTGGGTGGGGATAGTGGAACACTTGGGGTTCGTTGCTTCTTCGCGTTTTTGCTTTTGCTGTTGTTTTTACAGTTGCCCCAAGGCATGAAATTACTCTCGTAAGCAATGCTGTTGATTTAGTGTTCAAATAGCCTGTGTTCATATCTTTTAGGAATGGCATATGTTTTTGTCTTCCAGAAATGGCCTATGCGCTCTCGGTTATACGTCTCTGACCCAATGTGGTTGTACCGCTCGTCCAGGCAAAGCATATCGGTATCGCAGAACGAAGATTCGCCGCCTCCCGGAAGCCCCAGCATGTCGTACACGGAGAGTTCTCCGAGCCTAGAAGCCGTCGACCTCCCATCACCGTCAGAGTCACCAACAGAAGACATGAATGGGTTTCATTTGGGGTACAGGTACTCCTGTAGGGAGGAGCAATGCTACTATCCCAGCATTCCAGAAATCGAATACGAGTATCCACATCGAAAGCCCGACAACCCATATATGGGAACAGCAGAGGAGAATGGACTCGAGGCTAGTGCCTGCCTATATCAAACAACTATTCCCAACCTCCGATATCAACATGGTAAATTATGATAGTAGCATAGTGTAAATATCATTATCGAAGTAGTCTTGATGTTAAAGAAGTAGTGAATTTGTCGTTTAACGTATTACGAATGGGCATTTTATTTTCAATGCAAAATACATTTGCAATGGAAAATAAACAATTTAGGAGATTCAAGAAATACGTCTCTTGTCTGTTTGACAAAGGCAGTGATAGGTTAATGCCAATTTACGATTCATAGCTCAATATTTAAACAAATAAATTGTTAACTGAGTGAGTTAGTCGTAATAGCAAGTTGTTGAATAAAGTCATTGATTTTTCACCATTGAATTTACGCACAAAGACAATAATTTATGTATTTGTGTACTTTCATTAATATTCATTAATATTCAGTAGAAAGATTTTAAAAATATCAATTGGTAATCGAGTTGAAATCGAGCATTTTGTAAGAGCAGTTTCCTTTCAACTACTGAATTTGAACATGATTAATATGCATTCTAGCATAACGAGGGAAAGGGGAGCCTTCTATATAAAATATTGTTTCATAAAAAAATGAAAAAAATTTTAATTGCCACCTTCCTAACTATTATGAGTCAATTAGTATTTCTTATTCTTTACAGTTTACAATTTCCTTATTCATAGGGTCAGCAATAACATTCGGAATTGTAAAAAAGTAGTACTTTGTTCAAACGATTGCTTTCGAGAATGTAATTTCTTTTCCAACTTTGTTTATACAAACCTAAGTCCAATTCGCATTCACCTTCTAACAAAATTGCTACCGCATGCTTCAAAGGGCTTTGAATGACTTATCAGTACTTTACTGCCTAGATTTACATATAAGGAAATTGAATTGAAAATGCATATAAAAGAATCTTGTTCTATTTCCTGTAAATTACCTGAATGAAGCTCATTCTACATGGAGCTTGTTAACCCACCCTTTAAACATGAAGAATGACCGGCTTATACAATTGAGATGTTTATTGGAACGAATGCTATTCCAATTATGAAGTCATCGGTGATTTACAACAAGCTTTTCGCCGATACAGCAACTAGGCCTATTGATTTTCAGTTTTTTCTATCTAAACATTTTCTCACGCGGGAACATTAATTCTCTCTTAGGAGTGGATTTGGTATCAGTTTAGAAAAGCCTCATTGTGATCTACCTGTTTGGTAGCGGTTTCTGAGCCAGCAAATGTCGTTTTTATTTTGAAGTTCATATGAAAGATGCAAAAATGGGCATTGTCCGTTTGTTTACTGAAACTAGATGAAGTTTGAACAATAATTTGAACATTTTCCGCCCCCGTCAGAGAGGGAAATTTTTAGATAATTTTTGGCACAATTCCAGTTTCTTGACCACAGTTCGACTGCTTCGTCAGCTTTTTAGTAATCTCATAAAAAATCCAATTTGGAATCACAACGATGACTCAAATCCCAGCTTAAGGGGTTGCTGTAAAATCACTTTAAATTTTTACATCCCAACTACGTACTTATATCCAGGGGCGCCTGCTGGAGATTAGGGCAGGAAGGGCAGGAAGGGCAGTGTTGGTGGTGAGGGCAAATCGTAGAAACTTTTCACTAAAATAATCGAAAATTCGTGGGGTGCAGTGGGTGTTGGTATGTGATAAATATTGGTATGTTACACCCATACAATTTTGACACTACTTTGACACAAGTGGGTTCAATTTGTCATCAACTAGATTTCTTTAATATTCTATAATCTTTTCATAGAAGTCGTATATTCAAGGGCACTTCTTGCCCCCTCTTCCCCTCCTGGAGGAGGGCAGGAGGGGCAGCAGCCTCCCCAGCCCCCCCCCCCCCTCCAGGGTAGGCGCCCCTGCTTATATCGATAACAAATGTTCAGCAAGTTGTTATCTTGATAAAATACAGTTGTGAGACAGAGTAAGCCTTTCTGTTGCCTTAATCGAAATTGGATTGAGAAGCATTGCGTATAGCAATGTTTTGCCGCTGCTAGAAACATTAGGTCTTCGGCACAGGGTAAGAAACATGAGGCTGATAGAATTACCAATGGACAATATGTTATCAATACTTTTGTAGGGTCCCCTCGTTTCGTGTGTATGCGCCCTGAACTCAGTTACGATAAGCTAAGAGCAAAAGTCAGCAAATGTCCCTTGGCTCCGAGTTCTCTGCTCGGTAAAAAGAACCACTCTAGACGAAGGAGACAAGATGGACAACACTCATTTAGACCTTGTCGCTTGTCAGGCTCATAAACCTACCTTTTTCTCTGGGATTGGCATGAAAAGCCAAAAATCCATTACACGTAGATTCATTCACCTTATCGGCTGTGTTGTTCCAATATTTATTAGTTTTTTTTACATTATATCTAATAGCCATACGCTGCTGCTTTTTTCATGAATATTTTAAAAGATTAGGTAGAATTGTACCCAAATTCGATGGCAAGGTAATTTATGGCAAGGGAATGGCAGCAGTTTTCAGCTGATATTTTTGCAGATTATACATTTATAGACTTCAGCCCCTCCACTTATTAGCAATGCACATAAATAAATTTTTAGATATTCACCTCCTTCTGCGTTTGAGTTGCTATTGCTTTCAAAAGACGGATTTCACATCTTTGCCGTGCCGAAAAACAGTGATCTAAAATAACAAGTATTTGGTTCATAATAAAATATTCACTTACAAACATTAAAAACGTATAAGACGGAGATTAGCGAACAGAAGATGAGCTGAAAAATGTTATTTAGGAAAAACATTAAATGACATGAGTCATTCATCCAAGGATAAGTTGTTTTGAGGCTACTAAAAGGCAATTAAGGACATTAAAAACAGAGTTATTTTGCTACGACACAGAGTACTGCACGATCATGTCATCTCTGCAGCCAAGCAGGGCGCCATTGTTGATGTTAGTTCAAAATAATCGCTTGGTGTTGTCGATGTTTTGATAAAACGTTCTCCTTGTTGTTTATGAAAACACTGCTTCAAGAAATAGAATCCTGAAGCTGCTGATCCTTATAAGAGGAAAGGTGGCTTGTGTTAATGTTTTGCCCAGCTTTATGAAGGTTATGTCAAGGTGAATTTCTTTACACTCAACACACCTAGGCAAGAATCAAGTGCATTATCACGTGACTCTCACCGATGGAAGCCAACTGTCTCTGATCAAACTGAGATGAATTATCAAGATGTGAAGCCACGGCCGTCATTTTGACTGTGAAAAACGAGTCGAATATGAATATGCGTGTTGTCGAAATGATGCCGCTCATTTTATTTTGTGACACTGCGCAGCACCAAGAATCCTATACCTGGGATGGTCTAGGTGACTGTTAGTAATTGTGTGCTGGGGCAAGAACGACTCAGAGGAACCTTTCTGAAATCTTGTAAAGCAACCTCCCAGAGCAGTTTCTAGCAATCCCTAAGATGTCTCGCAGATTTCTGACTTTAATAATGCCATAAGAAGGCACTTTATATGGAAGAATCGCTCTGTCTATATTGTAGGGAAGTTACAAGGGCAAGAGACGAGAAAAATGCACTCGTTATATTTCAGAGCTAATCGTGAATCTCATAAGAATCTCTTCTTATAATCATATCTGTCACTTCTGTCAATTGATTTATTTCTAGGTTATGCGCATGCGTTAGAAGAGTTAGCTCAGGAGAGGGGCTACGCGGAGAGGGGAAAGAAGCACGTTCGTTGGTTGTTGATGGGAACTTCGCCTCAATTACTTATAAGTGGAGTGGCAATCACTTCCCCTGTTCTCCCAAGTTCTTAGGTCTATCATGATATGTTCATGCAACTTGCATCTACAACCTTTTTGTCAAGCCTTTGCATAAAAGGTTCTAGGGTACCTTGCTAAAATCCTGTTTTATCCTCGTCTTAACAAGGAAGTAAAAAAGCGAGGAGTTGAAGTTCTTTGGCATGACAGAGCTGATCTAGCTGTAGGTAATAGAATAACCTCTGAGAGTATGACCCAAATTAAACTGAAAAAAACTTCGAAGAACACTCCGGAATGCGCGTGGGAGGTTGCCCCCTTATGCCCCCTGCTTTCTGTCCTGTCTTTCTGGTTTTCCCTTTGTATGGCCGGAAAAAAATGAAAGCAAAGTTAAAAACAAGCAGACTTCTATAAATACCTTGCTAAAGAACGAAAACGGAATGGAATAATCGGAGAAGGGATTGATGCAAAGTTAAAAACAAGCGAACTTATAGCTAGCTATCTTGCCTAAAAACAAAAACGACATGGAATGGCTGGAGAACAAATGGAAGCCAAGTTAAGAACAAGCGAATTATAACAATCTCGCTAAAAACGAAAACCGAATGGCTGAAAAACGAATAGAAGCAAGTTGAAAACAGGCATAGCTTGCTTAAAATGAATTCATCTTCGTGTGTTTGTGCAAATCAAGGCTGCCCAGTTGTTTACACGACATGGCAGTAGTGCACCAGGCAATGACGTCAATAGCATGTGGCGTTCAAAAGTATTGGTCGACCGAGATTAAAGCCCCCAAGTGCAGTGCCTGAAAATCAGATTAGCCTCATAAGGTAGGTTGGAGGATTCTCATAATCACTTTGATTACGGCGTGGGAGTTTAATGTTGTTTTGAATTCGTTTCGTGGTCGTTCATAGCCAGATTAATATTAATTAGACATGCTACTTTGCAGTTCAAATAAGCAGGCGATCGCGCAGGAGTGGTTAGTCAGACCGATAATGGTAACGCAACAAGACGATCAGTCGGATTGCAGCAAGCAAAAAGGATATTGCTCTGGTGATCAGGAAATTACTTGGTATGTATTTAATATATACCTTCGTCATGCTTTTTGCACGATTTTTAGCAATGTTGTGGGCATTTGTGCTCAATAGAGGCGGTGTCTAATGTAAACAGAAATTCGTACGGTTGACGGGAGACGACTAAGGTCGCATTAACATGCATATAAAATGCGTGATTATAGATTAAAACAGTGCTTACAAGTTGATTTAATGCATAATCTACCAATATTAATTGCTCTTTGACGATGGAAATATGGATGTACAAACTTCAATTGACACAAGACCTTAACACACATTATTCTAACAAGCATAAGGAGTCTTTTAGATATTATTGGGAGTTTTGAGATACCATATCCCCACCCTCCCGAAATAGAAAAGGTAATATTAACTAGCAGGGATCAATAATGCATCAAAGTCGGGTGGTTAACATTCGTCTCTAAAAATATTTCCGTTGCCTTTGGTAGCTAATTTGTGGGTCTTAGTTTGACACGTAATCAATTCTTGTCCTTTTCTTGGGTCGCGTGGTGGTCATGGTTCCATGTGATAAGAAAATTCCTTCTCATTGTGAGAGATATTTTTAAATCCCAGTTGTGGGGTGTGTGTTCCTACTTTACGTCACTTCTATCATAATTGCGGATACAAAACTACAGATATCCGTGTTATTCTTGAATGTAGTGCACTGCAAGGGACAAAGCCTTAAAAACCAAATTATCATGTCGTTAAAAATAGAAAATCAATTCTTTGCATGCGGATGGCAATTAAAAAGTTAATTTGCATTTTTCTGTTATAAATGCAAACAATCTAGAGTTTGCGTCAGTTTGCTGTGGTAAATATTTACACAAGCGCTCGAAGCAAGTGAAGTATTTCGGCCAAGGGACGTACTTTCATCGGAGCAACGTTGTGCGGTAGTGATAAACAGAACGGAGTATTCTATTTAAGCATAAGCTGGATTCATTATACTACTTGTTTAAATGTCTAATGCATTTGAAATGCTTTGCAGCAAACCCGGATATACTGAAGATCAAGGCGACAACAGCGATATGGAAGAGCCCCCTTTCATTGTTCTGAGGACGAGTGGAAACGAAACATTGCAATCGAAAAAGAGGAAAACTGCGCGGGAACGCAAATGCAGTGTCATTTCGAAGAGTTTGCATCGATCGAAATCCCTACCAGATCGCCTCCACAAAGAGGGTTTAACTAGCGAGAAAGCGAACGCAGAAGAAAGGCTGCGTTGCAAATTGACGGACATTCGAAGCGCGGAGCAAGAAGCTGAACTTTTCGCTATAAAGCGACAAAAACTCTGCCGCATGTCAAGTTGTGCCCAAGTGGAATACGCGCAAATCCGCGCGGCAATAAAGTGTAATAACAGATTCGACCTATTGAGTGTACTGAATCGGAAACACGATGACATCAACACACTTGGAGCGGACGGTTTCGCCGCGTTACACCACGCGGCTGTTATAGGCACGCGAAAAGTTGTAGACATGCTACTGTGTTTTGGCGCAAAAACGAATCTCAAAAACTTAGACGGTGATTATCCGCTGGACTTGGCGGTGCGAGCAGGGAATTACGACCTCGCAAAGTATCTCATAGAAAAAGGCGCGTGCGTGGATAACATCGTAAACGGAACGCCGCCCATGAAGCATAAGCAACGAAAAATGGAGCGGTCGCATACGATATCAACAGGCTGAGGGACGTTGAGGAGGAGCGCTTCACTCATTCTCTGATTTCTCTTGGTTGTTGAATTTCAGGAAGAGAACTGGGAATCGATAATCCCTTTTGATTCCATTTTCAAAACTCGATGGAAAGTTTTTTGGTGTGGATTATCTCACAGTGGGAACATTCGAACGAAAGACTAGCCTGCCATATATTCGCCATTTTCAAACTAACATTTTGTCAAAATCTCCCTGGCAATGTTTGTTTTGCAAATGCATTTTAATCTTTCAGGAATTATTTTGCTTTTAATTCTACAATAAAGAAATCTGCAAGTACCATACCAGTGCTAGTTTTTCAAAGCTTTTCACACCGCCGACCGAAAAATTCAAGTTGAAGCTTCTCTTCAATGAAAACATTTTTATACCGTACATCGAAATTGATTTTTCTCAATGTTGATTCTAAAGATATATACAGTATTAAAATTGTGTATGATATATCGTTATTGTGAGGAAATTTGTTGGTAATGCATAACAATTGATGTGGAAACGTTTCTAGATTATTTGTAATTGTTATATGTAAAAGGGTTGTTCATTTCTACTATTGTTGCTTATTAAGAGCTGTTCATTTCTGTCATGAATGCCTGATACTTCCTTGGTCCTAGAAGAATTGCAATCCTCCCCAGATTAACAGTTTGCATCCTTTTTCGTCAGGCAGGAAAGCTGGAAATCTTTGAACTCGAAAAATTAATTACAAATATTACCCCGGGCTGCAAATTCTCCATTTATATGAGCACTTGGTACTTCGGCTACAACGACCATGACAAACACAATGTAGCACCCATCAAAACCAAAGCGAATTTAGAAGGGCAATAGATTTATGGAATATTTGAAAAACAAGATACTAAAAGACCTATGTGTCGAATTAAATGCTTTAAGAGTTTACGCCTGCCTACACTATTGAATGGGCTCAATAACAAACGTTACGTTGTGCAGCAATTACCCCATAGCTAAACAACTATATAGACAACTAGCTTATACATTTTCAGGCTACTTGTGTGTAGCTACTGCAATGTTAAATGCTACTCCCTAGCTTATAGTAAGTAGCTACGCCAAAAGACTGTATCCTGGCTCACATATCTCTTTCGCAACAGCTAATAAAGCTGCTAATGTAGAGATACATTTACCAAAGATACGCCGCGTGCTACCATCACTTTTGCTAAAAAGGCTGCATGGACTTACCAATTTACATTTGGTAATCATTCTACATTTCCTCCAACTCAACTTAATTGAGCCAGATTGAGCCCCTGCTAGCACGGCCATTATGCCTTGGCGAACGATAAGCTCTTGGGTGAAAAGGAAGGAGTTCCCTGTAATCTGGTGTTCAATACGGCACAAAGTACAAAGTCCAACACATCGTTTTCTATTGGAAGCAGCTCTTACATGAAGTTAAATTCAATTTATGCTGCATTATTATTTTTAATTTATCAAACAGCCAGGCGCTGCCTACTAATCTCGTTGCGTGGGGAGCTGTCGTTGGCCAAGAGCAAACTTAAATACAAAGTCGTCGGTTAAGAACGAAGAGAGCTAGTGATTATACTTGTGAAGCTCGATTTCAAAACAACTTTGTACAAAGACGCGGAAGTCGGGGAGTTAATAATCTAAATAGCCTTCTTTTTAATATCGTAATTTAGGACATTGAAATGGGAATGAAATATGGAGCTGCAATGTTTGTGTGAAAATGAGGCAAGCTTTTCCAGTGATGAATTGACCTAATGATTTGATCAGAGCAAAAATGTTGCTAACATGGTTTTTTCAATGAGCAAATCATTCAATTTGAATTATTCAGTCATTTTACAATATTCAGTCCTCTAAATTATCAAAATGCTTTCCTTCCCTGTGCCCGTATCTAGCTTTGCTCCTCAGCAGAAGTTTTGATCTAGCCTTGAAACATCTCTAGTGCCCAAACATAGCAAATAAATCTATTGAATGAATATGTTTTTGCCATGCCTGTCTTCAATGCATCACAACATGAAACGTAACCTGAAATGAAACCAGTGGCGTTTTTAGGGACTTCTGGGCCTGGGGCCAAATCATCCCGGGGCCTGGTTTGAAAATATTTTGTTAGCCAAAATTATTCTTCAAGCTCTTTTCCCTTAAAGTTGTTATGCCTAAGCATGATGGCTTTTCAATTTTTTCTTAGGTGTGGGGCCCCTTTGGGGTTACCAAAAGCGTGGGGCCTGGGGCCATGGCACCCCTGTCCCCCTAATCCGCCATTTAATAAAACGGCACCATGTCTGAAGTCCCAATGCAGGAAAGTAGGAAAACATGTTTATTCGCTGCAAAACGGTTGTAGCAAACTAGAAAACCTGTGGCATTTTATTTACAAATGCTCAATTTACCTCAAGAAAATAATTCTAGCGATGTCGGTAGTAAACAGAAGTTTAGCATCTTCCCTCTAAGCTTCCTAAAATATGGCGTCAGTAGTAATTCATTTTTCCTGCTACATTAAATCGAATGTTTGTGCTTCCAAAACCAAATGATTAAGATTACGTGCTATGCTGTAAACATTCTTTCATAGACAGTATTTGACAAAAATGTCAATACTATTAGAGATCTAGGCAAACAAGAGTATTGCGAACAGAGAAAAACAGAATGCAGAAGTAACGCAGGGACAAGTAAGAATTAGTTTGGCTGGCTCCACAGTTTATGTCGTGCAGGAAATCACAGTGCAGCGTTTTCAGTGACGTTTGCATTTTGATCTGAAGGGCTTTAACGGTCAATGGATTTAATTTGGAACAAATTTTTGGCCTTATGCAGTAAATTTAGGCTCAAGCTAACATTTGTGTACTTTATGTAAGTAATTTCTGAAAAACGCTCCAGCAAAACTCAAATGCAATTTTTTCAGCCTTGCATTTCTCTTAAGATGAGATCGAAAAGGATGGGAAGATATTTAATTGTGCGTTTGCCACACCCATTTTAACGATCACAGCTGGGTGCTTAAAAACGAGTCGATACTGTGGCGGCTTTGCTGCTGCGAAGGAGTCTCCTTAAAATTCCCAATCATTACCTTGCTTTTTTGTGACTTAGCCTCAATACCGTACACCGAGAATTTGTAGATTCCTTCTGAAATGAAACTTTTTCTGAACAGACTCAAATTTTCAGACTTCTAGATTATTTTATTAAGCAGTAGCTTTATCAAAAGAATTAATAGTTATTTTTCTACTAAACTAGAATGGTGGACTGGTGTAATGGTGGACTTTGACCTTTGGCAAGAATCCAAGAAGCACTGCATTACAAAATGCTGTAAACAAATATTGTTCAACGTACTTGAAATATTTCAAACGATTTCACATTTGCTAGCAAACAGTTTATTTTCCTGTATTCGCGGTATTTTGCTAAAAGCCCACCCACAAAACTATTTGACTGACTGCCGGTAATCAGAAACATTTTTTCAAACAATATTTTCCTCCGAAAATGCAAACAGAAAAAAATTTAATAAACAAGGAATTGCTAATTATCCTCAGGATTAACCTGAGCTCATTCACTATTGCCAATGCTTGTTCAGAGATACAAATGCAAATATTTTTTTGGGAGGAGGGGTGTTCTATGAAAGGACCGAGTTTTCGCCACGAGTTCCTTGAAAGGACCGAGACCAATTTTGCGAAATAGATATTGTTGGTGTCGCTATTGCATGCCCCATTGAAATTTGCTCGTCCAACGCCGCGCATAGCACGGAACAAGATAAAGTATCCAAGTGTGGCGAAGAATGTTGTCCGTGACAGCTAGAATTTTTCCAAAGCGTCAAAGGCAGCTAAAATATATCAGAAAGCGAGAATAAACACGACTTTTGGTAACAGTAAGCTGCCTTCAAAAAAACATTAGGGACAACAAGATAGCAAGAGTTTGCAGCTCAATCACATGGCAAACAACGAACGTTTTTTGCAGGTCTTGACCTTAATATGTTTTTCGTATACGGCTCTGTGGTTATCTTCATATTTTCCAAATTTTATTGGAAACATATGCCAAATACGCTTCTTCATTAGCGTCTCCCAAAGCTGCCACTCGCGCAAGGCTTCGTCAAAGCTCAATGGGGTGATAGGACTGGCCGATCTATGCCTTCTGGTAGAGCTTTCGGTCAAGGATGCAACAAACTAGAACAATCACGGACCAAATGTCGCGTCGAAGCTTAGCAGAACAAAAACAGAATACAATTAGTATCTTTAGTGTTAAAAGTGGGCTTAGTAATGAATTTTAGTACTGTCCGACATTCAACAGTATCTTAAGTCTAATTAGATATTAACTGCTTTTGCAATTCAATCATGACTTATTGGCGTCAAGAATGATCATATCACAGGATCCTAAAGCAAATTTACTTTTGACGTCACTTCTTCCTTCTGCTGTGCTGTGTATGCTAGTCAAATCCCAAAAATTGTTGCTTATTGAGATTCAAAAAAGCGCACCCCATTTCTCTTTTAAGCACCTCAAAATATTTCTATTTTTGTTATCATTACGCAATCTTCCAAACAATCATGCACTGCAAATGTCCGAGACCCCACACAGCCTGTATTTCTAAAACACATGTCGATGAAATTGCTAGTCAGCCATGGCTTTTAAGGAATGTTGAGCGGGGACTTTGGTTATTCACACAAACCACAACATGCAGAAGCTAATGGTGGTGTGCCTAGAACGTACTTGGTTGTTATTGTGTTCTTATACTGACAACAGCCTTGTTTGTCGGCCTGGTGGAGTGAGCAGTATTGCAATATAATCATGTATTGAAGAACACTTATCATTTTTTAGGCAATTATCCTTACTTTGACGAGGAGAGAGGGGACTCCAAAATAGTAACACTTCGACCAGTCAAGAAGTTTAGGTAGCATATGTAATTTGTTGTGCAAGTATTGATACCATTGCCTTCATTCTTTTTAATTGATCTATAACGGCGCTCACAGTAAAACATATAATTGAAATCTCTATTGTAGCATCTACAGTACCAAGCATAGATACGATGTAGTGTCTACTTCAAAATGTTCTGATAAATTTGTCAATGCATTTCCAACATCTAAGCAAGGATGGTGAAATGAAAATTTGTGACAAACAAGTTTTCATGAAGCTTTGCTTGTTGGAAACCAAAATTAGGGCGTTGCCCTCGAGTTTTAGTTTGGCAAAATGGGGCAAATAGACTTAATATCTATTGGTGCATTCCGTGTAGCACCAAAAGTTACTGACAAATGTACGCCTTTATCATGCATTATCAAGAAGGCATCTGGGTAAATTTATACTAGCATTTATAATTTTCGCTAAATGCCTTTCTTTGGTTAAGAAAGGTACTTTCAATGAATTCAAACTTGCTGGTTTTACCTTCGGGTTGATCATTTCATTAAATTGTCACTTCGACTATTAATTCAGACAAACCCATCGGAACAATAGAGATCTAGAGTGATAACGTCACAAAAATCTATTTCAAGATTTTTTGAATTTGGATCCCATATTCTGAGAGAGCATCATGATAAACTGAATGAATAGCACAATGGACTTCAGATCTCTATACCGCCAGCATTTTGACTGGTCAGTAAGGGACACTACGGGGGCGCAAGTAGATACTTCCCAAAATTAAAAACAACAATATCTGGAAAGTAGGTCTCACGGCAATTTGTTTGTAAACACGAAAAGACTTGAACCTCTGGGATTGGTAGAAAATTCGCTAAAGGCATCAATCAAGTACAACAAAGCTCACAGACTTTTGAAACAAATAGATTCTTATAATCAGAAATACATTTTGATGCAGATATTTAACCGCTAATCCATCGGTGGCATGAAGTAACTCTAAAGATTCTGTTTAACAACAATACCAAATATTACCCATCTTGATTGTAAATTCCAGATTAGGTTTTTCTTTTAAATAACCAAGAGCTGAAATGCCTCACAGAATGCCGTTCTCTTCAGGCGCTGTTCGTTTTTTAAACCCCTTTCAAATTCTGCTCGCACGAGAGTTCTCTTTCAGATTGTTTGGTGATTCCTCCGCTGAAGCCGGCAATCTCAAAGCTCGACTCAGCAATACGACGCATCGATAGTTTTCGACCTGATCCTTAAGCGTCCTGGTCGATTTTCCTTATCTCTTTTGGTAGGAGTACCATTAATAACGTTGTCCAATCGTGCGCCTTTTTCAATAAGAAACTGTGCGATTTCGAAGTTGCCATTCTTAACAGCGATGTCCAAAGGGTACTCTCCGTTGTTGTTGGGAAAGTTCACCTTGGCCCCTTCGTTGATCAGTATTTCCATCGACTTGGGCGTTCCGTACATTGCCGCAAAGTGAATGGCTGCCTTGCCATCACCTTCGATTTCGTTAATGCGAACATCCCTTCGCCTGAGCAATGTCTGCAACTCAAGATAACCCCCTTCACTGATCGCCGAGCGTATCATCGCGTACTGCACCTTAGAGCTGCTTGCTGCCCTGTTCAAACACCTCCGTGCAGGCAGAGTCCTCTTCTCCTCCTCCAAATTTCTAGCATCGCTAACTGGCGATATCACCAAGCTCTCTAGGCAGCCGAGGTTCTCCTCATCGCTGCTCTTTCGTTTCTCGCTCGCGTCGGGTAACGACTTCCTTCTACGCAGGATACCTTGTAGCCGCACTGGTGTCTCCTCTTCGTCCCCAAAATCGGAGAAGCTCTCTTCATCGTCCGTGTCTTCTGTTAAAACTGTTGTCGCAATCGATACATGCTTGCAAACAGAGTCCATACTGAATCTGTTGCACCTTCTCGATTGCTTCTTGCCTCGCCCGTTCCTTGTTCCTTATTTTGATTATGAAAATAAATTTTGGATAGCTTTGGTTCTCTGTGCCTGTAGACTGAACAGTCCGATTGAAAACTTCCAGCAACTCAATGCCAAACGACAAGGAAAACTGAAGCAATGCTTATTTAAAATGTCAATATCCTAACAAGATTTATTGCGCCTTGAATGGTGGTATCATCGGTGCGTGCTTGCGAGAAACAAAAGGCGATGTGATAACTACAATCCAAATCAGTGACTACCTTTTCAAATACTTGTAAAGCAATTCAATCGACGATAACCTTTGAAAAGCAGCTCAAGTGGGCAAATGAAGGTGAGTAATTTCAGCCAGCCTCTTCCAAGTGAACACACAGCTAACAGCCAGCAGGAGCTCTAGCGTCTTCTATGCAGACGCCTCTCTTTTAACAAGCCAAATCTTCACTGAGCCTCCCTTGCCGAGCCTTATTTACTCTGATGTTGGTTTGTAAGAGCTCTGTTGAAAAACCTCGCTTTATATACACGTTGCCTCAAAGGAATTTGCATGAATCTCATTGCACATTTGCTTTCTGACCTCAATTCTTGATTTCAAAGAGTGCGGTGCTAGATCTTGTGTATAAAAGCTACTGAGGTTTGGCATAACGGACTAAAATTAAGACCCAGTAAACTTGGTTTAATACAATCGGTTATTGCCCACTAGTTTATCAATACAAATTACTCGAGGCAATAACAATGTCATCTTTGTTGTAGGACACGTTGATTCTTTCTCTCTGTTACGTCAGAAAGAATATCTCGATCGCATGTGATCATGTTGTCGTGGGAAGGGATTAGAATTGCTGAAGGTACAATTAGGGAGGGTATATCAAGAATTTGGCAGAAGAATTTATTATAACTGGGCAGGGCAGCAGAAACGCTTGGAAAACCGCAAGTGTGTTTTTGCAGTCACAACAGCTGTCCCTCCTCTCATTAAACAGACACTTCATGCGGTACTTTACCCGAAATTTATAAGAACCAGAATATTTAGAAGTATTTGATGTCTCCGAAGACCGTGTTGGAAATATATGTGCTATGACGTAAACCTGCAGAGGTGTTCCAGATGGCTCTGACAGGCATTGTGGGTCGTATACGAGACGCTTTAATAAGCACAATTTTGTACCAATTACCAAAAGAACTTCGATGTTGGCAACTCAAAGTTTTTGTGTCAGTCTTAATGGCAAACACAGATTGCGCGTGTTGAATACATGGCTGATCTTTTCCTTGGGTAAAGATCAAACAGTAAAGCCTTATTATGGAGTCGCATTTGCGGCAGACTGCAACCAATCTTACAGCAACTACGACCAATGGAAAGGTCATTACGAAATGATAGTCACACTACACTTCAATACAGGGATAATACCGTAAAACGAATGATGCCCCTGAATTACTGATATACATGTTTTATATTGCTATATTGGACAACGATACTGACTAATTGCAAGTGACTAGTCTTTGTTTTGACAGCATTAATGATGTCTGCAGAATTCTCCATGTTGACTTTATGTTCAACTTGCCCTAGTAAGATCAGGAAATTAAACACGTTGGCAAAGACTGCTTTACAACAACATAGAAGGCCTTCGCATATTTCCGTCTCCAGGCTGAAGATGAACGTGGTGGGTCTCTAAAGTAAATTCCCTGAAATTGTTACAGAACAGAAATAAGCAGAAGAAATACTCCCGTTGACACCCTCCGAAGTACTGCCAGAATACTGACCTGGTTAACCTCGTTTTTGCAATGATACGGCAATTGGAGTTGCAAAGGATGAGCCTTGCTAACCTCATTTCAAGCTCGCTACATACCAAACTTTACTTAGCTACAAAAGACAGTGTCCCTTCTGCCTTTCCATATTCTGTGTCTCACCAGAGCACCGGAAAATGTCCATAATGGCACAAGATTTGGTATAAGCTTTGTTCACTGTGGCGCAGATGGTCGAACGGACTTTCTGCACTTGACAAGGTACGTATACGTAATTTCTAGTATTGCAGCAATGCATAACTTAATAGATTATTGTATTCATCCCAAAAGGATTGTTTTTATTTACACTCCCATTTTTCTTTATGAAAAAAAGCCTATATCAAACACTTGCAACGATGCAATTCATACCTCCAACTCAAGTATTAATGTCTACCCACACTAACTTAATACAATCATTTTAGCTTTCTACCTGACTATGGTAGCCCCTAGGGGTGTAGGGTTTCGTCCCCACTTTTGGACGGACCGCCAAAGAAGCTTTGGCAAGACACTGCGATGATTAAAATTCAATTCCCATTATAGGTTACCATTTCCAAACGAATGCTCCTCTTTCTACAAGAAAGGTTGAGGCCTACAGTGCTTCTGGCTCCCTCTCCACTGTTCAAATCAACATGCATTACGTCTTCAAAAACATTGCATGTTATGCGAACCAGGGAGGGCAGTATAGGGCTAGATCCATAAACAAAACGCGAATCCGTCCCATAACCACTGAATGAATGAGCACATTGGTGAAAAAGCAGTAGGCTCTCGGCCTGTTGATCGCAGCCTCCTTTCGATATTCCCTTCCGCTGTTATCAATCAAAGGCAGCAAGACTTGCTTTATATCCCTAGGTAATCTGAGGCCCATTGATCTGCATTGAAATTACAATGAACATGGCTCTGTGGACGAAGAGGGACCCAGGGATCTCTCTGCATGAGCCTCGATCTCATAATGTCGTGTAAACAAAAGTAACCGAGGCTTGAACAATCATCATGAAGGCTGTCGCGCTCTTTTGAGAGCCCCTGATGCTACCGATACTTCTGCTGTCGGTTATTGGAGCTATGTTTTGAAGCAGAAGGAAATCCCACGGTTTAGGACGTTCTATATAGCCCTTAGACTGACCGAAATATTTGTGTATAGTTTGTAAACTGATATGAATGTTTGCCTTTTCTTATAGGTGTTGGATGGGCTAGTCCCAGACTACTTTCATGCGCGTCTACCATCGTGTTGTTAGAGCCTTCAGAGGATGTGTTTTCAAATGGGAATAGAATTAGTTTGCATTCGATTTATACAAATTGGCGGGAAATTCATTGAATATTTTTCTCTCAAGGGTCTGCAAATTTTGCATTATAGCGATAAGCCTTGTTAGAAATTCCCCGTCGAAATTCTAAAAAGATGAAATTTAGACAAATCCAAATCAAAAACAAGCTGAGGAAAAGTTCTCAAAGCGGTTGATGTCTAGACTATGATAACAAATAATCCAACATTGGGCTTGAGTTCCAAAAAACACGAAGAAAACAATGCTTACGAAACTAGGATCTATAGACTAAAAGGTTATAAAGGGTTCATTACTGGTTTTAAATTTCAATGCAAAAAATAAATGGTTAATCAATTCACGATAGAATTAAAGCAGATCAAAGATTATTTCAACTTAAGCTTTTTTGTGCTTCGTTGACTGCCGCAACCGCATCCTTTTGTGCTTATTTGAGAAATTATAGCTGTTCTATGCAGATTCATACAGCAAAATGTTCTTACAGCCACTAGAACTGATATATATTTTCGTTCTTATTGCAAATATCCAGATATATATGCACATATTTCTGAAGGACTTTTCATTCGACAATCTTCTGCTGAGCTATGGATCATAATTTTAAGTTAGGTCTTCTGACTTACCCAAGATCTTGCGATGGTTAGCTCCAATAACAACTTTTTGTACTTTTTCCATTACCCCTTCTAAGAATTCGCTAGACTTTGCCAATGTTCCTATCCTCTCTTTGTATCTTAAAATTTTAGGCTTACTTTTTTTTACATATGTCTCGAAATTCTTTTTGAAAAATAAGCTAACAAACAAAATATGCATAATAATATTATCTGTATCACTCTTCTCTTGAGAGCAGACTTCCATGAAAATGGAAGATCAATATTTTGTAATTGTAATGTACACAAAGAGCCTTATGTGGAAAAGATTCTTAAGATATTAACAGATTTTTTAGATAATACAGTGCATGTAAGATCAAAGAAGTTTTTTTTCGCTTCAAGTAAAGGTGAAAGCATTATTTCTGGATACAGTGTCAAAAGAAAGTATATCGGGGTTTCCCAATGCTTGGAAAGATGAGAATTCTCATACAGCTTTGCATGTGTGTTGCAGGACTTTCTTGGTGAAATAATGATCAACATCACTAGTTATCCACCTAAGACTACGTACCTAAGAAAACGAGCACTAAGAATTCTTTCTCTCTTTTACGTATTTGCTATTCACCTTTTGTCATTTTCATTATAATTATCTCTTGTCGTTTTCTCTAGACACCATATGTTGATGATATGAATTTTAAATGGAAGAAAAGTGACTCACTCTGTAAGCTTCGCCAAAATATAGTCATTTTGTGAAATACTCCCAAGTGGCGAAGAAGCACCATTTGAGGGAACGTGATTTTGCTTTCATCACAGATCTGCAAAGAAAGATGATTTCCTTAGTTCAAAGAGCAGCTTTGCTGAAAAAGGCGAAAGAGCTATGAGGGTATTGATGTCGTATCACATTCCATAATTAAAATAGTAGAAGTTATGATACAGATATTATGAATTACGTCAGCTGACATAACGTCGCCACAGCAGAGTGACTTTGAGACTTTGAGGCATGTGGAAGAAATCTATTCAGTCCCTGATACAAGAGCAGACAAGACCAATAATGATCCTTTATTCTACTTAATTATACCTTTATTCTTTCAAGGTATCCAATGTTCACATTACTATCAAACAAGCACCCAAGTGTTCTTGCTATCATCGAGTCCTCTATTTAAGATATTGTTTGTGAATATGGTTTTTGAGTTTGTAAATTAGAAGACAGGTTTTTTGAGAAATACTGCTTTCAATATTGAAGTGGTGCTATTTTTAATATCATCGTGATGTCACTTTTATCAATTGCTACCTACAAATGTTATCTAATGCAATGCCAACCCCCCTGGTCTCGATCCTAATATATTCATAAATAAACATTGTGTTTTGAAAAATACTTACTTTTACCGTACATTAATCGCAGAATGCTATGAACCGAAATTTTTTTAAATGCTGCGTAGTTATAATACTACGAAAACATTTTGTTTTATGTGTCCACAAAACCCTTGCGTCGCCTGCGTTTCGAAAAGACTGCAAAGCCACCTCAAAGATGTTGTGGTGCAAAGACCCTAACGCAAGCTAGAGTTTAACCATTCTACAGTGGCAAAAAAGAAGGCATAGAAAGGAACTGGCAACCCTACCCCATGATACCGTTATTGGAAGCGTGACCCAAACGACACACATCAACCATTGAAATAAAAAATGAAGACAAACTTTATTTTCTCTTCGAACCAAGACACATTTCTTGCTTTTTAATTACTCTTAGGTGCCTCCTCCCACTTACTAATTTTTCGACTTTTTATTCCGCTCTTACTAAGACACCCTCGCTTATCCATTTTTGGGATTTTTCCAATCCTTACCGTTCTTATAACATTTTCTTTTTGAAAATGATCTACTGATGTCGTGTTTCTTCTAACCAACACGTAATTGGAACCTATTTCTACTCGATAAAAAGGAGGTTAAAGAGATTGAAAAGGAAGACTATCTGACCCAATATCCCTTGTTATATATATTACTTAGATTTTTAAGCCCCAACTTATTCAAACCCCTCCTCGTTTAGATTTTTTTTCTCAGATTTCTGATTTCAGGCAAAAGCTAGACGTGTGCCAGGCAAATTTTACACTGTGTATTTGAAGCAATGATCTTTTTCAAGCTATTCTTTGTGCAAAACTTGAGGTTTAAGATTGCTCGATGACATCCAATTGGAACCATGTAGCTTGCACTTCTGTGGTTCCATCTGAGGCCAGATAGCTGTTCCGAATCGTCCACTGAAGAAGTAGATCCAGCCAGCTTAGAACCAGAAGCGTGGGAACGGGTTCCCCGGTTCCAAATCGATGCGAAAAGGGCTACAGGATGTTTTCAAAGAAAGACCATTACCCTAGCTGCAAGACTTACTATAGTTAAAGAAAAGAGAATGACCATACTTATTTTACATACAGTGAGTCTGGTACCCAGGGTAAGAGATCATAGGACATTGCCAAGAAAGCTGAACTTTCTCTAATGCACGTATCGATATTTTAAACATTGCACTTGATGAACAAGAAAGAATGTCAGGCAGCACTTTCGGCCGATGAATATATGGAGATCTCAACAAAGCACTTTTTAGCTGTTTCTAGTCCTTTCTTGTTGCTTGAACCATTTGAATTGTGAATTGAAAGAGTTTCGCGGATCTACAAGCCATGTCCCATGGAAAGTTAGTTCCACTTAAGACTTGAAATAAAAGCCGCTGAAAACTACATATTGATTCAACAGCTACCTCCATCAAATCTAATTAGAGCCAAGAAGAGGTATAAACGATTTCAAGCTAACCAGCGAGATTATTAACAGATCAATCTGCTAAAAAGTGGGGAGCCATGACGGGTAAGCGTTTACACAAGATCCTTAACCATAAAACGTTTACACGTGAACCGGACAAATTCGAATCTTGCTTTTCAAGCATGCACAATTACAAGGTTGTTGCTTATATTTATTTAAGGTGGCGTCATTTGGAGGCAACGATAGGCGTTCATTTTCACACGAGCTCATTATAAGCCTCGTTTTACTGCAAAGTCTTGACGGATCCGTACCAAACCGTTTACATGGAACCGATGAAGGAACGGATCCATATGGATTATCTTTCTAATCACACTCAAGAGGGACGGATCTCTCCCAGAAAAGATATGGATCCTACTGTGTAAATGCAAAGCATACCGTACCCAGTTTGGGTACGGATCTTTGCGGACCCGTTTCCGTGTAAACGGGGCCTTCACAGCAAAGAATGCTTAAGCACAGAGTTTTGGCTTAATTTCTATTGAGGCTCCACTATGTTCTTCACGAGTAAGTCACTCAGTCCTCCAAATGATTAGACGTACCTAAGCCTCTCAAGTTCTATGGTAGCGAGTCGAATCAATAAGGAAACACCTTGTGGACTTATTAATGTTTAATAATCATTCAGGCTGAATGAAGATGGGGCCTTGAAAGCTTTCCCTTTTCACAAAGTCATATAGACCCAGTGTTGTAAATCGATTATTGAGGGCTTGAGATGAGGAAATCAATCATGTTGTCTTTTTGATATTTATATACAACATAACAGAACATATTTATCAAACGTGCAGTTTTAGCCCGTGCTAAACTCAACTTCTACTCGAATTTCTAATTGAATATTACTGAATAAGTGCATAATTGTCATGTCACGTGACAACTTATTATCTGACTTCGAACCTGGTGGCTGCCTTTCCAACACCCAGAGACTAAACGCAACTCCCCGGTTTCTACTGAACCTTTGATTACTATAACTGCAATGTACCATTTTATGATCATGACATTCGGCTAATTTGATGAAACCGTTGCAATAGATACAGTAGCTAAACAATGAACTGACATTCTTTGGTGCTTTGAGCGACTATAACCTAGGTACACGTTGAATCAGTCCTTTACTTCCTTATTGCCTTCAACACTAAAATAGGTGTGGGATAATTGGGTCCATGAAAAAGTGTTTGGTATCACAGAGATGGTGCAAATCAGTGAAATTATCTTGATGTACTTCATATGAAACACTCGTTAGAACATGTTGTCACACAAATTTCGACGATATGAATTTTCCACCTTTCGGTTCTCAGCTTGGTATTCATATGTATCAAAGCCCCCCGAACCCACCACCACCCCCACCCCCAATATGAAATTCGCTCCCATGGCGCTGATCAATTTCGGACTGAAGTGGAACAATTTGTTGTCAGTATGTAGGAAAGTCGCAGAGACCCAAAAACAAGAGAAGCCTGATCAAAACGTTTAAGCGGATTTCCTGACATGGCGCAATATAACACTTATTGTCCACAATAACAAAATGGAATAAAGGTAAGAGATATCTTGTAAATAACACGATTACACGGCTGGTTTACGGTTTCGCTAGGGTGTTTGATTTGCCATAAAAAGATACATTTTAGAAATAAATGGATCAGCTCCTTTTCCCAGCCACAGCCTAAGGTAGGGCCAAGATTCGATACCCAAGTATGAGAAGTTAGTTTCCATATACTGAAGATACCATTCATGCGTCAAGCATTCAAGTTTCGATAACCCAGTTTATCATTCAATATCATTCATTCAATGAAGATATCATTCAAGCTGAATAAAAGGGGCCTGAAAGCTTTCACTCTTCATAAGCCATATAGACCCAGAGACTAAAGGCAACGTTGGTTTCCATATACTGAAGATACCTGCTTTGGTTTTGCACCACGTACTTTCATCAAATGTGACCCAACTTACACAATCGCACGCACAATGAAACAAAAAAATGAAAGAAGATGGCAAAACAAATAAAAGGGGCATTCTGTAGCGAAATCAGGAAAACATCATGGTCGCACGGTCACTGACTGGAGAGAGGCCCTCAAAAAACAATAGAAGCTTCTATGGCACTCCTTAGCCCACATTCTCTTGTTTTGTGAGTAATATTCGCCTTCTAGGGTGTTTTTTTTCTGGAGAAAGCTTAACAGCTTTTCTGGATTCTGTTCTATAGCAGGACTGGTAAACAGCAAGTCAATGATAATTTTGCACACAACCAAATGCACTGTTTGTGAATGATAAACTTCAGTTGCAAGTTAATATTCAAAAGAAGTAAAACTCTTGAAAATTGAATTCTTCCTCTAAGGTTAGATCCAGGTAGCCAGGATACAATCAACACTCATGTTACAAAACTGTTGCTCAATTGTTAGATTTTTCTGCTTTGCTGCACAACAATATCAGCAACATTTCTTCTAGAGCCTAGGGCCCTACATAGACTCCAATAACTGTCATGCAAAAGTACTGCCTGAAAGTTTCTGATTGCTAATCTAGTATGATTGTTAGAAAAGATTGATTTACACATTTGGATGAAAAATTTCATTGAATATTAACAATAGTGTGCATTAACGACACTAATTAATTGTTATGGCAAAAATTAGTGCACCCAGAAGATAAGCTGTAAAATAGTTTAGATTTACAATAGATTTACAATCAAGAGACTCGGTCAGCCCTGTACCTGACAGTCGCAAGAGACCATAAAATCGAGAGAAATCTAGTCTGTGTTACTATACTGCACATGACGTCTTTCATGTTGCACCAAAAGGATTGGCCGTGCACGCTTTCCTTCCATGCTGGTTAATAACAGGGCCAGACACTCTGGATCACTTATCGTCGTAAATATCATTAACGTGAACGTAGTGAAAGAAATGTGTAGAGATAGGATACTTTTATAGGATTAGGTCCGTGTTGCATAAGCTTTTAGAAAGGCAATTAACCTCGATGTCACTCTGCTTGAGTCGCTTTTCAATTGGCGGCATAAAGACTGCTCGTTCTGCTAGACATGACCAAAATCCATGAGCCCTTTTTCTAAACCAATTCCGTTGTACACCTTTGAAATGTAAAGAAGTGCCCACAGTAGCCCCTTGCTTCGGCTCTCACCTTCAGAATTTTCGTTGTTGGCAATTTAGCACAAAGTCTGTCCAAAAATCTAAGTATCGCTAGCTATAGGCCAAATACTAACTGAAATTGCTGTAGGTGTGTCCTTTTTTCGTTAATTTGGAATGTTTGGCTCACGACATATATTGTGCAAAGCCTTAACAAAGATGTTGAAATATAACAGGATACAGTATTTTTGATAAAATACAGCAGGATACAGTATTTTATTCAGTCAGGAAGCTTTCACTTTCCCCAGTTGGTCCAACTAGCTTTTTAATCTTATAAGACATTCATTTTTAGACAAGACATTAAATAATCATTTTTTAAATAACTCATCAGCCTGTTTTTTCAAACTTATGCAACCCTTTTATACTCGTAACTCGTCACAATATGCTAGGATATGGTGGTTTCATTGCCCTAAATAGGTTTAGATACGGTGGTTTAATATGGATAGAGGGCCTAAACTCTGAAATCAGCCAGCAATAACATGTCTCTCTAAAGGGTTAATGCGATAATGATTTATTTGTTTTTGAAGAGACAGGAAGAAGTTTCGATTGCGATTTGTTTCTGTTGGTTTCGATTGCGATTTGGCCTTCAAATTGATGACTTGCCAACAATAAATACAATGTTTTCCCAATTTTGCCACAAACCATGCTGCACAAGATGTTGCTTTTATTCTTTGCACTGACGTCCCCAACTGAAGGCAGGTTCTTTGGCACAATGCAGTTGGTTCTTTGGCACAACGAGTCGAAAATGGCAGCCAATACCTTAAACAACAGAATGTTTGCCAATTACAGGAGCACCACTAGTAAATCGTTTTAGAGCCAAAAAGTAGAAAGACCCCTAAACATCGTAAGGATGCCCCAACAGTATGCTATGCTTTTGCTCTCTCTTCAAGATTAATCTCTCTCTTTAAGACTATATTCTAAGCCCATATTCAATTTTGTCCGCGTATCATACGCAGGCCGATCATAAGTACCAGCTTTTGCCTATTGTCCCTCTCTAACTTATTTCCCTTTTGCCCCTTTGATGTGCCTATTTGGATGTGCTTACTTTGATACTATTGCAATTATCTTAAGTACCAGCAATATTATTGTGCAGCACATTTCTATAGACTGGTGAAGAACGCACTCCAACTGCGCTGAAGTCGATTTCTCATCTTCCTTTGTATTGCGGTTATTTACTGTTGAGCACGGACCGGAGTTCATATTATTGACTTATGTACCCCATTGACGGTTAAGTCGCGTCACGTGGGATCTAACATGTGGACCACCATTCAAATGGTAATCTGACCATCACATTGTTCCTTGGCCATTTAAATCAAAGTCCGTCAGTTTCTGCTCACCTTTTCTTGGGAGAAGGTGCAAGCAGCAATAAACTGCAGGTATTTATTTTACTATCATATACTCTTGTTATTTGCTTTTATATATACATTTATGAATACGTTTAAATTAGAAAATGCACGGTTCTTTGGGGCAACCTGGTTCTTCGGTGGACCCAAGGTTGGACTGAATGAAATTCCGATGCAAAACTGAAAATGAAAGAAAGGTTGAATTACCAGGAAAATAGAAGCACCACCGTAGATATTTCACACTAATTCTATTAGTCTCTAAAGCAATTGCTTGCCATTACCCAAATATAGCAGCTTCTTGCAACAATGGGAAAAGTTTGACTCAAATAGCTTGTCAGACGATGAAATCTAATGAGAATTATATAATGTTTTTATTTTCTCCTGTTGGGACATTTTCCCGTCTTCCATTAATCTGGGTACACATGTAATACCGAAAAGTTCCGTCTTGTATCTCACCAACAACATGAAGAAAACCAAATCTATGGTAGTTTACAGTTGCACTGAGAGAGAGGATGTGGCAACTTTCCCTATTACTTTTACATAATGTGAGACCGGAGCCATTACGAGACGGATTGACAGGCTCGTCAGGTTAATAAACATGTCTTCTAGTTCAGCAAAAGGAGCAGTCTGTTCTACTTGTTGAACCTTCCTCACCAGTGCTGCTGCTTTCGTCCGAAGCCAAAGTCTTTTAAATAACTCGTAGTAGAAAAGATTTTAGCAGTTTCACGAGAGATTGACGATATCATGCTTATAGTTCAAGTAAAGAACAGTTTTCTCTTTTTGCAAATGTAACCAACACATTTGTTCTCTATGTAATACTTTTTCTTGACATTATGAAAGTTGATGTCACTTCTAATTCATCTCAATTAAAAAAAAGTTTTCTCTTTTTGCATATGCAACCAACACATTTGCTCTCCATGTAATACTTTTTCTTGACATTACGAAAGTTAATGTCATTTCTCATTTATCCCTTTTCTCCATTTCTTTTGGTGGGACTTTCAACACCTCTTTATTCTTAGCCCGTAGGTACAGTGAAACATGAAGCGAACATGGATTGTTATCTTGGCCATTGCTTGGTCTGCAGGTGAGTTTCTTCCTGTTTACCAGTTACCAAGGGCAACGGGACGCGGCTTCCAAACATTGTCAAATGACTAATGTAAAAGTAGTCTATGAATCTTTTGGAATTGACGTAAAGCCATCTTGATGTGAAATAGTAAACCTTTTCTGGGCAAACCAGCCCACAAACTCCAATTCAGAATGTTTGTTTCTTTTAAGTTCTTGTGTATACATGTGTACACAACCTGACAGTATGTGAATATTCCAGATTGTAACTGTGTTATTGCAGACAAATATTTGAAGGAACCACAAATTTGAATTAATACCACTGACAAAATTGATTCGTAATTCATAGTAAAACAATAGCTTATTTCGGTAAACTAAGGGTTATGGAAACAAAAGACTACAGCTTCTTAAGTCTCAAATAGATGGTCCTTTAAAGGCATTAAGTCATGGTAAATAGCGGTTTCCACGGGCTGTTGTCTCTTTTGGTGTGGTAAATTGGCTTTCGTGTGATCAGACATCAACTGAGAGGTTAAAACATCATGTGTGCAGTTTGCTAGACAGCCAGATTGAAGGAGCTGTCATAATGACTCAGCAATTTTTGCAATTTGGGTATATGCTTTCTACTTATCATGACTCAATGCCTTTAATTTCAAAGGTAAGATTTTTTGGAGCGGTGTAACGCGTACTAGTTATTTGATAATGCGATAAGGTTTTCAATCGTGTCCCTCCTTCTTGTAAAAATCACCAGAGATTCAAATTATAGCTTGAACTCTAATCAGTAGAGTTGCTTAGAATATAGAAGGAAATATCGTCATTTGCTGAAGGAACAAAACTCAGAAACAATGTACAAAAAAGAGAATATCTTCAAATGGCTACATAGTGCAAATGACTGGAAGGGAGTGAATTTCTGAGGGTTATTTAGGGTAGCTATTGTTATTTGGTGCTTGCTATAGTAGTGTCCTGAAGAGACCCTTAGGGCTGTACGACTCTTTCTACTCTCCTCGTAGTTTATTAGTAAAGAGTTAACACAGGCAACGTGCATTGAACTTGCTTCATTAAATCATTCAAGATGTTTTAGAGAATCAAAGGGTAAAAACTCTTAAAAGCTTTATAGCTGAATATTTGTCCTATTGCAACTTTTTCGAGGCATAGGCATTGGAAATTATTGCTCAAATACCAAGATTCACGGCCTACTGCAAGAAATGGTTATTAGTTTGGCAAAGATTTCCCGCAGTTTTCTAACATCTATAGCATTTAAGTAACGATATTGCCAGAAAGAAACAGGAAGAAGTTGAAACATGGGCTTTGATAACAGCAAACGCTTTGTATACTATGAGACAATGCTTGGAATGCTAGCGGTGTGTGATTTGTTGTACGGTGGAGCGATTAACTACACCATGCGATTAAGTGACTTCGGGCTATCAAGCTTCCCCTCCTACCGCAACCCCCTAATCCAACCACCCTATCATTGGTGGGTAGGCCTAGGACAACTGTTTCATTACCAGTTAACCAAAAATGGGTCATGCTTCGAATCCAATTTACTCATTTTGCACATGGAAAGTTCTAGCTTTTTTAATCAAAGCAGGATCACTTGCAATACAGTGTGCTGTAAAATTGGTTTGATTATAATTCACAGAACCCTTTTGCAGCAATGTGCCTCGCAGCTGATGTCAACCTCGCATTGAACCGGCCGGCGAAACAGTCGTCAAAGTACTCCACTGCGTACGCTTACCTCGCAGTGGACGGAAACAGAAACCCGTATTTCACTGCCAAGTCCTGCTCTATGACTGGCTACCAGAAGCACGCCTGGTGGCGAGTGGACCTGGGTTGCCAGGTGAGGGTTGCCATGGTGCGAATCACAAACAGGGGGGCCAACTATGGAAACAGACTGTCGAACTTCGACGTTCGCGTCAGCAATTATGACGGTTCACCATCAGGCTCACGATTGTAAGTGTCTTCTAGCTACTGCGCAGGAGCGTGGTGTCCCTGCCATCGTTTCAAACAGCACTGCAATTGCTTAGATCGGATCTTCAACAACTTTTGAATGATGCGTTACCCACTGCTGGATGAATGTGTGATTGTGTAGCTTTTTATCTAACTACTACTTGATGTGTGCAATCATGGCCCTTCCTCTTTATTCTTTGCTCAGGGTCCAGAAAAAGTCCCTTCGGCTGCATTTCATAATTCAAACCTCCCTCATTACCGACTCAAAATAATATCCTTTTCAATCACTTTGATTGTTTATAACAAAAATTAATAATAAACCTTTCTTAAATATGACAAATACTAGGCAAATTCTTTCTCCTGCTGTCAGCTGTGGAACCATCAATCCTTCTAGACTCTGCTTTTGCTATCCATTGGTTCTGGCCCCATCATTTATCGTTGACATTAGAACAGGGTAGCATGCTGAATTGAACTATTTTCAACAGATGCCGCCGATATTACGGAACCGTCAGCCAAGGGTCAACAACTGAGATTAGATGCCAGAGATCAAGAGTCGGGAGGTACTTGTACATCATGTTGAGGGGAACGAATTATCTCACGCTCTGTGAAGTCGAAGTATTCTCAAAGATTCCAGCACGAAGTAATACATTTAAATGTACAATAATGATTCTGAGTTTTGAAATTTCTTTAAGAGCGGTCGCATGTCGGCCAATTAAAATCACCTTCAAACGATAAATTGTGCCACAAGTTTCGATCGTTGCAATAATGAAAACTGCCATTATGTTTAGGGAAATATGTTTTGTTGAGCAATCGCTAACAAATATAGCTAATGTTGAAATTATATAGCTAATTCAATACTTATTGTACAGTAGCAACCATTTTAGCATATTAATGAAGTTTGACCGTCTTTACGTTGAGGCAATATTTTAATAAGAATGGATAACGTGCTCTAGCTTTTTACAAAATAAAAGGAAAACAGATTTAGTTGAATCCTCTTCTGAAACTTTGTTTTCAAATTGGCCAACTGCACTCCCAGGGATGTAATACATGCAGATATATTAGGCCTCGTTTTCAATTTAGTCTTGCGTTCCCAATGTGCATCACTTGATGCCTACTTAGCCTTTTTGCATATTTACTCAGCATTACAGAAGCTACATACACGATACTTCATTGAAGGCATCGAGCCTAAGCTAATCCCCAAAGGCTACGGGCAGTTTGTAGTCAAAATAAGCACTATGATCAAGAGGCCTAATAAATGTTCACCTTTTAAGAATCGGATCCGTAAAAAATTGCTTGAACATAGACATTGGGTTTTTCAAGGCATCAGAGGTAATTTGGCACTATATATGCCCTCAAGACAGTCCTCGACGTACGGCGGTTACGATGCAGCACGTGCTGTTGATGGCAATCGAAACACAAAGGTATCAGCATACTCATGTGCTATGACGAGTAGTATCTTGAATCCATGGTGGAGAGTCGATCTCAGACGGAACGTAGTCGTCCAAATGGTCAGAATCACAAATCCACTCAAGTACGGATTGGAAGACTTCACGGTTTTGGTTGGCAATGAAGATAGCAACCCAAGTGGAAACCAACGGTAAGTCAATAGCTGATACCTCTTTTGTAGAGAGAGAAAACAGATTTTGTACCCTTCGACAATGTGGTGACTTTTCAGAGAATCTTTGAGAAAAGTTCTCTTCTATAATTTTCAGCTGATTTTTTAATTGGTCTATTATACATTGGCCTTTTACATTCAATGTTTAGGCCTAAGAGAGAAATGGAGGTAAACTTTCCTTGGTAGTCCTTGAATATGAAAGAAATAAAACACGTTGAAAGGAACACATCGCATCGGGTATTATTTTCTGTCCGTGCTTTTATTGGTCATCAAATGCATGTTTTTTACAAAAACATATCGTTTTGTACCGTAGCTGCATCTTCTATTACGGAAAGGTAGACCCAGGCTCAACTATTGAACTGATGTGCATGAGTCAGGTGCAAGGCAGATACGTGTACATCATGAGACACATTAAGGCGTACATGTCCATCTGCGAAGTAGAAGTCTTCTCCGTCCTACCAAATGGTAAGTAACCGTAATCCTCGTTTCGATGCTCCATATATGCCTTTCGCTCGTCTTGCGCCAAAACTCAAGAATTGACATCAGAATCACATTGAGTCAGGAAGAGCGCGTATTGGCGTGAGCACAATACACATATGCTTACTTTGACGCAAACAAGTTACTTATCATTTGAAATCATGATGCCAGTGTTTTTCTCTGATCCTAAACACCACACAAAAGGATATTGTTTGGTGATCACACTAGCGTGAAATTCGCTAAGATCAATCCCATTTCGTATGCGGTAAGCCTGTACTACTCTGCCTAAACAGCATCAAGCACTTTTGACAGACGGGGAATAACACTAGAACACAATTATATGAAATTCCACCAAGCATCTTGCTTGAAAACAATAAAAGACAATGTTCAATTTGTTGCATAAACTCAATAAGATAAGCATTTCATTTCAGATCTTAAACGGTTTTAAAAGAAATAGATTAGAAGAAATCGGTATTTTCCTACTTCTAATTGGTCATTAATGATTGCATTTCTAATTCATTTTCCCGCGCTCAATTCAAATCAGATGCTTCTCATCAAGTCACCGCCCCTTTGATCCTTGGCCTTTGACCCTGTACTTTGCTTCTAAAAGGCCGTATGTCATTTTATAAGACTTGGTCTTTAAAATCAGCACCCTTTCCAATAGCCACCAATTTGGCATTGTACAAAAACACAATGATGTCGTCAAGATACTCGATTGGATACGGAGGTCATGCGACGAACGGCTTTTTGAACACTATAGTTGGCGGACTGGCATGCTCAGTTAGCGGTTATCAACAGTACCCATGGTGGAGTGTCGATCTTGGTGCAAGCAAGCAAGTTGCAATGGTCCGGATTACAAACAGACGATACAAAGCTACTCTGCAGAACTTTGACATTAGGGTTAGCGACATATGCAACACCCCAACTGGGTCAAGGCTGTAAGTAGTAACCTTTCTCACACACACTCACAATCTGACACTGCACAGTGCAATGACATAAGTAATTAGCAAATGCGCAAGAAACTTCTTTTCAACTCAACACCTTACTATTCAGCTCTAGAACGTACACAAAAAGATGAAAGTAACATAACCAGGATGTTTGCTGATAAACACCTTTGTTTGAAAATTTTTTACAGGATTTTCAAGGCTACAGGTCGGAATCTACTTTCTTTCGCCATCCAAACCAGTGCAGTCTGTAGTTATGCCCAGCTGCTTTTTCCTAATTGCATTGTAACTTACCCGCAATATCTCAATCAAAAGATTGCTTGACTTTTCATTTGTCCTGCTTAGAAAAGTTGACCATAGCATATTGATTGGCTTGTCCTCATCTTTGATTGACAACTGGGTTTTTCTTGTGGGTCAAAGGAGCTAAGTTATCATTTCAATTCAATATGTAATAATATCATGATGAAATACAAACGCATGACCTTTTTGAAAAGTATTTTAAGCAGACATGAGCGTCAGAGTATAGCACTTGTACTGAAGAGATTTCTGCGGCCATAGCATATTGATTGGCTCGTCCTCATCTTTGACTGACAACTTGGTTTTTCTTATGGGTCAAAGGAGCAAAGTTATCCTCAGGGCGAAAATGTCACCAACTGTTTCTCGCACTCCTTCTATGTTTAGAATTGCTTTTACATGCTGTGTTGTTTGCCATAGGTGTGTGGAACAAATTGGCATGTTTCCAAACGGCGGCACCGTTGACTTCAGTTGTGATGACCCTCTTCGTGGTCGATATGTGTACATTGTGGGAAGGAGCAAGACGTATCTGGAGCTCTGTGAGGTTCAGGTGTTCTCACAGGTGCCTCGAGAAGGTAGGTGATGCTTGCCTCTATAGATGAAGTTATCTGCTTATTCGACTGGAAAGTATCACAAGGCTTGGCTTGCGCTATATGAGTCAAAACCAAACTTAACATCAATTCAGTTGTCTGTATCATTCGTATTGAAACATTTGTAGCTGTTGTACGAAGAGAATCTTCTTCCTACTTCTTTGCTCTAGTACGATCCGTCTTTTTGCTACTTCTCTTGTTGGTACGATTCTCATTCTTTCTTCTTCCTTGTTCTGATACAACCCTTCTTCTCCAATCTTCTTTGCCCTGGTACAATCATTCTTATCCCTTCATCTTTGCTCTGGTACGAGCCGTCTTTTTGCTGCTTCTCTTGTTGGTACGATTCTCATTCTTTCTTCTTCCTTGTTCTGATACAACCCTTCTTCTCCAGTCTTCTTTGCCCTGGTACAATCATTCTTATCTCTTCATTTTTGCTCTGGTACAATCCGTCTTTTTACTGCTTCTATTATTGGTACGATTCTCATTCTTTTCTCTTCCTTGTTCTGATACAACCCTTCTTCTCCAATCTTCTTTGCCCTGGTACAATCATTCTTATCCTTCATCTTTGCTCTGGTACGATCCGTCTTTTTGCTGCTTCTCTTGTTGTACGATTCTCATTCTTTCTCTTCCTTGTTCTGATACAACCCTTCTTCTCCAATCTTCTTTGCCCTGGTACAATCATTCTTATCCCTTCATCTTTGCTCTGGTACGATCCGTCTTTTTGCTGCTTCTCTTGTTGGTACGATTCTCATTCTTTCTTCTTCCTTGTTCTGATACAACCCTTCTTCTCCAATCGTCTTTGCTCTGGTACAATCATTCTTATCCCTTCATCTTTGCTCTGGTACGATCCGTCTTTTTGGTGCTTCTCTTGTTGGTACGATTCTCATTCTTTCTTCTTCCTTGTTCTGATACAACCCTTCTTCTCCAATCTTCTTTGCCCTGGTACAATCATTCTTATCTCTTCATCTTTGCTCTGGTACGATCCGTCTTTTTGCTGCTTCTCTTATTGGTACGATTCTCATTCTTTTTTCTTCCTTGTTCTGATACAACCCTTCTTCTCCAATCGTCTTTGCTCTGGTACAATCATTCTTATCCCTTCATCTTTGCTCTGGTACGATCCGTCTTTTTGGTGCTTCTCTTGTTGGTACGATTCTCATTCTTTCCTCTTCCTTGTTCTGATACAACCCTTCTTCTCCAATCTCTTTGCCCTGGTACAATCATTCTTATCTCTTCATCTTTGCTCTGGTACGATCCGTCTTTTTACTGCTTCTCTTATTGGTACGATTCTCATTCTTTTTTCTTCCTTGTTCTGATACAACCCTTCTTCTCCAGTCTTCTTTGCCCTGGTACAATCATTCTTATCCCTTCATCTTTGCTCTGGTACGATCCTTCTTTTTCAGCCTCTTTGTTCTGGTATGACCCGCTTTTTTCTTTTTTCTTCTTTGCTTGTACCGTAAAGATCCTCTCCCTTATCTGAGCAGGTATCGCATTTTTCACGTGGCACCGTGTTTTAAACGCCACATACATGCACTGATATTCGAGATGAGAGGCTTAATTTCCCAAAATAACCACCAGGCCCTTACACCAATTTGGCCCGGTACAAGAACACCAAACAGTCGTCCACATACTCAGTCGGCTATTCATCCCGTGCTGTTGATGGAAATACCCATAGAGATTACAGCAAAGGTTCATGTGCAATGACTAATTACCAGAACCACGCTTGGTGGAGAGTGGATCTAAACCGGCCAAGGACTATCGCAACCGTCCGCATCACAAACAGAGGAGAAGGAGCCGGAAGCAGACTATGCCGGTTTGATGTAAGGGTCGGGAATGTGGACGGAAACCCTCAAGCGAACCCACTGTAAGTATCAAAGGTCAAAGTTTAAAGTTCATAGTATAAAGTTTTGTAATATTCTCTAATGATGTGACTTGCAGCCATTGTGGAACGTAATAGAGTTTCAATTGCTCGTACTTCGACACGTCCAAGGACAAGTTGCTAACAGACCTGCGGAGTATTATTTGCAAATTGATGAAATTTATTGTTGCCTTTTGCTAGAGTTTAGCATGGCAAATACATTTTGGCATAGTTCTCATTTGGGTGGCTCTAATTTTGGCGTCTAATTTAAAAAAACTCCTCGTAAATATCTGTGAGATTTTTAACAAGAATGACTTCTGTGTAGAAGTGCCGAGAGATATATTAGAACTATAACATCTTCTATAAGTAAAGGCTCTGGCAAAATATCAAATCGTTCATTAGCTTTTGGATTCGTTTGAAGAAAGAGGAGTGAAGTTGCCCTGAATTTAGAATGTAGAATATAGATTGCTTCAGCTCTGCCAACATCATATGAAGTGAAAATAAAAATCATTATACTTATATCTGGCAAATTCAGGATATATACTTTTATGACAGTAATTTATGGTGTGAAAGGTTCCTTTTATGAAACCCTATTGATATTTGTGCCTTTGACAAAGACTTGATAGAGGTGGAGGAAGGCAGAGGAACTGATTTCTATATCGCAAGCAATAAGAATGAGCTTACAATAGATAAAGCATTTATCATTCCTCCTCCACCCTATCCAGTGTTGGGGCTGCGATGGCCCTCCTGCTGTGGGCACTCTCTCACTCAACAGGTCCTCTGCACATTGCGATGGAGCTGCGATGGCTCCCTTGTGCATTCGGCAAAGGAGAGGGGCGGTGTGGATTAATGGCTTGGCCTTGAGTCCTGGCTTGAAAGCATGACCTGATAGCTCCGCGGTAGAGCACTTGGCGTACAAAGTCGAGGGTCGTGTGTTCAAGACTCGCTCGGGTCGGTTATATTTCCGCACTCTCTATGACTCTCAATAAAGAATTTTGTAAGATTCATCATCATTAATATACCATCCCCTACATTAACATGGCAAGTATGCGCACTCATTTCTAACTTGCGTTCTGTTGCGTCATTACAGCTGTGCGGCGTACAATAGAGTGGCTAGGGATGGTGAGGTCATCACGCTTAACTGCGGGGAAAACACGGAGGGCAGATTCGTCTTTGTTATGCTGAGACAGACGAACTATCTCCAGCTGTGTGAAGTGGAAGTGTTCGGACGGCGACCAAGAACGGGTTCGTATCAGCTTGCATATTAGCTTACTACCTGAGCCTGTACCCTATAAGTGGTTTCAAAAATAAAAAAGGAGGGGGCTTTGAAAGAACACTACTCTTTTGGTGCTAAGAAAATTATTTTTCTCATCATTTATTACAATCGTTCATTCCTTCATCCATTCTTTCCATGATTCATTCCTTCCATTATTCATTCATTCATTCTTTCCATCATTCGGTCGTTCGTTCATCCTTCTAGGTAAAATATTGAAACGATATCATATATTAATCCTGTTATTAACCACTTTTCTTATCCATCAAGAACATAAGGATGAAATGCATCTTTTCAAAAAGTCAAGGCCTAGAGGCCACAGAGCTATAATGCTTTCAAATTCTACAAAAAAGCCATGCCAATATTGTGACATCTTGCTTTGGAAAATTGTATACATGATTAGCAAAGCTTATAAAGATCTTTCCTACTTAGAAGCTTAGAGTGTAATGTGGATTCATTATTTGGACTATTGTAGTAGCCAATGGCAACTTGGCATTGAACCGAAACACATGGCAGTCATCCACTTACAGTTACGGCTATTCCTATCACGCTGTTGATGGCGATAGAAGCCCAGCCTTTGTCAAACGATCGTGCATATCGACGTCTTACAGCACGAATCCTTGGTGGATGGTCGATCTGGGATCAGCGAAGGTTGTTAGAGTGGTAAAAATCACAAGTCGTGGAGACGGTTATGGTCACTATCTCAAAAACTTCAGAATCAAGGTCGGAAGTTCCAGAAATAATGCGCTGGCTGCCAGGCAAGTGCTACCTATACATAGTGTTAGCTCGTAATTACAGACGAAAACAACAGATGAAGAATCTGTAACTGTACCAGAGTCTAGTTAAGCATGAGCAGGAGAGAATATTGGGGTGTTCTAAAGGAATTTTAGCAGACATTGCAAGTTTGGATCAGGGATTGAGGAATTAAAAAATCAGTAAAAAATAATAAGTCAATAAAAAACAATTTTCTCTAAGAATCGAGCCAGTGCTCAGTGTACTCAGTGATGTCTTCCTATTTTCAGTAAGACCTTGGTGCTTTGATTGTTCCTGGTTTGATTGTGTTATTGTGTTTTTAGTCTGTATTTACCATGAATACCGGTAATCAAAGATTTACCTATCATTCCGTGGTTTACTAAGAGTAGCCTCCGAGTCATTTGTGCGAAGTCGTAATGAACACGCAGATTTGTAATATTTGCGCAGGGAATTGAGCGGACGCTTTTGCTTGAGGAGTTTGAAACGCATGACTTCTAACGCTTCTGAATCTAGTGAACGCCCGATAAGAGGCAACACACCAAAATGTCATACTTTTGCGGTATCATACGCAAAGAGCAGTAGTAAGATGTTCTCGTTTGTAAAGTAGGAGCCTTTCCAAATTCTATTAAATTTATAAGAAGAGGTTGATGGTCTGCATCACTCTTGACATTTTTTATTCAATATTGCTTCAGTTGCTACTACAATCACGGATCAGCACCTGATGGGCAGAGAATGGAGTTCAGGTGTGCGAGAGCATTGACAGGAAGATATGTTTTCGTGACCATGAGAGGAACAGGCTACTTGCAATTTTGTGAAGTGGAAGTTTACTCGCAGGAAGAGAATGGTGAGCAATTTTTCTAACCATAAATCTTCACGTTACCAATGCTATTTCTGTTAGAAACGTTATACTTTTAAATTTCACATTTTATTTATTACCTAAAATTTCAAGAAGGCTCCATAGCTTTCACTTGAAAATAATTTAACATCAAAAACGCTCCAATGGCATTGAACAGTGGAGCCATTTTGCAAGCTACGCATTGCCCAAAACTCACCTGAAACCTTATTGCATGACTTTGGCTTAGCATTTTTTAAGTTTGGTGCAATAATTTTTAGCTACAAATACTGAAATAAGGTGAACACATTGAGTTTCAAATACATACGGCGGGCAATTAGCTATGATAATGGCCCTACGCTTTCTATAGATTGATAGCAGATAAAGCATGTGAAAATGATCTTACCTTGTATCCTAGTCCTTTTGTGAAAATTCAGACGCAGAGCCATTCTCATTTAAGTTTTTCATATATTCCACTCAGATGGCAGCAAATGGCCTTTGTTGTTACCCTAAATAGAAAAATACAAGATTAGCTAAGAAGAGTATAAAACTGTTCTGCCCTGCTCTGTATCGTTTCAGTCTAAAGGCTTGTAAAGCTGCACTTAACCAAAATCTTTCGTTTTGTTTCTTCAAGTAAACTTTAATACCTTCCTATCTATAGGATTCTTTTAAGAGCAGTGATAACAGCACTGGAACGATCTTCACGTGACCAGAACAGAATGGCCTAAACTGGGCATCTTGTCAAGATTAAAATTTTGTTTTGTAGCATATCCTTTTTAGCATTATTGGTTACTAAATATGTCTGCTTATTTTCGAATATATTTCAATTCACAGTAAACCGTACTTGCCTCAACGGCAGCACTTGGAATGGAAGGACGCATTCAACACGCAACTCGTACGCCCGACGCAGATCCTACGCCCGACGCAGATCCTACGCCCGACGCAGATCATACGCAAGGCGTAGATCCTACGCAAGACGTAGATACTACGGCAAGTAAAGCCAAGGTGAGGCAAATCTATACGCAGGATTGATACATATTAAAGTCAGTTTTATAAAACAAGCCGTAGTCGAGTTAGTAGTGGATTTTGAAAAGTTCCAGCTTTACAAAAATGAATGCACGATAATCATTGTTAAATATCAAAATGTTGAATAACACAAGGGAATGAGTCGAGTTGAAAGGATCAATAATGATTACAAAGCTCAGATAAATTAGGCCAATTTCAAGAAAGCTGAAGGCTATGTTTCTGAAAAAAGAGATTTAGTGAGGATCTTTACAATCAAGGCAACGCAGTATTGGTCTATCTTCAAAAAAATTCTCACATGTCGTATAGGAGACTACAATCAAATTAGTTGAACATTATTTAAACACCAGTTTAACCATTTTTGGAAATTCAAATCAGTGAATCGGTTATTGTCGTATGTGAAAATGAAGAATGCAAAAATCATAAATCTGAATAACCTTGTACAGAGAAAATGCTAATATTTAAAAAATCTTCGTATGTATCGTAAGTAGGTAAGTAAACTTTCGCTAGAAGCTTCATAATAAAGCAGCTCCATTGTTTTACATAATAGGATAATGTCATGGTAAAGAAGCTTCGATTGAAAAATTATCACTGTTTCTTCTATTGCAGGTCTCTTCGTGGTATAAAGCTCTTAGTTAAGCTTCACTTCTGAACACTTTTTATATTTCCACTTATGTATTTTTGTATAACCAAGGTTTTGGATACTTTTTAGTTAGATACTTTTCGTTCATTTACATTTGAAAGAGCAGCACTGTCTTTATTTATGCCAAACTGATTCTGATGCAGTTTTAAATCTTATAAATCTTAGCAGAAACTAGTATTGCATGGTTTGGATAAACCCACAAACTTTGCAGCCCGGTCATTTATCGGGGCTCTTTCTGCACTGTATGGTGGCTTATAAGAGTCAACCTTAAATCTATTCCAAAATCGCAAAAAATGTCCTTAAATCGCAGAAAATGTTAATAAATGCAGAAAGTATCTCAAAGTCTACAATCATGCTTACAAATCTCAAGATGTATTTTGCAACTTCACAGAATTTGTGTGAAAACCTTGAAATATACTCACTTATAATAATAAATAAAGCGCAAAAATAAAGCGCATAGTACAGCGCTTTATTTTTTCGAAGATCCAAAATTTTCATATCACGAAATAAATTTCCAAATTCTAAAATATTTTTCAAAATCGCAAAATATATCGCTTTTCCCAACAAAAGGTGATTTATTCTCCTAATAGCAGGGCATTTTTTAACATACTGAGTGGTGGGGAAATTGCCTAGAGGGCCATTTTGTGGCCCTTATAGATAAAAGTAACCGGTGTTTCCAAAGGCTGGTATCAAATTTGGGAGCTCAATCGATCCTGATAGCAATCTTTATATCACTATATTTATCATTTATCCACCTTGTAAGTCGGTTCATTGCTCAATTTGCCAAGATCTTAGTGTTTCCTTCCATTCTTCAACCATACTCAGGCTGGGAGCCTTGAAATAAATATATCCCGTCGTTTCTCCTGTTTTGAGCCCATTTTAGCACAATAGCCATCAGTGCTGGTAGTTTTACTTGCTGGCAACAGATGAATCCCCACCCTCGAGTAAGCCCCCACCCTCGAAGAAGCCCCCACCCTAAAGTGTTTTCTGCAAAATAAGCCCTTTTGCGACCCAGTAATACATTTTTCATCATTCATCAGCCATCCTGGATGCCACGATTTTACCAGTGTCTGGACGACGAAACCCAATAGTTTATTTTCGTAGGAACTTTTATAAAATCATCTGCTGTTAATAGACGCTTTTCCTCGTTGCCATTACAATATTTTACGAAAGGAAGTTAACACGACTGAACTGCAGCCTGTCTAGTCGTGAATTGATCTTTTAAAAAACACTGATTGACATATGAACAGCAAGGCATTGACTTATGGTTGAAAGGACAATAGAAAAATGAAACAAAAATACAACTACAGCAAATTTCATTGGTTCCAACGGTTTTAAAATATGGAAGGAACACCGCGAAGGCTTCTCCCAAAACAGATCACATAATATTTTAGTCGGGCAGTGGCGAAAATGTCGGGCAAAGTCTTATATACTTGTATGCTTTTATTCGTTGACCAGTAAGGGCATTAAAACCAGACTCACCTGGGTTTCTGGTTGATATGCTTGGTGTCCTATATGCGGCGGAGCAGACGCGAGAAGCTTCATACAGGAAGACTTTCAAAACAAAGTCTAGCAGCCCTCTTCCGTGGACAAAATCATCAGCTATCTTGTACAAGGCAAAGAACATCATTCTTCAACAAAATGAGATGACAAAGAAGAGGTTATTCATCTGTGAAAGCAAATACTAATGGATATAGTGGGGAAGTCTCCCAGGGGACCGAAACTTGTAAATACCAAGGGGAATACACAACGAGAATTGCGTTACGGGACTTGCAGCAAGCAAACTACCTTCAGAGGAAGAAATTTGTTTTGAAAATGCCTCCTCCTTTACAACTATTCATCTTGTTCTGATAATACTTCAGGTTTACCCCTTCTATGCAAAATTTGACCAGCCTTATGACAAAAAACGAAGCTACTATTTGATAAATAGTTGCTGACGCCATTCATCTAAATTCACGCGAAATTTCAATTCTAATATTTTGTTTACATTAAGAAGCCAAAACTTAGGCCAAAATATTTTTAGTCGTTGGAATGCTATTTATATGGGTGTATACTTTCTGTCCCCTAATAGTAGGGGGGCTTGTTAAAAATACGGGGTTGGCAATTTTCTCAGGAGAAATGAATGTGGAAGGTGTTAATAAATTGAAAAGGGTATATTTTATCTAAATAAAGGGGGTTGTCAATTTACAATTATATAGTACTTTGTGATTTACGACATACAGAAAGTGATTTACAAATATACAGTACTTTTTTCACATTATTTATTTTTCTTTTTCTCCAGGGGGTTGTCTAATAAATGGGAGTGGATGGGAAGTATTTTTTTCTTTTTAGGGTGGGCTTTAATAAATGGAAATGGGTGGTAATTTCTGTAAAATTCTGGAGATAGGGGGATACTATTAAGGAACGGAGAGTACTTAAAACAGAGAATGAAGAAGAAAACAGTTGACCTTCCTCCCCTTTATTTTCAACTTTTCACACCAATTGTGCAAGCATCAAATTAGTGCATAAACAGTATATAAACAAAGAAGCAAAAGTTAAACATCATTGAAGATTTACGTCTTTGGCCTAATCGAGACTTAAATATTCCATCTGGCTTCAACCTGAATCGAGCGAAACCTACATTGGCCGCCATGAAGAGCGTAAACATAAAGTTGGTTTGACACTAGGCTATTGTCATAACACCGATGAGCTTTGTGGGTTTTGGCAACGTTTATCTTTTTTACAATACTTTAATGAGGGGCATCATCTTCTTCACGTAGCACTGTCATCAAAAGATCTTCAGCTTTGGGTGAACTTTTCTAAACTAATCAAATCTCATCAGTACGGTATGAAACTATTTATCCACATCCGTTTCATAAATGCTTCAACTCTTAAATGTTTTCCTATTGCTGTGTGCTAGCCCGCAATTATATTTCTGTAAATTGTCATTGTGAATTAACTTATATTTTATTCGAAATGTGAAATGGGAAAGCATTTTACATTTATTTGAGATAGATTAGAAGATTCTTTCGCTTAGCACTAAGGCAAGAATCTGTGGCGCTCTTTAAATAAATTTCCAATTGACCAAGTAAGCAATATTGTATTAGCACATTGCTAGCAGAGTATGATGAGATACCCTTTGTCTGAAACTTTTCATTTTCTATTTCCTTGTCTAGTTTCGTGCAAACAAGTTTAGACAGAAATTTTTTAAAACTACTTGGCCATATTGTTTACATATTGTTTACTGAAAAAAAAACTTTTCATGTCGATAAAAACTGAGACGAAACAGGAACAAGGAAAACCGTCGAAACTAAATAATGCCGAGCGGTTTGGCACAAAGCTTGGTTATTAGTTACTTAATTTGTGACTGACTATAATTCAAACGGTGCTTTCTAGGTGCGGCGTTTTGGGGCATGAATATTGTTATTACGATTCCATTGGGATATGTGGCTGTAACTTCGTAAAACATCAAAGAAGGGTGCAGCTGTGAAGAAGTACCATATAAGCTCTATTAAGCCCCCGGGGGGTTTTGAAGTCCTAGAGGGCACTCAGTAGAGAGGGGTTTATTTGAGGGGGCATATTTCAGAAATCAAGGTCAAGGGTACAAAAGTGATTCCTATGTTTACTGTACTTTCTTAGATTTTATCCAAAAAACCAAAATGTATACCAATACAGTGGCCGAAATCTAATTTTTAAATCATGGAATTCAACAAGGCTTTAACTCTTATTCTATGGTGGTTTCTATTATTACGGCGAAATATATCATGAGCTATTACTAAATCAGTGCACTTTACTCTGTAACCTTTCTTGTATGAAAATAGTGGGTGCTTAATAGAGAGGGGGTTCTTATTTCAAAATTTTGCTTTAAAAGGGGGTATTACAAAAAGTGAGCAGTAGGGAGATATTTATAAAGAGCGGTGATAAATAATTTCTATTTTCTAATGTTATCATTAACAACAATACATGCTGAAAAAGGTCAGGTTAAAGACACTCAAAGTTAGCCGCAATAGCAGTGACAACAACAACAACAACAACAACAACAATAATAATAAAAAACGTACTGTTAAAGAATGCAAAGTAAAGCGCAAAGAGGGAGTAAAAATGATGCTGATTATAGCATCAATGGTTATATCAAAAATGATCGTTAAAATTGCATTTTGTTCCAAGTTATTTCGCATTGGCAATTGATAACTCCGTAAGGTGTCCCTTTATGTACATCTACACAGTCTCTGTCCATCAGCGTGCCTCGCGGTACAGTCAATCTTCGTTGGTACCCTGGCAAAACCGTAGCAAACGCCAGTAGATGGCAAGTATACAGGGTCTTCCTTGTTATGGTAATACGGAGACAATGTTGTTGAAGTTGTTCTGGGGAGTTTGCAGCCAATGCCGGCCAATTTAAACATGTAAACAGAGTCGAGTGTAATGAGTGAGGTGTTGCATGACTTTCCAAGGGCCGAGCATGCCTCTGCACAGGAGCTATTCAACGGTCCAACCTTGAACTCGTCAACTGCATAATCAGACATTTATTATTATCATCATTTTCCATCAAAGTCCAGGTAAAATTATCCTACTGCAATTCTCGTACCAGCGCAAGCAATATTTCTTTTACAATCACATGCATTGTTTATTATAGAAAGTACTTATCAACCTTTGTAGCATAAAGACAAAAACGAGCACAAAGTACCCATATTTCTTTTTCAAATTGCTATGTATTGGAAGCTTATGATTCCATTATCTATTTGACGTGGCATCTAATCAGAAGAAAGCAATTTCTTAAAAAATTTATCATCAACTGTATTGCTCATCAGTTTAACTTTAAAGATCTGATGGCCCAAAAAGTATGTCTTTTAGTAAAATATCAAATTGCTGATAGCGCTATTTCGTCTAAATTCTTTTCATTGTACGAAAAAATGTTAAAAAATTTTGGCTAGAACACTTTCTTTATCAAGACGATAACTGTGAGTCTGGATTCTTTATACCATGGGTACCAGACTCATTGTAGATTCTTTACTAATTATCTAAATGTGCCATCGTAATACTACTGTCTCAGAAATACTGTAGTTGCATAAATATATGATACAAAAACACACAGTAAATGCCAGGCGTTACATAATTTAGATCATAAATTGTGTTTTTATAATCCAATACAATCATGGTTCAACTACGTGAAACTTTCCCTTTCTTTACTCCTGGCATAGAAATTCTGATTCAAAAAATTTTCTTGTACAAATTTGAAAATTAACCTAGAACCTACCTTTTACATGATTCGTAATTATAGTAGCTAGCCGACTGTGCACGGAATAATAATTAGGCACTGAGCCTGAAAATAATAGCCCATCGGCGGTAAGAGCGCTGGGATCGTAACAACGCCAGCTGTGTGCGTCTATGTTCGCGGCTGTGCCATCGTAACGTGGAAGTGTGTTGAGTACATATGATTGGCAGGACTTGTATAGCAATGACATGGGATCTACAACGGAACTATTACAGTGAACAGGGAAGAATGTGGTTGGTTTAAAAAAAGACCAGGTCAAACGGAAGTTTATATTTCGACTGACTATGCCAGACGCATTACATTGAAGGTGAAGTGACACTTTTAGCGGCATTAACGTAGTCGACCGCATTTACTTATCCGCATTTACTTATCCGCATTTACTTATCCGTAACATAGCAAGCTACTCTACACAAAACAACGCTTTAAACAAAGTGCTTGCATTCAACTCAAACGTCCTCTTATTTGGGATGCTTCGACAGTCTTTTAAAGAAAGCGAGATAAATCTTTTTGACACGCTAAAACAACTTCAAACATGATTTACTGCTGGTTAACTTATACTAATTTCAACAACTATATTTTATTGCGCAAATAGGATCATCTTCATTTTATCACCCAATGTTAGTTCCAATTTCCAGTCTAAATTTTTGTGCTGATCATTTTATGTAATTTTGTGTTGTAACGTCCCTTGGGAAATACAGTGCCATAAAAATGCCTTTCTATTTTGATGCCTTGTAATTCGCTCCGCCTCACAATTAAAGGCATTTAATTACTTTACAATACGACAACAAGTGGAAATTTAAAATGTACTATCGTAAATCCTCGAATTAGCCCCTCTCGAATAAGCCCCCACCCTAGAACTACAAATTCTCAATAAGCCCCCCCCCTCTCGAATAATTTGTTGATTTTCGACTCCTGAGGTTGCCTTTGGTATTTCAGTGGATTCCACAACAATTCATATTTTTGTTAATGATTTAATCAAATGTTATTTTATACTTAGATTATTTTTTATATTATGAAAAGAAAGAAATTTAAAAATTATTTTTTCATGTGGCATGTTTCAGGTATTTCTATAAGCCCCCCTCCCTCGAATAAGCCCCCATCCAAAAATATCGGAAATGAATAAGCCCCTAGGAGGCTAATTCAAGGATTTACGGTATCGGCATAGAGGCATTCAATGAAAGACCCTACCATCTTCACAATGATCCCCGTAGTAGTCGTTTGGACACGAGCATTCGTATCCCGCGGCATTACAACTCTCTCTGCAAACGCCGCCATTCATACAAGGATTGGCTTTGGCGAAGCATGCATTTTCCTACAACAAAAGGCTTTCCTTGTAATGCATGATATTGATACAGCAATCGAAGCATGAGGCAGTTATTCAACAAAGAATACTTTAAACAGTCTGGAAAAAGCTCTTTGCTGCCATATTTAGTAACGTTTCCACCAGGAAGTTTAAATTAGGTTGCAATGATATTTCGAAGTTATCGTGCTCAGTTATCCCACGATTTTTGAAAAGGATCCTTATTAACTAGTCTCTATAATATTGAATCAATATTTTGTAAATTGTGGTCATATCTACCCGCTACTGATCAAAATCCTCTGAAAACCAAGATATCTAACCAACTTTTGTTGAAAAGCGTGTTGTGAAGTTATAAAAAGTTATTGGGAACTAATAGTCCTAAAGCTGTAAGGACCCCAAAAGCCTTCTTGCTGCTTTTTAATTGTTCTTTGAAGAGAACTGATCTTTGATTGAATATTGCTAATGATAAAGCCCCGTATTTTAAAACAGGGAAGGTACGTAAAGGCTCTGATTAGGAACTTGCTACCATCCAAATCACACATTCCTATCTAATTATACCAGGGCTGTCAAATGCTAGTCCGGGTGTCAGAGCCTAAAAACTTTGAGCATGAAACAGGACGTCGAGCAATAGAAGTGGGGAAAATAGTTATTTCGTGCTTGAAATTTTGCTGCTTTGGCAGTGACGCATCTAGTAATTGGACCCCAAGGGCCCCTTTTGGTTTGGAACTCTAGGGGGCCAAAAGCAAAGATAAAACCTATACAAAGTGATGTTGATGAATTGAGTAACACGACGCAAACTACTTTGACATATTTTAGGGGGACCAACCAACTCTGAGACCAGGGTCCCCGCATTCGTAAATGCGACCCTGGGCACAGGCACCCAGGGGGAGTCAAATGACTTTACGGTCAATTTGGTTAGCGTTTAATTTTGTCTCCAATCCAAAACAAACAAGTTATACAAACCAGTGAAGACTTTTTATTATGGTAAGCCCACTGAATAAAAACCAAATAAGCATCAGCGACTGGTATGGAAAGGTTTTCCCTATGCAAACCAGTAACATCTACCAACACCAATGATGAGTTAAGAGAGCTTGCACCTTGTCGAGATTGAAGGAAAAAGTAGGGAACCATTGTCATATCTCTGTGATGATTATGATGTCTCACCATGATCCATTAAACGATGCAAAAATATGCCGCTACTTTTTTAATATGAAAACCCAATTCTTTGCAAGAGCTTCAATATTTCCAAAAAAATTTCTCGAGCATGAGCCAAACAATATCCCTAAATTATTCTTTCCTAACATAAAGTGTAAATTCGCCCTAATGCATGGTGCATGGCTTCGCCTGGTGCATGGCTTCATCATAAATTTCAACAAGAACAAACAGAATAATGAATTTCATTTTAAAATGTCAAGTCTAATGATACAAAATGAGAAACTTCAGTCTTGATGAAGGCGTTAATCTCAAATTATTCTTGATTTTGAGCCTCAATATTCTTATAGACTATATTCTTTTAAAAAAGGTGTTTACACGCATTTTTTATAAGGAACCTACATCAAGGCCAAGTTCCAAAAGTTCCTTATTCGTAGACCTCAAATCATCAGATCTTAGAACCTTAAAAGTTCCTTAATTTTCACTGCACATCAAATACCATAAAAATAGTAGAGAAACAGGGAAAACATAAACATTTTGAATTTTGCCTTTTCTTGTGGCTAGAACTCAGGAACAAAAACATAAAAAAGATTGGAACGAAGATATAAATTCAAAAGTGTCTATTCCATTAATATCATCCGATGTAATGTAGTCTTCACTTGCATCTTCGTACAGTACTCGAAATTCCCCTAGCTTGAAGTTAAACCACATTACTTTACCAGTATGCCAATCATCGTAGAAGACACGTATCTTGCAATATCATGGTCTTTTGCATTATAAACTCTTTCATTTTCGTCTAAATCTTCATCAGTGTCATGTTGTTCATCTTCAAGTTCCTCAGGGATTTTGTTTTAAGTAGCATAAGTTTTTTAAATATTTCAGCCTTCTACATGTAGGTTTCTTATAAAATGTTTCCTTATATAAAAAAGCGTGTAATTAGGTTTCTGATTCAAATGGAAGGATGACGAGGTAGAGAATTATTTTTAGAAGATTATGGTCAGAGCACAGGACATTGACGAACGTCAATTACTAATTTAGAACGGAACCTCGATGATTATGTAACCAGGAACAATAGCAATCGAAATTTTCAGTTTCGTCGTGCTAACAGTTTCGACACATCTGTTTGTTTTAAAAATATATGATTCGAAAAACGTTTTATAAAAAATTCAGCATTGCGTTCAATATTCATTATGAAATACTCAGCACGTAACCTAAAGTAAAACAAAACAAAACAGACTTTTTAAGACTTCAGAAAGAATTTCCTCTTCATCTCATACATAGATATTTTTTCAGATATCATATTCAGAGATAAACTAATGAAAGTGCTGATGTAGTATGTCCTTCAACAGCCTTGCTCCACATCACATGCAATCTATAGTGGCAAGAGTAAAACTAAAACTATAAACTATTGAAGTTCCATGGCCTTTGAAATCTTTTGACAAATTTACACTCCCAGTTCTTATAACCTACTTCTTATAAAAAAGACTGGCATATTTGCATATTTCACAAGATTGGATTGGAATATACAAGAAATGTCCTTTCTCAGATCTTACCTTCGTTCAGATTTAAGTATAAACACGTGCGAATACATTGTTGAATAATTAAGCATTGGGGTTCGTAATATTCTAGCCAATTACAAAACTGTTGCCTCACAAAAGTTGCCTCACAAAAATCATGGCAGCAATTATTGAGTCTCCTATAGAAAGGCGGAAAAGAAATTGGAAACAGGAGTGAATGCGGAGAGTTGTCAGTATCCAGCTTTAGTCATCTTCGTGTCTTGAAGGAAGGACGCGATGAATCTAGAGTTTCGCACTGGCAAACTGGAAGGACACGATGAATCTAGAGTTTCGCACTGGCAAACTGGAAGGACACGATGAATCTAGAGTTTCGCACTGGCAAACTGCACAAATATGCAGAAACCATTTTACCTGCCTAAAGCGCTTGTTTCGTCATCAGAACATTAATATCTCGAATAAGACCAATGACAAAACATTATCAGGGACAAACTGACAATATAGTACGTTTTCAAATGAGCCAGTGTTCCTATCGTCATGCGCACCACAATGCGCAGTTGGACAAACGGTGAAAGTCTCTATTTATTTTCCCCTCATCACAACAATTAAATTCATCTAAAACCTGGGTTTTCTATAAGTTCGTGTTGCAAAGATAAAAGTAAAAGTTCACTCGTTTACAAAGCTAAAAAGGCACATGCAACCCTAAAGGCTCTGCGTTAAGACATATAATGAAAAATGCACTGTTGGTAAGTTTTAACTTGAGTTAACTTGCTGCTCCGAAGAAACATTCAATCTTGCATGTAGGAAAACTACCAGAGTCAAGAAACCTTCCTACAAAGGCATTAAAAGACATTAAAAGGCAAAATCTTCCTTCGGTTCCCTGCCGTGGAGTCGTTAATCTTTCTGGTCTCTGATAACTATCTAAGGCACCCAGATTAGGACCTAGGTCTAGCAAAAGCTAGTTCTACATTACAAGTTCGATGTTTTCGAACCCTCTCTGTAAATTTCACATGGAACAATATGAGTCACATACCTCGTTTGTGGTGCTAATGAAAGTCCACCCTACCCTGCTTGTTAGCTTCGAAACAACAGCAAGAAATCCAGCTGAAAACATCTCGCAGACTCCAGTGTCATTGTAGTGATTGAGAGACTTGCACTGGGCGTGCGAGAGACATTGCAAACAGCATTGCCTTCGATCCGTATTCGTGAATGTACCGATAGCACTGCCAGCGAGTGATACATTCGCAATGACGATGTCAAAGTTGGCTTGCATCTTGCAAGGCAACCGGACAATGCTTGAATCAGCAAGGGGGGCCATGGCAAGAAACGAGCCAGAAAGGGCGATAAGCCAGTGAGGAAGCATCTTGTAGAAATTGTGAGCACGTCTCTGGCCGAGATTTGCAGGTAAGCTTTATTACGTCGTATGCCACTTTGCAAATACCACATTTAGTAAGCTGTAGCTTTTGAAAAGCGCACAGACTTCGGTAATACCTGTCGCAGGTGGTACAGTAAATTTGGTTGTTTGACTTGAGGGTTGAAAGGATGGTATTTGTAAACTAAAAGGTGGCCTCATCGAATACATGAAGGCAAAACCTTGGCCTGACAATGAAACCTAATTAATAAAACAGCACTTAGAGTGCTGCTAATGCACGAACTGATAACAACTCCTCTGGAAATTTCAAGTTGACGCAAAGCTGTCATTCCTTAATTATCCTTTAATGTCAAGTGACAAACTAGTCAAATATAGAAAGCCGGAGGCGGGAAGGTGTCTTCTTATATAGTCGTGCTACTTGGTAACCAAATGTTTATTTGTCCACAACGTTGAAGCATCTCAGTGTGCGCACAAAGGAGGCTTCATCGTCACATGTTTTCGTTCGGTGGAAAACCACTTTGTGTCGATCACACGTGTCAAAAGTTAAAACTACAGTTTCTTCCACAGTTTCATCTCCATGGCATTTTTCTGCGTCATTCTTCGTTCGTTCCCATGTCCATCTATGTCAGTCATCTGCATACTGTTGATCTATTTCTACTACACTCTACTCTGTTTTCGTGGAATGTCAATATCAAGTGACATAAAGTGGTGAAACTACGCGCATGCGTAGCCTCTTAACGATACAAGGTAGGATAGATGTCAACCTATAACCTTTCTTATTTGCTACGTGTGGGCATGCTTACGCGGGAAGATCTTCATTCATTAATACGTGCACGTGGGCACAGGAAAGAAAAAATGATGGAATAGAACATCGTGAATCACTAAAGAAACCCGCATAACTACATGGGCAACAGGCGATACCTTAAGACAATCTGGTATGCTAGGCTATGCTTTGACAGTACCTAGTCGCTTAAGATAACAACTTACTCAAGCAACTGTATTACACAAAAGTGTTGATGCTGTAATTTCGCAAATATTAAAGGTTTAAACTGAGCTTTTCTAGATTTAAGTTGATAATTGCCACGAGAATGAAATAGAGCTATTAACTTACCATAAAGAAGATTTGTCCATATTCCAATGAATGAGGCATGTTAGATTCCATTTTTTGGTTTGAAAATGCTTGTCATTGCAGAGTAGCAAAGCAGGTCCATTTACATGCAAACAGTGTCGAATGAGCAACTCCGCTCTTCATATGTTCTCAGTTCTCTTTGACACGTGACCCCTCCTACTGACCATGTGATTGGTCGCAGGCGGCCTTTGCACGTGCTTCGACCTTTGAAAGGCTTCGGACCCACGCTCGCCAAATATGATGAAACGAACACAGACTTTACCCTATGGGCTGTCAAAAATGTCATAACAAATGACGAATGAAGAAGATTTTTGTTGGAAATTGAAATGTGTTTAGAATTGTGTTGCTTCCCAGATCGATTTAGAATATTGAAAACAGTGGTTCTCGCTACTTGTAAAACTTCAGCGTCATTATCCTGAAGTAAGTTCCATATGCTGTATCGAGATTTGCATTGCATGGAGTGTAATCAGGTCGACTGTAGTTAGGACTCGAAGCGGTTATCAAATTTGTTACTAGTATGCAACAGCTGTACGAATTTTGATGTCCCATAACCTTTAAAGGAGGCGACTGGTTGGATCTTATGAATCATTGAATAGGGGCAGATTATTTCATTTGGCTGGATGGTTGCGCGGAACTATTTGCTTGTTTTGTACGAAATATTAGTGCAGCATAAAAGTAATTTTTGCAACTTGAATTTTAAAACATCTTTAGATACTTTAGGCGCTTAAGGCATAAAATAATCCCATATCATTCTAAGCTTAGCTTTGTATCAAGAAACTTTTATCTTTGTTTCCATTAGGAAATTTTTATTGGTAAATCCTTCATGCGATAAAGCCAATATCCCATTGGTTAAAGGCTGGTCTTCATATAACGCATTTCGACGTATTTCATCGCAATTCAGAGTCTACGATCAATTAAGGCTATTTCAGTTATATGAAAAAACCGACCAAATTTAATGAAAACTGCCTGACGTAAATAATCCTAATAGAACGTAACTCAACATAACTCATCAGAAGTAATAAAAAAATTTTGCTTCTCCCAAAATATACGACGAATTAAGACGAATTACGGTCGATGAATTATATGAAAATCAGAAATACGTCAAAAACGTTGAAATACGTTAGCCCAATCTTGTTTCGACGAAGTAGCTCTCGATCTGGATAATGCACACCTTGGTTCCAACATGGCATCATATATCCTCAGTTCTTAAATGAGCGTTTGAAAGTGGCCAGACCATTTGCGTTCATGGAAAATCTCTTCTTTTCTTCTTTCTCAATATGGCTATAATGACTATCAAATTGCGCTGCAGCATTAATCTATGATTTATTTTGCCTGACATAATATGTGATTTTCCTGTTTCTTTTAGGCCCTTGTCTTATATGTCGCCAAATAATTTGAAATAACGCGCCATATTTGTATCCAAAGACCACTGTAGACACGTGATCGCATACCGCCTTTTCCGGTAGAATTACGGCGAATTAAGACGAAATACGTTCTGCAGTTTTCATATGTCGTAAAAATCGTTAACCCTGTATTGGGATGAAATACGTTGAAATACGTTATATGAAAACCAGCCTGAAAAATGAATGAAATGCTAGTTTCTAAATGCCGCTTTCGGATCACAACGCCCGCGCAGAGGGTGCAAATCGGATTTCCACGACGCCTTCGCGCTAGCAGTTCCTGTGTTGAAATGACGTAACACTCCGCCCAAGATGAGGTCACAAATTGATTTCTGGACAGGATCAAAAGCAGTCTTTGTGAATCAAGTCGGGTTCCTGCTGTGGTGTATTTGCGGACTCAATTGTTCATTGTTCAAACAAAGGGAACAAAATTCCTGTGGTACGCCGAAGAAATAAATAACTTCAGAGGCAGCGTGTCCAAATCATAGTTCGAGAACACAGTTGACGAAAACTGACAATTTGAGGCTGAAAACCTGGTAGAAGATTATTTATTGGCAGTTTTGTAGAAGATCCACTGAAAGAACCGGAGTTGGTCACCACGATGTCCCTATACGCAGTCCTGTTCATTATTGTCCAAGCGACTTCCCTCTACAGCTTCCCGATTGATTTATCGACAAACATCGACCAGGAAGGACTTGTAAGTTTCTTATTATCTGTTGGTAAACATATTTATACGGCTTTTCTTCGGTGGTTTATTCCCAGACTAATCCTCGTACGGTTTCATAGGGATCATCTTGAGTCTACCCTAATGAAGGGTCCTGTCGCCCGGCTGGTGTAAAACGCAGGCCGTGTAGGTTAATAAAACGCAGGTTAGATTAGCCAGGGCTTTTCGCGTTTTGTAAATCTGCATGACCTGCGTTTTACACTTGCTACTTACCACCTCATTGATACTTTCCCACATGTGCGAATGCCTATATCTTCGATTTCAGATTCCATAAAAGGGGGGATTTGCGCCATAATCACGTACCCTAAAACGAGAAACAGCCTCTTCTGTTAAAATTGAACACCTCATGCTCAAATTATTTCGAATCTATTTTTAAATACTGTACATATTACACTTGAACCCCGGAATACAGCCAATCCGTGATAAAGAGACGGAGATTTTGAAGAAAATGCTTGTTTGGGTGTTTGAGGCCTTTTAGAAACGAACTTCTCATGAAAAGGTTTCTTCAACCGGAACGACTTAAAGGTGTTGGAAATCTGTCATGACGTCATAGTGCTTCCACATTCCTTCCGTCCTCAGATTACACATCAGAGTCTGGTGTGTGCGTGGGGTGAATTCATCGTGGGTCGCAAAAGCGTGAAGAAACGATTCTCTTTCTGCGTCAAAACGATTCCTTTTGAAATCTGACTGTTTCTGTCGTGTTGCGGTTCTTGTTTCAACAAAAGGCTCTTGCAACTATCTAGACAATGGGTAAAGGCAGGGCTCGAAATCACGCTCCGTTTTCTGTGAAAGGTCTTGTGTAGATCAGTGGTTGAAAGACGCTGTCTTCTTTCGGGTGAACACAAACACGGAACTTTGTAAATGACGTCACAAGGCTGTTCACCCCTATCTTTTAGTTGTTGTTGTTGTTTTCGTTTGCCGATAATGACCAATACATCCTCTGTGGTAAAAGAATATATAAAGAAAACGACGAAGTACAAGGCTCCTAGAAGATTGCACACTTATTTTAAGAATATAATCTACAAGAATATGGTGGCTCAAATTGCTAAAACTTAGGGATATTTCAAAAATAATGCTAGGCTCAACCTTCCTCAAGACTTAAATTTCTCCTCTCGGTTCTCTCCCGAGGCAAAACAACAGTTATTTTGACGCTATACATAAATATATATATTTTGAAATACACTCAGCCACTCTGGTGTGAGTAATTTATTATGAGGCAACATATCAAAGAATATTTAATAATCTTCTTTGATCTTAAGGCGATTTTATATCTTGTGTTATGCAAGAATATTTTCAAAATAGAACAAAATTAAGATATTGAGGCTCGGCCATAAATAATGTATTATTTAAAAAAAAGTGTGTAAAGGCTGCGACTGTAAGCATGAAACAGATAAAAAACTTGCATGGGATGTAGCATGAATGATCAAAGTAACATTTCAATTACTGAACGGACGGAGACCAACTTGCTGTGAATGTATCATACGTGACGTGATGAATCAATAAGATTTTGCAATAAAACACTTAAAGCTAGGAAGGTGCTTCTCACATCTAGCTGTTAGCTTAAAGTTTTAAGTTGTATTCCATTCCATTAATTTTGTTTTTTGCTTTGTTTTAGAACTACCTCGCAAAATACGGTTATTTAGTGCGCCCCGATCCACGGAAAGGGACGATCCTGGACGAGAAGAAGATCGCAGAAGGGTTAAAAGCACTCCAGAGGATGGGTGGATTGCCCGAGACGGGTACACTAAACGAAGCAACGAAGAAACTTATTCTGTCACCGCGCTGCGGGATGGCGGACTTTTCCCCCAGTGACAGCGTGAAGCGGAAGAGGAGGTACAAAAGACATGGATCTATCTGGAACAAAAGGGTATGTGGCTTGTTTGCATTGTTGTATGAAAGCAAAACAGTCAAGAATATTTTTCCATTCAAAATCTGCTCAAGACGTTTAATAAGCGCAGAGTTTTTGTGTGTCCAAAATACAGACCTATTTATCAACCAACGACCTATTCCTTCCCTCACCCCCCGACTAACAGTTTTCTTTGATTTGAAACAGAGCTTTCAAAACAAGGACTAAAAATACAATAAGCCGAAGTCCTCGGACCCTTTTTAGCTAAGGGAAACAAAGAGAAAATCGCTTGATTTCGCCACTGCTTAAGAGTGATCATCTTCTGTTGATCATTGGCTTCAGGAATGTCAAATTGAATTTGAAAAAATTAATCCAATAGGACTCCCTCGTTTATAGGCCTAAGTCCATCGTAAACGCCTTAACTATTAATGGATTTCTTATGAAATAAAATGTCGTTTGTGCTCTTAAAACAAACCCTTTTGCGTCGGCTAAGTTTAAACCCGTAAATATCGGGGGTAATGAGGCCTAAATCCACACCCCCACATCACCCCAAAAGAGAAAACGTAATTCAAAAGTATTTGTTAGTAAACTATCTTTTCGGCAGCTATCATTACGGGACCTCTGTATAACGTCATATCCTGAACAGTTGGACCGAGATGCACGTGACAGAGCTCTGCATTGATGCCTGGCTTGAGTGTTTGTGCTAGGTGAACGCCCTTTAAGCGGGGGAGAGAAAATCAAGTTTCACAAGGCACAATATATGTAATATGTTTGTATTAACAGGAGACTGAGAAGTATTTTTACGCGTTAAATAAATTGCTAGGGTTGTTTACTTCCATTGCAGAGGCAATTACAATTAGCAGCGAATATATTGAGAGACACGTTGAATATGCACTCACGCAATAAACTGACAATTGTGACTGCATTTGTGCCCATTTTAGCGCAATTCGCTGTTTTCCCATAACCTCATATCCGCCTAGTACACAATGGCATCCGGGAATGGGTTTATCGGTCAACTCTGTGGTATTCCTTTTTAGAATCTAACTTGGGCCATTGCCAACAGCAACAACGACAACATCAAAGACGAGGATGTGAAGGAGACTATTTTAAACGCGTTGAAGAAGTGGTCGGCAATTACCGAAATCGATTTCACAGAGGACAAAAATAATCCTGACATATGGATCAGGTTTACTAGAAAGTACCACAACGATGCCTCCCCGTTCGATGGCAGGGGTGGTGAATTGGCTCATGCATTTTATCCAGCAAATGATGGTAAGGCTTGAGTGAACCTTAAGTACTTGAATACCAGAAGCTTGCTACGATCCCAAAGGGGCGTATCAAAATGGCCTTTAAAAGTCAACCTTACAGTATGTAGTGCTCTTTGAATTAAGTTTGTTCCGGGGAGTAACAACAGACTAACGAGGAAATTTAGGATAAGAAAACAGTATCAAATTTCAATGTTTTTACAATCAGGTGCTATATGGAATTTCAATCTTAGCTGCCTGAGGGATCCATTGCTTTTCTCGAATGGAGTTCTAAAGTGTGACGTCACAAAAAGTCTATTTTTATAATTTTTGAATTTTAAACATAAAATATGAACATGAAATACTTCCAATAATGCGAAATTGGCTCGATGTGTCTAAAACTTGTTGGGAAATGGCCAATGAAAGATTTTGAGTTCGCCATTTCTTTGGCTCTGTTCGTAAAGTTATGAAACTAAAATACAGAGGTTTGATGGGGGAAAGAGCCAGTAAAAATGTGGCAAATCTTGTAAATTTGTTTGTAAAATTGATTAACTTTGCCTATTTAGAGGTATTTTGTGATGATCTTTCAGGTTACTGGGACCAATTTGAAAAATTCTTTAAATAGATTTTTATACCGTCATTACTGTTTCCAAAACGCTTGTTGGCTGCCAAATATCTCCAAAGAAGTCGTGCCGTCGCTTTCCTCTTGCACCCCTTATACGATCTATTCCTACCCATTTCTCGATGATGTCGAAGAAGGCTCCTTCTTGGCCCCTGTCTTCATGCCTTCCGTTCCCCTAATCGATGCAAGACCAGCAATCGTTTCAAACCATATAGGGACAATGATTATTATAGAGAATTTTTTAAATTACATAATTTCCAGGTATCTTATGCAGCTAAACCAAAACCCTTACTGTTATTGTAAACATTTAACAAGGATGTTTTTTACAGAACTGTCCGGAGATGTTCACTATGATGACGATGAAGTTTTCTCAATAAAGTCATCACAGGGGAGAGATCTGTTGTGGATTACAGTACATGAAGTTGGACATAGTCTTGGGCTGGATCATTCAGGAACGCAAGGGTCCGTAATGAATGCCTTCTATAGAGAGACGAAAGGACTAGATTTCAACCTTCATGCAGATGACATCAAGGGGGCCCAATCGCTTTATGGTAAGTGTGATAATAAGATCAGTATCTATCTTAAATTTTGTCATTAGTCTTAAGGATTAACAGAGGAAAGTGCCCCTTGGTTGTTATCAAACTAAAGACAGAGTAACATGGGAATTAAAATGGGTAGTGATGACTATAGGTGAAATAACGTAAAGAAATACCCCAGAAGTAAAACAGCCCTATTGGAGCATTTCGCAAAACTGTCACAGCCCATATTTGCCTTCCGTTTTCGGGATGCTAGTCATTTCTCATGATGTAATGCCAAATAATTCGCATTTAAGATAACTAGTCAGCAGACCTTGTCAATAACATTTAACATTATTCTTTTTCGATTAGGAGTGAGAGACCAGCCTGCAACTTCAAGTCCTCCACCTGAACCTGGCAATCGGTTCGATAAAGAGGCAAAGCCTTTGCAATTGTGCCTAAATAAGGTACAGGCCTCAGTGCTGACAGCAAACAAGGAAACCTACATCGTAAACGGTGACAAATCATACATACTCAACCGCTACCTGAGGGGCACAAAAGGCCCGATTCTCACGTCAAAACTCTTCGGGGGATTGAACAAAATCGATGCCATCTTTAGACGACAATGGGATCAGAAGCTTGTTGCATTCAGCGGAAATAAGTATGTTTATTATTTATGGCACAAGTCTGTTTTTCTTTCATATCAATCATTCTCGGAAGGCTTTGAATTACTATTAAGGCTAAGAAGATCGAGTCTTGCAGCTAATTGAATGAAATCTTCTTGGAGCCACTTCCTTGAAGGCATCTTGGGTAGAGGCGAAAATCTGTCAAAATAGCCTTGTTTTCGCACCAAATGCTTGGTTTTACTCAGTGGTCATTGTGCCTCCTCTTTCGCGAAAGCGAAATCTAGTGGTATTTTTACCAAGTTAAACAGAGGTGCCCTACAACGGTCCTATATGTACCAAAAAATTTATAAATTTATTTTTATCCTTTTAAAGTTGCTACTTATATTTCATCGGTAAGGAGGGTCTAAAAACGACTTGGTATGATATGCAATGAAATAGGGGTCAACTGTTGTTAGCATTAAGGTAAAGCGTTCTTCGTGGAGAACCTATGCTATTGTTGAAGAGGAGAAAGAAGCAGCGAATTGCGACCTTGTATGCAAAACATAATAGCTGCGTAACATAGAAAATCAAAAAGGAGGGAATAACACGTGATGTATGGTGACTGCTCTAGGGCCCAGGTTCTTTTAGGGTCCAGCCTTCATAACTTGCCACTTATCGTTGTTAGGCCAGGGTTTCCTCAGAGTCCAGGCACTAGTACTTGTCACTAGCCACTTTTGGGTAAAGTTCTCTATAGAAGGAGGCACACCTTAATCGCTAATGCAACCCATCCTTTTCTCCAAATTGATTTAAGTGCCTTCCTTACTAGTTAGCAATATTCACTGTTGATATTCTTACGAGCACAAATCCCCATTATGAAGGATTTAACCGTTGTTGTGGTTGTTGTTTGATTGTTGTTGTTGTCTTGTTGTTATTATTGTTTTGTTGTTGTATTTATTTCATAGTAAGCGCTAGTGCCAATATGTCACAGCCGAATACTAGCACCTTGTTTTTGTCTTATACTAGCACCTTGTTTTTGTCTTATACTAGCACCTTGTTTTTGTCTTATACTAGCATCTTGTTTTTGTCTTATATTAGCACCTTGTTTTTGTCTTATGCTAGCACCTTGTTTTTGTCTTATACTAGCACCTTGCTTTTGTCCTATACTAGCACCTTGTTTTTGTCTTATACTAGCACCTTGCTTTTGTCTTATACTGGCACCTTGTTTTTGTCTTATACTAGCACCTTGCTTTTTTCTTATACTAGCACCTTGTTTTTGTCTTATATTAGCACCTTGTTTTTGTCTTATACTAGCACCTTGTTTTTGTCTTATACTAGCACCTTGTTTTTGTCTTATACTAGCACCTTGCTTTTGTCCTATACTAGCACCTTGTTTTTGTCTTATACTAGCACCTTGTTTTTGTCTTATACTGGCACCTTGCTTTTGTCTTATACTAGCACTTTGCTTTTGTCTTATACTAGCACCTTGTTTTTGTCTTATACTAGCACCTTGTTTTTTTCTTGGTTATAACGTCAACCTCTTCGCGTAGGTACTACGTATTTGAAGACACGAAACTGGTTGAAGGTCCTTACTACATTAGCGATGGCTTCAAAGGACTGCCGGCAAATTTCGCCGACATACGGGCAGCCTTTATATGGCCTGGCAACAACCAACTGTACATATTCAAAGGACGGCAATATTGGCGCTTCAGTCGCATACCCAATCAGGATAAATATCAAATGGACTACTATTACCCACGAAAGACGCGTTATGCCTGGAGAGGAGTTCCGGAAGATTTCGATAGCGTCCTTGCGTGGAGGAGGGGCAAAGTCTACTTCTTCAAAGGCGATAAGTACTACAGATTTAGCAACACAAGGTTCAATGTAGAGTATGGATACCCAAGGAGCGTTTGGGAGGATTGGAGTGGATGCCCCTCCCAGTTAGCGGTCACTGGAGCAGCCAATACTAGAACTGCTACGTCAACAATTGCTCTTCTATTGCCTTTGCTGATTTTCTTTCTATTTTGGAATTAATGAAGTACATTAATGTGGGCTAGCTTTACAGGAGTGAACTTTATATGAAATAAGAAGGGTGTTGGGGGGAGGGGGTGCGTAATCAATTAGATAGGCGCTGGGAATAGACATCTGGCTAATTGAAAGAAGTATAGGGTAGAGAAAGGTATATTTTATAAGTATGTATTTTTGTAGGTATATATAATTAATGTTATGTAAAGTTATTTAAATGAAAACTACGAGGCTAAGCCTCTAATTTGTATCTCGAGAGAATAGATTTCTCTTGCTGCGTTTTCAAACGGTCTTGGTAAATGTATACATTTTGTATTTCTATGCTATTTCATATGTATATTTGCATCTCTTTTGATGAAAATGGTATCTAAGAAATCTTAGGAACTCTGAATTATATTAACTCCGTGGAAATCTTGTACCATTTGGAAGTTGTATATGTCCTGTTTCCATAATGTTGTGTATTTACAGGCTAATTCTATAAAATTAAGCAGCTTTGGTTCAACCAATGCTACGAAGACACAAAGAAATCTCACTTTTTACAAGTTCCTCTTTTCACGATGCTGCTCTTCGCTTGATTTGAGAAGGGATTTGTCGCAGTAGAGGAAATCTGCGTTGTTATTAAGACATTGGAAGTTTGTTGACTAAAGAATTCGCATACCTGACGCCAATATGTTTGATAAAACAGCGATCAATCAACAAAGCCCTTTCCGCGTACTCTCACTAAACCACTTCCAGCTTTGCTCTGGGGCCTGAATATGGGGAGAAACGAGAAACAGAATGGTTTTTATGAAAGTTGATCTTTTTAAAGCAACTTTAGGGCCTTAAACTAAGAACAACAGAATGAAAAAATATTCTAAAAATATTTCGACCAACATTAATAATCGTGCAGAAGATCGGGAATGTATAGACGTAAGCTTTATCAATTTGAGTCATCTTTGCGCCAAATTGGTACTACCATGAGCGTGGAACATTCATTCGGATTTTAAGGGATCGTAGCTTGGCTGTGACACTTACTCGGGGAGACTGCTTGCTTTTGAACTGGCTATATCAGCTCCACACACAGAATGATGTAACAGACCATCTTTAAACATCGTTCACCTTTCGTTTCAACTTGGTTAGAAATCGGTTCGATTTACTGTAATTCAGCGTTGCTTTATCATACTGCCTGATGGCTTGGAAGTTAAGTCATGGAAGTAAACTCACTAGACATTATATTCACTTTGACGTTAGAAGACCGGTCTATTTTCTTAAAACGTAAGTCAGGCTTCGTCTAAAAATATCTTCGAGACGTCTTTCATTTACTTGGTAAACGTTGTACCTTGGCTGTCTGAAAACAATAATCTACGAACTTTTTCGAAAGATTAAATCTAAGCACCGACATCAGCTTAACCAGTTCTGCAAATCACAAAATCCAACATGACGATTGACTTGATGACATTGGATTTAAGTGAATGATCCTTTAGTGACAAGAAGATGAAGATATGTACTTTGTCATATTGTTGCTGAATCGATCACCATTGAGCATTAAGCTCTATTAATAACTTGATGTTCAGTTCCATGTCACTCTTAAAAAACCGATCCGACGATGCATCTTAATCTAATTGAACTTAATAAATTTACTTCTTTAATAGACTGCCGCGTCCCTTTCGTCACTGTAGTTATTTTCTCCTATCTAGATTGAGAGTTGAGAGTATAGGAGGAAGGCGAGGCTTACCCCAGAAGGGTGATTTTTGTTAATTGTTGTCAGAATTTGACCAAACTTTGGTAAAATGTTGTTTGGAGGTTAAAGAAAGAAAAATCATAAAAAATTCAATATTGCTTTTTGGTCACGTGATTCAAATATGGTAAATGCACAGAGAATGTCATTAAGAAACGGGACATATCTAAACAATCACGAAGGCTAGAAGCTCCATAATTTGGCTTATGGTAGCTTTAGATAACATGATTAAACTGAACGAAAACCAATGTGATGTATAAACTGGTTTTTTTAAAGTAAACGTTTTCTTCAGAACACCGAAATGTCACTCAATTTGAATTATACTTTGGTTGTCAAAATAAAATCTATAAGAGCTAGGGGGTTCATTGTAGTTCAAAATAAGACATACTGTCTGGGTAATATGCCCTGAAAATTTAAAGTCTCTTCCTTTTATAGAAGCTGTGATATATCTCAGTTTATTATACACATCAACACAAGTTAGACTTGTGATAAAAACGCCTTTTAAGTTTAGTTAAAGACATTCGAACATCTGCTTATGCTCTTATGCTTTATACCCTTGCAGGAAAATAGTATCTTTAGTATTCTATGATAGAGAATCTTATGATAAGGTACCTGGAAACAAAGTAAAACAGTTATTCTGCATTTTCACAGATTTTAGGACCATATTCACTTGAATGTTTTGTCATGCTAGTTGCCTCTCGATTCTTCCTCCGCTTTCTTTTCTGGCCTTCAGTTACACGAGAGGTTGTGACTCTTTGCTTGTCCATCATGATAGCATATTGCTGGTGATAATTTGAATGGAACAAGCAAAAGTTGTCACATACAGCACGTTTGCTGGCTTTTCCCTTATTGAACTGTAATGTGGCAAAGGAAACAGCTATTTCAAGTCGTCGCCAGCCAACAAAAATTTCTTTAGGGCACAGGGACCAGATGATATGGTGAGATGATTCGTTGAAATTTTGAGTTCCTCCATGTGTGCACTTTGAAAGAAGCTCTGTTGATGTAAGGTTTCTTGAATACAGGCCTCATTTCATCTAAGACAAAACTCGGGAGTATACTGGCATTGGCCTTTTCAAGGTCCCCGTGTTGTGACATGCACCATTCTCCACCAATTGAATGGTCTCCTGATCGGTGGTAAAGAATATCCCAATTGCATTTTTCATTCCATTTTCATCTCCAACATGTTTTCTAATTGCTGCTCCATAATGTCCTTGAATCCTGTAAATGTCCCTTTTCGTCAATTTGTTTTCCCTTCAATTCCTTTCACTTTTTTCCATCTCTGTTGATAAAAATCTTCTTTTTACATTGGAAAACAAGATTGTTTAATTTTCTCCCCATCTTCTTCTGAATATGACCAACACATTCAAGCTTTTTCAATTTGTTTCCCTTGGTAGATTGGTGGCACTGCCTCACTCAGATTTTTGAAGCTCTTTGAGTCACCATCTCCCAAGTATCCAACATATGATAAGCCATACTGTTGTTGTGACCGCTTGAAAATTCTTTTGACACCTTCACCTTCCATAGACCCTGCATTCCCTTCATAGTTCTTCTGGCATTTATGTGCAATTTCATTGCCATTTGTTGCCGCTTTGCATTTATTGCAATGGTTTGTCAAGGTCTCAGTATGGATTATTTTGGAACTGAGTCCATTGACTGTTGCAATTGTCACAACACCATTATTGCTTGAGAATCCACGCTTTTGCCATGTTTCATCACAAGAGATAGTGACATCATCCCCTTTGGCAACCTTCATTTCTGAAGCAGCTTTGTTCTTGCTCTTGGAAGACTCATGGATTTATTGCTTTAAATGCTTGATTGATCCTTGTCTTGTTTTGATTCCATGATTTGCGTGAAACAGGTGGTGGAAAGTCCATATTTGCACAGAAGTTTTTTGCAGCTTCATAATGGCATCCAATTTCATACATCAAAACCTGCAGCCTGTCATTGACTTGAAAATGCTCTGATTTTGTGGACAAATCTGATGAATGGAGGGCCAACCTTGAATCACATCCACACAAAAAGTAGATGCTTGTCCAACCAATTTTCTTCAGCAAAGACCATCTTTTCAATGCATGTGCTGCAAACTAGTCGCCACACTTATGATGTTCAGACGACAAAACGGCGACCTTGGAAGAAGATGCCGTTGCTTCTCCGCAATTCTGTGACATTGGCTCCCTCTCTGTAATTGCCTGCGATGAGACAATACTAGTCTTATGAGTGAATCGATTTCCATGAAACTTTCTTGCGATTTTCCGTGGTCTACCCAGGTTCAGAAAATTGTTACGCTATCTTAAAAAGCTGTCTATAAACTGTGGGAGGCTTCCAGTCCCCCCTCAATTTATAAAAACAGTACTTTCAATTATAGTAACAACTATATTGGTTGTTTCTTTGCCCAACCACTTTTGGTTTCATGGGGCCACGCCTGAAGTAGTGTATTTACCTCGAATGAATCAGACACGCCAACAGAAGTTGTTCAAATTGGCACATTAAGCATCGCATCCCGTTACGTTGTTGCTGTTATTAGCATTTTCAAAAGTATCTTTTCCGCAGTGTCAATGAGGCCTAAAGGCTATGAAAAAAAGTCAGTTAAGGATTGAAAACCACTTGTGGGTAAAGTGCATAAGACAATAATTATTGGGCAAGCTGAGTCGTCTTTTCATTTACGCATTTGGCGACTGTCTCCACATCAATGTCTAATCCCTTTCAGAGGAATCCCAGAAAGAATTCCACTTTTCATTCGGACTCTTAAACAAGTAAGTGTGAAATGGACGTTGATTGGTCGCAATGCAGCCAATCAGCCAAGCAGAAAGCCATTTCGAGACTTTCATTTAATTGATTTGCCTCTCTTATAGCGTGTCCCCGTGTGTTTGGCTGCAATCGTTCCATCATTCTAATTTTGTTTGCTATTCTCATTGTAACGGTTGTTAAATGTTACGTATCGATACTCTTTTCAGTACAGCCAATCAGGGGCTTGGCAGTTCTAAGTTAGGTGAATCTACACTAAGATTGTATAGAGGAACGTAGCAAAAGCATAGCAAACGATCTTTTGTGAAGAATCAAACAAATGACCAGACTAGTTATTAACCATTTAAACCAGGCAAATATAAATGAAGCTAGCGGCTTTAACACTTGTTACGGGCTTTAACGCTTCAATGTGGGTTGTATGCAAATTTATCTCTCACCCACAAATTGATATAATAGAAAATAGAAAATGATAATAGAAAATGTTGTTACTCCTTGTTGGGTCATCATTTAACCATGCTCAAAACATTAAGAATTGGGTGGTGATGGTCAATATTATAAAAATGTGCCACTTTTCAAAGCAACGCCTATTGCACTCCGTTAACCCTGGCGTCTTTTTAATCAAATGACGTCATCAGGTTGACAGTGCCACTTTTATCAACGGCTTTTAACCAGCGCAATATTGGCCAAGTGATTGATAAGGCGAGTCCACATAGCTTGTCATACTGGGGCACTACTGGAACAAGATACAGCTTTAACTGTCAACCTTACCCCTCACCAACCCCACCTGCGCTAACAAGTTAAAAAGGGATATTCGAAAAAGACCGGGCTCCATTTCGAAGCCTTCAGTACTCTGATTAAGTGTTGTATACACGAGGTACAAGCTGCGTTAACGAGCCTTACAAAGGTTTTGAGATGGGTTTCTACTGACTGCGTTGCTCAACCTCTATGGACGATCCGAGCCAAAGTTGTCTTACTTAACGTGCAGAAAACACGGAGCCAGGCCGAGAGAGAGAAGAGACGGCGCGTTGCCCGTTGTGTTCTGTAGCTCTGTTTCTGACTGACTCTGACTGACTTTACAATTATATTTATACTGACTAATCTAAAAATAAATTTGCAGACGAGGGATGCAAAAGGATAATTCAATGACTAGAATTCTAGCCAATGTTCAAGTATAAGTCACCCAGAGCAGTGAAAAACAGAGCCATAATGTCAGCTACTCTCATTCTCAAGTAAGCTGTAAGTTTATATGGCTATACACAGTCATGCAGCAAAATACAGTTAAGTATATAATTATCTAAACATATATAAAGAGTAAATGATGTCATATATAAGGAACACATCTTTTGCAGCTTACGGTTATTCATATGTACTAAAGAGTTACTGATAAAGGGTTACTAAAGAGAATTACTGATGACGACCAAAGTCGAAACGCTTAAAAAGTGGATTTTTCTCTCAGTATCTATAGATTGTTATATAAAGATAAAGATAAAAATAATGGTATATATGTATAAAAGTAGATAAAGATAAAAAACAGATGAAAATAAAGATATAGGAAAAGAGATAAGGTGGATCTATAGATTTAGGAAAAGAGTTGCACAGAGTCTATCTATAACAAGAGTTACACATTTGACGCGAAATCTATATAGCCGAAATAGAAGTAACAATTACTTTGGCTACAGTGAAATCTCCACTGTTTGCTTCGGAGATTCTTCGCTCATTTCATTGGATCGTATGGCTCAGTGGAATGAGTGTTAATTATTGAAGCAGCAAGCTGGAGTTTGATTCCAACCAACAGTGGTTCAATACAATTGGGCAGCACCCGTATTGAGAAAATTTTCCCTCTGTCAGCCTTATGTATATGCATAAATTGCGCAATCATCAAATGATTAAAGAAACGTGTTTAAAGGGAGTGCCCTGAAAGGTAACTTCTGTCTCGAGAGCTTTCATCTCGTTATCTGTCCCCTCTCTAACCCGACCTCCCTCTCAAACTCGAACTCTCAAAAGGGACCTCTTTGGAGCATTTATCAAACGCTGAGTGCTCTATTATAGGAATTTTCAACGAATTTATGGATGGATGTGGTAAGATTCGATTTTGCAAATCATTAGTCGACTTTCCGAAAGCAAAATGCCATTAAAATAAACCTGCTTGAATTAAATTGCTTGATTCATGAACAACACCAGAGGCATGGTGCATTCACGAAACAGCACACCGAAGCAAATTCTGTCACCATTTATAACAAAGATCCCGCGCATTGCTTCATAACATTGTTGATGATTAGAATTACAAAAGAAAAGCAAGCTATTTGCTTGGTAAGTAAGAAGCTAGCAAGCCAAGGTCCTCGTACACAAGGAGAACATTATCAACATGGGAGTTCCTTATAGCGTTCCATGGGAGTATCAGACTGATAGCAATATTGACAAGATTTCTCTATTTATAAGCATTTATCTGCCGATAAACTAAGCAAATGTCAGCGATGATTTTCCAGAGAAGATCAAAGTTAATCCAATAAACCTACCCGTTTGGATTGCGGATAAATGAAAGTCCACATCCTTTATGCAGTGCTTCTCATAGCGCCTTCAGGTGAATGTAAACTTTCCCGAGTAATCCCAAATATTTTTGCGTTGTTTACAAACAGTATACTGTGAAGATGCCACGAAATGATATTGCCAAATGCTAATAGTAAACTCAACAAAAGCCAACGTATTTCTATACATTGGCAACAAATATAAATAACGAATTTTCTTGTCTTATGAAACTTAAACAACAAAGCCTTGTCTTTAAGGTTATAAATCGATTGCACACTGTAGAAACCGCAAGAGGTTGCCTACATAGAAACATCAGTGTATGAAAAAGGTATTGAAACCTGGCCACCTAGGAACATAACATAAAATTTCAGTCAATGTCTATAAAGGAAATGCCAATAGAACAATAGCTCCAAGGCAGGAGTTTTACGCGTAAGAGCTCCAAAACTCGATGCATGTGACTTAGGGTTGCAGGAGAGGGTGCATGGATGGAAGCAGCGCCCGTTGTTGTAGTTGCACTACTACCCCCTACTACCCCACAGCCCCCCCGTACCATCACAATGAGAAAATCTGCATAGATACTCCTTCATTGCAACAGCTAACAAAAGTGTGAAGCATAGTTTATCGAGGGTTCATTTTACGCTGAAATGTCACGCAATATTTATGTTATGGAAATCATAAACGAGATCAAATACTTTTTCCGAGGGAAGAGCTTTGTAACAATAGTCTTCTTTGGTGCAGTCTTCGACCAATCCAACTGATTATGAAAAAGGTTGATTAGGAATTCTCTATCAACGTCTCCTAAATAGAGCCCAAAATGTTTCTGAATTCGGGCTATAGTGTTTCCCATCAGCAGAGAACCAGCAAGAATGATAACGACACGACAGTAATACTTATCAATTAGGTGGGGCAGAGAAACCTAAACGTGTGGCAGCCTTAAAGGGAAAAGAGCAAGGCAAGATGTACGAGTAGGCTAAAATGGGGCTCCAACTTCACAAAAACCTTGTTGAAATTGAAGTGAAACAATTTGACAGCCGTTGGGCTTTAAAGTCAGTTTTTGTTTCAACTTTATTTTATTAGGCCTAATTCCGTAATAAGATTAAATTCGGAGAAATTCAAAGGGTGCTACTCAGGCAAAAATGATGTTTGGATTTCGAAGCGTTTTTCGTAAATTAGCTTTGTATGTAAGAAGATGACCTGACACAGCACATGTGATAAGAGAAGCAATTTAGTTAAAAATGACAATAATGATAGGCCCAACCTGAACTTTAGGAATTCTTTGCCTTCAATTATCTAATCTTTAGATCCCCCAACATAACAAAAGTTCGCATAATATGTTTTCAGATATTGCAACTGAGACAGGAAGGCTCGTGTTTTCAAAATGAAGGTCTTTTTCGTTTTGCGCAAAATAATTCTAGCTGATCTCAACATTGCAAATGTTAAGGTAATGAACCTTGGGGCATCCATTATTCATCTATAGCAGCGAATTCTGTGATGCAACTTTATACTTTGTCTAGAAACGATAACAGTATTTCTGCTAAGGCATAAATCAAGATGCAAATGCGTTTCATGTATGATCTGAAAGAGCCATGAGACATCTAAACTTAAGGAAGATCTAAATTTACCTTTGATCCTCTGTACCCATCTAACTAAATACTTCTTTATGAAATTGAATTGAGTCAATGATAGTTTTATATATGAGTAGTGCTCTCTCTTTGTTCTTCTCATATCCTGAATGTGGTAAAATATAAACCTCACCCAATACATTCAACAATCCAATTATCTTCAAGCAGTATTTATTATTTCAATCACAGTTTTTCAATTATCTATTTCAATTATCTTGTCATACAGATTTGCTTTATTGGAATTTAAAAAAATTTCATGGGACGCTCAGTTCACTTCATTCCAAGGAAGCTGGAATAAGGGGATGTTTGATATCGTTAGAACTTACAGAAGAGGGAATGGCAAAAAAATATTACAAGTACGCAAGAACATTAGAATGTATTGCATGTATCGTCAACGCATAAAGGCAAGTCTAGACAAAAGTTCATCTGGCTACAAGATGGAACGTTAACCTTAACAGACAGAATTTCTAACATATTTCGAAAACTGTATTGCCTACATGTCATCCATCTATAATATTTGATTTGGTGATTGTCTGTATCTGATATCTGCATCGCACGGTTTATCAGTATACATTGATTTTGACTGAATATTTTCTCTTAAACATGGCCCATTGACAACGAAGGTAGTCGCCCCACCTCTTAACCACGGACTTATGAAATAAATAACCAATAACGACTTTATACCTTCTTAATTCTTTTTGGGTTTTCCGATTCCACATATTAGTCTGTCACCTCTATGGGACTGGCACAATTTGCTTAAGAAGCCTTCCTCTGGGCTGCCCACATTAAGAACGTCTGCCACGTGGTTGATAATAGCTGTTGGTGCAGGGTAATGAAACATTTCATCGTTCATTACAGAAAGCAATTCTTGCAAATGTGTAATTCATATGCAATTGCTACAGAGGTAATTAAAAACGAACGGTGGCATAAATTGGCTTTTTGATAGATGCAAGGGGAATCTTCTTTCCATCGACATTCTTCTTCGTTCCGATTCAAAGATGAACATAAGAGAAGGATGGCTAAGTTATGCTACGAAATGACATGTTGAATATTGCGTGCTTGCAATATTGGGCCTGGTTCTATATGCGGTGGCTGTTTGGGGGAGCCTTATTAAAAGTTGGAAGATAGTTTAAATATTTCAACTCATGGAATCTGTTTGAAAAAGAACTACTTGGATCAAAGCAAAGAGAAACGTACAAAAGCCTTAACAGCAAATGGTTAAATAGTTCCTTCTATCATATGCTACTGTAGAGGTAGTTTTGAACAAGTGGCTATAGACGAATATCGATTTCGTTGGTGTTATGAGTAAGGAGGCTCAGAATGCTAAAAACCTAAACCATGTCTTAAGTAATATTCTTCAAGAGGCTCACAAATTCCGTGAGACGTGAGCTCTAGGCTTTTGCGGCTTTGAAGGAATCTCACCCTATAGAAAATAGCGATTCGAGGAGACATAACAGAAATGAATCTCTTGCAATAGCTCATTTCTGAATAACTGTTTCTGAGCCTACTTGGTTGGTGGTAGCTTGGCAGCTTATATTATTGTCCCCTTATTGTCTAACATTACACCCTTGAGCTAATACAGACATTGAATACTTGAGCCAACATTTTACCGGGACTTGCATACCAAGTCTGGAGAGAGCTGGCCCGAACATAATTGTGACAGATGCTTTTACTATCAACTGTTAATTGAGTTGACGACTTAGAAGTAAGTTAAAAGCACAACAAGATTTGATTAAAATGAACAGAAAATCTTCTCAGACACCCAATGAAAGTTTCGTGGCGCGTTTCAGTGGACAATAATGTCTTGTTCATTTTAACCACCAATATGAGTAAAAAATTAGGGTTAATAGAGACTTGATATTCATTTTGAGAAATTGTGACCTTAGTTAACTTGGAGCAACCCTGTCACATAGCTACGTCTGTTATAGCATGGGTGCTTTCTTGCTACCTAATACAGTTTCGAGTATTTTTCCAATATTTCCTACCGGCTCCAACGACCCATGCGATTATGAGAAGACGTTATTAGTTTAATATGAATGTTGTTTCAAGGTTGATAAACAAACATGCACACGAGGTGCGGTACGACTGTTCTTTCTCCTGCAGAGAAAAGGGCTGGATCACGTGACAAACCACTATTAAAGAGATCGAAGTGACTCTCATGTTCAAACGGGGCTTGGATCGCCGAATCCTGTTTTGGAGGCTTGCGCTTGGTTTAGGCATTGGAACAGCGAGATGGCCATGGCGCGATTCGTTTTCCTGGCACTCTTGGGCTGCTCGGTGATACTGGTTTTTGGCAAACCGATGCAAGGCGATAAAAAAGGAACGCTAAAGGTACTTTTTACTGTTTTCAAAAACATAAACAGATGACACAGCATGTTATTTTTTTCTGCCAAAACACAAGAGTATGTAGATGATGTATTCTTTTATAGTAGAAAGCAGATTGGCTGATATATCGTGAACTATGGCAGATACTAGTTTTGAAGAAATGATTCCAATAAATCACCATTCATGTTGTGTTAGATGAAGTCAAACAAATTGACAGCTTACAAGTTAAATTTTTATGTCGGCTACGAAATAGTATGGACAAAGGGGAGAGCCACGCCTTCTGCATTGCCAGAGGGCTTTAGCTTCGTGCGGGATGAAGGGCACATCTGTACCGCGTTTAACATCGATGAGGTGATCGATATCGACTGTGAATCACTTCAAACTTTCAAATAGGCTTTTACTTCTATACAGGAGGGTAGAAAGTATCGGACGCATTCGCATTTAAGAATGAATATGCAAACTTTCAGAAAGTTTATAAGAGAGTACAGCAGGTAGGAGCTTCAAAGTGATTGCAGACTGCATCATAAAGACTAGACTTATAGAGGACCTTCTTTCTTTATATTTAATTGAAAGATTCATTTATTCTAGTGAGATACTTCAACCAAACGGTATAAGAGGTTATCCGCTTCTTTCAGCAGTAGTTGTCTATTTATTTCTGCTCAGACGCGTTTTAGCATGTCGGTTGTCCAAGTTCATGCCATCTAATTATGTTGTAAAATTTTAACCACGATGGCGCTGTCTGTCAGTTGGCTTCTCAGCTTACGTGTTATCATCCCACCTTTTTGAATAATTCATCAAGTCACGAAACACAGCTTCTTAGCTCAAAATTTGACTCTGAAAAGCAATCTCAGAAAACTATTTCACTGTGTGTTTGAGCTCAAAGGTGAATGAGGCGCCTTATATTCATTAGACAACGCCCTAGCGGAATCAACCCTCCACAATCCTTCGATGGAGATGAGCAGTGATGTGCCTAGAGCATTTAGATTGGAGGGAAAGGGGACGGGGGCATTTAGAAAAAAAGTGACCGACTTTTCTCCACAGAAAATTTGTTTCACAGGTTCAAACTTGGTCAAAGTTCCCAATTAACCTTAGGTTCCCCAATGCATCACCGACTTCCAAGTTGTTTTCCAGACATTGACGCTCCCCACGGCCCAACCCCAATCGGCATATCCCCAATCGGCATATCCCCAATCGGCACATACCTGAAGATGAGTAGCTTAATGACTATGATTTCATATTATCTTCAAAAAATTCTCTAAGCAACTCTTCTAATTCAAGGAGTTCAAAAGATAATTGCTCGTCAACACCGAACAGACGGGAGGGTGGAGAGGGTAAACCAACCTAAACGCAACAAGTTGGTACGGATTTTGGACTTTGGACTGAACTGCTTTCATTTCTTATGATCCTCTATAATTCTTACTTGTAGATGTAGAGATGTCTGACTTCTCTAAAATGATCAGTGTTAGCACACACAAGACGCAAGATACACCAGTATTATAAGAGTGTTGATAATTCTCAATTCAGAACTTTCCTTTCAACTCAACATAACCGAGAAGAGGTTGCAACATGATTCTCTTTTTCAGAAACCTCTTTTCTTCAATGGTTTTCACGGCGGTCTATGGACATATGACCCTCTTTATCTAGCCTTCGACGTCCGAAGCCACTCCTATTGGCCATTACGCGTGTCTTTCTAAGGGCTCGGCCGTTACGTTTACCGGAGAATCCATGATCAGAAAGGAATGCATGCTCCGGTCTGGGGGCTTGAGGTTACCGTTGTTAAAAATACCACCAACTAGCAGTTTTTCTCGTCATTAAACTCGTATTTTGAAGGGCAACTGAGTGGATTGAATCCTTGTATCTCTCTGCTTGCTGTTACATCCCCCAGTGGTCAGCAATATGGCCTGGAATGCCTTTTAACTTGAGACGCCTCAATTCTATTTCTCCGCATTCAAGCCGTTAACGTCTTTTCATTGCTGTCCTTTCACTTGCTGCCCTTAGCATCGCAAGTACAGAATCGAAACAGAAGCAACCTTGAAGGAATATGTAAAACATCTTAATCCAGTTCATTCCCAATCATACTCGTTTTTTAACCAAAATGAATTTTAAAGTCAATGGTGTAGTGGTAAACGGGCGTCCTTTCTGAAAGAGGGTGTTCCTCTAAAGAGAATCTATCATGAAAACCGAATAATCAGTTATGGAATCATGCCATTGACGGTGACCAACAGCATACAAAACACTATGTGAAGCAATGAACCAATTCAAGCGGGCAATCTAATTACACGGCGAGACATCTCCTCAAAGCGAGAAGGCTTTGGGCGTGGAAATGGCACAGAACTGGGTAGACTGGGGCACTGTAACCGTAAAACAAGTAGCTTAAGAAAGATAAATATTTTTGGACAACAGGATTTTCTTAGAGCTTGGACATTTATGTTCTTTTTAATGATAAATACTCTCGCAGGACAGCGCATTCTAAACATTGAACAGAAATAACATTTTACTGGGTCACTCGAAAGAAAAAGTTCACAACTGTTTATAAAGATGTCTTTCAAGTCTATTTAAACAATGTTTTTGCTTAAACGGTGAAGCTTTCGTGAGGTCTACTGTTGTGATTCCAGCAAGCAATGTTATGATGCAACAACTTGATTGGGAAAATTTGCAACGTGCACTTTCTATACTATCCTAATTCTTCCCTCCTCTCCATTTCTGGCTTTCTCCAAGGTCCTCCTCCATCCGCCTCATCTTCCAACTCTTCAATTTTCATCAGCCCACTCCCTGAACTCTTTAAAGGATAAATTTTGTTCCAAATATCAAAATCTTGTGGATATCAGTAGATCTGGGTGCTATTCGAGTGTCTACTAAAAAACTAAAGATACTGAGGGAAACTTTTGAAGCGCCTCAAGGGTTGTGTACTTCAATTCCCGAAGGTACTAGACGTTCCACCAAATAGGTAGCGTTTCAGTCAAACACTCCCTACATATGGGATAGGCATGTTTAGTATAATAAACAAAGAAGTGCCCTTTGGACTTTGGCAGGCATTCTCGATAATGAAAAATTGCGAACAAGTGCTTTGCGGCACAAAACTTCACAATACTGTACGCAAAAGCTAGCTCCGCTTTTTCTTGTCAATGAAAAATTATTGAATATGCAAATCTGATATAATCAGCCCTGATAATCAGTTGGCTACAATCGAAGAAACATTTGAACATGCTTCAAAGTCTCCACGTGAACAAAAGCTTGCGATTAAATGGGTTTATCGGTTTGCTAATCGCATGTTGATTGAGCTTTTGCTTGTGACGTCATTTTTGATAAATATGGACATCGGATAAGTTGAATTTAACTATGTAAATATTCTCTGAAAAAAGGTCAGTAGTAATAATCCTGGAATAATTATGCACGAAGATGTTAATTCAGTTGTTTCTTACAGCAGGGACAAATGCCAGTTAAGAAAATGGGACCAAAAGTTGCCAAGCATTTGTGTGGAAATAAGGACGCCACTGAACAGCAGAGTAAAAGGAAACGAAGATTCATTGTGAATGGAGCCAAATGGGAGAAAACGGTAGGTCATTTTATATACAATACTCCCTTCCTTTACTATAACGTTAGTTTAACCTTAATACAACGTTAGACTTGGCTATTCATGGAGTTTGCGATGGATTTGAGGTAATTTGATATCTATCCACGGAAGGAAAAACGGTAAGTTGTTCTATATACAATACTCCGTTCTACTGCTTCAATACAACATCAGCCTTAGCTATTCATAGAGTTTGCGATGAATTTGAGGTTATTTGATATCTGTTCACGAAAGGAATTTTGACTACACGGCGAATTTAATGTATGTCAAGAGATACGAAGAGTTTTGCTCTGTGTTTTGCTGAGACACATGAATGGGCGATGATCGTTTGTCGATGGATGCAATACAGGAGTTTGATTGTATTGATACTTGTGGTCGAAACAGAAGTTACCGCACGTCGACTCCTCAACGAAGAACACAGGAGAATTGCTACAGTACACTGAAAATTCACCGCCACTGAAAAGGCCAAAGGTCAATTATGTCATCTGATCAATGACGTCCATACCATCACTCTATTGGGCTTAGCGACTAATATCGATATTGATATTGCACTTGTCAAGTTGTTCTGAATATCCAGATAACAATTTCTCTTTAAGAATACTAACGGTTAAGGTAGCTTCCACCGTGAGGAGAAAATTATCAGCATTGTTCCTGCATGTCACACGTCGGCATAACATATTTTGTTTCTACCACACCAGTATAAGATGAAGTTTTTTTACTTTGGCCACTGTATATTTGTTTCAATCAATTAATTCAACTATCTTTTCATTTACAAAAGACCTTGATATTTCCACGACATTCAGGCTCAGAATAATGATAATGATTGTTAGCACATTTCCATTGAATCAATCAGCATTATTTTTCAAAACTTTTTTCAAACCATATTTTCATATAAGGCCGTTAATATTAGGAAACATAAACAGCTGAAAAAGCATCAAATGCTGATCTAAAGAATGTCAAGGTTCTTGATACAAAAAACCTTGGGAAAAATCATATAATTAAAAGATGAATGGTTTCTCCGTTATCTGATGAGAGTAGCCCCTATCTTCGATTCTTGTGCAAATAATAAAGTAGAAGGTTATTGGCTTACCTACGACGAAATTGGTTAAAAGCTGTACTGTATCAAAATGCCCTTTATCGTGACATTTAGCTATGGTGTGATGATATCCGTGATCATTAGACCATGTGACATTTTGTCTCAATTTAGTCTTGAGAAAGATCCGGTCCTTATGAAAGAATAACCATGAGCATGTTATCAATTAACCAGTAGATTTGAGCCCAACCCAAGGAGGATAATTCGGAATTTCACTTTACATACTTGAACGATTCACAGAAATTAGATAAAGTACTCGACTAATATGCCGATAGCATAAATCTATAATACAGTTTGACATATGTCAGAATTAGATCAATTGATTAAAGTTGACTCGGATTAACGTGAGTCAAGATTTAATGACGAAAAAGACAATTTTTCAAGACCCTAAAATTATCTGCCAAGGGTCTTGGAACACTTGTTCTAATTTAAGAATCGAGCACGGTGTTCCGACTACTCTTGCAAGAGATCGAGCACGGTGTAGCTCAACCTAAAGTAATTGCCCTGAAACAAACTATACAAATACTATTGATAACGTTGCCCCAAATAAGCGTAAACAACTGCTGTACATCAACATGAAACCCCTAGACAGCTAACCTTGCTTATAGTTACCCTTTATGTTTAATCAAGTATGAGACAAGCATCAAATAAGCATCTTTCTCGTAACTTGTTAAAATTTTTATAAGGTCGTGGCTTTTTGTTTCAGTAGCAAAATTTGCTGCAATATTTCCTGCAAATGACCAACAATTCTGTTAGCGAGGCGCTGCAGTACCTTTGCTCAATTGAACTAGTCACGTTTCTTGTGACAGGTCATTTTTGCTACTTTTACACTAACCTTGTAATTCGAATTAGAGTTTGGAAAATTGCACCTCATTTCAAATCACGAGTGGTTCCAGTGGAAATTATTGAATGTTACGACTCAAAAGACTGTAAGAGTGATCCTGTGTGAGTCAATCTGATCATTAACGGCCGGTGATATTTCAGTTAGACTAGAGAACTGACAATATAGGATGTAGCCATACAATAGACGACAGGTCAAAGGATCAGTTTCAACTCATTGCTCTTTGACTCTTAGAATTCAACCTGGATTAATTAAAAGCCTCAACGGGAAAGAGGATTTCAAACATGTCTAAGCCCATAGCTGGTGTCAATCATGAGTCGCGAGTAACCACTCGTTAAATAAGGTTAATTGTTAGAATCCACATTTTTGTAATGTCTGGTGTCGCATTCGAGACACTTTCTAGGCCGTGCTTTACTTTAGGCACGAGGATTTCTTTCTACATTCGATTCAAAACTTTGCAGCTTTTCCAATATTAAACTAATGCTCTTCTACTGTGTTAGTGGTAGAGAGATAATAGACAACTCATTAGATTGATTAATTTGAAATGCAATGAGTGAAAACTGGGGCTTCTCCATTTCTACATATTTGACGAAGTCAAAAATATATGACTGCCATGAACTTAGAGTAAAAACTGAATGGATGGAATACTTAGAAATAGATCTACAGAGATTTAGGGACAATCTAAATCTCGTTCAAAATTTTGTTATGTCTACTATTAAGTAGCATCGAATCATTATGGGTGCAATTTAAATTCCAAATGATAGATAAATGGTTAAATAACAGACAAAGTACAAAGCGCGAAAATGTCTCTTGTTCTGGATTTAAGAAACCTGATTTAAATAACAAATGATAAATATAGGGTTAAATGCGTCGAAGGCAAAATTATTTTTCGTTATCTAAAGACCAATCGAAAATGTTGGATCTCCAAAGACTTTTCCTGGGCTGGTCTGGTTGGTTTGAATAGGTCCAAAATGTGCTACGTCTGGATTAACTTCCATCTGTAGGTTTTGTTCCCTTTAAGCTAATTAAGCACATACTAATTTGTCGTCGACTGTCAGCTTAAACTTATCATTACACTCATTCAATCGGCTCATATTATGTTACGAAAGGACGACAATTTAATACTTTCAATAATGACAAAAACAGTCACATTCGGACTTATTTCTGCTTCATACTGCTACTTGTCTATCACTATTCCCGCCAGGTTTTATCAGCTTTAAAAAAAGGAGACAAGGGGTAGAGCTTTGAAAGCACCAAAGCAGTGACGCAAAATGTATTAATAATTCCATTCAGAATCTCTCGGAAAACCTATGCTTCATATTCCAAGGCCTTAAACCTTAGTGAATTAACCATGGTAGATTCTTTTATTTGGTCATTAAAACCGTTAATACGAATGGTGTTTAAGTGGAAGACAAAATAAATGAAGATTTGACTTTTTTAAAGAATACGAAATGTCTCTAGAATCTTGTAACGGCTCGCGCGTGTCTACCCAATTCTGCATTCAAAACTCCCATTTATAATGTTTATTAAGTCAAGTGACTTAATAAACATCAAAAAAATTGAAAGCATTGCCTTATAGGCTCTTCTCCTAATCTTGCTTGCACCAAAGCTATTTGCTACTGTCACTTCTCCAGTATATCTCTCTCTGGAGCATAGATCATTCTTATGGGCAGCTTTTAATCAAGAGTGAGTCGTGCAAAATTGGAAGAAGCGTTAAAGGCAATCTGGTAAAGAGAACGGCATGGTACACTCGAGCTTAGACGGGGAAAATTTGCAAAAATAATCTCTTAAGCATTCCTCTTTCTGCACCATTCACAATGCAAAATGATAAGACTAGAAATACAAGCAGCCTTTCCCTTGCAGCCTATCACGTGGCGTCTCAAGAACTTCTCACCGCATCTAAATCCCTTCGTGACTTTGCTGTTGACCCGAAGAGCTTTTAATGAGTGGCACAAATATGCGGGTTTGAGCTTCACAGAGGTCAGCACAGGCCAAGCAGACATCGAGATTTCATTCGAGCCAAAGAAGCATGTTCTCCATGACAGCACTCTCTGTGATTTGGAATTTGATGGCAATGGTGGAACTGTTGGTCACGCCTTCTATCCAAACAAGATGAATGGTGAGTTGCTAGCAACAGCAGGTCTCTGTTTCATGCACACTATGCCTGACAAAATTGTTTGAACACTAACGACGACTTGCGTTTAGTCAACCCCAGATATATTGGATGCTATACTTTTTCGCCAACATTTTTGGGAGGGAGGATGATAAACAGCTGTTGACGCATTAAATAAATAAATAAATAAATAAATAAATAAATAAATAAATAAATAAATAAATAAATAAATAAATAAATAAATAAATAAATAAATAAATGAAAACGCAAAAAGAGGGAAATGCCGAGTTTTTCCAAGGAATTTGGCAAGCATTGTAAATGCGTGAATACTTGCTACGTACGTACACACACCAATCAACTACAGGTATTGTCAACTCACTACACAACACTACTCAATAGGACAATCAATCAATCAGTCCATCAATCAGATAGACCATCAATCAATCAGTCATGTGAATCAATCAATCACTGTCGATCCATGGTCAAAGGTCACTCAGGCTTGGTTCAAACATGTCGGAGACGATCGCTGATCTTAGCATGATTGCAAACGATCGCGAACACAATCACGCAAAAAAAAATAATTTTACAATGATCATCGATTAACAAGGGCAGGGTTACATTTCTGTTGAGGATATCGTGAAGCAGAGATCGGCAAACATTTCGAGACATGTGAATCAGGCGATGTGACTCTCTGCAGTAACATTTTAGCTCAAATTGGAAAACGAAAAGTGGGACGTGCGTCATCGTCACACTAACCACACTTGTTTAGAAGACCATTTTTAAGGCGCTGTGCTTACAGATTATACTTTTGCATTCTTAGAGTCGACATTGTGCAAATTACCTTGCCTCATCGGAGACTTCTGAAAGTCAATAATTATTTCTTTAGACATTAATTTCAAGGTTTTGACTTTGGCTTTATAATTATTCATTTATAGCTTACGGAGGCAACATTCACCTTGACATTGATGAGAAGTTTTCCGTCGATGGAAAAGTCGGATTCAACTTTGGATCGACGATTCTCCATGAGATTGGCCACAGCTTGGGGCTTCTGCATTCGGACAGTCGTTATTCCATCATGCACCCTGAGTTTGCGATGAAAGCACATGGACACGATATTCAACTGGCGATTGATGACATTTTGGGCATTCAGAGCCTATATGGTAAGACATTCGATATTCTTATATGGTAAGACACGTGGCGTGCAAAAAGCGATATTTGCCATATATAGTGAGGTATGCGACATATGTATTGGATTCCTTGCCATATATAGTGAGACATTTGCCATATATAGTAAATATTTTTCTATATATGGTAAGGTGCTTGACATGGGTTGTAAGATGCCATGCATTAATGGCATGGCTCTTGGCCTGTATGATTAATTATCTACCATGTCCGGAGATTCAGAATAACTTTAAAAGAATCGATGGCTTAGGTAAGCTTTGAAGAACATTTGCAGATACAGGGTAACAGGTTACACGCATCAATGATGGTTTCTTTATCATCTCCCCAAATTTTAGCTGTAAAATTGAAGTTGCATTTTTGAAATGAAGTTTCATAAGGCCATCATATATCAAAAGCCCAAAGACCTTCTGAAATCTACGCTATGCTCCTCTAAAATCTAACAAAATGAGTTTGCCTCCATCTTTTAAGGTCCACCTGAACCAGATCAGTGGATAGAACAGAACATCCAACAGCAATCGCAAGGTAAACAATCCCATTTAACAAGCATTCGATTTAAGTTCTTCACAGCCCCCTCTTTGCATCAAGATTCACTGTGCTTAGAAAGCTCATTCTTTTCTGACTAGAGATGTATATCTATTAGTTATTCCATCTCCTGTGAAGGAACCGTGATTTCGATGCCTCGAGGAAGCTCGAAGAACACAAATCGGAGTTTACCGAATCGTTTCCAATAAGGATCTCGAATTGTGACTAATTATGACAGGATGATTTACAACACTCTATCAAGATACTATCAATAGAAGAGGTATAGCTCAGTCCAGATAACAAATACAAATAATCTTCAACACTGGATCGTGAAGTCTAGATGACATCACTAGCTGAAGACAAAGAGGAAGGAGGTCATTGTCGGTCGAAAGTGGTAGAAATTTCTCTGAGATATTTGTAATGTATAGTGATACATAATTAATGAAGTAGCTACCTCCCTTAGATGAATCAATCACAGCTTCTACCAGCAACTCAACATCTGTATCATCAAGGAAAGTACAGGAAAACATCATCGGTGTACCGGAAGCCAAGATAGAAGACGGGACAGCTAAAAATGTAGTTGATTTACATGTGAATTCGGAAGAGTCAGTGATGGATGGAGTCAGAATTGCAGGCAGAGACACTGAAGTTGCTAGGCTAGACAGAGTCGCGAGTTGTCCAAGAAGTGTTGATGCCCTTTTCGTGTCAAGGTTCGACCAAGAAACCTACCTATTCAAAGGTCCGTACGTTTACTCAATCGGAGATTGGCTTGGATATAACAAAAAGCATTTTTATGCCAGAGACAAATATCTCTTCGAGGTCGTGGATGCTGCATACAGAAACAAGGAAGGAAAGCTCTTGTTGTTCTCAAACAGACTGTAAGATTTGCTTTTTTCACCATTCGCGTTCTTTTCAACTAGTTTTTAATCAGCATCATAGATGTATAGAATGCAATATGAAAGCCAACCAATACAATATTGATGACTCTAAAAGGCTTTTTAGATTTGTAAGTACAGTCATAGTCACACCTGTTGGAGTCACACAAGTTAGATTAGCATACGTCTCGTCCCATATTTCGATGGTTAATGAGAATCACAGATGTATAGAATGCAATATGAAAGCCAACCAATACAATATTGATTCCTTTAAAAGGCTTTGTAGATTTGTAAGTTCAGTCATAGCCACACGTGTTGGGGTCACATGAGTAAGATTACCATACGCATATTTCTCATCGCATATTTCGAAGTTCATACGTTGGATTGCATTCGTCGGATTGCATATATGGTAAAAGTCGGATAGAAAAGTCGGATGGCAAAGGTTGGATGGAAAAGTCGGATTGAAAAGTCGGATAACAGATGGCATAAGTCACGTTTTTGCATAGGTGTGGTTTTTGTTGGGTTTCAATGAGTAAATGACAGTGCGTTTGAGGAATCCTACATTACAGGTCAATACTGTCTATTGAAATTTAATGTAGAATGTCGCATTTGACTTCACGACAAACGCTTTAGGGGCCATCTCGAAGTTTGAGCAAAAACTTTTTTCTAGTTATCGACTCCTTATTCTTTGCTTCAATCGAAGTTTGGAGGCTCTGACTTTAATTATCAAAGTTCAGGTAAGTCAGATCAATTTACCTGGTTCTCGAAGATCGCGTGTATCCCGATTTGAAATATCTCGAGCCTTCCATATATAACACTATAATTATGATTGCTTTCTGAATAGGTATGCAGTCTACAGGGATGACCTAGTTCTCGAAAAATATGCTGCCATCTACGACCTGGGATTTCCATACACCGTGAGGAAGGTTGATGCTGCCCTCGTCTTTGGTCCCACCAACAATACTTATTTCTTTACCGGCGATAGTTATTGGAGATACAACGAGAAAACGAGAAAAATGGACCCAGGATACCCCAAAAAAATCAGCTCCGTCTGGAAGGGCGTTCCATCGTACCTTGATGCTGCAATCACATGGAAGAATGGAATGACATACTTCTTTAAAGGTAACTACTTATCTTCCATACCCCTTCTCTCTTACAAGATTAATGCGGATGTTGACGAAGTGCTTTGTGGACAGCGAGTAAACCAAGTCTAAGACCCATACCGTGGACACCCAAACTGATCTATACTTACTATAAATACTATAAACAGAGAAGCAAGAAGGGTTTGTCTTGATTTCTAGCCGTATAGTCATTTGCGACCACGTGGGCTGAAAAACACGCCCTATTTCGAAGAAAGACCTAAAATACTTTTTGATTATTTGAGTATAGAACATTGAAGTAATGACATTACGTCACACTCATATAAATATCATCATATCCAGACCTATTGTCTATCCAGAATAATGTAACGCATACGTCATCAAGGTAATCTATTACGTCATCATGGCTAAAGTATGATCAACCCTTTGCCACAATATCACAATAGCTGAAGTATAGATGTATTCACATTTACTGTTCCTTGCAGCAAAACTTTAAAATAGCAAAGAATACCAATACAAACTTACGATATCATAATATCATAATATCATAATATCATAATATCACAATAGCTGAAGTATGGATAAATTTATATCTAATGTTTCGAAATTCAGCAACAATTTCAAAATAGCAAAAATTACTTATTCAAACGTTTTAAGGTGTAAAAAGTTACATAATTTCTCAGCTTTCATTACCTTTCCTACTCTTGCATACGCTAATTCAGGAACTTTTAATATTGGTCAATGCACGACCGTCGAATAGTCTCGCAAAGGAATCTTGAATTCAGGATTGTGAATGTTGATTATTTGTGAATTATTTTACTTTCCATTCATCAACTAAAGCCAGCCTAGTACGAAATAGCATTATATCAAATGGCTCTCAACCTACTGCAGTTTGCAAAGCACCTTGGGCTCACATTGTGAAAGTTGACTTGCTCAAGTGCTCCTTCAAACGGGTTGTACAGCTTAGCCAAGCAATGCATCTGCGCGCGCATACCCCCAGTATTCAAGCCAATTTTCCTTGTTTTGCAGGCAAGCAGTACTACCGTGTTTACAGCCACTCTGCTGCAGTCGAGCCGGGGTACCCGAAATCTATCGGAGAAATTTGGTCCCACTGCTAAGCAGCTGATCCTGAAGAGGCGCCTCTGAACACAACCACGCACACGAGGATGGCCTCTTTTGAGTTTAACTTTACAGTGATAAGTAGGGCCTCAGGCACTTGGAAGTTAACGGTAGCGTTCAGTGGCTAATGCGTTGATATGTAAAAAGTGAAATAATTGAATCATGGATTGTTTTTCTCTATCTAGCACGTTATCGTATTCCTTCTCTTTTATTGAATTTTTCAGCATTGGGTACTTTGCCTTTCCCATTTTCATATGGCGCACCAATTACGGTTCACATGTATACACAGCCTTAAAGTGGGTTGGGGGGTTGGGGGTGCATGCAGGAGCCTTTTGGGGCGTTGAAGGAGCATTGGATTCCATGTGATACTGTACTTGAAGGCACATGTTTCCTCTGATGTTTGTGTTCCAAATGTTATCGCGACTTTTAATGATTTCTGAGATTGCGCCAATACCACCTCTACATTGGCGTCAAAAGTCGTATTATTGGGTAAGCTAGTTCGTCTTTTCCTTTAGATGTTTAGAGCATGTTTACAAAAAAGTGCTAAATTCAATTCTCTTTAGACCGAAAATGTTCTTTAGTCTTTATACTGGGATTCTTCTAAATGACAATTTGAGTGAACACAGCCCATCATGCGCTTTTTCTCCCAACTGTCACGTGGTTTCAATCCGCAACTGGCTATCTATTTGGTCGGTTTTTGGTCATTTTCCGACATTTGCATACTCTGAGGAGTGTCGGTTTAAAACGCACAGAAGGTATGCAAATTCTATGATTCCGCGGTTCCATGCTATTTGAATGTCTCTACGTGACAGCTCAACCCCAATGAAAGCTTTATTTTCCATTCAATTAGCTTATTATGAATTTCTATAGCATGCAAATAATTTAAAATACATACAATAAAGCTGTGATAGCTAACAACAACAAATCGTAAATAATGACAAATACTACAAAGAGTGGTACACAGAACTTCATAAGGAGGGAAATTTCTTAAGGAGCTTTTAGTAGGTCAACTAATCGAGGAGAGAGTACACCCTATATGCAAAAATCTTACATTCAAATTATGAAATCCTTTGGTGTTTAAACCTATCAAGGACTTCAAGGTTAGTATTTAGTTAAAAAAATGTGTAATTCTAGAACAAAAATCATTACTTACTGTTTGGCTTTAGACAGAAGACTGTTTGATACTGGATGGAAAATCATTTTCGGACTTAGCAACTGCATAGCTAACTGATCTTAATCCGTATTAGAAAGTTTTCTTTTGTGTCATAAAAACATCAATCTTGCGAACCTTTTTTGTATCGTACTGATAAACAGTGGTCAATGTTGCTGAAAAATTCTGGGAAAATAAATTAAACAGAATAATACACAAGGAGCTTGAGATGAAATAGGTCATTGAAAATAGGAATTTTCAATTCAGAAAAGATTGGCCTGGATGAGGATGTACAACATTATGGTAACAGAAACATTAACATAAATAACATTAACAGGAACATTCACAATAAATGCTCCCCTATGGGCTCCCAACACCACAAGCTTCTAGTGATAGCACTGTACTGTTTCTTTATTATAAGGAAACTAGCTCAATCTTCAATGGCGATAGTTACTTAATTTGACGGCATTTTGGACACATTTCACTAGTACAAGTTTCTAAAAAGATTCTAAATTGGACTCACAATCTCTTCATTGGTGAAGGCAGCCAAATAATTATTCTTCACATACTCCTGTATCCTTCACACGCAGTGATATTTGAATTGATCACATGAACATCAGCTGTTCTCAACCTGGTTGGATAACTAATAGTTTCTATTTTTAGGTGGCCCAGTCCCCTGAGCTAAGCTGCGTTTTAACTCCATTGATTTGCTTTAACATTTATTCATTGCAAAAATCAAATTTGTTTTTAAGCGGTTATATATACTTAGTTCTGTCAAAAGAAGAAAAAGTCCGACCCTGCATTCAGATAATTACTCAATGATTATTTACAATGAGAGTTTTTAGAGCATGGCAGCCTAAACCTTTCCCTTTGGCAGGACCATCACCTCTGACAAGGCTTCCCCACTGTCCGAAAGTCATGTAAGTCAGTCTAGATCCGCCACTGAATGGTGGTGACTACACCATGCATTTTCGAATTTTTAGATAGCATTGAAAGGTAAAATTGTTTGGGGATTGAAAATGACTGGGCCACCTGATATAGAAACTCTTAGTTATCCAATCAAGGTTGAGAACAGCAGAGTTCCTGTGATCACTTAAATATCGCTGCGTGTGGTGTGATACATGACGATGCGGCGCCCATGTGATCACTTTGACTAAACAATCAATACGTACGCCTGAATTGAATTGAGTTGCAGTGTATTTTTAAATTGGGGGCCTTACGTCCGTTGATTTATTTCAATACCGTAATCCAAGCAATTAACAAGCTATCTTCCCGAGTATCTATGTTGGTCTCAAAATTTTCGACACACTTCCTACTATCATCGATAGCTCATATGGTAATGATTAATACTCGTTCAGCGTCGTTTGAAAATCCACTTGAGAAATAAAATGCCTGAAGAGAGATTTAATGCCTTTACGTTCATAAAATTAACGATAATAATGCCTCCAATCATCCCAGAGGGATGAAGCTTCTTGATGCTTTTAGTGATCCGAGGTTAACGAATAAATAGTAAGGAGGTAAAAAAATCTTTGTAGTTAATCAAAACAGCTTAAAGTCACTCTTATATAAAAGTAATTGAAAGCGAATGATGAAATAAGTGTGGTGATGTTATTGGGTGTGTCACAATTAAAATTGAGCAGAATTTTCTGGATCAGCCATTGACCCAGCGTTCAGACTTCCAAAGAGTCTTAGAGATTCGAGTCCGAAACACAGAAACTCCGTCACGTCTTTCCGATAACAGTATCGGATTTCCAGAAAAATAAACTCCAGCCAAAAGTTTTTTTAGAGCACAACAAAAGATTATAAACGTGTAAATCTGTATTATGAGCATGATGGGCTTGATGGCGTGTGTATTGTAAATATCTTATTCGAGATCTTCAAACTGATATCATTGCTTGTGAAACATTCATACAATCAATCGGGGAACCAGCAAAGACAGTCAGCAAACAAATTCACAATTAATAAATAAAATGGGCACCTGCAGCTACGATTTGCTGCAACGAAAGAGCTTGCATTTAGCAGAAAGGAATTGTTTCCTACATGTCAGGACGGTTTGAAAGACATCTGTGAGTACAAGGTTAAGATACGGCCAAGATGCTTTTTCACATAGCAGTATCCATGTAGGTATACACTAAACATAGATAATGATGATTTCATTAAGTGTAAGCCATATGGTAATCATGTTGATTAGCGCCAGCATTTAGCAGAAAGGAATTGTTTCCTACATGTCAGGACGGTTTGAAAGACATCTGTGAATACAAGGTTAAGATACGGCCAAGATGCTTTTTCACATAGCTTTAGCCATGTAGAAATATAAGCTTAAAACTACAAATAGTGATTAGTTATTTCCACTTCTCAGAATATTTTCAATGCTGTGTTTGTAGAGCTGTACCTACTAAGTACCGTATATACTGTAAACGCATGTATTGATGTTTAGGTGAATGTAAAAATGAATATGAAAGAAAAGCGTGAATATAAAGGCATTAATATGAAAGAAAAAGCGTGAATATAAGGGCATTAATATGAAAGAAAAGCGTGAATATAAGGGCATTAATAAGAATGAAAAAGTGTGAATATAAAGGCATTAATATGAAAGAAAAGCGTGAATATAAGGGCATTAATATGAAAGAAAAAGCGTGAATATAAGGACATTAATATGAAAGAAAAAGCGTGAATATAAAGGCATTAATATGAAAGAAAAAGCGTGAATATAAAGGCATTAATATGAAAGAAAAGCGTGAATAAAGGCATTAATATGAAAGAAAAAGCGTGAATATAAGGGCATTAATATGAAAGAAAAAGCGTGAATATAAGGGCATTAATATGAAAGAAAAAGCGTGAATATAAAGGCATTAATATGAAAGAAAAGCGTGAATATAAGGGCATTAATATGAAAGAAAAAGCGTGAATATAAAGGCATTAATATGAAAGAAAAAGCGTGAATATAAAGGCATTAATATGAAAGAAAAAGCGTGAATATAAGGGCATTAATATGAAAGAAAAGCGTGAATATAAGGCATTAATATGAAAGAAAAGCGTGAATATAAGGCATTAATATGAAAGAAAAAGCGTGAATATAAAGGCATTAATATGAAAGAAAAGCGTGAATATAAGGGCATTAATATGAAAGAAAAGCGTGAATATAAGGGCATTAATATGAAAGAAAAGCGTGAATATAAGGGCATTAATATGAAAGAAAAAGCGTGAATAAAGGCATTAATATGAAAGAAAAAGCGTGAATATAAAGGCATTAATATGAAAGAAAAGCGTGAATATAAAGGCATTAATATGAAAGAAAAAGCGTGAATATAAGGGCATTAATATGAAAGAAAAAGCGTGAATATAAGGGCATTAATATGAAAGAAAAGCGTGAATATAAGGCATTAATATGAAAGAAAAGCGTGAATATAAAGGCATTAATATGAAAGAAGAAGCGTGAATATAAAGGCATTAATATGAAAGAAAAGCGTGAATATAAGGGCATTAATATGAAAGAAGAAGCGTGAATATAAAGGCATTAATATGAAAGAAGAAGCGTGAATATAAGGGCATTAATATGAAAGAAAAAGTGTGAATATAAGGGCATTAATATGAAAGAAAAAGCGTGAATATAAAGGCATTAATATGAAAGAAAAAGCGTGAATATAAGGGCATTAATATGAATAAAAAAGCGTGAATATAAGGGCATTAATATGAAAGAAAAAGCGTGAATAAGAATGAAAAAAGCGTAAATGTTAATGAAGTCATTTTGCACCAGAAAAACAACCATATCTATGTTATCATGTCAAGCCTGTTGAAAACTTTTATTCACTTAGCGTAATAACTTAACTATGAAATATATTTCTAGATTACTGATGACTGGTCAAATGGTACAAGGGCATATCCTAAGACTACCATGCACAACCTTCGCCCAATTCAGCATTGCAAAAGAAAACTTCGAACTTTATGGAGCGGAAACAAAGGCGTTTGAGCACCTGAGCGTGAATGAATGCATTCAAGAATGCATCTTTACTCCATGGTGCAACTCAGTCAGCACTAGAAATTCTTCGGATGTCAGCTGCAAGCTCCACAGCGAATCGGCTGCAAATCCATACGACTTAAGCATGATGAAAAAGTCAACGGGGTGGACCTATCGGAGTACAAATTATCAGGTCCAGAACGTACGTAGTCGGGTCTCATTTTGATATTCACTCAAGTTCTATCCGTCTATAGGCATCTATTGTCGTGATGAATATCCGTTAGAGGTACTCTCTCCAAACAGTGTATGTGCTCTTCTCTTGTCACCTCTTTCTATTTCTTGCCCCTTGAGCTTTTCCTGCTGTCACCGAATGCTCCAGGCTCTCTATTTGCATGAAATCTCCAAACATTCTTGTTTGATTTCAACTAATGCCCTACGTTGTTATTTCTTCTGCCCACACTTCTTAGGACTCCCAAAATGAGACACTCACCATTCCTCTGAGAAAGCACAGTTTTAGCAACCTCTATTATAGCCCCTCTTCAAATGTTAGTTGCTCGAGTCACGCTACCATACTTGAACAAGGGTTGGTATAGCAGTCTAGTTAATAAATATCTTGAATAGGTCAGCGAAAGGGCTTAAGTCATGCTATTTCTGACCCTGTTTGATTTATGTCAAAGGAACTTGAAACTTTCCATATTTTTCAATGGGGAGCTTTCATTGTGGCAGCTTTGTTAGCGCCTAATTGAAGTCCAATTTTCTCACGTTTCTTCTTAACGATGTTTATCATGTTGAAAAGGTATTGCTGGTGCTTCTATCAGTTCAACGTCGTTAACGTATCCAAGGCCTAGTTCACACGAGAACGAAACGGGACTTTTTAAGAAGTGTTTCTTAAAAAGTTTAAAAAGTTTTACTTCTGCTAAATGGTGTTGTTTCTCCTTAACAAAAAGGCTTTTTTATGACAGCATTGCCTTCCAGTACTACAATCAGATTATGTCTTTTTAGATGTCTCTATGGATGTCTCTATGTCTCTCTTGGTGAACGATCAAAGAAAAAGGTGGATTCATTATCTGCCTTTCTTATTTTTCTCATTTAATCTTTAGAAGTATCTTTTAGTGAAATGATGTCTTATCGCACCCTAGATTGGAGCCCAATGTCAAGCTCACAAGCCATGTCCAGTAGGAACAATTTGCAGAGACACGTGTGTGTGTCCAGGTCATCAATGTACTCCAGAGTCAACAAGTAAGTTGTCAGCAGTTCAAGTCAAGTTGCGAGATATTTTCCCAGCTTATTGGAAAGCTTCTCACACAATCCCCGCGTCTTGTAAACAAGCAGATAACGAGACTCTATTAGCAGACTACTGGAATAGTTATTTTACGTGATTGCTATCCATGAACTTCCCTTCCCATGATAATATGGACAGAATTAGTTGAAACACAATGACACCAAGGGGGGGGGACTTTTTCCGCCCCTTACCACCCTTAACAATCGCAATTGCTCAAGACGTCACACAAAAAAGAATTCTCAAATATATACACAAGGGTATTCAAACAGATCTATTGGGTATGCATGGGCACCGGAGTCACGGGGGCAGCGGGGGGCAGAGTGGAAGCAGCGCGGGGGTAATGGGGGGCAGCAAAGTACCCTTATATGAAAAATTGATTTGCCTCTGAAGATAACTCCCGTCAATGGTTGAGCTAGCATTATTCTTGAATTGTCATTAAATATTAGCAATTATGAATATCTTTATAGACATTAATTTTATAAAAAAGTGTGTATAGATTTAGAGATAAACTTAAACATACAGGGCCCGGTGAACGATGTGCGTAAAATTTAAGGTCAAACAGAAGCCGACTCGCTAGAATGGGGCTAAGCAGCCTGGTGGAGGGGACTTTGTCCCATGAAATTTAAAAATACGTCCTTTAATGGAGGCCTATCAAATAGACAATTTTCAGATAAAGGCATTTGTTGAGAGCCTGTACGAGAAGGCGCTTATATAAACAGAAGAGGATTCGCCGGTTGTCTAACCAAAGGTCATCCTTTTTTCTTTCCCTAGTGTCTGTCATAAGAGTTTTAGCAGGACAACTCCCCTTCAAAAGTTTAACTAAATCTCAATTATCGATGCTTTACTGAGTATCGTCAAATTCTTTTCGTCAAGCGGTATAGTAATTTGCTAAGTTCAAGTCTAGGAAATGCATTTTTAGCCATTCTATGGGGCTTAATTTCTTTCGCGTCGGACCAAACCGTCGTGGGTCTTCATATGTCAGTTAACTTCATTTCTAGCCCCTCCCAGTTTCACTTTGGTGTTGTTGTTGGTGTTGCGATTTATTTTGCTGTTTCATCACTACTTCACCCAACTGTGCCCTTGCACGAATATAAAAAATTGGTTTCCCTGCAAAAACGGACCCCTTTACCGTTGTTTTTCCTGGCCCCCTTTTAGGAGCCACAACTCCCCTGTTCAATACTGTTTGGTAAAACTGCGAAGATGGAATCGAAGTGTTGTACATCTATTAGCCATTGTGTACAGGGGTGATGTTTGGAACAAAAGGTATTAAATTGGCGTGTGCTAAAGAATCAATCCCGATACGTTCCAGCGGCAAATTTTGATTCCATATGGTGCCCGTTATGAGTATGATTAGCTCACACGCTTTTTTTATAAGGAACCACTTTATAAGGAACCTACATGTAGAAGGCCAAAATATTTAAAGAACTTATACTACTAAAAGCGAAATCACAAAATTTTTTATAACAGCAAGCATCAATAACTAAAAAGCCGGTTCCATTCATTTGCAGCCAATACTCGCATAGATTGTTTGTTATTCTTGTATCAAGTGCTTTATTGAGTAGTTTCCGCATATGCAGTCTCGCCCCTCTCTCTATTAAGTGCTAAGGCTTATCGATGTACAGCGAAAATTAAGGAACTTTTAAGAAACTTTTCGTACTAAAATCTGATGATTTGAGGTCTATGAATAAGAAACCTTTGGAACGAGGCCTTGAGGTGGGTTCCTTAAAAAAAAGCGTGTACTAGTGTCAGAAGCTTGTCCATTTATGATACCAAAATACAAATAAGCAATTCACGACCGATTAAGCCCAATGCCAAAGAGTTTTGTAATTATCCATTAAGGAAAACATTCATGCATTCTCGTAGAGATCTACTCCAGCTGCAAAGGCGCATACTCTGCAGGAAACTCCGAAAACAAACCGTACTCCCTGTACCTACCTGGGTTAGGAGCATTCCAAGCACGATGCGACATGTTCACAGAGAGTCGGTTCTGGGTCCACTTTCAACGACGAGTTAATGGCAATACCGATTTCCGCCGTGGTTGGGAGGAGTACAAAAAAGGTTTTGGTGACCCTAGTGGAAATTACTGGCTAGGGCTGGAAAGACTGCATCAATTGGCGAAGCCTGGGAAAGGTGCGATCCTGATTGTCGGAGTGAAGCACAGTAATGATATGGATATATCATACGCAAGATATAGCACATTTGAGATCGAAAGCGAGGCAAACCAGTATCGAATACGAGTCGCAGGATATTCAGGCAATGCTGGTGACTCCCTTATTAACCAAGATGGCATGAAATTCTCAGCGATGGACAGAGACAATGACATGTCTGAAAGCAACTGCGCTGAAAGGTACAAAGGAGGTTGGTGGCATAGAGCGTGCCACACATCCAACTTAAATGGGCTCTACGCGGACGGGAAGGTTTCTCCTCTTTACATGAGCTGGAAGAGTTTGAAAAGCAGTTATGGGGAAATCTCATTTTCATCCATGAAAGTTATTTATGAGTAGATTAAACATGGTCGCTGGAGGGGCCATTACGGAGTCTATTACGGAGGGGTCTATTACGGAGAGAGGTTGTCTGTGCTTTCTGTTCACTTTTGCCCTTCCTCCCCCATTCAAATTTGCGTCCAGTAGCCCTTTTAATAATGGAACAGATTAGGCGAGAGTGGAAGGATGAGTGACCTGTATTTGGCAGTGGGAGGGGAATTGGGGGAGGAGGGGAGAGGCGGCGTCAAAGGGCGAAAATTAAGGGGTTTCCTGAAGGCCGCCAACAGACTTTCTAAATCTACCTAACAATTGTTCTACAAAGACGTGGGGCGTGGGGGCTATGCCATTGCGACCTGGTTTTACTGGTCTTTGGGTTGTAGAGGGGGGGGGGCGGTTAATTGCACTAGAGTTTTCTGAAACCCTACCTTATCTTTCTGGTGGGTAATGTACATTGATTCCAAACACTGGGATGGTTGATAACTCCAAACACTGATAATTTGAAAATATTACACTCAGGATCCGCTTATGCAATGATTTTGTATTTAAAATAAAAAGCTTTTAAATATTGTAGATTTTAAACTATTACAATCCAGCACAGTGCATGCAATGATTTTTTGATAAAATACAAATAAAATAAAAAGGGTTTAAAATAAAAAATGTGTTTAAAATAAAAAGTTTTTGAATATTGTAAATGTTAAACTATTATACTCAAGCACTGTGTATGCAATGACTTTGGCTTTCAAACTCGGAAGCCTTAAAACAATTGTAGATTTTAAACTATTACAATCCAGCACAGTGCATGCAATTATTCTGCGTTTAAAATTTAGAAGCTTTAAAATGTGTATAGATATTTAACAACAACACTCCAGCACAATATGTAATGATGTTTGTAGATATTTGATTACTACACTCCAGCACGGTATGTAATGATGTTGGTAGATAATTGATTACTACACTCCAGCACGGTATGTAATAATTTAGGATTCTAACGTTGGAAGTTTTGAAATGTTTTAGACATTAAACTATTGCACCCCAGCACAGTGTTACTAATGACTTTGGTCTTCAAATTTGGAAGCCTTAAAAGGTTTGAAAATTTAAACCATTGCATTCCATCACTTTGCATGCAATGGTTTTGCGTATTCACATTAATCTGCAAGAGCAGTTAAATCATAATTCAGATAAGAGTCTGTTTGATCCTTGAATGATTTTCGAATGCAAAGTGTTCATTCTTTAGAAATCAGAAGTATGAAACCAATCCGATACGTATCGTGTAAGCGATTGAATCCGTTATCAACTTGAAACCTCAGTTAGAATGCTAGTGGCCTTACATCTACATTTGGAGCGTTATTTCAACAAATTGTAATTTCTTGATTAAAGAAAACCAGAGAGATTATGATACAGTGATATTTTTCTTTACCCTCAGCGATAGGTGTTGCACACATTTTTCAGATAAGTAGATAAATGCTGGGGCGGATCCAGAGAAAATGTGAAGGGGGAAGGAGGTGGATAACGGAAGCGCTGAGAAATTTTCAAAAATTAATTGTGAGTGTTCCGGATAAAAAGGTCCTGTACTCACATTCTTTGAAAGTAACTTCAAACCAATTGCGTGAAAGCAGTACTTTGAACACAATTTATTTTAAGAGGTATCTATTTTTAGAGAGCGTGCCACAAAATTGAGCCCTGGAGGGCCAGAAATAGAAGTTTAGTGACCTAAGAGATCCCATATTGATTGGGTCTGACCCAAAAGGAATTTTTGAAACTGAGTCCTCTAGATTAGCTAAAGATACATCTCCCGGACTAAAATTTCCAAAAATAGATACCATACCGTTCAAGATGGAAAGTTCGACGATTCTCATTGATTATTGATTTTTAGGAAGAGTTTTGGAGAGGGGGTGTCATGCTAAAACTGTACGAAGTACGAAGCAACAACTGTCGTTTGAACAAGATCCTTATTTGGTATGAAACCAATCCGATACGGTGCAGCGACAGTTATTGCAAAGATATTGAGTTTTCACATTTCATGAAGCCGATAATATTTAATATATCACATTTCATTATTTATTGAGGGGCTATTACCAAAGAGAAATTATTTCTTTTTCCAAAAAACCATCTTACCCAACTCAAAATGTGATGAAAAGAACACTGCATCATTTTTGTTGAGTGTTGACAATTGCTTTTCACATTTCAAATAGTGGGTGGGAAATTTTGCTTACCAAATTTTGACATTTCATGGAAAAATATTTACCCAACTCTTTTCTATCAGAAAACTTCTTTCACCCGACTAATTTCTCTTCGATATCAGCCCTCGACAAATAATGAACGGACCCTAAATAAACATTCAGTTGTTTAGCCATCGTTTATTTGTAAGCATCGTTAAACCTTTAAACTTAATTAGCATGCCATTCCAATCTGCGAATTTACTTGCATTCTACATGGCAAATGAAATGAGATACAATAGTTCACAAAAGGCTACTTCCCCAAAAACATTGCACTTAACTTATCCATTTTGCGCCTTGTTTACGGAAGAAAGGAAATTCATTTTCAAAATTTCCCTTGGCACTACACATGCAAGTTCGCTGGATGTAATTCTATTTAATTATAAACCAGGTATATGAACCAGGCCGTAAACAAGTTTGTCGTTTACACTAAACTTCCGAATAAAATGTAGCGTCGCACAAAATAGCTGAACGCCAAGAAAGGTGAATTGAATGCGATTCCTGTCAGAGGCCATTATGGCGGAAAGTATGACCATAATTGGTACTACGCTAATGACGTCATGAGCAGGATACCATTGTTTTGAAATGTGTTGAGTCAATTTAAGCGTGTGCCAGCGCTAGTATAGGATTAGTATCGCTGAAAATCAAGCGAACGTGGATGTAAGTCAAAGTGGGGCATACTACACTTTTAAATTGGACGTCATGTTACGAAAGTGGCTGGTGTTAATTTTTGTTATTGCAGTCTATGCTGAAGATGCGAATTCGGAGGGAACGGATGGTGGCGAAGCAGAGGTTGGTACTTCTAAGTTAATTCATCGACAGAATAACTTCATAAGATGTCGGAATTTTCGTTATTTCGTTGACTTATTTAAAGTGCTTTATTTAAGATCATTTTATGCTGCCACCAGGCACTCAGTTAATGTCGGTAAGTGAAATTTAGGCCGTTAATTTGAGGAATTGCGGCCTACGACACGAAGCAGGCAGCGATATTTACGGGCATTTGAATCAGTGAACAGTTTGCTACGATATTGACGTAGGAAACTAACTTATCAATGTTAAGGTGGTCACCAAATTTATTTGCATCTGTTTATAGTGTTATGAAGTGCTCTAACTTTTATACTTAATCCTTAATAGTAATCCTCTTTACCTGGTAAGGGTTTTAACGCACACATTCCCAACAGCCGCGAAAGTCATGTGTGTTGACTAACAACTCACATAATTGCATTTCCGGTGTTTTCTGAGTAAAATTTTCTGAGTCAAATAGGCGTGTCTGAAAAGAATGTTCAAAAGGTGTTGGAAAGAAGGGAGATAGATGCTTGCAAGCTTCGATGCCTGCAAGCGATATGAAAATTTCAGGTGTAATGGAATTTTTAATGAACAACATTTGTATTAATAAATTCATGAGATTCTTCAGAAGATAATTCTTGTAGCAGTACAGTTCCTTATCTCGTCAACGCTGCACCTAGTTATATCCCTTTTTTCTAATGTTGACTCACGGTTAATTTTTCAGTAAGCATAAAAGAAAAACAATTATCAATATGTCCTTATCACTCTTGACATAAACTATGTACGTCTTTATTCGATTGGCGCCTCGCATTATTATTTCCTGTATCATAGGATCTCCTATAGTTAAGTAGGGGCCTGACTCAGTCACATAAACGCCAGGAACTGATATTAGAGGTCATTATTTTGAAAATTCATGGGTCATTACTTTAGTCATTGATGCACTTTTATATCATGTCATGTGACATTATATTTGCTGTTTGTAGGGGCTTCCTTTTCAAAACCACAATTGCCCCATCAGGTCTATCATTAAAGTTCCAGGGGTCCATTTAGGGATTCACAATGTAACAAATATTTACTTTGAGCAAATTTGCTTCAAGACTCTTTTTGCATTGGAAGTTAAACCCAGTAGACTCAATGACATAGATGTCTGGTCTCATTATAAATAACTAAAGGAATTTTTAAAGGGCACCAAAATTCACAGACTGAAAGAATCACAGAAACTTGTTTATTTAGAAGCTAAGGAAAAAGAGTATGAAATATTAGAATTGGTAAAGTAATGTTATGCTTCTGCTCAACAGGTTTAAAGATGTTATTAATGTGAAGGAGGACTTGTTTGTTGGTCTACTGTGTTAACTGACCATGCTCATAAACTTATTTACTCATCCAATGCAGGGTTGTGGATCATGGGTTGATCAGAGGCAGTAACCCTGTTAAATCTTGCCAATGTTTAATCAGTAATTAAATCATTGCTGATAAGATTTATTAATTTGTGTCCAATAGAGCAATTAAACCACCAAATGGATTTTTATATAGCATCAAAATATAGATTTAGAACTAGCCATGAACCAAAGTACTTTATTTACTTTACTTTAAAAGGAAGATTTGAGCCTGAGAAATCTGGGGGAAGGCCGTAAAAGAAAATCTCAGGATAGTAATGTACAGATACAATACATTAACAAAATAATGCCTTCATTTCAGTTGATATTTATATCCCCTTTCCCACCTGTAGAAATGCCACTGACTTAAAAGTTCATTCACATAGGTCATTTTGGGTTTTGGATGATAATTTCCCCAATTCTTTTTAGTTTTTTTCATATAAACTGAGCCAGTAGAATTTGAGTAAGTTTCTACAGCTTTGAATTCCCTTTTGTCCTAAAAAGAAATTACCTGAAAAGAAACAACGCTTTGGCAGAAGGCAGTCCAAGTTAAGTGGAAAAGTGACTTAGAAACTAATATTTACCTTGGCAAATGCAATTGAAATGGAATTCTGGAGTTCAAATTATTGGTGTCCTTCTCATTCCTGCAGCACCTTATCAATCCAGGTAGAATTTAGAAATAACTTTTTGATACATTTTTTCATTTAAATAGATTAATACATTTTGATTGAACTTGTCCATTCCACAAAAGCTTGCAGTAAATTTTGGAAATACTTGGTACATAAAGATAGAGTCAGGTATTAACCCCTAATATATGAATGTAAAACTGTTTCCTTATCAGTTAGATTGTGGTCCTCAAATTCCAAATATGTCTCAGATAATTTTTTGGTCTTTTAAAGACTGCTGTTAGCTTAATAAAAGTAATATTAATGCATTAGCTTGAAAGCACTATTACCAAGAAAGTTATGACCTCTCAGCCTAAGAACAGTACTTTTATAGATGCTCCTGGCTCACCACAACATATTGTGAGGGCTAATGCTTACAATGTTTGGCAAGGTTACTAATTTTAAGAAAGGCCCATCGAAGCAAACAGCCTGGTAACTTAGTATGACGTCACGCCAATACATCATCTTCCTTTGATCATTGCGGATTTGTAATTTACCGCAACAGATTCTATAGGATGCCAGACTTTTTCACCCATTTAAACACAAACATGTTTTCGTGGATGTATGAGGTGTTTAGAAAACGTGATATATCATATGATGCTGAAAAGCCCTAAGGCTTGATAATAATTGGCAGGAAACCCGGGTTCTCAACCAAATATAGATAATATCACCAGCGATGATTCATCATCACGGGATTATAACAAGTGTGTCTTGTCCTAAGCTGAATTTCTCTTTTCTTAATGGTGGCGTGGATAGGGCATTTTGGGCCGTTGCCAAAGGGCTGTATTTTAAGAAGTGAGCTAGCCTGATTAAGACAGATAACCCTGACTTGATGGCCCGTTTGTACAAGATCCCAGCTGTTTCACCGATATCTCTCTTCTTCGCAAGCAACTTACCCGGTTAAGCGGGAAGAATTTTGCCTAAGATGCGGATGCGATTTCAGTAGCGTTGCTCTCTTTAAATAAACACGCGATAATATTCACCTTGGCGTGGCTTACACGCCTACCGCATATAAAAGGTCTTTTCGCCATGGTTTTTATAGGTTGCAGCACGACCCGAAATTTGCTGTTCTAAAGGGGGGCATAGTTCAATCAAAGATAGAAAGTTTGATCAGAAACGTTACCGAGTTCATATTACCGACCACAGAGTTTTTGAAGAAACTGATAATATTTTGACAACCAAAGTGTTACTTCTAACAAAAGTATCTTTGTGGAAAATGGCAAAAAGTACCTTGATCTTATCGACCAATGCAGAATGACAATAATTATTGCCATTTCATTGACGAAGTATTTCTGATAGCTAATTCTTCTTATTTAACGACCAAGTAAAACTTCCATTAAAACTGGCCATAATCGTTTCCAAAATTGCTCCTGATAGTAACCTTTCGAATTCGGTAAATTTTTATCGAAATTTACTACTTTTAGGTATGTAAAATATCTGCCAAGCAATGGTACTTTTTCCTCTGCCGTTCTTTTGCAAGATAGTTGCGGTGAAATGCAGAAGTTGTCGTGTTTTGGGATAAAAGAACTTGAACATAACCACTGAGTTACCCAGGTCCGGAAACTATCCAGTTCCGGGAATACACAGGCCCGGGAACAACCCAGGTCGGGAAACTATCCAGTTCCGGGAACAACCCTGGTACGGGAACAACTGAGCCCACGGATCTACCTAACCTCAGACTGCTTCAATGAAAGTACTCGTTGAATCTCGTTTATTGACAGTAAATGAAAGTATCCCCGACATTATACATGGGCTCATGGCAAATCTAATTATTTGAACTCATTATAAAATTGTTTCTGACCAACTGCACCATGGCACAAATGAAAAATATGGTCACTGAACCAAGCATACATTCCTTTCCGCTAACGACAATTCCTGTCATTATTAAAAGATTTGTTCCAGCATCAAAGTTCCAAATCTGAGTTATTATCCCAACTAATCTTCAAAATACTACTATTCTCCGTGACTACAATGCCCGCCAAAAGTGTTGGAACAGTCCAATCATCTTTCTTACTAAACGTCTCCTCTCCCCCATATACAATGTTGGTTTCCGACTGGAAAATGACAACAAATGTATGTTGGAGCGCAGATTGTGTAACCCATGTTTAGCGACATGTTTACCTACCTTCACAACATTGTTTAAGGGGGGGAAGGGGGTTCTGTCTGCTTGAAATAGGGAATTGAAGTGAAAATATGCATTTATTACGAGTAGAATCTTGGTGTTCCAACTACTTTTGGCGGGCACATTGTAGCATGTTGTTCCCAGTTTGTCGATACAAATATATCGAATTCAACATTGGAATGGTGTTGTCTGGAACACTCTCAACTCTCTATTCCTGTTCCATGAATCATTTCCCTTGAACAAACGAAACACGTCGTCCAGCAAACCGTATGACGTCACATTAACCTCAGACCATCGCTGAAAACTGCCCTTATGAGAGATAATTTTATGAATTCCACATACGTTTATTTAAGTATGGAGAAGTCCCAATACAGGAATAATTGCTTTCCCAATACAGTCCCAATACATGATACCACTTGCGGTTTTTGAATATCTCAATAATTTTGGATTGACCCTCGTATGGGTAACTTAACAATGCATTGAGTTTTATGAATCCTGATGCTTATGTTTTGATTTGTATACTAAACGATAAACCATTTCTTTTTATACAGAGAATTCTCAAATTGTATGGATATATTCCAGAAGGACAACCAGGAACTGGCTCATTAGTATCCGCTGATGCTGTAAAGAATGCATTGAAGCGTTACCAGAAATACGCCGGACTAGTGCCATCCGGTATCGTAGACAGCAGAACCGCAGCAAAATTTAAAGAACCGAGATGCGGAATGAGTGATAAGAAAACCCTTGAACGGGAGAAGAGATACGTGCATCAAGGAACAAAATGGAAGAAAAATGTAAGTTACATTGCTGCGCAAGGGGTACCTTCTATCTTCTATCGTAACTATTTACCATATTGTAACTAGTAAAGGGGCAAGGATCTTTCGTTCTCTAGCTTAGCATCCGCAGTAGACTTGCTACCCGCTTTTAAGGCCGCACTCGAATTGTAATTCTATAGTAATACGGCGGTCCCACAAAACAACTACACTGCTCCTTCACAGCGGGGGGAGTCCTCAGTACTGGCTAATTCCCAAAATCCACAATAAGCTGCAAGGTGGGATAATCTCGTGGAGTGAAGCTTTTAGACCAAAGTTTGCTGAAAGCGAATAATGTTTAAAGCGTAGCATAAGAGATTTAAAGATTCAAGTAGGCTTGTCCCACAGAAACCAATCGCATGTAGCACCAAGCTATGCCTTAGCTGCTTTAAATGAAGGGAGAGGGCCACGAAGCAATTGTGCTAGTTTCCTTGTGACCTGGATGTAACAAAGGATGTGACAGATGGAAGAAGCTGGCTCTCATTATGTAACGACGGGTTTTTAATGCATTTCAGAAACCGAGTTGTTAAAACTAGACTGTACTGCTATGGATATTCAAGCTCTCCATATCATGGCACTGCTAGGGATATCATGCTCTCCCTCCATTGATCACAACCTCCATTGATTTAGACTAGTTATAAACCCACTCAGTGTTAGAAAGTGTCACAAATTTCATGTACCACTTAAATGCAAACGGCGTATTTCAGCCATGCGTCACGTCTGTTCTGTACCTGACATATATTTAAAGTATAGACCCGTTAGATACCCAAGATAGTATTATCCCTTATAAAGAATAGTGAATGCACAAATAATACTAGTTTTGTAAGCATGAGCTTCAAATCTTTGATTGGTTAATACAGCAGACACACCCCCGAGTTCTGACCAATCAGATAACAAGAAACTGTAAACAAACGCCAACGAAGGCCATTTTTATTCATTTTAGCGCTACCCACTAAAATTGCCCGGTGTAAAATCTGTTACGATAGATTTCAAAAATTTTAACTGAATCGAGCTCATAAAACGTAAGAGCAAATTTTTGTCGCGAACTTTCTCTATATTCTAAATATTCTTTAAATGAGAGCATCCTAAAGATGACGATTGCATTTCTACACTATACACTGCAAACATTTATCTTAATATTTCCTAAACTGAACGTAAAAGTCGGGTAGTGAAATAAAATTCTCGAAAACATTATCAAAGAAATCTACATGGACAACTTCATTCGAAAGTCGCTTTTTGTCGATTGATCAGCTTCGTTTTTTCATTATGAACTAGGCCAAATTTCTATCATAAGCATATGTAGCTAACTCACCTACCTAAATATGCTCAAAACTTTTGATGATATACAGCTTGGCGTTTCTGTTTCATTTTAAAACTGTTCATTATCCAGTGACAAAGAAACTTTGTAACATCGCAAAGTTATTTCTTTCGCCTGTCTTCATTTCTGCCGACTGGGATTCTGACGTGATTTCTAACTGGCGCGAAAAATCTTGTCACGTGAGATTTTTTTAAGTTCACATAAAGGAGGGAATGGTAAAAGCTAAAGCGGCTTTCAACTTGCCAACAGCACGTTCACGGTCCTTCCTGGATGTGGCCATTCGTTTCACGATGAATGCTTCAAACTAGGTCCGAATATCTGTCCTATTTGTACCAAAGAGCTCGAAAAAGCCGTGACATCTTTGGCAAGCAAAGCATCTGATGCCATTTTAAGCCCAGCTTTATCGGTCCACAAAGAGGAAGACGAGGAAGTAGATGATGAATATGATTCTAGCGATGAGATAGAACCTGAATGCGAGACGACGATTTTGCCTAGCAGACAAATGCAAATACATAGGGAAATTTTTCGATGGGGACTTATCCCTGGCCCCGGCGAACAGAACGAAGACTGTGTTTTACACACAACAACGTTTTTTATTCCTATAGATAGCTCGTTTTCATCAATCCTACCTTCCCTTTCAAAAACTACCTAGTCCAGGTCGTTTCGGGTAGAACAAAATGCAGACATAAACATAAAACTCAAACAAAAAGAACAAGTACCCCTTTCACTGTCAGCCAAAACTCTGAAAAACTAAACCATTGGGAAAAAGTAAAATTTTCCTCTATCACAACCCCCTTTATCCGTAAGAAAATTCTTTAGCTTTTACCATTCCCTCCTTTATGTGAACTTAAAAAAATCTCACGTGACAAGATTTTTCGCGCCAGTTAGAAATCACGTCAGAATCCCAGTCGGCAGAAATGAAGACAGGCGAAAGAAATAACTTTGCGATGTTACAAAGTTTCTTTGTCACTGGATAATGAACAGTTTTAAAATGAAACAGAAACGCCAAGCTGTATATCATCAAAAGTTTTGAGCATATTTAGGTAGGTGAGTTAGCTACATATGCTTATGATAGAAATTTGGCCTAGTTCATAATGAAAAAACGAAGCTGATCAATCGACAAAAAGCGACTTTCGAATGAAGTTGTCCATGTAGATTTCTTTGATAATGTTTTCGAGAATTTTATTTCACTACCCGACTTTTACGTTCAGTTTAGGAAATATTAAGATAAATGTTTGCAGTGTATAGTGTAGAAATGCAATCGTCATCTTTAGGATGCTCTCATTTAAAGAATATTTAGAATATAGAGAAAGTTCGCGACAAAAATTTGCTCTTACGTTTTATGAGCTCGATTCAGTTAAAATTTTTGAAATCTATCGTAACAGATTTTACACCGGGCAATTTTAGTGGGTAGCGCTAAAATGAATAAAAATGGCCTTCGTTGGCGTTTGTTTACAGTTTCTTGTTATCTGATTGGTCAGAACTCGGGGGTGTGTCTGCTGTATTAACCAATCAAAGATTTGAAGCTCATGCTAGTTTTGTATGACTTGATGACATCCTAACCCTAGCCTTGGTTATAATGTTGGTATCAATGCAATGTCAGATGTCAAAATGTCACACCTCTAATTGCTTTGACAACACAGTTGATACAAGATCTTCGCACATTTATGTCTCTGATGTCTTTAATTCTCCTTTACATAACTTCAACAGTTGCTAACCTGGAGGATCATTCGTTATTCTTCCAACCCTTCGAGAAGGATGCAGGAGATGGAGGTTCGTAGGACGGTCGATGATACCCTGCGGAAATGGAGCGCCGTCGCAGCGATCGACTTCAAAGAAGTCGGCACAGACGATGCGGACATCAAAATCAGCTTCCGAAGACTAAGTCACGACGATTCTTACCCATTTGATGGCCGTGGGGGTACACTTGCTCATGCTTACTACCCCTCTACCAACGAAGGTAAATCATTTGCATATAGTTAATACCTTGTTCAGCTGTGTGCTAGTCATGCCTGCCAAAAGTCCTTGGAACACAACAGTATTTTCAAGCGTTTTTCATTTACTTGATACGCTGGTATTTATTGGATCGAAATGGCTGTTAACCCCCTTCACCTCTTCTCCTCCTCCCCCCTCGAAATAAGTTGGGGACGTAGATTGAGTGCAAAAATATCGCTTCGTTTATGGTACAAAACTTTTTCATTATGGGGGGGGAGGGGGTGTGGTAGGTGGGGAATTGATAAATGCGAGTCAAACATTTGTTAGTGTTCCAACAGTTTTGGCAGGCATTGTAGCTTAAAGGGTTTCATCGAGAAGTCATTGCTGCGTAATTCTTAGTAGAAGAAAGTGCATGTAATCAAAATAACGCGTTTGTTTCGCCATGTTGGAATTAAATCTGATATTTTCGTCTCATATTTGATTGCTTCAAGTAGCCTCTTTACTTTGACAATAACCTCGGGACACTTTGACCAAATACCTTTGCAACCATCATTTTGTTGGTTTGCTCAAAAGATGCATATTGCTTTGTCATCCTATGGTACATGTAAATACATATATATATATAGTACATATATGTCACTGTCATGTAAACTACTTCAATGTATATATTCAAAAGATACCAAGATGCTTCATCAGTCACTAGGTCTTCAGGGAAAACTTGTTGTGTACCTCTAATGAACTCCCAATGAAATGAACGATACTTTCCATGATTTTGCAGTTGTTGAAAATGGAATAAGATATTATTAATAAATCGACGGTAATTCTTGAAATTTTGCACTCTACACTTGAAAATTTGTTGTTTGTGATTCTGATGTGGAATGCAGAGTATAGTTTTTTCCTTGATGTCATGCTAATCACTGAGTATACATGAGCCTTAGGCAACTGTTGATTTGCTAACGACGCTGAGCAAGATCCTCAAGGTATATGACCATTTGGTTATTTTTCACGGGTAAGTTAGCCTCGTTTTCAAGCGAATATTCTTCCCGACAGGCTTTGCTGGGGACGCGCATTTTGACGATGATGAGATATTCACACTGCGCACTACTGAGGGCACCAATTTCTACTGGGTCGCTCTTCACGAGTTCGGTCATAGTCTAGGCCTGGAACATTCGGACGACCGTGACGCAATCATGTATCCATGGTATCAAGGATACAAGGGTGATGACGTCAACCTGAGACCAGATGATGTGCTAGGAATACAGACCTTATATGGTAAGGAAGGAACTAATTGGTTTTGGTTGATTTTTGGTTGGAACTTTCATATTTGTAGCTGAATTATTTGCTGTACAGTTTTGCTTTGAAACGAGAGTGCTAGCAATGACGCTTTAAAGTTTGAACAAACGATCGAGGGATGGCCCAAGAGATGTGTCATCCTTCTGATGGACCTATAGGTGACAGGAAGAGCAACACTGGACATTATAAAGTGACTTTCAGTATCATACTGAGTAACAGTTGTATTTTTATTTTGAAACAATCTGTCCTAACTGTGCTGACTCTCTTTTTCTAAATAACGCTTCTGGGTCAACAGTCATATACTAGTGCTTGAAGTGAATCAGGCATATGCATTAAAAAGCAACTGGAACATTCAGAAGCTTCATGTTAAGCGGCATTCTACTTGAGAATACTCAATTATTACAGCAGTATGACGTGGTACCAATGATGCAATCAAGTGCAAAGAAACATGACTTATATCTATTTGCAATTTCATTATTCACCTGAATATTGTGTTTGCTGAATCGTGGTGATTACAATAACAGCTTGCTTCGACCAATTTTTTTTGCTTAATCGATTAATTATATATAATCAATTGGGCTCTTTACTCCTACGTGACTTGTTTGTTTGTACAGAAATGAGACAGTAGACTTGTTTGTTCCTACAATATAGACTGGAAATGACTTTATGAGCTATTTGTCTTGTAGTTGACAGTTAATAATGTTCTCCTCCGTAGGAGCGCGTTCGGCTCCCAGAACGACTGCCAAACCCAAGACAGAGCCACCAAAGACTAACCCCCCCGTCACGAAGCCACCATCTCCTGTTTGCTTCAACAAAATAAAGGCAGCATTTTTGGGTGGAGACGGGCTTACGTATGTCATCAATGATGACAAACTCTACAGGCTCGGGAAGTTTCTTAGACCACTCCAGCCTCCAGTTCCTGTCGGTGATGTTTTCCCTGGTTTGACCAAGGTGGATGCCATGATGAAAATTGAATCTGGAGAGCTGATATTTTTCCATGGTGATAAGTGAGTAGCTCATTATGGTTTCCTGGTGTTATCTATTACCGAGGCTTTGTGGCTTTGTGCAGTCGAATTCGCATGGACCAATGCCAAGGGAAATCCAGGGAAAATATTTTCAATATCAGCACTGCGCATTACTTTTGGTAAATTCCATTTGGGTGTAATGCAGTTAATTATTCCTGATTATGGTGGCTTATTGTCAAAAGCTAATAGTTTATCCCTATTCTATGGTAACATTTTTTCCCTTTTTAACTTTGTGCCCCATTTCGCAGCTTTTTCTTCGTGCTCTCTTCATTTCATGCCACCATTTTTTATTCATTTTTATTTTGAAGCTTACGTTTTACCAATGATCTTTTTTATATCTCAGTCCATTTGTGTAGATTTGCACTGCACAGATGTTTTCTTTCAAATGTGGTTTATTAGCTTTATCAATCGAAATATTCGTCTCTTGCTAACAATGGTAAAATTTGTTCATTGAATTAGAAATGCATGTATGATGTGATCAAGATGTGGTCCACCCTTTGTCGAGGCAACAACCACACATTCTTTACACGTGATGGAAGATACAGATTACTCTGTCTCAACCCAGAAATTTTGTAGAGAAAGTTTCACATTAGCTCAAATCATCATCGCCACCTGTCAGCAGATATATAGCTAAAACTTTTATCACCGTTTGATATGCAAGGGGGTCTATTTGCAAATGCATACTGCGTTAGGATATCCCAGTAAAAAGATTACGTCTTCGAAGAATCACTCAGAGAGTGCGGAATAAACCAACCCGAGCGAGACTCAAAACCACGACCCCTGCCTTTGTACGCCACGTGCTAGTGATTACTTCTATGTTCTCAAAGAAATTCGCATCTATATTCCGGCGAGGCTTTTTATTTGAACATTTTTCTATTTAGGTATTGGACATTCAAAGGCTACCGGCGGATGTCTGGTCCGGATCCAATAACTCGGTACGGTCTGACAAAGGACATGAACAACCTCGATGGAGCAGTTAGTTGGAAAGGTACTGGCAAGCAGTACTTCTTTAAAGGCGCGAAATTCTGGAGATACGATGCAGCCAGGCGGAGGATCGACCCTGGCTACCCAAAAAGCATTTCGGCATGGGGAGGCATTCCTTCGAATATTGATGCAGTGATGCAGTGGAGAAATACCGCTCTTTACTTTTTCAAAGGTCAGTATCAAATGCTACTTGAAATAACCGTTTGCCGTCAGATTTTGTATAATGACAAACTAGGGAAGCCCGTAGTTGTGTTGGTGCTCTTTAATTTGGTTCAACTGCTTCCGCGATGATTTCTAGTCACATTGTCGCTGATATGTGTTCACAACCTCATTTTAAAAAGCATATGCCAGTGGCTATGTCTATAGTTAATACCGCGTTGCATAAACATTACTTCATTTTTATAATCCTGATTGTCGTCTGATTTCCGCTCTTTATATAAATTGCGCAATGGTCACTGTGGAGGAGGCATCAAATACTTTAGCTAGCTTGCTAATACCCTAAAAACTATATTTTCGAAAGCGAAGATTAGAAGTATAAATGTAAAGGAACTTACTAGACGCTGGTTGCTCCATCTTTCACTTCTAATAATGCCTTTCTTGTTCGGCAATTGTTGTTGCTGCAGTTGTGGTATATCGCCTATAAAAACATTCTCAGTTTAGCAATGATTGTTATATACCTGTGTGATTCGGTGGTCAATTCAACCCCAGAATTTTTCTTATAAATTTAGAAACGCTTCAAATAATCTAGGGAAACGCTGGAGTAAAAAAAACTATTTAAGCATGGCAACCTTTTCTGTGTAATTTTGGCAACATTGTGGTAACCAATGCTGATATTCATGTGTATTTGAAACAGTTTGTGCTTCTATAATGTTAGCCTGGCATTTTATTGCTTCCATGAGTCACATACATTTTAGATGCAACCTTGAATTATCTTAAGTTTTCCATTTTCAGATAGTAACGTGTACAAATGCTATTTTTCAGTTATTACAATGTCTGACTCGCTGCACTGACTATGTCTGACACCAACAAGCCAATCACAACACCCCCGCCCCCTAGCCCCACTCCGTCTGATATATGTTCCCTTCATTCTGCAGCCGACAATAAAGAGAATTCCTTTTGCAGGTGAAAAGTTTTACAGATTTGATACACGAAGGATATCAGTGGTGCCAGGCTACCCGAAAATGGTGAAGGGTGATTTCGTTATTTGTTCAGCGAAGGGAAAAGTCGGGCAGATGTCGGGTGCTGATCTCTCTGAGTCCAGACACGACAACTCATCAGCCGGACAGAATGTGGTGCAGAAAGGCCTTATGGCTTTTGCCTTTGTTATTTTCCTTACTGTAAATACCATTCTAGGTTATTGATAACACACTTACTCGTAAACACTAAATTTTATTGCATATATTACAAAATTTTTCGTATTTGAACAGTGCCACAGATATGACTTAACATGACTTAACAGTGACGTCATATCCCATGCCTTGATTGAAAGGTGCGACAGATTTAGACACAACTGGACATACTTCGACGTCATTTCCATTCACGTCATTGAATGACTTGACGGATCTTTTTGTAACTGACATACATTGGCGCAAACTTTGATTTCATTTCTCACCTTGACATGACATTGACGTAAAGAAAAGACAAAGAATGACTGTATAATGTGAACAAAGCATATGCAACAAGTTTTTTTAAGGCCCACGTACCATCGAACCAGGAAGAAATTTTGAATTCCCTTTCCAAGCAAGTCAATGGCGCAAGCCTTCTTTTCGAATTCAAACTTTTTTCCTCGACCATTTGTTAGTGAGTATTTTACCAAATATCTTAAAGCAAACTAGTTACTACCATCTCCTTATCACAGGAAAAAATCTGAATCTGTTCTCCTGCCTCACGTGATGTTATTGATGTACGAAGCCTTATTAAAAAGAAATATATTTAGCAGAAAAAATTGAGTATGGTTAGAGATTTTCGTTTTTTTGAATATTTAAGTTAGGTATCAATTTATATTAAAATATTTTATTACGGTAATATTTTGTTATGGTAATGCCAGAAAGATGTCAGTATGGTGAACTCTGATGGGAACGAGGCGGAAGACATGGTACAATGGTATCTATATTTGCTTGGGTTGGGAGCCAATGGGGTTGCCAGGTAGAAAAGAGCAGAGACTGGGTAGGAGGGAAAAGATTGGGTATTGGCAGTCGCAAATTCACAGATAACCAACCCTGTATTTACGTTTCCTCTAATGAAAGTAATCCAATAACAAGATGGAGTAATTCACCGACAAGAGGCAAATATCTTTAAGAGATGCTATAAATAAAGAACAGGTCGAAAATGAAAAGAACTAACCACTCCCTCCCCCTATTCCCCTCTCTTCAACTGATAGTTACAATCTTGTAGCACATAAGTTATTGGTTTAGTTCAAGCCAAATTTATCCTCTTTTTTGTTTTTCGCCTGAAACCTTCGTTTAGGACTCACTTTTCTTGTTTGAATGTTGCTTTAACACGATCAGCCAAAGCAGAAGGCTGCCCGTATCCCATTTATCTCATCGTTAAGGAGCTCCCTGACATTTGAAATTATTTCCCAATCAAATTTTATACTGCAATTAACCTTGAGCCAAAGGATTTTCAAGGATCTATAACAATGCAGGTAGAATTTTTTTTCTTAGATTTTATCTTAGACTTAAACAATAGATTTTTTCTTAAATTATTTTTTATGTGTTGAAAGAGTTTATGTTATATATAAATTTGAGTTTTTGTGAATATTTCTTAGCTTTATTTAAGTTCGGAGTTTTGTTGCGTTTTATTCTTCTCAGGTGCGTATTGTATTTTATGTTAATAGAATTGTTTGTTATTTTTGAATGAAATGTTTTGAATTCAAGACAGTCGTTTCTATTAATCAAATATGTCATCTTAACAAAAGTTATTTACAAATTGATAGTCACGCATGATCGTCATCGTAAGGGCTCCGTCCATTCCTTGAGGGAGACGTTCACAACTTGGGTTTTCTTTACTAATTGCAGTTCTCGGCCACGTGTAGCTAAGATGGCAGACAGAAAATAATTTTCTAGTTGTTATCAAGCCCAAATGTTCCATGAAAGCTACTAAGAAAAATTGTGTTTTGTCGATGAAAATGACGTCTTCCCGTATAGCTATTATAAAATCTCAGCACACATGGTGAACTCAGACTGGTCCCCAAAAGCCCCACTACTTGGGCCTTACCTTCTCTGCCTTGCTCGATAACCCGTAACACTACCCCTAAAATGAAGCAGGTCAGCCTTGGGTGAACAAGAGCCGAAGTTTGAAGAATTTTGAATGTTAGCTTTGGACAAAATATGTTAGGAATTATATTGCAAAGCTCGTTACATTCCTTTCCTCCATAATTTAATATCCACAAATGTATTTCTCTTACGCGAACTGTTGATTTTATATCTAATTTTCAGCTGATTATGATATCCAAGATTAATGGGTGAAGACTGCGCAGCGATCCACATTCGTAGCATCGTTGCGTAACATCTCCTTCTTTCAAAGCGAGGCTGATAGAAAAGAGTAACACCACGAGCATCGTGCTACTTTTCTCGCAACAATATTTATCGTTCTGATCAAAGAAAGCACTTGATCAAAAATGGGTAAACCAAAGAAAAATGAAAGTAAAGCCAAGCTCAAAACCTCAAAACCATCGGGCAGTAGCACGAATCCTGGTAAGAACATCATGAGAATTTTGTTCACAGCAATTTAAAAGCTTATTTCAATCCAATCTCGTGAGGCTCATGATTATCCAAAGGTTTCTGGTATCTAGAAAGTTTATCACAAAACATTTCTGTATTTTCCTTCTTTTGCGAATTAACTTCCTAATCTTTAGTTGCTTTCCATATCATTTTCCGTTCTGAAGATGGCTTTGTAACATATGATCAGACATTTTAAGCAAAGATTACACGATCTAACTATTAAATTAACCTAAAAGTTTCAACCTTGATTGCCGGAACTAAAATCCTTTTAAGAAAAAGCAATCAAACAATTGCACGAAAGACCTTAAGCAGAGGGGCTGAGAGTTGTTTTCTTTTAATAATATGTGTTGTATTTAACCTTGTAGATAAGGTGGTAGGGTATGTGGCCACTCCACGATTGTAAGGAATGTATTATTTGTGGACTTTTACAAGAACTAAACTGATTCTTCACCCATGCTTAGTATAACGCTGTTACTATGACTGTTGGTCGCTCAATAACGACTTTTGGGAGTGAAAGTATGCACTAGTCTCAAAACCATAACTAATATATTTACAATTTACTTTAGATCGTGCCAAGCCTGACCTGGGTTCAAAGATGAGAAGCAAAGCGACTATAAAGAGGTTGAAGATGTATAAATCTGGAAAGCCAGTGAGGTGATCCTTTTCTACATGTCTGGTTCTTAAGGAATGTAATTTTTATAAATGAAAGATATTCCCCCAGCAGATTAAATACTTTGTGACTTACCTACTTAAGATACATTAAAATACAATCATTGATTGAAATGTGTGTGATGTGAAAACGTTGTGATGTTAAGATATAGGAATGATAAGGATTTTTCCTACTGCTTTGATCTACTGTTTTCATCTTAGTATGAACTACATTTTTCTGGGTTATAATTTAGGGATAAAGCAGGGAAAATCATTGAAGCTGCAGAATATCAGAAACGTGTGAAATCTGGAGAAGTTGCAAGAGTGGCTCCAAATAGGAAATGGTTTGGTAAATGATTAACTACTTAACTGTATAACAAGTGTTGGCTTATTGACTATTTACATAATATATGACAAACATTGTCATTACATTATATGTGAGATGATGGATCCTGTAAAGTATCTATGCATCCAAAGTACCCTATAAGATCTTTCCAAGATGCTAGCAAGATCCTGTAGGACTATATAAATCCTTTAGAAACTTGCACTAAAACTTGTTACTGGGATCTTGAAAACATCCTGTACAGGATGCCATACACAAGAACTAATTGAGATCTATAGGATTGTGATTTTGTAGAAACCTTGACAAAATCATCTCTTATTCTCTACAGGATCCCATATTTATATACTATCCAATATTGTTTGTTGGGCCCTAAAAGCATTGTCATAAAAGTATAGATAGACAAATTGATTAAGCTACCAAATGTTATCAAACCAAAAAGTAAGCAATAATGGCTGTATAATTATGTATTTGATGATATTTATGGGTGAAATACATGCCATGTTGCTTCAGTATTTCTTTGCAAATGACTGAGAACAAATCTAGTTCCATGTTTTTGATTAAGTTTACTTTTGATCAAATATGTGAAATGAAATTACTAAACAATTATATATGGATTAATCTTTTCAGGAAACACTAGGGTTATAACACAAGGAGCTCTTCAAACATTCCAGACAGAGATGGGTAAAGTTATGAAGGACCCCTACAAGGTTATACTTTTGAATTTTATAAGAAAGTGTATCTGAAATGTGATATCGATTTGGCTGCCCTTCATGAATCTACAGTTAGAAGTCATCACTTTGAGCTTAAATTTATATACTTACTCTTCATTTTTCTAGAAAGTTGATACATTGCAAACTTAATTATTAAGAAAGTAAAACCATGCTTTTTCTTGCAAAACGTGCATGCTTCAAATCTTGAAACTCAAATATATTAATGTCATGTGCTGTTAGAAATTAGTTAGTAATACATCAACCAGAAATTGTATGCACTGTAACATAAGGAAAACATATGCAAGTTCTGCCTCTACCTCGGTCTAGCTTGGTGCCAATCATAGAAAGCAGGCAAAGAATTACAGATTTGGTTTCAACATCTGTTTTATTGATGGAGTGTTGAATGCAAATTTGTAATGTTTATACTATAATTATGTTTAATTTTTATAATAAATATGAATACAAATTTATTTTTTTATTACTGTTTAATGTTTACACATCTTTATAAAAATCATGCATCTTAAACTCATAGGTTGTCATGAAAAATTCAAAGCTTCCACTTTCCCTGCTAAAAGACCGTAAAAAGGTAATATTAAATTCTAATAGATTTGTGTTGAAATTTGATTGTTCAAATTCCTTCTTTTTAGTCTTAGTTAGAAGTCTTAGTTAATTCTATTGATGCAAATTATTTTGAAATTTTTTTGTTAGAAATTCTAATTATTGGCATCGGAAGGATGTTTTTTGGCCTGTCTAATTGTTGGGGCCGTAGAACACCACCATAAACATGTGAAGTTGAAAACCCATTTATAAATTTTAATATCAATAGCTCATGAAAAGATGGAAACCTGTATTTTTGTTTCAATTTTTCAGTTTAAGCAGTAAACATAATAAGTTATTAGCTTTTCTTTAGCAAATAATTTCTTGACTGCTCCTAGACTGCAAGAGTGCATTTGTTGGATACAGAGAGTTTTGAGAACACATTTGGTAAAAAGGCCCATAGAAAACGACCAGCCCTAAAATCAGCTGATCTCAAGGTAAATAATCTTCATATTTCAATCTATTTCAACATCTTTATTTAATTGACTTATATTTTGGTACATGTTATTTTTCGAATATATTGAGACATATTAAGATAGCACCTATTTAGAATTAATGTTCTACATATAATTATGGAAAACAAGAACAAGAAAGTATTCTCATTTAATGAAAGTTCAGCTCATTTTAGTCATGCTCAAAAGAAACTCTCTTGGCATCTCATATTTTTATAAGGTAAACAAGATTTGATTGAATTGTCATTTATGCATTATATCTTTTTTGAAGGACCTTGTTGAAACAGCCATGAAATCAAATGGTAAGCAAGACCACTGGTTATATTTTCATTTGACTCAAGCTTGTTAATTTATACCTATGGAATTTAATCTTATGGAGCTTCAAGAAATTAAGTGACTGTTAAAGATCATCCTTGGAAGGAAGATAAACAGGCTTGAATAAAACTTTCTGGTTCACTATTTTTGTGCCAGAAAATGATTCACTAACATAAGGTGCAATTTGAAACAACTCTAGAGAATGTAAGTTTGATTATTAGGATTGCTACACTAATTGTACATAGACATCTATAAAAAAAGAATAAAAAATTGTCAACATATGCTTTTTCCTTTTAAGATATGTACGATACTGATAAGGACAAAGATAGAGTTACTGAGGATCTTGATGATGTTCGCGAATCAGCACGACATTCTATGTTCTCAAAAGGACAGTCAAAGAGAATTTGGAATGAGCTTTTCAAGGTAAGGACAGACTAATAAAGTATTCATTAAACAGGAGCATTTATTGATTTAAGAAACAGTTGTTTAAACTATCAGTATTGTCAAAAATTTTATATTCATGATGGGTGGCAATGTTGGACATACAAAAGCAGCCTTTGTATCACAAAGATTTAATTATTCTTTATCAGGCCATTGCTGAATTTGATAACCATCATCCAAGTTTATCATTCATTTGCATTTGATATGTTATGTTATGGCAGTTAGCAACATAGTGTTTTATTGAAAACGATAGTTCTGTCAAATTATATTGTCTTGAGTCAATGTAATGCTGCATTCATCTAAAAAAGAGCTTGTAAATCTTTTTTCAGGTCATAGATTCTTCAGATGTCGTTATTCAGGTATGAACCCGTTGTCAATGAGTTCTGATAAAAAAAACGGACACCATTTTCCATCCCTGTGGACAGCTGGAGAGTGGTACTGTTTTTATGTCCAGGGAATGATTGTGGGATTTGTTTTGGTTAGCGATATGATTTAAATGCGTAGAACTAATCAGGTAAATGTGCAGTTGAAGGCGATGGTTCTTGTGATCCCCGGCTCTGAGGTAGACTTGATAAAATCACTGGGTAATAAGGAATTCATTTTCCATCACTATATCTATTGTTATTCTCAATTTTAGTGGGGTAGTGTGTTGTCGTAAGATTTGGTTATTAGATATACTAATGTTTCCTGTGCAGTGTTATTTCCTTCGATAATGCTTGATCAAGCGTAATTAATAACGCCACATCCTTCCTTTGACAGGTTCTGGATGCGCGTGACCCCATGGGAACTCGTTCAAGGCATATTGAGAACTACATGAAACACGAAAAGCCGCACAAGCATCTTATATTTGTTCTCAACAAATGCGACTTGGTGCCAACCTGGGTTACGGTATGTCATCATGTTTCTCCCTTTCAAATACCCGAAAGACTTCCTTGGATTAGAGTTGTAAACAAGGCTACTGTGGGTAAAAGATCAACAGATTACCTCTCGTTCCGGATAAAACTAAAATGCACGTCCGGAAGTCGGTGCATCGAAATTATTTTCAGCTGCATCAACTAATAATAGAACTTTTTTATGGCGTGACTGGTGTTGTTCGTTTTCCATTATTGTTTAAGCTCCACCGAGATAAGAAAGGGATGTTTAAAATTAATGATTCTATTGATTTAATGAAAATCATTATGAGTTGTTCATCGCACGATACCTCCACTATGCCAAATTAACACATGTATGAAAGTTCTTAACTATTATTTGTTCAATCTTGGAGGTTTTAGTAAAATGTAATGAATTGACAAGATCGTTTGATACCTTTCCATCCCATCCCCTGTTACATGAACATGGGTAATATTCTCACGTGCATGCCTATTCTGACTCAGTTTGAAAGGATTGCGATTAAGATTGTCTTCAAGAACATGGAGAGGAGTTGCATCCGATTGAAACTACAAACCTAGGATAATGGCAATTAATTAAACAGGACATTTAATTCTCACAATTACGCCTATAACCTCATTTTCTATCACCATTACGTTTATAAAAGCCACCACTCCATTTTTCTCCTCACCATGTTCATAAGCACACTTCTCTAAAATTCTCACACGGTCTCTATTATTTTAAATACAGAGAAGATGGGTTGCAACGCTATCTGCTGAATACCCGACTCTTGCTTTCCACGCCAGCGTACAAAATCCATTTGGCAAAGGCGCCTTGATTCAACTGCTTAGACAGTTTGGAAAGGTGAGTCTCACTTCTCACTTCTTCACTTCGTATTGTAGACCCGACTGACTCCATCATTTTAATCAGAAAATGCTTCAGTGGGATAAGTGGGATAAATCGCTTTAAAATGGGATAAATCGTTTCAAAGTGGGATAAATCGCTTCAAACTGAGATAAATCGCTTGAATTGTATGTTTGTAATTAAAGAAAAGAACAATTTTTTTGGCTTATCTATGAAGATGAAACGCGTTCTATGATCAGCATTGAGATGTCCCCTAACGTCTTTTTATTCGCACCTGGCTATTTATTTTGTGGGTTTTCTGTCATTCGAGGAGTGTTGGAGGTCTTGGTAGTATGCTGAAATCGTGGTTTCGCTATTGCGCGCTATTATGAAATTTTTTAGTCAATTCACTCTGCTATTTTTTATCTATACTTTTGATATGCCTAACAGTTATTCTATTTCAATAAAATTTCAATTATATTTTCCAGCTCCATTCAGATAAAAAGAATATAAGGTGAGATATTATACTCATAATTTCATCAAAATTTGATTAGTTTTTTTATGTACAGGATATTTAGCGTTTTGGTGAAGTATAACAGATCTTAAATTTTCTATAGTTTCAACAAGGAAATCCAGATCTCACTCACGATTTTATCCAAATTTCACTCTGCAAAAAATCTTTTGCATTGTCCAATAAGGACAAAATCCCAAGACCTATTATAAATCGAATGATACAATCATCAATAAACTCAAAGTCTAAGTTGATGTGAACTCAAATTAGTGGATTTGGTAGTTTTCTTTTTGATGTTGCAATTTTCAAATGCGCTCGCAAAACATTTACTCCAGATTTGTGCTTCGCATCTTTTCGATTTTTATTCTGAATGATTTTTCGATACAGCGTTGGCTTTATTGGGTACCCAAATGTCGGCAAAAGTTCTATTATCAACACGCTCATGAAGAAAAAGGTCTGCAAAACGGCTCCTATTCCTGGCGAGACAAAGGTAAGAATGACGTCGCTTATTAATTCTTCTGATGCACCAGTAGCCAATATCGGTCATCACTGTCATCATTATCAAGGCCTACCTTCATCAATTTGGACCCCGTTTACACGGGAGCGGCTCTAAAAAGATCCGTATTAATTTGAGTTCACATAGGCGTTCTGTTTACACGAAACCTGCCTAACCGTACTAATTTGAGATCACCTAGCCGTACTCATTTGAGATCACCTACGAAAGCGTACTCGTTTGGAGCCGGTCTCAATGGCCAATGAGAATACTGCAAAATATTATGTAATTTTTACTCTATGATTGACAGGTCGCAGCAACCAATAGCTTGATACAACCAAGTGTAAACTAGCCTCAACGATCTCTTGAGTTTTCGGTCTCGTGTGAACAGAATGTGTAGGTGAACTATTATGGAACCGGTCTCGTAAAAACTGGGTCTTAGTGACTGAATTGAGAACAATATTGATTAATCATCACACAGCCTGATCACATATTAAACTTCCATCTCGCAGTAGCAACGTAGAACCATTACCTTCTATACATGGCAACTATGTGTGTCTTTGCTTACACGGCATCGAACATTTTATTCCTAATGGTCACATTGAAACTGGCAATTTAGAACCGTTTTGTTCCATGTACCACTTGCGTGTGCAGTTATGCCTTCATGTCATCTAGCACTTCATGACAGACTGCAAACAGTAATTTCATTAAATGTTTCATGGTGCCAGCTGTGGTACATCTATTTTTGCATTATTTTGACTCTATTGTCTTTCATTTGATTTGATACTTTAGTTTCTGTATCACGTAGCCTCTATCTACTGCATATGACTGAGTGGTATTGTGATGACAGTGTATATTGCTAAGTGCAACATTTTGCTATTCATTCATGCTTTGAATTGTTAAAACTGCCCAGTAAAATTTCGTTAAATATTTGTCCCTTGTTATCACATGGCTCTTCGAAAAACAGTTGCCCTGGCCATTTGCCTACGTCACATAAATTCATTCTTAATCAACTAATTTAACAGCAACAAAGCACAGTGTAATGTAAGAACTTTGTTTGTATAAGCCTCTTTAAGTTATATTCTATATATATTATAAGCCAATTTAGTTATATTCAATACATCAAAAGCATGTACAGTCTATGCAGTATAGGGCAGTATTTTGTGACAGATGGCTCTATCATTCTTAGAGAATCAATCAAACAGCTTCAAAAGTACATTGTGGTTGTATATGCATCTATTTTGTGTCTACAGGTTTGGCAATATGTGACCCTGATGCGCCGCATTTACCTCGTCGATTGCCCTGGTGTTGTTCATCCGTCAGGTGACACAGAAACGGAGATTGTCTTAAAAGGAGTTGTGAGTATATGTTCCAAAACATTTCCCTTCACCAATAGTCGTATTAGCGGGCTTATGGTCTAACTGAGAGAGGATGTCCTAATTACATGTGACACCCAACTGTCGAAGTCGTCGTGTATAGCAACATGGCCCTTGGTTTACTTGATGTGGTCTTACCTTCTATCCCTGGCGACTTTGTGGAGTTGTTGTTGTGCCATATTATGCTCATTGTTACCACCTCCTTAAGTTCAAGCTCGAGTTCATGCGTATTAAAATTGTTGTATATCAATGTTTCATCAATATTGGCTTAAGTACGATGACGTCAAATAGGATATAGGATATGAGGTGAATTATAGAATATAAGGTCGATTACAACCAATCACGCGCTCTTCTTATCACCCTCTAGTGTTTTCGATCCGCAACTGGCTATTTATTCTGTCAGCTTTTGGTTATTTTCCGACGTTTGCATACTCTGAGGAGTGTCGGACGAAAAAGTACTCTAAGTATGCAAAAACAAGTTCCGCTTTTTCTTGCCATTGTGAAGTTTTGTACCGCAAAGCACTTGTTCTCTAATAGGATAGTTGGATACATGTTAGTTGCTAGTGGTTTGTGCTGTATTGATTTCAGCGATCATGATAAGGCGGGTTAAAACATAAAGAAATGTGTGAATCTTTATGTGCATCGTTGCACAAGCACGTACAAGTTTTAAGTAGGATTCGGTTCAAGGCTGAGTGAGAAATTATTCCTTGAAATTACTCTTTTGAAATTGTTGTTTATTTTGTTCCAGGTTAGGGTGGAAAACTTGAAAAACTCGTCAGACCATATTGACGAGGTTCTCAAACGCGTTAAACCGGAGTACCTTGCTCGGAGCTACAAAGTGACGTCATACGCAGATGTGACTGACTTCCTAGAACAAGTTGCAAAGCGGTCAGGTCGTCTTCTTAAGGTGAGAATTTCAGTTAGAGTTTGGTTAAAGTGTACCAAGGAGATTGGGCTTTGGTCACATATTCTGTAAGAGCATGCTACATTGCTGAAGGCTGGTGCAAATAGGTCCAAGTATGGACAGCGAAAAGGAAGGCATCTACCAGCAAGGCACTTTTGTGTTGGGTTTAACCATTAATTTAGGAAAAATGCTGGGTAAATCGATGGAGATTGATGATTGGTGACAGGTCCAACTGACCTCACTGACTTTTCAGAGTCTCTAGAATATCTAGAATATCTGCCTTCATCACCAAAATCTAGGAAATTGTAGCATCAAAACCGATTAGTGTATACGTTAATGACATTTGATTGTTTTTGTTTAGGGTGGTGAAGCTGACATAGATACAGTAGCAAAAATGATTTTAGCTGACTTTCAAAGAGGACGGCTGCCGTACTTTGTCGCGCCTCCAAAGCCAGATGGAATCGAAGCTTCAACTAAGGAGAAGCAGGGAAAGAAAATCGAGTTTGTACCCGCTGCGAAACAGGACAAAGAAGAAGATGTTGATCATCCAGTCGATGTGGTTCAGCCACCGAAGCATGTAAGAGGGGTGAAGCAAGACCTGACGGCTATTAACGTGGAACCGGACTTCATTGAAGAAGATAAGGAGGGTGATCCGATGGTTGATGACGAGCTGTTGATTGACGGTGAAGATGAAGAAGTGCTTTCATCTGGCAATGAAGATGAAGGCAGTGACGAAGAGGAAGAAATGGAAGCAGAAAAGCAGGATGACGCGGAAGAAGGTGAAATTGAGAAGAAAGATGCAGCCATGGACATTGACCATTCGAATTCTGATGAGAAAAAGCCAGTTGCTTCTGGTACTGGGCAGGAAGTTAAAGATAAGATGGAGGCGAGTAAGAAGGGGTCTAAGAATAAAAAGAAAGGCAAAAGTGCAGGTCAATTAAAGAACAAAACAGGGGATAATCTTTCGATCACCTTAAGGGTATCGGAAACGACTTCTTCTGATGAGAATGTCGATGAAGGTCGAATTTCAGAACTCAAGGCAAAGATTGAGACAGAGGATGAAGTACAGATACTGAATACTCTAACACCTGAAGAGAAAGCGTTCCTTGGTCTTGAAGAAGACGAGGAAGAGGATATTGGAGATGAAGAGGAGGATAGTGAAGATGAAGAAGAGATGACTGATTACGATGATGATAAGGATCAAGCTGGAGATGACAAAGACGGTAAAGAGGAAGAAGATGATGAGAACACAACTGGTGAAAGGTACCTAGAACCTTCCATTTTATTCCTTAGGTGTATAATTTGTTAGATTTTAAATTTTTATTCTGCTGTTATTTTTTATTCCACAAGCATGCTTTGAAGAAGCAGCATCTCTATTTTAGTGCCGATGGAAAACACAAGAGAAAAGTCACGTTTAAGGAGGACACCATACAGGATACAAAGGCACCCCAAAAGCAAGTCGTGTCAACCCCAGCAAAGCCTTCTCTTGGGAAACTGACAAAGGAAGTGAATTATGAATATGGTATGTGCTTTAAATTACCCCTCATGTGCCTTGATATCAATGATACCAAATGATATAATGCCATGAAATATTGTACGATTTAATATGAAAAAGAAAATTTAAAAAATTTTCATCAGCTTAGAAAGCAATTTTGCAAACTCAAAGTTCTTTCTCCGTTGAAAAAAAAATGGTTTGGATTCGCTGCCTGTGGAATGCAGAAAATGACCCTTGATTTGTGTTGCTTCTAAACACAGGTTTACCCCTTTATTTCTTCGTAGCTGTGTTTCCATGACAGCGATTCATACATAATTGTCAAACATCTCGCTTTCGTTTCTCTCTAATTTCTTACTTTGACGCTGCAAGAAATTGGGAAATGTCTTCGTGCAATGGGTATGAACTGTACCATCATTATCTTCATCGGTCACTTCGTCATAATTGTCATCAACAATGTCATTTCTGAGTCTCTCTCTTTCTATTGGTTGCATTTTTGCCTTTAACCGATTTCAATTATTCTAGGCTCGGCAAGAAAGTGGACAATAAAGAACGATTCTTCATACAAAGTTTCACACAGCCCAAGTGTCCTTTGTGTAGAAGCTGTTGACATAGACACAAGCAACACAAGTAAGTTGTGTATTTTGTTTTGAATTATCACTTCAACAACACCTTAATCTATAATGCGTGTGTGTCCTATACGGGAAATGCTACTTGAATGATCCTGCCTATAACACGCATTTGGGATAGCACATTTTGATTGGCAATATTGATAATTCGAACATCCCAGTTCCCTCAGTATAGAAAAGGGTGTCCAATCAAGATGGGGGTGGATATGTATACTGAAGGTTGCACTAAGGTTGTCCTTTTCTTGCTGGAGAAAACTCTGATAGGATTCTGTTACTAACAAACTCATTCAAACACGAAGTGAATAGGGGATGAATTTTGTTTCAGTTTCTTTTATTCAAGACTTCTGCAAGAATTTCACTTTTCTTTTATTTTTCATATCTCTTTAATCTTTTTTAATGTTTGCTTACTTTGAAGACCTAAGTACTATGCTTAAATCACAACGAGAAAATACCTTGTGAACTGCCTACAACTAATGCGACTGAAATTAAACTTAAAGCTTCAAATTTTCAGGACAAACCTTAACTGTTTTGCACAATTTTTAGCCAAAGAATCAAATGAAAATGTTGGAGATAGAAGGAAAGATCAACAATTTAAAAGACGGTTCAGTGATGATAGCCAAAGTGAAGATGAAGGAAGTAAAAGGAAAAAGGTGAGTTTTTAATCTCATGCTTTTTGGGACCTTAAGCTACTGTAGATTTATGATCGCTGGCTCGTTGAAGTTATGGCTCACCGAGGTACATTCTTAGTCACTTTAGCGCGAATTGTTTAAGGAAATCATCTGTCTTGATATATATGTGACACCAGTTTCTATATTGGCAGCAGAAAGGAAAATTTCAGGCCAATAGTCGTGTGGTTTGAAGCCTAACCTAAGTGTAGATCATTAGGCTTTTACCATTGTCCTGTTTCATTCCTAGTGACACCAAGTGTGATCATTGCGGCAGGGCTATGGCTTTACAAAATCACTTTCCTGCAAAAGCCTTTTCTCTGTTGGATTATTATTTCAAAAGTCTAATCAAGTTTTGAATGAAATTATCGAAATGAATTATTGTTGTCTCAAATTATGGAAAGTAGCAAAAAGATTGATATCATTTTGTTCATTTATTTTGAAGGAGAAGCGGATGACGACGAACAAAAAGAAAATTGGAGTTCATTATTACAAAGAGGCAAATGTAAAGAATAAAAACAAGAATAGAAAGACTGGTCAAGACAAGAGAAACAGTAATGAATTTTTAAAAAATAAGAAAAATCGCAATACCAAAAAGGGTAGAAAGTAGATCGTTGTTATTTGTAATTTACTTTGTTTTTATTGTTAAATTTATTGCTATCATTTAAAGATTTGCTCGGTTTTTTCTGTGTTTGAAGTCTGTCATAGATGCACTCTCTAATTATGATGAATATGTGAAGAGACCACAAACAGGATTAGACAAAGGTCAACGCAAGCAATAATATTGGTAGTATGAATCAGGCAGAATAGTGATTTTTGTCTATTTAATTATTCTTATCACTGGAATAATAAGAATTACTGAATAAACAGTAGAACAGTCTTGCTGTATTTTACAATACTCGTATGATGGAGTTTTCTCTCAACACGCTAGGCCAAGCGCTTGCTTGAGGTCCGATGTCTTTTACAAGCTCACGGCCTAAATGTTATCTTAAAGTTTGACCCAAGCATTCCATTCACATATATGAACAATAGCATGAGCTAATCAAATCGGGGAGCGTGCATTCAAAATTGTTTTTGTCAAATGCTTTTTAATGAAATATTAATTGCATGACACTGAATCAGATTTTGGGGAATCCTTTCAATATTTCATCGGTTGCTATGTACTGAAGACCTTGTTGCTACCATCAAAACATTACGTGTTTTCTGGGCATGCGTAATGTTATATTTGTTAACGGGCCTAGGCGGCAAAATTAATTTCCACCTGGATAGGACAGTCCACAACAATTGCATCGCGCAGTGTTAGACATCGATAATGTCTACCGATATCGAAGGACATATTTTGAAGAAATATGAGATTAAAAAACGGCTTGGAAAAGGGGTAAGCGTTGTCAGCGTAATTTGGGGTATGTTTTAAATTTGAGTGGCGATATTGCTTACCTACTGTTGTTATTACGAGGAAGATTTGTTCACCTGCGAATCATAGATCTCGTCGAAATTGAGCAGACGATAGCAGATGTTGTGTTCAGTTGCCTAGTAAAAGTTTGACAATGAAGGCTGAAAATCAAAACCAATTTGTAGGCAAAAGTGAACTGATTTTCACCTTACATTATAGTTCTCTCATTTACAACGTCAATATCATCAATAACAAATTTTTGTCAACCAGGCATATGGGATAGTTTGGAAAGCAATAGATAGAAGGACTGGGGAGATAGTTGCTTTGAAAAAGATCTTTGATGCTTTTCGGAACCAAACGGATGCCCAGGTAAGATATTTTTGTATGATGCTCAATGAGATTACAAAACAATACATTGATTCTTCTGTATGTCAAATGTAGAGATAAATTTTTGGACTCTTGTCTTTGTCCAGACAATGTTCTTCCTATAACTATATACAATCTTTAGAGCGTTTATCAATGGAGGTCTATACTTGCTCTTTGTCTTGAAAGAAAGTGTTATTTACAGGGTTAAACAGTGGCGCAACTTGTAAAGATACATTTTTTCGATTTGTGGGGTAGTTTGAAAGACCAGTTCTCGTATTTTATGTAAATGCATGGATTAAAAAAACATCCTGGATAGATAGTACTCTAACATTCTTGCCACTTACCCTATTATCGCATGAAATAGTTATTTGTCAATAAGTGCAACTGGATTTTCTCACACTGATTCTTTTACTTAATCCATAATTACCATAAACGATCAGGAATGACAATAATATTTTGCTTTACAGAGGACATTTCGGGAGATATGCTTCTTGCAGGTGGGTACAGTATGATTCAAGTTGAAGATAATGAGTATTTTATTGCTCTTATTTATGGCTATTTGCAACTTTTGTTGCATTTTAATGATTTCAGACTGACTTTAGCAAGCTGTACATGCTAGGCAACATTAGGTAGCAAGTTTATTGTCATATCTTCATAAGAAATTAACCTTTGGTATTATCTTTCAGGAATTTGGTAATCATGACAATGTTATCAAGTTGCTCAATGTTATAAAGGCTGAAAATGACAAAGACATCTATCTCGTTTTTGAATTCATGGGTGAGTTATAGCTGATTTATATATCTATGAAATGAACTTATCAACCTACAACTTATCAACTTATATTGAAAGAATAAACAATGTTTCTTATAAAAGATGCAAGACAGGGTTTCTCTCGATATTACTGTAGATCTATAAGGAAAGCCTAAAATTTGGTGATAACTTGTGCTTAAGGTCACAAAACCAAAACTAGTAGAACTATTGCCATAGAGGTATCTTCTTTAATTCTCCTAGTGGATTTTATAGACTGAAGGTCTTTTTATAAGCAAAATACTCAGTTGAAACTTTCATTTAGATACTGACTTACACAATGTGATAAAGAAAGGAAATATTCTTAAGGATGTTCATAAAAGATATATTATGTATCAGGTGAGTACTTCATATGTTTACAAAGAAGGTACAGTTATAGCATTGTAAAAAGAATTCCTATTGACATATACTGAATTTGAAATATGGTATCAGCTGTAATAATCATAATACATTAAAAAATCATGAAACATTGTAGAAGGTGGAAAAATGAAAAATGGAATATAATGTTTCACTTTGGCACAACCTTTAAGAAATTTTCCTGTCATTTAAGAAAATTTATAAAAATCGTGCACTTACTGTTTTGTACTGTTTGATAAGCCAATTTTCAGCTTCTTTCGTCTGTCAAGCCTTTTCTTTTCCATCACTTGTAATTTCAGGACAATTTGGTTTTGTACATTTTTAACTGGAATAGAAAGATCTGCACATGAAATATTACTCATTATTCAACTGACATAAATATATATAGATAGCTCAGGTTGCAAGACTCAATACAACTAAATTGCTACTTGTTTAATTTTATTTTTAGCTTCTTAAAGCCATGAAATATATACATTCTGGGAATGTAATTCACAGAGACATCAAGGTATTTATTAGCAATAGCACCAAGAACAATATGCTATTGTTCAATTGGGCCTAATATTCTTTACTTCATGTCAAGAAGTAGCCCTTTTCTTCTAATTATGTACTACCTTTCTTAGGAATATCTTTGTTGTATATATATCTTAGTTTCCATCTTTTACATCTCTTAGTAGTATTAATCATTTATTATTTTCATGTTTATTTCATGTCAGTCTTTTTTAATATTTAAGTAACATTTATGTTGAAGAAAGATTGTGTGAATAAAAAAGAGTTTATTGTAATATTAAGCTGCTCATCATTTCAATAAAATAATCTGTAATTCAGATGACATAAATTCCTGTTTGTGGCCTTGCTCATCTGTATACATGGCTTCATACTGCTGCAAAATTCTAGTTTTTGAACAAGTACCGAACTTGACTTTTTGTTATCAACTATGCTATGACTAAGTTCATTAAATGTTTAACTTCTTTTGCATAGCCAAGCAATATGCTCCTTGATGCTGACTGTTTTATCAAGGTATTTCCGTCAACAATTTTGTTCTCCTCATTAACAAAATCTCTTCTTCCCTTGACAGACTCAGTTTAAGGTTCTGCTATTTAGGCAAACATGTAGGCAAACAGAATTGCAATTCATTTTTGTCATATGATTTCAGCTATTTTATATCATAAAATTACAATATTAAAAAAGGAGGTTGGTTATTGTTAGATAGAAAAATCTAAGAAATTTCTAGGGGCGTATTTGTGTATTGACAGGTGTAACAAAGGTATTTAGACAGAAATATTTTCTAATTACAACATACTTACTTTGGAGTTTTGTTCTGATTATTGATGTTATTTATCTAACATTCTGTAAATTACAATTCATTTGTAAACTAAGTAAAGAAAGGAGGCTGATTGTTGATACATGGAAAAATCCAGGGTGTTGATAATATGATAGAAAATCCTAAAAAGTGTGTTATTGGAAAAAATGTAAAAAGTTTACTTTATTAACATTGTAACCACCACTGTCTGATTAATTATGAATGTGTGTCAATATCAATGATTGACCAACTATGGTTTTTTTCTTTTAAAGATTTGTGACTTTGGCCTAGCTCGATCCATTTCAAGTTTGAAATTTGAACCAGGTGACCCAAGCCTGACTGATTATGTTGCCACTAGGTGGTACAGAGCTCCAGAAATTCTTTTGGCATCTCCAGTGTGAGTTTATCATTCATTACCCTCAAATCTAAATTCTTTTTCACATATTTTTTCATCATATTATCCAACAGTTTGAATAGTTATATGTTGTGTACATATTTCTAGAGAAAGCTTTGCTATTCTCATTTAGAAGTGATTACAATCTATCCTATAAGCTGGGGAATTACAGGCATATCTTTGCTCTAATGATCAGTGTTTGGTTTACAAGGAGCGTTTTGTTTTTATCATACAAAAAACCCAGGGATTAGTCACAAAAGCTTCTTAATGAATGTTTTGAAGTGAAGAAACTGATGGCTAAAGTTTACCAAATGATTCAACTGCTAGTTTCTTGCATTATTGTCAGATTACTACAAACAATAATTTTCCTTAGATTTTAATCATATTGAAAATGTAACTATTTACAAACTTTTTTCAGGTACACCAAAGGGGTAGATATGTGGTCGGTTGGTTGCATCTTAGGAGAGCTGATATTAGGTGAGCCATATTCTCCCAAAATATATTGTTTATCTCTTTGAGTTTATTTCTTTCTAATCTCTCATCATGTATATTATTTCCAAGCAGAAATATGAAAACTATGCTTGGTTTTAGGCAAACCACTGTTTCCGGGATCATCAACACTTAATCAAATAGAAAGGATTATGTCATCCATTCCAACACCTTCGAAAAATGGTAAGATTTGCTTGAAGGTTCTTTTAGGTTTTATGTACTTTTTATTGATTGCTACAGAAATATAGGGACATGATAAATGGGAAAGTATTAGATTAGGGTGTGATTGAATTCAATGATATCTAACCTTTCACAGATTTCTGAAACCCTATCTTGATAATTTTTGCAACCCATCTTTATTATTTGCTTGTGGTTTAGAGTTTATAGACTAAATACTTATTTGCAACTGAATTTCAATCTACATTTGGCTTAGGTGTCTTGTCATCAGAGGTGCCTTGTCATCAGAGGTCAATTCTCTTTGTCACATATTCATAAGCCTTAACAGCTATTGAGACATGTTTATAATCCAATGCTTTTAATCTCAGATCTTGACAGCATCAAGTCAGCATACAGTAGTTCCTTATTTGACAAATCACTGCATAGCAGACACAGAAGACCATTAGAGGACATGCTATCAAGTGCACCTAGTGATGGCCTAGATTTACTGAAGTCACTACTTCAATTCAACCCTACAAAACGACCAACTGCAGAAGAAGCAATCAATCATCCATATGTGGCCAAATTTCGTAAACCAGAAAATGAGGCTTCCCTTTCTTATGACATAGTACCCCCTGTTGATGATGATATCCAACTTTCTGTTAATGAGTACAGAGACAAACTGTATGAAGTAAGTGTGATCTTTTATCAGCTTTGATTAGTGAATCAATTAATCATTAATAAGGTCAGGAGGAATAGTAATCAAAATGTCAATGTATTTTTCATGTTTCAACACGCCATTCATTAATCTCTTGTAGTGATTCACAATGACTCAAGGTTTCTTTCACTTGTATGCCTTATTTTATTTTATGGATTTGGAGAAAGATCTAAAAGCAAGCTATAGCCACTTTTCTAAAGTTTTTATAGTTTCCTAAAAATTATTGACATCTTGTGTTTTTACCACAATTGCTTGCTTTATCTAGATGAGGTTTTTCATTTCCCATTTCACCTTGAGCTTCAACCAATATGAATTAAAATAGTTATTTACCATTAAGATATTTTTCATCAAGTATATATCAAACTATTTTTATTTTATATATCAAACCTTAGTTGCAATTGTAAAGAATATATCTCAACAATGAACTTTCAGAGCATCATAAGACGAAAAGCAGAAGTACGTAGGCAAAGAAAGGAGCTTTCAGCTCAAAGAGAGCAAAGACCAGCTGCAGACCAAGAGCCTCGACCACAAGCTGCTGCAGCGAGAACTGATGCTAAGAAGGCAACCATCTCCACCAGACCTGTCAAGACAGAGGCTGTGCCAACTGCACCCGCAGCAACTAGTACACAGTCATATGTGGCAGCTGGTGCTCCTGCTGCTACGACTACAGCAGCAGAATCGCCATCGGGGGCCAACAAGGTAACAGTGGCATTTGGCCGCACAACAAAGTTACCACCTTCGCAACATCAGAGACAAGCAAAATCTGCACCCTTACACCGAGTTAGGGCTGGAAGTGCAGAAAACCTCAATGTGAGTAACACTCAATAGGAAAGAACTGTGCTATGGAAATCTTAAAGTTCTCACAATATAAATGGTACTATGTTTCATGACTTGGCTGGTCGCTGTAGCAATCATCTATGCCATGTACCTTTGTGCAACATTGTTGCCATTTTTATCTTTCCAGCTGTGAATAGAAAGCCAGATGTTTGTTGTCTGGTCCCAAATCTTATTTTCAACTTTTTTGTAAGTGAATTCAAACAGGATTGTTTGAATGTTATTTTAGTAGAACTCTCCATTTTCATCCATTTTTTTTATTATCTCAGACAAAGACAAGTCCAGTTGTTGGGAGAGCTCGTCCTATTTCTAACATTGCCAACCAGAACAGAAATAACAACATTCTGATGAGGTCATCATCCCTTGACAAAATATCATCACTGTCTGTCACTAGTGCAAGAATGGTATGTCTCTACCTTTCATAACCTTCAACATTTCAGAATTTAATAATTCATCAGCTTTAGGAAAAATCTTGCTCATTTAAAGAATGGTATTGGGTGATTATTATTAGTCTTGTTAATGACAGCTAATTTACTACATAAAGGAACAAAATAATCCATATTATAAAATAGTTTGTCATATAATCTTTCATTTGTAATACGTTTCAATTGCAATGTATTTTGTTTTCTGAAAATATTCAACTTTATTGTGTGGTGAGCAATCATATTCTTTACATAGTTTTTTATCTTTTAAGATTCCTCAGCAACGCCAACAGGCAGCACATGAGAAAAGTCCTGGGTTTCGACCGGGAAGAAAGCCAAGGCCGAGTAGTGGAAACGGTGGACTGGCAGCCAGTAGCTACACTCAAACGCATGCAACAATAAGTAAAAGCCTGTTATCTTCAATACAGACTAAAGCAACTAGGTAGTCTAGCACTGTGTTTTATCACCAAATAATTTTCACATGGTTTTAACTATCATTAGGTAAAATCCTTTGCAATAAGAATAAACTTAGTTTCATTCTATTAGTGACTTTTGAAATTGAGTTCCACTCGTGCATAATACTACTTCTCCATGCATCACCTTGTAAAGGGGCTCTGATAGATACTTGGACTTTTTTGTGCTTTACTTCAGAGATACAATCAAAACACTTTTGGGTGATTCTATGAATTTTTTATTTTTGTCTTAGATGAAGGTACTAAATTAATTATGTGACTGAATAAAATAGGTCGAGTTACTGACAGTACTTGAGGTTTGCAACGTTAGGTGAACATTTTTGCTTGTAAAATATTATTTGTTTTATGGAGGATACATTGATATTAAGATACATTGTCATAGTTCTACTCGAGTTTATTATCTGCATATGACCTCTTATTCTTCATTTTGCTCTTATCTGGTCGTCGCTGCTGATATTCTGGCATCGAACACCATCCCATTCCATGCGCAGTATTTCACAGAAAGTTCGGAAAAACACTACTTGCACCGAAATCTGGGAAATTCAATTTGCTTTGGAAGATTAAAACTAATTTTTTTAAAAACGTCTTTAAGCAGTTGCAAAATTCCTCACCTTTGCTTTTTCACCTTTCTCCTTTGCATTTTGATTTCGAAAACGTGATGGCGTCAGTATAAGTTTCCCGCTTTTTCAGGAATCTGGTAACTAGACCATTGTCTCGAAATTCCGGGGGTAAGAAATATTACGCTCGTTGTGAAATGCATCTATTACAGAAACATGGCACAAGCTCCAATAAAAATATTAAAACATCAAGAGTCCAGAATCGTTATTTGGTGGCCTTTCTAGATTTTTGCCAATAATCTACAACCGAAATACAAATTATCGCTGCCATGGTTTTGAATGAAGAGGGAAATGTTGAGGGTTAAGCGTTGCATAAATTTTATTCCTGGGAAATATTATTTCGACATAATCCTGCTTTGCATGAAATTGCGCATTTCTGTAAGTCAGAAAATTCGAGCCGAAAAAGATTATTTTTGGTGGGTGTACAGTTGTCAATGGAGGCAATAAAGATTCGTCTTTTGACAAGAATTTGGGAATATATCTGAAAAAATTATCAGTAGAGTTTTTCGCACCCCTAAGACGAAACAACGCGACCAATACTATAATCAGTTTGCTGTCTACTGAAATTGTCGAAACAGTATCAGATCACAACTACACTCTAAAAACACGATGATTTACAACAGATACTCGATGTTCGCAAATAACAAAGATGTCTACTCTGTAAAAAATCGATAATATAAATTATTTGTTTTCCAAGTCAAATAAAACTATACATGTATTTTAAAAATGGCACTGGTGGGCTCTAAAATAGCATAATAAAAGGATGTAATTAAAGTTTTGTTTCCTGGCAAATTGAATGGAGTAAGGGAAAATTATCCAGGTAATCGAAGTTGAAGTAAAAACTGACCGCTCTGGTAAAAACAGTAACATAAAACTATAACATAGTACGGTTGTGGATATTTTACGCGTTTAACACAACCGAGTACTATACCTCATACGCAAGGAATCTTAATGTATTGATTAAAGCAAACCTACATTATTGACAGAGCCCAGCAATTCCCACCGTCAAACGCGCATTCGATTCACTCGATAACGTCTGTTTGTCCTTTGAAAATTACCCAAGCAACATTGAAAATTGATGAATTTTGATATTCAAATCGACTCTCGACATCTCAAAGAACAATAATTTCCCAGTTATTAGCTCAAAATGCCGAGCTTAAAACCTTCCAGCACCAAAATCCATGCCTGCGATACCTTGCCGTATTAAATACAAGTACTCGTTTCTCCCATGTATCGGCACGCATAAGTTTGCAAGCAGCCCGCTCATTACTGCTAAAGTTAAATTTTCAACAACTCTATACTGCCACTATCGGTAGTTGCGTGACGTCACACCTTCTGTAGCTATCTGACGTCATATCTTCTGAAGCAATCTGACGTCACTTCTTTTGAAGCTATGTGACGTCATGTCTACCAGGACAATCTGACGTCACATCCTCTTGAGCCACGTGACAAGGCTTGGTTTTGACTTTGCGGCCGCTTTGCTTAAAGATATGCCTCTTTCAAAAACGTAAACGCAGTACAATATCAACTTGACATTGGCTTGGTTCATTACAAAACTGCCGAGTGTCCATCGTGTGGAAATTAGCTACTCTCTCCGATGGTCTGCACAATGGCAGTTAGCACTGTGTCCACGTGATCACTGTCGTCATCTGGTTCTATATTCGCACCCTAATGCAAAAATGAATGTTTCAGTTATGAATTGGCGGGAATTGCAACTCCAAGAAAAATTGACTGATAATATTGAATTAATTTCGAGGAAAATGATAACAATGCACCAATCTCTGGAAATAGCCATACTCGCACATTCCCTGGTCGCAAGAAATGCCAAATCTTCCGTCAATTTCATTTATCGCAACTCTGATAAATCGCATCACTGATCGCATCATTAAGACTGAATCACACACAATCACTTTAAATCACAGTAACCGGAATCTTTAACGACTACCATGTAGAATAGGTAAGGAACAATGAGGGGCATACAAAGTGAGAACGGAGGATACTCACGATGCTCTTAATCAAAGCATTCACATTTCGCCTCAAGTTCTTCAGCTCTTCTTCGGAGCCATGTAGCTTCTTCCTATTCTCTTCCAGCTCCTTGTCTTTCTGCTCTTTCTCTTTCATCACCTCCTGGATCTGTTTTTCTGCTTCCTCCTTCACCTTGAACTGCGCAGTGTCACTACTTCCTACAAGCTAATGACAAGAAAATGACTGTAAATACATTTGGGACATCAGTTATAATCGACCGTGGCAGAAGAAACAACGAAATTAGTGAAAAAGGAATCATCATATCCAACTCTTCAATATAATACTATGCATATTTGTACTTGTAAAGATATTTATTTTGACATTTCAGAATGTCCTCAGCGCTTCCTAGAAGGTATAACAAAATGCAAAGGACTCTTTCTATCTTCTATATTTCAGATGCTCTGATCATTAAATGTTCCAAAGGTTACGAGCATGGTCGAAAAATCAACGTCACATTGCGTTTATTTTACTCAATAGAAATTGCGCATAGCTTTTCGGGCCTAAGACGAGGCCAGCAAAACACTAGAGAGCAAAACGCTGGCTGAAAGAGCTTTATCTCTAGCACAAATAGAAAAATTACAGGAAGCATTTCAACGATTGCATCACGAAGAACATTGCAATTATAACTGTACGTCCTTTCAATCGTGTATCTTCTTTGCCTCTTTGTATTCCAGAAAGAGTGGCAACTATAAAGGGGGTTGCCTCGGATTTCTCATCTACTTCAACAGCAAGTAACAGGATTCCACAAAATCTAATTCAATGTAAAGCTTAACAATTTCACGAGTTTACTTCTACTTACTTTTCTAATACTTCTCTCGTAGTCAGCAACAAACCTACCCTGTGGAAAAAGGTCATTCGAAGAAGTTTATATCCCGTAATTCGAAACACCTCATGCAGACAAACTGACCTTTCGCATGCTTGTAGAGTAACTTAGGTCACAAAGCCCGTGTTTTGTTTTTGTTGGCAAAAATTCGCTTGTAAACATTTAAGGAAAGTACCATATGCCACAGTAGTGAGCATAGCTTACAAACTGCTTTATCGTATAAGACGATACAAGGGAATGAAAATAAGCGTGTAGGCCCCAAGGATATAACGAAAGATCTTCAGGGCGTAAACAGCTTGGGGGGGGGGCATAATATTCAGTACCAGCCAAGAATTGCTATGACTGTTTTTGTGACGCCTTACTCTTACAGAAACGATTTATCAAGTGCACTACACAGAGTGCTTGCTGATGAAAATGAGCCACTACTTACCAGGTCAAAGTCTCTCAGGTCATGTGGCGTTAAGTTATGCAAGATATCGTGCTTTTCTATCATAAAATCTGGTGGCCGAAAGTAATGGAGACACCGCCTGAAAAAGTGACAGTGTAATTGGTTATGTAAACTTCAAAATAACCAGCAACCATTTCAAAGTGCAAATAAATAAGAAAAAGATATTGTCATGGTTGGCGAACAGACGTTGATAATTACAGCCTTAAATATATATAAATTTAAATTTTGAGAAAGCGAGATACATTCTTGAGTATAAGCCATTAGAAATTTTTTGAACAGTTACCCTTCCTATTAACCTATTCCTTTTACCTTGCATTGAAGCCAAATAATATAGGTTTTACAGAAAAGGTAATGGCTTTAGATAAGGGTAGCACTGTGGAAAGAAATAGCAAAAGCATAATTAGGTTTAAAGCTACTGAGAAAGCAAACCTGGATCAGAAAATTCAGTTGATAAACATTTGTCACAAACTTTTGTCATTAGTCACAAAATGAGATAGTTAGCTTTTACATACCGAAGTGAGATAGACATTCTTGACAAAGAGAAAAGAGTTAGTTAGTTTCGATGCAGTATTTGCGGCAAGGCGCAACCTATACAAGAGTAGAAACATTTTCAAATTCACACCTAAACTTTTGCACAACGCCATCCAGCAGTTCCTGCACGTTTCGCAGTTTGTCATTGTCCTGAAGTCGATCATCATTAGTAGATGAGGGCGAAGCGATGGAAGATGATATCTCGTTGTTGTCCATTGGAGAGGCTGCCTGGGTGCCATCTGCTTCTCCAATCTGCGTCTCTTCTTCCTAAACAGAGATTCATTACTGTTTATATAGGGGTCTGAGATGGTTCAGTTTATATCTTTTAAAAGAGAAAATAGCAAATGCAAAAGCTTAGGCCGTGGTTAACGGAAGCTGGCCTAAGCCTTCAAAAATGGACCAGTGTCGCAGTGACCCCTTTGGAAAAAGCTTCACTAAAGGTTCTTAATATATCCTGTTTAGAACTATTGTGAGTTTAAATGTGCTTCGAGAAAGGGTTTGAGCCGACAAGGATCCAGCCAGTAAAAACACTAGTCGTCCGTTGAATGAAAGAGGTACTGTATAATATCATAACTGATTCGGCGTTTCTTCATGTCTACTGTCATACATATCAAATAACAACCTTGAAAATCAACACATGAGAGAAAAATCGCAAACCTCTAATAATCGTAGGTTTTTGTCACTTTCGTTAAACCTGTAAAAGGAAAACAAGTAATAAATTTGACATCCAAAATATGTTGTGTTCAATGAACAGACAAAAAAATACTTAAAAAATGTTCTTTTCAGAGGCGGAAGATAAGTTTACCAGTCTTAACTGGCTTTCGACCGTTTCCAAAGCAAAAGTAACTATGATAGTCAGTTTACAAAAACCCTGTTTAAATTCCAGAGGATACAAAAAAGCCCACAGTTACACCCTGAACCATAGCAAAACACCAAAGGATATAGAACTATAAATATTTTGAGCCTTGATGAACCATTATGGGGTCAGTCACATTTTAAAGTAACAATCTCACAGGTTACCGAACTGATTGTTATCGCAGCAGCATAAGCTTCTATTGTTTCAATGCTACTACGACCGCCAACCGAAAGTCACCCTCCTAAGTTAACCCCTCCCCACTTTTCATCACCCCCTCAAGTCAACCTCTCTGTCCTTTAGATTGATGAATACTGCGCATCAATCAATTCTCATAAATACGTTTAAACCAAGATCTCTTTCCTACCATTTATCGAATTTGTCCTGAGCATGAAGGTCAAACTTGACCTTGACTTTGTTTGCACCTGCTCCATGTTTCAAGGAGATGACTTTACCAGAATACCTTTGAGGAGCAAAGTTCAGCGATGTGATAATAACAATATACATTGGCCAAAGGACACAGGACATAGGTCACCACACAATGGCCTTCCATTTTGCAGAGTTCTTTCAAAACACATACAAATCTATAAACATAGCTCGGCGACTTTCTATCGTTGGTGCTCGAACTTTTATCAAGGTAAAGAAAGTTTCCACACTGCAAACCTAAATAAAGCTTGAAACATCAACAAATAGTTATATATTTATTCAAAAGATATTAGGACTGGACCTTAAAAAATATTTACAGTGAAAGTAGAGAAAGTGAGTGTGTAAGTGATCCGTGACTTGGGGCTGGAGGTAATTGCTGTTTGGCGAAAATAACAATACTCACCATCGAGCATTGATCCTTGCTTCTACTCGAGTTTCCAATTGATCTATGACAAAAGGAATGTGGACTATGTCTATCTTTAAGGTAAAGTCATGCTTAATAGAGTCACACAGCAATCACAAGGAAATCAACGAAAGGTCGTGGGCTGTATAGAAATATTGTTCTATGGAATGCAGAGTAGTTTTATCATAGATAACGTAAATAGAAGCCAATTAATGTTTCCAATTCGAAATGTAATGAGTCGATAAGCAAACTGCCTGTGGCAAATAAAGTGAATCGAAAAAAGTTTGTCAGCATGCGCAATACAGTATAACATTATTCTGATTAGCACTCAGTGCCAGATATGCAGTATAAACTACCACCTACACATTATCTATCTAAAGATTACACAATTTGACATCCTTTTAATCACAGGGGTACAGAATTATCTTAAGACATAATTATCTGCCAGTCGTGTATCGTCCACGTCTTTAGTGTGTAATGATGCAAGTCTTTAGCTGCAGACACTGCATTATATAGGATACAAATGCAGAGCAACTGCATTAACACTTACAAACTGTGTCGAATTTTGGATCCTCAGATGTATTCATCGCTTCCTGGAAAAATGAATCACAATTATGCAGTGACATCATATCCAAATTAAGTTTATGTAAGCCATCTAGGCATACCAGAGGCAAGTGCTTCAACGACATCATTTTATCCTAATCTTCCTATTGGGACTCATCGTATTGTAAGAAATTCAAAATTTTTATCCTAATACGAAGGATAATCATCATATAAAGAAGGAAAAAAAATTATCAAGTTTTTAAATAATGATATACTTAAATAGAAAAAGATCATAGTTTTCTTTCATTAAAATTGCTTGCGGGTTTTGATCTGAAGATTCATAGCTTGAAACGCTCTATTTTAAACTACAAAGTTCTAAATAACTGCTTTGATGATCATGCGAAAGCTGGCTAAACCAATCATAATAAGCCATTCTTAGCATTGGCCAATCACATATGAATCAAGGCACGTGATAACTACAAGGCTGAGGTCACGTGAAAGGATAAGTTTGATTTCCGTACAGTGTTTGCCATCTCTTAAAATTCCAATTAGTTTAAAAGCCACTTACATCCTTTGGTTCTTCTGCTACTGTGCTACTCTCAACCTTTTCAACAGAAGTGACCGCATCCTAAAATAACAAGTAAATAATATTCGCTTACAACACTAACTCGCTGCTTTAGAACTAAATACTATCAAACGCACTATGCATAAAATTTAACGTCAGTTCAGAAAAAGTTCGAAGCATTCTTTGAAAACTACCTATTCTTTCTTAGCAAAACAAACAAGGGGATTTATTACATCTAAGATGCTCCAGAACAGTGAAACTGGAATGAATCAAAATTGAGAATTTATCACTTAAAAACACCGCACTTGCATCACGTGTAACAGGCCATTCGCAGCCCCCTCACCAATCTCGAATCTAAGATCTGACTTGTAAGCTTACTTCATCTGCTTTTTCGATATCAGCTGCCTTCTTCCGCTTGGACGTTATCGGCTTAACTTCCTCCTCCTGCAAAAATATTAAACCATAACAAAAATATATTGACATTTGGGCTTTAGGTCCTTTTCCTGGGCTCTCACATGTTTGTATGCTAGTCTGACGTTTTGGCATGCTGAACTCGTGTCAATTAAATACATAAAGTGCCCGTTAAAACTGAACATGGTTGAGAATTACATACAAAACGCTATCATTTCTGCGTGACAATTACTGAAAAGTGTTTTACAAGCACGCGATTTGAAATTTATGCTGTACATATCATCAGAATTCCCTTTATTGAATTTAATTTCCTTTATATTAATGCCTAGCTAACTGAAAATAGAAAACCTTACCTATGACCTAAGGCGACCTAATAGTGCTCTGACTATTTTATAATCATCCAAAAATACTATCATAATTAGCTATCATAATCCACTACAGTCTTCAAAAATAGCCCGAATTGGTCAGCCCTGCTTTCCGTATCATTTCAACAATATTTACTCCTCCTTTGAATATAAAAAAATCCTTGGTTGCCAGCAATATTTGGGAGAAAATGGGACAATAGGTACAGCAACTTTGCACGGGTCAATAATGTCGTCCCAGATTGAAGCACTAACCTCATCGGATTCGGCAATAACCGCCCGTTTCTTTGCGGCCTCCCTTTTCGTCGGTGTCTCGGACCTCCTTGTCGACTTTGCGGACGAGGCTGCCTTCTTGGGTGGAGGCGAAGGCGTCCTTCGGCGTTTACTTTGCTCAACCTGACATGAACAAGACAAACTGGCTACAAAATTGGTGCAATTTAGAACGTTGATAACTTATAACAATAAAAACATGGCTACAACTAGTGTGAACTGGATAGTAAGAGCTTGACACAAAATACTCTCCATTTTCTAAATTCAATTCGCCGTTTTATGGTTTGGGTTTGCAAGTGTATTCGTTGCGCATTTCAACAAGCGTGGACTGAAATTAAACTATTGGATCTGCTGAGACCTGTTGGAAGGTTTTCTCTCCAGTGGTACAATTAAGTGGCATGGTCATACATGCACCTTTCAACGTAATTTTCTGCGATAGGCATGACGAACGCATGCTCTGACTCACCTTTTTTGAGTCTGTCTTCTTTGAAGAACTGATTTCTTTCAACGCTTTCTGGACGGTCTAGAGCAAAGAAGATCATTTCTTGAAATGAAACAAAGTGTTAAAAACATGGAATAGACAACTAATGCTGCTGTTTTTACTCAAAGAAGCAGAAGCAGTCATTCTTAGATTGACAGGGTTGAGTTCACAACAACTCAAGCAAAACCATTCTTCCCAGTAGCAGTGGGACAAAGCGCTCCATCAAAATGGTTTCTAAATTACCAGATGTTGAGGCCAACTTCCCAATTATGCTTCTTCAAAAATCAATCCACTGTGTGTCATCCACTTAGACTGTAAATTGCAAATACTTTATGCGCCAGAATTTATTAAATATACATTATAACTATATATCTATATTATCAAATTATCATATATAATCTATATTATGCTACATTATATTATAAATACTATATTATATTATAATATATTATATCATTTTATATTATATATAATATCATATCAAATTATATATTATATTATATTATACTATATTATACTATATTATATTATATCATATCATATAATATTATTTATATCATATCATATTATTGATAACATATTAATCGTATTGTCAACAAAACCTTTCCTGCGACCACTACTCCGATTACCACTTTCTTGGATTAAGCAGCCATTTAACAACAGTTGATGTCAAGCCAGCTCCTTTAACTTCACAATAACTGTATTCTGCATACTATAACTGCATACTATAACTGTATGCTATATCTGTATACTATAACTGTATTCTATAATCAACTGCATAATCCGATCCCATTTACCTTTGTGCTTCCTTTTGGCGACGCCCTTGAGCTTGAAGCTGATGACCGCCTTGGAGCAGGACTTGACTTCGGCATGGGCTTCGGAGCATATGACGGCTTCGCCACTTGTCTACGAGTTGGAAGAGGGGGTGGTGGTGGTGGAGGGGAGGGCTTGTTTTTCCCTACGATTTTCTATGGGGAAAAATAACTTTCAACATTGTATGTACATAAACCAAATAACATAAGTGTAACGTATGCTAAATGAAGCTAAATGTATAGCTTCAACAAATATACAGTGAGAAAAATCCACAGAGATGTTTCGTTGGTTTTTACCAGTACTGTTACCAGCCTCTACTATCTCATATCCGCCTCTTTCCGCCTCGAAAAAGTAGTTTTAGTATGCAAAACTGTTTCTGCTGTTCCTTGCTCTTTTGAAAATTTTAGTACGAAGCTTTTGTAGAACTAAATCTAGCTGAGCAGACATGTAGTATGTCCAAAGTAGATGGATTATCTGAGTTTGGTGCAAAAATGTTAATATTTACATCGTCACACACGTACACACATACAAATACAAGCTACCTCGAAACAGTCCCTCAAAAGGATGATTATCAAATCGGAAAAACTTAGATTCATTTTATCAGGTGCGTTTCATGGCAAGTACCAAAAGGTTTTATCAACAAGGTGTTCGGCCATTTCTACCACCATCAACCGTGAAATCCTATGAAAATATTTTTTGCTTATTCATGGCCTCTAATTACAAAACATCAACATATTCCATGGTCCACGCACATGCGTATAGCCAACTCAATGCTAAAAACAAAGTCATTTACCTCTGCCTTCTTCAGTTTGTCTGTTAACCTCTTGATGTCCTGTTCTGCTCGCTGTTCCACCGATTTAATTTCCTTTTGCAGTCTTCCTGTCTGTATGTTAGGCTTTTGTTCAAGTTTCGTACAACTAGAAAAAGATTGGCAATGAAAATTAAGCAGCAATCAACGACAAAAAAACAAAATACTAGAATCCATACTGGCAAACCATATACCAAAAAGTATGATAAATACAAAGCTGAATTTACTCCCATAAAAAGTATCATCGTACTAGCAATGAGAGCAACACCAACTTAGTGTGACGTCACTTTTTCTGAATTGTTGAATGGCGTTGTCACTAGCAAAAACGATGCCTAGGCAAATGACAAGAAACTTTCGTCTTACGTCTTAAAGTTGTTGTCCGTGTTCATGGAGCACACCCAAAACTCCGGCACGCTCTCTAAGCTCAGTTTTCGAGAAAATTGCAGCTGCCGCCACTTAAGACATGAATCTACATGAAAATAGATGCAGGTGAATTTCAGAAAAGACAAATCCACAAATATTGAATCAAAATACTTTAACTCAACAAACAACTAAATTTTAGCCTAATTAGCCTCAAAGATGCTTGCTTAACAAACCCACAAATACAAATGAACAAACTTCATGATAACATGAATTGTTTTATGATAATTCGGTGTAATACCTTGAACGTACTATCTTTTCACGGGGGGGAGGCTTATCATTTTTAGCACTATAGAGGGGTTCTATTACAGAGAGGCTTAAAGATGATTTACAGTATGAGGCTTAAACTAATCATAAACCAGCCCACCTCGATAGGAAAAATGGCCCCTTTGGCTATGATATCAAAATTCATACCAAATGAGTTCCTATTAGAACTGAATTATGATCTATGCCATTTGACCTTGGATCAAATCAACACAATTGTCCTTGAATCAAACAAAGACATTTCATCTTGACTTTTGACATTGAATTAAATCAAGATCTTTGTCCATGATCTTCGTCTTCTAATTAAATAAAAGAATGTGTTTCATATTTTATCCTTAAATCAAGAAATTTGCTAATGCCTGGTCTGTCATTGTCGAAATTAAATCAAAGAGCGACAGCCTATACTGATTCAATCCAATACTCTGGACACAGTAGTCGGACACAGTAGTCGGACACAGTAGTCGGACACAGTAGTCGGACACAGTAGTCGGACAGTGTTTGAATATGAGAAACCACATGGGTCTATCCACTCACCGCATTGTACACACAGGGGCACGCTCATCGATCTCTTGAGCATGAACCTTGTTTCATTGGAAGCATCGTCCCTCCATCTGCCAGTGTAGCCAAAGTCTTCCCTTTAACCCAAGGCAAATCCAGTCAATTACATGTGCAAGCATTTTGGTATTTACGTGAGATAAACACGAAAGTACATCTTCTGAAAAGGTCTTATGAAGTATTGCTACTACATGAAACAGAGCAAAGGGAATTAATCTCCCCCCCCTCCCCCAAAATTTGCAAAAGGCACTGCAAATGCTTTTATCTTTATGGCTTTTATCATGTGGAACGCTACATAAAATTAAAGCATTATCGAATTATTGGAAAGTAGTAATAGAAGTGTCAATTCGATAATACTTATAGCTGTTGAACTTTTTCGGTTCCCTTCCGAGAACACTACACGGATTTTTTAAATTTCATCATATTCTTTGATTCCCCAACTCTACATTATTTTTTCAAAACTCTTTAATATCCTCAAAGAAAATTCTTTGCTCAAAAAAGTTTATAAAAATCAATAGATACATACCAAAAGGCCGTGACGCCATGCTCTGTAGAATAAAACAAGGGAAGTCAAGCGAGTTGCAAAGTCAGTAGTAGCAACATCTTAAGATAGAAGGCTGGGTAACTATCTCGAATTGCAAAGATACGTATCTGGTACATAAATTCTATCAGGGATAATGTAAAAGCAATTCTTTCACCGCGCCAATGCAACTACATTGGGCGTGATGTTACAGCATTTGCGTTCAAGCCTAATTCGTATGTTAAGCACGATAATAAAATCACTTCAGAAAATAAAGATATATATGTGCATATATACCAAAAAGATAAATATATACATACCTTCGATCTTTGAATCTTTCCAGTACTGCAGCATGTGTTCTGCCATGGATCTTAACAGATGTTTGTACTCCTAAAACAAGTAGACATTTTGATGTGATGTTGCTTAATCTTTGTTTATCATGCATCCGAATGATTGCAAGAAACAGCGGGAACGTGGGTTTAGCATATTTATGTACTGGCTGGACACTCCTCAGAGTAGGCAAACGTCGGAAAAAAATCAAAAGCTGACAAAATAAATAGCCGTTTCTCGCAATCGTGAAGTTTTTTTTAACCCAAAGCACTTGTTCAATCATATGATTATATAACTTACATATTATTCCATACTTAATGGTGCCTCAGTTTCACATATTCACATTTTCAGTATTTGACACTTTGATACATGAAGCAAGTCAGCACTTCTTACACAGTGCTGTTATCAGATTTAATTCAAATATAGAAATTAATTACCCAAATTCTTAATGATATAAAAGAGAGATTGCGACCAATTTAGTAGATTTCTCAAAGAAACTTGCCTTAGTCACAAACAAGGAAATGCTGTACATCGTATATTAAAACATGTGCCAAATCTATCAAGCTAGAGATATCGTCACATTTTGTCAAACAGTAGCCTGATTAGCCACACAGATTGCTTTTACACTCGAAAGACACCTGATATTGATATTTAAAAACTTTCCTTAGATCATCTACAGAACGCGACTCACCTTTGCATCTGCAAAATCTTGTTTATTATGAGTGGGCTCGAGAACTAGATATGGAACATCCACAATACCTATGTTCAAAAGTAAACATTGTGGTTTTGTGAATTTTCGCAAAAGCAGGATATTGCATGTTGAATAAAATTTTCAAAAATACCAGTCATATTATGTCATATAATATCATAGGGTATTAAAGTGACCAAGCCAAAAGAATTCTACGAAATACGCCGAGAAGCGCAAGGCTTGTGTCAGGGCTAGCACAAGAATCTTCCTTCAGTTTCTCCACAAATAAGAATAAAGCTTTGATACGTTTATATTGAATGTATAATTAACTATAAAAATATAGAAAGGAATATCAAAAGTATGGTTTTACTCACCTACTATACCTGCACACTTTCTGCAAAATAAAAATAGAACCAATGTATAACATAAAATTCAAAAGATATATTTAATAGTCTGTGATAACGTAGAAACAGGATTGAATAGCTGTGAGATATCTTGGAAAGTCTTCAATGTTGTTACTTGGTATCTATAAAACACGCACACAGCTCACTTTAAAAAAACTCTCTTGTAGGATGCAACTCAAAAACCGTCAGGGAAACGATGCTTAAAAAGCGAATTCTAGGGAAAACTCTCATTCATGAAGCAAAGTAAAGACATCAATGCCAGCTGAGAAACTTGGTGCAGAAATAAAATGGAAGCCAAGCGGACGGAGCATCTTGACAGCTAATGTTCTTCATATCAAAACATCACTTCACCAACTTTTACTTTCAAAGCCAAATCATGAGGAACAGTCAAAAGGAATTATGTAAATCACTCACACTCCGCCTTCAAGTTGGGGGCCAATCTTTTCACACATTCGTATTAACCTAGAACATACATAAATGATACAAATAACAAATAGCATTACTAATGGCTTACAACAATAAGGAAGCCTATACTCTTGGTGAAAACACTACTATCGTATGAGTTGCCAACAAAAAAAGAAAGGACTTCAATAGAATGTTTCTCATTTCTGACCTTCCAATAACAGATCAGGTAACTCTAGTTAAACATGATACATCAAATAGCTGCACCCTATTGTGTTGTACCCGAGATAACCTGGCGACTTGCTTGCATCAATAAATATTTAGACGACTAGTTTATCCTAGACAGTCACTTAATGGGGTCGGTTTTCATTCCTTATGGAGATTACGCGGGATTGGGTACGATTATTTGGCGGCTAAACTAGGCTAGGAAAATAAAGAGGTTTGGCTGTTGCAAGCAGGGGTTTGCTGTGTTGTTGACAAGCAATGGAGGATGCTGGGTTGTTGACAAGCAGTGGAGGATGCTGGGCTGCTGACAAGCAGTGGAGGATGCTGGGTTGTTGCCAAGCAGTGGAGGATGCTGGGTTGTTGCCAAGCAGTGGAGAATGCTGGGCTGCTGACAAGCAGTGGAGGATGCTGGGTTGTTGCCAAGCAGTGGAGGATGCTGGGCTGCTGACAAGCAGTGGAGGATGCTGGGTTGCTGCCATGCAGTGGAGGATGCTGGGTTGTTGCCAAGCAGTGGAGGATACTGGGATAGGCAAACGCACGAACAAACCTGTTGCAATTGTAGATGTACATTCCGTCGCATTTCCGTGCATTGATGTTGAAGCCGAACGTAAATGTCAGCTGCTTGGGCTCTTTCAAGGACCTGCGCAAAAAGCACCCAGCTAAAGATACACCCTACATATCAAAACCAAACCAACACTGCAACAGGCAAGATCATATGGCACGTCTTCAATATACAACTAGCTTGTCAATAAAACCTAGAGACATGATTTCAGGCAGTCCACAGAAAACGTTGCCAATGCCTTCCGTCTGGCTCAGGGATGGCAAGAAAGTGATAATCCAACATGGTGCTAAAATTTAGTACTTTTACTATACTTAATATACAACTATATGTGACAACTTTTAGCCCTTGCATAAGCTATGTCATTTTTTTGTTTTTTTTTGGCATAACAGCGTCCTGCATTTTGTGGTTACTTCGTTGATTTGCTTGCCCTGATCACAACAGGCGAGATCATATGGCATATCCTCAATACACAACTATCTTGTCTTTTAAGTATAACCAAGTGATTGTAGTTAGTGACTGATAATTATCATCTTGAAAATAACTAACTTCTTTTTCTCTTCTGCAATTCGTCTTTTCACTTCAGCATCTATCCTTGCTTGCTCAGCCTTCATTTGTCTAACTTGGCCTTCCTGCTGTTAATTCAAGATAAGCATACATCAAAAACAGAGACCATTTGATACCTATTTCTTCGTCTCGCGCGTAGCTTCTATTAAGGATGACGATTCTTAGGGGATTATTATCAGTCTTTTAAATATTCCCTCTTTCAACACCATAATCTATAATAGCAAAAATCTGACTAACCTATGAGAGGCTGTAAACTGGTACTTGGCTTAAGAAATAGATGCTGTAAAAATATCTATACAAAGAATATCTAAATCATCCACCCTTTGGACTATCTTAAAATTATCACTATTCCCCTCTTTCAACACCATAATCTATAATAGCGAAAATTATGAGAGGCTGACTAACCTATGAGAGGCTGTAAACTGGTACTTGGCTTAAGAAAAAGGTGTTGTAAAATATCTATACCTAGAAAATCTAGAATATATGTATCTAGCCTTTTTACTGTCTATACATTTACACCATAATAAATGAAAAATTTAAGAAAGCCCGCAAAATCTCAGTGAAAATAACAGCTTACTCTGCTGCTCTTTGCCGATAAGTTATCCCTTGGAAGTGCTTCTCTAAAATAAAATTCAGAATTCTATTTTTTCGATATTCAAAGCCCAATTATAAATGCGTGAAATCTTCAGTTCATAAACATCATAATGCACTGCCACACAAAACATTTGATGATGCAATATCGGCTTATCTCTACTACACTCAAAATTAAACTGTATGCAACAAAAACAAGATCCAAAACCAAAAGAAAGCCTGTGTAAACATTGCAAAGCCAAGACAGGCTTTTCGCCAAAGCAGCATCCAAGTACAAAAGAAACGTATGCGCACACGTTAAAGCCAAACGAAGATTTCCTATAAGCCATGTCCAAGAAAAAAAAGAACTGATGCGTGCATTAAATCCACAGGCAAAACATAACTTAATCATGTATTGAAAAGCCAAGACAGGCCTTCCTCAGAAGCAATATCCATGTGCAAAGTAGAACTTACTTTGCTTGTATAGATAATTCTCTAGCCTTTTCCTCCGCTGCAACAAAAAAGAACTCGACTTATTTCATAAATGGACGTAGACGTTTTATGAAAGAAATGGTCCTATCTCCTTAGGTAGATGAATGCACAAGCAGCTTCGATTATCATCAACCTCTTTCTAGCTACAGCCTCTTTTTGACAAACCTACTGAAGTTTAAATCGTGGGCACCACATAGTAGATTACAGGTATTTCTGGGAAAAGGCTTAGAATTTTCAGAAAACATCTTGGTAATCAATGGCAAATACAGCAGAAGTCTCGATTTACCCATCTTTGCCTCGTACTCAGCTTTTTCGACCTCTTTTTCAGACCTTGTTCGGAATCTGTTCGATGTGTATGAATATGATCTAGAAAAGATCAACAATCGAAATAGAAGAAGGCTGAAAAAACGCTTAAGAGAGGAAATGACTTGAGAAAATATGCCAAAAAATAGGGGAAAGAAAAAAAGGCTCTCTTGACTTCTTATGGAGAAATGAGCTTGTCTTGGTTTGCTTTGAAGAAAAGAAGCTTTTATTTGATGAATGTAGCGAGACTGGGTTCAACTTAGTTCAAAGGCATTAACAAATAAAGGTCAATGTGTTTAAATATCCACCAATTCATATACGAACATATCATCGAATTTTCTCGAATTTATAGGACAAGCAAGTCTTGGCTGAGCTACATCAACCTTTTAAAACGTTCAATAAACAGCGAGGGAGTTTAAGACATTCTGTGATGTACTTACATTGGCCTAAAGACAGAGTTCACAAGTCGCTTCGTCCTGACTTTTCTTTTCTGCAACAATAAAATAGTGCGATCAATACTCTGGGGGTATGGTTAACAAGCGTAACGGAACAGCGTTGAATATAAAACCAAATGCTTAAATTACTTAAATAAAAGTGGAAGCAAAACACAAAAGACTGACTGCTTATACCAGTGGAGTTATGTTCATAAAAACCCAATGTGTTGATAAAGAAAATATATGGTCCGTCAAGTTACAATACCTCCTACGGGTTTTGGATCACGAACGAAAATCCTTCTATTCACATTCATTCTTCTCCCTTCCCTCTATCAACTATCTTGTTGTGTGATGGAAAATGTTTTCGTCCAACCTCTTTCCCCACATTGACTTGACTCTACACTTGTTAGCAACATTATTTTTGGGGGAAAGGGGATTAACAGCTATTGGATAGGTAAACAATGCAAAAACACTGATACTGAAGTTTTTCAAGGACTTTGTGCAGACTTCGTCTGAATTGTATATTCAAGACAGTTAATTAAGAAGTATCAACTTATCTTACTTGTATGAAGATCCTCATACGAGGCTCGCTGTACAGCACGGCAGCATATGATCTGAACGAGGTTCGCTCTAAAGGGATGCTAAAACAGAAGAAGCCATTAGGTCAACTCAGGTCAACTCAGGTCAACTCAGGTCAATTAAGGTAAACTCAGGTCAACTACTCGGGTCAAGTGACAACTCTATTCGGCTATCATTCATGTGAACATATTAATCTGCATGATTTCCTTATCAGGGGATCTGGCAAAACACATTCTACATAAAATCAGAGCTAATATAAAAAGGCGATTATGTTATTCTGGAAACGTAAAAAGGCTGCAACCGGAAGATTCGTGGCACCTAATGTACGGAAAATTACATAAAGATAAATGAGTGAAAGAAAACATAGACAAGTCTTTCAACTAACTATTCCTCGAATCCGTATTCCTCGTTCGCATGCGGGTCTCGCATAATGATATCTTCGGGGTCTGTAACGAACTAAAAAAAGATACGATTGGGAAAACATAATCATTAGCAATCGAAAGAACAAATGCCCCAATAAATTATGAATTGTAATCAGATCGTTTAAACAGCTAAATAATCAAACAATGATCAATGACTGATGATTAAACAATCAAAAACTGACATTTCTTCACTTAGCATGATCAATTACTAAATCAACATAAACACTGCTTTAAGCAAAGAAAAAAACCTTTTAGCACTGATGTACAAATCAAACGCATAATAACCTCCAAAAGTATTTGGAACACGATGGTAAGTTACACCTTCGGCCAAGTGAGCTCCCTTTCCCCATCTCCCATCTCCCATCTCTATCTTCCTTCTCCCACCTCCCGTCTCCCGTCTCCCTTCTCCCTTCTCCATTCTCCTTTCTCCTCTCCCCATCTCCCTTCTCTCTCTCCCTCCAAAACTATGTTGAGATATACTTCAACGCATCCACTTTTCCGAATAATCTCAGATACGAGGTCACCGTAATAAAATTCAAGATTGTCTGAATGGGAAAGGGGTGAGCTTTGACAGTAACGAGCGCTGCCTCTGTTCCAAAACATTTGACAGGTACAACCTAATAAGCGACGAAATACCGGGGGTATCATGAGCAAGGTTTAATTTCGCTTTACTGACACAACCTCCGGCACTCACATCTAACTCTGATTCCCCATTGTCCTGCAACTTGAGGTTATATACGATAGCAAGCGTGCCTGAAAAAGAATGGGCTGATATTAGGAAAACTTGCACAAAATATACCACATATATCGAGGTCTAGCACATAGACAACAAATCGTAACAGTTTAGAGATGAAAGATGTGTATCGTTTGCATGTCTTCTTCTTGATACAAAGATGGAAAAACTTGGCTACACAAAGCAGTGACGCAGGAAACGGGGAAACCAGAGGTACCATCATTGCCCCACTTTTTGGCACAGCAGGCAAAAATGTCCCTTCCAAGCTCAAAAGTGCCTCTTTTTAATTCAAAAATGGTTATTTGCTCTTTTTTTGGTCTGGCCCTCCCACTTTTTAGATGCTACGTACGTCCTTGCCAAAAAGGGAAAAATTCACTTAAAGACGGGCTAGATAAATACATCTGCTGTAAAACTACAAGATAAGCTGTATTTGCATAGGTAATTTCGCTTTGCATTCAGAAGTAAAACCCCATTTGCCTACATATAAACATATATGTGCAAATCAATTATTAGAGATTACTGTGTTTTTCGCTTGCCGTGCACAGTTCAATTTTGTGCTGGCAGAATTACACACACACTTGTATTGTAATAAACAAAACGGTTGACAGTCGCCACACTGAGTTTTGCACTTAGGCTGCGTTTACACGGTGCCGGATCACTTTTGATCCGGATACAAAGTTATACGGATAGGCTAAGTTTAAGTGATTCGGTTAGCCGTATCACTTTTGATCCTTCAAGCTAGACGATCTCAAAGTTATCCGGCACCATGTAAACGGGCTATCCGGATAATTGTTGTTACGGACCAACAACGAGGCGGCAATTTTAACAGAAGCAGTCAGCACCAAGAATTGATTTTCAAATAATGTCTGTCAAAATTGCCGCCTTGATTTCGATCCGTAGCAAAAATTATCCGGATAGCCCGTTTACATTTCCGTATAACTTTCTATCCGGACCAAAAGTGACCCGGCATCGTGTAAACGCAGCGTAACTGTAATAATCAAGCAGCTACCAAAATTGTGTATATGAAGACTTCTATTTGCCACTTGTCATGAAGTGCTAGACCTCGTGTAGACAAAGGCGAACACATTCGTGGCTTATAGAAGGTAGTGGTTCTAGGTTGCTAATTCATACTTGCGAATCAACGCGAGATCAATCACTGGATGATCAATCATTCAATCACTGGATGATCAATCACTCAATTACTGCAGGATCAATCATTCAATCACTGGATGATCAATCACCCAATGACTGCAGGATTAATCATTCAATCACTGGATGATCAATCACTCAATTACTGCAGGATTTATCATTCAATCACTAGGTGATCAATCACCCAATTACTGCAGGATTAATCATTCAATCACTGGATGATCAATCACTCAATTACTGCAGGATTAATCATTCAATCACTGGATGATCAATCACTCAATTACTGCAGGATTAATCATTCAATCACTGGATGATCAATCACTCAATTACTGCAGGATTAATCATTCAATCACTGGATGATTTTTTTAAGAATTTATTACCCGTGGTTGCATCAATCTCATTGAATTTGTCCAGTAAGGCTTTAGCGGTGCCAAACGGTGAATGCTTTAGGATTATCGCCATTTCGATTTCATACTACAATGCAAATATAAGGTATAAAAATGATGAAATATCGACACACTTTTTAAGACAATAATCCTCAGGTCTCCAAGCTGAACGACAGGTGAGTCAAAATCGTAATGGGAACAATAAAAGTTTGCTCTTGACAAGATTTGATCAGCATAAAACGTGTGAACGTGTTTTCAAAAGCTGTCAGAGGGATGACTTTCCCGTCAAATAGAAATTGGTATTATAAGTAACCTTCTCATTATTTTTTCGCGAATTACAGTGTGTAGATGTTGATGGAACTTGCCACACGTAACAAAATCAGGGTACTTTTCCTTGTCTTCAGACACAACAAAGGGATAAGAATTGTTGCTGGAATACACCGCGGTGAGAAATCTTCGTCGCAAGACCACCAAAAATAAAATAGCTGTTCATGTCTGCCGAAAACCCAAAGAGAATTGCTAATATCGAGTGAAAAGAAACTGACGCAAAAACAAAGCCGTTTTTAAGTTCAATTATTTGATTTCAATATTACGTCACACGCTGCCGCCGATTGAATTAATTTGAACTCACCATAACAATGACTGAGTTTTGACACAGAAAGCCGAAAACTGTTACGCAGGTCATTTCAACAATGTAAAACTGAAGCAGACCAAAGAGTTGATTCGAGAAATGCATTGGGCTTAGGAAGAACGGGGATTTGTTTGAACTTATAATTTTTTAAGAAAAACTCAAAATATGATAAGGAAAAAATGCACGGAATCAACACAAGATATATCAAAATATCACAAGAAGAAACTGTTATTCAAGGGTTACCATCCTATGCCTCATTTAGATGGCTTTCCCAGAGATCTTATTACCGTGACTAATGTATTTTCGGGTAGGGGTTTTATTGCTAGAAGCAGATAGCCCTCGAGCGATTCCAATAGTTCAACGCCTACAGAACGGGCGTTCCCTGTCGAAACATGTTTACTGACAAGTTGCCGGCATCATCTTTATGAAATACCTACGAAGGCTGTTGTCCTTGAAAATATACAATACAGGGTTGAGTAAACTATTGCTGATTGTCAAGCAAAGAAACAGCCTTCGCAGAAGTTTGCTTTCGAGAGAAGCTCCAACAGCAAACATGAATCGATACACAATCAACGGGGTCCACAGAAGCAAAAATAGGCCCACAATCATTAGGCAGATTGTTGATATTCTGATTGCCTTCCTTCTCACATTGGCACGGTGTTTGGAACGCTCCTCTCTCCTCCCTTCCACTCCTGGCTGGCTTGAGGAAGCACAAGCGGGCTCCCCAATGCTATATTCCTCGCTGATATCTTTCCGTGTTTCATTTGTATAAAAACTATTGCTGCTGGTACTTTTCTTCGGACGATCTGTGACACGGTTCTTGATTCCCAAATAGAGACTGGTATTGGCAATGATCAAGCACACGGCAGCAGTGAAAAACAGAACTATCGTTGCGATGCTTCTAGTTCTCAATTCCATTGCCGATCCTACTAGCATGAAAATTGCCACTTGTTGCCAATAGACCAAAAAAGAAAATACCCAGATTGCAGCAATGAAATGTGCGCTCCGGCGTAAGTAGCTTGCGGTGCCATATGAGTGAGGCAATTTCAAGGCGAAAAGTCTGTTGGCTGTGAGAAGGGATAACGATCCAATCGAAGCAAACATGCAACAGAAGAGAGGGACGTTTCCTGCCAGCTTGTAAGAAACTTTGGGGCTTTTCAGCGCGAGATTAATTCCGAGAGAAACGCCGAAAACACCGACTAACGCATCAGCGAAACACAAGGAACACAGAACGCGATAGTGGACATTCTTCGTTAGAAGTTGCTTGCGAAACCGTAAGAACATCGCAATGGTCGCCGCGTTGATGAAAAACGTGAACGCAGAGACGACGATAAGCGAGCAATGAAATACAGTGTTGTTTGCGTCGACCATCGTTGCATCAGAGTGGCTTAGATGTGCGTCCTATCTCAGTCCATTGAGAATAAACGGCTGATTTTCTTGGTAGTTGCTAGCAATAACAACATAAATCCAACAAAGTTTACTTTTGCACAGTCAATATTGACCATAAAGAACAATCTCTTTAGAGTGAACCTATAGAGCAACTTCAGTGGCTCTTTGCGCGAATAGTAATGAATAATTGACAACCGCTAGAGACCTCACGAATTCAAATGGCGAATTCGACAATGACCACTGAAATTCTTGCACAGCGTATCAAAGCAATGTCATGCTTCTTTCGTGGGAAACAGGTTTTCGACTGTGGCTTATTTGAACAACATGTTTATATTGGCTGGGAAAATTGTAAACCAAAATGGAAAATACAGCAGTATTGTCAATCTCGCTTTAATGATAAAAAAGACTGCTGTTCAAAGCGAGATAAACTCTTTTTCAAGCAAACAATGAGTATCTAGAAACTCACATGTAGCTTCAAAACTTCGCGAAAAAATAACAGGCGAAAAGTCTTTGTCAACGGACTCCAAAAAGCACAATTTGGAGGTCATACAGCCGTAGATTTCGACAAAACTTTGCAGTCTATTTTTCGTTATTGGTCGTAGCAATTTTTGATGGTTTAAAAAACAAGCCAAAAAATTGCGCTTCTCTTTTTATCAAGCCACGTGGTCACAAGGAAAAATGTTTTCGAAAAATGGAATGGGTTTTGAACAGACATTGTTACTTATGATTATATCCATATTTTTGCACGGCCACTGGTTTTGTGTTTGGTAATTTTTTCGTGCCAAATCGAACATTTCTGTGGATAGTAGCAATTGTTCACTGCCCACGTTACACCATAGGCGTCATCTTTTAAAATAGTTTATTCCAAAAACTATTTACCCTCTTCATTTCCTGTTCATCTTTAGCCAGCGGCTCTTTCGTTTGTGAACTCCAAGAAGGCATCGGGACTACTACCTACAGTTCAAGGAAATATCCACAAAACTTTATAAAACATGACGTAATATGATATAATGGACATTGAAATTGTAGTTTAAATGATTACTTGCAATTACATAAAGCAAAGAAGGCTTGGCTGCAGAATGCGTGAAAATTCACAAGATGTTTACGAAGTGGGTACGTAGAAACTGCGATTGCATGATGATGAAATACATCCAAAACGATAAAACCCTTCTCCTTATACAGTAATATCCCTAAAAGCATTTGCATTACCAACCCCCCCTGTATTTCGAACGGCCCCCTAACGGAGAAAGCAATGAGGCATTTTATTGGTACGGGGTTAATCACATAATTCATTATTTGTCTACAAACCTCGTGGATATTTTCCTGCTCGTGAAATGATCTTGACAAAAACAGGCAACTCATAGTACTACCCCTGGGGAACAGAAAAAGGACGCATGTCATTGGGCAGGCATCAGAACGGGGATTGCAGGCGAAACAACCAAGCTCCCCCAAAAACTTAAGAATAATCTTAGGCTCAAAATCGAAAATTTAATAACAATATTGAGGCACGGAAAAAAATTTAGGTATTCTTATAATCGGGTATTAAGATATGTAAAGCATCGGGTGAAATCTTATAAACAAAAACAGGAGCAAAACTGCTGTCGTTCGATTTCATGATTGCAAACTACAAAAGCTCATACGACGAAAAAACAATATTACGAAACAGCAAGCAAGGTGAATGGACCGTTATAGGGCGCTTACTTTTTGGTGAGCAGGATCATGTCCTTGCCAATACGCATCGACCCCCTGAAACAGACAGGATTCGTGAGGCTTCGATTTTAGAATAGAATCTGTCAAAGGTTCTCACGTGTCGCTTACAAGGAGATGTCGCTCCATTACACTCGATTAGGCTGATTTTGATATCAGGCCTAAGTGCCTATGGACTTTGTGTTAAATGTTCCTTCGCGTTTGATTTGAGATAGTCAAGGCAGCTAAAAACATTACTTCCAGCCTTTTACTAGCTAGTCTCCACCCATTGCACTGAGAAGAGGAAGAACCAAAGGTCTCTAAATGATATTGAAAGCACCGTTGGGGATAGGTAAACATCTTTTTCGTGGTGCAAACACCACAATAACCAGAAATAGCGGACATATTGTTTTCGTATACTTTAAGTACTTTTCTGTCAGTACTTGAAGAACTTTTACGAAAAAGAACCCTAACTATGCGAAAAAAATATGGTTCTGCTATTTCCTGCTATTGTGAAAGTATATAGGCTTCTGGTATATTGCGCTAGGCGGCTGTAAGCTGCTGATAAGAGTTTAAAGGCATTGAGTCATGATAAATGGAAAGCGTATACCCAAATTGCAAAAATTGCTGAGTGATTATGATAGCTCCGTTAACCTGATTGGCTGTCAAGCAAACTGCACACATGATGTTTTAACCTCGCACTTGATGTCTGATCACATGAAAGCCGATTCATCACATGAAAACAGCCCGTGGAAAACCGCTATTTATCATGACTCAATGGTTTTAACGTTCACTTTGATCATCAGGTGTAGAACACTTTCTGCACTGTCTTCTCAGCTTTGAGTACGTTATGACAAACAAGACCTTGTTTAAATAAAGGTAAAGATGATTTGTGGGCTCTGTGTAAACAGAAAACTCACGATTTCAGTCCGTTTCCGTATTGGCCAATCTGATTGGACCCCGAGTTCCGCTTCATGGACCTACCAAACTGTATGACTTGAGATAACTCCACTGAAAATGAACATAGGGATGCGTGTTGGTAAGCCAATGCTTTTTAACCCCTGGAGCAAAAATTTCTTCCAACGAAGAGTATATTCAAAACTGAAAACGTTCTCCCTTGGATAAACAGCCTAACCTACTGACAAAGAAACGAGTATTTTCTCAGAGTATAACTCTTAAAACTGAACAAAGAACATAAATTGCAAGTTTATTCGTATGAATATGGGTTGGAAAGGAATCCCTTTCACGGTACACCGACTAGCCATGATTGAAATGCCCACACAATCACACATCAAGAAAAAAATTCGCTTCCCGATTCAGATTTGAGTAAGCTTATTCTGTAAATTTTTCGGAAATATTAGAAAAGCGAATGCCCTTTTGCCTGGAATGAAGACCATTCCGGAGGGAAATTTTTCTGTGAAAAGTGCCCTAACTTATCGACTTCTATTTTAGAAACGTTTTTAGGGAATCTATTGGGTATTCTAGTTTGTCTTGGTAGTAAATTCCGGGCTTTTTTATCAAATGTTCGTAATTTGTATCAAATTTCAGAGTTCGATCATTTTCCCTGTACGTTGAGTAATCATTTCCCCACAAACTTAATACTTTCAATTCCAAAGAAAAGGCTGGAGCTTGACGATATCTGGAAATGCAGAAGTTCATGTAACATTGTGACTGGAAATTTTGGCTATAACTAAAGACGCACTTGAAAAGCTGAAAAACCAAGGATGCACAACTTGGTATGCATGTCTTGCTTCTATGTCCTTCGTATGAGTCTTATGTTCGCTGACAGCTCGCTGTAGTTGTTACGGCTGCGTCACGGAAACCAGATTGCCTGCGTCGCTTATGATTTCATTGCGCGCGTTATTTGTAGATTGAAAATTATGGGAATTAGTCTTTATAGGATCAGGCCTTCGAGAAGTGCCATTACATTTATCTACGCGAAAATAATAAAACAGATGCTTTAGAAATTTGACACCAACCTGGATCCATTCCGCAACCATCATCGAGAAAATTTAACAGAAATCCTCCGCGGTAGCGCTTGTCTGGCACTGAGAAAAGCAAGAAAACCAAAGGCATGAGCAATTTTACAGGATGAAGCAGGCGCAGGATAGCTTCGTCAGATCTGTTGGAAACATGTGTCATGTTTCTCGTGGTGGCAAAAAATTGTTCACATTTGCACAGAGGTTTCTAACGCTGCTATCGAGCATGGATGCCAAGTGCCTAGCAAAGTGCTCGAGCATGGATGCCGATGAAGGCAGTAGAGGAAAGCGGGGTTTATCAATAAAGTAAACGGTGTAAGTTTGCCGTAAGTCCACCAATGTGTAAGGGTATTTGGGCATTTATCCGCGAATATTCTCCCTTATACAGTCATATCTCAAAGCCTCTGTTATGTCTATGGTACTGTGTTTAACGAAAAAAGCGCTTCCAGGCTGAAGAAATCTTGAGACTCTGAAGACAGACGGCATTCCAAGAAAAGTGATTGTGTCATAGACAACAGAATTTCTTACGAAGAATTATGGAGAGTGCGGAAAAATAACCGACCCGAGCTGAGCACTTGGCGTACAAAGTCAGGGGTCGTGAGTTCGAGTCTCTATATCTTCGTCGAGACATCACTGAGGCTAAGGTAGTCATAAGCGGATTTAGTTTTTGCCATTGAGAATACCGCAGTCTCATCGATTACGGAAGGATTCCTTCATGGAGAACATTTCAGAAGAGACTGCTTTCAAAAGACTATTGAGCTCAGGTGTAAATCATGTCCAGGAAAACAGCATATCATATGAACAGAGCTTGCTTTCTTTTCCTCTTGCAAAATCCTTTGGTTTCTGGTCTATTGGAGCATTTGAAAGCAGTTGTTTGGTGAGAAAGTCGGTTGGATTATGAGCAAAATGATTCTTGCGTCTTTAAAAAGCTGACTTGATTGGAGCCTCATCAAATTACTAGATAACAGAACACCTTGACCAAAGAAGATGACCTTTAGCCTGCAAAGTGGCTCTCAAATGCAATCCAAAAACAACCGTGTTCCAGAACCGGAAACTCTAATCAATCCCACGGAAATCTGCCGCCTTTTCTGTTCAAAGAAAGAAGCATTTACTCCCAATGACTTTTTAACGAGCAACGATTGCTCTGAGCGGATACCGGGTTTCGACGGCGAAAAGCTCCATCACATGTCGCTGGATTCGTGACTTCAGTGCGGCACTTGTTGCCTTTTGTGTCTCTGCTGGTAGACGGGAACGCTACTGTTTTCGATCAGATTCACCTATTCTTATACTGATATTCCTGCGCAACGATACTTTGAAAAATTAAAGGATGCTACGAGCAAGCCAGTACACAGGAGAAGTGTAACGTGATAGGGTCTTGTTAATTAGTTATGTTGCGTGCAGTGTCTGTGATTGATCTTAGTCTTGTTAACAAGTGTGTATTGTCTTATGTCAATGTGTCGTTTCCGTTATAGTGATCCGTTCATTGTTGTAGAGTGACGTATTACTGTTGATTGTCATCTTCAATTATATTCAGTGATATACTCAGTGTGTCTTGCGACCATTAGGTCAGTCTTGTTTGAAATTGATTGAAGATACATTGATCTATAGGCTAAGCCCGTTTGTTACTTGGCTTAGACCTTCGGGTCTGAGCATGTCATCTTCCTCCACGCTACCAAAGAACCCAGTTCCGTTACAGAAGCATTAAAAACATTGCTTGAAAGTCGAGCATATTCAGCAGAACTAGACACTGAGAGTTAGAAGTTTAGTTTCTGTGTCTGGCTCTTAGCTATTCTTTTGACAGTATAAATTTCCCAAACAAAGTGACAGCAAAGAGGGAGAGGATTAAGACGCATTCACAATTGTGGATCAAAATCTCGTTGAACCAAATTGGCGAAATGCAAGCGTGGGATGTGCATTTAGGTCAAATGATGCAAATGGCATTCGTTGTGGAATGGCCATTATTTGCCTCTTTCGATAAAACAGCTGTGCTTCTTAAAAAGCTTTTCATCAGATATACCAGTGTTTGGCATTGCATGCACCAAGAGCTTCAGCAATATTCATTATTGCATTGGATTTTTGTCTTCATGTTCAGGAACATAGGAGCACTGCTTTCTCTGATTACACGACCTTGACATAAACCGTAGCTAGCAGCACTTAAATTATCTGCTGGTATGTCTCTCTTAATACATGTTCCAGTAAGTGGCCCTCTCTGTGGGTCACATTATACTGCTGACAAAGCAAAACAGTATATGCATCAAAGTTGTCTGGTCCAAGAATCATTTGCTCCAGTCTCTTCCTAGCAAAAGTTCTGCTAGTGTGGTATACACTAATTCGGCAAAATTTAGATCTTTTTCAGCCTCTAAGCACGCACTCATAATAAAACTTTCTGTAACTTTACACCATGTCTAATATTTCTCTTGCCACTTGGTTATAGCTCATTCTGTGTCACAAATTGTTCACTTTCTACATTCAACAAAATGCTCTTTCTTGTCTTGTCCGTGTTAATTATTGGCATCTTGATTGATCTCTAGATTCAGAACTGACGTGGCAAAAACACATCAATACTGGGGTTGAAACTTCCACATATGTTCAGCTCAAAACAATGGCTTGAAACCAGGCTCAATCATATGATGGATTGAAGAGAACAGTTCATTTCCTCTCTTTTGAATTATGTATGAAATATTTGTAAAGGTAATTGTCTTCAGGTAAAAGGCTGTCTGAATTGTCCTGACATAAACATGAATCCTCTAACAGTGGCTTATGTATATCAATACCAACTGTGATAGTAATGTATAGTTATACCAATATGTCCATCTACCATTTGACTAACAATCAAAAAACAGGAAACTATCTATGGTTTTGATTTATACACCAACTCTCCAGCTAAAGTGACCAGCTTCGAGTCTTCTTTGGGCAACTTCCAATATATCCAGTCAGACCAAATATATGTATGATAAGTGTTTTTAACTGAATTTCCTATGAACTTTCAGGCAGCTACAGATTCAAAATGCAACACTTCACTGAACTGATCTTTCAATGAATCAGGAACACTTTGGCTTTGGAACAAAATGATGGCTCTGTTACAAAAACTCTTCATTGTATCTGCCATTGCTGTGGTGCACCTTGTGCCTTTCAATAACTACTGCTCAATTCTTGAGATATTGACTAATCCAAGGTGATGAAAATATTTTTAGGCCAGCTAATAGGGATGAAAAGGCCTTGAAAAAGATTCCTCTGACTTTCTTGTCCATGCTTACCATAATGTCCAGAAAAATACTGCAGTCAGAACTGGAAAATGAATTCAAACCATGCATCTAAGAATTTTGTCCTTTTTGCATCAAAGATCCAGCGCATGGAAAGAGAATAATATTTATACAAACTTGAACAGTAATTAGAACTTCAAAAATAATTGCTACATACCAGTATAAATGTGCATCTTTGTAGCCCCAGCATCCCTAAGGTAGTTGAATTGGCAAAGATCTTGTTTAGTTTAAAGACAAGAAGTAGCAAAAAAGCCAAAGAAAGAAGTACTAGAGCCTTTATGGCAAAACATCATGCTAAAGGTACAACTGTATAAGAAATAATCCTTGTTTTACCTTGAATTATCCACAAGCTCTGCAAGTGCACCAAACAGGAACTCATGAGTTGTGCTGAGAAGGTAATTCAGGAAATTTTTGAGCTTGTTGAGTTGCTGAATATCAAATTGACTTAAATAGATTTTCTTCCATGTTTGATTTGGATTAAATCTCTCTTGATTTGTCATGGATGCAAAAAAACCTGGCAAGCAATCTTCTGCTATTTAAAATCATTTACAGAATATTATACTTCTTTAAATCAGAAATTTGTTTTTAAATCAATTTAATGCAATCTGTAGAGACAGGAATATGAAATAACTCGACCCCAAGTATGATTTGACTTTTGTCACGATAGGTTTGGATGAAACCCCTTAAAGCAATCCTCCCAGCATTCAGGGCAATAAAGTAGGATATTTGGTATAATTAGCTTAATACCACTCTTTCATTCCATCCAAACTGGTTATTAGGCAACAATGCATCATACATCTACCATAGCCCAAAACCATCACCTTAGTTTAAAAAAAGCTTAGAAAATACTTGATTCAAAATTTCACAATAATGGCATCTAAATTGATACAACTGTCCTGCTCTACAGATAAACCATTTCCCCCTCTGTGGTATTTCAGCAACTTGTGAGTACATCATGAGCCCACCACTCTTTCAAAATATTTTTAATCAAAATTATGTATCTATTTGCCCAACTTGAAGGGAAATATAGAGACTTAATTGCAATAACTTTACATAAACACAGCTGCAAAAGTATTTAGGGCAATAAATTCAGGGTTCAGTATTGATTCATGATAATGCCTTCAAGATTTGCCACGCACTATCAAAACATGATTTTGGTTTTCCTGGGTACCAACATGATTTTTGTGCTCATTCGTGCATAACAATTTGCACCAGTGTTCAATGAGAGTCCCTTTGTGGCTATCTTCCCTAATCCTAACACAAAAGCTTGCCGCACCGCATGGCTGGTTTGGCTACCATGATAGGCAAGTGAAGATGAGGAGTTGCTTGTTAAAAAAGCAATAATTTTGAACGCCTAGTCCAGAACTTTTCCAAGCAGTTGGTCAGTGGGGGTCTCTGTTTATCTTACCTGTTAGTGTGTAGATATTCGTAAGTTAACTGTGCGCGACATAATTCTGAGTAGTTGGAAGACATCTCTGTGAATTTGGCCTATCTTCCCACGTTGTCCCCAAAGTTGCTGGTCTCCGAGTGAGTGCAAACTGGTAACTCTTTCAAATTTGGCGGGAAAATCCACCAATGCCGGCAAAATGTCCCTTTTCGAAGGACAAGGATTTTCCCGTGACAGCCCTTCAGCTTATTTACCCTTCGCTAATTTTCACCATATGACTGTTATAGCTCCAAACTCGAGAGGAAAGTCAGACGTTGTATGATCTACACTCCAAAGGTAACATTCCAAAGCTGATTGGCCATTTTGCACCATGTGATAACTTTATTTAATTCGTATTTGCAATTGGTTGCAATTTGTCACATGATGAAGTATTTGCTCCCAAGATGCACTTTTCAAATACCAGGCCTATTTTGACGTGATAGGAAGAGTTGACGATGTCGTGTTGATCGGCCTAACGATGTTACTGGACGTTTCTCTTATTCAGAAGTGGTTCCTATACCAGGAATACTTGATATAATTGTACAGTTTGACGGTTGTCCCAACTTGACGCCAGGTCTTTGTATTTCTATAACTTTACTAACCGCGCGGGATTTGACAAGCAAGTCCAGACTATTGTTTGCGTAACATTGATGACAAGAGCTCCATAAGTTGGGGAGAAGCACTTTTGTTGTCAGAGTTTTTAATTCTTTTTCAGGTCCAAATATAATGATGATTACATTATGATGTCACTTACATTCTCCTACATACACTTTCAACTGGCTCTCCAAGGCAAAGATGTAGATTTAATTTCTTCTCCTCTGTTTTTAGTGTTGTGAGATCATGCTATTTCTTGTGAGATTGTCTGCACAATTTTTTAACTTAATTTTCGCAAGGAAGTTTTCTCTTTCTTACTCCACTTTTTCAAATGTTGTGTGTTTACAATCCTTTCTTTAAATATTAAGGAGAGGAAAAGGTTCTAAGCATTTGCACAACTCTCACTTTCAAAACATTCTGGTTCGCTGTGGTATAGAAAATAGCTAGAAGAGTGTATCTTGATTTTGTAGTTCTTACATTTATATTTTATTCTATGGGTAAGAAGCAATGATAATTTATCAACTTAGCTATGATTCATTTTCAAATTTTTAACTAGAGTTTTATAAATACTAAATGCAAATGTCATTAAGTTTTAAAGAAGGAAAACAAAGAAACATTTTCAAGAAGCAAACTTCAGTTTTAACCTCGTGTGAGAGGAGAAGATGCTGTATGAGAAGAGCACAAAAATGGCTTGTCTATTGCTATAGTTCTGTCAATAAAGATGAATTGGTACGCATGACTTCTGATAAAGTAAAACAACATTGATTCACAGAATACAGCATTAAATTGAAGCAAGAGGAAGGAAATGATATAATGAAAGGATGTACAAGAACAATTTTTGAAGCTGTCAACAAAACTTATAAAGTGGAATAACAGCAAGTGATCATTTTCAGCCACAACTAACTGGAATTCATAAAGCTGAATGGAGACACTATTTGTGCCTGAAGACAGATCACAGATTTTCTCAAAATTCCTTTTTGATGAAAGATGAATGTGTCAGTGTTGATAAAAATTCCTTCACATTGTCACAGATAAGTCTAATCAATGGAAACTTTAGAAGAAATCCAAGAACAAACAAATTGTTTTTTTAGAATTACAAAATGCCATGATGACTGGATGGTAGCCAAAAGCCTTTTTCTTGTATTTGCAATGGTATGCAAATGAACAGATTCTGTGCCTTGTCAGAAATACAGCTTGTAATAGAAGATGTCTTTATCACTTTATCTTAATAATCATAGATTGGAAAGAAGGTTCCTTTACTATTGCCTCTGTTGGCAAGTATAGCTATTTTCATATGTACAAATGTGATGAAGTGTTTACACAAGTAAGGAAGTTCATTTATCAAAATTCTTTTTCGAAGGATTTGGTCATATCTATACTGGAACTTTAAGATTTTTCAGACAAATATATGATATTTTTACAGTGAAAGAGTGAAGGGAAGTGAAAGTCAGTGGGGTAATTTTTTGCAAAACATGGATGTATCACAGTGGTGAACATTATAACAGGAAATATTAAAAAATATTAAGGACAAAAAGGTTCAACATAATATGATTCATGTAACATGCAAACATGCTTATGTTGTTGTGCAACAAATGTGTTGAATGTTTACTTTGAAAATTTAAGGTAATCTTTATCATTGCATTAGGTCAGAAATGGCAAGATTCTGTCATGCTTTGTCCAGAATGTGTTGTGCTGAGGCCTGTTTTGTGAAAAATTGCTGAAAATTCACTTATTGAAAGTCAGATAAAGTAGCTTATTTATATTGCTACTTGAAAAACAGATTGATCCCATTATCATTGTATGATGTGAGGCCTGATGATTACCTTTAATTGTCTGACACCAAAAGGTAGAATCCTTTAAATGTATACTGTCTGTGGAGATGGGTATTTTGATTGAAGTGATCATGAGATACATCAATGAGGCCAGCAATACCACAGTAGTCTGCTTATTTGTAATGACCAAGATTACAGTCAACTTCGATATGCATGGATCTGGATTATTTAGCATTTGGAAAGTTCACAAATTGAGTCCAAAATCTAGCTTCAAAACAAAAGAGGACCCGTTCAATGGTTTTTAAAGTGAGATGTATGTATTAAAATTATCATTAGAATTGCACTTGTGTTAGCAAACAAAACGTTGAAAGCCCAATTCTTGTATATAACTTGCATATTTCTCTTTTTAAACAACAGTTGCTGGTATGTACGTTCAAGACTACAAATCTTTGGCCTGGCTTGACCATCTTGAAGGGAATAGAAGCATAGGTCAAGCACTTTCTAAAAATAGACAGTACATGGCCTGCGCAGTGTAGTCACATTGTAACTGTGCACGTGAAGTAGATTCAAAGGCATATCGCGTGAAATCTACAGTGGAAGTGAGCACGTAAAATGGTAAATGGATACTTGAGATTGGTTGATGTTTGATTGACAGTTCGAGCTTGCTGGCTCGGAGCCATTTAAATACACTTCAATTCCCTTTAATCTTCGACAACATTAACAACAGTTGCCAAGACCAATCCAGAAATAGAGACCTGCATCAATAACACTGGCTGCAAATAACAGTTAGCCCACTCTCAAAGGAACAAAACTTTTCTCCGGTATCTGTCTTTCAGTACACTTCTGTTCTAGTGAAGATTTTACGCATACCAGTCTTACAACCCAACTACTTTTCTTTCCAAGATAATCTGGTTGGTAACTTTGAGATGTTCTGCGGCACAGATGCTAGCTAATCAAAATCTTTAAAAGCAAGAGCTTGGTGGACTATCACTCCCACTGAACAGCAGTGTGTTTCAGAAAGCAGAAATAAACTAAATCGATCAAACTTGTGGCACCTAGGAAAAGACGGGTGATTCTTGCAAAGATGATGATAGCTTCATGGGTACCGGAAATGCACCAAAGCCATTGAATCACCCTTAAAAGAATTTGTTGTACGAAGTTCAGGATAGAAAGGAACTGTGCAACCGATAAGCATGCATTAGAACACCGTATGATTTAACACCAAGAAGTATCGACGATGCTTCTGCAGGGACTTTCGCGGTTAAGTCGCTGGCAGAAAACATTTCCATGTTTTGCAAGGTTATCGGTGCCTGTAGCTGTATTTCAGCCAATAGGAGTGGCTTTTGTGATTTGATTTCGGAAGTTTGCGTCCAAACATGGCAAAAAAGGACTCAAAACCATCTGTACGGTGTGATTCAATCTAGTGAATTGTTCCATCGGTCAAGCATCTTTAAGATGCTGACAGATATTGTAAAATATTGTATGAAAATTGGTTCGTAGTAAATCGCCGCCAGGAAATTTCTTAGATAGAAAGGTTTACAAACAATCTCGATATCAGCAAATTGAAGAATCAGTTATTAGACTGAGTTATAATATTTACGAGTGGAAACTGGTGTTAAACATAGCTAGCTTTCCTCACTCTCTTGAAAGAATAGTTTTGGGTCAGGGATGGTCACATTCTCTACTGAAATGGAGCATGATATTTCATTACTCATCTGCTCCTGGAAGCTCTCTATCGATACGAAACTCAAACAGTGCTCTGCTTGGTCAAAATTTTGCAACGATTTGAATCCGACCGTCAGGAGAGATTGTTCCGGCAGTCTAAGGTCTCTCGGTCCGAACCATTGATATCGCTATTGGGCCATCGAGATCATTTTCGGATGCAAATGCATCGACATCGAACTTGCATCTGTCATCCGGATCCTTGATGACCACAGTTTTGTCATTCTGTTCATACAGCAGGAAATAGTACCGATGCTTGCCAGAGCCGGATGGAGGTGACGGCGGCTGATATTTAACGATTTCTCTCGCGGTCATAATGTCCGGTAACTTTGTACTTGCTCCAGTAACGATCCAGTGTAGCCAACTTCGACAGCTCGGGTTTTTGTTGGAAGGAGCATCCGGATCCACCATAACCAGGGTCACATTTTTATCAGTCAATTTCCCCAGCTTCTGTAGGTCAACTTTAGGCCGCTCCGCCAAGCTATTCAGTGGGAACGTTTCAAAACACGAAGTTATGTCGTTGTAAGGATACGAAATGGGGAGAAACTGTGCGCGCGTACAAAGATCATCCCAACCCATTTTCGATATCTGTGATCGCGCGGCTGCGCCTTCCGTCTTTGATTTGCGGTGATGATGAAAGCTCTTCTTGTGCAAGCCGCCATGTTTTTGAACGCAAACATCAACCATACAGATGATAGCTACTGATAAGCATAGTACGCGAAGCATCCTCCGTTTCGCGTTCGCTCACAAGGCTATGATCGCTGTATCTGAATCTAAATCTCACTAAAAACCTAATCGGTAAAGGAGTATAAAATGGGCCTATTTTGCTTCACCAACACGGACTCGCGACTACGATTGATCGACTTGACACCTGTTGGATCACAAGTCAATTGCTTGTGAACACAAGTTCATTGCCTCTGCTTAAATCAATTTGGTGGAAAATGATCCCGACCTGCACCGCAGACGATGAATTACGCATTGTTGCGTTGGTGCTTGATCGGCTATGGAAACTGGTTATACGTTGCACGCAGCAAATGTCACGCGCGGTCAGAATCCGTGACGCGCGTATCAACGAAGGCGGGAACTAAACAAACGGGCGATCCGTGTTCACAAACAAAGAAATCTGAACAAATAGCAAACGCTATGGTTGATTTGAGGGAGGATCTGTTTGCGAATGAGGCTTACTCAAGATGCTTCTCAGTAGGCTAAAGAGAAACAATTTCAAAGTTGTCATGAGCTGCAATTATTGTTTGTGTGGACTGTGGTGATAGAATTGTTCTCTGTTCTGGATGGGTAACTTGATTGCACGACATGATGATGGAATGCTTCTTGCTAGGATAGCACTGGATCACATTATCAGCATGATTCCCTTCGTTCCTTTTTTCATGCCTTGCATTTCAAGTTTCTACATTATGTCTCTGTTCACATATGTAAAAAGAACATTCTCTGTTCACACACATTCTTTCATACATTTTGTTTCCATGTAAACTTGCAAGGTAAATGTTTTCCACCCTGGCCTATTATTCTGGTGACGCGGCAACATGCCACTGTTTACAATGCTGCTTGGCCTCATATTGCTGTACAATATCATGGCTCGAGAAGAGGTTGGCGAGTGGACGTGAAGAATTCGGGTCCGTTAATTGCTTTTGAGCTAGAGATACTAGGGGAAGGGGGGACTGAAACAATTTATACGCACTCGGAGCACGATGCAATGCGCGGCAAGTGAGAAAAATGCGGACACTGGACTAAGAGTAGCAAAGGCAAGTAGTAGACATGTAATAAGGAGGCTATTCGAGAAACCTGCAAAAAAGTACAAACACATTTCCAGTTAAAGACTTGATGATTTATTCAATAATTGCAATTGAAAACGATGTTATCTTAAAATACAATTGAATAAGCATTTGCCAAAAATAAAACAGTGTTTTGTGCATTACAAAATGAAAAGTGCAAAGAATTAAGAAAACCCCAAATAAACGGTGCATTAAAAAGAGTAAAAACAAAAATAGGCATGAACAGGTAAAAGTGAAAAAGTTGAAAAACGGCATTCTACGTAAAGTGGACATATGATAAAAAGTAATTAATGTATAGAAAGACTTAAATAGGCATGTAATGAAAAAGATAAAACATGAATGCTGTGCAGGTTGTCCAAAAATAAAGCGCGTATTTGCTTCGTGAATTTATAGGGGACTAACCGCTACCATTATCAATGTGGCTCGTTATTTAAGGAGATTCTGGATTTATTCTGGCGATTCTACTCACAAGACTCAATAGTATAAGAAACCATGTCTAGACGCTAGTGTACGTATTTTGTGTTGATCAGGTGTGATGATTAATTTTCGTCACAAAAATAGCATCAGCTTGCAAGGCCTTCCAGAGACCACATCAAGCTGCTGTGATTGGATAGTTCAAAAATCACGTGTTAAAAATGCAGGGTTTCGCCAGTCTATGGGACAAATGAAAGTGGCAGAGGAAGGAAATAATTTCAAGAGGCAAATGGGTCTACTTTTAGCAGAAAACTACTTTCTGACTTTGTTTTTCGTTATCGTAACTACAAGAACCTATTTTTAGCAAAATTATCAAAGCTGAATGCCTGACCAATTCCCCATCCCAAAGCTTCAACACGCTTTATTTTTGGTACGAATTTTTCTACTCAACAACAACTTAACGTGATTACCAGTATATAAACGAATTAAACCATGAGTAGTCATTAACAAAAGATAAAGAAAAAAAATATTTAATGATTGTGTTGATAGAAAAGAAGTAATTCAATAAATATTTAATGGTCTCCTTCTCCCAAAAAAGTAATTGCAATCGGCCTTCGCCTTGAGAACAAAAGGGGGTACACCTCAGAGTAAACAGTTTGGTAGACTTCAAATTGCAGAACTGCAACATATAAAATGCTTCCAGGTTTGCCTTGTAGTATTAAGAGTTGATATGCTACCAACACAGTCAGCAAAAAAGTTTCAATAGGAAAAATCAATTGTTCATAGGGAAATTGATAGAGTTATAGATCCAAAAGAGGCCGTTCCTCTTATTCATCAAGAGCGAAGACTTTCGATGCAATTGCAAATTGTATTCAAATGACAATTTCAGTTATAGAAAAATATATTATTTACCCAATTCTACATTCACTTGAAATAGATATAACAATTACATCAATAGCTAATGAATTTCTACCCAATGAAAATACAGCCCTAAAAACAAGAGAGACCGTTCGTGCCTCAAAATAAAAAAGATTTAGGCCCCTGGTATCAGTAATGCATTTGAAAAGCACTGACTTTTAGAACAGGCATTGACATTTGCCGCTTCTCTTTTGAAGAAAACATAGCACCAGCAAAGCTTAGAGAATTGCTAAACAAGAAGAGGTTTTAGCAAGGGACTCCAAAGAAACGCGAACTTGACATTAGGACATTCAAGGAAACTACTAGAAAAAGATCATCCAGTTTATATCTTAGTCATGTAAAGGGTATATAATGAAGGACTGAAGAGAGTAGTGTGGTAAATATATACATTTAAATGGTTTTATTATTGACTGCAAGATTTTCTTGAAAATAAGCATGTGAGGTGGACATAAACTTTGAAATGGTAGACCTTGTAGTTGATAAACCAGAAAATCTTTTTTTTCATGTAGTGCTCATGCACGTGTGATACTAATAACTGAGTGCAAACTTAACCATTTTACTTCCAGTGGAGGTACGTTTCCAGAACGTACACAAGAACCAGGGACAAGACGTAAATAAAGCCGACAGGCAGCGCAAGGTAGAGCTAAATGGAAAAAACACAAGGTTAATAATGATGTAATTACGTCATGTCGCTTTGCAGGTCTCGTTTTGTGCAGTAGCAATGCACAGATGGGTAATACCAACATATTCAACAAACAGCAAATGGCTACAAAGTCTTGTAGAGAGTGTTGTTATTACGTCATGTCGCTTTGCAGGTCTTGTTAAGAGCAGTAACGATGCACACAAGGGCAATGCTTATACATTCAACAAACAGCATATGGCTAATCAAGTTTTTCGTGTAGAGATGGAGGGTTGTAACGAGGCTGAGTCTCGTTCGAATATTGTGTAAACATAGCAACGCAACTGTGTGACTTCTGTAGTGCTAGTCTTTGCCTTTAGGCCCAATGGCAGGAATTCTAACGAGTGTTTTGTGAAAAGAACTTCGCAGGAAAAGATTGATTGCCGTACATGAAGATGAATTCTTATTGTAACACAGAGATAATTTACCTTGTATGTTTTCCTGAAACTAATTATCCCAACGCCAAACTGGACAAGCAAGATAACCAAGACCTCTGCAAATATGAACAAGAAAAATTAAAAACAACACGTAAACAGCGTCAATATTCCCGCATTTGCTTCAAATCTTGGCCTTTTTCCAATTTAAGGTAGACATGATGCAACAAGCAATGCAAAAGCGCTTGAAGGAGCCGCTCTGTATCCGCCTAAGAGGACGCGTGTAAAGAGCAATTGAAGACTGGACACGAGCGACAATGCTTCTTAGATACGAGGCTACAAGGGACTGCCCTGGAAAATCTGATCGTTACTGGTGATGTTGTCAGGCAGAGAGGTAACACCGAGTTAATGTACAATAACCAATTACCTGCAGAGTAATACCATTCTAGCTCGCGGAAGTACACAAGGGCCATGAAGATTCCAAGGCACATGGTGTTGTTCATGATGCAAGCACCATAAATCTAATAGGAGAGAAGAAATATGTGTTTTTGTTTGTACCTAACAAGAGAAAAACTTCCATTCCACATGGTCACTGGCTTGTACCAGGTGCTGGCCACAAAATGGTTTATACAAATGTCGCTTTTTATTTGAAAGGATTCCCTTGTTTGGAAAAAACATGTTTCGCAATATTTTCCATGTTTATAAAAATGTAAAAATAAGAACAGCATAAAATTACACTTTATGCTTATACTTCAACAATTGACAGAAAAATGAACTATTACAACAAATGCGTGAAATATTGCTTTCTCATTATGAAGGAAAACTTGGCAAGTAACAGGAGGCTAATTACTAGACAAATAAATTGACAATTTTATAAAAAAACTATGGTCCTAATTTAATTCGTCACAAAAAGGCTTCTTGCTACTAATATTTCCAATCAAAATCGCTGCTTTAAGTGGGTAAAAGTGACAAAGAAAGATTGAGCTTATTTTCTAGTAGGTAAAAAGCATCTAGTAAGCAAGTATACGAATAATGTCCTAAAGTAGCTCAAATGCATGACACATACCTGAGAGTATGTTATGGTTGCGTTATCTCTCTTCCTGCGGCTTGCAAAGATGAGTGAGGAAACCAGCTCAGAGGCATTGGAGCATAACGGCGTGACAATAAATGAGACATAAAATGCTAGAAGAGATAAAGATAACTTAGCAAACTATATAAAAACCTGGTTATTGTTTGACTTAAACATTTCTAACGGATTATAAATAACATGAACTAACAAAAGAGGTTATCTGGTAGTGAGGTGTCACTAACAGGTATTACTTATTGAAAAAATGCTTCATGATACAAAATTTGCCAATAGCAAGAAACAGAGGATGTGACGTATGAAGTTGACACTGATTGGCCATATACAGCAAATCATGCACTCTTCTCACAACATTCCACATGTGTACATGTTTACTTTCATAATTTGTCTGTACTTACGACTAATTGCTAAGTAATGTGGTTTGTTCTTTTCATTTGTCAAAGCATCCAGGGCGTCACACATCGGATCAGAGAATATCGAAACCTATAAGCAAGACAAAGTGCTAATAAAGGCACCTCCTATTAACAAAGAAGCATTGGGAGTAGATAGGCAATTGGTGTTCCACAATGGTCTACAATTGCCAAAGCTCTACGCTGGCTCTGAAATGGTCAAGGAGCCACTAAGCATGGAAAAACAGTAATATTACTCTCGTTTAACTTCAAATTTTTAGACGGCGTTTACACAAGAACGGTTCCAAATGGGTACGGATACGCATTTACATGGGAACTAATGGAACCGTTCCAAACAGAACCGCTGGTCGTACCCAAACGGGTCCACCTAGAAAGTAGGTACCGTACAGAACCATACTGGAAAGTTCTCGTGTGAACACCCAGAACGGTTCTCACCAGGTAAGCTTAGAAATGAGGCAACAAGAAATTCGTACGCTTAGAAATGTGGCAGGAGGAAATTATCAAAATGGAGAAAAACAAACAGTTATGCACAGTACGGTCCAAAGACATCGTGTAAACGGGAAGCCTATCCGTACCTACACGCAACAGTTCCCATACAGAACCGTTCCCATGTAAGCACAGTCTCAGACTGTCGCTCGCAATGATAAGCTTGGGTGCATGAAATCCATCAGTGTACTTGCGAATAGCTTACCATTGCAACACCGAACAAAAGCAAACTGCCTGATTTGAGACCAATCTTCAATTTACTCTCCTCTTCCTCCTCGTCTTCTGTTTCCTTTTCCTATTGAACCAAAAAGCGGATAAGCCATTTCGCATCTCCAACTCACAACTCAATTCAAGACCTAGACTTGCTTTGACATTGACACCTACAGAACTAATCAGAAATCGCGGCTTGCTTCTTCAAATAAGGCATTCTCAGACATGTCTATTTTTCCCTTCAAGACTCTGTTCAATATGAACTGCAATAATATAAAATCATAAAACTGAACACTGAAAAGGCCTAAGTATATTTGTAGAGGTCAATATCATTGTAAATTACACGACATTAGCAACAACAACAACGGATACGACAACAACAACGGATACGACAACAACATTCTCTAAAACTACAGCTCAGCTGGACATGATCACATTTAACAACATTATATTAATTCCATAGTTCTTTCTCCCGCATTTCATAACCATTTCCATTGCTTCATTTTCATAAAGTCTCCCTTTGCGGCAATCAGTAAAAGGCGGCTTCGATTCGCATTATCTCTAAACTACTGCGGCCTCTTTGAAGGGCGGCTATCTAATGGGCGGTTTCTCTTTGAGGCCAGGTTTTACTGGAGGGTGAGTTTAGAAACAGACATGTACCAATGTAACAACAGCTGTGTATGGGCAAAACTCAGTCCCTGAGGGGCAGAAATGTGGTAAACACTAGTAACATGTTTTACAAAATTGCTTGGTAAATTTGTACAAAGGTAGTTTCGTACACTTCTAATCCTCGTGAGACACAGGTGCGTTGCTGACAGAATGACTGGTAGGAGCAAACACTCACCACTGGTTCAGGCGAAATAGCTTCAGGCTTGTCAATCATTGCCTTCGATTCTTCTTCGTCATCTTCCTGGCTACCACCCATCTTCTTCATACCTTTCTTCATGTGCCAAGCTTTGAAGTATTTCTTTGAAATGCCGTGATCCTCTTCATCGGCAGGGGAACTTTCAGCGCCACCGTCTAATGGTAGGAAAAAAGTGCAAAATATTATTTACAAAATCATTAATGATAGTTTAGTAAGAAATTTTGGTGTAACAAGAAGACACTTTGAAATGTGAGTATTATCAATGAAGTCAATCAGAAAATGTTATGGAAACTTTGGGCACATGGTCCGCGACAAGGAGATCAGTAAGAAGCACGATACAATCATATTGATCAACACATTGACCAGGGTTTACTGGCTTTGGCAGGACCAGCTGTCGCTTTGGCAGGACCAGGACCAGCAGTAGGCTGTTGACATACAGAACTTTAAGGGCAAAGGTAGCAGAGGCATACCAGAGTGCTGGCATGATCAGATTCGGAAAGACACAGCAACGCCCTTGAAGATCGTACCAACAATGCACAGGGTCATGTAGAATTGAGGGCAATGCTTGAAAGAGCCAAGGGTCTTATAGACGAAACGACTGACCAACTGACCGACCATCCGACTGACCGACCTATGTCTATTTCCAACGCCCTTTACCCAAACGAAATGTTCAAAAGTTGGAATAGTGATACAGCTTAAACCACAAATGACGTTTCCAGATATAATTCTGTAGACTGCAGGTAGAGAGAGGGGGCAGTCCTATTGCACCATCCAAACAATTTTCTTCGGGGTGCATTACATACCTTCAACATCAGTTGGCTTCGTGGCTGGTTTGAAGATCTGCCTATCTGCCAAGACTAGCATATGATGCAGGACTTTTCTTTGAATCCTTTAATAAAAAAATACTTATAAACAATGAGGAAACAATAGCTGATTGAGCTAGCCTAGCATATGATGCAGAACTTTTCTTTGAATCCTTTAATAAAAAGATACTTATAAACAATGAGGAAACAATAGCTGATTGAGCTAGCATTGGAGGGGAGAGGTGATCCAAATTTGGTGGAATGTTGTGATTTTTTCTGGTCAATTGTAGGCCTGTAGCAGCCATTTTAAACCAACTTTGATGCGAAATAGCGTTTGTTCATTTACTTGCATACTCCGAGGAATGTCGGAAGATAAAACTGGTTAAGTGTATAAAAATTCTACTTAAACAGTTTTGTGCTATTGAGTTCTACAACATGACACAATATATATACATGGACATTCGCCTGTGCTGTGAAACTACACGATTATTGATGTTGAAGTTTGATTACATTTCTTTTCGATGCTTCTGAAGTCTCATTTCAGCCGCTTTGCTGTCGTACAACTAAAAATAAACAATTGGCATCAACCTCGTGGTATGAGCAAATGCTCTGTGTGGCTCAAACAAGAATTCTGTGAAACATTTTTAAGAGATCAAATTGCGTTCTTCTACATGAAAAATTCGCAGTTTCTCTTATTGCATCCTTTAATTTGTGAAGGAAGATCAACCGACGTCACTTGAAGCAAAAATGTGTCTCAAAGAATCGAAGCATCAGTCAGCTATATCTAATGCTATTGCTATATTGCTATGCCAATCAGTAAAGAGAAAAGAAGATGCAAAAGAACTTAGAATGTTGGTGCATTATTGGAAAGGTGGAAAAGAAATTCCATTAAAAAGAGCCGGTGCTTATCTTATAGAGGCATGCACCTCATTTCAAAACACAGAGCACCATATGCCCTCGCTAGAAAACAATGCAGCCATGTTGTCACAAATTTCAAGGGCGCAAGCTTCTCCAATCCTCTTAAACAAAGGTCATTGAGCACTATCACCACGTTGCCGAGAATTGACAATGCCTATTTGAAAATGATTGCAGATTCAAAATACACCACGTGGTGATGTTGCAAGAAGAGGCAAACACGCCTTGCACGCACACGCAAAATGTTGCGCGCCTTTAATTGGAATGAAAAAGCGTCCAACAACACATATCGGAGGATCCTCTTGGTGCTTAGAGATGCGGTCATCACCTTTGCGCGTGAGAGCAAGGAGCCATAGAAACTTCTTCCAGCGAGACGTGAGTGAGTGTCACCTCATGAAATGGTGTAGCTATTACGATTAGAGAACACAAACAACTGTCACCTCAAACACAATAGAGGTGTTAAAAGTAATGAGGCTGCCGCATCTGGAACAATAGAGCTGTTCATAGGAGACGAACAATAGGAAACGGAAAGAAAACAAATGTGCAATCAAAGATGCGCACGTTCTATGAGGTGTAAGTGAGTTTGAGAGATAGTGTCGAAGAGTAATTAATCTAAGGTGGTGTGAATTTTTCACGTGTTTTGTGTTACAAAAATTCCTCTTTCATGTGAGAAATTAAAGAATAGAAGTACCGGCATTGTGCACTAGTTAATGAGAGAATACTTTGCAGAAATTCATGTGAGAATGCAATATTCATTTCAATGGGAGTCAGGCTAGAAGTCTTTAAGTCGGGGACACTAAAGCACAGGAACGGGCCCGCATCACATGGGAAACAATTAATTTAGCGTCCAGACACCAGTTATCAATTGAAGAAGGGCACACAGGAATAGGCTAAAGTATTATTAATGAAGAGACATTGTGTTTTTGAACAAAACATTCGTGCTAAGAATTCTGAGATGCTCTTCCCCGTGACTCTATCGCTTTAGAAAGCGCGCGTGGTATTGTGTAGTTAAGTGATATTTTGGGCCCATTGCACTTTTCCGTCTTCTATATCCCGTGAAAACTTAAAAGTATCTTGAGGGATACGGAGATACTGAAGAAGCGACGTGAATAGAATTCTCAAAGTAGGGTGTAGGGTATGGCATGGCAAAGAAGATTGTAGGGCATGGCATTGCATAGGGGAGTGTAGGGTTGAGAATTACAGATAAGAGTGTTGGGTATTGCATTAAAGAGACGAATGTTGGGTTTAGCACGGACTACGACGACAGAGAGTAAGGGTTACACTTCGCAGAGTGGAAAGAAGCTACAGTAAAATATATACCACAGATTCTATACACAAACACTTAACTCTATATATAGAAGAGTTTTGTTTTCAAGAGTAATTAGTACCCCTAGTTGTTGCTAGAACTTTGTGAAAACAGTAACGCTATTCTCAGTACTTTTATACTTAGAAGGTGCCTTTCAAATAACTACTTAACCAGTCAAAGCAGAATAAGATTCTATGATGATGTAGTTGAAATAATTCCAAAGACATACCATGAATCCAAAATACCCACACAAGCCAGCAAAACAGAAAATCATGGTAACCAAGGCACTGTTCCTCACATACTTGGGTTGTGGTGAGTGTGTGTTTGTCGCCCCAAAGTGCCAGTCAGCCGATTGAACAATCCTATAAATCAATGAATCTACACTGTCATAAGATCATTAATACTTCCTGATTATAAAAAATTAAGCAAATATTTCAATATCCATCTATGTTATCAATTCTATGATACAGTAATCAGCACACTCTATAAAACCCTGAATAATGTGCTAGCTTTTAACCAAAACATACATTTCCAGAAGAAAATGATGCTCTTGACAATTATCAAATATAATATGAATGATAAAGTCCCTTAGAATGGATGCCGCCTATAAAGTGTTGTTAGATTAGAAGCAGCAGCTATTTTTACAGTTATATTTAATATTTTGTAGAATGATCAAAGATATTTTGTTGGGATACTTGCAGGTAAAACAGTGATGTAATCAGCATGATGATGAGTCCACTTCGAAATTCAGGCAGAAGAGTAATGCCCTAGATACAATAGAAAATCCATCAAGATAATAAAAGGAATAGAAATGCTCTGAGATATAAAAGGGAATAAGGTTTTTCTACCATTAAATGAATAAACACAATAAAATACTTTGATGTATAAAATAAAAAGAGAAAATTTGGTTTTATTGATTCAGAAAACAGAAAAGGTTTGAATAAGATTTTTGATAAAAGCGATTTTTCTAATTGAATTAACAACAGCAGTTGATGTTAGATTAATTGATGTTAGAAACAATAAAAAGAAAATAGTCAGTGGCACATAATTAAAAATGATTCATGAATAAAAAATGCACAGCTTTGGAAGGACAACAAAACAGTGTCAGCAAAAAAGAAAGAAGTCAGCAAAAAGACTCAACAGAAAGAAGTCTATTCCTCTGGATGGGTTATTGGAAAACTTGGTTGTGACTCCTGGTTTTTTTCCTTATGTCTCAGATAACACTAACTGCTGGTTGATTTTCATGCAACTGTATCCAAACCCAATAAAAAAACTTACAACATACCTGATCTCTGCAGGCGACCCTTCCTTTCCCAGTTCCATCAATTGATTCACCCTTGTGGTCCAAATTACATCGACCAATCATAAGACTTCCAGACCAAGCAATTGTCAACAACATGATGGTACTTCCAGCCAAAGTTCTACATTCAAAAAGTAAAGCTGATAAAAGCCAATTGGTACAAATGGCATTCATTTTATTGAAATGAAAATTATCTGAAAAGAACATTATTATGCTGGAAATAGAGCAACACGCTTCTAAAGACGCGTGCTAGATAATTTGCCAATGAACACAGAAGCAAGAAATTCACAGAATAAAGGGGAAATGACAATGCTTTAAAATGGTGTATACCATGTCAGAAATATTACCAGAAGGTTGTATGCCTAACCTTCTTGCAGAGTTGTAACAATATCAAAAGCAACAAATTATCATTGCAAGAATCATTAATTGATAAATATACATCATTCAGCAAATGAATATGAGCATCATTCATATTGCATCATCAACCAATATGCATCATATCTGAATTTATTTCAAGGAATATAACACTATCCAGTAAATAATCAAAACATTTATACATGAAAACAATTATATAAACAGATGAAATTATATGAGCAAGCCTTTCAGTGTTGGAAAATTGGTATCTAACATACCCCATTCCAACAGACAATTTACTCTGAACTTCTTCCCTATTTCCCAGTCCTGATACAATTATGATTGCAGAATCCGGCACAGCACCAAGAAGAGGGAGAATAACCCCACCTAGAAAGAAGACCAACATCAGCTTGCTAGCTGTTCAATAAGAATAACAAACAATAAACTATAAATCCCTCCTGTTAAATAAAACCTTTAAAATAAGAAAGGCTTAATGCAAGAGGACAAATTAAAGCTTTTTTTATTCTTTACCTTAAATTGAATCCTTAATTTGTTACACCCATTCCTGTCACTTTTGAAATCAAATTTTTTAAAGAAATTGAGATAGAAGCACAGTCAACAGCTGTTATGATTTTTGCATGTGCTGTTTTGAGACACAGCTTTAAAGGAGTATTTTTTGCAAATTAATTGCAGCTTTATGACAAGAGAGCAGTGTCTGCTGAAGGGAGAAATAAACTTTTGTGAGTTGAACTTCTGTTGTCACTAAAGGTCATGCCATCTAATTTCAATGATGGTGTCAATGCACACAATCGACCTGAACACCACAATTCATTCATTTACAGATAAGCAGAACAATGGTTTGTGCCCAAGGCAAGAAAAGCCCTTTTTACCATACAAATTGAATAAGCTATAATATCAAAGTGGAAAACTCTTCCTGTCTTGTTCTTTATTTGTGGTATGGTAAAAAAGCAAGGTTTGTTGGACTTCTTCCTGTTAAGGTATTTGACAGTACATTGAAACAAATTTACCCTAAGGACAGATCAGGAATAAGGATCCATAAAGCTTACCAACAATACTAGCTGAAATTCCAAGATCTAGAAGCAACTCAGCTCCATCTAAAAGAAGAAAAAGTTCTATTCTAATGCATGAAATAATGAATAAAAAGGTTCAAAATAAATATATGAAAGTGAAAAACCAAAAGATGCTTGCTAAATCTTGAGACAACATGGACCCTTAGTATTGTCATGGCCTTTTCAAGATGATACATATTTCAAAACAAAATTGAATAAGGTACCTGAAATCATTTTTGCAGCAACTCCAAGAAGCAAGGCATAGAAAATTATCAGCAAGACATTCCCAGGTATCTGGTCAGGAACAAGAAAGTTGAAAATATTATTTTAACAAGCATGTCTATTAATGCAGATTAAATGGTACACAATTGTCAATTTTCATAAACTGGCTAAAAACAAAGGTTATAAAGACAAAATTCACCCTTTTAAAGAGAATTTGTTTCATTATCAACAATTCTAATTATACAATAGAACCTTCTGCATTTTATAAAACAAACAGAATGGAAGTTACATAAAATTTGTGAAAAAAGCATAAATCTTGCATTTCAAATCCAAACTCTGTAAACGTTAAAAGTGAAACAAGAAGATCTGACATTACTTATCAGCTCGATGGTTAACATTTGATCGAAAGCAGCAACAAGGATCCATGAAGCATTTTCAATATATCATAACATAACATGCAGGCAGAAGGGGGGACTCTCCTGAGCTGGAAGTCCATCTTCACTTCATCCATTTTGCTTTGTTGAAAAGTAAGATGACATGTTCCTACATTAAGGGAAGCAATATAAAACTCATACCACAGAAGAGCAGGGGAAGATTCCAGTTCTTCCTTCAAAGCATGTATCATTCAGTTTTACACCACTTGTTGTGTTGCGTGATACACCCTTTAAAAAAAGAACCATCCACTGTATATTTGGCTTATAAGATAAAATATAAAAAAGTATTTATCCTAATTCAGAACTGTTTGAAATTTAAAGATTTACTAGCCTAAGATAAAAATATTGACACTATCATTGATTATGTGTATCTGGTATTGTCTGTATCTGATTATATGGGTCTGGTATTAATACTAAAAATTAAAAAAAATCTATATACTTACAATAGATATGTATATGACTCACAAACTACCATAAAGAGGTAATAATCCTAGTTCAGAGCTGTTTAATTTCAAAGCAAAATTAATTTCTTGAAAATATTTTCTTTAACTGTTTATTTTTGGGTAACTATCCTAAGATCAAAATTTGCATATAAACATGAAATCTATGGCAAAAATATGAGTGGTTATCAAGTGTGTTTAAAAAATCCTCAACAATAATGTATTCAAATTTGATCTCATTTTAATTAAACGTAAACAAAGAATCAGGCATCCAGCAGGCTTGAAATTTGATAAAATTGATTCTAAAACCATTTAGATTAAAATAATTTCATTGACTCTTTATTTTAAGTCGATAAAAGAAACAATGGTGGGCAATTTATCTGATTCTGCTGAGAGACCAGGTGAAAACTCACCCATTTTCATTGTTTGTACACAAACAGATAACCAATTGAAAATAGTTCACATACAAAGGACAGGTGTAACCTACTCTTTCAATACATACTTTATCTTTTGAAAGAAAAGAGACCTCAATTGATTTAAAAAGCCTGGAATTGAAGCTTTCCAGCCATTGTCCTAACAACTCATAGACAGGTCTTACAAATGAAAGAACCAGCAAGTATTAATAGGGAAATATTTCAAAAGAGCAACACATGAAACTAAGACTTCTAATCTGTTAAGGCAACGGTTAAGTTCTTAAGTAAGCTTTTAAAGCAACTTAATAAATGCACTTGTTATGAAGGGATATTTTTAAAGTTATACATCAACCATCAGGCAAATATTATTCCCGTAATTAAGCATCCTATGTTTGTTGTGGTATGCTAGCAATAAAATTAAGCCAAGTCATGATACAGAATCATGCATAATCCTGCGAATTTATGTATGTGTGCAAATGTAACCTATAATCTTAGCCTTCTATAGACCTTTGCTGATCTGGTCACTGATTGATCTAAGGCGTTGCTAGAATCTAGTAAGTCTAGTAGTAGATGTACAACGCAGAAGTGGAGACCGCCATTCAAATCACATTTGTATGCCCAGTTATACATATCAACTCACCTCAGCGAAAAAAGCATACGAACAGCATGTTATTAGAACCAAAATGTGAAGCTTTGAAGTCAAAATATTAGTTCCCGCCATCCCTAGAATATATTTTGGTATTTAATCAACAACTCCTGAGGCGGGAATGCCAACTTGAGGAAAACATTGACACACCCTGTGATCTGGCCTCGCTCCAATGTCGTTATAGTTACAAGCTTGGTGTGCAAAGGATGACTTTTCGTGAAGTTTTACAACTATTTGAGAAATGAGTACACACAACTGGTAAATCTATCTTTAATGACTTAGTGAATAAATTATATACAAAGACATATAAACAATAATGGGGGATATGTACAAAAGGCAAGCGTCATTCTCAGAGGCAAATAGTTTAAGGGCCTGAACAAGTTTCCTCATAAATTGCCATAGATTAATCAGTTCGTTCTAAGCCTAGTTGAAAAACGCATCCCTTTTCAAAGAATCCTGCAGTCCCCTTAAGCAGAGACAAGAAAGGGCAGAGCCCTCTTTTCTACGTTCTTGTGCGGACCAGAGTAAAATTTTTAGACTGATTTCCAATTTTAAAGTTGTCTTGAGACTTGAGAGATTTAACTTTTGCAAACTGTATGTTGCGATACTTCAGTTATCCTAAGACATGTTATCAGATAACATATAAACTGTGTGTTCAGTGGCATGGTCATTTCATCGCGATTTGCGAGTTACCAGTAATGACAGGTGTGAGATTCCAAACACACTGAAAGCCCATTGTGGCCTTACAAAGGCATGTATCCCAAGGGGGCTGTCACAGTGAACACCAAGTAGAAAATAGTTGTACAATTGGCAGAATACTTCCTTCGTGGGTTAAATTTGCAAAAAATATGTGACGTACTACATTATATTAGATTCAAATTTTCCGCGAGCTTTTCCAGATTTCCAGACTAAGCTGCATTTTTATAAAACATTCATTGTTGCAGCACTGTCGATAAATGGGCATAACTTAGGACAAATGTAATCTAATTCTGTATCATAGAGAGTGCGGAAAAATAACCGACCCGGGCATTTTCTAATTCCTTATGTATATTCTAGACGGGCAACTGGCGAGTTTTTTATTTGAAATTACATTCGAATAAAAGTTCTTGTTTCATAAAATCGGATAAACGCCTTGAAGTAGAAGCAGAGAAGCGAATGTTAGACTTGAAAGAGAGTTTTGTGAAATCGCGAAACCTAGAGAAAGGCCTCCCTGCATTATGTTTCCAACAACATTTGTATCAGAGACTACAACGCCAACGGTGCCAAATTCATCGGCTTTGAAGTTGTGATCTTCTCAAGTACTCATGCAACCGGGCCACTGTTCTTACAGCGGCGTCTAATATTAGGTCTTCTATTGTAAACGGACAATTACCCTTGCCTAACTTTCTTATGTTTGAGCCCCTTTGTTAAAACACGTGTCGCGCGAATCTGTAACAATAGACAACGCGTTTAAGTGGGCTTGCCGTATACTTTCTAAACAATGGGATATAGTAAACAATTTAGGCCTTAAATAAACATCAGCTCCAAGGGTTCTCTTGAAAAGCAGATAGATGAATAAAAGACATTCGTGTATTACAACAGTACATTCATATATGTATATGTTTATAAATCATTTCTTGAAAATCATCAAATTACAAAAGTCTCTAACTAACAATTCTTACAAATCTACAACATACAAAGCTTGAAATCATGAATACAAATAACTTAATAGTTAAACTTAACGGAAACAAGATTTGCTTTGATTTGTCCAAAGATAGATCACGTTGCTAAAAAGGTATTAAGTCTTGATTTCACCTATTTAACTAACAAGAGGATTTCAACTAGTAAATCTGTACATTAGTTATTTACACCTAAGTTTACTCGCCTATAAGTATTTTCTTCAAATCCAAACTTTAATAGGTGTGAAGTCATACAACAAACCTTTTATAAATATATTGAATTCAAAACTTCACATCAAAACATCTACACAAAATCCTATGCAATTTAAATTGCAGTTTATTCTTTGAACTACGAAATCTAAGCGAATTTGAAACATTACGATCCACTTATAGATAGAGTCATTTCTACAGCTTTTGCGAGACTTTTAGCTAAAGGTCTTTTCAGTGGATCCTGGTGCCAACATGATTCCATTATCTGCTTGTACCTTGCGCCACTTTCAACATCCTGAGGTATACTTGGCCGAAGATTGTATGCAACAACACCAAAGATCACAACATGGTGGTTTTTTGACCCGTAAGGCTTCTCCCTGACCAGCATTTGCCATAAACAGATTCCGGTGGAGTAAATGTCACATTGCGAGGTTGCGAATTCCCCTCGAAAGAGTTCCGGCGCTCGGTATGCATAGGTACCTGTTAGGTTTGACTTAGTCGGGCTCATCGGAATCTCATTACCCGAGGTCTCCATTGACTGGCAGCAACCGAAGTCACCAATTTTACAGACATCGTCATTGGATATTAAAATGTTGGTAGGTTTTATGTCCAGATGTGCGATCCCTTTACTGTGAGCGTAGCTAAGTCCCCGCGATATGTCAAGGGCAAATCTGAGCCTTCTCTTTTCTGGTAAATCCTCGTTTTCTACATCGCTAATGACAGTTTGAAGTGTTCTTTTACTAACGAACTCCATGAGGATACACGCAGAATCGTCCATTGAGAAAACTGACAGTGTCCTTACAATATTGGGGTGTCTCAAGTGAAGGGTCGAAGCCTCGGCTTCAAAGCTTTCTCGTGCTGCTTTCGTGTTGATCCGGTGAAGTTTCTTGAGGGCGAAATCCCGCGAGCCATATCTGACAGAATAGACTGTTCCGAATCCCCCTGCGCCAAGTTTTTCGCCAATTTCCAGGTCTTTGACATCTATTCCTTCAAAGAGGCATTTGTCCCTTCTCACCGGAGCATCCTGCTCATTTTCGCAGTTTTCCGCAGTTCTTCGCGAAGATCTTTTGCTCGCGCGAACGTTGAAGCCTCCTTTTCCGTAGCATTTTTCGTAGAAGTCGAAATCCTTAAATAACACGAACTTAAGGAAGCCGAGAATGTCTTGGTACGTTATGGTTCGGAGAACAGAGCAGAGCATTGTTGTTGCGTCCACTACCAGTTTGTGTCAGCGGTGAATCGTGAGAGTCACTTTGGACAGCGGTCTTTGATCTGCTTTGCTAACCTCCAGCAAATCTGCTCCCCCAGCAACGGTCTGCAAATAATAGAACAATACAGGTTAGGGCCTTAATCTACAAAAGAACAATAGTATCTAGCCTGGACAATTGTTAGTCGGAAATCGACCCTTTTGTTTAATCAAGTTGGAAACAATCCAGAGCAAGTCACTCAAGTAATCCCAGAAAGCTTAGCGTCCTAGTTACTATTGTCTCAGTAACCAAGATACAGCGTGCAAGAGCGTGTTCCACCGTGTGGTGCACTGGGATTATCGTTCCTATTGTCAGAAACAAAAGATAAGTTCGAAGAACAATGGCACGGTGAACAATCGTTCTTTTGTTTATACATCGGGATACACACGAGCACATGTTAGGTTTCACGGTTCGATGCCCACCATAGGCCATAGGCTTCTCAGGTTCTCGAATTCCACATTGTTACCAAGGCGTGCAAGTTCTACCTCAACGCTGGTCCTACGCAGTCGCTTGGCAACAACAGGTCTTTCTGGCTCTGGCTCCGTGCTGAAACAGGTCCTTAGATGTAAAGCTATCAGTACCTGCTCCCAGGGTCCAAAGAGACCTGTCAGGCGCACATGGAAATCTGTGATTCGAGATAAGCTTTCCAGAAATAGTTTTTTTCTAATTAAATTGAGACCTGCTTTTTATTTAAAGGAATTTGGCTGCATTTCAAACGCTCTGGGCACAGAGAAGCGTGTTATGGGATGCGGGTATCGTGGACGTGCGGAGGAGAATGGAATATCTCTGACGCCATAGATATGAAACTGTCATGGCGTGCTTCACATCTGAGTGGTGTAGAGGCAAAGTGCTTCAAGAGACAGGAGACAGTTTTCAAGAAATATTGTATTTTTTGAAATCGCTTGGCTTACATTCTTTTCTTAAAGTAATACAAATTTCCCAATTCAGACTCCCTGTATTGAGAGCAAGTTTATCAATGTTTCTTTTCTCGCAAGATTATCAATCTCTTTAGACCTTACTTCTTAAATTCCCATTAATAAGTATGAAAGAGTCCAAGCAAGACATAAAAGCTTAGGCTGGTAGACACTGCATTCTGACTAAGCAAGGCTCCGCCACAGTGGTCAAGCAATAAGTATCTCATGACAACCACAACAGCATCTGCCTTTGAAAATCCTTGTGTTTTGGCGAGTAGTTACATCGTGTTCAAGAGAGACGCGACACAAAATGAAATCTTGGATTGGATTGTTTGCAAGTCGTGGCTTTGTTTAGAAAACAGCTGCTGCATATGAGAACACTGCGTGCTTTCCCACATATATTAAGAAGGGCCTTTCAATGTTATTACAAGACGCCAATATCAGATAACATTGAACTCGTGATATTGCTTATAAAAAACATAGTTTCTTTCAAGGGTTTGAAGCTCGAATCAAGGATTTTCGTTCTCAAGATTCTAATCAAGAGAACGAAGGCAGCTGTTCAACCTCTCTTTCTTTTGCTTTCGCGGGACAAGAGATCGCCATTAAGAACATGATACATTCTCAAAATCAAATTACGGCATCCAATACAAAGAAAAGACACCAAGTCCTTTGATTTGGGAACATTTTATCTCCAACTGAAACCCGACTCAGAACTAGTTTGCTAAGGCGTTTATCTTCTTCACCAGTGCCCACTCTGCAAACTCTTTTGGCCGTTGAAGCCATTTGGAAACAGAACAACAGAACAACCAGTAAAAAGGTTTCATTCTTGAGTCAGCCTATCTGCTTATGCCACAACTCAAAGGCTTCTGTTACAATTCAAGGCTAAAGACACTCTCTAATGCTCTGAATGAATGTGAATTTTGCTTCCTTCCATGAATGAATGGAATATTCTACTATGTCAATGTTACTTTCACCACGCGTTTGCATCGCCTCCGCGTGTCGATACTACTACGTGAAATTTCCCATAGCTTTGCAACCAGCACATTTAATCTGAGCGCCTTTTGTGGTATTTCGACACGAGCCGTGTAGTTTCCCCGCAAAACGTGGAGCTGATTGATGGGGATTCTTTTAGGTAAAGTTAGTAACAACTTTTGATACATCATTGGGAAAAACACCAATATCACATAGGCAGGGGTGGATTGACCGGGGTTGTGGGGAGCTGTGAAGTAGTAGGCTATTATTAACGCCCCTTGTACACCTCTCCTTCCAAAACAAGAGAGGTCAATTCTTGTGCACAGAACCTAGGTTCTAAACTATAATACCTTGGAACTAGAGAAATCTACATGATAGCCAATGTTTCTCTTTGCAACATTTTACCTTATTCGACTAACAAAAATTATGATCAGGAAAGGAGATCGACGAAAGGAAATCGCCCTCTTTTCCACTTTTTTCTCTCTAAATGGTATCATTGCAAATTCTTTCATGGAATTGTTGCTCAATTCGCTCACCACAATCCAGAAAGGACTGGTAAACAATAGCAGGTACGAAACCTATACTTAGCAGACAGAAATTTATGCGAAACCCTATGCTTTCTAGATAAGTTGAAAGAGATTGGGCGAAGTGATAAAGACGGCCTATCCAATCCCAACTTTTGTCTCTGTGAACAAAGAGTAGACCGGACAAATAGGTCTTGAACAGGACAATGTGTCGCTTATTGGTACTTTTGAGCATTCGATCTAGATTTAGTAATTCATTGCTTGCTTCTACCAAACATGCAAAGACTAAGGTAAATTTCAGAGGTGGGTGACAGGGCCAAAAAATGTGCCATAATCTTTGCAACGGACATGTCCCCTAAATATTCGCCAGGGCTGTAGAATGTGTTTTGAAAGCCAATAAACTTTCCAAGCTAAACAGACAATGTTAATTCAGAGCAAAATATGGGCACTTTCGTATGCTATAGAAAGATTGCAATAACTTAGTATGATTAGCGCATGCGCAGTGGATATGCTAGTTGGGATGACAGCTCAGTCATAGATGGCACTGCGTGGCAGGACAAGGGTTTCAACATGCAAATCGCCTCACTGTTCCTTATTTCTATGTTTCGAGCTAACAGCTGTACTTAAGCCTAGCAACTCAGTTTGCTTTGAGCAAACGTGTTTTATCTCGCAAAACTTGTTAGTTAAAATATACCATTAACAGCAGAACTTTCATTGCATTTATGCATATACTGACGTCATTTCGAAGTCATAATGACGAAATGACGTAAGCAGTCAATATGTTACATCATAATCATAACCAGCTTAACCTTCAAGATTCCTTATTGCGATTCCATTGTAGAAGCATTAATTGCTTGGGTGGTAATTACCTCAACTAAATTGATTACTTTACTAAGTTAATTTGCAATTTTATAGATGATTCTGCAAGATTGACTGTTATATGTTGTCGTTTTTAAGATGGTTTCTTTTGTCATACCTGGCACAGCTCAATAATAACACCAAATTTTTCCTGAATTTTAAGGTTTTAGGTAGGATATTAAGGTGCTTTTAAAATCCAATTTATATGAAAAGTTGGTAAATTACTTTAAATTAATGCTAAAAACATTTGAAAAAGAATTGTACTCATGGAGGCCTTAATTTGTTTATGTCAAAACCATGAATATGACACTGATTCCCTGCTGCAAGCTTCCCTTTATTATTACTTTTCGATTACTGTTGTAATTTATTCATCATTTCTTTACAAAATGACTGTTTTTAGAAGATGGGCTCTTTTAGGACAAGGAGTGATCAAATTGCTATCTCACGGCTTGACAAACGTTTAAGCCTATAAAGGCCTAGTGTATTAATTCTCACATGCAGGCCTGATTTGTTGATTATGACCCAGAAGACGCGTTTAAGGACTACAAAAACCGTCTTTTGCCGAACAAAAAGTTGTTTCAGAAAAAGTTTGCTTACACAAATGGGCCTTCCTTTACTTTACGATCATATTTGCATTTCGAGTAGCAATTTAATTCACCAGTTGTGATTATTTGCTACAAGATTGCCCGGCCATTTCCTGGGAATTCAAATGAGCAACTGCTTTTTAAGCCACTGTTTTTAAATTGAGCTTGATGTATTCCGGCCAGCTGATTTTATAGACTTACAAAGACAATATTTCAATGGATGATCATGCTGCGGTGAATTTGTGCTAGCGAAAGATATCAATTGATTTCATATCTAGCTAAACCATCCAAAGCAAATTAAAAGATACATGAACCTTGTACGATACTTCTGAACAAACAGCAAAACAGATTCTTACCTTTAGAAAGTGGACAGCACACCAGGAAACGATGGCCTTGAAAGCGGATTTCAACTCTTGTTGATCGCAGCTCCAGTAGATCGACTCTCAAACAACTGCGCAAAAGAACAATTCGAGCCCGTGAACAATAGGCAACGCGGACCGTATGAAAGGATCAGTAATCACGCCGTTGACCTTTGCAGAGGTATCCAGCAGACACCTGCGCACCTGGTTTATGCACTTGATCGTGGACAGCAAAAATAGCTTCCACAAACACCTTGCAGAATTTGTCTGCACGTAATCAACTCCTTCTGAGTCGCTCAACAGCAACTGGCTCCTAACGACTCTAAATGTGTAGCGAAGTGAATATTCGTGAATTTCAAATCAACAACGAACCACAAACAACTACTTGCTCGTCTTTATGACTAATGCCTCTGAAGGTCTTCCTTCCCCTTTGAATCTTTACGGCGACTTCTCAAGTTGTTGAGTAGTTTGATAGTCGAAGCCTTGTATCTGCTGCCTTTAATAGACGGCTTGCAAAGGCCAGGTGTAGAGTTTCGGTCGTAAATGAAGCGAAATTACTATGCAAGAGGCGTACAGTTAAGTTAAGGTAGCAATTACGCTTCATGCAGTTGCAATAAATTAGCGATGATGCCGAGAATATCACAGACTATGCAGTGTCGTGAATCATCCCTGTTAAATATTCTACATGTTTCTATTTTGATTTTTCGACCGTATTGTCTAACATTGTGTAACATCGAGGCCTTGTTTATGTAACATTTTATGTAACTCAAAATGTTATTCAATTTTTGTAATATCCGAACAAGTATTGTTACAAGGCTGTTTTTGTGTAACATTGACAATAGCAATAACAATGATTCCACGCTGTAATTGCAAATTCACATAATGTAATAATGATAATACGAATATGATCTAGTGACATTGTGCAAAAAACAACTGTTTGATTAAAATTGTGTAGCAAGGTTATTCATTTCGATAAAATGTTTCGTTTGTTTTCATAAAATACTTGTGAAGATCTTTTTTATCTTGTTGTGCACGGAAACTGTATTCAAGCGTAATTAAACATAGGCCGCTTTGGCTACCCTAGAATTTTGCACGGTGTTATTGAGATTTCCATTGCATGTAACAAACATTAACTAATTGTGAATTGCATAGATAGGCTGGCATATTCTTGAGCAAATGTCTGCAGATGTCTTTCATGTCAACATTGGGCTAGATTCTGTTCGACTTCAAAGCCACTTCGTAGACAAGTTTTGGTCAGGTAGCTGATTGCTTCGCTTTAGGTCTTGAGTCGTCGTGTCTCCTTTTAATGTTCACTGGATTACACGAGAAGAATTATTTGGAAGTTGCATGTTAGAGTCAATTGCTTCCTTTGGTTCCTCACTTTGACATGCAAATCTTTCAGTTAATGCCTTTCTGAAAGACGAGAATCTAAGATAAAAAGCAAGCATACCAATGAGACATAAAATAATCTGGACAATAAACATTGATTTAACTTTTTGTAGCTATTTTCATAATTTAATTTGCATGAAATTCCTCGTGTTATTTAAATGAAAGGAGCATGTATGTTCGACAAGTTGAGGCAAGCATGCAAATAAGGCAAGAAGTATTGCTGCAGCAAAAACACAACAATAGATACTGGTTATGTGAGTTGTTTACAGCTGAAGAAAATCTATTTATGCCTGAGATTGACACTTTAAAGAACATAATCTCAGTACGGAGCGTGGTTCTTATTTTACTCCAATCATCAGCTGGCATTCAATTCAATTGCAATTCAATTCATTGTAACTAGATGTACTGAGACACATAAGGGCCTAGTGAAAGCTCAACCTCTTGACTCCTACCTCCCATCCTTTGCTTAAAATTTTAATGGACAAACAAGTTAACGCATTCCCTGACTGGTCTTATTATATGATGATTCAGGTCCATGCGGATTATCCCTATGGGTTCCGTGCCCCGTGTTGGGGTTGATAAACTGTATGATGGGATATCAATCGGGGCCTCGTTTGCAAGCTGCCTGTCATAAATGGGCGTTCTAAGGTTGGTCACAAAGTCAGTCGCCATTATCGAAGATCCTCCTTCTTTTTGACCGGCAGCCATAGAATGCAAGTTGTAATTAACTTGCGAACGACAAGAATAGGCGTAATCAAATTGGCAGGATTATTGAATGGTCTTTCGAAATACCAAAGTTATCCCGTAATTACTACGTAAATTAGGCAACTTTATGGCCTTTGACAGACACTTAATGTCTAAAATCAGACACGAGCTGCAAGCACAAACACGCGACAACTCGTGCCTAAAATAAACCTCATCAGACAACATGAGGGTCTGAATAATGAAACAAATTCCCAACCCTGCTCTTTGCACACTTTATAGTTGGAACCATGCTAGCTTTATCATTAGGCCGTTAACACCTACGAAAATTGGATATTTTGATGAGGCAGTGACATTAATTTATTTATAAGAGTTTTAATGTTGTGTTACGTATGCTAACATCCATAGTAGCGATTGAAAACACAGAAGTACTATGGCGATTTGGAGTAGAGAGGGGGGGGGGGTAAACGGGTAAATTTACCGGTCAAAATTCAACCCTTGTTAATCAATTCTACAATAATTTTACAGTTATATATCGCGAATTTTAACTGTTTTATCAATACGATTTTTTTAATTGAGATCCTTCTATCTATAAGCAAATGAGATCCTTCCATGTGCTATCCCTAGGGATTTTTATCAAGAGTGTTTTTTTTCTTTGTAGACAGAAAGAGTTCGTCTTTTCCCTTGGGCTCTTCTAAAGTGAGGTGTTAAGTAACGCAGATTGGTCAATTATAACCAATCACGCGCTCTGCCTATCACCCTCTAGTGTTTTCGATCCGCATCTGGCTATTTATTCGGTCAGTTTTTGGTTTTATTCCGACGTTTGCATACTCTGAGGAGTGTCGGACGAAAAAAGTGCTTATAAGTATGCGAAAAGTAGTTCCGCTTTTTCTAGCAATTTTGAAGTTTTGTACCACAAAGCACTTGTTCTAATATACAATTATATATTTGCTATATTTTGTCAAGATACGTGTCTACCGACAATCCATCTACTGACCATCTATAGAGCCCCTTCACAAGGTACGCCCTTGGGATAGGAGTAGACGCGTTAAGTCATACAAATGTGTCGATTACCCTGTGGGTTTTTTAATCACATTGAGCAATGTACCCTCTAAGCCTCCTCGCAACGAGCCTCGTTTCTGTAGTTAGAATATTCTTCCAACGTACAACTCCTTGAAGTAAGTTAAGGGCTGACAGATCAAAAATAAAGGGTTATGAGTGAATAGAATGAGGGAGTTGGCAAACTGACCCCCAGTCTTGCCACATTGAACAGGCCGAACTTTAAATGTCGAATTCATAGAATAATGCTTTCGATGCCGTGCAAACCAGAAGATAGAAATGCCTCCAGCCAGCTGCATAAAGCTTCACTTTATACTTCACTAAAAATCTCTCCTTCTAAGGCATTGATTATATCGACGGCCACACTTTTTTCTTAAATGATTATTCATAATACTTTAGAAGCTCCTAATCATAAGCAGCAAAATCAAATTACAAAATATATTAATTCAATACCGTACTATACAGATGTAGAAAAATATCTGTTCCAATCAAAATAAAATGCTCTTCAACTTCAAAGGCATTCAAGAGGAAAATCTCAGAATTCACATTGTTTAATTACACCTGTGATTTTTGCAAGGAATGCCTATGCAACATTGGCTATAATCAATTTACATGATAATTAGCGCTGGTAATTTACATTAGCTGGTTTTGGTTAGCTATGTATGCACAGCTAGTGATTGTACAAACTTTAGATAAGGGAAGAAAGACATTGATAATCTCAAAGGAGTTTGAAATGGAAAGGAGTTTGAAAATCTTTGTTGAATCGGAAAAATTAACTTTGCTAAAAAGCCTTAATAGTTGTTAAAAGAGAATTTAGTACTTTATTGAAATGGCACTATATTAGAGTGAAAAGGAACATAAATGCAAATAGGCACTTTGCAAAAAAGTTTCATATGAAAATGAAATTTCATTTTTCATTTTGTGCAAAACTCTCTTTGGTCCATTTCATTAATCTCTATTCTTTTCCGTCTTTATTCCAATCATATTGCTTTTTTCTATTCCTCTTTCTACTATAATTCTATTCGTCTTCGTCCTTGGCGTGTACATTGGCACCTGTATTGTGTTTTACTTTGTCTTTTACCAACGCCATTGAAAAAACTTCTTTCATTGCGCTAATGATAAAGGACAAAATCATTATAAGAAATGTAGCAATCCATTCTCTTAACCTTTAATTAAATGGAATTATGTATCCTTGCTTGCACAATTTTAATTTAATTTGATAAAATCAAATTACATGGAATCAGTTTGTCTATCTCCTGGTTCTATTTCTGTTTACCCCCTTTACAAGACCCTGCTTAGGCCCTGCCAGTTTCTTTTTTCTTAGTAGAACCAGTGCCTTTACAAAGGGTCCAGTTAGGTCACAGAATAGAGATTACTGTAATCTCTATTCTGTGGTTAGGTTCAGATTGATGTCAAATTTTCTTCAAAACAAAACCAGAATTTGACTCAATCGAACCCAGAAGCATGGCTCGAAAATTGTCTCTTCTTATGTACCCAATCGTGAGATTCGGCCCTATAGTCTGTTTTGCCAGTGCCGTGACTAGGGAGTCGGGTCTCACTTTTGCTGGCACACAAACGCTAAAATCCCCCCCCCCCTCTCAAAGAAAGCTGATTTTGTGGTATGCTCTGATGAAACTTATAATCATCCGCCGTCTATTCATTTCATTATGATTAACAATCAACATAAATCACACAATCTACTGCAGCGAATAATTTAAGGCCCCTCCTCCCCTCCTGATATTTGGCCTGCGTTGCCTGATTTCAGTGGGGGATATCCTGAAAGAGGTTATTAGTAATAAGGCTGAATATACATGGCGACTGGAATGGCCGGCAAATCTTTGAAATCCCTTAACGGAAGATGCTTCCTAGCATTTCTGCAATGAGATTAATGCATGTTGATGTTCTTGAACTCGAGTTTTATTCGCAAAGAAATCAAAGAGACTCCTGAGTCAATGCCCTTCCTTAGTTCATTGGCCTGTAATTAGCAATCGAATCGTGGTTAATTACGAAAAGCAGCTGATTAATCGAGCAAATCTCATTTCGTTCAATCGCAGTCTCCGATCCAAAACACCTGCTTCAGTAGGAGATGGGCCTAAATAACACGGTTCATTGTTCTTTTGGGGCAAAAAGCATTGTGATATTCTGAAAACAAATGCGTTAAAAAGGGCAGATAATTCATCTTATCTTGCTATCACGAAAAGCCTAATGTTTCAAGAAATTGTTTATCTCACAAGTCGGTTGATGTTAGAAGCCAACGGGTTGCATGAAATTCAGTTCGCCGCAGTTAAAGGGGAGGGGCTAAAAGAACCTGAAGGGCAGCTGAACATCCTTTGAAGGTTTCTAGACTTGCTTGAGTCCTGAACACGCCCTTGTAGCTAGTTTCGCTAAGTTTTTAATTAATGAGTTTCAAATTTTAGAAAAGAAGTGAAGTTCGCCCTATAGCTTCTGGGCTCTCGACAAGAGTAAACCAACACCTGTAGGCCTTGCAACAATGGGTGGGTGACCAATCCATTTTCCCCCGTCTTTTCGTCCCCAGTCTATATGCAGGTACTATTTTGTGTTTGGCAAAGAACCGGGGGATGAAATGCCCTTTGTCTGTGTCTGGACTCGAACCTGGACATGCGCGCATAGAAGTCAGTGCATTAGCCACCCAGTCATCATCCCGCATATTGAAACAGTTAACTTGTATAGGCTGATGCATCATGCTTCAATCAGAGAAATAAACAATCTTGGAATTTGTCTAAATTCATATGTAGAGCGTGTAAGCTGCAAAATTTCTCCACACAGGCAAGAATTAAAAGGAACTTCAATTCATTTCCACATAAATGCTAGGAATGGGACTTCCAAGCTGCTTTTTTACAAATACGTGGGAGGCATTTAATGATACAAATCAACATTAAATTATAATGGCGGAAATGTTATAAGATATGGAACCATCTTAGCAGCTGTATCTTTCCTACCCTGGGTATCAGACTGAATCTATATTAAAAAATCTATTTTCCTCAATTTTTTCATACATAGTGGGTCTGGTACCCAGGGTATATATTTCCAGGCTTTCGATAATTGCTAATTGAACATAAAGAATAACATATAGAATCCATAAGAAGATACCAACTCTGTATATTGCATGACTTCTCTCATCCAAAAACATGGAAGCTCGAAATTATTAAGTTTTAATTTGCTACTTATAGCACCCTTTCAGCTAAGTTCTGTAGCTATAAGTTTGAACAGAGAAGCACATCAAGCCATTGAAATACATAAAATATATTGTCATTGTCAATGAAGAAAGAGCTAGGAATTATCATGATATATATGTTTTATAATGTATATAATCTTTATAATACTTATTTTCTTTCCTTTTTTATAGTTGAAATTTTGAAATAGGATTTCGTTTTGTCTTTCGATTGCGAGTTAAAATGCTGAAAATGCTCACTCAGCCATGTTATGATGACAATTATTATTGTTCTTGATAACAATAATTGGCTTCAAATGAATGTTGAGACAGTATGGGAATTGCGATTGGGAGGAGGGGGTGGCAGGAGGACTGGAAACGATCGATGAACGAGATGACGAGGCTGGAAACCGGGACTAGTTTAAAATTTCAAGGGCAACAATGTATAGGACGGTTGATTACTGATGCGATGTCACTCACTCACTCACTCACACATTCACACATTCACTCACTCACTCACTCACTCACTCACTCACTCATTCACACATTCACTCACTCCATCACACATTCACTCATTCATGCACTCACTCATTCACTCATTCACGCACTCACTCACTCACTCACTCACTTACGCACTCACTCACTCACTCATTCACTCACTCACTCACTCACTCATTCACTCACTTACTCACTCACTCACTCACTCACTCACTCACTCACTCATTCACTCACTCACACTGAACCAGGGTGATGCGGGGCCGCATCAAATGTACGGGTAGCGCGGAGTAGCCAGAGTTCTGCCTATAATAGGCGACTGTCACAAAAGTCGGTGATTTGTGGAAACTGTTTCTGATTCTATAAATCCGAACGGCATTCTTAAAAGGATGATTTTGGAGATATGATTCTTTAGAGCTGAAGAACCACACTTGTAGTGGATATGCTCATTAATGCCATATAATAATAATTTCTGCTGCAAAGTAAGAGGTGATTTTTTTCAAAATTACTGTGTTCTTTATCTTAATCTTTTCTATCAAACTCTCAGCCGATCAGAATTTAGGCTGATTCATATTATAAAGATTACTTCCACTGGGGGTCAATTTGCTGTCATCCTCAATAAAACATTTGTTATCTTTTCATATTCAATTACGTCTGAAATGATTTTTGGCTCTTATTACAGTACACGCCTTTTTTCTATAAGGAACCTACCTCAAGGCCTTGTTCCAAAAGGTTCCATTTATTTGCAGCCAATACTCGCATAGATTGTTTGCTATTCGTGTGTCAAGTGCTTCATTGAGTAGTTTCCGCATATGCTGTCTCGCCCTTCTCTCTATTAAGTATTAAGGCTTATTGTAGTCAAAACACCGAAAGTGAGAACTTAAGGAACTTTAAGGAACGTTTGGTACTAAAATCTGATGATTTGAGGTCTACGAACTAGGAACTTTTAAAACCAGGCTATGAGGTAGGTTCCTTATAAAAAAGGAACTATGAGGTAGGTATGTAGAATGTAGACACTCTTAGAATGTGGAATCTGGTACAAAGTTATCTACCTTTGTGGCAGATATCTTCCTTGATCTGGCCCATAAGAGTTTACTAAGGCCCCGTTTACACGAGAGTAAAAGGAACGGATCCAAAAGATCCGGACCTTTTAGGTACGATATGGGTACGATGCACAAGCGTTTACACGAGATCGGATCCTAAACTATAAAGCGTTTACACGGGAACGGACCAAAAGCGAATCTCTCTTTCTAAGCATGCGCAATGACAAGGTGGTCGTTAATTTTCAATTTGGTGGTCTCGTTTCACTGCCGTGCCTTTGCGGATCCGTATCCACCCGTTTACACGGCGCCAATGAAGGAACGGATCCAAATGGTTCGCTCTCTAATCGTACCCAAAAAGGTACGGATCTTTCCCAGAAAAGAAACGGATCCTACCGTGCCCGTGTAAACAGGGCCTAAGATCTTTTAAGACTTCCTTCGTGATTTCAAACCGGACCTTAAAAGATCGCAGCGTCACATACTGCCACGACAATATTCAAGTCGCTGCGAGGCATTTTTGGAGGACTGAAATTAATTATTTCAGAGGGTTATCGAAGCACTCATTCTGCTGGTGGTCAGCTGTCAGTGTTTGTTAACATAAAGGTTACATAGTGCGATGTGCAATCAAATATAAATTCCTTGTTGCTATTTGCAAGAATGTTCTGAGCTGGCGTGATTAGTTTATTCAGCAGGATGTTTGTAAGCCAAAAAGCACGAGGGTGATTGTCTGTCTCCTTCTCTTTCTTTGTGAAGCAATATCTCCCCGGCTTCAATTCTAAGTAAACAAAGTCAAGGTCCTAGCTATTCTTGGCACCAATATCAACGTTTAAAGTCCTTTTTCGGCCTAAATCGGTTGGCTTTGATGAGAAGCGAGGTAAAAGGAACCAAGAGCAGACAATACTGGAATTCTCACGTGTGCAATGTGCATAAGGGCACTGTAAAGCCCGCTTTGAAAAACGTACTAGAATTTTCCTAAATTTCAGACCAAGCTACGTCCAGTTTTCCAAACCTAGCTGCAAGCAGAAATGAGTTTGGGATTTTAAAGCTTCTAGCTAAACAGAGAAAATCTTTGAAATCAGTGTACAGGACCGACCTGTTAGGTAAGGTAATATATGAAAGTTCCCTTGTGATTTCTAATGTCCCCTCGTGATTTCTGTGAATCTTCTGACTTTGTTTACATGCAATGTCTCGGGCATCTCGTTAGGCCTAACTTAACCCTTTATACTTTACACACAGAGACCTAGCGGGGGCAGTCCCTTGATAAATATCCTGAATGCATTGCTAAAAAGGGATAGGCGACAGCTACTGTGATTGTAAATGCATTCTGTCGGTGTTAGGAAAGCAGTAACAGGTTTACCATGTGCAGGTGCTTCTGACAACAATAAAGACCCATAATGCATTGCCTATTCGTGCTGGAATGTCAACTGTCGTCTTTGGTCTCGTTATCGTTAGCCTCTCATAGAATCGTGCTCAAATGCATTCAACTCTTTTCCGAGAATTTCTTGAAGTATTCTCAGGCAGATGACAAGTATGTTGTGTTTTGAAAATTGCGACAAAAGCAACGTTAATCGTAGCAAACAGACCACTGTCTGATTCCCCGGCAGAAAGCACGCACCGTTCTTAAGAAACCAATCTAACATTTCCATTGAAAACCCTAGACACCTTGAATGACTTCCTGTCTATAAGCCTATAAAGATTTAATTATCACGGCGGCTAACACTATGGGTTTAAGCTTTAGAAATGTTATACTGCAGTTGCCCCGCGAGCGACTTATCATTTCTTCAATATGACGTCATCGCCCAACTTTCTCGTTGAATAATGCTGTTCGATTCTCACATCGACTAAACTGACCCCAAAAGATCGACAAAGTGAAAGTTTCTAAAATGAACACAATTCAGTTGAGTTTGTTTTTAGAAGATGACATGAGATGTACAAGGCATTTTGAATACCAAGTCAAGTTTCGTGGGGATATGAATCTTTATAGTTGTTCATGGTTTAATAGAAATCACCGCTTCCAGAGTCATCTTTGACGCATCTTTTCAAGAAGAAGTTGCCTTTGCATACCAGATCCTTCTTGCAACCGCATGAGAATTTGCTCTAAAAGAGAAGTAATTTACTGATGAGAAGTGAGTACCAAAGTGCCCAGGAATCTTATCACACCATGGGATAGTTTAATGTTGCACTTTGTTTGTCATGCAAAAAGAGAGTGGTGAATCCATAATTTTCAGAACAACAGGATGGGCGGTATTCGTTCTTGTGGCTTCTTCACAAAAGAACTTGGCTATAGAATAGTCTTAAAATGAAGATGAAACGAAGGCACATACCCTGATGGTGCAAAGTGAGCCCTCGTCCAGTTGGTCAGCACAGAATTTGTGGAATTTCATGTTTATGCAACATCTTCCCTCTCCGCAATCAGAGTTTGAGGCACATTTCTACATTGCAATAATAAGATTATGTCTCAATTCTAAATTGGCTTCATTAAATATATCAAGACATTCTGTAGGGATCCTTAATGCGAAATAATGCCACTCAATGGAACATTTCAAATTGTACAACGCAGCAATCATTTGCTAAAAGGAATTGACAAATTATTGTTGATTAAAACTAAAATATAACATGGTGCAAATATAATTTACAAACTGTAAAAATGGTTGTAAATTATTTTGTTTGAGGCTGTTAGTTCAGAATAGGTAAATAGTTTTTCAGTTAATTATAGGATATCGTAGAAGATTATTGTGAATACAAACTAAGATCTCTTAAACTGTCAGTACTGTCTAGACGTTGTGCAATCAAAAAAATACATTGTTATCAGAGTGGTTGTTTGTTGTTAGTAATTCTATTTGCATGCAATATTTGCTAATAATTAGAAAACTTTCTTCTACTAAAGAATTGCTTGTTTTTGATTAGGAATGAAACAAAAAAAGTCTACACGCTGTTTTCCATAAGGAACCTACCACAAGGCCTAGTTCCAAAACTTCCTTATTCGTAGACCTCAAGTCATCAGATTTTAGTACCAAAAGTTCCTTTAAAGCTCCTCAATTTTCACTGCACATCAATAAGCCTTAACACTTAATAGAGAGAGGGGCAAGGTAGACTATGCGGAAACTACTCGACGAAGCACTTGACACACGAATAGCAAACAATCTATGCGAGTATTGACTGCAAATGAATGGAACTGGCTTTTTAGCTCTTGATGCTTGCAGTTATAAAAAAATTTCTAAATGAAAAGTTCCTTAGGGATTTCGTTTTTAGTAGTATAAGTTCTTTATGAAAGAATTTGATTAAAGGAAAATTACCTCGAAGAGATGTCTCTTCTCCATGGCCAATGCCACAGCCAGAACGGCGAAAAATACGATGACAATCTTCATGCTGATATCTTGATGCAACGTTTCCTTGAAAAGGTTTATGCAAGTAGAGAATTACCGATAATGTACTCCCTTTTATATCCAACTGAACTTTGTTGAAGAAACAGTTTGCAAAGCTAAGCCAATAGTCAGTGCAGACAAGCACTCTTATTAACACTAATTTCATGCGAATATGATACAGATGATATGACCTGATGAAGAGCTTTTGTCGTCATGTTTGACTTAAGGGCGTGAACTTCTATATTGTTATCAAGTTTCTGTAACCCTGAATATCCAGCTGTCAATGAAATTGCAGTTTTATTGAGTGGTGTTTAAATTCGACTTGGCTCTTGAATTATCACGGGAGACGAGTATCGTACGATATTTTTGTAGTGTCTTCTGTATCTTTTTGTTATCCTGGAGGGATCATTTATTGTAGACAATGTCCTAGAAAGGATAACCTGAAAACTGGACAAGGTCTCGTTTTAGTTAGCTATAGCTTTTCGCATATGTGCAATGTTTGTAAAAGATATTAGCAAAATTCAATTGCTGTTTCATTTTTTACCTCGAAAGCAAAGTATTTAATTATTTCAACTCATAAATGGTCGTTTCTAATACCAGTTTCTTGTCAAAGGGATGAGCAAGTTGCCTTTTCATTTAAATAATTCTAATTGCGACTTTTTTGTAGCAAAGTCCACTAGCAGCAAAATCCTTGAAAAAGCCAGCAAATTAGAAGTCAGCATCTGATTTAGCTGTCTTTACTATAAAAGTTAGGTAAATGGACACAGTGCTTGTAATCTTGGGTTGGGCAGAAGATCCATTACATGAGAAAGGCTGAATTGAAGCTATAAAGCTTCTTTTATGCATTAGACAAGACGTCGTGCTGCAAGTTTCTTCAGGTATTGCTAGGACTGGCATTAATAAAAAAACATCAATTTTATTATCAAGACCAATTTTCTTAATCGTCAAATTAGAACAAGCTTTTGTTGCTTATGTACCGCTCACTTTCAGTTATCTATACCCACAGCAGATAAGACAAATGAATGAAAATAACAGAAAGAAACGACCAAAAAACGGAATTTTTCACTTGTAAGAACAAACTTGAATGCAGGATAGAACAGACTGCAATCTCTATGGCTCTATTGCGAGTCCTTTCAAATTCTTTATATAACGTTAAACTACAACATCAAGGCTGTAGGCTTAATTTGATCACAAGATGACTATATGAGAAATTGTTCCATGCCCTATAGGCAGAGCTATACTCGCTGTAGTGTATGTAACGTAACTGCTCTTAGTTATGATGCATGAAGTTCACCCTTAATGCGATTATTAGGTAGGATTTTGTATATGTGTCAGGGTTAAAGTGTTTAAGCTGTACAAACAAATGGTGTTTAAAACTGTTCCAGCGAAGGCCAAGTTTTAACTTTCGTCTAAAATCAGAGCAATGTATAACAATAATATACTATGCATTATACTATTCATTTTATATTAAAAACTCTTCTGAACATAACCAGGAGAGCTTGTAATTTGTTTTAGAAGAATTAATATCATGCTTTTAAACAGTGTTCTTTTATAGACTGTAAACAGTGTTCTTTGATAGACTTATAAACAGTGTTCTTTGGTAGACACAAAAACTTTTTTCCTACAGGATATTATAAGCGGGTTTTCTCGTAGCTACCAACGCAGTACAACAAAACCATGCAGTGAAGTAACATTTCATTATATTTACATAAGATAAAGATGATTCAATATGACAGCGTAAAGCATACAACATACAATAAGAAGCAGAGAGAAGGAACTAGGAAAAGAACAGCTGTGTTGACAGCCAAGCTCTGGCTTAAAATGGACTGAAACGAACCATGCCTTATTTAACCTGATTACTGCGAATTTGATGGGGAGACATCAGAAAGTAACAGACTTTGAAAATACATGTTACGGAGTTCAGAGTATTTATTGAGAAGTCATCAAGTGAATACAAGGTGATCACAGAGATTGATGCAATTGATTCATTGCCGCACAAAAAGACAGACGGACTAAATGGTGAAGAAGTTTGGTGCCAGGCAAGTACAGCCTCCAAGTCATCATCATCATACGCTGTCTCTTCCTGCAGCAGAGTATGCACTAACATGTGATAGCTGCTTCTAAAGTTCTCTATCTTTTACAAGGGTGATCAGGAAAATTGCCTCGAGTTCTGTCCATGCTTTCCAAGCCATCTTTCCACGCTTTCTTGCAGGTGGATTGATAATAAAGTTTTTTCGCGATCTGAGACAGGCAATCTTGATGCTATTTAAATCTAAAATGATGTTAGAGAGACGCCACTTCTCCCAACAAATCTTCATTTGCTGGTCATAATTTGGATGCAAACTGATGATCCAGGAAACAAAAGGATTAATTAGCCGCTTTGAAGTAATCTTTACATTGCAACCAGTGCCAATGCGTGTGAAACGAGCCGCTTTGACGACACAACAAGTTGGGGTAGCTGGTTTATTCTTAACTGCGATGTTATTACCCAATAAGCTATTTGTTCATTGGCTTTTTCTGCTTTCTTTCTTCTGTATCTATATTAGTGAAAAACAACGAGGTGTCAGATAAAATGACTGGCAATTTTTAGAAATTTTTATCAAAGCATTGGTAAGTATTGAGTTGAAAAATATGCATATGCTTGCATAGTGAAAGAAGCTGCACTTGAACTAATTGCTAAATATAAAAATTATCGTCTCTCAATTAACGTATAATTTATAGAAGAGAAAGAGCTGGAAGTCAAGCAACCGTTTTACCGATAATTACAGACAAATTTCCTCATATCATGTTCCACAAAGAAAAGTTTAGACAACGTTGAGAGTCGTTTGTCCCAGGGCAACATTAGGTCAGCACGTTAACAAGTCAGCTCAAGTCACAGTAGCTTTTGACGTAATTCTTGTGATGTGGCCTAACTCTATCTGGCTACAAATACGTTTAAATATTGTTAAATGTAAACAAACGGACGCCACATGCTACTTATTCCAGCTTAATTACATTAGTCCATCAGTCTTCTATATCAGATAAATAATGATACAGACCATCTTATCACAACATGTAGTGAAGAGCACAATAATTCTTAACTTTCCATAATATTCTTTATTAAACAAAAATAACGAGCAACTGTATAGCATATGAACTAGTTGATAAATTTGTTTTATAGGACAAACAACAATGAAGTAGGAGTTTAAGAAGTAAACCAGAAGAGGTAAAGAAAGGTGAAAGATTATGGATCAAACTGGAGCCTTATCAAAGAAGGGATGGCATGCATTGAAGCTTTGGTAGCAATTGAATTTCTGTAAGCTTCACATTCATATTCCACTTTCTCAATACGTTAGTTAATTTGAGTGCCATGATGTAATATTTCTTAAGCGTATCGTCAGTTTTGATGAAAATTTTCCAATCTTTCAATACAGCTCAATTCCCACTTGGAGTTGCATCATCTTTGTGGAATCAAAAGTACCGAATGCAGGTCAACTATTTTCATTTCTATTGAAAAGGTGTTCAAACATTTATGCCCTTTGCCAAGGCACCTTTTCCAGTCGTCATCGTTAAGGTATGAGAGGCCCATATTTAGAAAGCATTAAGGCGTTACAAATGCGTTTGAAAGAGAGGCTCCTTGCGCCGTCTGATGCTGTTTGATTGCGAAAATGCAGAAAAAATACTCCAAAGTAGTCGCTGAAAAAAGACTGACTTGTGTACATACATTTTATTTATTATCGGATTTGAATTTATTTGTGATTATTGTGTGAAAATCAAGTCCAACAAATTCTAAAGTAGCATGTATGCTTACACAAAAGTGGGCTTTCTTTTAACTGAGAAATCTTTTAAGGGCGCACGCAAATTGATAGATAGTGAAGCACGCAAATTGAATGATATTTCAGCTGCCAAATGTGATGCATCTGCAAAAACTTATCTTTTTTATTAAAATGAATATACGATACCCCTTGTTAATTACTGCATTTACTCTTCAAAAATATATCCAATTAGACTATAAAGCTCGTTCTTATTGGTTGCTGAAACATATATTGTATCTCTGTAAAAAAATTTCGGTTTTAACAACACTGCAACACTTACAAAACTGCGGAAGGTTAACGCGCTCAAAAGTATAAATAATTTACTCGGTGTTATTGTAGCATGTTTTAAGAATAATTCAGTGTTTACAGCGTTAGTAGAGACATTAAAATTTTCGAAAATTCCCTCGAGACCCATGGTATTAGTCAGTCTTTTGATAACACAGTTTTCCATGAGATTCTAACATGTTTGCATGTTCAACAGTTGCGGCACGACGCTCAAAAGAGCCATCCAACCAGCGTTACCTTGCGAAAGAAAGCATTGCCATGCGACTTTAAGGATCATTTTGATATGCAAAGGCTTGATTGCTCAGCACTACATATATTTTCCCTGAAGCTACGAGAAAAATGCACTTGTTTATTTAACAAGCAGCTTTTACAACAAATCTGAGGTAGTGGTTTTCAAAATAATCCATCGGCCGTTAATCCTTTGAACAGCTAAATAAATCTTTTAATGATATAAATACAATATCCGGCATCAGACACACAAACAGTCTTCTGCATTTGGCACTTTTATCATATTCGAAAGTATCTGCCTTCAAGATGAGAACTTTGGTGGTTCTGTTTCTCGTTGTTTTGGTGATCGCACTGGTTTCGGGCCATAACAAGAAGGGGCCCAAACCGAGACCATCAAGAAGACCCAGGCCAACTGGAAGACCAAGACCCACTGGAAGACCAAGACCAACACGACCATCACCAAAGGTATAATTTCCCTAAGGCTCGTAGACCCGTTAGGTATCCATCTTGGGACCCATTAGGCATCCATCTTGGGACCCGCTGTCCATGGTGAATGTTCAAAACGAGTGGTTCTAAAACACGAAGAAGAATGTCTCGCACACGTATGACAATGTGGTTTGCAATATTAGCTTGTCATGAGATCATGAGAATGTTTGAGACACAAGTCTTCGTGACACATAAGTTTTAGCAGCAACGCTCTGATATTTTCGTCAAATCAGTTGATCATTCTCCTGTTTTTATTAAAGTTCGGCTGCAAGTCAGATGCGGACTGCAAGGACAAACAATGCTGTATTAAGACAAAGAGATTCAGCTTCTGTTCCATGAAACTGAAGGAGGGAGCGAGATGTGGATTTGTAAGTGAAATACACATCTGCAATTGTATTCTGTATCTGCAAACCCCTATAAAAGGACTTCAAAACTAACTGTTTCTCTAAAGCAGGATGTGACTTCGATATCTTTGGATGCTTGAAGTTACTTTTGCTCTATTCTATGTTTATCACATACGGGTATATGCAGTGTCATAGTTCTTCAACCTTTTTATACCATTTTCAATGTTTTCTGCTAGTCAAAGTTCCGATGTGGTTGTGCTGAAGACCTCAAATGCAAGAAGATGAGATGGATGAAGAAATGCACAAAAGAAGAGGGAGGAAGTGGCGATAGCTATCTGTTCTAAAGAACAACATGAACTACAACAAGCTCTTGAATTAAGTCATATCAAAAGCTTTCTGAAAAATTATGTGTGTGTTTATCATCTGAAGCTCTAAGAATCAAGCTTTGTCAGGACGTAGCAAGGCAATGTCAGGGTCATTGAAGGTTATCTAGACGACAATAACGATATTGAATACTTGTTGGGATAAGGGGAGAGAAGAATTAAGGAAAAGGAGTTCGCTTTGTAGCACATTTGCCAATGCTTGAGCATCTTCTTGTTTGGTAAATAGTTTGAGCTTTTCGTTGTTCTGAAGTTCATCCTTACAAGAGTAGTAAATGTTTGTTGAGTCAGATTTCACAGTTTATGCGTTTGAGCAACAGCTTTATTTTGAGCTTCAAGGCTTCTGAATCCCAGGATTTGACCGTGTATCTTACGTAACCAGTCTATGCTTCACGCTTGAAAAGTTGAGAGAATTCTTCAAAAACCTCATGTATCAGTGGGAAGCGAATTTTTGCAAAGTTTTCAGTATGTGACCGTTTTAAAACAGTACCTGCTTTAAACCAGTATAAACTAGTTTTTTCTGTTAAAGGCTATTTAAAATGAACGGAAAGGCTTTAAAGAATTGAAGCATATTTAAGTGGCTTCGAGCCAGCAAGCTCGAACTGTCAAGCAAACATCAACCAATCACAAGTATCCATCTACCATTTCACGTGCTCACTTCCACTGTAGATTGCACACGTGCACAGTTACAATGTGACTTAACTGCGCAGGCTCTGTACTGTCTATTTTTAGAAACTGCTTGATCTATGCTTCTTTTCACTTTAACCTATCATTAATATCATTCAATGGTAATATCACTGGTAAGGTTAGCTAGAAAAATAATGATGCCTCATCATTTTAGATGAATCCTTCTACACTAATTTGATTTTGCAGAAAGCAAGAAATCAAGGTATTAGAATAGACATTCCCGTGCCAATCGGCAGAAGAATTATGTGCAAGATGAGGGATATTTAGCACAAAGCGTAACAAGGCAGAACAAATAATTGGACTCAGTTTTAAGGAAATCTCTTTTGAAGGTCTTTAGAAAGCGGTTTTGAAGGAATAAGGATATTACAAAAGAGAAACTAAGAATTGAAAAACTCGATATGGCAAGTCACTGACATTCTCGCTCCTTTAATTTGTTTTCTGGACCTTGCAGAACCTGTAAAACTGGATAGAGAAAACCTGTTTCGATTGAAAACGCCCTGCATACAAGCTTTGCAACATCGTGCAAACGAGAAAATATTTCTATAGAAGTGTGGGCTCCTTCTGTATCCATTAGTAGAATAGGTTCTTGAGTGTTCGTTTACCTAATACAAACATGTTGAAGAAAAGCCAGAATCATTAAGTAAGTAGCTAACACTATATATGAATAGGTGGTGCACTTGTGATGCACTCTTTCAAGTAGTCTCCAGACACAGCTAAGCAAGTCAAACAATGTTAGCAAAAATCAACTAGAATCACTTTTAAAAGCTCTTCACTCCTGCGCAGGTTGGTGCAAATGCTCCGCAGGGCGACTTGATATAACCAATGTAACCAAGATGGCTAGGGTTGACAAGAATCAAAATTTTTACATGCCGCTGGGAGCCAATGAATATTTCAAGCAATTTCAACACAAGGTATAGGGTTTCTGGGATAGGTGTAACTTTACGACAACTGGCTCTTACTTGACAAAGATGACTTTATGAATCTCATTCTCAACGAATAGAGAGTTTACCCTATTTAGTATCCAGGGAGTTGAAAATTCTTTTTTTTGAAAATTTGACTTTCGACTTTATGGCAGAAGGCTGCTTGGCAAAAGCCTTTTAACAAGCATCGTTTGAGAAGTTTGTCAGCTAGCATCGTTTGAGACTTGCCATCTTGTTACAGCTCTGGCGTTGCTGTTGTTGTCAGGATTCGCCCGAACAACGATAGCAGTTTATTGCCACCGAGCTTTGAAAATATTAATTCTTTCAATTAGTTCTTTCTTCAACATTAACTTAACTTTTGTATTCCACTTAAGGTGTGCTATCAGATCTACTTGGGTATCAGACGTGGATTTAAGGTGTAAAGCCCCCCCCCCCCCCACCCTCACCAAAAATATGCAAAATGGATGGAACTTGAGCATAGCAATGGGCTAGAATTCATATGTCCACATAGTTGAAAAAGCAAATGCTTTCTGTGTCAAACATCGTATAGTTATTTGGCTATTAAACGTTGTAAAAGAATCAGTTGATTGATTTGCTTTCTAAAGAAATTACTCAGGGAACCTAATTGAAGCAAAGACATAAGGTTTGTTCCATTAAAGGTGTGTATTTCCATTTTCATAAGGCAAAGATCCTTAGGACAAATCAAACTCGAAAGTGACCATATACCTAAAGTACTCTTTAATGCTTGAATATCTCTAAAGCGTTTGAGAATAACTTCAAAGAGACAGCGAGTGTAGCAGCAGAATTCTGACTACAAGTGCACTGTCTTCCCTTACGTCAGAGAAATAGCACGACGCCAATCCATTTCAAGGAGGAAACTTGCATAATAATTTGCAAACTGGAACATATATTTGAAAGCAAAGACAGATTTTAAGTCATCTTAGCCAGAATTTTCAACCATGTAATATTTCAATTTACATCCTGCAACTGTTGCTCTCTTAAAACATTCTTTGCAGTAAATAGATAATTGGCCGATAAAAGTATTTACTTACTGAGCAAATAAGCCTGCATTGACTTGCGAGATCGTTTCTTGTATTGTCCAAGTACGACAGTATCTTACAGCGTAAGCGAGCGAATCTTATTTAAATCCAATGATAACTGTTTATTTGGCCATGTGCCATGATGATTCTAAACACATTTTTAGCATTTATTTGCCTGTAGTGAAAATAACGAAAACAGTATCTTCTTCTTCATCTAGAAATTTCAGTAGAATATTGCATTGATAGTTACCAATAGAGCAGAAATGCAATATCCAGAGAGCTTCTTCTGAGTCAAGTACCGAAATCGAAGCTTTTTTGCCTGATACAAATAATTTAAAATGTTAAATGGGAGTTTTTTAGTGAGCAGCTTTAACAACATGAATAAATGGAAGTTATTCAGGCTGATGCAGATTCCAAGGACCCCTTGCACAGCTAAACAAATCCATTAGGGTATTTAAAGAGCATTCAGGATCACTTTTGCAAACTTTCCATTTCTACACAGGTTGAAGCAACCAAGGTAGCTTGGCAACATTCTGAAGCAAAGATGAAGACAATTGGTGTTTTATTTCTCGTCGTCCTGTCAATTGCGGTGGCTTCTGCACACTTTCCATGGCCGGTATCTCAACTTTGCTTTTAAACAACAAAGAAAGACCTAAATGTCAAAAGAGCAGCTTGGACTAGATGTTTGAGAATCGGAAGCATGGAAGATTGCTTCGATTTATTGCCTATCAGTTTCTTTACAATTTTTGACGATACCTCTATTGCTATTCAAGAATTGTTATTATTAATTAAACGATTGCTATTGGTAAAGTTATAGCAGCAACCAAAAATGTTTTGAAGATTAATACTTTGATATTCATAGAGTAAATACTTGAATCCATTTTTCCTTTTACAGAAAAAGCATTTCTGTCAAACAGATTCAGATTGTGGGTTCAACAAATGCTGCCTCAAAGGCTTCATGATGAACTTCTGTTTTCCAAAATTGAGGGAAGGGTCGTTTTGTGGCTTTGTAAGTTCATACATTATAATCACTTATATAGAGAAAAAGTAGAGATTTATGCTCGCAAAACTTTTCACATGGAAACTTTGCTGACAGTAACTGTTCTATAGTGCAGATTCTGGTGTATTCTGACGCTGCGGGGTCCTTGCGCCTCCGTGTTTCATCGTTTCAGCCACATTTCTGAATACAAATCTGAGTTGGTCCTAAACGAGAATTTAAGCTTTGCGAGCTTCAGTAATGTGTACTGAAATGTGGCGAAACTGGTTCGCCAGTACACACAAAGTATCATATCATATTGGTATCATATTGGTATATTATAAAAACAGCAGAGTGTTACTATAAACGTACTTAAAGAATTAACTGGAATCGTGATCAATTATTTAGGGTCTAACAATCGTGTTTGTCAACAAAGTCTGTAAAGCTTTCTTTTAGAAAGATTAACGGTAAAACACAGTAGTATTGAGGGACAAAAAGTTTTACTTTCTGCGATTATGTGCAAAGAAATTTTGATGATATAAATTATTTTCTTCGCCAAGATGAAAAGTCAATGCGGATGCGCCGATAACTTGGTTTGCAAGCTTGGTAGCTTTAGCTTCAAGCAATGCCTCAAAGACGAAGGAAGTGGTTTTAATGACGATGTTAACACAAAAATTCAGTAAATCTGGAATAAATTGCCAGCGTGATGTTAGAATGCTTAAAGATCTTTTGTTTCCATCACATGACCTTGGAATCTTCATTTTGACTCTTTTGTCTGACTCTGATCTCCAATCAAACGAATACAGAAAATGACACGCTCAATGTCACAATAAATAAATGAAATACATGAAGCACTTGAAAGAAAGTGGCTGACATAATTGAAAACGACTAATGTGAAAGCAAAAGACAATAATGAAATGAAGCATTGGCTTAAAAGCTAATTGGTGAGCTACAATCTCTGGCAAAGTCTTGAAGCACTCTCCCCCCCCCTCCCTTGAACAATGTTGTGTAGCGCAAAGTGAATAATCCTACAAACACAAGTGATGGATTCACAAATGGCTTTCACCCAACGACCCAACATTGTTTGAGGGGCAAGGGGGTTGTAACCCCCAAGGAAACACGGGAATAGAACGGGGGTTAAAGTATCACTAAATGTTCGACTACTTTTGGCAGAGATTGTAGATACTTTCGTCAGTAATAACGTAAGGCCACATCTTCTGTCTAAAAGGGGGTGGCCCTTTTTTATTGATCACTGGAAAGCAACTATTGTCTTACTCTAAATTTGAAAGTCGGAACTAATAATTCAAACACCTTATGAATTATTTTGTTCAAAAGAGCACTTAGGGACTCTAATGAATTATTTATTTTGCAATCTTCTCCAAAGGTTGTCATAAATTTCCTTAGATGGCATGAACAGCAAAAGCGAAGGTATGCAAAAAGATGATTTTTTAAGGCATTGAGGAATGAAAGGAAGTTTACAAGTAGAAAGAAAGAAGAAAAATGTTCTGTATTCTACTGCGTGGTTTGCAATAGATTTTCTAGAATTACATGTGCTCTGCTTAAACATTTCTTATCAAATCGCCGGCCATGGTGGGCCCGCTCTTGAAATAGTCTCGTCTTGGTGTCTTCCTCGTATCCAATCGTCAAAAGCATTGCGGGCATTAGCCTAATACTAACATCTAGTCGAATTCTTATTGCTGGAAATACGTTAAATTCACGAAGAAATCATGCCAGTTGCTACCAGAGGATTTTTCATAACAATTATAGCCGGTGCATTAATCGGTGCAACCGTAGGTTTCTATATAAAGGACCAAAAGGAAATAAAAGGATTGGTAAGTTTGTGTGTCACATCTGGGCTTAGTGAGGGTTTGCGAGAAAATTCTGTACAGTTTTCAAACCTTTTCCATTGCATGCCAAGCGGCGAAACTATGAAAAGCAAAACTCATGAAGCAACTGTATGAACAAGGCACTAAATCCATAAAGTGCAATGTTTTGATGACAGCCAACCTATCAAATGTGAAATCTGAGCTTTCTTTTTTTGTTCCAGTTCATGCCCTGCATAGTTTTTATTGTATTGCTAGTTGTTTCTGCAAGAAAAGCCGCAATTTCATGTTTCACAGCTAGGTTCAAGGTGCATGATCTTCATTATCAAATATGTAAATATTTTTCAAAAAGTCAATGCTAACATGCCATCTCGCTATTTCCTATTTATATATTACATTTATGTTCACTTAGAAGTTAATGGTGGTTTGGGGTTGTTTTATTAAATTCGGATCAGTAATTGAAACTCAATACTTGGTGAAAATGCATGATATTTCTTCATCAATCTATAGAATCAGCTACTTGATATGATGCATCAATTTTATTGAGGATTAAAAACTTTGCAGACAAGTTTATATTTGCAAAGAGTTTTATTGATGGGATTGACAAGATTACAATAGTTTTTTCACTTTGATTTGTATAATATGCGCTGGAATTCAAGTTGTGGCATTATTGATTTTGTATATCATTTAGGAAAAAGAAATACCACAACTAGAAGAGAGGATTTCTTCAAAAAAGCTGGTTGTTGATGAACTACAAAAGCTTGCAAATGACAGGTGAAGTTATTTTGTAAGCCAAAAGCAGAATACAGAGAGTGAATTCCAATCAAAACATTCAAGCTGACTGTTAAGAAAGCTAGTGCTAGATTGCTTTCATTATGTTTGAGTATGTTCAGAAAGTTGTACTTTTAGTAGCCTGTCAAATTGTTATAAATAAGAAATGTTCATGAAAATATACTAATGTGCTTGCTTTGATAAATTCTCTGGTTTCTTTCAGTATTCTTCACCCCTCTGCTTATTTTAGGAGATGATACAAAATTGATTTCTTTTTCTAAGTTTAGTAATCTATGTCACCTATACATCCATGTGATTATTTGTTGATCACATACAGGCATTTTAAAATGTAAGTCTTGTTCTACTGATTTGATAATCGATGTCTAAGCAGATATAAATATTTGGTAACTTGACAGTTTCCTGATAATGATATCAAGATTAAACCTCAAGGTGGAAACTTACATTGTCTTGCACGCTTTTGTTAGAAGTCTTTACTGATTTCTTTGTCTCTTGAATTCCTTATACTTCAGTCTATGTTTTCTTTAACTGAACAAAATACCCTAGCAGCTTTGCATGCTTCGTAATTTCAAGCTGCTGCTGTTTTATTTGTGAAATAGTTCCCATGAAGAAAAACATAGTTTCCAATAGTTTGAATATTTTCTATACATGTTCTCCCATTCAAGCATGTATGAGATCAAATTTTCTGCAACACTCTAGGGTGCTACTGTTTACATTTATTGGCAAATTTATCTTAGCCAGAGGAAACTATACTGAAGTAGCAATTTTGATTTCCAAAAAAATAATTGCCTTAGGTGATAGGGAATCACAGATGTTGTGATATATATGCTCAAAGTGTGTCTTCTTTGATGCATATATATTCATTAACCCAAAAGTCTTGAAAGCCACAGACTGATAAACACAGAATGATAATCTATTATGTGGTAAAAAGTTTACAAGTCAAAAGTAAATTGTTTCATTTTATTAAGGGGTAACATCAGTATAGTCAGCTATGGGCTCTGGTCTACATGCAGTAAGTTCTTATTTAAAAGAACATTTTGTGTAATCTTTCTGCAAGCCAAGCCATTCAACAATGTCATGTTTTTTTAAAGGATTAGATTTTCTGTTGATATGGCATGCATACTTTTAGTCACTTCAATTATTATGAGCAAAACTAACTCTATAACCTTCAAAGATAGCAGATGTATGTCTATGAATTTCAAAAGCTAGCAGATCGAAGTCTACAAGTTTGTGAAGTTCCCTGAGTATGTCTATTCTCAAAACAGGAGTTTTTGTTGCCTCAGTTTCTTGAGAATTTGTGGATGTTTTTTCAATTTAATTTTTTTTTTTTGATATGTTGTTACGTTTTCTGTTGCTTAATCTGAGCAAATATCTGTGTAAGACTCTCAAAGATAGAGAACATTTCCATTTTCAATCAAATGTTGTTTTTTGATACTTTTTTTGTAAATGTAAATGCCTTTTGGGCCAGAAGGTTTCTATAATAACATGTGACATGTGATAATAACATTTTTCGAGAATTTTCTATAATTGGGGCTGAGTACAGCTTCTGTCCAATACTTTTCATCTGAGGCCCTCATTTGGTAATTAATACATTCTTTTCAGGAATTGGATACTGCAACTCCACTGTAACTCTCTGATTAAAAGTGCCAAGAAGCTAAAAACAAAAATTTTCCAACAAGTTAAGCTTTGTAATTTCTCATGTCATGCATTTTGGCTATCAGGCCCATTCAAGTGTTAGCAGATCAGAACCTGTTATGCACCAATCACATTGTAGCTACCATGACTTTTTTTACTATCTGGAGAAATTGCAATTTATATGAAATTGTTTTCAGCTCTCTCTGTTTCCATCAGTTGCGGTACTCTATTGATCGAATCTACTTTGTACTGATCAATAAAGCTTAAGATTCTTTGTAATACATGTTTATTTACCGTGTTAAGCGTTTCTGTTGCGGCTAGCCTAGTGTTAATCATTCCCATTGTTTTGCAATTTTCATTGTGTTTGCATATCACCTGTTATCGCTCAGTGCATCAAGTTTCTTTCGGGTGCTGCATCAGCAAATAATGTTTTAAATCTTCTAAGTGTTATGGGGGCCAAATCCAGGCTTTTTGAGCAAAATACAATTTGCAATTTGAAATACCTCTTTGCAACACGTCAACTTTTCTCACTGATTCGTTTAGCGTACACGTTTCTTTTCTGTATCAGTTTCAATTTTTGAAAAGGCTGTGTTAATAGACTTCTTTGTTCATTTCTCCCGCGATTCCTTAAAAGCCTACTTTTGGAGGGGTATCTGTTTCACCTCAGACCACCTGTTCAGAGGAAATGGGGCCTTCCCCACAGAAAAATTCATTTCAAAACATTGGCACTGCGCAGGAATATAGGCCTAACGCGCGTTGTCTAGTAACAGTGCATAAACGAGCAGGTGTAACCTTGATTTGCTGCTTTAAGAATGCTCCGTCAAGAAACATCTTGAAACCTCACACACACAACTTTTGCTACGACGATGCTGATATGACTCAAAAGCCTATGGGCTAACGTACTCGGAGATAAGCTAAGGTCACCGTTGGCAAAGAAATGTCGAGTCCTCAAAGGCAAGTAGGCAGCCGGCGATTGCCACCGCTGCCAAAAGTCGCACCAGCGACTTATATCAAGGCTGGAAAGAACGAAACTGCAAAGGCACCGTCCAACGGTAGACTGGCTCTTGAGCTCTCTAACGATTTGCTAGAAGGCCCATTTAGACCAGCTTTGACACCTGAGTCTTTTGCTCAACTTCTTAGCAGTGGAGGAAAGGCAGCGGGAAATGACAAGAACCAAGTCGATGGAAAGGAGCTGTTGATACCAGGTAAAATATAAACAACAAATAGAATTTCAAAACTTATATCGATACTTTAAAACTCATTTGAAGTATCTCTTCATCGAAAATATGTTTATAGAAAAATACATTCGTTTGAAATATAAATTATATACCAACATCGTCTTTATACCCAGCTGCCTTTATTGTCATTCAGTCTGGGTGTAATAGATAACAGCTTCAGATTTTCAATACACACACACCAACGAGGCCCAAACATGTAAAAAGTTGCTCACAGTTCTAGTTCCTCGTACGATAAACTACCGTTAGTATGTAAGAAAATTGTGACCTAATCGGCCGCTTGTGCTGCAAGTGAGCTTGAAATGAGCGGGGGTAAGAAAATGTCAGGAAGTTTGTAGAGCCATATTTAGACGAAATCGATCGTTTCCCTATAAAAATGAAAGTTACAGCTTCCATAGAAAGAATTCTATTTATCAGTTAGAAATAGTTAGCTAATTAACACACCCAGTAACGTATTCGTGCCTACATTGGTGCTAATAAACATGATACAATGTCAACAAATGCATTTGCTAAGGAGTGTTTACTTACAGCTGTCTTGGTAACTATTGTAAACAGTTCCTTAAGTTCCGTACTCCATTCTCTGTACCCAGATCAGAAAGGCTATGAAATAAACTACAGTTGTTCAATTCGATTTGTATAAATATATACATTTGCTATTTACAGGCCCAGTTTGTTAATATTGAGAAAGCTTTTTGAAATGTTTTGCCATTTGTGTCTATAAAAGGGTGTTAGCTAAAAATTCTAAAAATTGACATACTGATCCTGATGCTCAGTAATGAATTTATCTAAAAAATCCACATTGGGGAACTCTCATATAATTCTTGTGTCAGAATTTCTTCTCCTAATGATATTGGCTTTTTAATAAGGGATTAGTTGATTCTTATTATGATTGATAAATACAGAGAAAAAAGTTCCCTTTGTTAAAAATAATGACAGATAGGCTATTCAGTAACATTGTTTCCTACTAATTTAAGACTTTAGGGCTGTTGCAAATTGTTAATCACTAGAAATTATCTTCGTATTGGAACTAATCAGACTTTTAGCTCTGAAATCAATTATAGGCCAGCAAAATATTGGTGCCCCAAAAGTCCTGGTAATACTCATTTTTCAATTAGTTTATTCCAATTACTTGAAATTATGTTGTAATTTTTTTCCTAAAGCAAGTATTTTTCTTATAGAGTTCTTGGATCCTTCAGTTATCGAGCTATACCTGAAATATAACCCAAAGTTTCTTGATGAGTTTGTCAAGGTCAATGTGGAGAGGCTTCAAATTGCTAGGTGGCTGGACTTGAAATCAGAAGATTCAGATATAGTGAATGCAGCTGCAGGTATTTTATTCTCATTTTGTAATCTCCTATTGAATTTATTTCTTTTGTCCTGAATTGAACAGGTTGTTCTATTGATGCTTAGAAAATCAGGGAATGTGAGTTGAGTACACATAAATCAATCAATCTGTTTTTCGTTACAATTTGCTGAATACTGTTTTTAATTTGTGATGAAAAGAAAAATCTCATTAATAAAGGTATTTTTACCATGTGAATTAATTAGTGAAATGAATGGCTTTTGCAGATAGGTAAAAAGTGCTTTTAGTTTGTGATGATGCACATTTCAGAAACAAATAAAAATGACAAATAAGATACTACTACTGTTTTTTCTTTCCTTTGTTGCTTTGCTATGTATATTTATTTTTGTTGGCTTTTTTGTTTGTTTCTCTTTTTTTGTATAATGCAATTGATTAATGACTCTACTGTTAGAATGTTATTAGTACAATTGTAACCCAGTATGGCCTTAAATTGTATAGTAATTATATCAAGAAAATAACCAAGGAAAACTGGAGGCTTGAGAAAACCAATTTTGCTATACATCAACTAGTTATACAAAGAGAGTGTGCTATTCATTTTGTTTCATTGCGTTAATAATCATAATATGCCAGTATAGGGATCATCTCCTTGCTATTTTTCAAATTCATTTTGGCTGGACTGCTAAAATTTTTATAGAAGTAACACTGCATGTGTAGAACTTGTCAGAATCAATGGGGAATATGAAATTCCTTTCCCTATTGCATTTTCTTGTGCATTTGCAGGCATTTGCAGACATAAGTGGGACTTAGGGTGTATTGTCTCTCCCAAAAGTTGGAATAAACAGTTAGGCTTTTATGCTAAAAGGACAGTAAAGATTACTGGTGTTCCCTAAGAATACCCCCTTCATGATTTTCTGCCAGTTTCTTCATGTAACATGTAACATTTAAATCAATGAAAAAAAAGTGCAAATTTTATTGTTATTTTCAGTTTGTTTTTGAACTCAATTCCATTCCACAAGAAATCTGTGGTTCCTTCAGCCTTGTTTTGAAAAGTTTAGATATAAATAAATCCTGTAAAAAGGCAAATAGCCCCTAACTCTGTCCTGCTTTTTATCAGAATGTAAATTGTTAGAAGAGTTATTTTATAAGAGAAAATGGCTAGCCCTAAATCAAATAGGACAATTGAAGAATTAGGGATTTATTATAAGAGATCTCAAAAAGTGCTGCTTTCTAAAGGGTTATTTTCCTTAGTTTCCTGATAATATTTTCTTTAGTCCTTCCCAATAACTTTGTTTATTTAAATTAATCTCTGTATCATTAAAAAAACATTTCTGCTTATCATAGAAACAAACATTATATATACTTATAAAGTTTTTGGTTGGACAGAATATGGTTGGACAAAGCCAAACATTTTGAACCACGAAAAAGCCTTAGGTATTCTGCAAAGACTGGATATTTCCCTTGTGTTGATGCGCTTAGAAGGTGCAGTAGGTTTCGTGCCTTTGTCAAAGCCATTCATTTGTACTAATCTTTGCCTTCCATATGGCTCTTTCCCAGCAACACCTTAAACGTTTGTATAAATAGTCTATACTCAAGGCTGCTCTGTTCCAGAAAAGGCTTAAGCGAATCCACCACGATAAATTCACTTGCATAACATCGATTATCTCGCACTCCAAAAGCGAAACTTTCTTCGCAAACAAAGAAATCGGTGTGGCTATTCCACTTCCTCTGCAGATTTTGGACAATTTAGTGAAAATATTGAGTATTTGCGATTTCAAGCTCATTAATCTTTGAACATGATGACATTGTTCGCCTCAGCAAGCCATTTCAACTCATGTTTTTGCCGTTGAAAATACACAGATTTTCGATTCTTTCATAGAAGATTTGCTGGCGAACTGATAATTTTATGCTGCGGTTCCGTTTTGCGCAGCCTTAAGAATTATGCATCCTTCTGGGCAAGCGAACAAACAACCCGGAAAACTACGAATTGTTCGGCTTAAAACTGGAGTGATCCTCAAATGGCCTCCGGAGTCAACGTAATCTGCAAAAAAGTTTTAAGCAAAGATCTGTGGAATCGTGAAAGCCAACATTGTTTGTTATTCTGATGAATTTCACTGATTTTATATCGTATTTTTCAAAAAAGTTGGGCACAGATAGTTTGATTTTTTTCCAGATTATTTTTCCAAGGGCATTTTCCTCGAGAACCTTTCCCAAGCACAAATTTATAATCACCGCCGATTTGAAATCCTTGAACTTGAATATTTGAATTATCTGTAATTTAAAAAGTTGTAAAATCAATTTGATCATGTATCTTGAAAGACATATACAATATATGACAAAGCTTATTTCTAATAGTATTTTCAGATAAAGAATTAGGATTAAGGAAAATTTTTGTTTCTGTAGCAAGAAGATGATTCTTTTAATAAAACAGCTTCACTGAAAGTAGCGGCGAAGTTGCAAGGCCATTAACAAATTCACTCCATATTCGCGTTATTGGAATTAATATATGGATACGGAAAATCGAGATCAGTAAAGGAGACGCCATGCAACCACCTCCCTTTGCCTTTTCACGTAGCGAAGCATTTTCATCATAGTAAAGTATTACTGCCTAAGAAAAAAGATATATCGCCTTGCGTTTTTTAAGTTCTACCATCCTATTTTCTAAATCCTGTTTCTCGTTTGATGGGAAGTCGGTTATACTTTACATACCTTGAGTGCAAGATTTTCTGCGTAATATCCAATATAATTTGCTTTCATTAGCTTTCCTTATGATTTCTCTGCATGACGAAAATTAGCTGGTTAAAAATTACTGGAATCCAAAAATCGCCAGTTTAAAAGTGAATCTACAAGGTATTTCTTAGTTTTAGTGTTTTACACAAGCCTAGCAACCAAAAGTTACCAAAATGCACATAGAAACACTTTGTGCCTCTAATGCTATGCTTTAGTCATACATTTACTCTTATAATCATCAAGAAAGAATCTTTCACCCTTTGAGTAAGTTATATTCATGCACTTTCTTTATCGGACAAACTTTAAAAAAGAATTAATGAGCATACCTTGGAATTATTTAATTTCGTACGTAGAAACAAGATGGGATTTATTTTCTATTCAATACCTGAACGTAGCAACAAATAAATTATACTTGAAAATTCCTTTATATATTTTTGATCGACCTGGTGAGACGTAAATAGTAATTGTTAAGAATTATGCTTCATAAAGGCATTTGGAATTAGTCTAGAAAAGGCCATTTTCAGGCCTTCAAGCTCGAGGGTCCTTTGCAGTAGAGAAAGCTGTGCATGTTTTCCTATTTGATAAATGTATAGTTTCAAATGCTCTGTCTTGTTGTGATCACATCCATATCGAGTCACGTGCACAAATTGCATAACAGGCATTCGGCAACAAGCAACGTAGTTCGCCTTTAGGAATGTTCTTTTCTTTTTTACCTGCCCGAGAAGAAGATGCACTGAATAGGCTTACATGGCGATGTGAACAATCAGATAACAAATTCACGTTCGGTTGATAGCAGCGACATTTGAAATAAAATGTTTTGTGACGGTAGGAGATGCAAAGGAAAGAAATAGGCCATTTATTATCGATATCCTAGGCCATAATGGACGTTGCTGATTACAAAGATACACACTTGTGTGTGTACATGTTGTGCGACTGGGATTAACACGTCTAATAATAATAGGTCTGGGTCCACCCATGTTGTGGTAAATTGAATAGACATATGCTTGGCGTGGGCTGAATAAAGAGTGACTTGAATAGGAATCCTTCTTGACACTTATTCTACCAAATCTTTGATAGACATTAGGCTACTGCGCCACTATTTATAGAATATTGGTACTGCGTAGGAGCTGCAATTGCAAGTGATGTTATAGACATATGCATTCGCCTGCCTTTGTCTTTAGAATGGAATGCATTGTCAGTGAAGGCCGCCTTTCTCACACTATGCCATCGCCCTATTTTCCAATGCCGCGCGCACGAAAATGCTGGCGCGGGAAATGCTAGTGTCGCGTGCGGCATTGCACCTGCCCGCGTTTCGCGCAGCCATTGTCTTCGAAATCACTTAAAAGCAAATTCATCGCCAGCATCTGCTCGATCCACGCCGTTGTCAAGTTTAGGAGATTTGCACAAGATTTGTCTTCGTCTCGCCCGATCGCACTCACCTCGAACATGCTTCTTCTACGATTGCCAGTCAGTTTATTAAACGCCACTTTTCTGTTGGTAAGTACAATATCGCCAGGTCCGCATTGTATTCCGAGTCTGTGTTTTCTCTGTGCACGGTGAATTGCTTGCGATGCTTGAAAGCGCGGTGTTTGGGAATACTAGCGAGCCACAAGCAATGCCGTTATTGCCTTGTTTTTGTCCCATCCACAAAATAGAACCAGGAATGGCTTACGGTCAGGGTATAGGCTGTATGTTTGTGAAAAGATAATTAGTTATCAGGAAACGTAGCTAACAGCATTCTTGATTCAGTTTGTTGTTGTTTGTGGAACTGTTTTTGACAATAGCATGCTATAAACAACCAAAACATAGTCAGTTAATTTCTTGCCGATAATTATGCTTTCGTATTTCATATTTAAACACCGTATTGGTAGATATGTATATATGTATATACTATTAAACATGCTAGTTGCGGAACGGATTGCTAAATTTCTCGACCCTTACACAAATTTCTCGATCCAAAATTTCGTGATCCTAAGACGGGGAACGCATGTCGTAATTCTGTTTCGCTGTATCGTACCATCAAATTTTTTGCCACTGTGGTTAAAAACCAACGAAGTTGTTGGTCGATTGGGATAACATTGTTGATTTTTTCACTTTGTAAATGTGTGGTTTGTGATAACCTAAGTTACGTAAATTAGTAAGTCACAGGTAAACCTGGTCGAAACGTCTCCCCGTTTTTCAGCTCACCTGCAAACGTTTTACAGTAGCCGGATATATTGGGTTGCCATGGTTGTAAAAATCCTCGTTTCCATAGCGCCGGGCAAAGCGAGGCTTGTGCAGTGATTGTCGTTGCCATTTGCTTTAGGTAGACGTCTGGCCAAAAGCTTAAGAATTGGACATTATTTATTGCCAGGGTCACCCCGTCCTCTTAAAATCTTTGCATGCGGTTGCCAGTCACTAGCTAATGGGGTCAGGGGGCATTATAGCAGCAACTCAATAATTCACGTGTTTTAATAATCAACTATTAGTAATAAGGAAACAAAATATGTAAGAGGAAATTGTCGTCTTCAAAATACCTCTTAATGTTTTTTTCAGAAATTTAGTATATGGCCTAAGCATAAGTTGCAAACATTGGTTTTGAAAACGGGAATTTAAGGGGATATTTTGCGTGCAATAAAGCCCCGCAAAGTTTGTAAAATTAGGCCTTATTTTTCTTGGCAAATCCATTTAAGAGGCTCACTTCGTTTCCTTTGAGCAGCTCCCTTTAATAATGAGCAAGGAATCCGTCTGCCAAAATTAATTGACTTAATGAAAATTGCAGCTTTTAGTGCTTTCTTAGCCTAGCAATAGAATGTTGCAACTTTTCCCTGGCGGCAAATTTCTTCTTGGCTCAGTACTGCACCTGCCGTTGGCGGCGGTAGAAAAGAGACTGCTCAGTTGCTAGCGAAATTTCATTAAGGGATACCAGGCACCTGCCTTGAAGCAGAATCATTGGAAAATAAATCGACGATTGTTGTGAAAAGTGTTTGTTTCTTACACCGTAGTATTGTTCTATTTGTCGGTATTTGAAGGAAATAGATGTTGTTTTGGTAGCAAGATAAGGGTGGTGTCAATTTTTGCATGCTTTAGGACGTTAAAGCTAGCACGTTTTATTCATTTCCTCGCCATTTGTTTATCTGCTTTGGCTACTTGTGAAAATATTGAAGCAGATGGCTCTGTGAAAATCATGGCAAATTTCGCATTTTTGCTTATGTAGCCATTTTCCTAAAGCGACATGAATAATGCCACCTGTCTTTTGAATGATTTTTGCCTTGCACCTGGTTTCATTCGACTCTTTTTACCGGCATTTTGTTCAAAGGAACTGAAAACTGTATTCATTGCTACATTGTCCTAAAATCGAGCGCTTTAACTTGCTATGAAGATTTTCTTATAAAACCCTCCTTTAAGAAACGGGACCTAACTAAATCCCTCATCGTCCTTAGCTTTAATCGCCTGCCTAGAATCAGTTCTTTCTTCGATCGACCTTGGGACACCTTTGCAGAACTTTCGTTGCCCGTCCTCTTGCCAAATCACTTTCCATCTACAAAGCAGCTCAAAGCCATTTTTATTCTAAATATACTTCTAGTACTATAGTCTACAAACAGTTAGTGTTTAGTCTAGTTTGGTGCTAAAAATGAAAAAAGTGAACCTACCCACTTTCCACTTCTTTCCCGGGTATTTCAAAGTATTCACTTTCTGTTTCTGATGCCTTTGTGAACGAAAGTCTTCTAAGAGAGCCTACTGATAACAATTGCTTCCATATTATCACGTCGACAATCCTTCGCCTTTTTTATTGCAATATTCGAAATGTTTTGGAACTTCTCACCATTACGCAACCCCTCAATAGCACATGCTATTAATGCCTCTCGAATTGTATCAGTATATACCAAAATCATAGTTGAAAGGATAACAGAACATGGGTCCTTTTAAGCGTTTATTGATGATTATCGAGTTATTTAGAAAATGTCTCAGTTATCATATTAATTTTTCCGTACTTAGTTAATCCATCTTGAATAACAATTCGCCATTTTTTCTTTCTAGTGCATGGGTTAATGCCATCATCGAAGTGGAAGGTAAGTTTCCTTTCTTCCTCTTATTTTCATTTTGCATACATAAAGCCGTGCTTTTGACGTATACTAGTAACAATTTTTGTGGGTTTAAAAATACACCGACTTATAAGAGAATGTTGGGCGAGATTCTGTAGCAGACATTTGATCTTCATTAAGACCTCGTTTGTGTCAAATTGTTTCGGATTAGTCAATTTTTGAGGTTTTATCTCGGCATGGTGGAGCAAGATGACTAAACTTTGATAAAAACTGGCTAAGGCTAAAATATATGATTATTAAGAAAAACGTTTTTATAAATGATTTTTATTTATTTCTTTGAAAGCGTTGAACAGAGAGGCTGATTCTGAAGTTAGCAGCTTGTATGAAAAACAATGAATTATGCTCATTTTTACCAATAATTAGCAATAATTATGCTCATAAAACAAAGAAAATGTTTCTAAATTCTCGTGAAAGTTCATTTCTTTTACTCCTGGTGTGCTAGTCAGTATCTTTGACATGTCCAAATGAATGAATGACTGTTAAAATTTCATATTATTTGGTTTACGTTGTCTTAAATTTCTTGCTTGTAAGGGCATTGATTAGGCAATATTAATAGCGCTAATATTTAATGGATGTTTGTATTAGTACACTTTTGGGGTAACTATTTGGGTGTTTGATAAAAACGGGGAAATCAACGGCTGCTAATACGCCTTTTTCAAATCAATTATCTCCATTAGAATAAACGCAAACAAATAACAGTGCTCATTAAATAATTCCTATTATTCCTTCATTTTTGCTCTCGTTTTCGTTTCATCTTTTATACAGCAATTAATCGATTCCGTTGCAACCATCTTGCATATTTTTTTCAATTTCCCAGTTCCCATTCACAGCTATCCCTCATTATGTAATATCCTCGGGGACATTCAGGCCTAATCTCTGACTTAGTCATTCTGTGCTATTTGCGGTAGTCATCTTTTTATACCTGCTCTCGCTAGCAAACGTCCGGCTTTGATCCCATTTCGCGATGTCGTCAGCGTACACCTGTCTGGCTCATAACAACGTCACTTTAATGTATTCTTCAAGGACTTGAGATAAATTGCGGACCAATGACTCCAGCATCAACGGCTAGATTCAGTTTTGATTCTGCATGACCTAATTTAATTCATTAAACGTACTGTATTTGTCGACGGTTCGTGTTAATTATTTTCTTCCAAGAATTTAGTTTACTATTAGCTGGGAAAACGTCTTAGTTTTTCTGAACAACAATCTTTATATTTAAAAAAAAAATCTCAAAACTTGCAGATTTCTATAATTAGCAGTAATTCATACACTAACCCTTAAATCGAGAAGACTTTGAATACTCGAGGGGAATTCCGCCGGTAGAACTCTACATGTTGCCATGCAAGAAGTTCAATCAAATCTCTCGTGAACACCAAAGTTTGTGACTATTATTGCCTTGTATGCAATGAAGACTGGGTCCTAATGACGTATAGCATGTCAATTATCCAGGAAGGGAAGTGGTGGCTGTTGTTGGTGCAAAATAGAACATATCACGTGACAAAGCTGTCTTATCCGTACCCAAAGCCACATGTTGTTCTTCACCCTCGTCACTGCTCCGAAAGGCCAGCAGCTGGTGCTATGACGTCACGGCCCGGCACCCTTGTTCCTCGCCGTCTTATTTGGCGGTCCCGATTTGTCATGCCTGCCGGTGGTTTCCAAAACCCTTAAGCAGATAATGGCAACATCTGTTTCTGTGCGATCTTCCCATGCCCATTCTCCCACCTGCTTATATTTGCCTTATCGTGAAATATCGAGGGCCGCTCCACTCGACTGGCAGGTTCCTTTAAAGTCTGCAGTAATTGTGGCTAGCCCGAGTTATCCTGTCCACACCAACGTCCATGGCTTTGAACGCACACAAAGAATACATCTGCACTTTTCCAAGGACTATTTGAAGCTTCTTTTGCAGTCGCTTGGCCATTTTTGCAAGTCGGCACCTGTATAACTAGGAAATAGACCTGTTGGCTTCGAGTGATCTCGAGGTGGCGGCCCATGGCTGTTACGAGCTTGAGACGACTACAAGTTAAAATTCTGGACGACAAGGTATTGCCTGCCACTTTCTTCGTTATTCACTGTTTTATCTTTGGATTAGCCGCTGCAATATTCAGCAATATTCTTTTTATGGCTGCACCTTGTACTGACATATGCTGAATACTACTGCATTTGTTTTTGCTGCACAATTTAACAGTACACTTTTTAGAACTGCTTTTTAGAAGGCTGAATGCTCCTTACGGGGTAAAAATGCTGGCTAGAAGGCAATTGAAAGCCCTACTAACAAATGCCGGTTAGGCATCAACTATGCGGGTATTAAATGCATGCTTCCACAAAATATAAATTTCCAACCAAACTTGTGATCCATTCCTGATAATCATACCTGTCCCATAACATTGGAATGATCAAAGTGATTGAAAAAATAGTGATCGTGTGTAAAAATGTTACTTTGATGATATAGATAATGCCTTTGATAGTTCGCAAATCATCCTCATCATGCTTAATGGATTACCTTGTTATCACACAATCACCCTCATTAATGGTATCATCGATTGATGTGCACTTGTTGTTATGGTGGTATGCCCACTGACAGCTTTACCAAAAACTGAGAATCACTTAGTTGCATCTATAATCACTTCCATTTTTATCGAACAATCATTGCCACTACAGTTAACTTCCGCTGCCAGTAAATTGCCATAAACACGCATGACCCTCTTCAATATATATGATAATGAAATTGGTCGATCCGGAGCAGATCCATAATCACGTGGTCTCCCCGTGTAGAACATTTTAAAAGTCATTTACTATTAAAATTCTATTATTCATGCCATTTACATCATAGCATATGCCTCTGGCATGCTTTTAAGGTTTCTTTGCACTCGTGTTTGCCAAATTCCTCATGTAATATCATTATATGATCAATAGCTATTATTTTCAATATTTTCTCATATGAGGTAAAGGAGTTGAAATGATTGAAACCATAAGTACTATTAACACTACCATAGTTAATTACACAATGCTGTGTCTAGAAGATTTTTTCTTTGCAACACCTAATACTTTGGTCATAAACTTTAAAAACTGATACTTTAATCATACTATCCTAATAACAATGAAACTGCATCCGTTTTTATCCGAAAGTTGATTTTATCAAAACCTCTTCATTAGTGGTTTTGTTTTCGATTTTTGATCAACATCTTTCATCCGTATTTGTCTAGTATTTTTTAGTAACGTCTGACGTTTGATGTATGGCAACTCTTCTTTGGGTTTCCACTATCGAAATATTCTTTTTAATTCCGCCATATGTGAGGTAAGCTTCTTCAATTCACATTCTGCATTAAACAGTTAATGTCGTAGACGTAAATGGCTCTTTGTGACGTCGCCAAACATGCTTTAATCAAATCGTGTAGATTTTTAGGCTTGCAATCTTCAACACTAGCATCTACATCTTCCCATCATGTTTCTCTATGATGTGTAGTTAATAATTTTCCTCCATCTTACCTCATTTGGCTTTTAGACCCATTTGTGGCTCAATCGGTTCTAGATCAAACCTTGAATAGAAGTCACAATCAGATTTCTAGATTTTTTCTTCCTCTTGATTATAGTTATCGATTATATCTGCGATTGAACTGCAGACTTTGCCATAAATGATTAAATCTCTGGCCAGACATGAAGCGTCTACTACAATCTCTGCCAAATCTTTGAGCCACACTGTTGTTAAAATCCTGTGCGTGCGATCGACAGAGTTTTACACGTGATATCTTGTTCTTATTCTCTACATCTCCTTCTATTGAGTTGATTCGTTGTAGATTTCTCTTTGGGCTCTCTCAAAAAGCCAGCTGTATTTGCATTTTGCATTTACCTACACAACAAAAGTTTCGATGCTGAGATAACAGTTCTTCTTGGATAGTTCATCTGTTTTTTGTCTTTTCACCATTTAGTCACCAATCATCTATACTGTCATATGCCATTTTCTGACAGTTTTGATCTCTCTAAAAATGTTGTCACTTGAAGATATTAATGATTCTTGTTCATATTGTTTCTTGTAGCACTCTTTTATCATAAATTGTGTAGATTTGCAGGATTGAAGTGAATCTTCAAGCTAATATCTGTCAGATAATATTTGACATCTTGACTGTCTCCATTTCAAGCTGGTATTGCTTGATTGACGAATGTGTAGACGTTTTTTCTAAAATGGCTTATAAAATTGACAGCTGCAAAACATAATTTGCTCAGTATATTGTCGATCGCACGCATTTCTATTTCATCGTCGATTGTGGAAGGTAAGCAGTTCAATACACTGTAAAAACACCTATAGGTGCGGTGAATGTTGGGAAGGAGGCTAAACGTAGATGCCGCCAACTGAATCTATGTTGTTGTTGCTGCTGCTGCCTTTGTTTTCGGCTGAAAGAAGTATGGGCAGCAGCATTTTAACTGTAGAACCAGACACTTCTCAAGTTGTAGTTGAAAATGATGTTCGTATTGTCTGGGTTGCCACACATTAGTTTCTGGTCTCGACCAATTTCTGGTGAAACAATGTTTGAATCCGTTTACATACCACCTGACAGAACAGGGAAGGTAGAAAACAAACCACAATCATTGTTTAATCAAATATTTGATCATTTTACTAAGGTTTCTTCGGTTTTTGTTATGTTTTTGAATAGTTGGCTGGCATTTTATGGCAAATGTACAAAGCAAACCGCTTCTTCTTCGCGCAGACCTTTCCACCTGCTGTATGCTTTTCAGGACACCGACATCGCGTCATGCTTTTGGGGGGGGGGGGGGGGAGATAGAAATCTGAAAAAAATCTTCTCAGCAAAGATAACTTGCTTCCCCGAAAATTCCTTACGTTTCGAAGCCCTTAGCCTTACGTTTTCGTTATAAAGAAAAGCTACTTTCATTTACAAGAAGATTTTGGGGGACATGTATTTCCTGGCAATAAAGAAAATTTGGCAGCATATTGCGATGAGAATTCATATTTTCCAATAACATGTTTTCACTATCTAAGCCTTGTCTTCTGCCCACACATGGACCATAGTTGCTGGGAATTGGTTTGAAATTCGCCTAATTATGTGGTACGGTAGCATTCACTACTGTTCACTTGGTGATTAGTTAGAAGTTTGATTCACTGTGTAGGTTGTACCAGGCTCTGCTTCCCAAGTCATTTCTGTCTTGATGCTGGAGTCCATTAGATCTTACCAAAGAGTTCTATGCATAGCTACATTTATACGAGGGCTTTTGTAATGGTCCCAACCAGAACTTTCCTTCTAGGTGATCCTGTTTCAGTAGGGCTACCAGCTTCACTTGGAACGGGTCCATATGGGCCCCTTGAAAGCGAATAACCAAACTGTACCCATTTTTGAACAGGTTCAGCGTACCCTTACTTTCAGGCATACGCCTTCTTCTAGTTGACCCTGTTTTAGCATTGCTATCTGGTCCGATAGGTCCTGTGTAAACAAAAGGCCAAGCCGTAAACATTTTGGAACAGTTGCAAACGGAGCTGGTCTTGTGTAAACGCACAACCCGCCATAATGGGTCTTCAGTTAGGCCCAAGCAACTGATGTCCTTCACTTGTAGAAATCAACATGAATATAATTTTGGAGAAAGCACTTCATCTGGCAGACGCTCTTTGTACTTCATGTCTGTCCTTCAATCAGTTGAACTGCGTTGTCGAATCATAATAAATAATTGCATTAGTCGCGATCGCATTTGCTGTTTAACTTCTGTGCCACAGCGAAAACGAGTCTCGGAGCTAGTGCTAACAGGCAGACATGCAAGATGGCTTTCCTGTCGATTTCTTGCGTATTCCCGATTTCGTTGCTTGTCGGCGGGAAATCGGCTTTTAAGAACTGTTTCCTATGCTCCTGTGGTCTCTCGTTTGGCAAAATATTCACAGTCACACCCTAAATACATTTGTCTGCGATTCATGACTTATTTATTACATACGAAGTGTTTTACGCGTGTGCTTGCAGATCCTTAATCTTTTTGACCTGCAAATTCATGCCATCATCCACTACGATATCATATTATCGTATTTGATCTTCCGTAACAATTGACAACGAAGCTCTGTTACCTATGCATTTCTGAGTACAAACTTCAGAGCAAGAGCGAGTAGCTGACATGGCTACGATTTCGATGGCTTGAGCAGGTACGGAGTACTTTCGTTCAATGACAGACAGAAGTGGTCAGGCATTGAGGCTGCATTTGCTTTTCTTAGCCTCCATGGTGAAGTGACCTTCCTTTTGTTTTTGTTTTGGAAGCGCCCGCGCAGGTGTTGTTTGTCTCACAGCCGTCCAGGCCATTCGCGAACGTTCATTTGCGATTTCTCTTAATTGACATCTGCTTAAAAACAAATAGTTTGTAAGCAAAGTTTGCATGATGCTATTTTATAGTTGCGTTGTAAACAAGGCATTCTCATAGTTGAAAATTGTTTGGGGAACAATGTTTGTATGATAGTTGTCAAGAACGCATGCCTATTGTTGAAAACCGCTTGAAAGTAAAGTTTGCATGATGCTATTTTATAGTTGCGTTGTAAACAAGGCATTCTCATAGTTGAAAATTGTTTGGGGAACAGTGTTTGTATAATAGTTGTCAAGAACGCATGCCTATTGTTGAAAACCGCTTGAAAGTAAAGTTTGCATGATGCTATTTTATAGTTGCGTTGTAAACAAGGCATTCTCAAAGTTGAAAATTGTTTGGGGAACAATGTTTGTATGATAGTTGTCAAGAACGCATGCCTATTGTCGAAAACCGCTTTAAAGTAAAGCTTCCCTGATGCTACTTTATCGCTGCTAAGGGAAGAAGGTATGCCAATTGATAAAAAGCGTTTGAAAACATAGTTTTCATGATGCCATTTTAATACTGCGTTGTAAAGAAGAAATACCAGTAGTTGAAAATCGTTTAAAAACATTGTTTCTACGATGATATTGTAATGCTACATTGTTAAAAGGGGACATTGCCTAAGTTGAAAATCGTTTGCAAGCAGAATTTTTAGATGCAGATTTTAGTAGATCGAACAACGCCTAGTTTGTTTTCAATTTTTTTTAATAAAGATCATTCATTGGCATTTGTTAATTGATTCAGAATGAGAAAGAACTCTAGGTATACTGTTTTCTATGTGCTCTGAGGTAGAACACTGTTGTTTGCACTTAAGTAATATATATAATAATAGAATTTTTCTGAAATTTCTACAGCTTTAAATTTTGTTGTCACGATGACGATTTGAACGGCTGAGAACTGGAATCTGTTGTGTAATTTCTGATGTTATTAAGTATTTCTATTTATTATATTGACAGTTTGACTTCTCTTATCACCCTTGCCTACCCTCAAGAAAAGGGCTCTTGTCCTATTCAAAATCATCTTACTTTTACAGAGCACTGCAATGTGGATTCGAGTTGTAGTTTTAGTGCATGATTATATTTATGCACCACTTGACCACTATACCACTATAACTAGAATCACCATTGATGTATAGGAAATAAAGCACTGTAAAGTGGACTCGTGTTCTCTAGCATGCCTAGATTGATACACCACTTGACCATGGTTTTGTTGTTGTTGCAGAACTGCTCATGCAATGCCTAATTTCAGTTTGTTTTCAACTTTTCAACAAAGATCATTCATTGGCATTTGTTAATTGATTCAAAATGAGAAAGAACTCTAGGTATACTGTTTTGTATGTGCTCTGAGGAAATACACTGTTATTTGACCATGGTTTTTGTTGTTGTTGCAGAACTGCTCATGCCTAGAACGACAGAATTTCATGGAGGGCTTTATAACAGATGTCCACAGTGCGACTAGTGACGTCAGAGGCAATATCCTCAGTCAGTTGGCAGACTCATGTGCTTCAGGTAAGACTGGCCATTGGTTGAAATATAGTCACGTGTTATTTCCTTAGTGTTGTTGTTTTCTTCAATTGAGTTAATTGCAGGGATTTGTTTACTGGGAGGAGAAGAGTGAATGTTGTGGCGTAAATCGTAGAGTCCTTTTCAACCCAAGGGTTTTTTTTATTTATATCTATCATATATAACTTTATATCATATATAAATATCTATAACATTTAACTTTATTTTTTGCAGCTGTTGAAGCCGATAGCCATGTTCTTTATCTGCTTGATGGAGACCAGAAGGTACCAGCATTTCTCTTTGATCACGTTGTTTTTGTTGCAGAAGGCGTGGTTTATTCAACATTTATTTAAGAGTCCAAAACCTTACGAGTTTTTTTCAAAAAACCTTCATTTCATTTGATATATTCATTCACTTAATGCCCACGAAGGACTTCGATTGATTTCCAAAAGTGACGAAGTTTACTTTGATGAAGTAAGACAGAAAAGAGTGCAATTTCGTCCAGCAAGTTTCCCTTGCGCCATTTTGAGAGCAAGGCACTCCTTTCTTTCTTTAACTTTTCCTTTCTTTAGTTCATATTGTATGCTACTTTTTTATTTCGTGTGATTTTTATATTTACCACTTTAGTTATTTGTGAGAATAAATGCCTAAAACTTTTTAAATCCTAAAATCAGTACTAGCTTTTTGCTGTGGGACATGATAATTAAAGTGTGAAGCCAGCAATAGATTTAGGAGGCTTGTATGATTTTCTTTGCAGAATTTATGGAAGTATGGACAACACGCAAGGTATAATGTAGAACATTGTATTTTTGACCTTTTCAAACACTTTTAAATGACAGTTCAGTATGTCTAGCGTGCATCATGCTCACTAAGTCTAGGGTTCGTCAATTATTGTTTGTGTTAAGCAAGGAAACAATAAGAGAGACATACATTTGACTGCTATTTTTTTAAAGACTGTTTATTGCCAAATATCACTGCATTGATTCCCCAAAAATTCCGCTTTGAATTTGAATATTTTTAAAAAAAACGTCGCTTTTCTCTACGACTCTCTATTCAACTTTGATCATATTTGTTTGTGCAGTAAACCCGTCAACCTTCAGCTGATAACTGAGGGATCGACCATCGCATGTTACGTCGCCTGCACTAAAGAGACCATCAGAACAACGAGGCTGACTGGGGTATGTTTCTTAAATGACCTGCAGACCAAGTCTAAGATGATCAACTGTAGATGCCTAGCGTATGTGCTTTTAACACCTTTTCGTCTATGCCATGATACGCGAATGTATGGGTAAGTGCGTGAATACGGCACTAGAAGTGATATTCAACAAGTGTGAATCCAAAAGCTGAATATATTTTACTATTAGAAGGTTAGAATTATGGTATATTTTTGAAGGTTAGAATCGTGTTTGAAAATTTGTTCGAGACCGCAACATTTCCGGATTAGACCTAGACCAGATATTTCGGCATCTCCAGTAGCACTTAACCTTTTAGTTTGATAGTCAAGCAAGTTTTGGCTTAATGCGTTCCGCTACTTGTTTTGTCTGAAAAAGCTATGGCTGAAAAGGACTTTGAAGATGCATTAACATAGGAAATGATTTTCAATTACCCGTACGTACTGGGTAAATAATTCAAAAACGAATCTATGGGAATTAGATGCATCTTAAAGACGAATTCTGTTATTTGTACTGCATCTGTCAAATTCTAATGGGAAATAAAAAATCATCCTAGAGTTATGTTGTTGTTGTTGTTGTTGTTGTTGTTGTTGTCTGTGATTGTTGAAATTGCCTGATACCTTTGTCTACCTCGATTCCAGGATGAGAGATTTCCCAATGGAATCGGTATCCAAGGTGAGAACCTAGATTTGGTTTTCATTTAATTTAGGCCTGAATACAAACCACACGCATGATCTTGAAAACATTTCACTGGCTTTTGAGACTGCCTTCCCAATTCCCAGCATTCTAGCTTGCCTCGAAGGATCCTAAACACATGCTTCTAGGAGCAGTTATAGATAAATGTGACATTATCTTGGGGCAAATTATATTTTTCCAAGTCTAAAAGTCTAAAAATTTTCTTTGGTGCATTCGAAGACGTGAAATTTTCTAGGAATGCTTTTATTGCAGTGTTTTTAAAGACATGCCTTAAGAACATATTTCCTCCCTAATTGCGGGTATGAAATTGTTTTATGAACTGCTTTTGTATTTCGCCATAAGCTCTTGATGTTTGCTCAAATGTTAATATTTTCCTATAGTGTTTGACCTCAATCCGAATTGCTTCTAGATACGACATCATACTCTGTACTTTGCCAGCCAATTATCCAGCCATCTGGAGATCTCACAGGTTCGTTCTCCTCACTGGTACCAATTTCATTCTGCTTCTCAGTTATCTAGACGTTCGCCTATTAGGCCACAGGCAATGACTGTCTCTTTGGAAGGAAGTTAACAGAGATTTTTAGCAGATTTTTAGTCCAAGCAAATTAAAAGACTCTTCATCCATAAAGAAAACGTCGATTCTCTTCTTTCATAAGGATTTTTGTTGGAAATGGAGACGAAAGAGATGTTTATGAAAGTCTTCTCTAAGCACCTTCCCAAGACTAGATGTTGTTGGTGATTTCCTTGCAGGCAGCTGAAAAGCTTGAAGGATATCCAAGACCACTATTTGATTGCCACTTTTTAGCTTATTGCAGCTTGGCTATATATAAATGATGTTTTACACATGACTAGAATCGATGACGTCATTCATTCTAAAACAACCACACTGAAGAATTTTAAGGAGTTATGCTTCGATCACCACATAATCAAAAGCTTCTGTATTTGTACTTAGTCATCAACTGTGCCAACATCGCAATCTTGTATATCCTAGTTATCTGTTTAAAATGTTGTGAAAGTCTTACAAGAAACATCTAAGACTTTTTTGAATTTTCTTGACCATTGGATTGCTGAATGTGTCTCTGCAAACAAGTTTAAGTGTCGGTTATTTTTCCGCACCCTTTATGATTCTTCGTAAGAAATCCTGTTGCCTATGACCAAATGTAGGTGTTCTGTCTTTAATACGTATCGAAACAACCTTGTTTTAAAGCCCTTCTTTATAGTCACTAAAAGCTTCCGGTTTCGTCCTATCATTGAATGTGGGAAAATATCAATGTTTGTTTTTATAACTCTCAGCAATCTGCTTTTTCAAGATTGTTGCTGGCAATTGGAGTCCGTTATTTCAATCCCCTGATGCATTTAGGCCCAATGAAGAATTGCGTTTCTCGTTGATCTAAATTGGGAGCTTTTCGTCTAGGTGTGATGGAGCTGATACGGGTAATTGGCATGCCTGCATTCACAGAGAAGGATGAACAGGTATGCTTGGCTTTTTTAATTGATCATCATTTAATTTTCTAATCACCTGCCTCAAAGTCTGCATAAAGAAACATCTTTCTGGCCGACTTTGCTGTATGTAACTTCAATGCCTTGCTCGTGATAATAGCAATTTCTTGCTTTTCTTCAGATTGTCAACAGTTACCTTACCTGGGGAGGCATTGTGCTCTACTACGCAGAGGTATGCGATTTAACTGTGCATTTCACGTGTATATTCATTTGACAGTTGCAATTTAGAAAGAGTTGATTTTCGACCCTGATGATCAGGAATATGGTATCAACAAATTTTAACGCTTAATTTTGCACAAACAAAAGGAATTTTTGCACTTGCAGACTAGTTTAAATGTCCTCAACTAACAATGAAGGGCCTAGTCTTTTTTGCCTACATTGACGTTGTATCCAGTTGACGATCTTCCTGTTTTAGATGTATCATACTATGCACAAACAGAGAAAGCTGAACGAATTCTTGCTGAATGTAACAAAGTACGTATCTTGTATTTGTAATCAAAAGCATTTAAGGGCGGACTTGTCGTATAAGTACATGTCCGTTAAATCGCCTTACTCTCTATTTGGCTCCACTCCCTTGTCATCTTTTGCTCCATGATTGTGTAATGGCGACTTTTCTTTAACTTTATATAGCTGAGTTGCTATTGTTAAAATTTTCTAATAACACCTGATCTTTATGTTTTTGTCAAAATCTATCGACCTAGAGAAGGCTGGAGAGCACATGCAGATCTGCTACTTGAAATTTCATCACACTGATGCATCCCATTTGTTCTTAAAATCTTTATTGCTTATGAAACGAAGCCCTCTGTAAATATGCCCATGAACCTCCCGCGGTTGGCTTGAAATATTATATTTAAGCCGCTAAAGAGCATCTCCTTTACCACAAAATGGGATCTCCCTCGCCACTAAAGAGCATATATTAGAATCTCATTGTAGTCTGAAAGCGGCTTTTCTATCATTGTCTATTGTCAATGCTACATTGAATTGTCATTTTCAGGTCCATATTTCAAGATATTGTTAGCATGGACACTGTTATAATGAAGATCATGGTATGTCAACCAATGTCAGCATACTCAATTTTGAATATAGATGGTGTGCAAAAGACTATGCTTTCGGGAATTGAACGTGCTTTAAATAGATTTATAAGCCACCATGTTATAACTGCTTGGTCTCGACATAACTTAACCTCACTTGATCTCAGTTTACATCGAAGGGCCTCATATGGCATTAGCTGACATTATTTTATCGCACTTTAACTCATTATCTCAGCTGATATAACCTGACCTTAGTTGACATAACCTGTGTGTAGTTATTCAGTCAATAATATATCTTATGTAGACAATTTGCATTACACGAATTTCATGTCTAGCATTCTCGCGTTCGTTTGCAAAGTTGGAGCATATACTGCAGAACATGACATGTCATTATGAATTACCACTCATTTTGGTAACGTTATCTTGTACGTTAAAAGCTCACGTGCCACACTGTTCATGGTGATTTGACACAACTTTCTGAAATGATACAATCGATCCTTTTGATATTCACATTGCTAGAACTTTGCACAAACCCTGGTAGACGCCGATCGTACTTCCTTGTTTCTGGTTGACACGAAAACCAACGAGCTATATGCCAGAATCTTTGATATTGGAACGGGACTGGATACGAAGCTGCAGAAAGAAATCAGGTGAGCACGAATTTCTTCCTTCCATGCAGTGGGCAACTTCTTTAAAAGCAAGAATGGTTGAAGATGGAAATAGTTTGCCTTGGGCGGTGTGTGACGACTTATTTTGTTGTTTGGTACGTGATGGGTGATAGCCCCTTGGGCGTACTCTTGGGCGACTTTTCATGTCAAACGTCGTGTTTGAGTTCTTTGCTGGGTTTTCAATGAATTCTTTCGGTTTTGTGCAACAATATGTTATTAATCTTCTCTTTTTCCAATTCCAATCACACTTTGAAAGAATTGTCTAATAAATTCTTTGGATTTTTTGAAGAAATCTCTGAGTCTAAATCTGTTCTCCAAGTTGCCCATGTTGATTTCATGCATCATTTTCACTTTTCATTCACTCCTAAAGTTAATAAAGTTTTTTAGCATTCTGAACACGGAATTGATGAATCATTGACTCTTTGTCGCTAGATTCCTTTTTAACAGCATAATGATAGGCCTAAAAAACCAATCCTTCATGTCTTCATGTAGATTTCCAAAGTCCAAGGGTGTTGCTGGCCACGTGGCTTCGACGGGAGAGACATTAAACATTATAAATGCTTATGATGATCCAAGATTCAATAGGTCAGTATGACGTACATTAAGAGTAATGTTTGCCAGTGTATTCTGCAATGGCTGCTCTTTATAGCAGAGTCGTATATTTTGCAGAAGTAAATAGGTATGCGTTGAAACTCCCGTTTGCTCCATGCTGTGTATTGTATTGTTTCTACTTCGTGTTTTCTAATTCTATTTAGAGATTGCCAACACAAAGCTCTTCGTCTGATTTTGATACCCAGGTTTCTGAATAGAAACTTTGAGAAATGTCTTTTTGAGAAACATGGAAGCAAAATCACTAAAATGCAATTGAATCTGCGATGCAATAGACACGTTTTTTTTACTACTCCGAATTTTTATGCATTTGTAATTTTTTCTTAGGGATGTTGACATTCAAACCGGATACACTACAAGGACCTTGCTTTGCATGCCAATATTCATTCGCGGAAAGTAAGCTCTCTTCTAATGCTGAAAACTCTTTTTCCATTGCCTTATAATTCTTATATTCATTTTATATTTCATTTTATATATACATTGTATGTAAATTCCAAGGTATAGTTTTGAGGCTTTGCTAAATATTTTGTTTCATGTGCATCTTTTATCGATGTTTCTTACTCCCGTATGTGCCATATCAGCTTCCGTATGTGCCATAATACCTTTCTTTTGTCAAATGTCCAATTTCTTATGTTTGTCAATGGACCACAGACCACGCGAATAAGACATGCAAGTTCTTGAAAGGGGAGTTACACAATGAGTCCTTGACTGAAGATATCATTAGCGAAATACAACCAACCCTCCTTCATCGTAGTTCCTCTTATATTTCTTGTGAATAAATGAGCTTAAAAGCAGGTGCTTGGATCTTATTAATTGCTTTTAATTGCTTCTAGTATTATCGGCGTTGTGCAAATGGTCAATAAACGAAATGGCGTCTTCACAGCCGGGGGTAGGTCTTTTCTTTCTCGCCAGTTTCTCTCAGCACTAACCGTTAGTTTCCACGGTAAATTAGCCTAATGCTGTCAAATTCACATGCTCTGAGGATTCTTTTTATCTCTAGATGAGAAAGCCTTCCAAACTTTTGCTGTTTACTGTGGTTTGGCCCTGCATCACGCCAAGGTATCGTTTCAACCATCGTTTAACTTTCATTGATTCTTTGGTTTACTTCTGCAGAAGGAAGTACCACCCCAGAATTAGTAAATGTATTTCAAGGTTACTTTAGGGTGCAATGCTCACACAATTAATGAATATAGAGTAGGTTCTTGGAACTTTGCAGATATGAAGAAACTGTTGAGGTTTTATATCTCTTCTTGATTTCCTTTTGTTGTTATTTGTTTAGTGAAGTTTTCCTGTGTTTTAACTCTTCTGAAATGCTTTTAGTGGAGTTCTAGGGGCGTATTTTATAAATTACTTCAATTATTCATGCCAAAATTAAGTTTTTTTCCTAATTTTCTTCAATTTGAATTCTTTGAGCTTACAGCATTAATTTTTTTGCGTTTAATTCTATCTTAAACCTTTCATTTTAGCTCTATGATAAGATTCGAAGATCTGAGCAGAAGTACAAGGTTTGTAATAGTATAAGTCTACTGTTATGACTTATAATATCACTAGGCTAAGTATTCTGTTTTACTAGAGTCAGGGCTAGGTAGATTTGGGAAACATTTGTCACCCTAGACTCTAGAAATAAGAATATTTTAATGGACGCGCGGGTAGCCTTTACTGATTGGTCAATACCAATCAACCAATATCAAACACAGCCAATCATTTATCACCCTCTCAGTGATAATTTCTTCTACCCTCATCTCTGGATTATGTTGGCGCTCAGTCATCTCTGGATTATGTTGGCTTCTGCCAAGACTTTCGTCATCCCAGATTTTTATCCAAAGTAGAACATATTTCAATCAAGTTGAAGGCAAACGTTCCTCCTTAAGATTGCATTAGAACTTCTTTGATCAATGACAAAATCATCTTTGACAAATGAAAAGTTAATGTATTCCGTTTATTGGTCCATTAGAGATTCTTTGATAATTGACAAAATCAACATAATTCCTCTTTAGGTCCCATTTGAAATTCTTTCATCAATGATAAAGTATATATATACTTCCGCTATTGGTCGCATTGGAAGTTCTTTCATCAATGACAAAGTATATATATATTGTCTCTATAGGTCGCATTGGAAGTGCTTTCTTATCACAGTATGTGCAGTGAGCAGGAGATGACTCAAATGAAGCAGACCGCTATCAGTGCGCCCCCCGTCAAATTATACGAGTAAGTAAATCCTTCTGTTTTCAATCAGGGCCTAATGAGTCAGTAAATCCTTCTGTTTTCAATCTGGGCCTAACTGATTTTGTATCAAACGTTTACATCTGCATCGACGAAGAGCACTTGTTTTTCAGATACTGTAAGCTATGCTTTTACTCCCTTGAGGATGATTGTGGGAAATGAAAAGCCTCTCTAGCTTCTTATCAGCTATCCCAAGAGAGACGTGAGTTATGTATTATCTGAGGAATAGTCAGCTGCTTGTTTTCCCGCCAAGGATCGTTTTAATGCTGTTGCAGTTGTGCATAGGCCATTACGAAAGAGTGTTAGAAGGACCAGGTTCTGCCAAGTTTCTCATTTGTCTTGTGCCAACTATTTTTAACCAACCACCCGGCCTCATAATTCGCCCGGCTAGCGTTATGTCTAGGTGGCCGTCCACTGACTATAGAGCAATGTTTTGGTTGGCAAAAGTGGCATTAGATTGATTCAATGAAGCATTTACCTCATTTATGATCCGAAGCTTTTATCTCACTGCCTGTGTGGGCTATGTGCAAAAGAGATGTTTTAGAATCCGGCATTTTATTAACCCAATCATTTGGCTTAGTTGTCAGCTGTCCTTTGTGGCTATTGAGACGCTAGGGGCTTATGCAATTTATACCAATGAGATGTGCATAGGTTTGGTGAAATTTTTAGAGCAAATGAACGTTCACTTGAGCGTTTGTTGTTTTTATGTGACTTCAAAAGAGCGACTTTTCTAATACCGTTAGCTTGGATTTTGATCTAGAAGATTTGGCGATTGGGTCTGTTTTTGGTGCCTTTCCTTACAGATAGTCAGTTTAATGTACTTAATCTTCTTTGTGTTTACTGTACGAGAAAAGTGCGGACGGGTGAAATCTGGACTTGCAATATAAATATTGAATGAGACCTCCAAATTTCTCTATTTTGTAACGTACTTTACAATGCTATAATTGAAGGCTCGGTGTCCTAATGCACCCAGAATACATTTTCTTTTGTAAACTTGCATCTTCAACTCTTTCCCTAGCGGAAAAATCAAAGACATGACAAACTTACTTAATATGCATTGCAACTTGCTGATACAGCTATGCACCTGCACACGCAGCAAATTGAGTATTTTGATTTCAGTATCGAAACACTTAACAACAATTTTAAACTTTACCAATAATTGCAGCGCTTATAAGCTTCAAATAGTAAAACCTGTCTAAACGCAGCAATTCGTAGCGATAGTTTAGGTTGAAATCGCCGACGTAAATTCAGGCGCTGCTTTTGGATTCCAACAACCCGTTTACACCACTTCATCATATCCCTGTGAGACAGCCTCTGTTTCGCATTACTGCCTCGACTTTATGATGTTTATAAGTTTGCATAAATGAATAGAGTTTAACCTGTAAAACAGGTTTGAACAGGTTTTGCTATTTAATACATTTTTATTTTGATAAAGAGAACGCGCTGTTGCTGGTCCTCAGATTTCAGTTACATCCCTTGAGAAGTGAGTCTTTAATCATTATTGATGTTGTTAGTCGATGCACTCATTTTCAAATAACACCGCACCTACCACCTTAACTTAATCCCAGAATGCCTTGCCTCAGGCTGCTGAACTAAATACTCTTATGCTAATAATCTACGTTAAAATAGAGGCTAATGGTCAAACGAATTTATTCTAGTACCATCTTAACTAAACATTTTTACGCATAGCGAGACAGTAAGAAACCTAATTCGATTAGTTGATGCACTTCTCATGATTTTATAGTCCATTGCTCTAAAATCTCCAATCTCGCCAAACTTGATTTTCCATGTAGCTTGTTTTCTTATCCAAATAAAATGGGTGTAGCCTTTTAGATTGTTGTAGCCTTTTACTCATTGGATTGAGTTGCTAGAGCAAACGAATCTAGGAGCAGTCGTAAATGGAACCCTTGACTTTGCGTATTTGGGAGCCAGGCAAATATGGTCTTTATCGAAATTAAATACTGAAAAAAGACAGAGTAAACTTGTTGAATGTAGTTTTTTAAGAAAAGCATAATTAAACCTAATTAAGAAAAGCATATTGTGAAACGACTCCACTATTGCCCAAAAGTGTACAAATATTACAGCTTGAACGAATTTGTTATCTACCAACTCCCTGTCCCAATGATAAGGTACAGTTGTGACCATAGGGTGAAAACAGGGTAACGGCTACCCCAAATGAATACCCACTTATCGCCATTTTTGTATATCTTTGCTGTTGAAAGAGAAAATAGAGTCCTCTCTTTCGGCGTATTTCATAGCACGACTTAGGTATTTGAAAATCAGATAGCTTTCACATAGCATCAACGACATTTGTAAGTTGGGTCAGTCGCATTCTAGAGGAAAGTTTATTTTGTTCTCACGGCATCAACTTTGTTGTAGGTTTGGCTTCAACGCGTATGACTTCGACGATATCCAGATGGCCCATCTGGCGGTTAATATGTTCGATGAGCTGTTTAGAGAAGAAAGGTGAGCCCCATTGTAATATGTTTCGGGTTAGCAGTATGCTCGATATTACATGTACGATGGTCTGTCTTCATTACAGCCACCATCTTTGATTTGATCGCATCCCGACAGTTTAGATAAGGTTACCAAAGTGCAGTGCAGTTTTCTGTTTGATTTTTACACTTATGTATCTTCGTACGATGTTTTGCCAGCACGCCTGATTCTAACGTTATATGAAAATTTATTGTACCGACGTTTCCCTGGGCCACATACGCTCGCTTCATTATTCTGAATTCATTCGAATAATATCTCTGTAATATATGTATGCATTACCTGCTAATGTCTTGTAAGACTTGCTCTAATTTTCGCTTCGCACAACCCGCAAAATAACTCTTACCCAAACAATATTGTGTAGCGCAAAAGTACATAACCCTTCAAACACAAGTGATGCATTTCCATAAAGCTACGAATTTTACTTCACGAACCAGTATTGTAATAGCGAGTAAGGGGGCTGCACCCTTAAGGCAGCCACTGAAATAGAATGGGGGCTGATAACCACAAACATCTCACGTTTTTCCAACTACAGCAGAGATTGTAGCCATGTTGTCTGTATGGGTGGCACCCTCTTGTGTTAGGCATTATGACGTCATAATGCTTTGTGGCCAATGTTGTCGCAAGCAAATCGTTCGATGCCTCCCTAAACCCGGTTTTCTATTTTTAAAACCGGTTTTCTTAATTAGGTTTGACATGGATGTCGTCTCCCGGTTCATTTTGACCGTCCGGAAGAACTACCGGCGGGTTCCGTATCATAACTGGACTCACGCCTTCAACGTGGCCCATTGCATGTTCTGTTGTATCAAGTTCTCGGAGGGGCACCTCTCTGGCCTAGAGGTAAGAATGCCTCCAATTTTTGTTGAAATATTGTCCTCCATTTGTTCTTGATGCTTGTGAAAATAAACTACACTAAAATACACTGCACTGCCTTTTATTGAAGAAAATAGAAGAATCCAAGTCTGTGCCTGTGTCTGTGTCTGTGCCTAAAATACACAGCAATGCCTGTGTTCCAAGTTTCTAATCTTCACGTTCGTGTATTAGAGGTGTAAACCATTGCCAATGGATCACCATAAAAAGATTCACTGGGGTTTGCGTCCTTATTGGCTTGCCTTATGTCGTTGCAATGCAGTGCATTACAATGCAGTACCAGTGCTGTAACAATTTTCTTGCATCAGAAGGCCTCTCAGAGCACAATGCAATAAGCGTAAATGCAATAGCATGCATTGTTATACAGAGCAGTACAATTACTTCTATTAATGAACATCCTTTTGATAGATAACTAGGAATTCAGTAGCCTTTACAGTCTGATTCTGTTTTTAACACGAGATTTTAACAACAGGCGATTGCATTGTACGTGGCTTGCTTGTGCCACGACCTTGATCACAGAGGAAAGAATAACGATTGGATGAAGAACGAAAGCACTCCGCTAGCCGCCGTCTATACCACCTCCACCTTAGAGCATCATCACTTCAATCAGACGATCACTATTCTGCAGGTGAGTCACTCTTTAGTACTTCTTGGTTTCTACTAGAAGCGATTAGACTAGGGACTAGATTTCCATCACACTCTAATCAATTTTCCGCATTCAGTATTCCGTTAGTTGATGATTAATCTAGAAATTTCTTTTGCTTGATCAACAGAAATGTTTCAGACATGCTGTAGTTGCTAATGACAACAAAGACACCGTTCAGTTAGCATTCTGGTTCCTTACATGATTTGCAATATATGATCGCTGCACTCTGATCTGTGCTACTATGTGGTCTGTTATAATCTAAGCATTCAGAATTGGGATGTTCTTTGAACTCGAACGTCTGTAGCCATCATGAGACATGACTCTCATCCCCCCAATTATATGTCCAGTTAAGTCCTCTGATTTTATTAAATTTTGAAATATAGACAGTAGTGGCTAGAATCAGAGCTATAAGGAAGTGAATGGAGATCAGTTATTAAGAATTGGCCAAATTTTGATATAACAGAGACCCGTTGTTATTTCTCTTAGAATTGGCCAGATTTTGCCCGCTCTGATCTGTTTATTTATTAATCTTCCTGCTTCTTTTCTTAGCACGAGGGACACAATATTTTCGCCCATTTGTCGTCAACCGAATACAAACAGGTCCTTGGTTTTATCAAAGACTGTATTCTGGCTACTGATCTTGCAACTTTCTTCGGTAACAAAGCCCGCTTATGCGAAATTGTCAATAACGAAGGCTTTCAAGTTGATAATCAGATGCACAGGTAAGTACATTGAGATTGCATCCTTTTTTAAGGATTTTCTAAAATATTTTCCATGTTCTTCTGAAAACTGCAGCCTTTTTGGTCAGCAAGATTACACAATTTTTTCATTTTTTGATATATTGAATTTTTCCTGGAAATATCAAGAATAATTCCATTGAGTGTTTGTATTTCTTCTCAGTTGTGGAAGGCAGAAAGAATTTTAAAATAAATTGCCATATATCCAGTTTTTCCAAGTTGGTTCATTATTCTTTAGGCATTCGATATGCGTTTTGGCGTAGGGGCTTCAGGCTATTTTTGGCAGAAGAGAGTGCGAAATTGACCCTCACTTGATACTTGCAAGAATTATCCATCACTCGCGCATACTGTTGTTATTCTATTACACCAGATTCATGTTCGATGTTAATTTTGTTTCTTTATTCAAGGAAACTGCTACGAGCTGTTGCGATGACGGGGGGCGACTTATCGGCCTGTGCTAAACCTTGGCAAATTCAGTACGAAACTGTCAAAGTCATTTTCCAAGAATTCTACGCTCAGGTTTGTATAATGTCAGTCTTTCTCTAAGTTCGATTCCAGTCCATATTCTTTGAACAGGTTGAATGAGTCGGTTTTCATGATGATGCAAATTTGATACAAAATTGAATAAAGAATTCTTTGAATTGCGCACATAAAACTCCATATACTGTAGTTCTACATTTTAATCATTATATTCTTTTCATGACTCCATGCCAACCTATTTTCTATCTTTTCTTTTACTCCCACTTTTCTCCTGTTATACATCTTCTTACTTTTTCTTTTTGCCAAAATCTCTTTTTACATTCTACCACTTGTGCCTTCCTTACTTTTGATCTTCTTTCTTCTTCCATGCCATCAATACTTCTTGTTCTTCTTTCTTCTTCAATACCTTCGTTACTTTTTGCTCTTCTCTCTTTCCCAATGTTTTTCCTCTTCTTTACTTCTTACCTCTTTGCCTCTTATTCCTTTCTTCATCCGCTCTTTCTTTGTCATCATCTTTCCTCCACCTTCTCATATCTCATTCTCCCTTTTAATTTTCTTCTGCCACATTCATTGTCTCTCTTCTTTATTCCACCCTTCTTTATTTGCATTTTTAAGCCCTCTCTGCCCAGATTTCCTCTGCTTGTTTCCCGCAACCATCTATTGATTCCAACGCTACCTGATCCACTAGGGTGACGAGGAAAAAGCATTGGGACGCACGCCACTTCCAATGATGGACAGGAATACAGCGGACAAGTTGCCACAGCACCAGGTCAGAAAGTTCGATCCTTGAAAATTTCGAAACAAGTTCTCGATATGTTATTTTTATTAGATTATACAGATAAAGTTAGAGTGTGATGATTTAAATTCATTTCTGATTCATAAGCACGTATACAATCCTCTGCAAATAGTTTTTGACCCAGCGAGAAGGCAGGGATTAATGCTTTTTTATTTTAATTTTTTGAAATTGCAATCTCAGAGTAATATCACAGTCATCTGAGCTTTGGCTCTGATAACTAATCTCAATGTGAAATCTTCATGTTTTCTGCATAACTGGGTATTCCATATTTATCCTGCTTTCTTGTCCACGGCTCATTTCCCCACAAACACAATTCTAGCTATCATAGATAAGGAATTTGTGGGCGTACGGTACTTGTGGGCATAAATGGCTGCATTTTATGGTTAGGTACCCGAAAGTTCATACATATATAACTAACTCTAAGGCTTTAACGTCAAGACTCTTCATTGCTCATGATTTTAATCTTCATTTCTTACTTCTATCGATTCCTTGCAAACCTCTGTAAATCAAGATGTCATACCAAAAATGCCATGGTTTCCCAATGCCTTGAATATAGACAGCAGTTCTCATTAATATTAATATTTTGCTTGTAGATCGGTTTTCTCGTGGGCATTTGTATCCCGTGCTACGATTTGCTCTTCAGAATCATGCCTGGATGTAGGCCACTCGTTGAAGGGGCAAAGTGAGTATATTTCGTATTGTATTGTTGATATGAAAATTGTAGATCTTAGAAGTGTTAGTGCACAGAGATTCTTGGTAGTACCAAAAGTCGCTTTCTGTTGATCCCAATAATGTCAGATGACGCCAGCTGATCGCTTTATACCAGCTCTGGGTCCCTGGATTGCGCTGCCAATTATAACTCCCATAATCATTGCCACTGTTTATATTTATAATAACAAGACTAGGGGTAGAAATTGTAAATAGTGATATCCTTCAGTTATGTTATAGACAATGAACTTCATTAAATTCCCTCGCTGCTTTGATTTCACAAAAGCTTGCTCGATTTTTCAGTCTACCTAGTTTGGTGAATATTTTAAACTATTGGTATAACTATGGCGGTCTTGATTGTGTTCTCTATTCGCCCTACAGCGCCCCATTTTCTGCAAATGTATTTATAAGCCACTGCACCTTGAACCAGTTTTTCTAGTTTTTCTGTTTGATTTAGCAGTATATAAAGCTCTTACAGATTAACGCAACCTTGAGTTCTGCTGTTGCAGGAAAAATCTGGCTAAATGGAAGGATATGCTAAACAGAGCGGCCGAGGAGAGGGAGAATGAGAAAGAGAAAAACTGCGAGAACAAAGACGAGAAAGGAACAGTTAGTGACGGAAGTGAAAAGTCCGTTAGCCGCTCCAGCTCTCTCGATGAGAGAGAGGTTATTAGCAATGGTGAAAGCGAGGACAAGGCCAAAAGGCCGACCTCTGGTAAGGAAAAGATCAAGTCGGCTAGCAGCAAATCCAAGTCGAGGCAAAGTGCGAAAACGAGGAAGTCGGCGGATAGTAAGAAGAAAGTTGACCAATAAGCACGGAGCTTTTGTAATTAGATTTGAACTGAATTTAATTTGCATTCATTCCCTTTTCGATCGAGGAAAGGGACTGGGGACGGAACGTGACGTGGTATTTACTGAACACCCGGAAGAACTGGGATATGAGCACGAGCACGGTGAATTAACATGAAGTACTTCGTCGGTTATCGGTCAGTCGTGGACAGCTTAGCGTGAAAACCAAGTACAATTAAAAGAATTTTACTTACAGTTTATTGCATCTCTCGATCCTTCTTAGCGAATTAAAAAGCTTGGTATTGCGCTTAAAGGTGTTTATTGAGATTGATGGCCTAGATGTATCAGCTTCTAGTTCCTAGGTCGCCGCCATTTTGAATCCAGATTATTTTATCTGCTTGCCCTACTTCAATAGCAACTTTAATTCCATGTAATATCTAGGTGGAGCCTCGTATCTTAAGTTAAACACTGTTGGAAGTTTCCCTCAATGACGCTCAAGTCGATTTCCCATAACTGTCAAGTAGTACATTGAACTGTCATGTGAGCTAGACATGGCTGCGAGCAGTTTCATTATTCTCTTTTAAGGTAGATCGATAGTTAAGGAAGGAATATGTTTCCTATTCCCTATCTATAGCCTGTCACAAAGGAAACCTGTTAGTAAGACGGGGGTAACTTCAATCGCTTGAATGAATTGCTCACATCTCTTTTATGCTTCATCATAATAGTGAAATTGTGATGAAGTGGAATTATCTTGTTATGCGTAACCCCATCCCTACTTTTATCGTGGCACGTTGACCTCGAGGCCAGCAAAGCCCCCTCGCTACTCAAATCTGTAGCAATGGAGGAGCACTGTCACGTGAACAACTGTGATAAAGTAAATATGGAAGCGAAGCGTTTAGGCTCCCAATAAATGATGTAAATAACACTTTTCTCTACAGAAGCTTTAATTTTTCGTTGAAAATGGAGATGTATTTATTGTTCTTGATGGCCTAAGATGCGAACTATCATTGTACCAGAAATTAAACCAAAAGTAATACGTGTGTACCTATTGTTAATATTAGTTTCGTCACAGACTTCCATAGAAGAGTTTTTTAAGACTAGGTTAGGCGTTCCTGTAGTGATCATACGTCACACTTTCACCCAGGCTTATTCGCTGCTATTCTTTGAAGCTTAAAATGCTAAGCAGGCACTGCATTGACGTCATACCTCTCCTCACCATGATGCCATCTCTCTAGATCTCTTGTTATACTCATTGGTTCATACAACACCGTAGTCAGAAAGGTGTTCAATGCTATTGACCGGTCGCATTTGCAATCTAATACTAAGCATCATGCCATAGAACTAATCCACCTTGAAAGTATCAGATTGATATATTTGTGATAATAAATTAGATAGTTATTTGTGGGTGCACATAAACATTGAAAATAATGCATGAAAGATTAATCCTAAAAATGTATTTGCGTTTCTTTCAAAGATATTCATTTGCTTATTTTTATGCTTTCAACTTTGACGACAGCCCCTTTCACAATTCACCCCCTCCCCTCTCCCTGAATAATTGTTACTCGTTTCTGCTCGTTTTGAATCGTATTTCGAAGGTCGTGTAGAAAGTACCTTAGAAGTTAGGCCTTACATAAAGTGTGCTAGCGATTGCCCTAAGCAATACATAGATTATTAAGTCCGCTTAGTTGTATATACGTATGAATGCTTTAAATGTGCATAGCACGGTTGATTTTCAATGTAGAATATGGTGAAGCACCGAAGACCAAAAATTAGAATGGCTATCACCCATACGTCTAATTTATGATCAGATAAATTATGAGATATATGTAACTGTGTTCATTTATGAAAATTATTGTCTTTTTACTTGCCTTAGCCCATCTGCATATGTACATTTCAAATTTTGCAAAGAATGCAGAAAATTTTTTCGAGTGTCATGAAATGGATACTAGGCAATGAATACAACTTTCGCTTTGAATTATTACCCTATGATGGCTTAAGTAGGATTCCAGCAAGTATTAACAGGAAATGAGAGCGTTAGTTAAATTTTTGACGTCATTTTAATAGGAAATTTAAGTACCCATCTGGATAACGACAAAGAGCCTTCAACGAACTACTTTTGGCAGGAATCACCACATCCTGATAATTTTAGTGAGGATCAGAAATCAGTACAGGTTTTGAGACAGTTAAAGAATGCTTCTCATCAAATGTAAACAAATCTAGTACCATTTTGAACCGTTGAATTTGAAAAGGCTCCATTTTCTCTCGTACACGCAGCAGCAGTGTCTTAACAGTGAAACTCTTACCGTCAATCCCCACAAAATCCTGATGTTTTTAGTGAGGCTCAGAAATCAGTATAGGTTTTGAGACAGTTAAAGAATGCTTCTCATCAAATGTAAACAAATCTAGTACCATTTTGAACCGTTGAATTTGAAAAGGCTCCATTTTCTCTCATACCAATGAGGCCAGTGCCTGAACCGTCACTTACTCTTAACAGCCCCTGCGAAGGAGGATTTTGAAAACAAACAACAATACAGGCTTCTATTCGACGTGAAAGCGCCAAAGCAAGGTAGGCGTGTGCAGGGAGATTCATAGAAAAATGACGGAAAAGGATGAGGTATTACGAGGTATGCAATGCTATTGTCTTATTCAATGTATTGATAATTCATCAATACTTGGTTTTTATTTGTTTACTGGTGTTGTGAAGGCGACGTTAATGTGTGAACGAACGTTGTAAACATCACGGCCGTAATCTTTGGCCTATCGAGAATTATCGCTTCAAGAACTTTATTCAGTTTTGAAAAGAAGGGCACGTGTCGACGTGGTGTACGCTATGGGCATAGTTTTGTCAAGAGGAGGTATTCACAGCTAGAAGTTATTTTTAAAGTGTAACCTATAAACGTGTTTAGACTGCACTTTTCTTGACAATGGGTAGTTATGAAAAGCTCGCGCACGGAAGTTGACCTAAACATTAGTTCGTTTTGTAAAGATGGAATATTTTAAAGATTTGTTTCGTTATGCTTGCAAAGGGCAGCCATGGAATCGACCTTGTGTGGTTTGTGCTTTGTTTCAGCCAAATTTGTTAATTCGACAAAATTTACTACGATAAAACGAATTGTTTCACACACCAACTTATCGAAAACCTGCTTGCTAGATAAAGTCGCAAATACTTTGATAAATCTAATTGCATCTAAGAAGGTCAGGGTTGAAGAAAGCAGAATAGAGAAAAACCTTATACTGTAGTTGTGGCACGGTAAATTCAGCATTGTAGGAATTGAAAAGATGATATTTTGTGGGCCGTCAGGAACTCATACACCATTCACAACAGGTAATTATGAGGTGAATTGAAGTGGTAAACCACTACTTTCTTGAACCCTGTTGTATGCACAAGTCATCTAGTAATCCAAGTCTTATCCTGACCACAGATTTTCTAAATGACTGCACGGATTTATGAGACACATTCACAGATCTCACCAAAAAAGCCATTCTCATTTTCTGCAATAGTTGCTCAAGAATTGTATTATGATCTGGCTATTGCAATGTTGACTTATTGTTCAATAACAAATATTCAAATATGAATTGGACTATGGTTATAATGAAGATTATGGCCAGGACTGCACATTTTGATTCCTTCCCACCTGAATGTATCTGTAATAAATTTATTAGCAACACACATTTTTAATTTCCACAACCTGTACATTACACTAATAATAATACATGTTAACTATTGAGCATTGTAGTACAAATCCAGAGCTCTGCAGACTCAAATTTTAATTTTTTTAATTCTGGTGGAAAGGGAAACATATAAGGCACATAATTCTGCCAATTGGCAAACATTTACATAATGAACATTGTAAAAAACAAAATGGTTTTCTGATAGCCTTTGGATTTAGACAGCAACTTTATAATACAAGCTAACAATGATGTGATCATGAGTATTCAGTTGGAGGTCTCAGAAACAGGGGCAACATTCCCCATGTTACCAAATCATAGAAATTTGAAAGAAAGTCACTTTCTGTTTTGATGTTTAGTTTTGAAAGTGTCTAAACTTCCTCAATCTAGACATTTTTGTACCAAATCTTTAATCCATCATGAAACTTTCATGGATATTCCATATCAAGTGTACCCAGCTTGTAAAGTGACCCTTGTGGATTTTCCTGACAATTTACAGGGATGTAGGGCTTCATAAGAAAAGCACATACCCGAAATTTCAGGGTTCTAGGTCAACTTGTTTCCGAGTCAACTCTATTCACACTTTGTGGAGACACTTTAATTTTAGCCTGAAGGTGTCAGTTCTTATTCACTTTCAGCAAGACAGTGGAAAAGAATAGATGGTTGTATGATTGATTGATGAATAGCCAGAAATAACATTTTTTAATGCTATCATCAATTACTCATTCTTTTTTGTCAAAATTCAATCCAGCTCAAGATTTTGTGAATTCACACGCTACAAGGCCACTGGTTTGCTGATTATATCAAAGAATGGCCAGCAAACAAGAGTATAAAGTTAAATTATTTTATCATAGTTCACTATTGCTCTTTCTAATTTGCAAGGGATGCCAGTGGAGAAGATAAAAGGCCTCTCGGAGATCAATGAAGTGGCACATCATACGGAGAAGTATGAGTCAAAGGGTTTGTTTCTGCGACGAGGACAGACATTCAAGATTGAGATTGATTTGAAGAGGGCATACAAAGAGAATGAAGACCAGTTCAATATTAAGTTGGAAACTGGGAAGTTCCCAAAGAAAAGAAATGGATCATTGATGGTCATTCACAAAGTAGATGAGCTTCTAGAGGTATCAGTCATTTACAAACGTTTGAAGACATATACAACACATCCTTAACTTTCTATTTTTCCAGTACAATAAGGTATTTATCAAGAGACGACTGTGTATAGCTATGAAGAGGTGCAACTTCCTTTTAAGCACCAGAAAAGTAAATATTGAACTTAGCATAATGAACCCAGGAAGCCAGGAGCGGCAAGAATAAACAAATAGACTTACTGAACAGTAAAAATAATTTGACGATGCAAATAGAAATCAGATAATTTAACAATACAAATGAGAAATTGAGAAATTAACAATGCAAACAATTTGACGAGAAATTGAATGATGTTCCCGAACACACGAAATGAAGCGTTCCGGAATTCAAGGTTTTGCGCGGGCGATTAAAGCCTGCATAATCAGGTTTGTGCGAGTCGCGTTAAGCGAAAAGGCCTGGTACACAATGTGAGACGCATACGTCATTTTCATCTTTCATGGTGCGACCCAAGCTAGGCAATTCATGTATAGGTGTTAATAGAAAGGTCCTGTTTTGTACCTCTGTATGACATTTGCTTTTCCTGTATATATCAAATGCATTCAGTTTTCTGAAGAAGGTAGCTTCATGAATTTCCAATTTACCTTTTTTCTTTGCTAGTCTGAATGGGGTTATCGACTGTTAAAGTGCTGTGGCACAACACTCGAAGTTGAGGTTAACATTCCAGCTGACTGCATTGTTGCCAAGTATTCCCTTGCTGTTGAGTCGATTTACAAGCAAAAGGCAAAGAAGAGATCCGTATTCTACTTTTACGAAAAGCCAGTCTACATTTTGTACAATGCATGGTGTCCCGGTTTGTTTCATTACTCACTTTATTTTCATTCAGCATTAGAAGAGATATATTATAAAGCAGACTATAACAAAATATATCTAGGATAGCCTAGTGTACTGTTGCATCGTGATTTCGTTTATTGCAATTGTTTATAAAAAGAATGCTTTAAGCATGTATATATATACGCCTGTGTATGCCTTCAGGCGCTCTAAGGCTGCTCCAAGTCCAAGTTTAATGCCGTTATCTTTACCGCTGTAGTTTGGTCCAATTTGATATGCAGTAAGAAGTCAACTGTTGAGCTCTGTGATTATATTGCTGTATTGTTGCAATAACCTGCTGATATAGTTATAGCCTGACTTCTTACATGGCTAGACTTCTTAAACCCAGAAGGGCATCATTTTTGCATATGTATAAGAGTTTCTGAAGATACCGATCTTGTTTTTAGATGATGAAGTTTACATGAAAGAGGATAGGCAGCGTGTGGAGTACGTTCTCAATGATAATGGAGCCGTCTTTTGGGGTGGCCGAAGACCAAAGCCGTGGTATTTTGGCCAGGCAAGTAATTGTGTGTCGTGGTATTTTATTCTTGATTGTTGAAGATTAGCTTTAGAGAGGCAACCGTTTGTGATGGCAAAAAGACCAAGAAAATATTATTTTTTCCTAGACCCTTATTTGATATCATCGATCTGATTCAAATGTCTCTCAACGCTTTCAATACATCCAAATCTTAATACGCTCTACAATTCAATACGCGTTCAAATCTTAATTCAAATAATTTAAAACCACTTCTCTCTACCCCCACTTCTGCTTGACGTCATTTTGGTTTCGAATTGAGGCTCTTTTCATTGCGAGACTTATTTGCCTAACGTTACTAATTTAGGGGCCATTGTATTTTCTCAGAAGGAGTTTAGGCAACATTTTTGGATTTTGGGGGCTATTCTTATTTCCCAGTGACCCTCTGACGCTATGACACACGTGCTATCTGGAGTAGTTTATGCAGACATCCAAACACATTCGAAATAATGTTATATATATATATATTTGTGATCAGTGTATTATATTTTGGTAATGTACTTTTATTACATTACATAATCATCTTAATGGGATAAGAATCTTTTGAAAGAGTTTCACAGCCATGATAAATGGGAAACCCCAACCTTCACCACACACACTTTCGTCTTCTTTTTAAAAGTCTTTAAATTTCAACATTCGTTTCAACAATTATTGGCTAAACCACCTTGAAAGTTGAAACATGTTGCCACTATTAACGATTATACCATCGCTCACAGTTCACAGATGCTGCCTTCACGTGTGTGATGAATCTCCTGGAGAGAGTGAGCATCAATTATCGAGACACCGCTCGCGAAGTCGCCCGAGCCATTTCGGCATTGGTAGGCTATGATTCAATGTTTTATCCACAGCATTCTCTGAAACCATTCACTGTACAGTTCTGTATTGTACTGTACTATTTTGTACTGTTCTGTACTGTATTGTACTGTTCTGTACTATACCGTTCTGTACTGTATTGTACTGTTCTCTACTGTATTGTGCTGTTCTGTTCTGTACTGTACTGTATTGTACTGTTCTCTACTGTAATATACTGTACTGTATTGTACTGCACTGCTCTGTTCTATATTGTATTGTACTTTACTGTACTGTTCTGTACTGTACTGTATTGTACTGTTCCCCTGGCTCTAGTTTTAAGAATGAGTCAACAAAAATAGGGATTGCTATGGTGTATGATCTTTAAGGATTGCGTGCTTCGTCTCAAAAACCCAAAAAAGTCTTTTACAGCAACGTTCTTTGTCGTAAGCATGAAATATATGTTTCAGTTTTTAAGCATTCTTCTGCAGAAAATTCATCCCAGTAGTTTAAAACATTCCAAAAAGCTGATATTTTGCATAGCCTATAAAAACCCATGAAGCAACACCTTAGCAGTTATTGGTTGCAAGCTGGTGATGTCTTTTGTGCCCTTCAAGTGGGTTTAGAGTAACGCTTCGTAAACTATTAGTTACACGAAAGGTTTTAACCGTAGTGGGCTTTTAAGTGTTCTTGGCTTGCATCTATCATGACCACCACAAAAACGCAAGTGATCTTTGTGTGAACAATTCTCGTCGAATTTTAGGCCAACGATTCTGATGACAATGGCGTGCTAACTGGCAACTGGAGCGGGGACTACGACACAGGCGTGAAGCCCTGGGAATGGACTGGCAGTGTCTCCATCTTTAAGAAGTACCTCAAAACTGACAGCCCAGTGCATTATGGTCAATGTTGGGTGTTTTCGGGCATTACGACGTCACGTGAGTAGATAGATGCAGCCGTTTCGATCTTCACCCGTTTCGTATCTTAGTTTTGCAGCTTGATATAATACGATTTATGATACACCTGTGGCATGATTTATGACTTAATGCAGTTGTGTGTCCGAAATTCACGTACCTTAGAGTTTAGTGTGAAATCCCCTAAAACAGTTATGAATTGGATAAAATTGAATTATTGGTCTATATGAAATTTAAGAATGCAGCGGCCATTAAATCGCTGCCCGTATTGTGTTGTAAACTTCCATGAATTCAAGTTCGCACGATGAATGGGGCAAGAATTATTTTCTGAATATAATTTGATAACACAACAAAAACGATTATATGATACTTAAAAAATACGGTATATTCGACTTTAGACTTACTCGTCTATCCTAATGACCTTTAGACGAGTCCCGAGCACGATGCTCACTGCAGTTGTTTTCACGTGGTTTCACAATCTAATTTATGCAGTGATAATTTAAGCGCACGGGGGTACGCTTCATAATTCTAACATATTGAGTTCGTTAGAATGACCCATGTTTTGAGTCTCATCACCATTCGCTCCTTCGCAGTGATGCGGTCGCTGGGAATCCCGACAAGATCTGTGACGAATTATGACTCGGCTCATGACACCGACAACAACCTGACCTTTGATAAGTATTTCAGTGCGGAGGGCGATTACCTGGATGAGGAGTCAGATGATTCCTGTTGGTAAGAGATGATAGTTTGCGCTTACTAGCTAAACCTTCCAAAGTGTGTGTAACCCATCGTATTCAGCTGAAGGTGTGTATTCAACACGGAGCTAGCAAATTTGTCAGTTGGAGCTAGCAAACGGAGCGAAGCTACCCAAAGCCCAAAGATACGGTCCCTTCAACCCACATTGAATAGCCTCCTTCCACCCTTAACGTACTGAAAGCGTATTTGGGGAAATTGATCATGCATTGATAATACCCTACAAGAGTAGCAAATTGGTTGGCGAGACTCGAAACTTTGGCAAATTCGATAATAGAGGGCATGCTCTGTTTTTCTGATCAATAATGATGTTTGAAAATTCTTGCGGGTGGTTTTTATAAGCCAGCCACTAAAATTGGAAGATCAGCACAGAAATTTAAACTTGGATTTACTTATGCCACGGCATGTGTGCTATGAGACAGCCTGGAAGATAAAATGAAATTTTGCTTGAATTTAGGAGATCTTTCACCCTGTTGACACTGAGTTTGAATTTGATTGAGACACCTCAACGATTGTTTGTATCTTAAGGCATGTTCCTCTTTGATCACAAAATTTCATTTCTCGATTCCGATTCATTGCTTTCATTGCTGAAAAAGCAAATTTTGGCATCCACTATGCCCAGCTAAAACACTTTTTGTGGTATAGAGCATCGTTGAAATCATTACGTTACTCCCTGGAATTTTACAGGAACTTTCATGTTTGGAACGAGAGTTACATGAGCAGGCCTGATTTGCCTCCTGGCTATGGTGGCTGGCAAGCTTTCGATGCCACTCCGCAGGAGCTTAGCAAAGGTAAGATCGTTATTAATCTTATTATTATTGCTACTTGTAACCACTAGTATAGCTACAGCATATGTGGTATCAATCAGTCGCTTTTGATCATCATTGATCGTTATCAATGGTCTAAATCGTCAACGATCGATCATTATCAGTCGCCTAAATCGTCAACGATCGATCATTAACAGTCGCCTGAATCGTCAACGATCGATCTTTATCAATTGTATATATCATCATCGATCGATCATTATCAATCACCCAAACTGTTAGCGATGATCATCAATCATGTTTCGATAGTCAATCATAATCAGGCATTGCTATCAATTAGGACCACCGCAGATATTCTACTGTTTTCTTACACGGTGCACGGTATTTACCATCCTTTAATAATTTTCAAGACCTTCATTTTCTGAAAGTCTGATCTTGATTCTCTATGATTCCTGTGTTTGCCTGTAAGTAGAAAAATCAACGAAATCGTTTTATTTCTAGGAAAATATCGCGCTGGCCCCGCCTCGGTCAGGGCCATCAAAGAAGGGAAAGTGAATTTGAAATACGATACAAAGTTCATATTTGCTGAAGTCAATTCAGATAAAGTCTATTGGAAGTACAATAAAGAAAAAGAAGACTATGAACCGTTCAAAGTAGACACAGATGCAGTTGGTGAGTCGGTTATCATTGATCTTTATAATCTCTATCACTAATCACTTGTGATTGATCAGTCAGCATGCTTCTTTGCTCAACCAAAAATTGGATACCCATTTATCATTAATAGTTTTTCCATTGACACATCTGTATTATCAGTTAAAAGTTTCCCTATTTGTTAAAATATTGTGACTTCAATGTTTTGATAGTCTGGATTATAATGTGCTTTGTGTGCCAATGCCAAACCGATCTAGTTTGGTATCCATTATTTTAAAACTCGCCCTGCTATGTAGCTTTATCGAGTTGTCTTGTATTGGCAATAAGACAGCCTATTTGCCCAGCGTGGAAGACGCAGAATGTTCATAAAATTCTAGTTCAATTCAGGATGTTTAAGAACATTTTGTATGACTAAGAAAGTGATTCGATGCTCAGGAATAAATGTTTTATTGTGTTCTATAAAAGTGTAATAGTCCTTATTTCTCTTCTTTGGGAACTATTACGAATAGGACAAATAAAGATTATCTTACGCAATCGTTGAACTTTGGAGAGTATCACCGAGAGGAGAGTCTTGACGTCTGTTCTTTACTTCTTGAAAATTAATTAATTCTCTACTCTACCAGCGCAAATTTATATGCCTCAGCTAAAAATACAACTTTGCTGGCGAAGCGTGTGTTAGTATGACGTAATGATGATGTAATTGGATGGAAAAATCTAGAGCTAGGGATGAGCGAAGGTGAGTCAGCTTGACTTGGTGTAGTGATGCCACGATGAGAGAATTGTGGATATTATAAGCCTTAGTTCATTAAGCAAATAATAAATCACTACATAAGGATGTCCTTTGTGCAACGAGTTTCCTGTCTTCTAGCGCAGTAATTCTAGGCTCACCTCCATCGTTAGGTCATGATATCAGTACGGCCACTTTTGGCTGGGCAGGATTCTACAACAAAGCGCATGACCTCACCTTGGAGTACAAATACCCAGAGGGCTCCAAGCTGGAACGCATCGCTGTTCGCAGGGCAATGAAGATTGCCAAGAGTGATGCCCTTGTTAAAGCACCGACTGATGTCAAGTTCTCGATTGAGGCACCCGAAAATGTTGTTCGTGGTGAAGATATTGTTGCCAACTTGAATGTTAAAAACGGTTCGTCAGGAAAGGTAACAGTTGAAATTTCACTGACTGCGCAGATCGTACGATATACTGGCGTCGCCCTCAAGAGACTTGAAAGAAGGAAGACTACAGTCGAATTGGAGGCTGGCAAAGGTGGGGACGTTCCCAATATCCTCTTCTCTTCTCCTGCCTCTCGCCTTTTCTTCCTTTACTAACTTTTCTTTTCTTCCCTATTTTTATGCTTTAGTTTGCTCTCTTCCTTCCTTCTCCATTACTCTTCTTGTCGCCTATTTTTGCTAATTTTATTCCACTTTCCCATATCTTCTCCTTCTTCATCCTTGTCTTTTTTATACTTGTCCTTTTATTGATTTTCTGCTTGTCCACTTTCTTTTCTGCTTCTTCTCTGATTTTCAACTTATCATTTCCCCTGACCGTATTTCCTTTTCTGTAAATGCCTCAATGCCCACAATCAACAAGCCATCATCTTAGCCTCATTTAGCTACTTTTATGCATTGCAAACATTTTCATGCATCAGCCTGAGCTTTCAAAGATTTGAGTCGCCTTCCATTACTCCCTTTGAGCATTGCCAGCCTATACAGTCAATGTTACCAGCTCTTCTTCTTAATCTAGTTTAAAGCAATCAATTCTTTTACTCTTTAGAAGAAGCAGTGAAGTTCACATTCACTCCCACTGACTATGCTGGCTATATGGACGAGAACCCAATGCTCCGATTCACAGTGATGGCCATGGTGAGCTCAGGACAGACCTACGCAAAGCAAACCGTTGTTACCATCGACAAGTAAGATTCGCATCACCATTTGATCACCGCTATCAAGCTGTCAGGCGTTTACATAAATGACTGCACCGTGTTAGACTAAATTAATGGAATCAAACTCAGTTGATCATTGAATTAGATCCACTGGATCATTGAATCAAAACCAGTTAATCATTGAATCAGATCCTTTTGTTGGCTGAATCAGATACATTGTTAATTTGATCGCTTAATGCAAAGCAGTGCTCCGAGTGTCCATTTTTCTTTCCAAATGTATGGCTCGTTGTGCATCGCAATTTGGGGCTTTTTAAAGTTTTGGATAATTGATCCTTCATTTTTACCCAAATAATAGTTTTGCTTTCAAATTTGTTTGATGCCCATATCTCGTTACAGAACGCATAATCAATCAAAATCAAGTCTTCTGTGACTGCAAATGTCGTAGCCCATTAAACATCACAAGTCTGATGCCTCCCATTCGTTAATCTCTTTATGAAATTTAAAATTAGGCCATCCTTTCTTATTTACCTTTTTCTACCTTCTACCTCCAATCTTAGACCTCATCTTGATGTGGCATTGGTTGGCGAAAGCAACAAGGTTAAAGCAGGCGAGAAAATCACCGTCAAAGTTGGCCTCACCTTGCCTTCTGACGTGAAAAAGTTGACAAATTGCAAATTGAGGTTTGATGGAACTGCCCTTGAAGATGACGTCAGCTTTGATTTGCCGTAAGTAGAACTGTCATTCGCCATTTAAATTTACATGAATCAGATCTTCTTACGCCCCCGTTTGGTTCGCCCTTAATAATGTTGTTTTAAAGGAGCTGCGCATGGAAACCGGGGGGAGTCCTGTGTCTTACACTGTGTCATAATGATCCGTTAAAACCGGGGGGAGTCCTGTGTCATAATGATCCTTTGATACTCTTCCGCTCACAGGGAAACCGTAAATGGTAAACTGAGTGTGGAAAAGACGCTGGAGATCAAGGTATGTGTTCGAAAATTTGTTATTGATTAAATATACAGTGCGGATGTTTCATATCTAATCCCTTTAAATAATTCGCATCTTTTTGCGCCATTATGATAATGCATAGTTCCGTTGAAGAAATAGCTATAATTGAATTTCAGAGGACTAACTAGGTTTCAACGCAATGGATCCTAGATTTAGAAGTTGCAAGCAAACTCTTGGTAATTTCGATGTCTGATATGGGAAGTTCCGACTCAGTGTATCATGTACCATTTTCCGTTTTGTTATGACATGTTTTTACAAATTGGTGCTTATTTCAGTTTATGTTTTTATGCATACCCTATTCTATCTCAAATCCTTGCATGCAACAACAGGCACTGATTCAAAAAGGAATTACAGTGGGCTCCTATCACAATTCCAATTCTTGGGAATTCCCAATTGTCTATGATACAACGGTTATCAAATATTTTCGATTCCCATCTGAATACTTTCTTGCTCTTTATAACACATATCTATTATGTGCTTTAGCCTCTATCCCCCAGTGGATATGTTTTGATTAAAAAGTCATTGTGAGCTCGTGGCTTCTAAAACGAGCTGGATCGCCTGCAAGCAGTATAAGGCTCTAAACTTTGGAAGTTGCTGCTTTCTATCTCTGGTTTTACTTGTTTTTTAGAAAGTAACGAAAGGTCGAACAAATGTTCAGCTTATCGCAATGTTGTCAGCGAAAGAAATGACCGGGTTGGAGGGAATTCTCGCATTAGAGTTGGAAAAGTGAGTAACTCTGTATGTAGCCTAGGCCGTCTTTCTTCTTGGACAGCTATGTTTTTAACTTTTATTCGGGGTACATCTTGATATTTTCTTAAACACGGTAATACCTTATTTTCATTGAAATGTTGACACAAGGGCTATTTGCAAATCTGACTGCCTAGGATAGGTCTAACACGCGAACTGAAATTAGACATGAGTTGCGATGCAATGTCATGCAGTGTTTGTGAAGCAACACTTTATCGTTCGAGTTTATCGCAGTTAAAATGCCTTTCAACATTACAGATGCTATAATAGAGTAAACGCCTGTCAATATTAAAGAAGAAAGGGACCGTCCTTAGACTCCTGACATTTTTTATTTGGTATTCCTACTGTTTTAAGTAATGTTTTTAGGTAACTAAATGCCCAAGTAGTTGTAGTGTTATTAGTGTTGTCGCCTATAAAGGCAGCCATTGTCCTATGCATGTGCAGCTGGAATGTTTTTAGCAATTGTATCTCTTAGGTGTCAATACTTTCTGAGGAAAATGTTTTCTATCGAAACTTGTGCTCTTGTCTGTACATCCGGGAACTGTCACGCGCAGCTTTCGAGGCAATTCACTTCGTCAAGCGCAAACGCAAACGCCTTTCTGCATGGATGTGGGTATTCCCTATTGGTATTCCCCTTCCTTGTTTGTCCCATTCAACGTGATTTTCGACCATCTTTCACACTGACCAGGTACTTCGAGCAGGCTTGCTTTGAATTCGCTCACCGGCCTCCTGGCCTCGCAGCGACGTACTGAGGGGTCGCACAAGAAATGTAAACGCACATGCGCAAGAAAATGTAAACGTAAACGCACATGCGCAAGAAAATGTAAACGTAAACGCACATGCGCAAGAAAATGTAAATGTAAACGCACATGCGCAATAAAATGTAAACGCACATGCGCAAGAAAATGTAAACGCGCATGCGCAAGAAAATGTGAACACACATGCGCAAGAATAGATTTTGGCTGATCCACATAAACATTTGTTATGGTGCTTCAGTAAAATTTACTACTGGGAGGCACAAAAAGTTTTTGAATGTGCATTCACATTTTTTCAAACTGCATGCACAAAAGTTAAATGGCATGGCATGTAACCATAAAAGCACAGTGTTCGTCACTTTTTCGTCAAATGAACTTCTGAAAGTATCACTAAGTTGTCTCTGAATAGAAAATAGAAAATTATATACCCTAAATTCTCTTTTCAGTACCCTCAGAATGCCAGATTTCTTCAGTACTTCAGAAGAGGGCTAATTAGAGAAGAGTCTAAATTGAAAGAGGCGGCTTGATTAATATTTCCTTGTATGCAATTCAACATTTGCAATGAAAGACTGACTTATCGTGTTATCTCCAAAATAAAAAGCATCAAATAAAGTCGAATAAAGTATTACAAGACGTAAATCTAAAAGCTATCTGTGGAAGAAATGACAATTTTTAATGTGTAATTTTATATTACACGGAAACTGTGTGTTCGAGTTCCGAAGACTTAGGCCGCTCTTACACGGTCAGATTTTGTCGAATGTCGAAAGCCATCGTCAGACTTTGTCAAATTCGATTTTTCAAGAATCGAACGTGTTCTATTCCATTCGACAAATCGAAAGGTGAATGAATGAAATTTTTCTCACTCACGCTGTTACGTCACCCGAATTGCCATATTCCGCATTGTTTCAGTTTGTTTATTGTCATTTTAAAGGAAACATGGAATCAGCGCGGGCTAAGTTCAATAAAAATGAAGAAACATGAAACATGTTTATTGCTGAATATGAGAAAGAAGAGAGCTTGTGTAATGTTCTCGAGTTCGTGTAGTCCTTTCCTTCGGTGAAGCGCAAATCGTTCAAAAGTGCATCGTATGTACCGAAAACAGGACGCTGTTTCAGCAATTCTTTTGTCTATTTTGAATTCATCCTTTGAAAACAAGTGCGATAACTATGGCAACTGAGGCAACGTTCTCCTCCATTTTAAAAACAAAATTGAGGTGTTTAACTGTTATCAATTCGAAGAGATCTGACCGTGTAAAAGGGGCTTTCGATTCGACAAATCTGAAGAAAAACTTGCATTACATGAAAATAACAGTAGAGCTGCCAACGCTGAAAAGATACGATTTCGTCTAGTGGAGATCCGCCTTTATTCGGTGAAATCCGTATCGTAATTTACAGTACAAAATTGCCTGGAGTTTTGATTCCATGCAAAGCATTAAGCGGTTAATCAACGAAAATTTCCGTTTTTGTCAATTTATTTCCCTTTGGGATCCGACAGGGTTTTTAAGGCTTAGGGGGGAATTTAGAGGGGGCTTATCAAATTTTTCTTACTTTATAACTTGCTGCCCCGGGTGAATACGGCAGTTCACGTTGATTACTGTCGGCCTTGCAGGTTAAATTGATCCGCATGCAGGTTGGAATATTGTATTCACGTGATCCCCGCGAGACCGAGCCTTCTTTTTCATACATTGTTGACGTTTGGTCAAAGATGGTGCCTAACATTGCAAGCTTTCAAAGAAGATCTCATTCAACTTGGAGGTAATGCATGGCAAAGATGGAGGTTGTAGCTGCACCATTCGTTTCGAAGTTGAAAGTGAGCCTAGTTGTCGCCTTCCTTACAAAGTTGGTTGCTGTGCTGTTGCTTATAACATTTAGTCTGCGAGATGAAAACTCTTCAATTCAGAGACCTAGAATTCGCCCTACACCATGTAGAAGTAGTCAGGGTTTGCTATACAGTGACGCTCTGGAAACACGAATACCAAAAGAGAGAGTATCGTTTTTGATCATCGTGTTGTCGGCATTGGGAAAATTCGAGCGCCGTGATATGATTCGGCGCACGTGGTGGAAAGACTGCAAGAGATACAATGAGGTAGGCGCATGTACCTTTCATAACACTGCTTCAGGGCTGGTTTTAGAGTACGCCTTCCATTAATGCGAGACATATGTAACAGGAGGTATTTGCCAGTGAAGAAGTTTAACAAATTCATTTAGGATATCATAGAAGCTCAGACGTAGGAACCGGTGCTGAGGTACTAAAAGCACATACCCATCGATGTTTTGCAGTCGACAAAATGCCCTTTTCGGCCCATTCTTTTCATAAAATCGCATTGGAAAACGAGTTTATGTGGGCATCAGACATAGCGCCCTTCTAGGACCAGCCATTTTACCTAAGGTTAGTTGGTCGCGCTATGGCCAAAAAATGACACCAAATAATGAAAATAGGCACCAAGCCGTGCTTGTGGCGGATAACATTTAAACTTCAGCTTTTTATTTGTATACATGAAATAACACCTTCCACCTTTTCCTGCCTTCTTATCTACCCTTGAACAAGATTTTGGGCAGTTTCAATATCCACCGTAATAATTCGAAGAAACATGGCCTATCACAGCATCCCAATACGAGGTTGTGGCATCACTTCACCAACTGCATTTACCCTCTCGAATAGCCGCCTACAAATTGTGAACTTCGTTGTGAAAATGAAATGCTAAACCCATAGGTGACATAACTAGCTAGTTTTTCTCACTTTTCTTATAACATACGAACTAAATGGAGCTGTGTGGCTTAACTGCAGAGCCAGCAAAGCAATGACTTTGTGGGCAGCTGGCAGACACTGTGATAGTGTTCCCTGCATGTTCTAATACATGTTCTTGTCACATTAGAAACAAAAGTCAGCACACTGCTACCGACCAGTACACTTTTCGCTTCTAAAGACTCCCCAAGGCATTTACTTCGGAAACGATTAGAGAGACATACAGCCAGAACATTTGTCTCTTGTGTTGGTTACTCTTTTTAAGAAATTTAGCCTCTATATATTCTAAACTCAACTGCGAAAGGATGGACAGATAATAACAATGAACTATTTTGTGAATGGACGGGCGCCTAGTTAACAATTCTCGGCAGTGCAGATTTCCTCAATTTCAAACAAAATAATCAAGTTCAATATCCAAGTATTTCTGTTTGTATGGTAAAATGAGTGTTTTCCCCGAAAATCACGGTGCTAATCCCTAGTCGAACTCCAGAGATTATTTCAGTTTTCAGATGCCAGACCATTAGACGGGCCTGCCTCCGGGTAACTTTATAAACAAAGGTCAGTATACCGAGCAGTGCAGTGAAACCAATAGCACCAAAAGAACTGCTTTCATAAATTGACATTATATTCAATATGCATTGTGGTAGTAGAATATGATGCTTATTGATTAACATTTCACTTTCAAATTTGGAAAACTTCATTTCTACACTTGCTCCTGAGCTCTACCCACAAGTAAAGGCAAAATTCAGAATTTTCATGTGTTACCTGTTTTAGTGCTGTTTCTATGGCACTTGATGTACAGTTAAAATTAAGAAACTATTGAGGAACATTTGGTACTACAAATTGATGATATGAGGTCTACGAATAAAGAACTTTTTGAACTAGGCCTTGAGGCAGGTTCCCCTTAAATCTTGATCTATTAAGGAACTATTAAGGAACATTTGGTACTACAAATTGATGATATGAGGTCTACGAATAAAGAACTCTTTGAACTAGGCCTTGAGGCAGGTTCCCCTTAATTCTTGATCTATTAAGGAACTATTAAGGAACATTTGGTACTACAAATTGATGATATGAGGTCTACGAATAAAGAACATTTTGAACTAGGCCTTGAGGCAGGTTCCCCTTAAATCTTGATCTATGAAGGAACTATTAAGGAACATTTGGTACTACAAATTGATGATATGATGTCTATGAATAAAGAACTTTTTGAACTAGGCCTTGAGGCAGGTTCCCCTTAAATCTTGATCTATTAAGGAACTATTAAGGAACATTTGGTACTACAAATTGATGATATGAGGTCTATGAATAAAGAACTTTCTGAACTAGGCCTTGAGGCAGGTTCCCCTTAAATCTTGATCTATTAAGGAACTATTAAGGAACATTTGGTACTACAAATTGATGATATGAGGTCTACGAATAAAGAACTAGGCCTTGAGGTAGGTTCCCCTTAAAAAGTGTGTTGTGGAAACCTTTCTAACACTGCTCTAAACAGCCACAATGACTTACTTCACCACCTTTCATGTCTCTACAAATTGTTGTTTTTCTTTCAAAGGTGTCTTGTAAATTCATGATAGACTCATTAGAGGGACTGCAAATAAAGACAAGTTTAAGCAAGGAAATATCAACGCATAACGATATGATAGTCTCCCCTGTGAAGGCTGGATTGTATTTTGGTCACCGAATTTTGTATGCGATGCAATGGGCGGTGGCCAACTATGATTTCAAATATCTAATAAGAGTGGATGATGACGTATTACTGTGTATAGAACACCTTCTTCACCGAATGAATTCGATTCCAAAGACGAACTTTCTCTCTGGCTACATTCATTGCGCTGATGAAGGAATGGTCTATATAGACGAAGGTATAGCGACGTTTTCTCAAGATGTCGTGCGAACATTTCTGTCCCAAAAGCCAAGTGAAATGTATTGTCACACATACGGAGACCAGACATACAGCACCTGGATCAAGCATATTGGCATGGACGCAAACAAATTGTATCACGTTGAGACGAGAATACATCACGATCCGCCAGCATCACGTGTTGCTGATTTCAGGAATATGACAAGCATCTGTTCTAGGTACATTGCTCTTCATGGCGTTTATGGAAACGATATGCTGACCTTTTGGAGTCAGCGCTCCTCTGGGAAATTTCCAACCAATAATGGTATCATCAGTTTAAAGGAAGTTTGCCCGTTTAAACCGACTTATAACTGGCGAAAGTTCGAAGGCATTTATGGCTTTGAGCCAAAGCTTTGCAATGATCATATTGCGTGGGCGGATGTCAAGTCGGAAGTTTTGTTCAGCAGGGAATAATTTTGCATCGTTTAAAAAAATATCTTGGCACAGTTGAACATTTGCAGAATCAATCGGCTAATCAGCTACAATCGGAGGACACGGGACCATTACTAAAGATGGAGTATTTGTAAAATCATTGATAAAATTGTTTGCTATACGTAATGAATGCAAAGCTAGCGATACTTTTTCACCAGAGAGTATTCTTGTAATTGCCATATATTATATTGTCGGGTCTAGTGATTTTGACTGTTATTCCTTATTCTTAGATACGGTAAGATGGAATCAGCAATAATTTGCTCTTGAAGTAAAGGAAAAGTGTGATTAAAGGGTCCAGGCAATTTTGGCTAAATGTACCAGGAAGAGAAAAGCTGGCGATGCGAGTGTTTTCTTTGCAATAGCTAAAGCCTTTTCTAATATGTTTGTTAAAATTCACATTTTATAAGATGTAAGCTTATGATCGATTTATTTTGCTTTGTTCTTAGAATTTTTGCTTGCACATTTGCTCTTTGTATCTAGGAAAAGTGATTAGGCCGTGCAAAGCTTTCAGTCAATAAACAACCACTGAACAATTTTTTCTGATATGGCCCAATCTGAATCGTGGTAAATGACAGTAACAACAGAAACCCTGCAATGGCGATGCACATATAGAGCCATGTGCTTCAGTAACGGGTGCTTGTAGTGACCCTGCCTAGGCCTATTTTCCATCTCGCATCACACACTCGTTTCTGCCTACTCATCACATTCCACAAATTCAATTTGATAGGTAACGCTGCTCAACAAAAACTCGCGTTCCTATATGCTTATACTGTAAACACTTTCTTCGACAGGATGCTGACTCATTAGGAGGCTGTAATAGAAAGAGGCTGTTTGTTACCTGCAGAGTCTTCTAAGTAATAGTTGACACTTGACAGAACATATACACATTTGAGATACGGACAGATGCTTCTAATCCTTTTCTTCAGTGTTGAGAAGTCCAACCGACTGTCCTTCAAAACGAATACTCGAATGCTCCAGTTTCCCCTCGCTCTACCACCGTCTGTAATTATTGATTGATCGATCGAAGCTTTTATTTTTCCAATTTCCACCGTTTAGGCGTTGTAGTCATATGCCATATGATGGCGCCCAACTCGGTCTTCCACAATAAATTGGCATTTTATTGCTCTTCAAGCCTATTATGATCACATGACCTAAGTTTGGGCAGGACAGATTTCTTAACGTAGTTTAATTGCATATTGTAATTAATTAATTCATAATCCAATGTTGTATTCGTATATGAAGAAGTTTTCGATTTTTTGACATGTTGGAGGAGCAGTTGACATGTTAAATGTGATTTGTATCATACCATTATTCTCTGTTTATTAAAATCCGTATCTTTCCTCTGTTTACACAGTAGGATCCCTATCTTTTCTTGGAGAGATCCATACCTTTTGGGTACGATTAGAAAGCGAATCCATTTGGATCCGTTCCTTTATCGGCGCCGTGTAAACGGATGGATACGGATCAGCAAAGCCCAGTGGCGAAGCCAAAGGTCCTGCTTGTCCTGCCGGGCAGGACTAAAAGATGCCAAAGTTATCATTTTTCGAAATAATGGTAAATTATTTATTTTAATTTTACAAGATCGTTCAATACCAAATACCATGGTTCTCTCGTGCCGTAATCTATGCTTTTTAAATTATTGTTTTGCCTCCTGGTCGTGTTTCCTCCTTTGATGACACAGGGCGTGATATCGCGACTGGTCAAGGTAAAATCTGTGGTCAAATGAAGCCCTGTGGTAGGTCCTGCTCAATATTCGTAGGCAGGACTAAACCCTATGTTTGGTCCTGCCCAACAATGGGCGATCCCCTCGTTCCCCTGTGTTTGGTCCTGCCTCACAATAGAAGATAACAATGGCACTCCTGCCCTTCAGAAATGGCAGGACCTCAGCTCCTGCTCACTCTTGAAAGCAGGACTGTAACTTCGGGAACCCTTTGTTTAGGCATGCCTTTGCTATTTTGCTGACTAGAGACCACAAGGAATTTCGATTGAGGTTTATATTTACGGAAATTCATGGATCAATTTATAACAGCGAAGAGATTATTTTTTACCTCTGGAGAGGTCTTTTGCTGCTAGGAGTGTCGGTGAACAAAAGTTATCGCACAGCAAGAGAGGCATAAACACCGCTACCAGATTTGAAAACCAGAAATCGATCTCTCCAAGAAGAGTGGTATTCAAGGAAGGATTTGCTCTGTGAAAGACCAGTTATCAAAAGTTTTATTTGTTGGCCCAGTTTACTCTTCAAGTCAGAACTTCTTATTGTACCTTGCTGCTCATTGGAAATATCATGAGGCACTTTATTAGAACTACCTGTTTAGTGATTTTAACTTGTTGCTTATAAAAGGAATATTAAGATGCACTTTTTGAGAACTTCTTGTTATAACTTGCTGCTGATTGAAGAAATACCAGAAGGAATTATTTGAGAACATCTTATTATACCTTGCTGCTCCTTGCTGAAATTTGAAAACCAACTGTTTTGTGATTTTAACTTGTTGCTGATAAAAGGAATACTAAGAGGTATTATTTGAAAAATTCTTACTATAATTTGTTGCTGAGTAAATTTTATTTGTAAACAAATGTTGTTACTTAATATTTATTCACAAATGAGAGTATCTTGAAGGCTTTCAATGAAACCATGTTAAGGGTCATGTGAATGGCCATCAAAACAACCTTCGTATTCCATTATGTGATATTCAGTAACATTCTGTAAAAAAATTCTGGATTTCAATTTTCTTAGCCCATCTTTCATGGGCGTTGCCCAATTCTCCGAGAGTTATAAGGGCGTGGCAGCCCAAAAGTTTTCCTAAGGCCTCCGCCCCCAGCCTCCCTTCTGCCTTGGGCAGGACCATCACCTCTGTGCAGGCTTCGCCACTGGCAGTATTTGTTCTCCCGCCAAAATGAAAATTATCAATCACCTTGTCATTGCGCATGCTTAAAAAGAGAGATTCGCTTTTGGTCCGTTCCCGTGTAAACACTTTATAGTTTAGGATCCGATCTCGAGAAAACGCTTGTGCATCGTATCCATATCGTACCTAAAAGGTCCAGATATTTTGGATCCGTTCCTTGTTCTCTCGTGTAAACGGAGCTAAATTACTAATAAACGGCATTCCGCAACCTTGTCATTCAGGTCCAGGCCATTTTACGATTAAATTTTCGCGCCAAAACCTGTTCCCTTGCTGACGCCATGTTACTACACGTGGGTAAAATCTAATTCTAGTTTAAAAAGGAATTTTCACAAATTACCTAGCTTCTGGTGATTGAAATATCCTAACATAGTGGGTATCACATCCCGTCATGCGTCCTGCTGGTGGGTGTGTTTTACTATTTTTTTATAATCGCAGTTTGATTTCATCTATAAATTGCAGTTTGGCGTCGATTGAAGTAGGTAAAGCGTCGACGTACCTAATTTTGTTCTGAATTTTTAAGGTTCTTTCATATATCTCAGCTAATATTGTACTTAACTTGCATTGCCGCAAAAGTAACCGGCCTGGCTTCAATGTTAAATATCGACCCATCATTAGTTTGGTACACAGAGAAATTCTTATTTAAAGTTGTTTTCATTTTTACTACCGTGCTTGCCAAAATTGTTGGAGCACTAGTGAAAATTCTTTTACTAAGTTTGTTCATCGTAAAAAGGAATTATAAGCTGAGTTAGATGGGCCAATTTCCACTTGGTCGAATTATCTTAATTTATAGAGCTTCAATAAATTTTTGCTCAGCAGTAACTTCTTATAGAAGTTCGGATCGAGACACCTCTCTCAGACAACGTCGGTTACACGATTACAAGAAAGTCCTGCCTTCTTTTTAAAAGAAAGTAGTTCCACCAACTTCAAAAGTTAGCGACAGTACTCTAAAAACATTCTTCTGTTTGTTGAAATGTAGAATCATTTTGCTATAGATAGAACTTTAAAGGTAGTTTAATTCAAACAAATTTAATTAATTCTTCAGATGGATTTTAAGCACACTTGGTTCTAGTTTTTTTAGGACAAATATTTTACTTGGAATTTAATTCATCAAGTATAAACAGATAAACGAGATAATTGCTTCTAAGCATAAAGTTTATTCAATATACAGTTGCTAGCGACAATTCAGATCCGAAATGCTAAAAATACTTATGGAAAACATCCTTAGCTCAAATGCAAAATGACTGTCTCTGATTGTCTCTAATGCAAATCATATTTTTTCTGTTTCCTGATTTGAGTGTCAGGTGTCAGCCAAAGAAAAGTTCCTGGTCTAACACAAAAGTAAAAACAAATAAAGCTTTTTACCAGCAAAGAACCTTTCCATTGGCTTAATCCTATTTTTATGTAGATAATCTTTACTCAAAAGGGGATCAGGTGATCCAAAGGCCCAGGCAGGGATTTTCTTTGTTCCATGAGCTAAAATAATACAATAAATTCGTTTTGTACCAGAGCACTTGACGATCAGATTCATTTGGGAATCATTTTAGGGACATGGGTACCAAGGAAAGAATGGGCAGCCCTTCATAACTCTGTGAAATAATCTTGTTTTCTTATCCAAACAACTAACTTTTTTTACCCCATAGTTATTGAACAACTTTGTTGTCTCACAAGATAGCTTCTGAGATTTATATTTCTGAGGTCTATAGGTTTATAGATTTTCTTTGTTTTTAGCACATTAGAAGATGATTTTATAGTATCAGGAATCTGCATAAACAACTTTCTGAACCAAGACAAGAAGTTTTCCTTGGCCTTCTCAAGAGGACTTTCCAAACTAAAAGTAGTAATCGAGTCATGAGATTCAGTTCCAACAGCTTAATAGCAACCATTATTTGGCTTGCAATGCCTTCAAAACGCTTTGTCAAAAATACTCAAAACAGCATATTTGATATTTTAAAACATAACAATATAAGTGGCAAAGAGAAAAACAACAAATTTTTTCTTCTAAAATTGTGATTTTGATTCACTCAGATTTAGTTTATGTACGCTTAGATGCAAAGTATTCATTCACTACATCATAAGCTTGTGATTCTTTGCCCAGGTCCTGAAAATGAAATGATGAGTAAAATTATGAGTAAAATTTTGAAACTTGTTTGACAAATGGTGTCACATTTTTAGCTCTGATTTCAAACAGATTTCAAATCAGTTATTTCTCAGACAAAATTTTGATTACGGATAGGACATCTCTACATATTGTATTCAGTAGAGGGAGTCCTTTATCATCACTGATAGAACATGAAAACTGAAGTAAGGATCACTTTCAGAGACCACTTGACACAAAGATAGTTTTCACATGAGTTCACAACAAGGACAAGTGGGGGATGAAATTCATAAACTGGCAATAAAATAGGTATAAGGGTGATTTTGCAAAATACTTTCTTACTCAGGTAAATAATATACAGTAATTGAACAATGATAAAAGCCTCAGCATTACTTTTACTCAAATAGAAACTGCTTTGTTTACATTATTAAAAAATCATACAGACCTTAACAACAACACAGCTGCACCCAACAATCTTTCTTGCTTGTCCTTCTTTGTCAATTTTGCAAAGGCCGGCCCATTCGCCTAGCTTCTTATTATCGTCAACCTTACAAACAAACAAATAACCATCACCAAAGCCAACAAGGAAAAGAAAAATATATAAACTTGAAAATAAATTCTTTTGACTTAGGATTTGCAAATGCTCACTTGAATGAAAAAATGAAAGCATTTATAAAAAATATTCCTTTCAGCTTGCTTTTTCAAAATAACATCTATAAATGTATTTACTACTTAGCTCAAATCATTCTGCCCAGAACTTACTGCTTATTTTTCATAGTAAAATGAATGGAAGATAGCAGAAATATATAAAGCAGTTTTTCTACTTTTCTTCATCTCAATCACTTGCCATCGCATAATAATAAAGTTTCCAAACTTTAGGATTCTTGTCTAACCTTTCAGGAAAAGCAAGTACCCCCTCTAAACTTGCATACCCTCTAAAATAACTAAATTGTATTTGTAAATAGAATGTTAAAATGCAAACATGAAAGTGAAATACCTTGAGGAGGTTTATTCCATGTTCTGCACAAAGTGCTTCAATCAATTTCACATACATTTTCTCATCACAATTGCTTGCAAGTACACAAAGAACAGCTTCACGCCTATGAAAAACAGCAAAACCTTTGCAAAACACATGTTCATAATCTAAATTGGCCCACAATTTGTAAATTGCATCAAGGCAAAGAATCAAGGCATCAAGGTATCAGGGAGTAGAAAGATGTTAACTACAGATAGTAAAATAATAAGGACATCAGTTTCAAAATAATTTAGAAGTATAGCATTAACAGGCCGTGGAAATAAACAAGAGCCTTGTATCAATTGATCAATTAAAAACCATTTGGTGAAAAAAATATATATATATATACATGGATTTATATGTAAAAATAAATATGCTGTTTGGAGGAAGAAGGTAAAAAGAACTCAAATGAACAAAGAGCAATCATACACAACATAATGTTTTTATTCATTCTCAGACAAAGTTTTGATTCCGGTATTGAAAATTATCCACAGATACTTTTCAGTAGAGGGAGTCTTTGTCATCATAGAATGAACTAAAGGGTTCTTGATTCAATGCAAAGTTCAGAGCTGCAAAAAGCTGCAAAATTCAAATGAAAGTCAAATACTTCGCACTTGGGGGATGTGCACAAAAGAATTTAACACAGCACTTCTATGTATCCAGGGCCAGAGACAGAAGAGGATTTCTAATGGCTAATTAATTTTTGGCTGAACATTTTGGACAAAGTTTTGCTGATTCTTCTCCCTTGTATTGTTTTGCATACCTGTCAAGATGTCAAGATTACAAACAGAGTTACCAGTAAAACTAAACTAGATTAAAGTGCTTTGACATGGGGCAGATTTACTTACTTGTCCAATGCTTTGGTTGCTTCATGCAGTCCGCGTGCCAGACCATGGTAGATTAATGATGTTTTCAGGACTTGCTGTACAGCAGTTTCAATGTCCATTGCACCAGTGGCAACTGGAGCATCATCTCTGCAATCAAATAATTCTGTTATAGCCTGAAACACTTCATGATAGTGAAATTATTCAACTTGAAAAACCGAGTACTGTGAATAAAATTAGATTTTCTGCTACCGAAACTTGGTTGGGAAATAAATAACTTTCCTCTTATTGTATCGAGTTTACTGGTTATAACCAAATCAAGGTTCAAACCAAATCACTTTACGCCTCGAAACTTTTTGAAGAATTCGATGAGCAATGACATGCATTGATCGGTACAGCTCGTGTTAAATGCAGAAGGCAAAAACCAGAAGCAATTTCTCTATTTCGACTTTGCACATAACCTGAGTTCACACGGCAGAAAGGTCTTTTAATTTCAGCATGACTTTTCTATCACAGAAGAAGCTTCCTCTAAAACTAAAGATTTTTTTGCTGCTGCCGGCTTAAAATGGATGAAGACAAACGGTCTAAAAATCAATCATTCTTTGGCAAGCGAGAGCAAACTTTTGCGTAAAGACAGGTTAAATAAATCACATGGGCAATTAGGCCCACTCACCTATCTCCCGCATCAGACATGTTTACCGGCAGATGTCCTCCTACGGGGGGAAATAAACTTGAAAATAACACTCTGAATCATCTTGGGAAATGAATATAGAAAACATTTTCAGGCATTGCTAGGGATGTGACAATATTGGATGGATGTTACATCAACACTTACAATGATATCTTTCGAAGTTAGGATGTTTTCACGGATTTTGTGGAAAGGAAGGCATGGGGGACTGGGGACCACTGTTGTCAGGGTCCGATCGTCTCTATTGTTGTTGTTGTTGCAAGTCGCTTTCGGCACTCAATACAAACCGCTATAATAAAATATTTTGGCTACTACAAAAGCCCAGAAATTGATTATTATTTCGCGTAAGGGAAATAGCTACTTCTTGTTCCTTCTAATTTTCTGTCTCCGATATACTGTCTGCTTACAGCGATGTAGCATGCCTGCAGGCTCTTGAATTGAGTTGGAAATGTTTATTCTCCTGTAGAGGATAATGATACATTTACCCAACAGAAGGATGGATGATAAAGATTGTAGAAAACCGAGCTAAAGTAAGCTAGAAATATCCCAGGTCTATCAACATGTATGATTGGTTGACATGCATAGCATCAAGTGTGGTATCCGAGAACTTTGCATTGAATTTTTGCATTCTTGCCAGAAAGCAGATTAATTTGTGATATGAGGCTAAACTGGTGTTTGATCATGGCATGCGTTTTTTTCTAGGCTCTGCCGTTGCCTTATATTTTCATTGGAAATTTCACATTTGGGCTGGGAGGAACCAAGATGCTGAAGTAAGTCCTACTGCTTTCATATCGGTCATGATTCGTGTTAATTGTATTATATTTCACTGTTTAGAATGAGCTCTAAGGACTTTAGGAATATCATGTCTAAAGCTTATTTATATAAACGGTAAGAACACAGTATGTCTTTTAAAAACCATTTTCATGGATTTAAAAAAGAGGGTACACAAAATAGATCAAGAACGCTCTGACCATGGGATTCAAGTTCGATAGAGATAGCAATCCTGATAGTAATACATGATTGGACGACCGTCGGGTCATGTGACTAAATCACTGCTGCAAAAAAAACACCAAGGATTAACTTTAAATACAACACCGCCCTTTCATGAAGCATCGAGTTTTTATATCGGCACAAATTTATTTTGTTATAAAAGCTAAGCGCTTATGATTTAAACTTACGAAAGTTTTCTCGGAGATATTTAAGATTTATGAGCAAAATCTGTGAGAAAATTTTCAATAAATCAACAAAGGCACTAATTAAGAAGTTATTGCCAATTTTCTTAACTTATATTATGCAGTAAAATTTGAGATCTTTTTTTATTTTTGTAAAAATCGAAGCTTGAAAAAGATACAAATAGAAAGTAATACTGCAGCCTTCACTTTTATCAATTATCTATAAATATTGAAAAAATTCGATATATTGTATTTACTAGTATTGATATCAGTTCCACGATAAGAAGATACAAGGACCTGGCTATGCTTTGTCCGAAAATGAAATTGTTAATGAGCATGGGACATTTTCCTCCGCGCTTTCACTGGTTTGGAGGTTATCAATTTAAGAACAACAACCTAAGAATTTGTTAATCTACAGCCAATGCTAGCTGAGATAGTCCTGCATGCTGGGAAAAATATTTCAAATGCTTTGAGAAGTTGCTATGAAGGCTTTGATCTCTTGAAGTGCAAAGTCTTCATTTTTCAAAGCATCTTCTATTCTCTCTAGACAGAAATAAAAATGCTCATTTGAAATGCCTTGTAGTGGTCTAGAGAAATTCATAAAAATTAGATAAGCAAAGCTCCGACTTTCTTCGTTAAAATTAAAACGAAGCTAGAAAAATTGTTTATTTAGTTGCTGATAACTCTCAACTTGAAAAATCACTTGGGAAGACAGTATGTTTTATGTGCTTCGAAGAAAGTGAATAATATTAGTTCATGCTGATGGAACTTGCAAAGGCGACAGCACAATGAAGCAAATGTAATTATGAGCTGGAATCTTCATTACGAGCTCTTTAAATTGCAAAATGTTTCATAATCCTGCGTTAATCTGCACATTTTGCAAGAAGGCGAAGCAGATAAATTGACTTAGAGAATTTTCGCCCACGACAATGGATCACAAAGACATTTTGCGACCTATTTGCTTGAACATGACTGGCCCCGATCAATCATTGTTTGATGTTAAAATCCTAAGACGATTCAAAAGCACGCAAATAGTGGCTTAGAATTGAAGAGAGTCTTTTAAATGCAGTAGAATGTCTGATTCATTCAAAGTGACATTTGAGTGAGGCGTAAACATAGCAAACAGTTAAACAGAGTGGTTGAATGATGTAGTGGAATAAACATTAAAATTGGTACTAGTATTTTCAGCAGCGAAGAAGTTTTGTAGGAGACCATTTACGTACCTTTTTCTATCATACATTGCTCATCCCAATTGTTGTTGATTAATTGAAAGACCAATCTTGTTAGTAAAGCAGTGTGTTGGTAGAGACATATACTTAGAATAAAAAGAGACTATATGGACAAAGTAAAGTTACGTGACATTGTATTATCAGGTAATGGGTAAATAACTGAATCTATGTACATGAAAAGTATGGGAAATAAGTGTGAGAAATCCTTAAAAGGAGTTGGATAGGTTCATTGTCATAGGCGTAATCAACTGCTGAATACCATACCATTCCATACCATACCATGCTGTTAAATACCATACCATACCATTCCATACCATACCATACCATACCATACCATACCATACCATACCATACCATACCATGCTGTTAAATACCATACCACACCATACCATACCATACCATACCACACCATACTATACCATACCATACCATACCATACTATACCATACCATACCATACCATACCATACCATACCATAACATAACAAACATAACATAACATAACATAACACAACATAACATAACATAACATAACACAACATAACAAAACATAACATAACATAACATAACATAACATAAATAACATAACATAACATAACATAACATAACATAACAAACATAACATGACATAACATAACATAACATAACATAACATAACATAACATAACATAACATAACATTACATTACATAACATTACATTACATAACATTACACATCATAGCAAAGCACACTAGAATTCAAGCGGCAGAAAGGAGAAGTCACTTTATCAAAATACTTTAATAGTTCCTAAGATCGACAGAGGATGCAATCTATTGACAAGAAACAAAAACTAATTGATTTTAATGGCTAAGTCTTCTTATATTAGATAATTCTTCTCAGATTATTGTGGTCTTGATCCGATTAACCAGCTGAGGTCGGCAAGACAAGTGAAACTTACACGAGCCGTCTTTCAATATTTGTTGAACAGGACTGCTCTTATCGTCAGCTTAACTTCTTCTCTTCAAAATTGTGCTTGCTGATATTTCAGGAAACTGTTATTTATGCCATGGCACAAAATCAAAAGGTCCCAAAGCTCTGTTTCAAGGCACTTAAATGCTGCCTTGGTCATATGCAAATCTCTCTCTAGCACCCAGATCATTATAAACTCCACATCTCCACCTCTATGAATAACTAACAAGGGCAAACCCAAAGATGACTTCAGGCACTCCAAACTGTGTAGATCATTCTTACGTCACGTTTGCACCATTTTTTACTCACCATCGAAGCTATAGCCATTTCAGCCTAAAGAACAATGGAATTGCCACCGTCCTTAGTTATTTCTATGCTGATGAGTTGGTCAATACAAACATCAATACATACAAACAGAGATTTCTCAAAGTGTTAACTTGATGAGATTTGCTTCGGTATACGAGCCAAGCAAAACGTAAGAGAAAATTATCTCGAGCAGATATGCAGTGTTTATTTGGAAGCAAGTACAACGTAAAGCGAAGTACTCTATGCTTTAGAAAGCAAAGTTGTCAGTTTTAACTTTCATATCGCTTAATAATCACATAAGGCGTGAAACGTACGGCACCACAAAGAATCGTCATCGTCATCTACCACAAGCATACCAGATACTTCAAGCGCTTTTGATAAACGGCGAAGAGTTGGTCTTCATTTTTGCGATACTCTTCATTCATTTTACCAATTGTTGAACACCTTAAAAGTGAAAGAAATTCAAACCTGTTTCAACTTCAACTCCTCCAAGAAGATGACAACAAGGACATCCAGCTGTTTAATAAAAAGGCAAGTGACACCTTAAATCTGCTTTGTTTCTTATTGCCATATCTCAAGGTTAGAAGCTTGTATAAAAAGCTTAATGCATTTTGCTTGTTGTTATGATATATTGTATTTTATTACGTCATTGTATTGAAAGATACAAGGCTCCACGTCTAATCAATACAACTATGCATATAAAGTATTTATTTCCCAATTAACGCATAAATTTACCTGTAATGAAAGTGATTTTGAAATGATTGTCTTAAGAATGTATTCCATTGTAATCACTTTGTTTTTCAGGAATAATTGAATAATCAATAATAATCAACGTGGAAGTTGATCAAAGGGCGAAATGGCTAGAATTCTTCATTTTTGCATCCTTTGTTAAATCAAGTTCTCCGGTAGTAAGGTATTCTTTTCCTTATTACAATTTTTACCTTGGTGCTTTATTTCTCTCACTACCAACATTGAATTTGGGTTATTTAGTGCTTTTTATAGCAAAATGCTTCATAAACGCTTTGCAAGATAAATCAAGAATTTGCAGGCCTAAAAACTTTCAAAATCTCTTGTTTGGCTTCTTGATCGTATCACATTTATTTGCTTTGGTTGAAAGTAGCATTTTTCTACTTTTCTACAGTTCAATCAAAACCCAATTCTATCAACAATAGCAAGTGTCCAAGCATCGTTTAAATATTTTTAGAACGATTTGGCCATTTAACAACGAAGGTAAGGAAGATGTTTTTGCCTTTGATCCTTCATGGCCTCTCATAGAAATCGATTATCATTTCTAGGTTCTACTGCAAACGGGCCATTGCAAAAGAAGACCTAAAGATATTTCGTTAGAAGGTGAGAAATTTCAATTTTTAGTACATTACAGTAGACCTAAATGTACGTATGTACGTTAGGCCCCTATACACCTGGCTATGCTTTGTATTAGATGCGTTTATCATTATATAAAGCAACACCCACTCGTCGAAGTTGCTGCATTCTTGTCAATTCAAGGACAGAAATTTCAAATTATATCTAATAAATCTTCGATGCTGACAGAAATCTCACGCTTTCACGCCGTTATTGCTTTTTCCTTGAGGTACAACGTAAACATCCAAAGTTATCGATTATTGTGAGTTTTATTCAAACGACGTATCAATAATGGTGTGAGCTTTTCGAATCAAGCAGAGGAGTGGTCCTCTGTCCCTTGCTGAAATTACTCCTGTTCTAGAAACACTCTTAACATTTTCCTAGATGCAGCCCTGTTTTTCCACACAATTTTCCAATTCCATTTGCATCGCAAACACGATAAAGGATTTATCACATTTAAGCTCTGTCTCATGTAGTAATGCAAATACCAGCCAGAAACCTGATTTAGCATTTACGTCAATACTAACATAAGCGCACCTGGGCTATTTAGTTCCAAAACACATGTCCTGTCAATCGTCTGCCTCTGTAGGTCATGGCATAAATGCTGCTGCAAGGATTGATAGTAAGGGTGATGTTAAACAACTCTAGTTTCATACGCCATGGTCAAATCAATTATAGGACGATATGTGTGTGTCATCTTATCAAAGACAGCAGTCATACGCATTTATCGCCTTCTATTACATGTGTTCAATTGTTCAATTATTATTTGTCAGCAGGAAGAAAGATTTTATGCAAAATTTCAAAGCTTTTTGTTGTAAACGCTAGCTTGTTTTCAAATAAATGATTTTCAGTCGTAGATAAGGAATACCTTTCCATGCGAAAAAGCTTTAAATTTCCCGAAGCATTATAAATGCATGTTTTTTCCTTTTAGAATTAAATCACTTTCGTGTAGCCGCATTTTTATCAAGAACCCGAACTAGAGAATAACAAACCAAGAAAAGCATTTTATACCATTAAATAGACCTACGATTGACGTTCTATTATTGGCATTGCTAAAGTAATGAAATATCGAAAAGTCTCTTCGAAGAAGAACCCAAGCCACTTAGTAGAAAGAGTGCTTGATAATGGAATATAACATCCAAAAGCCAAAAAAGAACTTGCAAAATTGTCATTATTGTATTGGAACCAGCCTAGATCCATGTACCCACGAGTCATCTACAAGATTTTAAGGGCGTGCAAAGTTTTTTGCAATCATGGTGGTAATGCTTTCTTAAGTGACAAACTACAAGAGTAAATTGATGAATTGGTAAAAATCTAAGAAGAACAAGATGAGAGACACTAGCAAAATGGGAAACTATTCAGGGGCATCCGAAGCATCACAGAAGATATGATAGAAATGTTAATTAGGAAAGGAATTGCGTGAATTGCATAGATATTGTTGGATTCTACAAGACAGTGTAGCATCAGCTGTTGAGAGCTTATAGCTACCAAAATGAGAAGCCTAGCTTTAAAGGCCTTGACCATATGAACAATTGCTCCCTTCCATGATAAACATTCACCATGCTTGCTATCCAAGGCGTGATAATAGCGGTTTTGTTCCAGCGCTAGGCAGCACAACGATGAATTGATCTGGTCGTTATAATCAGAATTCTATAGGGTTTATTGAACTGAGCAGAGTTTACAGTGAAGATAGCAGCCACGTGCATAACAAGGGAGTTTGGCTGTGCATTCCGTTTGCAATCCTAGTTATTATTAGTTCACCGTTTATCTAGTGCATGACTTTTGCCTCGTGTTTACGCTTTGCGCCATGGTTGAAGCACTGACTGCCTTCAATGGAAATTGTTTTGAGCCATACGCATTTCTTTCAATGGGTAACTGAAAACTGAAATGACCTAATCGAACTCCTCTTCGCCAAGGCTACGTCAAGGCCATTTTGAAGGCTATTGCTAAGCACAGTGAAAGTCGTATTGCTTAATGTTACTAAAGTTCTCAGTTGACTAATTAAGACATGACATGTGAAAATATAAAGATCTCAACGTTAGTGATAAACTATAAGCTTTAAACATCACTCATTTTGTTATTCAAGGTCATGTTCATGAAATCAAAGCGTGTAATAAAAAGCTATTAGTCGGCTGAAGTTCCTCAGAAAATGCTCAATTTGTGAAAACAAGTGATTTCTAAAATCCAATTTTAAGGCCTTAGAAAGATGAAATCTGCATTGCATCCATGCTACATCTTCTACAATTTTGCCCAAGGAGACAAAATGCCATGTAATAAATTCTATAATAAATTTACACAGGATCCTTTGCTAACCAAACGGTCTCTCGCAGAGACTTCATAAGACAAGCGAATCAACGCATGGCAAAGTTATCTGAAGCAATCTTTACTATGAGAACACACATAGCGTCACGAAATATTCTTCAATGAAGAACGTCTAAGGCTTTTGAGAGATGATAGCAGATTATCGTGTTTTTGAAACATGCATTGCCTAAAGACAACAATGATGATCGCATCTTGATAATGGGTTCTGTTTCTCTATCTATGCCATGTGAGGCCACGTGATGAACTTCTCAATGGTTTTTGTATGTAATCAGTTTTATAACAAACACACTTATCTGACAAACTTAAGGTAGCAAGAAATCTCAGAAGAAAGACTTTATAAATCGGATGTAAGGATACTGGTAAATAGAAAAACTAAGTGTCACTTCTGAATACAAAACCACTATTCAGCTGGAAAAAGGTTCGTCTCGGATGAAATAATTTATTCGATGATGTAAAATAACTTCTAAGCTACGATTCAATACCATGAAATGATTTCGAGTTTCCTTGGGCCAAGAAGCCCGCAATAGGCTAGTCTAGCAAATGATTGTTTAATTAAACTTCAAATTTTGTACTAAATTCTACACTATTTCAAGCGATTTTAGCTGTTGTTTGGCTTCAAGGAAGTGACCACTCTCATGCCAAACTGCTGAAGCTAATGCAAGATTGTATTGGCTTCATCGCTGCTACAAGTTAATGGAGGGACACGAATTTAATGAAGCAAAAAGATACATATGAATCGTTCGACTGCTTTGGAAAGCTCAAACTTGAGTAGAATAATTGAAGATGGCGTAACATGAAGTTGTAAGGAGAAGAAGCCATGATCTGATTTGCGCGTATCTCATTAGTTCGCGTAGATGCCATTCTGGTGCTGTTCGCATTGCAATGGTTTCCATCCGGCTCATAATGGATTCTAGCAGGTCCTTCGGGCGTTTTATCGTTATGGTTACTTTTGAGCGTGAAACCCAAAAACAGCTGCCCGCGCCAGCTGCTTCGCCTGAGTAATTTATACACAGGCAATCAAAACGGAGGAGCTTGTATTTGGAAAGCTGTGCCACTCTGTCCTGTCTATACCTGCGAACGGTCTCAGATTTGCCCTTTGGTATCTTGCGAAAGGGCACTAGCAAACTCAAAGACATCGCACGTGTTTGTAATTCGTCGGAGTTGTTGTTCAAGCGCTTTGTAAACACAACAAGTTGTTCTGTGAATCGTTGAGCGAAAAAAATGGTTTGGAAGTTCCGTTGCTGTTGCAGCTGCCGTCGATTTTCGCTTAAACCAGAGACAAACTTGGCTTTGGTTCTGTGCCTCGTCTTCTATCTGTATATTTGTCTTGGAGGAGCCCTGTTTCTTTTACTTGAAGGACAAGGGGATGGAAGCCAACCACTCGATAACACAACGATAGCATTGGTATGGCCTTCTTTAAACTAGCGTATTTTGATTTCTTATCAATCTTGTTTGTGTAGCTTCAGAAGTCTGGCTGATGTGTGTCAAGCAAGCGGCTATCTCACCCGCATCGGAAGTAGAGTTTCACAGAAAAGTATTGAGAAATCCTGCTAAAGATACAATTTCTACATTAATATTGACCGACAGATTAGCAGAACTGCTTATTCTGTTGCTAATTAAGCACGCTTAATCGGAATAAAAACTGCAAGAATTCATTCAGTACTTCGACTTTGCTCGGCTTAAGGAATTGGTTCTTGTGTTATGCTGCATTATCAAACCAAATTAGTGATCGGATCTCACTTTATTTGTAAACTGTACGTCTGTTCAACTAAATCCTTAAACAAAATTGCAGGCCTGACTTTGTTTGCTCTGATGGAAAATCGTACGACTGAAATGAGTATTGGCAAGCCCCGCCTTTTAAGACTAAAAGTAATCTCAAAGGTTTCGTGCACAAAGACACAAAAACTTGAAAAATATGAACTGCCCTTCTCCAATGTTTATAACAGAAAATATGCATGCAACTTGCACAGATTTTTCGATCTTTTGTGCAGAGCAATTATAGTTATTTTTGGTTCACACAAACCTGACGGAGTTTCTGATTTTTAACAGATTTTTTTGTACTTCATTCGAATGTTGTATTTTTGTATCGAAATTGTGTGGGCTTCTTTTTGGCCAAACTGTACAGGACCAGGCTTGGGACTTTTACAATGTATGTCCATCAAGTCAGGTACCACCGACTCGAGTGCCAGATAGAAATTGGATAAAACCCATCAACAGGGAAGTCTTGCTTGCCTTGATTTCTGTAAAAGCGGAGAAAGACCAATTAGTCTAATCATATCATTTGGATCTGCCTATTGATATGAAGGAAAAACATTTCGAAGCAAGGAGCTCTTACATGCTGTGTGTTCCAAAATAGAATGTCATCGTTCAAGGCCAATTCCATTAATCACTTCTTTAGTAGAGTTCTGGTCCTCCGTCTGTTACAGTGCGAAGCCATTTTGAGATATGCTAGTATTTCGTCTATGAAGCACAATGAATAGCAAGGGACTTAGCCAGTCTTGTACTGTGGAACGCCAGTAAACGCCTTTCTTAATAGAACGTCCGACCTTTTATCGCCAGCAGCAACTTTCGTTTCAATATGATAAAACAATGCCTCGACTATTCAGAATTCTTTTTCCGCCTAATCGCCTTTTTGCATTGTAATTTGCCGATTCGGTTTTATTAAGACCCTTAAAATTAGAAAATGAAGCCGATTTTGACAAGCGCAAAAACTGGCGCATGCGAACGATTAATATTTCGGTTTCCACTGTAAAAAGTATTGCGTTCCAATAATTTTTGGGAAGGTTATCAAATCTGCTCAAAGCTTACAATCCTTCTTGGAGGAATTCCAAACGGGTGAAAAATGAGGGAACTTTCGATTCCACTAGCCTAAGCTGCATGAACTAAAGTAGTTGTTTCGAGAACCCCACCCCCTTTACCATAAAGTTTTTTTAGCGATCCTTTTTTGGGGTGGTGCTGGATGTGAGAAGATCTATTGATAATTCGTCATCTGCTAACTTTCACCGTAGTTACTTAGACAATCTTCAAGGTAGAAAAATGAGAGACCTTATATTTGCTTTTTTTGGGTGGTTGTCTCCGAGAAAACGGCTACCTTAAGGTTAGAAGCAGGAGAAGTCATTGTATTTTGTGATACCCCTAAATCTTCCATATCAACCGGTTTCTTGTTTGTAACAAGCTTGACCGGTTTGTGACGATCAATTTTCCAAATTTACATTTTTGTTAGGCTGAAAACACAAGAAGCCATTAGGCCACATCAATGCAGAGATGACGCTATTTGTTCTTATCCCCCAGTAAATTATTAAATCAATAAGCAAAGCCTAACTTTCCTCAAAGATAAAACATATGCATCCGGAATTCTAAAAGCAAGATAGAAGACAAAATATTGTCTCATATATAACAAAACGTTTCTTAGGGCCACGCCTTTGGTCAATGACTTTCCTTCAAAGTTAGAACAAAACGGCTTACTGAAGACAATAAGTACAGAACAAAGAGTACTTGAAGTAATGCTTTGCTGGCAAGAAAGTACGTAGAAGACCTTAGGGGAAAGGAAGGGGAGGCAATGTTATCATAGGTGGGAGAAGGTAGTAATGGACTTGATATGCTTAAAATTTCTATCATAATTTACAAATCATCTACCCCGTGTTATGTATTTAATATACCTGGAATGCATGGAAACTTTTATACCATCCATTAGGAGCTTTAAACAGACCTTTATGTTTCAAACCTTAGCTTCTGTGTAGAAGGTACTCAAAATTTGCTCGAAATGCGAACATCCAGGGTAGACTTGCTGCAATTTGCAATCCCTTTCCTAGGGCCCTCAGCATCTCGATCCAGACACGTGTACAAAACCTGTCAATCTCCCCCAAATCATACCGTTATCAACTACTATATCATTTTAAACACGCGCGAGACTATAAGCACATATAGGCTCTCCACACCCTCCCTACTCCCTTAATAACCAGCCATGGGAGCCGATTAAAGCTAGCTCAGGGACTAGTCTTATTACCCGAAAAAGAATGCTTTGTCTTCACTAATTCGTTTTCACTTTAAGCAGTTAAATGATACATTAGCAGATATCTCAACGTTCCATTAACATGGTGGCAACCTGTTTAAGGCAATGGATTTCCAAAAGCTCGCCTGATTGCTTTGAAAAGCTATAGCGCAGGTGTTTGCCTATTGCGATGGACATCTCTATTGCGTTTAGTTAAAAAGTCGCCACAAAGTTGTGTTTTGACTGAGAGAAATGATTTCCTAGGGACTTTCTGAAGATCGCATTGTGAATAAGGCAGATGTCTGATAAATAGGGACTGCCGCTTGCTTTTTGCTTAAAAGCGTTTCACAGCTTGTCAATTTGCTTTCGTTGATTTCTAAGCAGCACAATCACTCATGATGTTAACTATTAGCTAAAAATTTGCAAAATAGAGGCTGCTTTCTAGTTAAGTGAGCAGATTTTTAAAAAAAGATCAGAATGGCTTTAATTGTCTTATTGTCAAATGACCTACTTTGAAATCATTTACAAGATTTGTAGGAGACGCCTTAGGGCACTCTCTAGTCATAATTTTTTTGATTGAAATGAAATATAAGAAGCGACATTAGACTATTGTTAATAAGACACTAATTCAGGAAATTAAATTTGAATTCGCATCAAAGCTCTGCGTCTTCATCCAAAGTTGAAAGGTAAAATCAAGATGACGAAGATCGTGCACAACATGTCTTTATGGGTTTCTAAACTCAATGTGATGGGAACGTAATGTCATCAATCGACCTGTCCGACAAGTCTAATGTACTTGACGCGTTGACTGAATGACATGCTGATTTTCGACGTTGTTCCATTGTCTTCTGTTTCACTTCACAGTTAAAGAAACAGCAAGACTCAATTTCCTACCCTCAGAGAAAGATTTTCGACCATCGACATCGCCTAAGTCTCTCTAAGGGTATCTTTCAATCTTTCATTAATCTTTCACTTCAACTTTACCTCTGCAAATGATCGTTTCTTTGATGTAAGGGACTGCAATATTATCAATTTCTTTTGCAATTGCTAATGAGGAAATAAAGTGAAACGAAAGGGTATACCTGCTGCCAGAAGGATAAAAAACGACTTGTACTTTAGGTGATCTCTTAGAACTTCCTTTCTTTAAACTAGTACCAATCACATTCCTTTTACTCTAGTAACAATGTTTGTTGTGAAAGATAGGATCGTATTTGTTTGAGAGAAGTCAAATGAATATGACTGATTCACTGGGAACTGTAGAAATGATTTTGTTTCCTAGGGAGAGGGAGGCGCTATCAAAACGTGATGGAAATATTCCCATTGATTGATCTCTAGTTCTAGCTCTTCCAATAAAAGCAAATGAAGTGCTGATCATATAATGTATTTCATTGTCTCCTAACTTTGTTTTCTATCGGAAAACAGTGCTATGTGCTATTGTCTGTCCTTCTCTGCACACACAATGCCTAGTACTCCTGAGTCGAGAGCTAATTCCTGCTTTGTTTTCCTAATTCCTTCCATTCTTTCAATTTGCTTGTTTATTTAGTCAAATGCCAGCTGTCCTCGCTTCTTCACAAATAGTGCTAACTCTAACTAATGAGATCATCAACATAGTGATCTAAGAATCCTTCTTGTTTGGTTCTTGAAAATTTAATTAATCAAAAACAGAGGACTGCTTTACAGCTAAAGGGGACGAGGCTGTATTCAACAACAATCTTTAGCGTTTTTGAAAGGGGATTCAGGATTCAGAAAGCTATTCACTTCTTGATTGATGAGCTTAGCGTTCCAAAAGAAAGTATTTTGTAGTGAAAGGAATGGGCGTGGTGTTACTCAAATCTTACAGCTGTTACACTACTATGCCTGGACTTGATATTTATATTGTGTGTTAATATTTGCGGTTTTCAGGGAAACTCAAAGAAGAGTCGCTTTATTTTTATGGGTGTGACTATTGAAATTGCAAAGAATCAAGCGCAGGCTTCTTATAATAATTCCTGAAATTGAACCGACATAAATTGAAAAGGACCTGAAAATAATTGCACGTTCGAATGTACACTAATCAACTACCTGATGACATATAATAGAGAGTTTGGGGATGACAGGCCCTCCTGCTTACAGAAAGTGTTAAAAAGTGGCTCCCCCCGGTTCAAAATGCATACATGCTGTCAGACCAGAGAGCATGGAAGGAGCGTATCAGTCGGATCCAAGAAAGATTCTCTACCTGATTAAGATACTGATAGTTGTTTATAGGACTGCGTCTTTAAAAAAGTCCTTTTTGATAATGATGTGCCTTTATAGTATTCCATAGTCAAATCATTGCTTTGCCTAGTCGATGAATAGATCATTTTAATTTTTTGTTTGCTTGTTGCAACATAACGGCATAATTTGAATGATGCATCTCAAAAAATTCAAAAGATTCCATTTAAAGTAACCAGTCACTATTGCATCATCAACATATATTTACAGTTAAACATCTCGCACAGGAACAGAACGCTTCAAAACACTATTCATCTAGAAAAACCAAACTTTATCACTACCATCTCTCCACTTTTAAAGACTTCTTAGGCACGGAGTCTTCGTTATCTGTGACGGCTAATTCAGAAACGCTTGCTTCAAAAGCAAAGCAATAAACTAGCCTTAAATCAAAGTGAAAATGCATAGCCGGTGCTGCGACTTTACCGCTACACACCAGGCAGCAGTGCCTGTTTTCCTTTGACTGGTTAAATCGCTTAATGCTTGTGTTGTTTTCGGCTCGGGATTGAGCAAACCCACACATTATTCGCGTGATAGAGAGGACAGATGTTCGAAGTTGATGCGCAGCAGTTGAGTTGCGCAGCAGTCGAGTGAAATGCGGCGTACAGCTGAGTGCAAAAACAGGCATAGAGGTCATGCGTGCTACATGAAGTAGTTTGTCTGTATAACATCGACAGATGTGAATCTTCAAGTCGAAGAGTGAGTAATTTTTAACGGAGTTTCTCGCGATAGAACAGTGTTGACAATCATTTTTCCTAAAAAAAAAAGCTAGCCAACTATGTAACCTCTTGGAAATTAACGAACGTAAAATGTAAATTCCCGTTTAGCAACAGCAACAGCTTAAAGGCTGCATCCAGGCTGTGTAATTCCGTGCATCTTTCGCTCTAAACACATATTCTTCCACACATTCTCGATCATTTATACTTTAAATCAAACACAAAAATCTTTAATACTGATTTTTCTGCTCACGATCCTGTGTCAAAAATGTGGACGTTTACGTTAAATGCTTGAATTGACTGAAATTCACGAATAAAGCTTTACTCATGATTCTTTGCTAGTACGCTAGGGCGATGTCTCCCATTCTATTCGTAATTTCTAACAGCAAATTAGGCAGTCTTTGTGCCAAAAGTACCGAGAACGAGTCTCATTCCTCATTCAAGCTGACGAACCAATTAAATTTTATCGCAAAACATAATTAAACCCTATCTTATGAAACTGCTGCAATTCCAGTTGATTAAATTTTTCTATGTTCCCACTAATGTCTATTCTTAATGTTTACAAAGTTTGTAAACTCCATTTTATTTTTTTGACATAATGTTGCTATGATTTCTGAAGTGGCTAACTGTAGGTGACTCTTGCATTTGTTCTACAAAATTGAAGTAGAATAGCTCTGCATTATACTTGAATAGTACGAGACACAGTGATCATCTAGGACTTCTAAACCTAGCCCACTAAACTAAAGGAACAATTATTGCCAATATTTATAATTCATTCATAACATAGGGTCTTGATGTTTTGGTCTTCTGGGTTGGGAAAGAATACTTTCATTTCTTGACGCAATATGTTTTGCAGACATAATACCATTCTGCTTAAGAATCAAAAGAGCGCAAACATCAAAGAAATTAGGCCGTTTCCTCAAACTTCAACTTGAAGCTTTCTACTCAAAGAGCGCTCTTTTCATGTATACCTTGTCTTGTCTTGTTTTATCAATTTCTGAAAACACTATTTACCCAGTTGCAGCTGCAGTTTCTGTAACCTAATAATATAAAGGAATTTTAGCAAAATATATAAGAAAATGTATTTGCGTTGTCAATAACTCGACACAAATAAAAAGTTATCAAACGAACCGACTTACCAGCTGTCCTTCTCTTTAACAATCCAGTAGCAGATTTAGGGATCTATTCGGTTTAGCAGCAAGAAATTCGAAGCACAATTAAGGAGCACTGTTAATTTGCACCTTGCGATTTTCGAATAGAGTTCCGGCGGGTATCATTTGGCAAAGGCGTCATGAAAATACACCGCATTTTATTCTATATTTCAGCTAGATGTCGAAGCATCTTTCTATATCTTTGAATAGTACCAAGTGTTTCGAATTTTTAAGAGTGCTTGATCGTCGAAATAATATGGTGGTTAATTACAAGAACGATTAATGATTACATGGTAATATTCAAAGAAATTGTGTGCTGAATTATGCTGCGTTTTCATAGAGACTTCAAAGCATGGCACTCAATAGTGAAGCTTCCAAGTTGATTCTGGCATTCACCAGCTTTCCAAAATGTATAATTACAGGGGCTGTTAATACTTGGAATGAGTATGCGAAATTTCTAAAAAAAATGGAATTTGACCCCCTCCCTTTAATTAGGAACTGAATGTACTCGTTTGATGCCTGTAAGAATATTCACACTATCGCATCCCACAAATCTGCCGCAATTCCTTGCACCCAGATTATGGGTAGATCATTTACGTTGGCTCCTAGAGCTGTATCTGAATTGAATTCCACTTAATTCAAACTTCAATCAGCTCACGGTGCAAGCAGCCTTTGGGCAATTATTATGAATACTAACCTCAATTCGTTTCAGTGCAGCGTTTTTAATTATTGATGAATTGATTAAGGAGATTCGACTGTTAAGGTGATAACACTAGCGACATCTATAGATTTCCTAATAGAAAACGTCTTTCAGCTTTTTTGTTGAAAGAAGCAATTGGGAAAATCTTATTAATTACCATAAAAATTGATTCGTTCATCCTCTGGCATATGCGATTTTGGGAAACAACCAGGCTTTAGTACCTACAATCTGATGCGATGGCCTTTGTCTTCCTCAAAAGAAAACAACCAATCCCCACATCAAAACAAGGACCTTCTGCAAAGTGGGAAGCAATTTGCCTTGAATCAGATAAAAAGCTTATCTGGAGAAAATCGTGACCAGAGGCTGTAATTATCATTCCAACGAGACGCTTATGACAGAGTTATCAATTGTGCCAAAGAGATTTAGGTTTGGTTTTTCAATAATACTCTTTGCAGATGTGCAAGGTTAAGAAAGGTTTTTCAATGGCCTCCCTTCAAAACAATGAGAAGGCTTAGTCTTCATAACTACAGATAACAATGTTTGTGAGATATGAGACCAAAATGGGGGTAAAAACAAAGGCCCAAACATAGAATTGGAAGCCGTGCAACAGAGAACAGAAAATTGACGTGCGGCTCCACGGCTGGAAGACGAAGGAAGGCTTTGCCTGTTAATGTCATGTCTGAGGGAGATTTATTAGTACTTTTTATCATCAACAATGAAAGTGATAGAAAAAAATTTGTTTCGATTTGATGATGAGGAAGGTTTGAATTATAAAAATTGTAGCCGGAGGAAGGTTGTAGTTTTTTCTGGACTCTGCCGTGCAAAGATAGATATTAGACCTTTCCTTCCTTAACACACTAATTTAGAGTGACTTGCTTAGCAATGCCTTCACGTTGATATCTTCTGTGACTGATCCCCCAACATGATTCCATTCCACATGGCGTGCAAAACGTAAACCGATGCGGGATAACTATTAACCGAGCACCACGAGAAAGCATCCCCTGGCCATTGTCACTAGCTAGGGAAGGTCGGGCCTGTCTGGGTGTGTTTCCTGCTGACTGTATTAATTATTAATATGTTCAATCAAATTTTTTAATAACAAAGTTATCGAGTCCCAGACAAAACCTATTATGCAAAGGATATAGCAATCAACCAATTTCCATGGATCCTAGTGTTGGCTGATTAAGAAGACTCAAGTATAGACGTCGTAAACAGACAGGGCAACTTCTCGAGGCCTCGAAACTCTTAGCCTTTCTTCTTCCATACCCAAACATCCTATAAATCCAAGTGTCGAACAAACCCATCTAAGGTTTGACTAACAAGCTGTTCTTTTTGTTTTAGAGGCAAAAGCTAGCTGTTCATCTTCATAGTAAAAAGATAACTCTGCCCAAGCTAAGGCCGCTGTTGAAAGGAAACCTTTGGAATTTCATAGAGGCAACAGACTTCTCGTTCAATATACTTACAGGTCAAGGAACAGGTAGGCTATATTTACTTATAGATCCATTCCTGAGAACCGGATTACAAGGCTACGCAATCAATTCGGAACCTTATATGGCCCTGTTTGATGTATTTTGTTATATTGGTCTTAGAAGCAGATTCTAATGCCAGACTAGAACATATGAGTCGGTAGAGAGTTTTCTCCAAACCCACAATATTTTGAAGTTTGGCCTAAGGAAGTGAAAGGCCTAAGGAGAGTTTTCTCTGAACAAAAAACTTGAAGCATGCTGAAAGTAGCGAAAGAAAGCACCTCAGAACTGCTGTTAATCAAATTTAAAATTTCCTAATACTTGTGGATGTTTAGTCAGAATGAGTGGCTGAGTAACGTTTGGGGGGGGGAGGGGGGTAGCAAAGGAGGCTTGGGCCAGCTGGTGAAGTCGCCCAGGACAGATTACAAAGCAAAGTACACAAAGGACTGAATTCACGTCTTTGCTATTAAAAGAGCCAACAGCGATCTGAGTGCTCGTTGTTTCATATAAAAGCAAGTTGGAATTAGCTTGAAAATGTGAACAATCGTCCTACTCGCATTTTGTAAAATTATTCGGTTGTCTTCCTTGGAAATGCATGTTAAATCAGTAGTTGCACCATTATGGAACGTTGTAGGTTTTAAACTATGCTAGAACATGGAGCACCCGATGCATTAACGCTGAGCCTTTCGATGTTTTTCTCTAGGTCAAACGACGAGAGTCCTGCATAACAATAATAGCAAGATAGCATATATATTCTACGCTGCCTTTGGTATACCGATCACAATATTGACATTCCGCGCCACGGGAAAGCGGTTGAATGTTCTCGTATACGCAATAATCCGCTTCATCAACGTGAAGATCTTCAAGCGGCAACTGACTTCCCATATTCACCTCAAGGCGATAATCATCAACTTCATATTCTTCGTTGCCACCTACCAGATATCTGCCGTCGTGTTTATGACAACTCAGAATTGGAAGTATCTCGAGGCAGCGTTTTTCACGGCAAATTTGTTCTTTTCCATTGGCAACACCGAGATGCGAGTTAATGAAAACATAGCGATCAATTCCCGAAAAGATAAGGCCTATCGCGTTGTGTTCAATTTAATAAGCTTTATGGCCTATACGGTTCTTGGCAGCTTCATCTGGTCTGCGCATTTGTTCACGCGACATATGCGCTTCAAGGCACAGAACAACCAAATTGCAAGAACCAATGGGAATGCGAGTAACACTGGAACGGCCAGGCGTAACTGTCCTTGGGTCGAGGTCACACGCAGTCGAGGTTCTTCGCCAACAAAAAGCTTGTGCAAGGAAAGAGAAACGGATCGCGAGTCTGTGTGCTAGTGTTGCTGGGTGACGTCATGTTGAGGTGCTGTTAAATTGAGGAGATCGCAAGCTGTTTACGTCGGAACTATGACACCATTTGCAAATAGTGGAGCAACGATAAAGCAATGTAAGAATAAACTCTATAAATGGAAGGTTGGAAGGTGCATTGAGGCAATGTAAGAAAGAACTCTATGATTTGATTTGCCGGCAAAGATGGGAATGTTCTATCAAACCTGCCATTTTATCAACAGTTTTACTCATTTTTAACGCACTCAATCTTTGCGTTCTGGCTTTTGATGACGTCACATATCTTGTGAGGTCGTAGGATACATAGGATACATGCCTACAGCCCACCAAGGTATATATGGAGTGGATAGTTTCCTGATTGAACACAAGGTTTTGCAGAATGGCTTGGCAAAATTTCTTTTATGACAGCATTAATTTGCAGAATGACTTCAGAACTTCTGGATAGGGCATTGTAGCCGCGTTAAAGATTTCTTTTTTTGCCACTTTTTAACTAGGGGATTGTCAGATTGCTTTCGAACAACAGTTATCAAAGTTCCAGAAAACCTAATCTGCACCAGCACAGTTTCTTTTTGTAAAGAATTAACCATATTAACTTGACTTTGTTTTGGGGGCCTTATTCTATGCTAATTATGTAAAACGGTTCAATTCCTCCTCTGGGGTTAGATCTAGATGCCCAAGCCACGAACAGGGACCAGCAGTTTAATAACACCAAACATCTATCTATACTCTAATTAGATACAGTGACATCGACTCTTAAATGAAGTTTTGGAGGGCAGAGACAATGCCATAAAGGTTGTTAATTGGCACGCCTGCATTGCTGGCTTTGTCTTTTTTCTCCAAAATTTCACGATGGTTGACATAACAGCTTGATGTCCCAGTATCTCATTACGAAGCTGGTTGCTTACTCGTTAGGTACACAGCAACAACAGCTATATTACTTCTAGAGCCCAGGACCCCATAGTTACAGCCTTATTCAATTATTCCTAAGCAAAGATGACTTTAAAAGTTAGCGCTTTTGAACCCTAAATATCCCACTGCGAATTTTAACTACATACATTCAATCCTTGGCTTTAGATATTGCGTTCCACAAAATACTCTTAGCATCAAGATGTCTCTTGCCTCCATACTCAGGTTATCTATTCTCTTAAGTGCTTGTTAATAGCTTAATCGTAATAAAAATAGGCCATCACATAAAATTATATTCCTAGATAATTACAGTGACAAACACAGTTAAACATGCAGCCTTTAGCTTAACATCTTCCACCCTATCTATATGCTCGAAGCTTTGTATTCTACTTTCAAATTTATTAGGAAATTAATCGTTTCTGCAGGCTCAAACTATGTTCTCTATAGTCAATAAAACAGTCATTTTGAAACCATAAATAAGACAAATCTGTTTAATTAAAAATTTACACAGCGCAGATGTCAAACATTACAATTGCTAGCGCTCTTGAATTCGCTTTATTTTTCATGACAATTTCAAATGAGTAGAGACAAATGACCTTGACAGATAATAAAAGTCTTGTGATGTCAAAGCCTGTCATAAATTTGAAAATCTTTGAGAAAGCAGCACGTAGCGGATGTGACTGCCAAAGAGTGGAAAGGATCTTGTAAATTCAAAGAAATGAATCGGTGTGAGAAAGTTTTCTTTTAAAAGTTCAATTCTGTTTCAGTTGGATTTATGGACAGTGCCAGACGAATAAGAAATTGATTGTTCTTCTTTAGCAAGCCATATGTGGCATTTACTTAGCTTCGGCGATCGAAATGGTCCCATAGAATTGTAGATAACATTTGATCAGTTCTAACTAATCGTTTTGTAAATATTGTATCTGACTTTTATGTTAAATCTTGATACAGCCCAAATACAGACCTAGAAGCCAAACTAATTCTACATTGTCCAAAATATTTCACAAAATTAACCTTTGTTTAAGTCCAAATTGTTATGAAATCACTATATTCTTTAGTTTAAACAAGTGCTAACTCTTCAAATGTTGATATGTTTGATCAAACAAAAGTGAATTAAATTTAATTAAAATTCAATTTGGCACAATTTTCAGACATTGCTTTTAGCCATCTAACAGTTTAAGGCCCTTGGTTTGGCCTCTCCCTTATCTTTTCAAACATTTTTTGCACGTGAATTAAACAGAACTCGAACAGTGGCATATTTCTTTAGAATGTCCTACTCAATTTCGTTGAAGTAGCACTGAAGTACCACGCTATGTCAGATGTAAATTTGTAAAATACTCTAACTTATTGATACCTAATCATTAATCACAGCTAGCATATTGATTGTAGTAAATCTCCTGATTGATTTATTGATAAGGCTAATTGAAGCTTGGTTGTTGATTCCGTGACTCTTTCTTATCGCGCAGAAATAATTTAAAAGCACTATATATCGACTAGGAGCGTTGTACGAGTGCTATCTACCTACTGAAGCTACATTTGTCTCCATTCTTCCTTGACCTTTCACCATAAAGGCATTGTGCGACAACTTGTGACAGTTAGATTTCGCTTGTGCGATGATTTGCGACAATGATGTCGTAGTATGGCAACATGACGTCATGTAACAGAATTTCTGTAAGATATCGGTCGTTAAAAGCGAAATAGCCAAGCTATCGCATTCATGTTTGCATGACGTCACGGATACATCCAAGAAATTTAGTATGGATAATCATCTAGTATTATTTAGTATCCATCATTCTACAGTCGTAGGCAATTATCAAGGTTAGGTCAATTATTTATTTTCTAGAGAAGACAAAGAAGATCAAGTAATCTTTTATTGAAATATTGTAGAAAATTACTACTTGTAGAAAATCAAGTAATTTTTGCACTTTTTGATCTGGTGAATTGGCTTATTCGTGTCAGTATAGTTAATTGATAGTTTATCTAAGATTGTTTATCGTTAATTGATAGCTATAGAAAAATGAAAGAAATGTCAATGATGTTCATCTAATCAGAATACGCAACTAAATGCAGGTCTGGTGCAAAGCAAAGATTGTCACTAATTCACTCTTGGCCCCATAAAACACAAAATAGTTAACCCAATAAGATGCAATCAAGTAGTTAAATGCAGATAAATGCATTACTTTCATGTCTCGATTCGTTGTCATGTAGTGACAATTTCTTTTTATCCCAAATCACCATGGGCATGAACTTGATAAAATAAGGATAACACCTCATTTCTTTATCACTTTTTGCTATTCTTTTCTCTTTTACTTCCCTTATGATGGAAACTTTGCTTGGAAAGCAAGACCCATCTATTGTCGCAAAATCACTTCTATTTTTGGATAGGCCCCTAAACATCCGCAAAGGAATCCGAATCTTCACATCAATGATTTTAAACAAATGCCATACTGCTTAACAATTCATCTGGAACATCCCGATATTCAATCGAAGTGCTTGATCATAGGCCCAAGGGACATTCTGGCCTGCTTCGCCGTGCAATCAAATCGATGCCTCCTTTTGTGTGCATTAATGAAACAATGAGCCTCGATTCTGTGCCAGCCTAAAAGCTCTGCGTATGTTGGTTTATGGGCGTTGATAAGAGAGAATATTCTTTGAGCGAATGCGACTTGGAAGATTCTTGTCTAAGAAAGCATTTGAGCTGTGAAAGGTACCTTAAATCGATTTTACGACTAACTTTAGCCTTTCTACCTTCATGTTTGCACGTATGTTATTACTTCTTCATATTTTGCGAGCTTTATTTTTCTTGGCCTCGTGTTATCACCATGTCAGACGATACCTTCCACGTGGTTGTAATATTCTAGCAGGATGTAGCGATTAGCCTAAACTTTCTTGGTTGGAAAGGGGTGGGGGTGGGGAGAGGATCGTTGTTGATTTTCTCATTTTGAATTGGTTGTAGTGCAATGAACTCTCTGGCTCAGCATTAGATAGGTCAATAGGCAAAAAGTTACTTTTCATGCGCTGTGAATTCTATTCATAGTTCTCTTTCAATAAATTACTGCAACGACCGCTAACGCCGAATTGGCAAGTTTCAGGCAATATGCAACTGTTTCTACTTATTCAAGTGAGATTTGTTATTTTTCTCCTTCCATGCAAATGGCTGAATCTTCTTCAATAATTCATCAAATGGAGTTATTCAAATCTGACGAAAACATAAATACATTATATGACCTGAAAATATCGCACGAAAGGATTTACCTCGTCTTTTATACTAGCTCATTGGTGTATGAACATCAGCAAGAAGTTGTAACACATGTAATTTGTGGGACTTTTGTGGGACCCAAGTACTTTGATTATCACGAAACTCTTGACGAGAAGTAGAGGGTTACCGAGCCTTTAGCTGTTCGTTTTCTTCGTTTTGCTTTTAAATACAGTCAAGACGATCTGCCAATCAATTAATCGCTAAATCAATCAGTCATTCAATCAGTCAGTAAATCAATCATCAATCAATCATCAAATAATCATCAATCAATCGTCAATCAATCTTCTAATCCCCTTCCATCTTACATCAGACGAGATATGGGACTGTAAACGTGATAAACGATTACTAAACAGCATTAAAGTGGGCTACCTTCAATCACAAAGAAAACAGAGATGTGGATGATCAAGTAATCATGTTTAGGAGTCTGACTAGAATGCGTTACGATAGATATTACGATAAGTGTTACGATAGAATACCCTGCCCCCCCCCCCCCCTGATCAAAGATTTGTGTTTCTTACCGGATGTAGGGCTAACTAATGCTGCAAACATGCTGTTAAAGTAATTGAAATATCTGCCTTTAAATTTGCCTTTCATAGCTTTCTAATAGGGGCAAGGTGTCTTATAAGAGTTATATCAGGCAGTTTACCGATAGAATATTATAAATTTCATTTTTCGTTTGTCTGCTCTAAGTATCTAGCGACGTATAGTGGAGATAGTTTTAAAAATCAGGAAAATCAAAGAGAAATCGGAAGTACTTCAAGCCACTAACGTAAATACCATGTCTGTTTAAAATTTCTAGTTTTGATCAAATTTCTTTTCCACTATCATTTCAAAAATTTCTCACGTCTCTAATTCCAAACCAATAATTACTTATTCTCCCTGATAACTTCCAAGCACCCCTTTATGTTCTAAAATCACTACCACTTCAATTACCCCGAACAAAATATCGAGACAAGATTCAGTACTAAGAATGTATAATTCTTCATTTCATATTTCATTCTCCCATAATCAATGCCTCTTCTATTTCGTCAATTCTTCTTCAAAATTGAGCATTCGATACAATGACTTGGATAGCATCATTAAAATGGAGGGGGGGGGGCATCATTAAAATTCAGAGTTTCAGAAAAGTCATCTGCCCTCGGTTGTGAAAGGATAGAGGATAAATATTTCATGCAAGTAAGCCAATGATTAATCAAAATGGCGAGGCCTTGAGAGAGACCATGTCGTTACTAGCTCTTTCCCACACCCTTGGTGCTTTCCCAGAGAGGCACTTTCGTGAGCTGCAAAGGGGCACTCAATCTTAATTGCTGAAAAGTGGGCATGTGACCCCCTGCCCTTGTTTTGATTATTTATTGAATGCGAAAGAAAGCCTTGTCGCAATTGAAATCAAAAAGAAAAGATCGGGGAAGTCTCGTCTATTTTGTCCGAAGTGGTAAAGCCTACTTTGTTGATTTTTCTATTCGCTTATTGGCATAGTCCGTTTCACAGTCTGAACAGCCACAAATGTGTGTGTTCTCTTCGTAGATTTGAAAGGACATCACACTGACGCAATCGCTGCAAACGCAATCGGACGCTGCGGGGGAACTGCATCGGTGAGGCTCGTCGCTGAGCAGGCGCTTCTCCTCGTCTCCCGCTCCGCCTCCATTCACTGCGCACATGAAGGCTAAAAAGATAAAGCAACGTGAAATATTCAGAGATAATGCCAACAGTCGCAAGGAATAGCTTGCTAGAAGAGGCTCTTGTTCCCCTTTTATTCTGCAAAGAGGTACCTTGTTATAATAAATTGGCTCGAAAAATCTAGTATAGTTTGCATGTTTGGATAGTGAGTTCGCTCGGGTCGGTTATTTGTCCGCACTCTCTTTGATTCTTCATAAGAAATCCTGTTGCCTATGACAATATGCATGTTTCTAACAGAAAGCCAAGTGCCTAGATGGGGGTGTATTTGAGGTATATTAAAAGCATTATAGCCATTCACTCGTAGTTCTTCCCAAACACTTTTCTAGAATCTAGAATTCCTAAAAGTGTACAGCCAAAGAGATAATGAATAAACATGAATATTCGACCTCTTGCTTTTAATTTATTGCTTTCTTGCAGGATGTTCCCGAGTGCACACGAAAACAATCACAATAGCAGACATGAAGATAGGATGGAGAGAAAAAAGGTTTGTTGTTTTCAATTTTTTTCTAACAAAGACAATTGTGTTACTTGGGGGCTTTCGTTCTTTGATCTCCTGGCTTTCTCCTGTATTAGGGACATAGAAAATATCTAAAAAGTTAGGGGGTGTGCCATAGCCAGTCCCACTTTTTATTGGAGGTGGCACTTTTGGGTCTTTAGAGGGGCACCTATTTTGCTTTACCAAAAGTGGGCGTCCCTCTTACCCCCAAGTTCCTACATCACTGCCGTATATTAATTGGCTGGACATGCAATGTGTGCCTACATAAAATAAAAATTTTCAGAGAAGTAAGCGAAATAACAGCATTAGAAATAAAGCTGACCGTTTTTGAGTCCCATTTTGAAGCTGGCTTCTTCCTTGAAGCCGGTTGTCCCATCGTAATGATCAAGTATCAATCGGCCATCCTTCATTCGTAAGTAATGGGCCGCCTTCTGGACAGATTCAACGCAACGAAGTTCTCGAACCATAGGTTTGCGAGTGGGAAAAAGGAGCAGTCTTTTTCTGTGGGAAGAATTTGAATGAAGAATTTCAATACTTGCTTTGTAAAAAATTAGTTATTAATCAATGCGGGGCATTGATGGCAAAAAGATATTAAATGCTCACAAAAAATGAAAACGATTGCAAAGAAGGATAAAACGCCATTAATCATGAATAGAACTTTTATTATAAGGTAAATCTACTGCTTTGATGCAAATAGGCAATATGATTCTTTGCATGCTCAGAGAGAGGACTAAACCAAGGTAAAGCGAATACTTGCTCAAGTTATTGTCTATGTGCAGTTTGTAAGCATTCAATCGGTTGGGAAATGCTCGTAGCTTCTCGTTTCCAGGTAAATGCTGAACAAAAATTCCTTAATGTCTTTAAAATCAGTGCTGGCGATATAATGTTGACTTTTGAATGAAAAATTAATTTTTTGCAAATGTAAATGATGTGAAGAAATTACAAAGACTATAAGGTGAAGTGAACCAAGGTCTGCTCTCAAACCAAGCGCTTGAGCACTGAAATGCAATTCGTTGGACTTTGAGCAAGCTTCTAATCAATATGGCATAAAATGCAACCAATCCTACAGGCTTGTAATTAAGTTTCACAGTTAATCAGAAACCTCCAAGCTTTCACTTGTTAAACTGCTTGTGTGAAGTCTAAAGACGATGTTGCTGGTAGCTATCACGTGTTTTAACTCAGCGAGAAATTGGTTGGTGGCATTGAGCCTGTTGTTGCGCTCATACTGTGTGCTTCGGGTGACCAACATCGTATCAGACTGCCTACCCTTGCGAGGAACAATTCATTATACACCCAACAGTTTGTTTCCCACGCGGGTCCCACCCTTCTGTGAATTAGTTCTCGTGGTCACAGCGCAAATTGACAACACGTTTGAATTCAGACACAACATGGTATCACATTCAGGTGAAATCAAAACCTCATTTGAAGAATAGCTCATTGAGTTTTCTTTGTAGGTAATCATCTTTGTAATTACCAGTACAAACCAATATTTAAAACAAGCACCTGCTTATAGCAAGACCTCTACCTCAAATGCAGCTTTCAACCTGCCACATGCAGAAACCACTAAATGGGGATGGCCTAATTAAAATTAACGCCCATTTTTCAGAGTTTAAGAAATTAACGCCCTCTTGGTTGACAGAAATATTTTCCTGGATTTTTGCATTAATTTTAACCTATTCTAAGTTTTTCAATTCACTCTAATTGATTTACCCAAATTTTTACTTGTAAAAAGAAACATTCAAATACCTTCTCCTATCGTTTTATCATTTTATAAATTTCCTTCGATCAATGCCCAGGCGATATATCTATAGTATTTGATTGATTATACAGCGTATAAATCATTGATTTGTGATTTAAGAATGAGCTCCTTCAGTGTAGAAAATCTATTAATTTCTTATTTTCCGAATGGCAGAATAGATAGGCTATCAATTAACCCGTTCTAAGTAAGAAAAGGAGGGTTTCTATACAACCCCACGATGCATACCTATATTTATGTCTTTCCACAATCACCTGCATGTTTGTCGTAAATTAATTGTGAATCAACCTTTTTTATTCAGACTTTAGAAATACTCTTCTGGCGATATGTCAGTGCTAGACTCTGACAAGTGCTGCTTGAAAGCAGGTGGGGGTGTCTAATGCATTCTGGCTGGTACTAATTAGCCTACTGGCTTTCTGTCTATTATCTTATATATTTACAATTATACTTATAGCATAGAGTTGGAGAAAACGAAAATGCATGTTTTGAAACTACTTAAAACTACTTATTTTCTCCAACTCTATGCTATATTACGCTCTACGTGCAAATGTATTGAGCACTGTACTACAGAACTATCAACAGACAAATTTCTACGATTCTACTTATATATTAGTTTGAAGTGTGTATCTTTTTATTAGGTCGTGCGGAAGATGCATTCTTGATAAACGCTATAGGGTATATATAGCACTAGCTTGATCTCAACACTTTGTCACTAAGCTGCCCTCTATAGTCTTAATCAATAACACCAATAAGATCTTTATGATATCGAATATGAAAAATATCACGACTAAATAGCTCTAGAGTACGCGCAATTGTCACTTTTGATTACAATAAAGTCCGTGTATCTCTAGGGTCTTCTTTACAATAAATTCACAAGAATGACACTCATCTATTCTATCCTCCTTTAACTTCCCTCCCTCAATCAGTTCGACCTTAAAATTCAATACTATACCTAGAAGTCAATTGATGACAGAAGTTTCTCTGACTTTTGTTGTGGATAGGTAGACATCTTTTAGAAATGCCCATTCATGTTCAAACGCTTCGTGGTACAAAGCTTCACAATAATAGGAAACAGCGGAAATATGTTTGTATCATAAAGCATGCTTAAATTTCACTAAATCTTAGGCATGGAAGCATTGTTTCACCACTATTGCTGGTCATCTTTTTTAAAAACCTTCTATTTCTCTCTACAATAAAGTTCAACAAATATATCCCCAGTCATCATTCCCTTAATCTCTTTACCCTACTGATCAACTTCCAAACTCACCATTGTGTTTTGAGCGCCTTTCAATACAGCAGTCTTTGGTAATGCCTCGTATATACCAACCAGGTCTCTTCAGAAACTCAAATGACACTGACCCGCTTGAGAACCTATCGATTCCGTGTACCGTTTTAAACCTGTCTGTTGCCAACGGGCGCAACTTCAGGCAACCGGCCCCCAGTACCGGCAAAGATTTCTTCTTCTTCTCTACCTGGTTCAAAAAGCTCGAAGTATAAGCACCCGGAGCAAAGAACATGATTGTTCCTAGCCTTGTCACCAGTAGTCTGATTTGGTACTTTGTCACCAGCAATCTGTACCTTCCAACACCAATGATGCAAGATGTCTGCACGATGCGCCTCAAAAGTGCTTCTCTAGTGCTCTTTAAATAGGTGAAATCAATGATAAATATTGGTTTGTCGGACTTGATAACAGAGACAAACAACTTGCTGTAAGTGGTGTTTGACCTAATTTCAGTGTTTTTCTCGATAGTGACGCAAGGCGCTTCAGATATGGAACTTTCTGACGCTTCCCGCCATATCTGTTATCCTTAACAAGTTTTTTCTCCAAAGGAAATTACTGGTCAGCTGTTAAACTTCGTTAATTGATCCAATGGCAATCCAAGGACACCATCCTTTCTCAAGCTACCGTCCGTTTGATATGGCAACACATGCTATGCCTTCTTTGTCTAACGCCTATTCAAGTTCCTTTGCTAGCAATATATATTAAAGTGAGCTTCGATCTTCTAAGCCTTTGCCGTCCACTGCAATAGACACACTTTAGTCTGCCAATGTCATCCACATACAATCAACCGTGCCTTTAGGATGTGTTCAGCATACAGGCACTCGTCTTAGAAATTGATGCTAAATTCAGAAAGATTAAGACAAAAAAACTTCTATTGATTTCAACAGGTTGCAGTAACATGTATTGTCAAGTTAAGACTCTAAGAAGCTTTCTTCTCAAGTTTTTGCAATAAATAGCCTTTCTTAAACAATGTTTTCTTAGGTATCTTGTAATGAAATGTTTCTTGATTCGTTCCTGTACAATACATTTGAATATCTTCTCTTGAATTGCCTTATTTTGCATGACATTCGGTAGGCACAATGTATGATATGTAAAAGTTCTTTTTGCAATCCTTTTGTCTATTTTTCATGAGGTATGTGTAGGCAAAGAAATTGAACTTCTTTGTTCAAGGCACTTTTATAGAACTCACTCTATACCATAATGTTTGAGTAAATCTAAATTGTATCAACGAGTGAGTATTGTCTTGTATGAAGAGTAACTTAAGTTAGAGCTAGCTCAGAGTTATTGGCCGCTGATACTACTATTTAAGAGCTGGCACATGTAATCTTGTTAAGGTTGTAACACAGTTGCTTAATATAATACTGAGTTTGATTAATATGCAAGAATTGCAAGTCAGTTGGTGGAATAAAATAATATAAAAGAATCTACCTTCACCAATCTAGTATATCTCGAGCCTTGTTTGACGTCACGCGATGCCTTTGAAAGCTGTTCTTTCTCGTGCGACCCAACGGACAGCCATAGCACTTCAGTTGTGATAATCGTATAATCCAGGTGTGGTCGTTACAAGCTTTACGTCAAACTTTAAGTATGTTGATGACTTGGTTGCGAAACGCGCGGCAATTCGTTTACTAATCAGCCATTTTATGCAAGCTGAAAATCCCTTAAAATGTCTTGTAAAAAATTGAATCGGTAATTGTGTCCCTTCTTAAAAACAATAATATTTACGATCTTTTCTCTTGTGAACAACCAATGCAATGTCACATGACCTGTGCGCGCTACGTTTTAAACGCGTCACTCACCAACTCAATATAGGCCGCTTTACAATTCACTATCAATAACAGGGCTTCGTTAAGAGTAAAAGTGAATTGCTAAACTGTTTTTACTTATCTTTAGTTGATGTGTTTGAGGTTTGCACTGTTTTTGTCCGGAGACGATAACTATCGTATTTAAACTCCGTTCTTATTTCATTGAAATAGTCCCGCTGAAAACTGCAGTAGCGTGTAATGCACCAACAATAATATCCGCAATTGCACGTAAACTCGACGAGTAATTGACCGTAGCCTCTTGATTCTCCTGCGGTAGAAAGTTCTACACGTGTTTCTTTTGCCTAAACACAAAGACGATGGTACTTTGTTTTTGATGGCTTTTCATAACAGGCAGCTGGTGATTGTAAAAACTTTCAAAGCTTCGTGAGATTTCACAGTGTACTCAAATTTTTCTCTACTTCTCCACATTGATTTTCGTTGCACAAAGTTGAGCTCTTCCCATCTATGGAACTTTGCTGTTGTTGGAAGATTAATCTTCTTTTTCAGAACACGGCTTCTTTTTCAACTTGAATTTAATTTCAAGAGTGGTTTTCCAACCCTTTTCATCATGTATTATTCGTAGTTTGCAATGTTACACGGAATCTGCCTTCTTTGTTGTCCCATAGTCCAAATGCCAGCGAAAGTGATGTGTTTTTTTCCCGAAATTCTACTCCAGAATTCTAGGCACCTTATGCATTGCCCAAATGTTTAAAGATTAGATGACTTGTCAAAATACAAAGCCACTGTAATTAATTCTTTTTCAAACTGCTGATGGAATGAAAACTTGCAACTTGCTCTACATATAATTCATTTTCTTGCAACTTTGCTATCTTTTGTATTTGCACATCATTGTTTTTGTTTTGAAATGTTTAACATCTTCTGTCTCAAGATTTCCTCATTCTAGAGCTGATACTCTCTACTAATTAGCAATTTGAATCAGTCGTACCTTTGTATTCACATGCAAGTTTGACTTCAATAGAACTTCCAGGTTCTTGTACGGCGAGGCAATTTTTCACCTGCAATTCAGTTGATAACTTACTGGTCTCCAAAGAAAAGTTGAAAGGGCCTTTGATATCCAGAACCTTTTAATTTCCTTTCGTCCTTTCTACAAAACGTCTGCACAAGTCATTTCCTTTAGATAACATCAGAACACGGTCCCAAGGACACCATCAGATAAAGAACTGAAAACCTTGCTTGTGACCAGATCCGTGACAGCTAATGTATAAATTCCAACACCCTGCTTACAAGGTCAGCTCAAATTTTACCAGCAGTTGTTACCAGCCTCACAGCTTTCTACAGAATCCCCGCAGCCTTCACAGAATCAGCAATAAACAAAGTTCGGTGCCACGCAAGTCCAGTTTCACCTCATAATACTCGATTCATCCATTATTAATCTATGCAATTCTGTTCGATGCATATTTGTTTTCGTTTCTGCGATTGCAAACACTTCGCCTTGATACAAGACGGCTTATTCTTTACCAAATTCGTGACGTAATTAGGCCCAGATCCTTTATAAGCACTTGCTAAATCACTTGATATCACCTTAAGCTCCTCTTGACAAACCATCCATCATTTCTTCATGTTTCGATACCCGCTATTTACATTTCGCCTGCTGGAAGTTATTAACATCCTTGCATAGTCAATTAGTTTTCTTTTGTAGCCATTGTTTATCAAATTTTGTGTATGTTACTTTGAAGCATTATGGATTTGCTCAGCTGGAGTTACAAGGATTGTGTTAGAAGTCTTACGTCAGTATTATGTTGAGTTGCATATGGCAACATTCTGATCGCACACTAAATAATATTGAATCATCAAAGCATTTGCCTCAAAAAGCAAGGAAAATACTCATTTAGCCAAGCATTTAAGGTAAGCCACCTAAAACTGCCTGGTGAAATTAGATAATTCATTCTCCCAAAAATTAATGAGCCATGTTGGTGAATAGCGAGGGGTTTTAGATTGATTTTGAAGAAGAAGGACTCAGTTGGTCATTTACGATTGCAGATTTTTCAGATTTACGTTGGAAAAACACAGCTAGAGACTCTAGTGATAAATATAAAACGTGTTTTATTCCTCGCATCCAGGAAATATTTCCTGTTTTAAAAGAAAATTATTTGTTCTGTTGAATCCATCAATCGTACAAACATCTGTTCTTAGCTTATTATAGCCCTAAAGATCAGAGACGCTTTTCCCGTGTTGCTTCACTCAACAAGAATAAGCGCAATAGAATTTACCCTAATTTCCAAGGGACAAAGACTGCAGTATACCCATAATTGCTCTTTGATTTAGAGCACATAATGCATGCGCAATCCTAAAATGAACACGGTGCTAAGCTCGTACAAGCAAAGTAGCAGCCCAACAAGGCTCTGCTTTTGGTCCCATTTTTGCAATTTCACGTGAATTATCAATTCGATGGTTCTTTATTCCCTTCATATAGCCATGATAACAATTTTTCTGAGTGCAGTAATTGCAAAGCCATGACTTGGAAGACAGTAAAATAATTAATATATTTGAACTGTGCTATAAACAGTTCTTGACTAATTTGTTCTAAGGGGCAATTAGCTTTTCACAAAGCCTTACTTCAACGTACAAAATAAATCAATTTTCCTTTCAATATTTCAAGAGTAGCTATAATATTTTATTTGAAATTTTTATTCAAAATGGGTAGTTAACTTGTAATCAGGTCTAATTTTGTTGGTATTTTGCAATAAATTCGTAGCCTAAACAATTTAAACCAAAATGAATGATCTAATTCTAGCAGACTTAATATGCATAACACAGGACAATAAAAAAGCATGAAAATTTAAACACAAAATAAAGGCAGCATATGTTGAAAGCCTGGAAGGACGCTTCTTGAATAATTGAAGGCGACTTCCTCCGAATATTTTTTAATGGGGAAATGGTTTTGAAACTTCTATAGCAGACATTGGTAAATTAGGATGTTGTTGTTGTACCCCGTTGTTAATCATTGTATGTTTGGCACTTGATTACATTGAATTGAATACGAAATGTCCCTGTAGAATAAATGAAAGGCACAGCTTTTTAATGATATGTTTGTCTTGAAAACTTTGAATATGATCTTGCAAACCTTCACTAAATTAGGCTACTCCGATAAAGCAATTGATATGGTTTGGTTACTTATTATAAATACCCAAGCCATATCCACTAAAATTGTATGGATCACTCTAATCTGCCATCTGTCCTTTTCATATCTTCTATTTCCCTAGCCCCCTTTTTATCCAAAGCCATGTTAAACGATTTAGACTGAGCACAGGTTGCATGAAATGAGCTGCATATATACTACATCATTTCGTAGCATTGAAACATAAAGGCAGATGGAGAAGAACAATAAACTATGCATTTTAAAGTTAGCCTAAACTCAACTGTGTCTCGATCACTGGTTGGAAAGCTGCTTTAAAAAAGTCATCTATATGGGATGACCTCTTCCGTGACAAAAACATGAACGTAATCTTGTATTGGTGCTTCGTACAACCAGCTGAAAACAGGCCTTCGACAATCTGCGGCTGATGATTGAATCACTATCAATGAAACATTAAAAGCACCTTGAATTGAAAACATGAATTCCCACACTATTAATTGTTCACCACATTCTTTATTCGCATTTACACATGCAGTTTTGTTGTTGGAAAAATATCAGCACAGTAGATCGACTTTAAGGTTTTTGTTGAATATGATGTAGGTCGTGTTAGGAATGACGCAGCTAGGAATGGATGAACACATGCTAAACAAATAAAATAACTCCTGATAATGCAGAAGTATAGAGTTGTAGAAGTCTTTAAATGCACGGGCGTAGCAAATAAAAGCGAATCTTATTTGTCACGGCAATGGTTCCGTTAGAGTTTTAGTTTAAGTTTTAATTAACCAAAATAAAATATATTCTACCTGTAGATTGCAACGTAATTAGATTTGGATGTGACTCTAAAAATAATTCGTTTTCTTAAACTGGATCCAAAATCATACAAAAGGCATTTAACTGAAAAAACTATGGCATACGCAATACACGGTGCTTGCCGGCCTTCAATACTTCGTGTTCAGAACAGATAAACATTTTTTTCTTTAGTTTTACCTGTCGCTGGTGAAATGCCTCTAAGTAGAATATAGCGGGTTTTATCGTCGGCTTGTCTCTAAGTTCAAGATTTTTTTATGTTTCTCTTCAATATACTTATATACCTTAATTTGAAAGCAAAGGTAACAGAAGGCTATGCGGAGCTCAATGCCTAACATCAGCAGAGAAAATGTTTTTTAGTGCTTCTTACTGATTGCATAAATAAGTAATGGCTTTATCTCTCCTCTAGTCATCTCATGCAAATCATCGTTGACAAACAATTTCTATCGTCTTGGTATCCACAGCGTCCTCACTTCTTCCTACAACTTTTTAAGCTGTTTACTTTAATAGCTCATTATTCAACAGCCTGCAAGAATTAGGCGCTCTTGACTATCTGCTTTTATCACTAGCTGATGAAGAGCTGGTGTCAGTATTTTTCACTGCTAAGTACGGAGATCCGATAAGGGCTAGAAGATTAGAAATCCATTAGATAGAAATTTTGAATGGGTGAATGAACAAGTCCCAACATACTGCTTTTTCGCCTTATCACAGTTGCAGCTTCGGTACTTCAGAACAATAACAACTCATTTAGCCGTTAAAGTGCTTTCAGCTTCAAATTTTCATTTCTCGTTACTCATCTACAGAAAAGGTTGCTAATACAAAACATGGAACTTTCATCTATGGCCTACTAGAGACCAATGAATATTTCAGATAAAGAGCAAACCCATTCGGCACCTCAGATAAAAGCTCTCAGCTATTTTCAAACTGTTGATTTGACAATAATATCTTTAAAGTTGTAAATTATGATCTTTTTATTTTACTTATAGTTTGGCCTTAATTAGCTGTTCTAGCTATTTGAATTTGAAAGCTGACTTTAAATGAATTAATAATATCAATAAAAGTAATAATAATAACAGTAATAAAAGGTCTTTTACCTAACATTTAAATCAATCAAGCTTTCCCTGCCAGTTGGCACGCTAGCTGAGTGGGCTTTTGAAGTAACAAATATTCTTACAGCCGGAATCAATTCAGCACAATACACAGCGATAAACGCAGCCATGTACAAACGCATTTTAAATACAGACGTCAAAATAGATGCTTATGACCACGTGTCTAATTACTATTTTTTCCGATTGTTTGTCCAACACCACATTACCTTGCTGTACAGCCACTGACAAGAATCATGCATCGATCATTCATTAGGCACCGAAAAGCAAATAGCATTACTTACTTATTATTACACCTCTAGCAGTAAAATCAAGAGAAGGAACATTTTTTTCATTATTTGCTACGCTAGTCTTGATAGAGTGTATTGAGTGAGCGTTTATATGCAAAATTAGTTGCAGAAGCTAGTTGATAGATTCTGGATTATAGATAGAATTCTAGAGTGTTTAATAAACAGAGGTATTTAAAGATACTGCAACATCAACTGTATTTAAAGACATCGATGTCATAACTCAAAAATAGCGATAACAGGCTATAAATTTTAGATCAAACGCTGAAGAATATCCGTTCATAACCCTGGACCTTGATGTTTTGCTCTAAAATCTATTCTCTATGAATGAGCAAGTGGCTTTTGTGTTTAAAAGTGAAAAGGAAACTTTATCAAATTTACAAAAAGCAGTCAACAAAGAAGAAGCAGTCATCGGAGACGAGTTTATTGTATCATTGCTTATACATTTGGTCCTTTTTGAGAAAGGAGATAAGGAGACATGGAATTTAGCCAAAAGACAAGTTAAGTTTCATATTTTAGCATTGTGCAAGAAACTAAAGTGAATCAGCAATTTACTTTTAACGAAAAAAGCGTTGTGTTGCTTTAGATAATAAAGTTTTGCAGAAAGGAGTTGATTGGCAAATGAGATGACGACTATTGACCTGTCATTTTCTAGAACGAACGTGACCAGAGGCATATTGCTTTATAATCCTTGCGTGAGGGTCAAAGGCCACTGCCTGATAAAATTGTTTGGCCTTTGAACTGAAAGAGGGTCATAACCGAATTCCATCTCCTCTTGACATCAGAGTCTCAACAGACACTTAGTCCACATTGAGACAACAACACATTGAGTGTAGGGTCATAACAGGGGTGAAAAAAGAGTGAAGAGCTTATGCTTACACCACACCCTATTACAAGAACAAGCGTTGGTCATTGCTCAAAGTAGATGCGCTTAAATATCATCCTCGACTCAAAGCTTAGTTTTTTAGTATGTCTAGTTAGTTAAGTTTGCCCGGCTGTCTCAACGAGAACCCTGTTCCAAATAAAACCTTGAGCTTGTGTATTTGTGGATAAGACTCGCCTGGGATTGACCTTTTGTGGCAAGAAATCAGGCCCACATTTCAAGAGTACTATATTCAGGTATCAAGTTTGTCAAGACACAATGATAAAGAAACTAAAGAATTTTGAATAAAGCACTGTGGAACCACAGTTTAGGTTTATGAGAAATAGTTGTCATCAACAAGTAATAGAAGAGACTGGGAAAAACCAGTTGTGAAAAATGCGGTCAACAAAGTTCAGAAGTGTTAGATGTTTGAAGTAAAAACTTTAAAGGCCTGTGAAATAAAAGCCATCGCCCAAAACGTGAATTACAGTGGATAGTATCCTCACTGAATAACACAGGTTAATATCACTCTTTGTCGCCCGCAGCAAACAAGAAACGGTTCAAAGTGCTCACCGAATTGTCGACTCTGTTTCTTTGGCTCCAGGAAGCAAAACTGTCTTCTCACCCTCAAAAACCAGGACGTCTTTCCAATCAGCGAGAAGGAAACTGCATCGAACATGTCCCTCGCTAATGGCCTAACAACTTTGAACTTTTCACCGCAGATGTAATGAATCTTAGCACTTGGCTTTTTCGGCGGATCCTTCTCAAGCTTCTTCTTCTTCGGTAATAGTCTAAGACTGAGCTTCATCTTGTTTAATAGTCCGAGACTGTGACACTACAAAACAAACGATGATGATACACAGAAGATTCAAAATCTCTTGTTTTCCCTATTTCGCCCTTTTTAGAAGGCTTTCTCTTTCTATAAACATAATCAGCTCAAGTAGGTCAAACAAGTCAACAGGTTTCGATTGCAGATAATTTATTATGTGTGAAAAGATTGTTAAAGGTGTACGTTTCAGCATGGGATATTTGATTTCCAGTGCGAGTAACGAGACAGGTGCAAGAAGATTGACTGTGCTCCAAGCTGCATATATTATTTCACAAAAGCTGTGATTTTTCGATATTTTGGTTTACTGATGATGCTTTCACCGTCTCTACCAGCATCTACCTAAATAATGGAAGTGCAGGAAAATTTCCTGAGAAAATTCCAAATACAAAAGCTCAGGAAATAGGCTTTAAATTGTCGTGGTTTATTTGTTTATGCTTAGCAGATTAAGTAGGGATGTGATAAAAGTTGATATGATATTCATAGTAATCACCCTGCAATGCATTCAACTCAGTCCGTCTTTTATAACCAAGATTGTGTTTAAGTTAACTAAAAAGTCACATCAATTTCACTGGCAAATTAATATTTGAATAAAAGTACAGTTCTTGATAACTGTTGCAACTTTTTAAGCTCATGCTTAAATTTCTTGTTTTTTGAAATTCTTAAAAATAGCCAGCGTAACATTCATAATAGCAGATATAGATAACAAACAACAGCTTAACGAAACACAAACCGAAAAATGCCAACTGAATGCTCCAATACTTCCAACACTTTTTTGAAGTTAAACCAGTTGATAGTTCCAGCTATCGGGTCCTTGAATAGGCTGAATAGGGCCTTCAGCAGTTCGATATAAATTTGTGGATAATTAAGTCCGTACAAAATTAAGTCTGTTTCTTGTGAGATATCGTTGAGAATCGAATATCCAGTAGAACGAATTTCGTCTTGCTCAGTAATACAGCAAGAGGAATATATTACTTTCGCCTGAGCCTCTAAGCCTTTCCCGTCTAAAGCATGTGCTTGCGTCGTATAATTCTACACCTTCCTTGTTCCGGATAATATTCTCTCATAAGCATGACAACATATGTTTAAATTTCTAGGGGGGTAACGACTTAGAAAGATATGTTTTTACGACACATGGATTTTTGACAGTTGAACTTGAAATACTATTGAAACTCAGATCACTTGTTGCCGTTAACGACATCTGGTTTTGATAGAAAGGCTCAGAATTGTGAATTTATCTGGACAGTCACGCTTGACGGGTAGCTTTCTGCATGACAGAAAGCTGAAGAAATGTACTGAAACTTTTAGAATCATTTATGGCCATTGTTGTACGAATGGCCTCATTCTAAAATGCACTTGCTTAAAGGGCATTATTTAGGATTTGGGATAGGAAAATAAAGCTTTCTCCCTAGTTGCAAAGAAACCGCTCTCAGTTAAGGGATGAGTAGAAAAGGCCTGAAGGCTTTTTTGTCTTATAAAATTTTTAGACATCAATTTGACGTCTCTTGATTCGTCCAAATACATGGAAGTAGAATTTTCTTACGCACATCAGTCAACAGATCAGTCGCCATGACAATCATCATGTCAATGATTATGTCCATCATCATGTCAATCATTGTGTCAGTCATAATGTCAATCAGCATCACAGTAATCGCATCAAACCTGATAGTAAATGAGAAGTCAAGGGTCTCGAAGCCAAAAGGTAGCCACCTTGGCAATCTTTACTGTTCTGGAAGAATTTCCTATAGACAGCCTCCCTCCTGCTTCACAACTTTGAATGTAGATAGATGGATTTAGAACCAGCGAATTTTAAGCAGACGACCAATAGCCGATGCATACGGGAAACTGAAAGGTCATCCATCAATTTGAATTATTGATAGACAGACACGTGATCATGACAAGGCTTGATCAATACCAATAGGGCTCTAGAGTGTGACGTCATCAAATCCTTTCTTTAGAACTTTTGAATTTTAGCTACATAACGCAAAAGATCGCCATGAAATACTTCACAACATACAAAATTGGTTAAATATACCTAAAATCGGTTAACATATGGCCAATCAAAGATTTGCTTACGAATCACAGTTACTTTGGCTCTGTTCGTGAAATTATTAACAGAGTCCAAATGACAAAGGTTTTATGGGAGAAGAGCCAATACACATGTGTTACAAATTTTACCTTTTTATGATGCTCTTTCAGGCTATGGGATCCAAATTCAAAAATTCTTAAAATTCATTTGGTGACGTCACTGGAAATTTAGCTACGTTCACGAAAGGGTCAATGAGGCATGGGGCTAAGTATGACATGACGAAATCTCTAGCTATTGTTGTTTTTGTTTTTAGTTGCCTTTAGAAGTAGTTTTAATAGTGGGAAGCCTCTGCCATAATCAGTTGATCATTTTAATAATCATGACTATTTTAATCATAATCATCATTCAAAGCTGCAGACAATTCATGTAAAGAACAAGCATCCAACATATTGAAGGGCTAACAAAACCTTTGACGAGAGCACCAGATGCGAGAAACTTCTATCATGCAATTACATGCTGGTCACTCTTAGCAAGCCATGAATAGCAAATCTTTAGCTTCATACAATATGTTTCATAGCTTTGTTTAATCAGGTCAAGGGTAACCATGTGGCCCATTTCATAATGCAATGACAGGGGCTCATGAATACTTCAAAGCTGAATTGATGCTTCATAGCCCGCTAACTGAACTATTGTTAAAACAACGTTTAGCCACTCTTTACGACCTGGTTCGAGCCACCCGGCTTGACGAACTCAAAGCAGGTGCATCATGCTTAAGAGCAGATGAGCATTTCCCTCGCTATGCACAAAGCCATAACGAGCCTCGGCAAGTAATTTCCCTCTCGACGGATTTAAGAGAGATATTTTTAATTATGCATCGGGAGTAGCCATGAATACAGCAGGCTTAAACATGGAACGCACGTCTATCGTTGATCGACTGTCTTTGAGCTTGCTGGATTTTAAGCTTTGTTGCTGAGCGGAAGATTTAAATCTATCAGGAACCAAAGAGAATCGTTAAACAGCGCTTGCAACGGCTGCTCGACTCAGACGGTTCATCGATCTGTTGGTAAAAACACCCGATTGCTGAATCCGAGAGATTTTATAAAAAACAACGATTTCGATGAAGAAGTTCCTTAAAGATGTTAATAAGAGAGATTTAACACTTCGCTAACGTAGTGACACGATAATTTCTCAATTTTACCCTGGGTACTTTCAAGTTCCTAATTGTAAACTTCATTTTCCTCAAATTTTGCATACCCAACATAAGCATTCCAATCTATCATGATCCCCCATTTTATGTTTTTAAAGAAAATGCTAGCCCACCTCCTTATTAGACCCCCCCTACAATTAGGAACTTGAGAGTAACCCATGGAGCTTGTAAACAAACTTCTAATGAGCCCAAACAATATTTGAAACAAAACGGAGCCGAAGACTATTCTTAGAAAGAGCTCTATGAAATGACACAAAATGAGCTGCGATTGAGGCGTATTCTCCGTGCCTGATGAAAGAAAGCTCAGTCCCTTTGGCTTAAATAAGAGGGTAACTGTCATATCTTGAGTAAAATCTTCTTAAATCAGAAAACGATTACTGACCCTATGCACCTATCTCTTCTACCCACTCACCGCAGCACGCTAGATCTCTTAAAGCGACAACACATAAAATGCCACTTTACCTAAAGTACATGACAAAACATTCTAAAAATTTTTTATGCTTCCTGGTCTTTTACGATTTGCAATCATACTCGCACCCTTCCTAATACATAAACCTTGCTTGGTTTCTTGTGAATTCATCTAATCGCTCAAAAAAGGAGTTTTGGAGGTACGAAAAGAAGCTTTCTTTGAAAATGCCAATTATTTTACTTTCTAAACCTGCAGAGGTCCATATCCGCACAAAGCCCCCTCACTCCTTCATTTTCTCCTTCTTCCCTCTACCTCTCAAGCTCCACTTTTCCTCACCCCGCATTTACTTACCTGCTCACTCCTTTGCTATCTACACCTCTGCACCCTTCGCCTCTTCTTCTCTTCCCTCACCTCTCTTCTTTAGGGGTGTAAAAATCCAAGGAGACTGTCTTCTCGCAATCGATAATAAACAATAACAGTTGCTAAGAAGCTTGTTTTTAGAGAACACGTAGGGGCCAACCCCCCTAAGCCACTTAATTCCCCGTCTTTGAAGGTATAAGGGTTCGCCAAGATGTTGCTTAAAACTTTACAGTCTACCCACATACGCACCTAAAATCATTCGGATCTTCGAAATGCGCCTACTGAAAACTGGGTAAGGCGCTAGTCAAACCATGCAGACAGTAGCGGCGCCACGGGGTGTACTGGGGGCACGTCCTCCCACTTTCGACCAGGATCAATTTTGTAATTTAAATTCGAGGATAAAATTATGGGGGAAGAGGTGAGACATTTGGAAGGTATTTTTCATTTTGCCCGAAATGTTTTGCTTTGGAAATTGCTACTTTAGGTTTTGGCAAAATTTCTTGATGAAGAGATTTTAAAAAAACATCGATATTTCTTTCAAGTTATCTCTTGTTGAATGCTGTCACACTGAAACAGAAGGATGTGACGAAAGATCATCGGCTTTGTAACTGAATACTTGATTGTTGATTCCTTGAAAATGCAAACATGTTCCCGCCAAACCAAAGGCAAATCAAGAGAGCTCCCACATTCAATTTTCCAATAACTTATAATGGATCTTAATATTAAACTATGCCTAGAAGTAATAACGGCTGGTATTCTAATGGCATTGCACTCTGTCTTGAAACCTAACTCAAATCAACTGTTGCTGTATACGGTAGCTGCATGTACAATATTGCTTATGGTACTGACAGACACGAATATATAACTGTTGCTGTAGTAAATATCGGGACAGGAAGGAAATATCGTAAGTGCCTTCAATAAATCTTAATAAAATTTTTTTCTCCATCAAATCTTTTATAATCAGGAATATTTTGAAATTTTGTAATAACTTTTTCCTTGCCACAAACAAGCTCTAGAGCTGGAATTATGACCTATCTAACAGAATTAAAGTGAAAACATTGTTTATTTTGAGAATCAAAAGATATTGGCAAACATAGACATAACACATAAGAAAAGGGTTATTCGCATCATTGAAAAAGGCGTTTCCTATCATTAAAAACGGCGTGGTTCTAAAAATTTTCGGGGTCCACCCCATGCACCCGCCTTACCCTACCCCTCTTTACCCACTATCACCACCACTGCGTGCGGACTTCGAAGATTATTTCTTGTACAAGACAACTACAACAGGACCACTAGTAAACAAAACCGTTCACTATGATGAAGCACATAGACTTTTACAACTTATAAAATAACAATGCATTTATGTTATATATAAACATCAAGTTAATAGAATGAGAAACTAACACAGAGCTTACTGTAGCAATAAATACAATGCTAAAGCAGAAAGTCGTAGCCACTTTGTTTCAATAGAAGCCATCTTTGCGACTTGATCCACAACATTTTGTTCTTATAAAAAGCGTTTGGCATCACCGCGGGCTTTATTTCAGACTTACATGATCTACAGTGTTGCAAAGTCAGTGAGATGTTTTCAAAGGTCTAATTTCACAGAATATGTCTGGCTTGCCCAATAGCCTTTTTCCACTTACAAATAACAAAAAATGGTAATATTTATAAAGAAATGGCAATTTCCACTCGATTGTGTTTTGTGACAATGCTCTCGTCTTATATGAAACAACGGGTTACGCTGATTCTCTAGTGCAAGCCAACATTTCCCAGTAAAATTGTTAAGCTTGCTATGTGTAAGAAAGACAGTTTATTCATGCAAAGTGCCACGTAACCCAACGTATTGCTCTTGCCCATACCACAAGCAAATAAAAAAGGGATAACGATGTGGGTATAGCAATTTCGAATGCATAGCTTTCCTTGAGCCAGTTTTCAATGACTGAACGTGAGGGGGGGGGGGGGGTGACGTTCATTTGATTGGGGCCCAGAGAGAGTAGCCGCGATAGCCATGGCTTCGAATCGGCGCGCGATGCTTATGTGCTTGCTTATAGATTTACGCATAAATTCAAATATTTGTCCTTATTTTGGTCCACTTCTGAATATTCTAAGGGTCGATCGCCACCTAGCCACCAGGGCTAGCTAACCTCTGTTCATTGCTATTGCCCATAGCACAAACAAATAAAAAGAAAAGTGGTCCATGCAAAGTCTACTTGCATAAAAAGAGTCCGTGAAAAGCGAATCAAATTCCTCTAAATAACATTTGAATAGATTCTGTGATGTATTAGCAAAGTCCAGAGCCTTTTGGCTGCCTTGGCGAACATAAAACACCATCATCTCTCACAACAAAGAAGACTCACCTCAAATGTATTAAACAAAATTTCATCGAATCACCAGCAAAATCTTCCAACCAGACAGTACAACCATCTGCTACAACTGGCTGAAACCTAGCTCCACATCACGTAGCTACTCCAGCGATTTCTGTCTTCGTGCAATGTCAGCGCCTCGAGTGATCCCAGATCAAGAATCTGTGATTATTTAGCGATTTAGATTTTAACTTAGATTTTCGGATCGATAATCAAATTAGCAAACATTTCTAATGAGGCAAAGGAAATGAAGTATTTGTGTGTTGTAACGTAGCGTGGAGTTCAAGGCACGTGGTCTCCTTCGGGCCTCGGGTTTTTGTGCACTAAAATGTCCCCACAAAGCCAATAACTAAATTATTGACTAGGGGATCAGCTCTGATCGACCAGGAAATTTAAAACATTTAATGAGAAATTCATGCTAATAAATGTACAGTGGGGTTTTTGCGATAATCTACGGATTAAATTTGAGACCACATTCCAATTATTGTAGCTAGGGGCCAAGGGATGTTTCTTCAACAATAAAAGGTGGTACTGTCTCGAAAGAGACCTATTAATTAACTTAGCCATGATGTTCTGGATTGCTTTGGAAATAAAGAGAAGGCAGGTGTGGCAATAGGCAGAAAAATAGAAGTCTATTCCACAGTATTGCTAGACAGGCTGTGGCGGACATATTGGGCAACACATGCTGCAGAAAACAATTCTTGCGTAGAAAGCAATTAATGGCTGATATAGTACTATAAACACTCACTTTTTTATTAAAAGTTTTTTTTCCAAATCTGGTTTCTAAAAGAACAAAATGTTGCCGTAAATTATTCTCAGGATAATTTCTTTGAAAAACTTTTCAGAAAATGTGACAAAAATTGAAATTTCTTATGAGCAGAGATCCGAGTAAAATGATACACCTCTTTCTTTGGTACAGCCCAAATAGAGCCTAATCTGATAGTATTTGAAGGTTCACGAGTAAAGGATCTAATTTTTGTATATGGCAACCATTTTATTAATACCACCTACATGCAAGGATAATAAAGGGCTGCACATTCTAATTGAAGGTAGAAGGAATTTTTAAAATGATTAATGGAATTTTGAGAAGCACCAAGAACAGTTACAAAAGGAGACCTGCATGAAAAAGGTTGTTCCTCTACAATCATATGAGAGACAAGGGCAATGGCAAAAATATTTTAGGTTAAATAATTCATTGCTACAAAGAAGGAAATTTACTCATCAATTTTTACTAAAAACAATAAGTAATTACAAAAGGTTGCAGCACACCCCATTTCTCACTTGTGTTTAGTTACTTTTCTCTTTATACTTTGGTCTTTACATCCATAATCAAAATATTTATTATTCTAGAAAATGGTTCTAATTTGCTGGTGTATTTAATAGGGAAAATCATCTAAAACTAATTAATAAGCTAAACCAGATCTATTTTCGAGTTATTCTATCTGAACTTTCTGAACTAAGCAATTTTCATAAATTGTGAGGACCATAATCTGCAGTGAACAATAGGAATAAAAAGAAAAGAGGATCAAATAAAAGAAATATTAATTTTGCCATTTTCATTTTTCCATCATTCTACTTATTATGCAGTTGTCAAGAAACTTGATTAATTAAGTAACTCAAAAGTTTTAATTTAATTTTTATAAGTGTGACAAAAGGCCTGCAATACAGGTTGAGGTAGTGGAAACTATATAAAGTAAACTATTAATTGGTTGAATCTCATTGATTTCAACAGCCGCAATGAGTTAAGTTCCCTTGCTTTTGCTTCAAATAAATAAACTCTTTGCAAGCAATTGTGATTCATATAAATTTCCCAGAGATCTGGACGCAGCTGATGTATGTTGAACTGGTGAAATGAGATTTGGATTATTAATCATGGCAGACTTCTAATTAATTTATTGGAAAATTTTAGGCTAAAGCTCTTTTTGGCTGCATCTTATTATCCCTTAAGCTGAATATAAACCTTCTTGCAAAGCATGCAATTCCTAGAATGCAGATTAGAAAAAGGGTTTTCTTTTAAAGGCATATTCAGAGTTACTGACTTCCCTTGCAAAATTCAATTGAGTCAAGCTCTAAAACTGATTTCTACTTAATACGAAACAAACAAATGTTACAGTACAAATTAAAGTGTACAATCTGCAAAACTTCCTTGGGTGGCATGATTGCAGAAAGACACTGCTGCTTGTTTTAAGCCAACCATAGCTCTTTAAGCCTGTTACTACCAGTCCTGAAATTCTCTTCTAATAGATCTAAACATTTCATATCATAAAAATCTAAATGAAAGTCAAACACATTATTATTTTCTTTGATATGTCTTTCCTTAACTGACTTTGGTATACAGATTAGTTCTCTCTGCAGACTCCAACGTATCAGAACATTAGCTGCAGTCTTGTGGTGTTTTTTTGCTATTTGCTGCACAACAGGGTGGTCTAATTTGAGTCCTCTTGTCAGTGGCGAATATGCCATGACATAAATACCATTGTCCCTGCAATACTGTAGCACAGCATTTTCCTGATTGAATGGATGCACTTCGATTTGATTAACTGAAGGCACAATCTTGGAATATTTTCCTAATGCAATCAGATGATGAACCCCAAAATTTGACACACCAATAGATCTAAATGTCAGAGAAAATAAAGAATTTATCAACTTGATTTGGAGTTTAATATCAACATAAGATACAAAGGATATAAGAGCAAGTGTTTGTGTACAAAAGAATATAATTTAATATAGAATGGACTCTTGAAACATTTTTCATCACAAATCTATAAAGAAAGCACTAAAGAGCAATATTAATCAAGTTTCAAATATAACAAACACATGCTTTTTCATATTCTATGATCTGCCCTAATTTTGGGGGTTACACAATGCCTCCGCTAGTGCTTGTATCGTTAGGGGACTTAAGGGGTATAATTATGTGCTGTAAGGTATCATATGCCCCTCCTATCACCTTTCCAGACTTTTTGCCCATAATCTTGCAATTTGATTTGATTTGATTTGATTTGTTTCTACCTTGCATCCGAAGGTAGTTTTAGGACACTGAGAAGCTTAAGCTTATCGAGCAGTGTCCTGGTCCTTCCTCTCGATGTGACCACACCTCGTGATTCCTTATGCCTGGAATTACAGAGAGCTGGCAACTCTCCTCACTCTGGGTGAAAGTTTGGTCATGCCAGGGACTCGAACCACGGACCCTTGGGTCTGTAGTCAGCGCCTCTAACCACTGAGCCATCCTTGCACAATTGGGGGCTGATTTGTTACCACTGAGCCATGCAGTGCCTTTATATGAAGCTGCTTTTAATAATCAGTGAAACACAGAAAGATATATCTTCTACAATAACAAAATATTAATTAGGTACCTCTTATGATTGGTGTCATGGAAAAATGTCTTCAAATACACAAACCTTGCCAAAAAAATACTGGAACAGTCTATTATCTATGCATTTTAGGTATATAAATTTTCTTACCTGGTAAGTCCTTTTTCCATAAGGTGTATCATTGCTCTCCAAGTATCAACTATTCCCCCTCCAACAGGGGAATGAATTAAAAAAAGATCTACAAAATCAAGTCCAAGTTTCTCTAAACTCCCCTTCAATGATACAATTGTATTCTCATAGCCATGCATGTTATCCCAGACTTTTGTCACAATGAACACAGACGATCGCTTGATACCCTCTGTTTTTAGAACTTCACCAACATCATGCTCATTTGCATATCTAGCAGCTGTATCAATCAAGGGGTATCCTTGTTTAATAGCCCATCTGACTGCTTGCTTTGTTTCTGTACCAGGGCTTGATTTGTACACACCGAGACCAAATCGGGGCATTTCTAACCCATTGTTTAATATAACAGTTGATCCTATGTGTAGCTGCTGCAATGTATTTGTTGATGACTGTGTATTGTCAGTTGTGAATGATCTAAAAGGCACCATGTGAATGATTAAAAATGTGAATGAAGACCCCTTGTGTAATACAAACATACTAAGAGGGAAATCAAAAATTGCTAAATGCTTACTTCAATGCTAGAATATGAAACAATTGATAATGACCAAAAGAAAAATAGATCTCTAGTTAGAGAATAAGTCGTTCATTAGAATACCTCTCATCCGCTATCTGGTCAAGAATTGTATATTTTTGCTGCTATTTCAGTTAAGTTCAGTTTTCATTTTTTAAATTCCACTACATACAATTTATCAATAACAAGACAAGCATACATCTAAAATACAAGAAATTAATACAATATACCAATACAAAACATAGACACAAGATAGATTGTATGGAGGGAATTACTTACAGGAGGAGCTCTCTCAGTAGTTATTCATTGCAATCTCCCTCAATAACTCTATTTAAAGTTTATATCATCAAAGTAAAAATAAATTATTTTCAAGAAACCTTCTAAATTCGATCTTCTGGAGCAAGGCACTTGCAAACAGCGGCAGGACCCTTGAGTTCTTGAAACCATTTTTTTCAAAGCTCCTTTCTGCAAAACTTCTTGTGGCACAATTGAGGACCTTCATAGATCCACGAAACATCACTTTTTGTGTTCTGCCTCACGAACCACACGCCAAATTAACTACACGCACCTCTCTGAATGGAAATTCGATGTTCATTTAACTTTAAACCATTCCTCCATCTTTGTCGCGAAGCAAAGGCCTCGTTTTCAGACGGCGGGTGGACAATATGTCACCAAGGGGAAGAAACATCCACCCAAATATTTATGAAAATGCATTGTTACTTTGATTGGACTTCTCAAAGCTATCAGGGAGCATGATGTACGGGAAAAGGGGCAGTATGACAGGGCCGGCAAAACAGTGGGGGTTGGGGTATGCCCCCATTTTTAAGTCGCAAGCTATTTTTAGGCAATGTAGAAATTGGGAGGGGTTGATAAGTAGTCAAATACCCATTGCCTTAACAGTGCTCTATATATCCAGGGTTGGATTTGGGATGTCGATATCTACGAGACAGGGAGGGTTCTTCCGAATCTACTTTTATTAAAGCTAATGAATATTTTTTATGATTTACTAAGTTTCTTTAGTAGAGCTAAAGTCAGCTTACTACACAATAAAATAAGGAAAGTATTGTAGTGCTTTTAACTTAGCTTTGAAGATGCGAGTGAAAGAGGCATTACAGAAAATCCAGTGATAGTAGTGTATGGACACAATAGGGTTATATAATAGCGCCTTTCTTTAATTGTTTGATATAAATCTGCTTGTTTCAAAAAATTGCAAGTGAAAAATTAATGAATGCGGCAGTTCAGGGAGAGTGCTCTAGCAATACCTATCTAAAGCTACGTGTGAAGTATATGGGCAGAAACACTAATCAATAACCAAGAATTTTCGTAGTAATGTGGGGGGCAAGCGAAGGGGCCAATGCCCCCTTAGGAACGCTACTGAGGCTGCATCAATGTAGACATCATTGCTTATCTGATATTACTTGATAACTTTACTTCCCAAACCCAAACCTGATATGGAGACATTGCCACCATTTCAATACTCCAAGCCATCATAAGATGTTGTATCACAGAAGGTTTATTAGAGTAAAAATAAATAATACACTAATGATATGAAGAGTATATATATTTTCAGGCAATTTTCACTTCTAATTTCTACTATTTTTAATAAAGTCCTTACAGAATGGTTTCTTGCGTACGTGGCTATATATTACTTACAAATCTAGCAAAAAATATGAAGTACGAGCTATTACATACCATTTAAAGAAAAAAATTGGATACGCAAGAGTCAGACCCTTTTGTTTAACTATTTTGATAGAAATGAATGTGATTTAACAAAGAAATGCATAAATTAAACAACCCATTGGCCTAAAAGATTTGACCGTAGGGGCTGCTCGTTCAACTGAAGCCAAAGTAGGTCGCCATTCTGGTCAAATTTCCCATGTAAAAAGCAACCTAAGCCAAGTTAAAGACTGTTGTAATGCAGACAGTGTCAAAGACGCCTGCAAGAGAGGGGGAGGAAAAAATAATTGTAAAACAATAGCGAAGCGAAAGAATCAAAATCTTTTACTAAAGGCAGGAGTCCCCTCTGCCTCGCCATGCTACGGGTGCTTCCAGGGGTATAATATTTCAGCAATGAGATGGTGTGTAGGAATATACATTTAAATGATTGGCAAAGCGCTCTTTGTGGCATCTTGTTTCCAAAGGAGATTTAATGAATACTTTAAGATGAATGTCTTTGAAAGTTCTAATCCCAACTTGCTGTCGGCCTTCCAAATTTTCTTTCACTAGCTCTTCTTTTTGAGAAAAAAGCTTGCCTCCTCTTTGAATACTTGCGTTCCGTTGTATCTTTCAACGAGCAAGTTTCCATCTCGGAGTCTAAGGTAATGTGCTGCCTTTTCTGTAGATTCGAAGGAGACGAAACCATTGAACCACAAGTCGGTCATCGGGAAGAATGTGCATTCCTTTTCTACGAAAAAAAAAGGTTCGAGGTATACAACAATGGGTTTTTGGAGTATAAAGAAGAAGTTTTCTTGAGTTGAAGGTTAGTTATTTTATGAAACATTTATAAGCAAGTTTGGCTAAGGCTCAAAACTAAAAATTCCTTGCCTTAGCAATTCCTTGACTTTCTATTCTTTTTCTTTGAATTAAAACTTCTTTAGGAGCAATTAAATATAGGTCGCGAAGATGTCAGGGAAATCAAATAATTAGCAAAACAATACATTTTTAAAACTACAAGGATTCTGAAGTTCAAATATAAGTGACTTCTATTCCATCCACTTCATGAATAGACATGTAGTCATCAGAAATAATTTGTCAAATGTCAAACAGTCCCCCATCCAGTACTGAGAATTTCTTAAATTTTTCATACCGGCTACTGCCTTGCTTATAAAGCACTTGCTTATGAAAATGCATCTTTTTTTCCCAAAAAAAGAGACACTCAATTCTGCAACTTATCAAAAGAAAACCCGAGATACTAGATATACAAAGGCAGCTATTGCGTGAAAAGGTCATTGAAATTGATAGTAGAATCGATAGTAGAATCTTTCTGACCAGAATCGAATCATAGTCTGGTAAAAAAGAAGGTCATTTTGCTTAGAATTATCTGTCTCTCTATTTTATCTCTATTTCATTAAAAACATTCATCTTAATTTTCTTCTTTTTGGTACAACAATGGAAAACTCTGAAACTTTTCCACTAAGTTGCAGCTGCAAATAATTAAACTGAAAGACTGAAGAATTAAAGGCTCGAGGAATAACGGCTAAACTTCGGTTTAAATGAGGAACTATTTGCAGTCCATATCATCCCAGTACAAAGCTACGAATGAGTCTCAATGAAGGGGTATTGCCAATCTTCACACATCCTGCTATCCCATTTAACTCCATGATGACTCAAAAAGTCTTCGGTTGCTTGATATGAATAAACTGTCTTCCTTCTATGATAGTTGTCACTGAAGCCATCACTACAATTATTTGTTCTGCGCAACAAGGGATGTGGTTAATGCTAGTTCGAACACATATCGTTAATGCACACAGACTTTCAACTACATTAAGCCAATTTTGTGTTTAGTTACCGTTTTGCACATGAGAGCCTTGCTAAACACACCTCTGCCCAACAGTAGCGTGGTGGCACTGGGGCGAAGGGGGCCAGGGGCCAGGGGGCCAGGGAGCGTTGTCTCCTCTGAACACAATGCCGTCGGAACAAAATTCAAATTGGGAGGGGTTGCTGCCTATTGTATTTCTTCTCATTCAGCGCACCGTTATTAAGGAAACATACTGTATTTTCACAATTATTGAGGCCTGCAGCCCCCCTTCCGTTCCGTCGGGCATGAAACAGGAGCGCATTTAGAGGTAAAGGGATGCGAAAACTGTCTCTTTGTAATATTTGTCGATAATGCATAGCCTTAGAGGTACGAGAATCGACTTGGCCACCCCATTGGAAACATAGCCACCCGATACTCCTGCCCAATGCACGGTGCTACCTTCAACTCACCGAAATGCTTCGTCACCCGTTGCGGCTCGATGATGCATTGGCCTCGCTTCGCCCTGAGGTACCAGCGTGACCTGCGAAACTGGAACGAGACACAATCATCATCATTTTTGTTTAGTCCATTTGTTATTCTAAACACATCCTGCTCTTCTGGTAGGAGACTAAACTTTTCCTTCTTGAATTTCTTCTTTTCCTTCTTCTCCTCCTTTGTCAACAAAGCTGGAATAAAGCAATGAAATGGGTTTACTGCAGGGCCTTCGACGACAGGGGACGGAAACAACGTCCCCTATTATTTTGCAAAAATAACACATTTTTTGTCAAATTGGAAAATCGAAGGCAATTTCTCCTTTCTATAAATTTTTTTACTCAAAAAACAGCAAAAAATTATGAATCTGAAGTTGTTATCACACCCAAGACTACTAATAGTGTAGAATTTTCTTCGCTTGCTGTGTAGGACTTTATTCTCGTTTCTAAATCAATTTTTTAAAGCCTGAATCAATGCTTTTCCGCTGCTAGCTGGAGAGTATTGATATACAACAGACGCCAGAAAGGATATTTTAGGTGCTTGAAATTAAGACATCCAGTAAACCTTTCTTTAACAGTAGAGGACCTTTCTAATGTTTCGGACTTATGAATTTAACAATCTTCTACAATACCTTGTAACATTAAAACTGATTAAGAAATTAAGGAGTTGAGAATTTTTTTCCGAGTTAATTTTTTCATTTAATTAGAATACAGGTGTTAATTTGGAGGAAGATCCAATGGAATAATTGCTGTTAGGCAAGCGCCTTATATTCAGACAATATCAAGATTTAATTGCCACATTTGTGTTAAAAGCAAAACACAGGTGTTCACACGACAGCGTATATTATGCTAAAAAAACTAAGATAAAAAGTTTTCAAACTTTGATAAAAATTCTATTTATGTAAAGCAGGCTGGTAATATATTTGATGGAATATTTTGACAACAATATTAGGATCAAATAAATTATTCACTGAACTGATAATAAATAAGAGACCTTCTTCAACTGCTACTTGAATAAATGCTTTTAACAATACTTAGGAAGCCTAACTATAGATTCCCAACGTCCATTTCAAGGTGAAAGATAACACGTCTGGTGGAATTGAGTTTCGTGGTATATATGAAGTCTCTACATATCCCGTTGGCAAATATTGTGAACACTTGATTAAGGCGACCGAATCTGTCATTGTACACATAATTTCAGTGATTGTAGCTAGCTTTGCCTTCGCTTGTGAATACATGACTGATCAAATACAAAGTCAATATATTACTGTCAAATGAAATAAAGCCCATTAATGTACCCATCACAAATTATGAAATCATCTACGTATAGTTTCTACGCTATTGAGCTCCATATCGAAATATAACTAGTTGCAAGAGACGAATTTAATGACCAGTGTTTTGACGGAATAGAAGACCTTAAAAGTCGATCTTGCCTAATCTCGTCTGCTTGTTAAAAATTTTGCTAATGGCAGTTAACTGAACGATGTTCTTTTAATTAGCATTACATCTGATAAATGTGGAAATCTTTTAGCCGAAGTCCTTTAACAGCGATAACAGTGTTTTCTTGTTAATGACCCAGTACTCCTGTTCATACCTTTTTCTGTTAAACAAATTGTCTTATCTGCAAAGTGTTTAAATTTACCAGGTGGAAACGAAGGTGACTTGATTCATTTGCCTAAAAGGCATTTTTTCATCCAGACTTATTGAAATAATGGCGCCTGTCAGTTACATAACATCCCATCTCATTACTATTCCGGCCTAGAATAGGACTTCAAGTTCTAACTGTCATACATGAGTTCGTGCTTCCCAAAACTGGAACTTCAGAAATTTACAAGTTTACTTTTTGTAGTTTCTCGTGGTCAATCCATGGGCTTCAACGCAGGTTGGAAAGTGGAGGAACCAAAGGGGATTTTAACAATCATAAAAAAAGATGTTTGAAAATGCCCTATTTTTTGCAAAAAAGTGAGGGGCCGTAGACCCCCACCCCCTTCGTCGGAGGCCCTGTAATGCTAACTGCTTTTTAACAAAGCAATGCCTTCGCTCTTTGGCTTAATAAGATAACTTTTTCAAATCGTCTTTAGAATAAAATACGAGCCTTGCCTCACAGTAGGTTTTAAAACGAAATTTCGTTGTTCAAGAGTCATCTTTTTGCTTTAAGTTTAATTACCTGAATACTTTGCCGTATGGTGCAATTACATTTAGTCGTTAAAAACTTGGTAATCGATTGACAAAATGAAATTGTGCTAGGAGTTCAGACCAGCTTCCAGAAATTTCTAACAGCTTCTAACAAAAGGAAACCTGTACTCTTTGTAAATTCTAACGGCATCTAGTAGAATGCTTAAAATGAAACTGTTGTCTATTATGCTAACTTCATTTTTACGTAGAGCCTAGTCTTTCCCACATATCATGAACTGACATCATTTGGCCAATCCTCAACTGACCGCAATTCTATCTAAAAGGAATTTCACACTGAAATTTTTTTAAGACTCTTAACTATTTTACGTCATGCCTCAAAGCTCTCTTTATCAAGCAATTTTAACACACCATCTACCTTTTACCATACACTTGCTTTAGAACAAACTCAAGCAATTTAACAAGCCTACCATCCCTCGTTGTTGCTGAGTCCACGACAGACAACTCACGATTCTCCATGAATCACCCCAGTATACACAAGTTCAACCCAGAGCCGGCATCACCTCAAGATCTCGGACTGTCAGTTGCACACTTGAATATTCCACACATCGTCATGATCCTTAAACCTGGTCATACCCGGGGGGAATAATAATGACTAGATCTCAATTATTGATGGGTTTAATTGGCTGAAGAGGACAGCAGGTGCATTCAAAGCACGCATATCGGCAAGTCTACTCCAATTCCTCAAACCATTGATTTCATTGACTTTAAAATGCCGCTGCCTATTACCGCTCGTAATTTGAGCAACAGGAATCGAAAAGCAATCGAAAGTTGCACGAGGCTGTTACGGCTAAAGAAACTAGCGTTTCGAGCACCCAACTCTTTCAAATTGAGTAGAAAACATCTCCAGATGCATTGCTGAAATGTCTTCACTGTGTCTAGAAGTAATATTCCTCGGTGTTGAAATTAATTAAACAGCTTTTCATCATAAAAGGCGTCCATTAGGCAGGTCAATGTTGATCCTGTTCTTCCTTTTCGCTCTTAACAGATCGATTTTATAAAATGGAATTGAACAAATGGAATGAATGTGTTCTTCAGACATTATGCGTGCAGTTTTGTTGACGATTACAATCAGCGAGCTGCAGCGGATTCGAAGAACTAAAATTGCTGATGAATTTTATGTCTCTGGACACAAGCGCGAGATAAAAGATTTGCCAAAAACATTTAAAGCTGACGTAGATGATTAAATTTGATTAACTGTCGTGTTGCTAATGCCTTGAAAAATGTGAAGAGATACATTTTGATACCTTGGAGAAAGAGGAAGTGAAGCCTGCATGACAGATGATCATCTCCTAACATGGTTGCTGTTATCTGTGTTGCATATTCTGGCTACTGATGTAAATTAGGTTTAGTCAGAGATCGAGTGCTTTTGGAGTGTAGGGAGGACGTTGATCAGACATAAGCTCTTGAACTTGAGCCATGATATACAATAGGAGACTTGCTCTGCTTGGCATGCTGGAATAGTTAGAATAATAAGTATCCTTCTTGATTGCATTCTACAACTGTCTCGAAAAGTTAAATGAAAATAACATAATTCCTTAAAGATAACAGTTCCTTCCTTCTGTTGCATTATGCGTGTCTATGTTATGTTATGTTATGGATTGTCCATATATGCGTGTTTTGACTCCACATTCTAAATATATAAGGACAATTTTTGGTGGGAAACATTAGGAATAGCACGTGGAAGGTTTTTATTTGCTCGTAACTGACAAGATCATATTGATAAAGCAGTTAAAATTCACAATTTAAAACTGAGAAATAAGTTGTACATTGACTTTGTTAATAAGTTGAATTTTGGTTGGTAAATTCACCCGTTTACACCATCTAATCGAAATCGTTAAGGTATACACCTGTGCAAAGCAGCCAGGTTTTGCTACTCCGCAGCAAACTTTGATAAGATATTTTTCAGTGACCAAAGCAAGGGAACAAGAAGTCTGTTGGCCTCCTAATGAAGTCGAGGTAGCTTTGGGCTTTACACGGATAGGTCATATTGCGCAAATACGCTTACACCACTTGAATGGGTGACCATCTCAGACTATAAATAGTTTTAATGCGCTCCATATCTCTTTATCTCAAGACTGAATAATGCTGTCTGGCGACATTGTAGCAGAAGCGGACTACTTCGACCAGGACACGAGAAACCTATCTTTAACTAGCAACAGGTTGATGTTGTGAAAATTTTGGATGCAGACATATTTTCTATCACTTGATCTCCTAGATAGGATGCCTCATTAGTGGAGTAAGTAAGAGAGGCGGATCTCGAAAGAGTGTGGGCAGGAGATGACTGATTCGAACATAGGGGGGGTTAACTTGGGACATTTTCAATCAATCCATTGACAAACTGCAATTTCGTCATTTGGCATCACGTCGATTCACAGCAATGCTGTTTTATGATCTTATTACTATCATCAGCAAATCAAAAACAAAACCTACAATGACTTGCTTATCTTTAGAGTAACGCTGAAGAAACGTACCAAAAATTCGGCCTCACTGCATTGACAATATATCAATTCAACGAAATAATAGGCATAGGTCGGTATGATGTAAAAGTGATGTCTCCATGACAAGGGTTGGGGGTTAGTGACAAATACAAACTATCGCTCCAATCCATGCATTCTTTCTATATTAATGAAGACCTATTTGCATTTTGCTGTAGCTTTAACTTAATTGAAGGCATTTGTCTTGCGTCATCGTTTGCCTCATTTCACGGTAGGATCCGAAACAGTGCTCCGTTCTCTATAGCTTTACTAGATGCAAGCCCATAGTGCTTGGCACAAAGTGTATTGGGCGGGGGGTTTGGGTAGTGACAAGTTGATAGTAGTATTAGCAGAAAAGTATACACGGTTTAACACAAATACGCATAAAAAACAAAACGAATATAGCTCCTTAGCTTCTAAGTTAAGAACAAAGCGCAAAAATGCACACTTTTTAATATACATGTATGTCAGTTCATAACTAGATTTATCATCTCGCGTCTTTAGGTAGCCAAGCTCCCGAGTGCTACTTCTTATTCTCTAATGTCTTGGTGCCAAAAAAAATCAACAAGTATTAATTTTTTCAAATTTTACGAAGCCACAAGTGAACATTAGCATTGAAACGTAAAAAGAAGATATTCAAAAGAAGACACTCCCGTTTATATTCAGACATTACGAAGTCTTAGTGGTTCTACAAATGCTTTCTTCTGCATCAAAGCAACAGTCATTATCACAACTAGATGTGAATAGATGGTGTCATCCTAGCGGTTTCTTCTCTTCACGAACCTGCCTGAATTCAGTTTTATAGCTTTTGATCAAAAGAATCGAGCCTCATTAACTTTAGAATTTGAAAAGATGTGAAAAGGTTTTTGTGCCTTGCGGGCGTGGGCTGATTATTTGTTGCAAGGGGCTTCATTTCGATTGCTTTTACGACATCTGTACCGTCTACTAAAAGGCGTTCTGCCTTGAAAATCAGCCCTTGGAAATAAAATTAAAGCTAATGGTTGTCAATTCTGGCGTTTTAATACTAGGCATTTATAATCTACTTTAAATTAGGAGAACGAGAAAACCTCTAGATGAGATTGAATTACAACTGGAATTTGGTTAAATGATGAGCGAGGCTTCGATTTAAGAATAAAGTGATTTAAAAAGCAGAAGTATATTCGTAGAAGGTAGCTGAAATACATTCAAACACCTTGACTTAATCCAAATTAAAAAACGAAGGTGATGTGGATTGGTAGCAAAAGAATTAAAGACTAAACTGCCAAAAATGATTTCCTGATTGAAATTAATTATTCAATCCAATCGGTTTAGCAGCAAAGACGATAAAGCTTCCATTCGAGATGAAAAGACAAGTCCCGAAAATATTGAAATTCAGAGCCAAATGGGAATGACCAGCGGAGCCATGTGCCTTGCAAACTGCTTTGCAAGTAAACAAATTATGCGGAGTTATAAATGCTTATTACCGGTGCAATAAATATAGGAATATATGTTTCCACTGTTACATCAAATTTCCAGTGCTGAAGGTTTAGTTTAATGGAATATTATAAGAAAGGCTACAGGGGAAAACTCAGAAACGACAGAACGGAATAAAACAGATAGCCTTGATAAACGAAACAAACAGACTGTATAAAACAGCATTGAAAACGGTATACACTTTTGCTCTAGGCAAAAACTACTTTATCCTGCTAATGTAAAATCCCTATAGAATTGGCCTGCTCGCAGTCTTTGTGCTTTGTGAATATTGCTGTTATATTTCTCGTTCGTTTATTTCCAAGACAGCAACAACAACAAGACGAAGCGTTGTCTTTATAGAATAAGCCAGAAAAATACGAGTGGGTGGTAACTGATTAACTGAAAAGTCTGATTAACTTGTTCTGGGAACGCATGATTGAGCCTGTAACTCTTTCTATTTGGATACTCTTGTGCTACTCGCTGTATTCAATGCGCTCAGTTGACAGCGACAGCAATGGTTGTTTTATGTCAATTGTTATCATATGACGTCACTACTGTATACTCGGAGGACAACTAAAAAACATTTAGCCTCCAAAAAGGAGGGGAATTAAAATTATATAAGTTTTTTTTGCAACATAACTCTCACACCTCAGTTTCAGTTGGCCTCAGTTTCTAACTGCTTACGCGAACATAACATTCTCGTCAAGACCTGTTACTCGACTCCCCAATAGCAAGAAATACAAACATATCGGACTGACGAAAGGAGCCTCAATCCTCTCTCATCAATTCTCTCTCATCAATTCTCCGTAATACGCCGTAATTGTTTTCACTTTGTTGTTGAGAATATTCTGCTCGATTTCCGTTTTGCCAGCCGGGCCAGCCAATCGCATCACCTGCTCAACGTCAACATTTCTTGGAAGGAAGTAGGCAATGTTATCTGTGATTCCTTTAGCAAGGTGAAACAGTTTCTCGCCGTCTGGTACCATTGTTTTCAGATTGAAAACCTTAGCTTTAAGGTAGTCCGGCCCGCCCCAGGGGGGCGAGAGGAACACTACGTCGGCTTTCAGGGTCGGCGCAAGCGCAAGGAAGTCGCCGACGATGAATTCGCGATCCGCGACGCCGTAAACACCGGCGTTGTGTTTGGCGAGGTCGAGCTTCGTTTCGTCGATGTCAATCGCTATAACTCGCTCGCACGTGAATGCAAGTTGGATGGCGTTTCCCCCTGCACCGCAAAAAGCGTCAACAACGACATCGCAGCGGCATCTCTCTGCGATGTGCTCCGCAATTTTCTCTGGCGTCACTGAAAACCAGCTTTCTTTGTCGAGCTTTATGCCTTCATCGAAACGCGAGAACAGGCGATAGCGCTGGAACCAGTACTTCTCAATATCAGGGCCATGCAGCTCAATAAACTCATTGGGAATAGTGTCACGTGGCTTTTTGGCCGATTTACTAAACTCATTATTATTTTTCCGCTTCTTTCCTTGTTCAGTAGTTTTGACAGAACCAGACGCCGCAGGAAACTTGAAGAACCTCTTGATTCGGTCAATAATAGAACCCTTACCAGGCACACTGCCTCCAACTGGCTGCTCAATTCCCTCTTCAACATCCACTTCTTCAGCGCGTGTCTTGTCATTCTCATTTGACTTCAGACATTTTCTTGTGAAATTTGCTTCTTTAAGCCCAGTGTCGCCTTTAGCGCCACCGCAGCATGCCGCAGCTGCTTCTGACTCCTCCTTCGCATCTCCTGCTATATCATCATCCTCCGCAAATCGCACATGACAACCACCTCCAGTTGTTCTCCCAATCCTGACTCTTCGATCGTGTATCTCTACTTTTATCCGTGAAAACATTGATTCTGCGGTTGTGAGTCCAAGAGCCGAATACGCGGATCGAAACTCTTGCTCCGTAACACTTACTTCCGCTTCCTGTTGCATCGCTGACGTCTCGCTGCATTTTTCCAAGAAATCTGCTGTCCCGATATTCAATTTTGACTTGCTTTTCTTTTTCTTCTTCTTCTTCTTCTTCTTTGCTTTACCTGTGCAGGATTTATTGTTTGCATCTTCAAATAACAACGAACTCTGATCACAATTCACTGCATTTTCGACATCCCCCGTAGCATTATTAACACAAAAATCTTCATCGTCTTCTTCTAAGCCATCATCATTTTTGAAATTTATAAAGCGATCAGCTTCAGGCAGATCTTCCAACTCCTCTTCCGTGCTCTTATTTTTTAGGGTCTGTCCATCCATCGAGTCCAAATCAAGCTCGTGACCTCCTACCAAGCCAACACGTGTTCTTCTTCGTTCATTTCCATCTTCATCATCAGACTCTTCATTTGCACACCCACTAACGCTATAGCTTTGCTCTGTAGGCTTCTCTTGACAACCTTTACTACTGCTGTGCATTCCATTCGCAGCTTTATTGCTGCCACTCTCTTGGTCTTTCGCAACTGATCTTCCTTGCACTGAACTATTCACATCAACGTCTTCATTCTCAGCTGCAATACCTTCACTTGTTGTTTTTGTTGCTGTTGTTGTTGCTGTTGTTGTTGTTGTTGCTGTTGTTGTTGCTGTGTCAAAACTGTCAATATCTGAAGCTGCGTTTACAATCCCTTCTAAGACTTGTCGCTGCGACAATGCAACTTCGACGAACCGGTCTTCAACATCAGCTGCACATTGTCTATTCAACAGATTGACAGTGTCACTCAGAGACCTGTAAAGGCCTTCCGCCTGATTAAAAATACAGTCCGCATCTCCATCAATCGCCGCACAATGATTAGGTAGGGGTGTATTCTCTTTTGCTAAATCACATTTGGGCCTATGTTTTTCAGATTGACTCCCAGTTTCGAAATTAGAATGGTGTTGCACATGCTCATTGGAGGAAGCATCGGGCAATCGATCCTCTATGATGGCAACATTATTTGGATCTGTCTCTTTGCTTTCAAGGCAGTCTGCTGCCAAAGTATTATTCTCACTTCTGTAATCGTCCAAACGCTCATCTCTGCGATCAACCATGTTGCAATTACTTTGAACTTCTTTCTGCATATTCTGCTCTAACGCGTCCCCATGTTCTGAACCTCTACTACAATAATCTTTCAGGTATATGTGATAGGTCTCCCAGTAATGTTCCTCCCAATACTGTTTCCATTCATTACTCCAAGCATCATTACTAGCACCATTGCTGTTTAAACTTGCAACTGAGGCATCCTCTTTGGTATTCACAACCACATCATGAACTAAAATGTTGCCCCTGGGTTCATCAAGATTATCAGTTACTTGTGCATCACCATCAAAGTTATGTGCGCTTGCATACTTCGATTTCATTATGACGTCAGAGCTCATGGCACAATCATTGCCTGCTTCCAACTCATCTTGCCGGCTGGCTTCGTTTGCGACCAACAAAATTGGCCCACTCTCTTTAGAAGGAACTGAGCTGTTTTCTCCAATAACTGAATTTACTACAAAAGACGGATTACAGCTTTCTTGAGAGTCACCAGAGCCTATCGTTCTACAACAAGAATTTTGTTCCAAATCATCAGTTCCATTAGCTTGGCAGCCATGTGTCAAGTCATCATTCATGGTTAAATCGTCAACAACTTTGCTACCCGTATCTGCAGTCGGAAATTTCTTTACCCATCTCTCCCAAACAAGCTGGTTTCCATATTTGTCCCAAAAGTTTGTCCATTCTTTGCTGGATTCGGTCTCCAAGACTTGAGTTTCTTCAGTCGATTCAACCTTGAAATACAGATTCAACATTAAAGAAAAAGTAATGGTGCATTGACAAGAATAAATACAAGAAATAGCAGACAGACAATTAATAGACAAAAAGAGTTTACTTTATACTTAGGTGTTCTGGGACTGAGTACGCTTGCAATATGGTTCATAAAGCACCATGACTTTTTATCCTTATAGCACATAATCACACACACGCTGGTGTTTGAAACACAACAGACAATTAAGAGCAACTCCTCTGCCAATGTCTTTCGCAAAATCTTAAACAAAATGTAACACCTCTAGTGCTCTGACATCATTAAAACGTGATCCTATTTGTATGAAATATATATATTAGCTTATATCAAGATAGATGAAAACAACATACCGTTGGGCAGGTGTCAACGCAGTCTTTGTTACAGCCACTGTATTCTATGAGAAGATAAGAATGAGTTAAGCAGCTCAAGCTTTCTGTCAAACATTATCTTCCAAACATTTCAGAAACAGCTGCATGCAGCAGATTTAATCGGAAAAATATGTTAAGTAATTCTTCATTTCTCAAATTCAATCAAATTTACTGGAAACAATATCATTAGCTAGAAATGTGTAACATAAGCTGATAAAAACGAAGCAATTCATAACTTGAAACACATAACAGAGTATATAATTATACAGTTATATAAATAATTAATGATAAAAAGGATGTATAGTCAATTGCTCATAGGGTATTAAAACTTACAAACCAACAGAAATATTCCTCAACCCATAGCATTCTGAATAAATCCTGTTGTTTGATTAGATTAAAATAACTGGTACCTTCATGATCCTCCTTATTCAGTGAGGGACACTCATTTTCCAAATGATAATTGGCATTTTCATGGAACTTATCCTTATTCTTTTTCTTCTTCTTGGACTTTGGCTTACTACATGGCTTTAGCAAGATATCTTCCTGTGAATAGAAATATCGAAGAGCTTTAGACATTTTTCTCTCTTCATTAATAATGTCACCTTCTCAGGAAATATTTTGATGCTTGTATCAATCCAAATCTTAATGAAAAAAATTAATAAAACAGTAAACATAGGAAAAGCATCAATGATCACTGAAGGCAAATGTTATATGATTTGAATGGCAATACCCTGCAAATTTATTGTCACTGGCTCCATAAAGACATCCCAAATCATGCCACTTAACACCAATTAGTTGACATTTTTAATATGACGTTTTGCAACACATTGAATATCAAATTGTTAAGTATGCACAATGACATGACAACACATTTTCAGTTAATGTCAAGGAGAAAAAGTCCAAGCAAAAATACAGCTAACAATTTTGCGTACCGAAAATGATAAAGGCTTTTATGCAAAGAGGGAACTGACCTCTTCATAGTCTCTGGGTGAATTCAAGAAGTATGTTGGAAGACCAATTTTACCCATTATCTCTAGCTCATCCAATAATGATTGATCAAGGTCCTTTTGGAATTCATTAATCACCTTTAATGCCTTGCAAATATTTTCTTGCTTCTGGGATATTTTCTCCAGCTTGATTTCAGATTTTCTGAATTTCTCCTCTTGTTCACTTAATGATCCACTGGTCCCATTGCATGGGCCATGCTCTGTGTACAAAGCATCTTCAGTTAGAGATCTGATGTCATCATCTGTTAGTCTGTCATCATCTGTCATCATCAAATTGGAGTCTGTTAAGCCTCTAGATTGACATCTGCATGAAATATGGCCTTTTTTCTCCAACTGAGCCTTGAATAGAAACACATCAATGATTGCTGCATTCAGAATACTTTCTGAATATGAATTTAATTATAAAACATTAAATATGATGCAGTAGACAGGTGACTGACCAGGGTTTCAGCATAAGTAATCTTTATAACTGCTAATTTATACCTACTTCCTAGTCAACCAGACCAAGGGGTATCTAATACATATAAATACCTGGGATATTTCTTTTAGGTGACTCAAAATACGTGTGCTGCTCTTATTATCTCCAAAATGCCTTCTTTCAAAAGAAGAAGTGTCACAATTTCACTACTTAAAGACCCATCTCCATTGCCACTTTATAGCTCCATTTTCAGCTGAGTAATCCTTACAATCACTCAAGAAAGTTCTTTGAAGCAGTGAGTAATCTCAATAAAAATATAGTTCACATGTGCTTCAGCTAGCTTCTGCAACTAAATCAGATATCATCAATGGAAACGCTCTGGAGTAAGGCATAAAATGAGTAAATTACAAACCATCTTAACAACCCTGCTTTGAAGCTTACAGCTTTGGATGAAAAAAGAGTTTCTCTGTGATAACAGAGTACTTAAAGTGTAGTTTACATGTAACATTTCCCAGAGAAAAACATGCTTGAATCCCAGATAATGTAGATCAAGCATAGGTAGTGTGAAATAGATTTGAAATATTGCTTCAAAACCTACTTGATAAGATGCCACCTCAGCTTGTGAATTTACTATTACAAAACCATCTTCACTTGTCAATTCAAATTGGTCCATAACGGCTGGCAGATTTTTGTCTCTGGAAATCAAAGCCATTATTTAAAGGAAATCTTCAAAAAAAGAAGTAAAAGTCTTTCTATCAAGTGACAAAAAGCTTTCTAACAGAATGAATCAATTAGGTTTTGTGCATGGGAAAATGAATGGCTTTGATGTGCATGTTTTGAAAATTTGAATTTTCAGAAGACAAACTGAAAATGTAATTACTTAAGAATGAAAGAGGAAATGCTGAGATTTCTAGCACTCCATTCTTGCATAGCTTAAATTATCAATTATTCAATTATACAATTGAAGTGGCTCAAATTACTGCCTGTTTTCTAATTACTAATTACTTACCTATTTACAATAATTACTCTTAAGGTTATGGTAAATGTTTTCTGGACGAAAACATCAATTTTTTGATTACTTCATATTCTGATAGCCAAATTAATAAGGTATATACATAATGATACCATGTTTGAAGTTTTTGAAAATGAATAAAATCCTGTATAAAGGAAGGTTTCCATAATTTCCTTATCAAAGTTTTATAGTGGTGGTTTTCAAATCCCTCCACCTGTTAAGCTGATTATCCTTGTTCTGCTTCCTGTGGTTTGTGTGAAAGTATGACACATCCATGGGTTGTTGGGCTTATTTAAAGATGCTAATGGATCCTAAAGCCTAAACTACTTGACCCGGATTACATTGAGGGTAATATGATCCTGATGCGTATCTTGCAAGTGTGATCAGTAAAATCCTGTTTTCTCTGGACTCAAAATTCCTCTACATACAGGTGCAAAAAAGCTATTTTTTACCCAAGGAGCCAATCGAATGGCTCAAAAATTTGCACACGGCCAGGGCAGATGTTAAGCAAACAGTGTGCTTCAAATTTTTCTATTTGCTCTGGTCCGTCTTTTATACCCAAATACAGCTGCGGGAGGGTGGAAAAATTGTTTGCCAATTTTCGACAGGGAATAGTTTCAAGAAAAGAAAGAATTCAAAAAATCTGAAACATTCTTTGGTAGCTTAGGATCTGCACTTCCTGCTGGTATAAGTCAGATTTTGTTACCTCAAACGCAAGGGTACAAAAATAGCTTTTGAAGGTGGTACACTTTTTGAGCAATAAATTCGCATGGAAAATAACATTTAACATTATTTGCCAATAATTTTGATCTGGCTAGATACACCATAATCTTGTGCATCGAATGATATATAGTTTACCCAGATTCCTTGAACATTTTGGCCTTTAGGAAGGAAAAACCAATTTTCGTGTTGAAAACGTTTACCGTACCTAAACTCAGAATTTGAAAAACAATATTAGAGCAGCTACTCCTGACTCAATCTAACAATACTTTGCCCTTGACCAATGCTGCAAGGTAAACTTCCACCAGCAATTAACATGTCATACAAAAGACAACGCGTTTACCTTAGATAGCTTCTTGTACAAACGCAAATGATGGGCAAAGACTTTTCGTTGGGGTTAGCATCATCTTGTATTCCTGTTTCTAAACCAAATAATTGCATGGTCGCTGTTTTCTGACATATATACTGGATATCAGATCTATTCATTTTCATCTACGTCTGTTTCGCAGAATGGTATTAAACTGATCTCCGAACGACGTAGTTTTGTTCTAAACCGTCGTGCTATCGCATGGCCAGTCCGCCATGTTTAACCTCGTATCCAGCATAAGCAGCCTCTTGTCTGCCCCCTGGGTGCGGATTTCATTAACATTCATAGAGATCTCTTTTTTAACATCTCAGGTCAGAATGAAAAAGAGAAGCTTTCAATTGGAATTTCATAATCAGTCACATTTTCATTGCCCTTAAGACGCAAATTAATTGTTACATAACTCTGCTAGTATATATCTAAGCTGCATTTCCACTGAAATTATTGTATACGCCATTACGAGTTCATTTCAAAGGCAATAAAAACAATTAACCACATCAAAATTTCATATTTAGTTACCTACTACACATAACTATTACTGCTCTTTAAGACCAATGTATATGTGATTAACCAAAGATTAACAGCTTTAAAATGGACTTGGGGGCTCCAAGAGGACCAGCAACTTTATTGACAATATCAACTTTTCATCAATTGTATTGCTTATATTGTCATATAGCCAATAAATTGTGATGTTTTTCTAACATCAAATAGAAGCTAATTCATTTTAATGCTTCTTTGGAAACTATAAAAGCACTAATTTGAACATTGTATGTTGTGAGCAACCTTTAGTATGGGTAATGCTTAAAAACATGGAATTTGGAGTTTATCTAATTGAAGTACATAATAAAAAATCATCACATAAACTATTATAAGCCCAAATATTTTATCTCAAAAGGAAGATTGCATAATGGCATTAACGCAATTTTTTATAAATTATCCTAATAGTAACCAATGACAACTATTCAAAATAATGCTTTAGAGCCTTGCTTTCACCCTTTGGTGCTTTGGAGCTCTAGTTCTTCTTCCACCTCCATAGGGAGGCAACAGAAGCGGCTGCTGATGTCACTAAGCCAGTGGCTGATGATGACAGTGATTGCTCTGATTGACTTGATTGCGTCTCTGAAAAATCAGCATCTCTCTGAACTTCTGAAAGATCTTGCAAGCTGTCCCAATCATCCCTGCCAGAAACATAATCACCATCCTCATCATCACTAGACTCTGATTCATAATCAATATCCCCCAAGCCACTAGTTTCCTGGTCCAAGAACAGCTCTGGGACATCATATGAGAAAGTCTCAAAGTCCCCAATATAGCCAAGGTTTTTGTTTGCATCTGACAGGCAGAGATCCAGATTCTTGAGCGTTTCCATTGGTGATATTTGACTAAGCTGTAGCAGCTGGCTGAAGCACATGTGAATTATATTTTTATTGAGATTACTCACTGCTTCACAGAACTTTCTTGGGTGGATGTAAGGATTACTCAGATCTCCAAAATTTGCTTTATGTGGAAGAGTGACACCTAGAATTTTAGCTGAAACCTTCAAAGCTTGGCAAGTAAATGCCAATGATGCTGGAATCTCAAGAACAGGGATGCTATGGGTGTTTTCTTGGTCATCTGGGCCTCTCGGCTCCTTCCTATATGACTTGAGCCATTCAAAATATTTATAGTAGTCTCCTGATGCTGGCAATCCAGAACCAACTATGCAGTATTCCATTTCAGATAAATCTGATTGAATCCAGCGACCCATCTCATAGGTGTATTTGGTAGCATCTTCTAAGTCTGTTTCAGCACTTAAACTTGATTCAAGAACTAAATCATTTGAGAGTCCTCTTGTTGCCACAGTAAGACCTGGAGGTGTGCCAAACTCTTTATACACTGGTCTAGATGTTATTGGAAAAATATCTTGCCTTAGGCTCGTGATACTTATTTTTCGCTTTTCCGTCAACTTCAAATTCAATTCTACCAACTTTTGTTTCTCGTTTGTCAGCATTGTTGAATGAGTTTCAATTTCATTACCCAAATGTTTAGAGTTGTTTCTCACCGAATCAAATCTACTTTCCAAATATTTATGCTTCTCTTTTCTCTTCAAAAGTTTCTCTTTTTGTAAATCATTTTCTTTGCTATACGACCTTACAACGATCTTGAGAGAGCTAATTCTTAACTTAAGGGACAACAGTTCCATATGCTTTGTTTCATACCTGGAATGTCTTTCGTGGAAATCTTCAATACTTTGTGACAAGCTTTCTTTTTGCTGAATTAAATTTAAAACTTGGTTTCTTTTGACAGTGAACGTTTCTCCATCCGGTGTTGAAGACTGGGAAAAACTTCCTTTCTGTGAGCATTCCGTACATGTTAACTTTCTTCTTCTGCTTTCGCAGAGCGGACATTTCTCAACGGCTACGAGTAAAGTATCGGACATACCTTACATGAAAAACTTGTGTTTGTTCTCTTGGCAGGCCTGCAACTGCCAAACGAATCCGATTCTAAACTGCAGCTTTTGTTAATTGGCAGCCATCTTCTTGAGAAATGTTTATGTAATAATTTCGAAAGGAGGCTATGACGTAAGAGAGGCATGAATCACAGTTCAAGGAACACTGGATTGAAATGAAAATACGAAATGTAATCAGCCCTGCATGTGGTTTGATTCAAAAGGTCGGAGTTCTTGAGAGTATAGAATATTCAAATGGCGCTTTATTCATTCAAATAATAAAGATTTTCTGAGCTGAATCAATATTGTGAATTTGCTGCGCCCAGGGCTGGCGATTTGTATTATGATCTGAATATTATGTGAATATTATGATCTTCTTTCTATTTCTTTCTACATGGTCTTGAAAAATACTTTGCTCTACAAAAAGGGGGGGGGGGTGCCATGTGGCTGCATTTCATTTGTTAGTATCCAAATTACCGACAAAATGACTTCGAGCCATGGTAGGTTGACATAAATGCGACCTTATTGTTAGTGAAGTGGGCAGTGGAGAAATACCCCCTAGTCTCCAAAATTGGGTATGTTTGCCAGAAAAAAGGCAATGTTTTTCTGTATGTGCAGAAGGCAAAATTAAATCCCCCCTATGGTCGGCAAGTTGAAAGATCCCCGTGGCCTGTTTTCCAACCGACGACATCAGAGCTTTTCTAAAAGATCATTTTAGCAGCCGAAAGCGCATAATGAAGTATTGTAAAATGTTATCAATCCATTAAGCCTCGTTTTTCTTAAATTTCTTTGCTTTGGTGAGTTTTCTCTTCCTAAGAAAGCTTATTTTTACATGTCCTTTGAGGTTACTTTTTCTTAAACGGGAGAATAGTACTTCATCTTAACTCTGCCCTAGATGATTGTTTTTGACTATTATTTTTGATTGATTTAATTGTTGACTAGTGTGATGCAGAAACTTCATTTTTTGCAACTAAAAAAGCTGCCACAACTACTTTAACTTTTCAAACTTGTTGGAGAACTTTTTAAACAATTCTTCCAATTTGTTGGCCGATTCTGCGAAATTCAAAATTCCCAGCTTTGAAGATATTGACCAAAGGCGAACAACAAAAGTTCTCAATTGGAGAAGTGAACATAGTCAGTAACGAACACACAATAAATTGTGGAATTTCTTTTCAACATATTATACAATATTACATATTCTTATAGGTGTGACTTTCGTGACACGCTAAATCTTTGCAACGAAAGCTTTTTGTTAAGCCACTGAGAAGGCGGATTTCTAAAGCCTGGGATTCTATCTTACATCGAGGAAGGTCTGTGCTAGCTATGTTGCCATTAACACGGAAGGGGCATTGCACCCATTAACAGCAACCTTAAAAATCCATTTTATATACTGACTACTGAAAATAGTAAGAGTCGTACGCAGCTACAACATACAGTAATTATGGCACGCCATTGAGACCTAAAAATGGGTTGATATAGACTTTATGGTTAAAGAAAAAGTCCCCAACTAATTTGGATGAGAAATCATAGAGATGATTAGCTATTATGCATATAACGAACAAAAGTTATTCTGAATTCTAGAATCTCGACTGAAAGTATGCGATAGTTCTAAACTCTGCAGGGCCTACCATAGACTGAAATATACATATAGAATATTCTGTACATAATTTCTTATGAGAAATGCAAATCCCCTCCATCTAGCATATCTGGCTCTGGTTCATCCTGAAAGAATAATGACGTCATTCATCACCCGGGAACAATGTGTAAACAGACATGCAAAGATTACTTGGCAATTACAGAACACCACTGGCTCTAGAGGTTTGTACAGTTTCAAGCTAATAGATTTAACTTCTAATTTGCTTTAGCGGTGATTCTTAATTAACACAAGTAGTGTCTGAAGATTGATAGCAGGACTGCTTAAGTTAGGACTGGGACGAGTCACGTGAGGTTTAATTAGATGTCAACAACAGGGGTAAAATGCTAACTGCTTACCTGATTGAGTTTCTTGAATTCGACTACCTGTGCGAAGATGTGTTCCAAGATGTGTTTTGCGTCACGAGAGTCTGGGGCTAGTTTGCTGGCTACGCCGAGAATTTCACCGCACTCCCGAACATAGTACTCGAGGTCCTCGTCATTGCCTGAGGAAGTAGTTGGACAAATGATCAGATGCTAGGGATGATGGCGTGGATCTGACTATCAATAGGCCCATGCAGTAGGGTTACCATGGACAATTTAACTCGTGACAGAAAGGCGTTCACTAGCTCATTGTCAAACTGATCACTTGAAAGAGTGCTGAATTATGCAAAATTGGCAAATTTTGCAAATTTGATATATCTTACACCATAGCATGGCTTAGAATTGCCCCATTGTTCAAATTCGATCAAAAGTCTTCACAACGCTAAATACTTAAACCTGATAAGAACATCACCACGCAATAATTATTATTTATGGAGTAAATGGTAGTTGGTAGCTTGCAACGCTTTGTGCTATAAATACACCTTCATCTGCCTTGTTTAAAAAGCATTGGCTACTATAAACCAGATAGATAAACAACAGCTTTCACCACTGCAGCTTCGAAAGTCAAAGGCGATATAATCAGAGGGTCCTGTCAAATACGTTTAAATACTCTTACATTTGTTTGTGATCTGTGCCAGCCTGGATTTTTCTGATGAAAATGCTTCGTCCAGATCGAACAAATCGAGGGGCGGTGGGGGCAATTCACGGAATTGTGGCGGAAAAACCTACCAGAAAAATAATTGCTTTAAAAAATTGCCATCGGAACATCACGGAGGCCCTAGGAATGATGTACAATCAACAGAGAACAATTTATTCCATGATTATCCTTCTACAATTATTCATCATACATTATATCAATATCAGGATCTATCATCACTAAAAAGGATATTAATTTTAAATAATCCAACTAATTTGATAATGACACCTTGAAATTAAAGGTAACGTAAAAGGTTTTCATTTTCTTAAAAATAGGAAAGCAATTTACGGGAGGCTGTTGGTATTAGATGAATGTTTAAGCTTCATACATACGTGTACAACATTATAAGTTATAACATTTTAAGTTATACGTATCATAAACCTATATAATAATCATACATTTGCATAATTCCTAGCTTTCGCGATGTCCTCTTAAAAGTCAAAATTCTACTACTGGGAATCTCCATTCTTTAACATTCTTACATATATGGTCATTCAAGACTTCCACAAGAGTAACTCTAAGAGCGTCAAACTATCTATGAACCAAACTAAGCCAAGACTTACGGCTGGCTGCAAAGGAGGCAGAGGCGTTTCAAACTGAGGCGTAATCAATTGCAGTTGCTCGTGCTTGACTTTTAGCTCTTCAAACGTTCTGAAAACAAACAAACCAACATGAATCAATATCTATCAAATATTTTCTCTATGAATATTGAAAGAAGTTAACAACCACAAGTTTGATGCACTATACTGTGCCATCTTAAGCAAAAAAAGACTCCTGGTCATTACTTTGGATGACATTTTCATACTTTAAGAAAAAGAGTATAATCGACGGTAGCTTTTTACCAAATTATACAAAACTCTTACGCTTAAAATGTGGAATCCGGTTTGGTTTGTCTCACACCACATTAATTCAGGTTGTCAATTAGAATGCATTACACAACTATTCGGCTATCATTAAAATACGCAGCGATGGTATATAAAAATCCGATATCTATATATTTCTTACGTTTGCCTTTTGAGTTAGGTTGGTACTATACAAAAAGGTTATTAATTTGAGGAGAAGGCAGTTTTAAAACCGGGATAAAGGACATCTTTGTGTGGCCTCTCTTTAAATAAGAGACACGTGGGAATTCAGAATGCGGATAGTGTTAACTTTGATCGATACTTGTCTTACCTGACGACAGGAGCCACTGAATTGTATCCAACGTAAAAAGCTGCTCATGGAAAAGCTGTGTGTGGTCCCTGGGAATCTGGCAAAAGAGCGAAGAATATCGAAACACGTCATCAATACATTAGATTCAAATATCTGTCAAAAAGGCATTCTTGGTATACTTAAAAAAGAGGTTCTAACATAAACTAAAAGCTCAGCAAAAATATGGTCTTAAAAAGTTTGCTGTAATTTTGACACATTTTGCATGATATGGTTGGCTGAAAATAGTTGGAGCCCATCAATATTGGCATCTCTTTGATATTATTGTGCTTAAAATGTGCAAGATATGAAAAACTACATTATCTTGCGATGTAAACAAAAACCTCAATCTCAGAGCACGGACTTAATCAAAAGATACAGAATGTTTTTCAACCTTAGCATCTATATGCAGAAGGGTGCCAAGAAGTATTGCTGTACTAATAGTGTCACGATAGTTAAGTCTAATTCTGACGTCACTTCCTTAGCCTCATACCTCCACAGAAAGCAAAACAACATGCAAGTATTACCTCATCCCCTTCTTGAAGACAAACCCTTAGTCTTTCGCTTAGTTTCGTGCTGTCTGGGATGAAGTAATAATCGGCGATCTACAATGAAAGTGGTCAATAATGATCTAGTTGGCATTGAACAACACAGCAAAAGGCACTTCGAAGTTTCGGATTATTTTCTTTCATTTTTTGATGGTGGCAGCACAGATGGTGCTCTAGTTACAGCCGTTATTTCGAAACGGAAAAAGGGAATTAAAAAATCTTCGTGAGTTCAAAGACGAGCAAAGATAAATGCTATCTATCAGTTTCTCTACTGGGCCATTTATACGGCCGTAGCCCTTCACAGACTATGCGTGCGCAGAGCCAATAATTTTGGATGAGGGGGCCAAATGATCGAAAATTTCACTCAACATCTACCTCATTGCTGATTCTGTCCCTCCCTTATATGTTAAATTTGACGTTTATAAAGGTTGTTTAAATAAAATGTACTGATTGGATTAGTCTCATGTTTTCTTTTGTTAAGTCATGTAGTCAACTTGATAAACAGCCTCCTGTACTATTAAGTACTTCGGTGCAATTGCACACCATTGCACGCCTTGGCACTACAGGCAGTGCGATTCATTGCACCCCTGTCATTTTATTCCAAGTATTACCTAAATTACGAGCATTACCATTGAATGATAAGATGGTTAGTCAAAATAGGGGTGGGGGCTAGGGGGCCTGGTTCATACCTCTGGATCCTCTGCATCGATGTTGTTCAGCTGGAAATCGTCTGTTGTTAGCCAACGCATTATCACATCCTTTGAAAGAAAACTCCAATCATTGGTCTTATAAAAATGTACGAATGCGAATATATATTATTCAATTTTTCTTCCTCTCCCCTTACCCTAGCTTTTCACGAACTTGTTTCATTATAAATCAACGTAATGCATCGCTTTATTATTCCAAATCATTAATCCCTATATTACATGGCAATTAATTATCATCGAAATTGTGAAAACCATTGATACCAAACTACTGCTTGTTGCATGATACAAAAAGTATAAAACAATTTTTGAAAATCGGTAACTTAAACTGGTAGCTGAAGAGATCGGATCAGTTATGTCGACATTGAAGCCTGGGCACTACCTTCAAGAATGTGACGTAACATCCAGAATCAATCAGTACTAGGTTCATCTGACGTAAAATGTGCAAATATCGTTTCAAATACTATCACTGCCAATGTACTGTTGTCAAACGAAGCTGACTCCGATGATAGAAATACATCGATACTAAGCTTATCAAAATGGGAAATCTATTCTCAAGAAACAACAAAGTTTCACCTCTTGGTGAAGAAACACAAGCAAGCGAATCAAAATCGCAGCGGCCAACTAGAAAGAGTTGGCTACGAGGCATTCTTTGCTGCAGGAGCAATGCGGTGGATATAATTACGTCGCATGCGGACGATGCAAAGAACCTTACAGATGTCGATGACGGCGTTGTCATTAAAAGAGACGAAGAGGGTCATGCAAGGGCAGTTGCCTTTGATATCGGACTGCTTGAAGAAGACCCAATACCAAACAGGCCAAATTCAAGTTTATCGATGGGCCAGCGAGCAAATGGACTCAACAGACTGGCGAATAGATTGCCTGCCTTGCCTTCAGCCTCCAAGGAAGAGCTTGAGAGAAAGTAAGTCCAGCAATATATCTTCTTTAAGATATTTTCATCTAGATATAATTTGAAATAACTTAATAAACAACTAGCTTTATCAAATGCGATTATGATTCATTTTACTTGATAGATTGTCTGAAGCTGTTGCAAGAAAAGACACGTTACTGAGAGACAGGTCTGAAAAGATCCGGCAAAGATCTACCCTTTCAAAAGAGATGTTGCAAAGACTAGAAGCCGAGAAGCAGCGATTGTTGCGAGAAAAAATTGAAGAGAAGGGGCGAAAAGCCATGGAGAAGAAAGAGAGATTGAGAAGGAGACAGGAAAGGGAGGCAGCGAAAAGGAGCAGACTGGCAGAGGAGGCCAAGGTCAAAGCAGCAAAGAGAGAGAAGCAGAGCTGTGCAAATGCTGCCGAAGCACTGGAAGCAAAGGCAAAAGCAGTTGAAGAAAACCAAAGAGAAATGATGCGGGAGAAACAGAGAAAGCTGAATGTGCACAGACACAGGCAGATCATAGCGCAGCTGAAGGCGATGGAGAAACAGAGGGAAACAGGAGAGTCTAGTGTGGGAGGGCGATCAGAGGCCAAGGCTGAGGAGGTGAGTATTGTTAAATACCGGAGATTTTGTAGTTTATTGGAGAATTATGATGAAAATTAAGCAAAACGTTTATAATTTGCAGGCTCTTCCAAATCACATCTTAGGCTTTAAAAATCAATGTAAGACGAGTTCTTGTCCATTTATTTGAGGCTGAAGATTCGACAAAAGACTTTTCAGAGGAAGAGCTGGAATTGGAAACATACGTAGACGACACTAAGCACCCATTTGAAGCGGATTCAGAGGATGGGAAGGATTCAGAGAGCGAAGATGATGCATTTTGGAATTGAAGAAGTTGAAAGCATTGGCATTTAAGATATTTGACTATATTATAACAGGAGATCACGAGGGCAAAACTCAATATATTTTTACAGAGGTGAAAAGAAACATTTTCTTTGGGAGGAAGATTTCTAAGCTAAGAACAAGGGACTTGAATGTTATCGTTTCAACAGAAGGAAAAGGAGATTTGATTTACTGAGCAATTCAGTAGCTTTGAGTGCAGAGATGTCAGACATTTGCAAAGGGTGTTGCTTCAGAGCTCTGAAGTGAAAAGAAATATAAAGAAGGGTGACAGTGGCCAGGAAAGGGCCCACACCAAGCAAAAGGTGCCAAAGAAGAAAATAGTTCACTTGAAGAAGAAAACTGTGTGGAATTCATTGCCAATGTCCTTTAACGAAGTGAGAGTTTTGGATAAATCAAGTCTGCAATTGTCAAAGAAATTCTGCTGTCAGTTTATATGACTGGATATAATGCTGCTTGAAGACTCCACTTGGCAAACTTAAACAATTAAAGTTGCTACACACTTTGGAAGAGAGGGTGGGACAGATTTAGAATTTTGACAATGAGAGATTTCTTTCTGGCACCATTGATACAATGAAATTGTTAAATGCCTTCAAAGAGATAGATAATATGAACGATGTGAGAATTTATTCTCGTATGACTTAATATGTGATGTAAAATCTTTCATCAAACCTGGACTTTATTGTTTTCTTCTTTGTCTAAGTATTGATCACTAAAGATATGAACAGAGCCCAAAACAACCAGCTTGCCTTTTGAGCCCTGAAAAATCAAATTAAAATTAAATGAAATAAAAAAGAATTATTGATTTTGTACCTAAAAGTGGACAGGATATTAACAAATAATATTAACATAATCAGAGATGTATATAATCATAAGACAAAGGCTGAGGGAAATGATTGACTCTTATGGTGCCACAACCGAAACAACCTTTTCATTTGAATAAAAGTGCCTTTACAACTGAAAGGTGTTTCAGTTGGCTCTTGAAGATATTGCAGAGACTAAATGTATATACCTTTGATGTATGAAAGGCACAGATGGGCCTGTTTAATGGAAAGCACACACTGCCAGTTGACAATACTGACACTGCACGTTTATTAACTGTCAATGTTGCACCATATGGATAGACAAAGCTTAAACACCTAAAAAGAAATAAAAAAATGTCAGAGTAAAAGGTTAACTGTATATATAAAGAAAGCATTTTAAACAATACATAATCAAGGACATGATGAAAATGATATGATTATTAGTGATAAACAAAATGGCATACTTCAGGTGGCGAACTTAGCTACTTAAAGGTGATCATTTCTTGTGACATAATAAGTTAAAAGTAGAGCTTCTATGTACAACAGCATGAGTGTTAATGAGTGTACAACAATTTTAACCAAAAAATGACATCATAAGCAGTAAGAGAAAATTTTTAGGAGAGATGCTGCCTTTTCTACTTATGAAGCAAACAGTAATCGTTCAGTCCACTAGGTAACTGTGATATACATATGAAATTATTTTGCTTCCATATTAATCCTGCTTGCAATAAGGGTCAAATAAGGATTTTCAAATTGAATCATATGTGTGACAAAGCATATGTCTCCATTACTGAGATTTTTCTTGGAATATCTAAATCAAATAATACTATTGAAAACAACCACTCTCATTAATGATTAAGAAACATATTATGATGACATTCAATGTGCAGAATAATTAATTTACATTAATTGAACATTCTGATAAATAGTTTCAAACATACTCATGTCCTTGGGTCACATCACTGGCAGAAATTGATGATCCAGGGATTTTCTTTCCAGCTGCTTTATTAATCTCTCTGGAAGATAAAGCATCGTTTGATAAAAAAAACACAGAAACATACAAATCGTAGTAGATGAACAATCATGATAAACTAGAAACCCAAGTCATAATGGAGCAAATTTACATACACTCTTCACAACAATGCATTTATCATACATTTCATTATTTTCAAGTATTGTTTCAATCACTTCATTTCAAAGACTGTCATCTTCAAACTCACCTATTTAAGACTCCATTGGGGACAAAAGCCTCTTTTGGTAGCAAATATTTGTAATAGCTTGTCCTCACAACAGCATCTAAGACAAAGGTATTGTTCAGTGGGTGTCTATACATAGAAATAGAAGAAAGCATTTCTAGATGAATCTTCAAGCCTAGGAAAGCATACCAATCCATTAAGAACATTCAGAAGCTGATAAAATGAAGATTATATTTGTTATAAAGTATATACTTGAAGCTATACAAGAATAACTGGATGTATTTACGGCATATAAAATGGGTTAGTTTTGAGTTGCTAACACAGAGTTTCTTCCTTCATATAATCATAACATAGTAAAAAGCTTACAATATTATCAGTCCTAAAAGTATCTTAATTAATGAAATTTAGTAAAATCTCATTCTTTATATAGAAATTTGATTACCTGAATTGACCATTATATCATAATCTTCCAGTAGGAAATTTATGTTCGTCTTTAGAGAATTTTCTCCACCTTCACTCATCATAACAATGACATTGCCTCCTTTATCAACAAACTGCTTAATGGCATCAAACTAGGGAAACATTATGATAAAAAGTGTAACAAAATAATAATGTTTGGTAACTGATAATGCTTTTTAGGACAAAGATGGGAAGAAATGCATGCAAATATATTTGCATCTGTACAATTGATTCTTGTTAAGTCTACTTCAAAGTGGCAAAGCTGGAAAGTCAGTTTACAAGCAAAATATAAATTTCCCCTTAAACGAATTGCTTTTTACAATCACAAAGGATCATGAGTAGCTGGCAATTCAAAATATACATTTATGTAGTACAAGAATAATATGATACTAGGTCATAGAAGTTGGGAAAATAAGTACAACACATTAGAATCTTTGCAAACCCATACCTCACTTGCTTTGAACTTTTCCCTTGGTGCCGCAAGTACAAGCACTTTCCCTGAAGTGAGTTTATCAAAGCTGATTTCATCTTTGTTCCTGTGGAAAATATAAACAAATAAATTATATACTACATTAAAATCTAACAAAATCATGGTACAAGATAGCAAACTTCATATCAAGACATCAAAATGCAAATCATTGACCAAATGGAGTCCTTCCTCTCGCTATTGATAAAATTAATGCAGTCGAAATTGGCTGATGTTTAGGGTTGGAGTTGTCTGGGCAACTTCACTGGCACATTTACTTTTAAGAACTTCAAAACAACTTACATTGTCACTTTCCAGTTTGTCTTTAGCTTTCTTGTCCATGATTTGAATCCATTATTCGGATTAAACAGCTCTCTTTTTGAGCAGTCAAATATGATTGTGTTGGAGCCATTTCCTGGATCAAGGTCAGCCTGAAAAGATGATGAATAGAATTTTGATTTTTTTGTGTTCCTATAACATTTACTACTTGTTGAGAATTTTTGAAACTCTAGAAATTTTTTAAGTATGGTATTCAAATTTCTACCCCATGGATTTTTGCTACATTTAAAGGTATCCTTAAGCTTCTTTTCAAACTGACGTTAAGTAAACAAAGGCAAATATCCCAAGCTTAGCTTGTGTGTACATCAAGAACATCAAAATTAGCTCATTAAGGGTGTAAATAATGGCTTAAAGTCAAATCAAATAGCACGATATAATTAAATGTAAAAGGTAGTTTTGCATTTCTTTATCTCAAACGTCCAAACTATCGAATACTATGTACCTAGATATCATGCAGAAAACTCTCGTTGTGAAGATTGAAATTAACTTTCCTGTTAAAAGGTGAAGAGACAGATTATTCTGGCTCAAACTTCTACCACAAACAGAAAGAAGCTAGAAAACATACTCTCGATATCTTCAAGATCGGAAGTGCCTGAAGGGAGCTGTAAATGAAATTTACCTGATTCAGTGTTCCGGGCGCCATTTGCAAAGTTTATTCGTAACCAAGCAAAAACAAACGCAACGCGCACTTTGGTCAGCGGCAGGGGGAAGGCCAATAGCCTCCTTTTCAGTCCTGACAAGAGTCTCTTAGGCCTTCAAGAAAGATACGAGTTCGAAATATCAGAGCAGCTTATAACTTTATCATCATCTGAGGGTTATAAAATAAAGATGCGAATAAACTAAGAAGGTATATTGCATAGGCTGTTGACGCAGTATATCAAAATATTGTTTTTTTTAAATCGAGTCTTACCGAATAAGGCAAGGCAATTACTCGTCTACATTCAATATGGCTGCCTTTTCAAACATTGATGAAGTTAACGAACACGTGGAAAGCCTGGCTACATGCTTGAAAAGAGGAGAGATTAATGGCAGCTACGATGTTGCTATGAAAACAGTTTTGGTCTTGCGAAAGGCTGTAGGGCAGCTAAAATGGGGAACAGCGAAAGAACTAATAGAATTTGTGAGGCAAGCAGGGCAAAAACTGATGGAAGCACAACCCTCCGAGGCAGCGGTTGGAAACATGGTGCGAAGAATACTCAAGATAATAAAGGAAGAATATGCTACTGCGATTGGAAAAACAGAGGGTAATTCTCTCATTTGATTATTTTTTTATATTTGACAAACATTTTGTGGGCAAATTTTCAGCTATTATAATTATCAGTTTTTTAAGTTACTGCCATACATGGAAACAAGTATGATTGCAAATTAAAAGAAAGTCTACTTTCGAAATTCTATTTGTAGTTCAAATGGCCTTGAGCCTCTCTCAAGTATTAAAATTAAACTTATTAAATTTTTATGTATGCATGTGTGCTCAATAATCTGTTGTTCCGGAGAGGCAAAAATAGATTTGCAACCTCTTCTTAAAGATACTTCACAGGACTGTTACTGCCCTGAACTACATGTCGGGCCATCAATTGTCATGTTGCTTTTGTCACTCCACAGAATATTTTTGGCAATATTTTTAGGGGTATTATTTCCAGAACTTGGCAGCTAACTATCCAACAAAGTTAACTTTAAAATCAGGGGTAACATTTCTGATGCCTCTTTGAGCCTCTTTGGTTTCTGGAACCAAATTCAGTTGAGCCAAATATGTTTTATGTTTAAGGCTGCTGCAAATCATGTTTATACTTGTGTTGCTTTTCAAACCTTTTTATCTTTTTTATCTTTGTCAAACCAATTTTTGGTTACTAGGGCAGAAAAATGTAATTGATTTAAAGAGACATTTTTCTCTGTATAAATATTTTAAAAAAAAATTATTTTAAGAATTGTAATTTTAACCGAGAAAAGCCAATTGTATTGGATCTGTTAAATATTTATTATTATTATTATTATTATTACTATTTCTCTCACTAATTGATTTGGCTTTGTCTATAGATGATAGCAGTGGATCACTGCAAGGATTTCTTCTATCAGACAAGAAGAGTGGAGACTTTACAGGTTCAGTTCCCTTATTGAAGTCAATCATAGTGGATGCAATAAACGAGTTAATCAGCGAGCTGGAGACCAGCATAAATAACATAGCTAGCCAAGCCCTAGAACACATCCATTCAAACGAAGTGATAATGACAGTTGGAGCGTCAAGAACTGTTGAAAAATTCCTGAAAAACGCAGCAAGGAAGAGGAAGTTTAGTGTCATAGTCGCTGAGTGTGCACCAAACTACCACGGTCAAAAACTGGCAAAACAGTTGGCAGAAAACAACATTGAGACAACCCTTATAACTGATGCTGCAGTCTTTGCAATAATGGCTCGTGTTAACAAAGTTATTATAGGCGCAGACACAATTATGGCAGATGGAGGGCTTAAAGTCGTAAGCGGCTGTGGAGCATTGGCGCTAGCTGCAAAGCACCATTCCGTCCCTTTGATCGTCTGTGGTGCCTTGTTCAAACTGTCACCTCAGTATGTCTGTTCATATGACCAAGACAACATTAACAAGTTTCTCTCTCCACAAAAGGTGATGGACTTTTCAGAGGGCCAGATTTTATCAAAGATTTCAGTAACAAATCCAGCGTTTGATTACATACCTCCTGATTTAGTGAACCTGTTTATCTCTGATGTTGGAGGCTATGCACCATCCTATGTTTACAGACTATTAAGTGAGTTTTATCATCCAGATGATTATATAATTTAAACATTAAATAGTAACCAATGATTATGTTAACAAATAATTTGCTCATGATACCAAGATAGCAACAAGCCACTTGAAGTCTATGTCTCGTTAAAATCTGTGGTCTATTCATTGCTTGATGTGATATTGACTAGATACTGTCTGATAAGATAAATAACATTGCATCAAAGAAAAAAATGAATCTTTTGGTCTAAAAAATTTGCCTTTTTATATATTTATAATTATTTTGATTGGCCTGACAACATGTAGTCTGTGAAACAACAAAACTTCTATAAGGGTCTGTGAAACAACAAAACTTCTTATCTTTATTTGGAAAAAGTATTTATGCGATAAACAAACTTCCTTGAAGGGAACAAGAAACTTTGGTTTTAAAGAATGTTTTCCTCTAGAATTAAACATGAAACAAAAAATAAGATTTTGGTGTATTTATGCAAATAAAACTTGAATGATAGAATTCATCGTGATTTTCGTTTTGAGTTAGTTCTGCTTGACTTCTGCATTTCTTGAAATAGTGCTGAACTTCCTTGCTCTGACACACTATTAGTTGGTACATCTAAGGAAATAATTTAAGTTTGTCATAATAACAATTATAAAATGACAAATTTAATTTTTGCCTTAAGAACATGTTCACACCACTCAATTCATGATATGAAAATATGCATGAAAATATTTGGATGAAAGAATACTATTGAATTTAGTAAAATGGTATTGGTAAATGTTTTGTTTAAAATGTGTATATATACTGAGATATCATTTTGACAAACAAGGTACACATATAATTGGAAACACATTATCTCCTGCCTTTTTATATTTCCATGATAAGCAAGTTTTTAAGTCAAAAGGTCAGTTTATGAGCTTCAACCTGAATGTTGATTAAATGAAAAAATCATGTTGTGTGATGGGAATTCACTGAAACAGTTGAATAAACATACTTGTGGCCTCTTTAGGAACTTTCATTCTTGGGACTTCATGGAGCCAGTTTGCTTTGCACCCTGGGCATTTCTTTGCTTCTGTACCCCTGTAAGTGTTTTTCAAAGATTGAAGATGCGCATTTACAATATAAATCATTTTTACAGTTGAATTGTGATCTGCTTTTGAGATTAGAACCAGGAGCTATATGAAAAAGTTTAAAATATCACATAAAAGACCATCCAAAATTTAAAACTTGGCATAATAAAAGTTGAAATACTTATTTTAAAAGAAACATTTTGTGAATAATAAAAATTATTTCTCTAAACAGCAAGACCTTCGCTGAATAGTCTGGACAATTATAAAGACTTTCATTGATTAGATTTGATTTTGGTTGATTGACTGATTGATTAACTGATTGATTGATTCAAAAGCTGCTAACCTTCCTTTGAAGAATCTTGCTGCACAATACAAATGTATTCTTATACCACAATTTGCACATGTTTGACCCTGTTGGGGAAAGAACAGAAAAAGAATAAAATACTAGTATAAGCAAGAAAAAAGGAAAATACCAAAGTGAAACATAAGTTACATAAGTTCATAATTTCTTTAGTTTTGAAACTCCTGTATACATAGGAATAAAATAGTGTCTCTCTTCATGGGCCCAAGGTATGATTCAGGCCAGGAAAAAGAAAAAATTATGTTTAAGTAGCCCATGAGGCTGATGTTACCAAACTCTGTTACAAATAGATACATAAATGAATTTAGGGCAATTTCACCATTTCTATCACTTAACATCCTTTGCTGAAAGGAATACCTAATATTTCTAATCTTTATTTGCTCTCTTTACCCCCCTCATGATATGGTATCTCATTTACATAATTGCATTTACAAAGTTAATTAGAATGGTTTTCATAGTGCAATCCATTTATTACCTTTATGACAATGTGCATGCATATTTTGCAGTCAGGAATTTCTTCATTGTAAATATTTTTCAAGTACATGCTCAACTCTATTGTAGTCCGAGGCCCTAGTGAAAAGTTTCCATCAACCTGGAACACATTGAGTTTGTTATCAAAATTCATGTAGAAAATTTCCTGCCAGTAGAATTGATGAAAAAAACTGCTCATAATAACAGAAAATGATTGAAAAGCCATGATATATGTTCTACCTTTCAGAAAATAATATAACTTTGGACTCAAATTCTGCATTTTTACTAGCCATGTATCAGAGAGAAAACATTTAAGCCAGTTTATCAAGATGCCTTAGTCCCAAAAATATAGAATTTCTACCTCTGTCAGCCACTTTTCTTCTACTAATTTAGTCAAAAGGGTCTAAAAACAAAGAGTTTGTAATTGCATTAAGATTCAATAAAATTGCATTTATAAACAGATATGTATACCTCTCAAAATTGTGCAAATGAATTTTCAAGGACTACATGTAAGGACAACCTTTCCAAAATCAACAGTTTTCTTAAACATATCAATTAATTTTTAGGTCTCTTGGTCCAAATGAATTTTCTTGACTACTCAATGAAATATTTTCTTCATTTCACAGCTGATGCTCATCGATCTTAAGATATATCTTACCTCTGTTGCACCTGCAGATATTTTAACATCCAAGTCAGAGCCAAGGTTGATTAGGGTCATAGATGAAAGGTAGCCATCATCAGAAAGAACAAGTGATTCAAGCTGGGAAAATTTAGAGATTAGATGATAAAAAAGCAAATGAAGCATCTATCAAAATATATGACTGAGTATTACTATCTGATATATAACCCCTAAATTGAGTTATTCACCCCTTATTTTGACAGCAATTTTGTACCTACAGAATTAACTAACCTACAGAAACCATTAAACTTAAAACAAAATATAGCTTCAATTTCTTAAATGATGTTTGAAAATTTCTAATAATCAAGGTTATATAAATTTGTTCAATTGTTGATGTAGATAATGTGGTGTAAGGTTCTTAATAAATTTCAATAAAACAATGTTCTTGTCTTAAAATTTGAGTCAGGCTATACTCATGTCAATAAGAAATAATACTTGGAAAGGTGAATGGGTTTATTGCATCTTATAGATAAATATGCAATATTGCAACTTTCCACTATTGGCGTTATTACATAAGTATTACATAAATATGCAATATTGCAACCTTCCACTATTGGCGTTATAACAAAAATATTACATAAATATGCAATATTGTTATTTAGCAACTTACCACTTTCTTGAAGAATGCAATCTCATTTGGAGTGAATATTGTTGCCAATTTAGAATGCTCATCTTCTGAACAGTTGACCTTACAAATATAGTGATGATCGTTTTTATACAATTGTTTATGAGACTAATATTTAGCAGTCAAAACTTTTGAAAAGCTATGTACATAATGGAAAATCTTTTCTGAAAAATAATTTCAAATTTTAGCAACTACTGTTAAGAAGAAAAGGTGTTTAAGTACCAGTGCATAATATGATGTTCCCTCGTCTTCAGATTTCCCATGCCTTATTTCCATAAAAATTGGCTTCAAGTTCTTGTTAATAAGTGAAATGAACGAGGAAAATGTATCTGCATCGTAATGGACTAAAAAAAATTGCAAGTAAAATAATAATGAGATTAAAAATATTGTCATTGCTACAGAATCCAGAAAATTCTAAGGAAGGTCTTCTAAATCTCTCTGGTATAGTCTCTCAAAATCTTTGTCTACCATTTACAACATTACAATTACATTAAATTACATTACCATTGCAATTGTCTACCATAACATTTTAAACATGTATATCATTATTCATCTATTTTTATGTGGGACATCTATGTAGGCAGCTCAGAAAATCAATATTTAATGTTTCGCTGCTAGCATAGTTTCTTGCAAGTCATACACGAGGACTTTCTTTCGCTAAAGCCTAGTGAGAGCACTTATTGACATTGCTATCCCCTTTAACGAAAGTGTTTATCATACTCTTGCGGTTTTACAAGGAAGAATGTTCTGCCGTGTTCCACTTCATATGTTTTTGAGTACCTCGGAGGCTACTCTGCTAGTTTCGTGGATTTAAACTAACAATTGATGACACTCTGTACAAAATACCTTTATGAATTGAAAATACTGTGTCGTCATTCTATGCATTGAAAAGACAAACCTCCGAACTTGTTACAGGCCTTTTCATGTAGCTTCCGTGCATTTTGCTCCGTTGCCAGACTTTGTGAGACAAACCATTGCAAGAAAAAGCGATGGGCGTCTTGATACTCAACCATGTTCCCTGTCGCAAAGTTTTTTCCTTTCCCGCCAGATTTCAGCCATCATGAAACAGCCTCACTTTTATTGTCGTGAAATGGAGGGAGACAGGCGAGTAAATTTCTTGTGGATTTGCAATGCTGAAGTAGCTAGTGTGTTTTAATCCCAGTTGTTTTGTGGATTAAACCTGGACAGGAGGGAAAGAAATTTCTTGTAAAGGAACAATGGAAAATACTGCTGTTAATGGTTCTGACAATGCTGCTATCAATGGTTCTGACAGTGCTGTTAATGACTTTTGGGAAGAACAAGGAGATGTAACCCAGAACACGGCCTTGTTGGGCGATGTTTCAAAGCCAAGGACAGATATCGATACTATCTCAACCAAAACTGAGGAGATTGAAGGAGTTGCGAAAAGTTTTGTCACTAGCGAGGAAGCTGATTTTGTGGATATTATCGAAGTTTTGCCAGAAAACAAAGATCTAGGAGATGAAATTCAAGCCCCAATTGATGTTGTACAATCTAACGAGGAAGTTGAAACTGAGTTGAAAGTTGAAAATGTAGTTCATAATGACGACGGAGATGGTTTAAATGTTTGCGAACAGTCTGAAATAGACACAGAGAATGAGAGTATAGAAATTACTGATAGTGAAGGTGTAGCGAAATCAGAAATGCATTCTCCCATTGTTGAAGTGTCATTTAATGCAAATGGAGAAAATTTGGAAGAAGATTTGGTTTCAAGCAAAGTGCTAAATGACTCAAGTGCAGGGAAGAAAGAAGGTGAGTTGTTGTCTAATGAAGTCTCAGATGAGGTAGGTGGAGAACAAGCCAGAGAGGATTTTGTCTCTAATGAAGTTTCAGGTGATGAAAGTGCAGGGAAAACAGAAGAAATTTTAGGCCCTGATCAAGTTGCAGATGATGTAACTGGAGGGGAAACAGAAGAAAAGTTAGTCGGAGAAGAAGTTTCAAATGAAGAAAATGCCAAGGAGATAGAGGAGGAGATCTTCTCCAATGAGGCCCCCACTGATGTCCAAGCTGAACCTGACTCTTCGCCACTTTTAAACACTGATGAAGTTGGTCAAAGCAAAACAGATGCTCAAGATCCAGTTAGTGACAAAATTGATACAGAATCCATTTTGCAACAAGTTGCTGAACCTCCAAAACCCATGAAAGATGCTGTTACTGAAAGTGGAATAAGTACACAAAGTACTGAACTGCCTTCAACTGAAGAACCAAAAGAGAATGAATGGCTAGATATACTTGGAAATGGTCTACTGAAGAAAAAAGTATTGGTATCAGGCAAAGGGCCAGATTCTAGGCCTAAACCTGGAAATGAGGTTGCATTAATAGTCAATGGTGAATTAAAAGATGGGACTAAATTGAAGGAAGAGAAAGTTGTTTTCGTAATGGATGACAGAGATGTAGTTCAAGCATTAGAAATGGGAGTTGCACTTATGGAGGTCGAAGAGAAGTCACTTTTATATACAGATTCAAAGTATGCCTATGGCCCATTTGGTTGTTCAGAAGCTGAGCAGTTATACCAAAGAACTGTGACATTACATATGAATTAGAGTTGATATCAGTCAATGAAGGCCCAAATAGAGAAAAGCTGTCTGATGATGAAAGAGTTCAAATAGGAGATAAAAAGCGACTCAGAGGTAATAGTCTGTATACAAGAGGTGACTTTGGTGGTGCTATTGAATGTTACAAAAGAGGGCTGAAGTATTTAGAAGGATCTGCTGGTAATGAAGTCATTGATATGAAAGTTAAATGCCAGAATAACTTGTCTGCAGCACAGCTCAAGGTCAATGCCTTTCAAGCAGCTTTGCAGTCTTGTAATAATGTTTTGGCCTTGCAGCCAGAGAATGTTAAAGCAATTTTCAGAAAGGCCAAATGCCTCGAGGCACTCAGTGATACAAAGGAGGCATTGAAATGCTTGAAAGAAGCTTCAATGCTGGATCCAAGTAACAAGTTGGTCAGCAGTGAGCTCCTGCGTCTGGGAAAATATCTAAAAGAGAGTCAACAGAAAGAGAGTGATATGTACAAGAGAATGGTGGAAGGGTTAAAGAAGGATAAACCTGATGAGGATGATAAAACTGATGATAATTTCTCATTTAAAGTAATGGTCGGGACACTTCTAGTTGTAGGCATAGGAGTTTTGGCTGGGTTTCTTTGGAACAAGCATTAGGTGTTGAATGAAAATATTTCAAAACTTTGTCAGCTATTGTTTTAGATTTTAAAGTATTGCTGTATCTTTTTTAACTGCAGGGTGTCATTTCATCTAGCAATTGACAGATAACTAGCAGTGAAATGAGTATTGGAAGGCTTAAATACCCAGACTTTAAAATCTCAGAAGTGCATTTTTAGTTTTTTTTCATAGCAAGAAGAAGCCATCCCCTTCAAACTGAAGTTGCTTTCCCAATCATTATTCAGTTTATCCCATACCAATTTTCAAGTATATCACTGCTTTTTAAGTATAATAAAACAAGCTTCATGTGATTCATGAAATAGAATTTGTTGCTGTAAAACACAGCACATAAGCTGATGTCCAATTTTCAATCACTTTACTGCAAGATACTGTTATTTACCTGTATCTTGTTACATGTAATAAACCTCATGCATCACAATTTCATTAATTGATTGCCATAACTGCCATTGAAGCTCTGAAATATCACTTTACCCTAATGTCTCCCAGCGAATTCCATACTTTGCTTACTGACATCTGGTCCAATACCCATTTTAGTCAATCATTATCTCTTCTCTGAGCTACTAAAATAATGCAGCATCTAAGTGGCTTTATGATTTGATTTCATTGCCCATGGCATTGCTAAAGTTTATTGTAAGTTTAGCACCATTGGCTGAGTATAATCAAGTCTTTGTGTTGTATGCCTCAATCAGTTTTAGTTGTGTATGTAATTGGCAAAGTCACCTGTGTCCATTTCAGCTTTGTTGGTCTCTTATTTTCTTCCACTCTCCATTTCTACCACCAATGATCCAAGAAGGATTGTAAACTGGAAAAGCAATGAGGAAGACTAGGGGCAAAGGGGCATTTGCCTCTCAAATCTAACGCAAAAATAATCCATTGGCACAGCATAGGAAAAAACATGACATTAAGGCCCAAGAGAAAGTAATATTGCAGGGGGTTGGAAGGGCAGCATACTGCTTTCCTTAATACCACTTTTCTCATGTCTATTTCTACCATAATTTACGAAATTGCAAGATGCAAAATGACTCAACATTGGCCATTTTTTATGAGCTATCAAGTTCCTTAACATACTTGCATTGTAATAAGGCCTCCGACACTCCCTCAAGGCTGCTCTTTGGATCATTTCTTTTGATATTTTACCTGTTGCCCAGAAACTAGTTGTATGTAATACCAGCTAAAGTCTATCCATTAAGCTGCTTTTTCCAAAGCATCCACGCATGCGTCAATTGAAAATTGCGTGAATGGTATAAAATTACCGCTGGCCGAGAGGGACAGATTTTGAGGATTTTTATTTCCGAGTGATTCTCACTCCAAGAGACTAATTGCAAATATAGGCTAATTGCAATGGGATGTGGTTGTTCTGACACTAAAAGATTGAGTTAGACGCCCAATTTTGGTTTAATTTCTGCAACATGTTAACAATATCAGGAGGTTATTTTGACTTAGAAATAAGCGAAGATAAGTATCTTCTACCAGAGCTAAAGAGAAGACAGAAAGATAGATTTCTTCTGCTGGACAGAAATTAAGGCTCCAGGAACTCAAAAATGTTCATGTACAAAAGGACATAATTCCATAAAACATAATAAATAATGTTCAAACAGCCATTAACTTGATTGAAACCGTAATTCTCTAATCACTGATTTCGTTTACTTATAAATCATGGTTTACTAATCACAAGCTAATACGAGATTGTTTAGAAAAGCACTCGTCTGGTAGTTGTGCCTCACGCACGCTTGGTCTGTGTTAAGTACCCTTAGGTAGAAATAATTGCATTTGGTATACAATTTAGACAATCTTCCCAATCAGTCGTAGACTATCTAGGAGGATGACCTTAAGTGCCCCTGAATCAGGCCTACCAGTGATCTTTGGCTAATTTCATTGTTATTGTGCACCCTGGTATCCAAACAATAATTGCCAATTCATGGTTTGTGAATCGGCAAAACCTGCTTACCTTATTGTTACGCCACTCTACAATCCAATGCTCCGTGCCGGGATTTGTTTATGGCTGCAAAATTAAACTATTTCCAAAGTTCAACTTGATAATATCTGTTCCACAATTAGCACTTGAATTGTTTAGAAATTTGGAGACTTGTAGAAGTTGTAGTTTCACCAAGATATAGCAAGGGTAAGTAAATGCGGGAGTTTTTTCTCAGTACAAGTATTTGCGAATCAACGGAAGCCACCAGTACAGGCTGATTCGTCTTCGTTAGCATTGTAAATATTTTAATTCTTTCTACAAGCAAACTTTTTAATCTTTGTTGTTGGCTGAGCAAGCGGTTCTTATCACGAAGAAACGGCTATGGAAGACTTTTGCTCAGGACTAGATGAGCACTCAGTAATACAAAGCATTTTTAATGACCACTTGAACAAGTGATTTTCACACATGTGATCAAATGCTTGGAATTTTTTAATCGATTCTGCCAGATTTAACGACAATCGAAATTGCCTGCCGATTCGTATAAGGAGTCAATTCCAACTTATTTAGAATTGAAATGAAACTGTCTTTAATGATAGCAACAGTTGAATAAAAACATGCTTCATATTAAAACATGCTTTAGAAGAAATACATATTCAAACAGACTTTTAATCTTCATTTTAGCCATTTTAGCGCGTGAGTTTTGTATACGCATGGCCTAACTTCCTGTGTTAAACTTTTCTTAATACGATAATAAATTTGCTTGTTTGTGAATCTTTTCATCACATATCGTTCAACAGAGTTCCAGCTTTTTACTTAAATTTTGCTTCCTTCTGTTTACTCAGACAGAACTTTTCATGACCTGATTCTTGATCTTATATATGTGACAAATTCATTTCATGCATCAACGCTTTATATTTACAAACAGAAGTTATTTTATACATTACCAGCATCTAATAGATATCAAAGTTTCCCGCCATCTCTCTTTGTGTTGGGATGAATAGCCGTTCACATGGTGGCTCATTGACACTGTTACAGAATCTTGAATCAAACTTGGCTAGGTTAAATTATATTCATAACAGGAAAAGGGTGTTTCCTGACTAAGCCGAAGATGAATTTATGCTAAAATTTTATGACAAGGAGAATTCAAAATGGAAAGAGAAATTCATATTGTGAAGAATAATTAGGCCAAATTAAGGCTTGATTCCAAAACGCCCATTAAGTTTCACAAATACCAGCCATTACATGTTCTTTTACAAAATAGTTTCTGCTACTAAAACGTTTTATCAAAAACAAAATGAGAGGCAAATGTTTATTCACGGGGGTTCTAAATGTTTCTTGAAAGAGGTATTCAAAGTTTGGGTGGAGTCTTTTTTTGGAACATCATGTTTCAAATTAGTGAAAACCAATAGGCAGGAAGGAACAAAATTTCTTCAATTAGGCATGTCTCACATTATCTGAAACTTTCAATGGCATTTACATGTGAAAGCAGGGGAAACATTTTCTTTGAAAATGCAAGGAGCAAAAACAGCATTGATAGGAAGTTATACTACTTCATATAATTGACACCCTAAGAGAATCGTAAAAGAGCGTGGTTATAAAGCTTTATTTGCTGTTTCTTAAAAGGCCATAAACACGTTTTTCCACCTAACTAATAGTCTGAATATTAGATAGCTGCATTGGCCTTCATATATGAAAAACATGAATGAAATTCTAATGCTTCTCTATGGTGATGGAAATCCATCATCGAAGTAAAATGTATCTTTATGAAAAATTCTCAAGGCGACTCTCAAATATTGACACCCACTAGTAGCTGAGCTTACACCCTTGTGGTACATTCAGTGAGAGCCTTGTTAATTAAATTCAGATGCCAAGTAATGTACAATATATTAGTGAATATTGCAGTAAGTGATGAATGCACTTCATAACTGTAATTGATTATGTTTGTTTTTTGCAGAAGTATGACCAAACTAGGCCTTTGGTCATTAGTGGCACTTGCTGTGCTTTGTACACTCGCCCACGCCAAATCAGGTACGATTTGTGTATGCTTCGCTTTGAATAATTATGCAGCTTTCTATCACGTTGTTTATACCAGATCTTTAAATGTAGCCACCAAGATGATGTTAGCCAAGACATGGCCCAGATTTGGCTTTGCAAAGTCAGATTTGCATGCTTAGGAACATAACCAATCTTCCATAGCAAGCGAGTTGTTATTTGAAGACATGTCCATGCACACTCTATCTGTTTTTAAGCATCTTGGTAGAGGGTTCCATCAACGTGCGTTAGTTCCATGCAGAATTTGTATTGAGTATTTGTTTCTAGCTAGCATCCAAAGGTTGATATTTTAGGACACTGAGAAGCATTATGCTTATCGAGCAGTGTCCTGGTCCTTCCTCTCGATGTGATCACACCTCGTGATTCCTGGAATTACAGAGAGCTGGCGACTCTCCTCACTCTGGGTGAAATTTGGTCCATGCCAAGGACTTGAACAAGCGCCTGTCTCTAACACTTAAGCCATCCTCGCACTCATATTCTATATTGCTGCTATGTCTGCATGTTATCCCCTGAAAAATCATTGCTTACTCTCTATCTCAAGTGGATTCTGTAATTGATTGGCCTGCGAGACAGTTACGTATTTCTCCTTTGTTAATTCTGTAAAACTTTTTGCTTAGCAAAGAGAGGCGCAGTTGGTCGCAGAAAGGCAGTTGTGAAGCCACCCGCCGCTGTTCCAGCACCCGCGTTTACTGCTGATGGAAAACGTAGGTCTCATTTCTAAGCTAATAATTAAATTTTATTAAACATTCGATAAACTAATAAATATGAGTTTGAAAAGTAAATGTTCGCTTGATGAAAATACAATCCTAACACTTAGATCTCTCATCCTACTTCAATCTACTTATTTGTTTGGCATTTCATGGATACTTAAACTCTTGCTTATGTGACCTTTGAACTTTAGCAGTCTGAACTGACTAGCAAGGTCAAAGGCCAATTTGAAAGCTTACTTAACGAAACAAAGGTTATAAAATGTTGCAGCCAGAAAGCATGTTGGCGTCTACAATAAAATATTCTCTATTGCCACCAAGTCAAGAGTTATAGCTGATTTGATGAGTTGTGGTGGTGTGATATAGTTGATTTTTTGTTTACATCATGCCATTGTTCTGTATGTTATTCATTTCTATTTCTTAGTGTCTGACACAACCCGAAGAAAGCTTTTAGCTGAAATCAATAAGTACCGTCTGATGCACGGAGTTTCCCCCCTGGGTTACTGCCCAGTGTGTGCAACTGATGCCCAGAAGTGGGTAGCATCCATGGCAACCACCGGCCACATTAGAGCCGATGTCAACTCAACCAGGGGGCAAACTGCCTTCAAACTGAAAAGTGAAGCTGTTGTTGCCAAAGGTGGTGATTACCTAGGAACTTTGATTGCTGCTTCATGGTAAGTCCTTTGCACTGCTATATCGACTTGATGCCATGATATTTCTTCGACGATATTTCTTCCAATACTAGAAGCTTCAGGAACAGGAGAATATGTGACGTCACTAAATTGACTTTTCAGTGATTTTACCAGTAATGGGAAATTAGGATAATAAATTTGTTACATTGGAAGACTTATGAAGCATCAGACATACTAATCTAAAGTCATGTTTTAATCTTTTATAGTTGAAAGTTTGTAGTTGAAAGGTAGGTCTCAGAAACTTTAAATGGCGTCACATGAAAGCAATAAGTAAAGTTTTACCAAATATAGCCCTGCCCTGATGCCCTCTTCCTTGCGTTAAAGATGGATCGTGGCTCTATTTAACTTAGGATAAACGCCTGCAATTTTCAGTAAAATAATACATTACTGCATTATGATAATTTACACATCATATATATGCCCCTATTATATATGTAATTTGTCAGGTGAAGCCATTTAGAACCTTCCAGCTCCAAACACCACGTGCATGCATAATGTTTATCAGATTCCATACTATGGTCATGATTGATATCATAGGCAATAACGATGTCTCATTTGTCAATAAATCTAGGTACAACCAGATCAAGTACTACGATTTCCAGAGGAACGAATTCAAAGGCATGGCAAGCGACTTCACGCAACTGGTTTGGAAGGAAAGCGGAGTTATTGGCTTCGGTTCTCAGAAGGCTGCTGATGGCACCTATTACGTCATTGCTTACTACGCCCCAGGTGGAAACAACGAGACCCTTGGCTTCAGGGACAATGTCAACAGAGTGACCGGCGCAGGCGACCTTGACCAAACTCAAAGTAAGCATCCTCTCTAAGTATCGACGTAAGGAATTTTGGATAGCAAAATAATTCATGACAGTTTTTCCTGACAGTAGACGTTGTGTATGGGATAGATATGAGTAAGCAATACTCTACATTTGCCTACTTTCCTACCTGATCAAGTTAAATCTACAAGTTGGTAATTTTTTGTTAACGGCTCGATATCTACTTTTGCTACTCCTGCTTTGATGAAACAACCTTCGATGTGTTTGAAATTGCGTGCAGCTACAAAGGCATCTTGACTTTTTCAGTCTTTGATCTCATTGAATCTTTTTTTTCCTATCCCTTCTCTTCGACCTTTTCCATGTAGGCTCTCCTAAAGCAAAAGCAAATTGACAAATACTGATACTACTTAAGTTAAATCATCACTGATAAAGTAGGGGTATACTACAAATTGGGTGACTTTTAGTCTAATGGCTTGTTTTACTGCTTTATCATAAATGTACCTAAATTGGGACACCCACTAGTATCTCTTGGAACTAAATGACTGCCAGTCCTTGTCTTTATGGGGCTACTTTATCACGTGTAGAACACACACTATATATCATATAGATAGCATAACACAGTGAATTTTTCTTTTTAGTGAAATGCCCCGATCAGTGGAACCTGAATGGCAAGTACTGCTACCGTTATTTCGAACAGAAGTTGAACTGGGCTGATGCTGTGGATCATTGCAATGTCCTGAAAGGATCACTCGTGTCCATTGAGTGCACTGATGACAATATTTATGTTAAAGGTACATGTCTTTAATATATTTCCATAGCCTAACAGTAAATCATTGGTGCCACTTTAGAAGACCCCAGTATAGCTGCTTGGCTGGACCAATGATTCATGTCATCCCATCATACGTGATTGTATGATTGTGTAATCGATTGCACGATTAAATGAATAATTGCACGATTAGATAATTGTAGTAAATGATTTGCTATGATCTATTTGTGAATCTGATTAACGATGCCATTTATCTCAATTATCACCACGTCGAACATCTGACACTGGTATTACTGCAATTTGCAATTCCACTGCCGGATTTCTTCTAAGCCTGCTTCTTTCTAAAATTAAATATTTTAGATTCATCTATTTCGATCTATATTATACGCTCTAATTTCCGGACGAGAATGAGATCAAAATTTTCTCGTCTCCTCAAGTCCAGCTACTCCCCCTCCCCTTAATAAACATGGTATAATGCACATCTCGATATGCCAGTACACAGCATATATTTAAATAAAACTGCTCCATAATTTGAATTCGATAATATGTTATTACTTGATACATGTTTTATAGGCTGTTGAGCTTAGTCTAATGGGAAGAGATTAGAGGGAAATAGACTTTATTTATAAAGCTAGACAAAATGTGAATTTTTTTATTCTTTTAGCACTGTCTGTTGAAAAGAAGGCCGAGATTGGCTGGATCGGAATGTCTGATATGGCAACAAAGGGAACGTACCAATACGTCGATGGCACACCCTTCGTGTTCTCTGACTTCACCATCGATGCCTACAACTGGCATACCACGAATATTGACAATGCCAGAGGCAAGTGTATCTCAGTCAATGTTACCAACAGTGGCTGGCAATACTCCGACTGCAACACTCCACTGCCTTTCATTTGCAAACTCAAGCCCAACGGTAAGCCAGCCAATCTGTTCTCTAATTCATAGAAGAAATTCATTGCGCTTTCATTCTAAAGATTATATCCATGTTTTCTCTTGACAGTACTCTCAAAGATTGTACAAATTGTATTTCATTTTATGACTGATTGCATTTTTACGGTCAAGATGATACTTTCTCTTGAAGACAGTTTTATTGGTTCAAAATTTCCTCCTATTACCAATATATGCTAATACTTTCGCCAGTGTTTTTTCCAATGCCACCAATTCCATTCCTTTTCTCCACAGGAGTCTTGAGCTTCGCTGTTCAACTTTACTTCCCTGGAAGTTCTTATACCAGTGACCTTGTTGACACCACCCAACCAAGATACATCAACTTGAAGAGCGCAATCGAGAAGGCGGTAAGCTATGCGTTATGACGTCACATTGTTTTTATTGCCACATGAAGCCTACACAGAAAGTAAATGTACAACCAGCAGGAATGAAGATTGAAGACAAAATGAGAATGTTTACATTACAATTTATCGGGAGACATTGCCTTATTTGCTCGCTCTTTGCATGTAGCTGTAATCAACATGTTATTGACAATGTACTTTGATTTGTAGATGTCTTGATTTGCACAATGACATGCAATCTGATTTCAGGCCTTCTTTAAAGATCTTTATTCACGTGAAAATTTCTTTGTTGAATTGCAGACAGTATCATTTAGTCAATAGCAAAGATTTAACATTCCTTTTAATATCTGAGCGTAGAAGAAATCGCCTCTTAGCTGAGATGCTTGGCTTGATTTGAAAGACGAATGTCAGTTAAGATCCTCGTTTGCAATGTCGGTTAAGCAAGATTATGGATTTCACTTTTAGGTCAACGAAACATATGGAAAGGACATCTGGTTTTCAGGCTTAACAGTTTACCAGTTCTGGTAATATCTTGAGTTGCTCTTTAATATTGAGTTGCAAATTACTTCCTTATCATTTGCTTTGCAATCGAATCAGCTTTCAATTTGCTGGATCCAAAAACATTGTTTGCTGTTTATATGCATATGGAAGGGTAACAAAATGCGATCAGCAGTAAAAATATCTAATACTATTGTTTTGTTGAGTGCAAGTCGCATCATGCGATTTTGAAGTGAAAAGATAATGTTGTGTCATATTAATTGAAAAAGTCAAGAATTAAGGCGAGATAGTCAAGAAAGAAGAATGCAAAAAATCATTAAAAAGCGAGTTAAAAATGATGTGCCAGAAGCGAGTGGGAAGTAAACATGGGCCTCAAAAAAGCTGAAATCATAGTCAAGGAATTAGAGGAAGTTTGAAACTTTCAGAAAGCAAAGAAAATATCGTTTTACGCACGAAGGCACCTTAATCTGTCAAAGCATTTTGATTCTTGAAAAGATTCAAAGAACATAACATTTAAAGTATCGTTCTGTCCTTTAAAGTATTCAATTGTTTACAATATAGGCCACGTGAGAACAAGGAAATTGCTGCAACCACAATGATGAGATTCGCACCAGATATTCGTGCACCTGTGGACCCAATCAACAAACTAAGAGAGTACCTCAAGAAGTTGGACAACCTAGAGATTCTTCAAGTCAGACTCTTGACAGGTAAAGAGTTTTCTCATCTTCAAATTTTCAATTGGTTTTCCAATGCACAATTCATAATTATTCTCAATTCTTAGCAAACGATATATTTGTCGAGATTTAAATGCAAGGAAAAGGCTAGGCGGAAGATTTATAAAAAATACAGAGATGTGGATTGTTCTAAAACGTCTTTCTCTATGCAGAAAGATTAGTTTTGAATTTTATGAAATACAGCAACGGTAGGTAAAAGAGTCTTTTTTTCTCTAAAAAGAGAAGATCACTAGGCTTTGAAAATGTAATGGCTTTTAACTCAAACATTCTTTCAACGATATATCTGATTTGACGGCTTCACCTGGGCCCTCAGAGGATCTTTTTTGTAGAATTTTAATCAATTATCAACCTAGAGTCTGGTCGACCGTAGCATGCTTTACGTCATCTCTCAACATTCTTCTTTTCACGAACAGGAAGTGGACGTGACAGCCAACCAGCTGTCCAAGAAGGAAGCTGCCCTGTCCCAGCATGCACCAGCAGCTGCTTCCCAGAATGCAACCCTCAGTGCTGCAGCACAACGGTCAACATCCCCCTGCCCGCCGCCCCACCGCCGCCAATGCCAGTGGCCTACCCACCACCACCTCCACCACCCCCACCACCCCCACCCATGCCAGTCTACCACCAACCCCCACCAATGCCCAGTATGCAGTACCAGATGGTGGCTCAGCCAGTACCAACATGTGCCCAGTTCCCACAATGCACTTCCTTCTGTACCCCAGGTTGCCCCCGTCAATGTTGTGCCAGGTACGGCAGGAAGAGAGACAAGCTCTCCAAGAAAAGCAAAACACACAGCAAACACCAGTAAGATGCATTAGCATGAAGTGGCGATTTAAATTTTGAATGTGTGGGTTCCTTCCACCTTTATTGACGCTCCGGCTGGATTTTACCAGTTCAATTGACTTGCAAAGTTGCGAATCAACGGACATTTCCGATTAAAACTGGGGACAAGTCCACAAATTGTGTATTACAAACTCTTTATAGTCTCAAACTGTCTAATTAAATAATCTTGCAACAGATACTCTGTGTTACGCTTTCTTCCGCGGAGTTTGAAAAGTGAAACTCATATAATGATTAAAGAAAATGTTATTAAATTATCATGTAAACTTCGATGTGAAAATTGTGTTGCTTGTAATGTTTTAGTCAAACAAGTGTTGTGAATTTGAATTAGCAAAGTGTACATTATCAAATCCATGTTTTACCAGTCCACCCTCAAGTAAAGGTTTTTGTAACTTTATATTAAACAACTTCTTATAGTGTTTAAAACTGCCTTCTGGTGGTACTTCTATACGCTGCTGTGAGATTTCCAACTACTCTTCATATATCATTGTAACAATCGCGAAAGAGAATCCAAACACTCTTGCTCTTTAAAACATACACTCATATGTTTAATTTTGAAGCTCTAAGTTCAAAAGGCTGCTGATTCTGGGAGCTTTATTTTCCACATCCTTCACCCATTAAGGGTTCTCTTTTCAACATCCTTCTAACACCAGTTGCATTTAAAAGATGTTGCTTGCATACGTTGAGCCACGAAATTCGCATTTCTTTTCATACCCTTTGTGCTGCGGCGAAACAATCAGCTGGGAGGGAGCTTTATGACGTTGCGTCTGATCACGTGATGAATTCCAAGCCACGTGAGACGATCCGAATGTCCCGAGACGATTCGATCCTCTGGCGGCTGCGTAACTGCATTAGACAAATGCAGCCTTTGCTCCCAAAGGAAAAAGTGAAATACTATGAATCTGCAAACATAAATTAGACTTTGAAAGGCAATCATGTCGGATATCACGAAGAACCTATCCAAAGAAAATTCTGAAACGAGATGCAAATGCTACGAGATGCAAATAGCGCGACTTCACATTCAGAACCAAACAGGTCTTCAATCCTATTGCTGTAACAGCTTAAAAAGCTTAGAATGTTCTTTAAGGTAAACACGGATAATATATCAAGGAGCTGCTTGACAGGCCTAGTTATGTCGACTACCATTTTGTTGGCAGTAGTAAAATTTGTCTTTACGTAGATTTGAACAAGTGCTTTGTGGTACAAAACTTCACAATTGCTAGAAAAAGTGGAACTAGTTTTCGCATACTTAAAAGTACTTTTTTCGTCCGACACTCCTCAGAGTATGCAAACGTCGGAGGATAACCAAAAACTGACCGAATAAATAGCCAGATGCGGATCGAAAGTGTTTTCGTTTTCGATCGTTTTCGATTCTCCAAAAACCTCTAGTGTTTTCGATCCGCATCTGGAGTGTTGGACGAAAAAAGTACTTCTAAGTATGCGAAAACTAGTTCCGTTATATCCTACACTGGCATTTGAACTAAATGATGAAATCATAGCAAGATAAACAGCAGCCATTTTTTGCAGGGAAAATGAAGTAAGAAAGGACATTTAAGATCTGTTGATGAAACACGATGAATAATGTATATGATGTTACTTTTGAATTAATGATATTCACAAAAATAACAGTTAATCAACAATTAATTGATTTTGTCAACTTTAAAACAATAAAGAAGGGGTTTTATACCAGAACACTAGTGCCAGCCCTTTGTTAGCATTGTTTATGAAACCTTTTTTATAATAACTTCTGAACCCCTGAGACAGCGTTTTCCTTTCGGTCTGAATCCACAGGGAGCATCTTCTGCCATACACTCGCGGCAATTGCACATAGGCAATTAGAAAAAGCCAACTGGCAAATTTCATAGCACATAGTTTAGACCATGACTTGCCTAGTCTGCGCAGAGGATTTTCTTTTGCCCGTTTATCCATTTTCAAGTGATATTTTGTATACAAATTGGCAAGCAATCTTGAATACATATTTTCTAGTACAGGTAAAGTATTCCCCATTAATTCGTCCGATAAATACTCATTCCTGCCAGCTCGTTTGGAGAACAAATGTCACACTGCTTCCTCAAAGGAGGCACCTTGATAAGAGACTTCTGTGGTAAGAGTGCCGATCCTAAAAGGGTATAGTAGCATATATTAAGTACATTCTATTAGTAGATACTACGAAGCCTTCGTAATGTAGTTACACTGTAACTGAGCACGTGAAGTAGATTGGCAGGGGTCTCTAAAGCAATAGATAGTGAAAATGGCCACGTGAAATGGTAAATGAACACTTATGATTGGTTGATGCTTGATTGATAGTCCGAGCTTGCCGGCTCGTAGCCACTTAAATATGCTTCCATTCCTTTTAAATCATAGTCACTTTGGAGACATTCGTAGAATACAATTGTTGCGTTGTGTCAAGTGACTAGTCCGCATGCTTGCAATCTGTATTGTTAAGAGGTGTGAAGGTGCGTTGTGGATGATTAAGTTGAATGTGCTCGAACCGAAGTTTTTTTTAATATTCCTGTTTTGCTATCTGATTAAACGGGATTCGTCAACTTTACAACTGTTTTAAAGTCGCTATTGTGTTTGAACCAGCTTACACTGTTTAAATTGCGTTTCTGGCAGCTGAACATTGTTCAAAAGCAAAAGCGGTTTGATGCTGGCAAACACAATCCTGAATTTTCCTCAGATTTCCAATCAATTCAACAACACGACTTTGAAAACGCAGTCAATCCTTTTTCGGAAGAGAGATGATCACGTGCCTTGACTATGCCTTTCTATTGGTTAATCAGAAGTTGCGGACCGGTATGCAATCGGGGCATATTTTCAGTCAGGCTGAGATCATCTGTCTGTATTCAACTGCGTGAGCTCTTTCATAGGCGTAAACTCAATTGACCCGTAATTGTTCATACCCGCGCACATGACGCAGATTTAACGCGGGACTGGATTGATGTTCACACAAGCTACAAAGGAAACACCTGCTTAAAGAAGCTTCTGGTTGAGCATAATAACTGAAAAGGAAACAGGTCTTCTAGCGTGTTTTGGGATTCATAAAATAACTGAACTGCCGAAGAAACCAGCAGAAATTTCGAAAATGTGATTACACATGCCGTAGAGAAGCTTCATTCATGCCCTCATGTGAGTATCCTTGCAAGTTAACTATGTTTTCTTCCAACAACTCGCAATAGCAGGCAGAAATATATCGAATGCCAATATCGTATCCAACCGGCCTATACGACATACCAGAAATTTCGATGAAGGCTAATTGAATCACGACTTCCTTGATAAGTTTTGCAATAAGCTTTGATATGAAATTGTAAAAGGAAATATCATTTCAGTTAAATATTGAGTGAATTTAAGGCGCCTTTCAAACTTAAAATGCTGTTAATGCCTGCATCGTACTTAAACATGCAAGTTTACAGTTTCACATTGTTAAAAGTCTCTTTAATATACCATCAAATAAAAAGCCCCTTACGAATCCTGCTCTTGAAGCTTTTAGCAGTTATGAAGTGCTTACATTTCCTGCACTGAAACTTCAACCTCCCAAACTCTCGATCTAATCTAAGCTGTGTACATTAAGTAAAATTTTCAGTAGATAATGAGGTCTTTATTAAAGTTTTAAGTATGCTTGGAGTTGCGGAAGGAAATCCGCGCAGTAGAAACACTAGACTTTCCGCGCTAACCGGCCGTTTATTGCACTGCACTATAGAATCATTTCTACTGAAAAATTCATAAGGTTTTTTTAAAAATATATTAAAATTATGCTTTAATACTACAGTCAAGAAAAACAAAATGTGTTGTTTTTTAAGCCAGTTAGAAAAGATTGATGGTTGGTCAAAAGTTGGCTGCTCTTTCTCTTATGTGCCAACTTCGAAATCCGTGATGTTAAACTTGGCTAAAATATCAAACTCTATCTGTCACCAGGCTTTCTTTATCGAAATCCGTGATGTTAGACTTGGCTAAAATATTAAACTCTATCTGTCACCAGGCTTTCTTTATCGAAATCCGTGATGTTAGACTTGGCTAAAATATTAAACTCTATCTGTTACCAGGCTTACTTCTTCAAGCAAAAACTTTATTTTTGCTTATCATTTTAAATTTCGAAGCATAGCTAATTTCAGTATGTAACTGCATACAAAAAATTCTTTGAGCCCAAATCTTAAATAGATATCTATGAATTGTATGTAGCCATACCTTCTTTTAAAAAATCGCTACTTTTGAAAGCTAGAAACTTGCGCTTGGCTTTTTTTCTGAAACTTGAGTGAGATCAATTAAAAACATGGAATGTCCTTAAAAATATTCATCGCTCAGACAACAAAAATGTCAGCCATTACTTTCTACCTTTAAGTAATGAACTGAGGTGGAAATAGAGAAAATCGGGTGATGTACAGAAACCACAGTATCTACAGTTTTGTTTGTTGGTCGCAAAAGCTTACGATGGTTGTTCCGAATTTGTAAGCAACTGTTGACTTATTCATTAATCAGCTTTTTGCTTCAACGCAGATCCGGGTTAGGCGAAAATTACATACTTAGATCGCTTCGGTTGAAAATATCACCCTGAGAATTCTTCAGTTTACAATATTGCTCTTAGACTAATTTAGTTTTTATGAAATTGTTTATAATTGTTGAATTATTTTCCCAATCTGTTCACAAAATTGCCTGTATCGAAGAATTGTTATCGTTTTTCAATTAAATGAGATCAAACTAAAAGGCACTACAGTGAAAATACACATCTAAGCGGTGAAGCAGAATAATGAAGGAAATAGCTTGTTAAACATAGTTTTTGTCGTACCATAAACCTCAAAGCGTAGTGACCTAGCAATTCGGCATCGTGTGAAACATTAGGTGAAATAGAAATACTTACAAATAATTTATTATTCAAACGAATTCACACTTGAGAGGAGATGTTTCGACACCCAAGCAAATGTCCGGACTTTGTGTTGCTAGGTAAGGCAACAAGGGGATTTATAATCTTCTTCAGCGTCACGTGTTTCTCAAAGCTAATGTTGATTATTCTTGTAGGTTTACACTGTTTCACAATGGTATACAATGGTTTACAACAGTTAACTGACCTTTATTTTTATCTCCTTCAAGATGCACAGCACAAGTATTGTTGAAGCTAACAAGAAGCGAAGAAGAACCTAAAATGACCACGCGAAGATATGAACATTCGGATAACCGGTGCTTAAAAATAATTGCTGATGCTTGAGGACAGACCATTAGAAAAGAGATAGTAGAATTTGAAGAAGCTGTGTTTGAATCACTATGGCTTTGTTTGTTGCGATAAAGAACGCAGTCAATCTTCGAGGACGCTACGATCGCATTGCCAGGGTCAGCTTTCGTGGTATGCATTGTTTGAGTTTCCAATTTGCTTATAGCAAACAACCTGCCTTAGGTATTCTAGGGAACAAAGAAGCTGACCACATTGAGTCGAACTCCAACAATGTAGTCTGATTGAATGGCATAAAGAAGCCCGTTTTGGTTTGTTTGAAAGAGATTATTTTAGAATGGATTTCAAGTGAAAGTCTCTTGAAATTCCCAAGACTCCAGTTTTCTTGGAGCAACCAACTCCTCCCTTGAACCGTGCATTGACCGCCTCTTATTCATGCAAAGCTGTGACGTAATCCTTGTTTGCACGAGAACGAGATTGAATATGACCCCGTTTTACATTAAGAGCAATGTCAAATGCTGCTCATTAAATGCAATGGATCAACTTGATTTTCTTGCTGCGTATCAAAGGCCTATTCATGTTGATATGCAGTCGCTTCAAACATCAGTGATCGTAGAAAATTTTGACGATTAAAACGAGATTTTGGGCTTTTAGCCGTATGAAGATGTGATAAAAGCAGCATTTTAGGCTTTTCGCAGATGCTATATGCTTCAAAGAGAAAAAGAGCCTAAAAAGAGAAAAACTTTCTTTTACTCAGAAAGAACATCTGCTAATCGCTTCTAGAGCAAGTAGCTTACAGAAAGGTCAAGCTCCATTTACTATACCATTTTCAATTGATGCAAGGCCACTTGATGCTTAATAATGCTAAGCATAGGCCTACAGTTATACGCATTCACAATGGCCTAAGCAACTTGCAATAGTTTGTGCAGTAACCCAAGGTTCTATCATAGACTAGCCAATAAGTACGGACCAAAAGGAAATTCATGGCCATTTCAAAGGAAGTTTTATCCCTAGTGTTTTAGGCTTTAGAATCTGACAGGAATAAACGGTTACCTTTCATTATTTCTTGAACTGTGATGAGCATGACTTCTTGTGGGGAAGGGAGCCTTGAAGACGTTGCTACAAAATTGTGCTTTTGACAACAAAAACACCAGGTAGTCATTTATTCACGATTAAGTTGAGCTGGAAGTCAAATCAATTCGAGAAATTCACATAGCATCCAGAAACAAAACACCGCTTGCATCTACAAAGGAGGATATCATCAAAAGGAATTTGAGAGATTATGCGATCTCGAAGCTTATTTTCAAGTTAGTAGCACGTCTACCATTTCCGCCATGGCGATAAAATGTGCCGGTACAGTGAAAACTTCCAATGCTATTTACTTATCCCGTAGGAAGAGAGCAATCAGATCACTTTTAGCTGCAAAAACCGTCTACTTGATTGCTCAAGCCCACGCACCATTTGCCTATTTGGCTATTTTTAACGTTCTGGAGCCCTTAGTACTCATGCCTTCTTGAAAAGGAGACTGCTTTAAGCTTCGGCTCCAACAGAGGGTGAGATAAACGCGTGGATTAATCGCGCTAAGCGTTCTGCAACAGAATTGCGATTACTTAGATATGGAAAATCTTGTCTCTAAATCAAAATTAGAAAATATGCGATATTTTCATATATAATTCTGTCTCGTTATAATTCTGTACTGTTTTCTTGAAAGGATAACATGCTGATTTTAAGACACTGAATCTAGCTTAGTCTTTCTTAATCGTGGAAAAAGATGACTCTTTAATCACAGGCGATTTTTGAATGAAGCCCGCTGTCAAAAGAAAAAGGATTCTGTGATTTTGCTAGCACCTAGCCCATTCTTTATTAAAATCTAAAGACCCTACATTATTAATGACAGAAAATCTAAACTAGATCAATCTTCACAAAGAAGCTTCTCTTAGAATGAGAAATGACTAATGTTTCTTTAAAATGAAAGGTAGCCCTTTTCTCACTTTTATCAAAGCACTCAATTATTGATGCCAATGCGTTGCAAACTACGAGCTATCAAAGGCTAATCAACTACTGCACATTGTTCAACTTCACTTTAAGAGAGGCGAAGATATGAGAGCAGCTTATCAGTTAAGCTTCATACCAAGCTCCATGAATTTTTCTGCTTCAAAGAAAGGACTTCAATGCCTGGATGCGATAGCTAGAAGAATTTTATCGTTTCATTGAACTCAGTTTTCTTAGGAAGCTGGGATACACTGTCAGGAACAATTTCGTCTTGTTGAACGTGGAAGGAATTCGGGTTTTAGGATAATCAAAGTATTCATACCCATTTATCGACAAATTGATAGCAACAACAACAACAACATGCATTTATGGCAATTACAACTATTCAACATGGCCTTCAGTTTAAGGAACTTTGTCGCCATATGTACGAGGACAACACTTTCGTTCTTATAAAGTGGGACAGAACGGCTGCATCAAATGACGTCATCAGAAGGCTCAACCAAGAAATGAGACTATCAAGCGAATGAAGGAACACTTAGAATTGACTTGGCCAAGAAATCTAGCATATTATTTATCAAACTCCTTAATATGATCCTCATAAAACATCTTGGCAATATAAGCAAAGGTCCGTTAGTTGGAGTAGGGGTATGCTTGAACAGCATAGAAAGAAATTCTAGTATTCGTCCTATCTTTTGCTGGCTAAGAATAGATTTGAAATGCTCCCCATATAGCAAGGATTCAATATCAGCTTATGAATTATGCCTAGATCAATCAGAATCAACTTAAAATTTCCAAAGTTTTGTTCAAAATAAAGAGTTCTAGCAAGGGAATGCCTTCGAGTGTCTTCATGTAGGCCAACATTTTCTTGGCGGATTCACAGAACGCATTTTTCAGAGCAGGACGTTTATCGGGCCTCTTTATGACGTCACTGCTGCAAGTGACTTCAAGGCCTAACTATCTCCTTCCACTTCTTACGCCTCCGCATGACGGTCACGATGCTTTCTATCAACAACTCCCACGCCAGGTCGAAGCATATCAGTGAGGTGATAATGGAATTAACTTGCAGAAGAATACAGCTCTTCATTGGCAATTCTGTTTTCAAGTAATCAAACATTGTGCATAGTTAGGACTTATAGCACACAAAGTTTTTACATCTAATAAGAATCTCTGGCTAGATCTGAAATTTCGAATCATAACAATGAAATATTAATGAGCTTCAAGAGGCAGCTGCTTTTGCGCTAACTTCGCAATATTGCTGAGTTTTCTGTTAACACTGTGAATGAAAATCACCATTGGCTTATACTGTTGGCCAATGGCAGGTGTTACTTTCCCATGCTGTATTATTAATGGTTGTTTGACTCAACTGTTAAACCAAAATAGATACCTACACAAAATCTTTAGACAGAATCTTGCTCCAGTTAGCAAAACGAAATTTCATAACAAGCAATTACCATAAAGTGCATATTTTGCCACGGACGGTGTTTTTTTAGTTTTCTATGCATATTGAATTTCGATGACTCTTTTGCGGATTTAGAAATTGCGAAAGAACATGGGGTGTTCGCAAAATTCTTCAGACAGCTATATCCAAGCACTTGAGCCTATACAAACCTTATTGAGAAATTTAAAAACATCATCTTAAGAATTGGAGGACTCTTCTAGAAACACTTCCTTGCTTTCCATTCAAAATTTTATATTTTTACGCGAACTTTAAACATTTGCCAGCAATGATCCTTTCAAGCTGCATAGACACAAGCAATCTCTAAAACAGTTGTGTTTTTATAAATTTAACTTTCTTTTATCGAAAGTGCGTATTCTCTTGCTTCCCCGTCTCGTGTTCATAACGAGGCTTTTAGCGCGAATCTCAATTTCTTTTAGGAATTACATTCCAAACTCAAGTTTACGAAGATTGCTCCGATCCCGATTGGGATGAGGTGAGACTTTTGTGAACTTTCTTGTCAAAAATGATGACGATTTACCTTCTCTTTTCCTATATAGGACCTAAGGGGCCTAACTAGGTAAGTTTCCTATAAGGCTAAGACTTGTATAGTTTCCGAAACCTTTTTTGACAAATTTTTCCACGAATAACAATTTTTTTTATCTAGTATGTCGATAGCGTGCGGAAGGTCAAAATATGAGTCAAAATATTGTGAGACATGCAATATGCGAATTGACATGTAGATATTGACCCAATTAGATAAAAACAATTAGAGAAATTTTTTAAAATAATGCAGTCGTTCCTTTCAAGAAGCCAATCTTTGATATGCCCATTGATAACTTTGTAGACACAATCCGGAATTACACTGATATTGCAAAGAGTTTTTGCCGAGAGAAACAATTACACTATTAAATCCTGTATTCATCAAACCTATTACCTTTTTGACTAACTTAATACTACAATGTGAACTTCTTGCGAACGTAACTGTTGACAGAAGTTCTGAAATCTTTACGATGGTAGTCAGAAGTGAGAAAGTTTTGTACAACAATTCTCTACCAAGACTTTTAGGGCCAAGCTGATTATATTGTGTTTAATCTGCTCAAGTACAAAACACATCGGTTTTCTTCAGTGTGCAAAAGACACGTGAAGGGTACAGCTGCCATTTTTTCTTTCCTACGGAAAGTTATCCAGATTAGCTCCGAGTCAAAACACTCTCATTAAGCTTTATCTTATTATCATCAACAGAATTTCCTAGATTTTTGGCAGCTCCCCAGAGGCTAATGCCTGTTTGATGAGCAGAATGCCAAAACAGCACAATAAATGTCATCATTGTTTAGAGCCCAGTCTTCAGATGATTGAGATGAACGGACAATTTAAGCTGGCGGCAATCAATCATTAATCCTTTTTTTAAATTGACTTTCACCTTTCCATTGTTTTCATGAGATTCATGTTTCACTGTCAATTCACAGGAATTTGAATGGTCACTTGCCAGTCAGTTGAATCCAAGTGAATACATTGAAATTCAAGTTCTGAATCACAACAAAATATTCAGCAACAGGTGAAAATTTTTAAAGAATTTTTTCTTGTACATGATTTTATTTCTAAGTTTAATCCATTTGTTCATCTTTATTTTTTCAATCAGTTTAATCATTCAAACTTAGCATTAAAGAATGTTAAACTTTGAATTAATTCTATGCACCAAATATGCATTATTTTTCCTTATGAAACTTAGCATTAGTGCTGAATACTTTGGTAAAAATTTTTTCAAAGATTACAATTCTTTGTTTAAGGAAGAAATTCATGGAGTTTTAATGCCAAAACAAAGCCCTAAATTCAACTTTACCAATTGCTTTCCTGGCAATTTTCGAAAAAAGAATCATTTCATTTCATGAACCTTTTTCATTTTCATGGGTTTTGATATTGCAATGAAGGAAATTAGAGCTCTATTTTTACTAGAGAGAAGACAGTCATGTCCATTGCTAGTAAAGTTGTCTGATATTTGTTTTTGATTTAAATTTTTTTGATAAATTGGTTTTCAGCAGAGACCAAACTCATAGTTTGCTAAAGACCTTGGTACTTTTTAAACTTATGTTCACAAATTTAATTTACCATTGCCAATAGTGATAATACTAGGTGTAATGCAGAACAAACTTCTTGATTATGTAAGCATGAACTTGGCCTTCTTATGGAATATTAGATATGATACCTCCTTTTTCATCCTTCACTTGCCAATACATCATATATTGCAAATCTATATTTGTCATAAATAATAATTTGTATTATAATTTGTCATAAATAATAAATATCAATTGACGTCACAACCTAGTAAGAAAGTGTTACTAATTCTTTTGGATTGAAGAAAATAAAAGTTTGAGTTGCTTTTGTCTGTTATAGGTTTATAAGTTTTATCTGCTTCTTCGTGGAAGTTTATTTAAACATGTTGAATCTGTGTTTCAGGGTTGTTGGATTATATCGCATGGTACTACAAAGGTTGATTCAAGAACAACACCTTGCCTTAACAGATAGTTTACTAGACAACAACAATACTGTTCTAAAAGTATGAGAATCATGCATCTCTCTCGACCTTCTAACATGACAATTATATGTACACGAATCATATGTTGTGCTTCTGTCAAGAGAAAACAGAAAGAGGCAAGAGTTTCCAATAAGAGGCTGAAAATGAACTTTGCATATATTTTATGATGTCGTGGAATTATACTGAATAACTCATTAGTGTCAACTTATAAATTATACAACTCTTGTCAAAACTATTTACCAATCTGCTAGTTTAAATTCAAGTTACAGCCATTCTGATTATAATGTAGTTTTTGTCATGTTTATAACCTTGATGTTGACGCAACCTGTTAAATTGTGTTTTTTAAAGCAAATGGATCTAAATCGCACTCTTTTCGAAGCTTTCCAGCAGTTTATATGATATTTAAAGGAAACAGAGAATGTTTTGAGTGGATTTTCAATGAGCATACTGTTTTTCTATTTTGAAACAAATTGCTTGGCTCCCTTTCTCAGGCCCAGTTGTCGCTAGAACTCACTTATCACCCTCCAAGCGGAACGGCTTCAGATTGGATACAAGATAATGATAAGGATCCAGACGACCAGTGCACCGAAAATGGGGACGAGATCTTTCCACCGACAGCTCGACGGCAGTCGAGGATGAGCCTCCCTGGTTGGAAGAGAGGCCAAGAGAACGGGCAGCAAAAAATCGGGTCTTCTGTCAGTCTAAACTCAATAGGAGTGCATGCAAAGAAGAAGAGCTTTGGAAACTTGCCTCACCAGTTAGCACAAGACTTTAACCGGAGCACGGAGATAGGCCCAAACCAGCTTGGGGTTGTCGCCGGGCCATTTGGTCAAATGCTGCAGAATAGAGACACTGGTGGGACAATGAGCAGAAGAGGCTCCATGTACAGCGTAGCCAGTTGTGGGTCAGGGACCGGCATGTTGTAAGTATATGCATGGCACACACGACTATATATCTATTAACAGTAGGCTTCCATGTGTTATTCCCAAGGCCTTTCAAAAGTCGCTGAGAGATTTCGAAAGCATTTGAAACTTTCAGTGAGATGCGACTTTAGGGAGTACTTTGGCAGTGCATTTAGAATATGTGCCAGTTCTTTCAAGGCTGTGAAATGGCTCGATGAACTCTTGTTTTTCGAATAGAATCAGATAGCACGCCTTCCAACATTCCAACGTAATATGATGGTTATGGAACGCAATGGAATGCGGTGTAGTTTATAGGGATCTGGTACCGATTGTGACGTTACTTCTATACTTCACTATACTACACTACACTTTAAGAGGAAATACAATAAGCACAATGAATAATTTACATGTGATAGAATCGCTTCAAGGGAAAACAATACTTAGAGGATTATTTTTCTTGAGACCATATCTTAGGCCGATTTGGAGAAGCATAAAGTTGGCCACTGTAAGTCGTGATTAGGATAAACATCGGACCGTTTATGGAAACTACTGCCTTATATAAATGACTTGTTAGAGCCGCTGTTTTTATCACTAATTGCTAAGGTGTTCGATTTGAATGCTATAAGTGAGGCTTTTGAATTATGTTGCTCTTTTGAATTCTGTAAGCAAGTCGATAAATTTTCAAGATTAGTGTGAGGATAACCATGATTTTCCTTATTTCCATTATAAGACGGTGATGACATTCAAAAATTAATTCAAAACATCCCTTGACAGCCATCAACATCCGAAAGTGCGAATCGACCAGAAGGACATAATCAAGGAAATCGACTACCAAATACAGATACGTGTCATTGAGGCGAGGCAGTTGTCCGGTATGCAGCTAGACCCAGTGTGCACCGTGTCTGTAGGCAGCCAGAAGAAACATACGGCTGTGAAGGAGCAGACGAACACGCCCTTTTGGGATGAGGTAATGGCGTTTAGCGACCTCTGCGTAGTACAGTTTCCAATCCAACAATCGTCTCACAAATGGAATGACGACTGAAACTTCGGATTTACGATTTAAAACTTTTTGTAAAAATTTTATCTTTGACTTTTAAATTTCATATTACTATTTTCTGTTGTAATTTATATTTCTTTTGGACAGATCCTTGATTAAAAACAGCACATTGCTGAACAAGCTTAACATGTATAAATATGATACTATTATAATTAGAATAATTTCTCCGAATACCTTTAATGCTTTTTTATACAGATTATTTTCAACGTTTATTAAGCAATTTCTTTCTTGCACTGAATTCTATTTTGATTATGTTTCAGCAAAAATTATGTCTTTATTTATTCTAATACAAAACTCTCTTGTTGTTGCAGTTTTTTGTCTTTGACTTCAAGATGCCAGCTCTCGTTCTTTTCGACAAAATAATCAATTTCCAGGTATGTTGCTCTTGCAAGCCCCCTTCGCTGCATTCCATGGCAAATATTGACTTGTGATGTTTAGAATAAAGAAATCATGGATGCAATCGAATTGCGAGTCAGCTACCTCTTAAAGGCTCATCTTCCTTACGAGCGTAGCATTTTGCCAATACCTAAGCTGATGCATTAAAGTGGATCTCCATTGCAGGCTTCAAGGTTTAGGAAACCAGTTCTCTATTCTCTTTGATGTCCCTAAACAACTTTCTTCATAACAGCACAATACCTATATCAGCTGATTTTTACGGTACTGAAAGAATAACTAACGTGAAACTTCTTCATAGTACAAACTTATCGTTGCACAATCCTATTCGTTACCAAAATTATAGACATCGTCATCAAATTCCTAAGATAGTTTTGTTTTTGGCAAACGGTATCGTTAAATTGGCTAACTTATCTTTTCATTTTCACTAATGAGAAAACTGGCTTTATGAGACTTTATTGAAGGAACAAAGATAAGATGTAGTATACCTCAAGTAATAACTTATGTCTCTTAAAGTCTCTGATTTTCTAGAAAGCTTTTATTGTTCCAAGTAAAGCCAATAAGATGCGTCTTCTTTTTTATTAGCTTAATTTGACCGCACGTGCTGATGTGCAGCCTGATTTCCTTTCACCTAGGGGCCATTACCTTCTGTGTGTGCTTCCATCTTAATTCAACCTCCTTCTCGAAATTGTCAGAGCATGTATTAAACCTTCACAACTGCAAGCCAACTGCACTGCATACAGCGGTGCTCAATCGCAAATAAAACAGCAACAATTGAACAAGCAGATGTTTTTCACTAATCCTTTGCATATCTCGTTAGCAATTTTAGCATTCAAATTATCTCAATCATCTTTAGGTCTTCACTGGAAGGAATCTCATTAGCCAAGGAATTCTGATTGGCGCTTTCAAGGTTTGGAATTAGCTTGTCTTTGGAAATATAGTATTACAAATCTGAGGCAACCGCTCAAAAGCCGGCTAGTTGGCTGTGTTTTCATTTAGTCGCCTCCAAGAGAATTGTCTTTTCGGTGGTTTATGGACAGCTGCACCGTTTCGTTCCTGTTAAATTGAGTCCAGACAAATCTATCACAGTTATCCACTGTCTTTCTAAAACCAGATTCAATGCACAGCACAGCGCGTATTTTAATGAAGCTGGCAGTTTAGACGATTTCTTCAAAAATTTGCCAAGTAATGGTTGTCTATTGATCTTTTGTCACGTTGTTATTTATATTATTTGATTTATATTTCTTGTTATTCAAAAGAACTTGCGATACAAAAAACAATACATCCTTTTGGTGATTTTTTCCGGATTTATGATTTGCATATATTATCATAAATTTTCTGTATTCTGAGTCTTTACCAAGCTAAAGCCCATTAAATTTACTCCTTTTTCCTTTTGACTATATTCTTTTTTATATTTTTCCTTTCTTAAATACAAATCACAAATGTCTTTGAATAGTTCATTCAAGTAGAAGTTGATTTTTCCTCCAATTATCGTTCGCTATTTTTCTCTCATTCTTTCTACATCCATCTTACTGTTCTATAAGCTCTCATTCCAATCTGTAAAATATTCTTCTTTTTATACTTTTCACTGCTGGCCTGAAAGTTTATTTATTGCTATAAAAAGAAATATTGTGTCCAAAGTAGAAATTGCTTAAAATACTGTTCACATTGGGCTGTTTATGGCTGGTTCTGTCGATATTGTGACGTAGGCGCCCCAAGGCCCCGGCCCATATAAATTAAGTCTATTTACACTGCATCACCATTGGTAAAGCAAGAATAAGTTTACGACATTTTGTCCCTTTTGCAGTTGGACATTGGAACAGTTTATGCCCAACAGGACCACCGATTTATCCGCCGGTGGGCGGTACTAACTGATCCAGAAGAAACGCTTGGTGCTTCTGGCGCTGGAGTCAAGGTGAGAGACAAATGCTGCTTTTCATCGCAAAAGCCAAAATTTTAATGGCCCCAACATTTTTTCGCAACTAACTCATAGCTTAAGATGGTTCTTTATGAGATTTCATCATTGAATCGAAAAAATGGTCTATTTTACGACCGATTTGTTTATTTCAGTTAAACTCTAGCTGAAATCAAATGTTCTCTGATGTTTTATTGATCACCATTAACTTTTTCCGTAAATGGTTAGCGGCTCGTGGTGAGTGAATTCTAGTTTAGAAAAGTGTAGAAAAATTTCCTGTCTTATCAATTCTCTCTCATTGCATATCATTTTCTTGTATAGGGCTACCTGAAGGTCGATATCACAGTTCTAGGAAAAGGAGACCCAATCAAAGTATGCTGCCTTAAAGCTTTACTTCCTTACTCATTACATAAACTTCAGAAATAAATATTTCTTGAAAATAAAATTATGACCGGACGTAGATCTCATTTTGTTTTATCAATTTCATTTTAGAAAAGCATAACAAGGTTAAGCCAATACCTTGTCTTCAAAGATATCACAACTTTCTGCTTTGAAGGTCTTTTGATAATTATTTTTATATCCTATGTTGTATGCCAGATAACAAGTTACACAAGGAGAGTGCCTTTATATCCAAAGATTCCCCAGTGACATCTTAAACTGCTTGGATTATTATGATTAGTATTATTATTATTATTTTATATGCCTTGGCTTCACCCCCTTTTAACTACGATTATGACTCATGAAGGTTCGTATCTCCTCCACAGGAGCCACCGAGCGTCAAAGACAATGATGATGACATCGAAGCGTGAGTTGATTTGTAGTAGTTGATTTGAATTGTAGTAATTGAGTTGAATTGTGAACGTTTGAATTGGGAATTCAAACGAGCAAGCTCTACCACCTTGTATATCGTCCTTTTTGAGGAAAATCCTATTTCCATTATATTCGTTGCTTTGTTATGCCATTATATGTTTGTATTTTTTTGTCATCCTTGCGACCGACTTGACCCTGTAACAGAAGAGCTTTAAAAGAAAAACGAGCTTTGTACTTGGCCATATAAATTGTTCATCGGTGATTCATCTGAGACTAACTAATACCCTTAAACATCTTCGCACTTGACGTAAGCATGCATGTTTGTTTTAACGACTGAATGTTTGACAGCCGAACAAGTACTTCTCAGCACGGTCTTTCAACTCCGTGGTTTTCTCAATGTTTCATTGAATTTTCTTCCATATCCTGCAGAAATCTATTGTTACCAGATGGTGTGCCTGCAGAAAGACCCAAAGCAAGAATCGTTGTAAAAATCTACAAGGCTGAAGGACTGCCAAAAAGTAATATTCTTGTTTTCACTTTGTCTTTAACCTTTTTTATTTATTATTTATGAAGCTCCGTTATAGCGAATAATAATCTCAATAACGTCTTTCTTTTTGAAGATACTCCCTAAAATTCTTTTTGTTTATCATAGTGAACTCTGGTTTAATGGCGAACGTGAAGAAGGCTTTCACTGGAGAGGTTTGTTTGTTCACATTTAATTAAAAAACACCGCTAATTGCTTCTGCTTTATTTTCGTCGATTCTTAGAATAAACTTCAGCAAAATATTGTTTTAAACCAATCAAAGCTCTTAAGAAGAAGAATAATGATCTCCCTAAATTAATACCATAAAAATCTGTATGTGTTGATAAATTTGTTTAAACTATAGTTATTGTAAAAGTGAGATGATATTAGTTCTACGAATAAAATTTAAAAGGTTAAAGCTTTAAATAACGAGTACATAAAAAGGTACATGAAATGCTTGCTTGCTAAAATAAATGATTTGTCGTCTACTGCCTTTGATTCAATAACAATGCCCTCAAGGCAGGTCAACATCTTTTTTTCATCTTCTTAAAAATTAATAGATCCTTTGGTTAAAATCTTAACAGTTTAGTTAATTGAACAAATAACTTGACTAAATTATCATATTTGATGAGCAAACTTGTTTATTTATAAGCCACCATGATTATTAAAATGACTTAAATCTTAATGACTTAAAAATTAAAATACCTAAATCTTAAAGTACTGAATGCTAAACTATCTTGAAATTTAAATTAAATTCATTTAATTTAAATTCAATTTAAATGATATTAAACGTGTATTTTATTTTCTCCCAAACTCAAAACATAGCATCGGGTGAGTTTTGCTATAATTACATTGAGCTAAATTAATTCACCTTTAATATTGCTGAAGTCTATAAACATGTATCATGATTTGTTGCTTTTATGCTCTCATTTTCTTTTGACGTGCAAAAAGATTCTATTTGAAAATTTATCTCTAGGTGTGCACTTGTGAAGCTACCATTAGCGTGACAATTATGGCTTATCTTATTTTGACGAGTCAAAAATGTATTTTTGATATCACTTTGAGTCAGTCTAATCTCTTGCCACCTTAAGCAAACCTTATTTACAAAACAACTTCAGTTAAAGATAACCAGGAGCTACTTTGCCAAAGGGCTAAAGAGCACTTTGTAACTTAATTCTACAAGCTGAAAAGTTAATAAAAATCATCTAATATGCATCTGCTGTCAACTCAAACTCGAGTTTGAACTGGTTTTGCTTATCTTTAATAAATTATATCTTTCTTCCTTTCTTTATACTTCATGACATTTCTTTAGTCGACAAAAACATAGCCAAAGATTTATCGATATAAGTAAATTTGCACATAGTTCTATAGTGGTTTGAATATAATTATTCGTTTTCAACCAAACAATATTTTATGATTTCATTCAGGTCCGAGATTTGGCAGATCCTTATGTAGAAGTTTGCTTTGCTGGCCATAAGGTAGGTCTTTTCCACCATTGCATCATATACTTTTTATATTGTTTTCAATAAACATAAATTCTTTCGTACTATATTATCCGTATCGCATTATGGTGAAGTGAATTCTGTTGTGTTGTACCATTTTTTTTGACATTGCATTAGACTGTACTACCCAGTAATATCATGAATAGTTGCAGTCTATGATTGTATTCTTTTCTCTTCTATGTAAACAAGTGCCTTTTGGTACAAAGTTTTGAATGTATTTGATCTTTTTTCAAGGCTCGAACAACGGTTAAGAAACATACATATGAACCAGAGTGGAATGAACAAGTTACTTTCGCAGAACTTGTGAGTACTTTTTCTCAAACTAATTAATCCTTAAAATTGAGAAAAGGCGTCAAACATTCCAGCTCCAATTGATTTGCAATTGTTTGTTGCTTGTTGTCTTTGTGGTATACAATGAAGGCCCCTGAATGATAGGTCGCTGGTTTTTTTTCAGTTTCCTCCTCTTTGTCGACGAATAAAGATACAGCTGAAAGACAGGTAAAATAGGGATATCTACGAGCCAGATAAATTGAATGAAGCCCGAATAAAAGAAGTACAATACTGTAGGGAGTAATATTATTATGGAAAATATGATATGATATAATATAATGCAGTATAATAGAAGATAATGTAATAAAATGCAATAAAATATTGTATATTATAATATGACATAATGAATGTCACAAAATTATATAATAATTTTGTTGGATAGTATTATAGCAAAGGTTTTGTGGTATGTACGTTATTTCACACACAACTTGCAATTTTAATATTTTCTTTTCTGTCTTCAAGTTCTTGTTTATTTTGTAGCGAAAGGTAGAGCATTGATCTAGCCATAATTCGCGAGTTCTCGTAACCTTCCCAGTTTTCATTATAAAATACCTTCCCAGCAAGGATCTAACGTTTAGTTTGATGATACTGTATATCAAACGCGTAATTTTTACAATATCGATCGATTCTCTTTCATTTTCAGTGATTCAGTTACTGATGAGGTTGTAGGCACCCACTTTATTGATTTATCGCAGATTTCCAACGACGGAGCCAATGGTATGTCTTATTTTCGCCAAAACTTACTTCTTTATATTTTGCTTTTTATTTGCCTCAGCAGAGTACTTTGCAGGGTTAAATCATGTTTGGAGTTATTTTATCATCTTCAAACTTTGTCTTCTATTAGTGAAGGTGAGGATTGTCGCCTACAATTTCAGTTTAGGATAGCATATAATTTTCTCAAGCTTTCTCAGCTCAATCTCTATTCTCAACTCTCTAATGTTCACTATTACTTCAATTTTCATGCCATCCTGTTGCTATTTTTATTTAATTTCTGTAGAAACAGAAAAATCAAATATTTTACAAACTTTAAGATGCTCAACACATAGATGCTTCCTCGAACAGCTGCAACTGATTAAAACTAAATCTCACCTGAAGCCTGCTTTAGCGACTGATTATATTAGTTGTGTTCCAGATTCCGGTAGAAGCTCCACCTCTGATCACACCTCTGTCCATCTAATGTAAGCTTCCTGTTATTTCAAGTCCACAACACAATGCTCTCTGGTGTCAATGTATATTTTACTTCCTCAACAAAGGCACATTTCTATTAGCACACCCAGCTTTTCTTCATTTCTAATACATTATCTGGCACACAGGAAACGTTCCTAGCGAATTCTACCTTCCTGGAAAAGCTTCCTTTCTCCAATATCGCTACCAATCAATCTCAGTCTCTTCTGTTGTTGTTTGAAATTTTTGCATTTGACAATCGCATCAGGATGGATCACCCAGATTTGCACTTTTGACGTTGCAAAGAAGAGAAAGACGAAAGAGCCAGACAACATAGTCGAGGGTTGGTACCTATTTCCTCTGGTTGCAACATTTTGCACGATCGCATTTGCGATTGCACCGATGCACCAGAGTGATTGCACAAGGGTGATCCCCTGATTCCCTTTTACGTGATTGCACACCTTCGAGCTGTTTGTGCCTTCGCCTACAAGGTAAAATGCACGTTTGCACAAGAGTGATTGCACGGTTCTCAAGCGTTTTTCTGTGATTCTAAAGTGATTGCAGCAAGGCGATCGCTTGATTCTTTAGCCAGTGTATGAACATCTTCCACGTGATAGTGGAAATAATTCAGAAACGTGATCGCGTGATTGGAAAACACTAGGCCAAATGCCTTGGTCCTAACTTTGTGATCGCAAAACTGACACAATTACTTTCACTAAGATCATTTATTCTTGATGCGATGCATTGATCACATAGTATGCATTTCTGCGTAGAGTTGCATTTCTGAATGGTAGCAAGAATGAGCCTAAATGAATCAGACATACCATTCAGGCATATTCAATCAGGCCTGGCTTTTGGGTAAAGTTCACATTGCTAAAATGCAGAATCTCTCTGCTATGCTGAGTACAATGGCTATAAGGCCTTGAAAACGAGGTATTAACATTGTCATATGCACGGTTACAAACGTTTTGTCGTATGAATAACGTAAAACCACGAAAACAGCACGATGACCTCTGGGCCTAAATACAGTTATTTTTGCGTCTGTTGACGAAATTTTTGAGCAGATGATACAAGCTGATTGCTAGCAATGTCTTGTATCAAAACACCTCTGCAAGACGTCCTTTTCAAGAAAGGATTTTCAATGCCCTGCAGATATTATCAATGGCACAAATCATGCATCCTCTAGTGCTGATGCGTCGTTTTAGCAAGCGATATAGGCCCTTGAGTTAATCGATGCTCATTGGCTCGACAAAGTACACGTGCTCATTCACCTTATTTTTGTCAAGGAAATAAATCTTTTAGATTGATCCTCAGATCAAACCGGTCCCTTTTACTTCACTGTTGTTTCCCTTCCATTGTGCCTATCTTTCCATTGATCGTTAATTTTAGTTTGCAAATCACTCAATCGCTAACTTCTTCTTTTCTCGATAACCTTTTCAAACTTTCCTTCACCGAGAGCATTTTCCCCAATCTGTCTACACGCCAAACCATTTTTCACTTCACTCATAAAGAGTATTTGAGTTGAGTTCTCACATTTATTTGAGCTGTAAGATGCCAGAACACTTCATAGATTTAATTTTTCTACAAAATGTAATTTCATCCCATTAGAGCTTTTCTTTTTCTACGCTTCGTTTATTCGTATTCCTTTCTCGCTGGCCATTTCTTTAATTACAGTCAAACTCAATTCCTTATTGTCAATGAATGTAAAGAATTCTTTAAAACGTGCTTTTAAAAAATTGTATTTTAAAATAAAGCTTCTAAATTGCTTAATTTTTAATGTTCACTTGATATCTAAAATTATTGTTTTAATGTTAAATGTCTTCAAAAGATTTTTTCAATTTTAAAGTGTCAAATCTAGTATACTTTTCGTTGTTAATCTTAAAACAAACTAAAGTACAGAATATTTTTTACATTTTTATTATGAATGTTCTTTTTAATATTGCATTTTAAATTAAATCAATACTAATTATTCAATAAAGATTCCCTTAAAAAATAAATTTATAAATTTCACCTTCAGTAACTGCACCTCTTAATCTTTGCTTTCCTGTTCCTCATCAATATTGTTTTTTCTGAAGTTGCTCAGTCTCTATCGTTTAGATCCTAAGTTTTTGATTTTTCGTTTTATTTTTGTACACTACATTCTCACACAGTCATGTGTGTCATGTTTCTATGTGCGTGTATCGTGTACGTGTACTACTGGATGTAATTGTTTAACGTACCGTATTCGTGTATTGTTCAACATTCGTGTACCGTGTACCCGTACAGTCGATTTCTCAGTAAATCATGTGAATTTTTTTGCTCTCTTTTATGTCTCTCATTTTATTACAGTGTTTATTGCACATGTTTTTGTGTATTGCCCAATTTACTTGTCAAAATGTTGTCACCTTACTATAAATTGCAATGCATTAAATTTAAAGACTTCTACATCATATGATCAAAGTATCTTATATCTTGTCAAATTTGCAGATACTCGTAATTTAAACTGGATATCGAGAAAATCGGTACATACCTTTACTATTAATTTTAAATTGTTCTAAACATCATTGCTAAGTCAATTCTGCTAATTTCAACTTAACCTCCTTGGTTTTTAAAAAAATAAACTTTAAACATTTGATATAGTTAGTGCTAAATCTCAAGGTATTGATATAAATTTTACTATAATCCAATGAAAAGTGATACATTTTCATAATCAATGACGTCAGACAGTTGACTTTATATACTGTAAAAGAGCAAAAAATGATAACATGCTCTCTTGGAATGTTTTGAAGCATAGACTCTCAAGAAATCCTTTGCTCCTATTTTTGACTTAAAATGATTCAGATATCGTAGACTTTTGACATTTCCAAAGAAAATTGCTAAGAAATTTTAAGGAAATCTCTATGAAAATTCGGGCCCTCGTAGTGCATCAAGATAGGTATTTCATTTGCTTATTATCACAAACCAACCATGAAGTTGGTTTTCTACGACAAGTATAGTTTAGACATGCTTTTTTATATATGGCATTCAAACGACAATAGGCATCGCGTTTTTTCCATCTTGGAGAGAACGTTATTATTTGCATACCAGTACAATTCAATGCAAATATAAAATTCAATTTTATTCAACTAAGCAGTATTCATAATCGTTTACACTAGATGCTACAACTAGATGTAGGAATATAGTTTGACTGTGTTAAGGAATCGCCAATAGATTCTGTGACTACAAACTGTTACACATACATAACGTCAATGTGTCAGATATCTTGGTAAATGACACCTTGACCATGGCAAATAGCTAAGGTATAAACCTTTAATGGCTTCAAGTTTTGCTAAAGTGATATATCACGGTCCAGTGTCATTTGGAATTATTGTTTGTATCAGTGCCTTGTCAGGGCTGCAGACTAGCTGAGAGAAAGTAAAACAAATAAGGTTTTCGTTAATAGGAATGAAAAGCAGTTTCCACAGCTAACGAATCTTGTGACGTTTCGTGTGATGTGACAGAGCTTATCATCTTCAAGCCGCAGGCATATCTTAGGCTGACTTTTATCCTTTCTAACTTATGTCGGTGTGTATATGGTATGAAGTTAACTGGAGGATGTAATTAGGACGATGAAAATAGGAGGATATGGAGAAGTCAATGTAGATACAATGACACAACTGGATGACATCAAAATGATGATACAGATAGGACAAAATTAGAAGCTTGACGTAATAAAGACGCATATATAGCGATGTAAATATGCGTGGATAGGACGAAGTAAAAAGTGTGACGTAATAATGACGCATACAGAACGATGTATGTTTGCTTGGATAGGACGAAGTAAAAAGTGTGACGTAATAATGACGCATACAGAACGATGTATGTTCGCTTGGATAGGACGAAGTAACGCGTGTGACATAATAATGACGCATACAGGACGATGTATGTATGCTTGCCAAGAAACTGCTCATTAGCATCGTTTCTGTAATTAAGTACGAGAAACTAACTAGCAGACATTACTAAACGACGAACGCAGATCCCAGGGCCTAATAGAAGTAAATCAGCATTGGATGCATATGATTTGTTTCCTCGTTATCATTACGAGGCTGAGCTGATTTCATTGTACACTATACTCTTTCTCCGACTAAATTTAGTGTTTTTCAATCTCATTTGTCCGATACCCCTTTTATTTCGGAAAGCAAGTGAGCAGTGATGCAGCAAAACCAAAACGAAACCAGTCCTACATATGGTACTATAACATTTTAGTTTAATCATTCCTAGCAAATTTAAGGGCAGATTTATTTATTATTCATCTCTATCATAAAATGGTAATCAAAACACCTTTAAAAGTAATGACAATATTTAAAGGTATGAGTACCACCTTAAGGAATAGTTTCCACCTTAATAAATAGCTACCACCTTGAGATGAAGCTACCACCTTGAGATGAAGCTACCACCTTGATGTGAAGCTACCACCTTCAGACTAGGGTCCCATTTTAAGCTTACAGTGTACGATGAATCGGCTCAGCCTTCCTCTTCACATTCATCAACCCATTCACGTTCACTATTGCTTACTATCCATTCTCTTTTTCTATTTTAGCCGCTTTTCAGTTTGGATCTGTTAATTGTACGTAACTCTTCTAGCTCTTTGTTTTATTCAGTTCAACTTTCAGTGGGCCTTGAAAAATTAACGGGATAGAGCATAGCAGATAACAGGGAATATATAACTTCTAAACTGTTGCCTACTGGAAGGTAACCACTATCCGCCAAAACTGACGTACACAAAGCATCGACTTAGGGTGCCTAAGAACTTAAAGTCGTATTTTAGGGAATCACGTTGTACATCACATAAGTGTTTATCTGTTCCTGTCGAAGATAAAACTGTAGGTTTCAGGGAATAATTTGTAGGAAAAAGGCAGTGCACAGCAAAATCTAGAGGTTTCATAGTAATTTCTTCTTGGAACAATGATTAATCTTCCGCCTAACAAATTTTAATAACGAAAGCAGTTACAGTTTTCTAGAATAATTTCATGGGCACATCAGCTCTTCAAATACCCGATGCTCTTTGGGGAAGGGAGGGGGCTCTATTCATTTTTCTACCATTATATTCATGTGATAAATAATTGTTTTTGTTTGTATTGTCGTGCACGCGTAATTTTTCTGTGTTGTTTTCTTATTTTTGTGTATGCATTCTGCACTTAACTTGGCCCTCTGCTGCCGCTTTTCAAAATATAACTGCTCTTCGAAATCCCTACTCACCTAATACATAATAACAGAAACTAACCAGTAATAACGCACCCTCACTCACTGCACAACTATTTTATCTTCCATGGCTTTCGTTCAAGAGTTTAATCCTGTCCAGAGAATGCTTCTGGACACAAAACGAATGCATTCTCGCATCCTTATTCACTCTGAAGGTGTTACCATGCACAATTGCACTTACCTCTTTTATAACCCAGCACTGTTTAAAGGGCGACATAGATACTGTTTGGGAATGGCTGCGATTGGCATGGCTACTTTTCTACGTTTTCCCCTTATTTTTTATAATATTTTATTACACAATAATTTCATAGCATTTGTTTCTGAAAATTGGTCTTTCCCGGGATCTCTAAAATTTTTTGGCCTTTGATATTTGATCTCGATTGGCATTAGAAAGATCCATTTGGAAATCAACACACACGCTTCAATTCTACACTACTACGCCTTAATCCCAATTGTTTCTTAGCCCAATTGTTCTAGTCCCGATTGTTCCTAATCTCAATTTTTTCTTATCTCAATTTTATCTCCAACATATATCCTCCATAATGAGTTTTAAAGATGATGACAGTGTAGTTTCAATACAACACGCAACCCACATGCCCCTTGGGTCTTGTATTTTTGTCGCAAAACTACTGCTAGATTTGGCCATTTCCTTGTAGGCGTAACTACCCATTCCGTGTTCATGTCGCTCTTTTTGGCTAACCTTTATTCACAGCACAATGCACTAGTCCACGAATGTCACCCGTTTTTATTTCACGATTTTCTGATTCTCCTTTTTTGAATCAGTCCACAGATTCAATACGGACTCTGGTACGTTGTAAATGTCTACAAATGTTGTAAGCCAAACTTTGTTTTTCAATACAACGTGTTGCAGAGTGTGTTTTACGGACTGTTTGCATGGCTCGGGGATCTTTAGTTCATGATCGTCTAAGTGTCAGGCGTATTTTCATCATAAACTAGAGCCTAAAATGGTACCAAATAACTCATCTTGATAATTCAAGGGGTTTTGTGAAAACCTGTTAGTTTTGTTCAAAAGGAAACCACGAGTCACATATTTTAATAGTATACTTCTAGAATAATTTGAAAGAAAAGTATGTATGGAGAATCAGGGATAAATTTATTCACTTATTTTGGGGGCTAGTTTCAAGAAAGGCTGTTTAACTGGAAGAAGTAAGGGTAAGCTTTGGAAGAAGTAAGGGTAAGCTTTGGAAGAAGTAAGGGTAAGCTTTGGAGGAAGTAAGGGTAAGCTTTGGAAGAAGTAAGGTTTTGCGGGTGGGATGATTGTTCTTCTGGGTTGGCAAACCTTTCTACCAAAATGGTGAGATCTCTTCCAAAGGGTAAGTACTCTATCGAAGGAGTGTCTGCCCCCACCAAAAAGGGTGAGTGTTCTTCTAAAGGAAGACACCCTTCCTGGTGCATACCTGTGCCTTTACAAGTGTAAGTGCACCAGTGGTGAGGTAAGTATTCTCTTGGACGGGGTTAATAGATTTGCAGGTAAGTCTTCTATTGGTGGCTGTTGGAGACATTTGGTAACTTCTATATTACAGCTTGCAAAGTTATGGATGACGCTTCTGAAACAGAGGAGTGCATATACATTGGTTTGAGCCCCAATGTTGGAATGTGACGTGTTATTTCAACGTAATAGCCAAATGGCATATTCAAGGCATTTGTGTGCAAAAGTCGATTTGACAAGCTCTCTAAGACATCAAAATAATAACAAATATTCCACGTGGTCACGTCATATAGTCCTGAATTGGTGCTGGTGCAAAGACAACTAGATAAAGCAATGTAATGACTTGTGTATAAATATACGCAGGCGTAGCTTCGTAGGCGTAATGCACTTAAACTCAGTCACGTAAATCCTATTATTATAAATACTGTGAATAAACATCGTAAACTTAATATAAATAGTGCACTACGAGAGGCCGCGAATTGTAATTAAGAATCGTATCCTAATGTGCGACTGAAATTAATGATTATTGGCATGCAAATGATTCCCTTCCAAATTCGTATCCTTTATATTCGTCTATCCATTATCCATCTTGATATCTCTACTGTCAAGGCAGTGGAAGTGTATTGAGGAAATTTGCAAATTTTCCATGTATGATATCCATTTATTTGATAGCAAAGTGGTCATTTTTACGCTGTGAAAAGTTTTCGAAAGTGACATTGACATTTCGAAATCTTCAACAGGATTCATGCCGACGTTTGGCCCATGCTGGGTAAACTTGTATGGATCGACGCGAGACTTCTCTCTTTTCGATGAACACAACAGCCTAAACGAGGGACTGGTAAGCAACGAGGCCTTGTCTCTGGATTTCCATCATTTACTACCATTATAATGACATCATAATTTTTATTAATGACGTCACTGACACTGCACTCTGGACATTTGCCAGTGGACTGACGCCCTTGATCTTGGGATCAACAAGTTATATTCATTATAATTATAGCTGTTATTCATTTCTATTGTTATTTTTGCTTTTACTTATGCTGATTTTTTTCATCATTTCATTATTGTTATTGTCATTATTATTATTGATAAGTCATTATTGACTATTTTTGTTATATCATTATTTCTATTGTTTTAGCCAAAATTGCTATTGCATTATTATTATCATTGCTTTTTCCGTTTTTATTATTATTATTGTTACCATTATTATTACTTCTTTTTTAATGTCATGGCTATTATTTTCATCATGGCATTTTGCTATTATCATTTTTATCATTATTGTTATTGCTACTATTCTATTGTTGCTTTTATTTCGTTAACAAGCTTTCCAATAAGACTGCAAATTCATAATTCTAATGCTTACAAATACTTGGACAGGTTAGTGTAAATTGTCTTACAAATGAAGGCTGCTTAATGAAATTTGCAAATTTAACTTTAAAACCCCTTTTTTAACTTTTGTGATTGTTTACGCCTTACTTCTTTCTAAGAAGCAAACTTCAAAACTAAGCTCCAAAACTTTGTGCAGGTGTTCACAACAAATCGAAAGATTTTCTTTCCATGATTAAGCTAGAGTCGCATATACTTTTGTCCTGTTTAAATGAGTTTTTGCTAGCCGAACATTTATTTACGATTGAAAATAATGAATTGATTAGTATTGATATGAAAACTTCTTTTACGGCTGTAATTTATAGAATTTCATGATTCGATGATGATGGCTACCGAAAAATGTGCCAAAACAGAACTAGTAGTAATTTTTGAAAGCTAGCAGAAATAAAAAAATTTCAAGTTCGTCTTTGGATCTGGTTAGTGACCTTGGCCTATGACATTTGTTGACCTTTGAACCCAGTCACTAACAAAGGCCGTATATTAGGTCACAAAGTGCCGCCAAAGCTGACACTTTTTTACAAAATATATTCGTTTTGAGAGATGGCTTGGATTGTCTGTAAGTCATAAATTCGTATCCACGTTCAGCGAAATTTAACGCTAGTGCAATTTAAAGACTGAATCTTTGCCATCTTCGTAATCTAATTTATTATTAATTATAAACTATGTAAATATTTTGGCGGAATCTTTAGATAATCGACTAAATAAGATCTAACAAAAGTAAGGCTTTCTAACGCAGATCTAAGCCGCTTTGATAAATATAACTAGCTTTAAACCGCAATTTAAACCGCAAAGTACTTTGTGCTAAATTAAATGACTAAATGTTGCAAACAATACCAGATTAAAATGTGCAGTAAAACATTTAAACAATTGGCACTCTTATTATCTAAATCTTTAAACATATTAAAATAATTACTTGAAAATATTAATGTGGAATTTTTTTCTTTTCATACCCTGCGAACAGGAAAAGGTAAGAAAGCAGGCCGCTCTTAATCATTAATAGCTTATATCAACATTTGAAAATTAAACCAGATTTATATAAGTCTATTAAAATAATGGAAAATAAATTTTTACAAACTTTAAGCACGATAAAGAAAGTTGCATAAATGCTTAAACTGGTGAATGGGTCACTTAAAAGGGCCTCTCTTTTCAAAAGTTGGAATCTCCTTTTGTTTTGTCTGACCTTTAAAAAGCTTCTGTTTATCATTCTGAACATGCTGAAATAATTTTCACTGAGTCACTTCTTGCTTCCTCTTGGTATAAAATGAATTTCATATGCGATTCCTTGAGATTTCTGAAAAATATGAAAACACTCCTCTTCTTTTTTCGATTATTTCTGCTTTCTGTTTATTTGAAGAAAAAATATGTTTAATGAATGACAAATAATAGCCGAAGTTTGTGACGTCATTTATAAACAAGATTATTTATGTTGTGTCAAGTTTTATGTTTATCTTTCGATAAGCAAAGAAGGCTTTCCAACTATATTTGGAGTTTTTAGAAAAACTTCAGCACTTGTCAATTTGAAAGCTAAAGTGAAAATAGATTTTTGATTGGGGAGGTCCTTTTACACATAAATGATTCATTTGTAAAGATTTTGTTTTCAATCTTAAAAATAAATTTTGCCAAGACAAATAAATCTATAAAAAATTACCTTTGTTAACTTGAATTAAATAAACTGAATTAGGTGATTCAAGCTTACTTAAGAATGTTGTCGGAACCAACTTTTCCTAAGGGTCCTGATTTCTTGCTACTTTGAATGGGATTGAACAAAAATCTAGATGAATTATGCTGATGATGATTCTAAACATATCTAAGAATATTGTCTCCTGTGTATTCTCTCCTGTGAAAATGCCGACAAGAATCCTCACGAGAACATTTCTTTTCCATTAGGGCGAAGGTGTTGCATACCGTGGACATCTGTTGGTTGCAGTCCAAGCAGAAATGGGCGAGTCTGCCTCCGACGCATCAATTAAACAGGTCGAAGTTGATGGAACTGCTCCAATCTCAGATGTATGTGCAATTGTAACTTATTACTGTGATAGAAGTAATCCAGCAGATACACTCTTTTAGTGTCAAATGACTGCTACTATAGTCAGTAGAAGAATGGTTAAAAGTGTTGATATATGAACATGAGCGATTATAGTCATGATGAAGGCTTTTAAATACCATCAGCTTAGTTTTACCAGCATATAATTAATGCCCTACCCTAGAGGTCCTGTCTATGCATTCAACGATGCTTGTTTGCAAGGCATAGATCTCCAATAGGTTGCGACATTACCACCTTCATCTTAAGGGCAGTCCGACCCCTGTTGTACTATCACCTTCTATTCCTAATAGCCTTTTTTATAGTCTCCTTTGTCCATCATTATCTCATGTTCCAGATACTGTGTCTCAGAGTCTCTTTCGTCAGATACTGTAGGCCACCCTTCATTAACTTTCGCCTACAATTTGTTTTTGATGTATAACAAGAGTTCGCTTTTTTAATAGACTGCTGCGGGCAAGGAAGACAATTTTCAGCTTTTTGCTTGCGTCTACGAGGCGAACATGATCGAAAGGAAAGCAGGAGAGAAGAATGTTCAGTTCGAGATGACAATCGGTAAGGATGATCAGCGAAGAGAGTTGTTTAGGCCGTGTTGCTTTGTAGTTGTTGCTATGTAGAGGTTAGTTCGTTGCCGTAGCCGAGGATTCTTGACTAAATCGCAGGCTGGTTTGATATCTAGGTAATCCTTTGTCTGGCTGAGGTTTCCTACTGCCATTCCAGCGTTCTGGGCTTTAGCCCAAACGGCCCTTAGTCCACTCAGCTAAAAATGAGTACCTAGGTGGGTTGAAGCATACTATTGAGGTCAAAGGTGACATAGAGAGCACCCGGGGAGGTCAAAGGTGGCATCTAATTTCTCATTTCTTAACCTTTGATATAAAACTAGAAAACCCTTGCCTTTCTTTAGTCCTATACAGAAACTTACAGCTTGGGAATTGTCTACCAAGAATGGAGGATGCCCATTATAAACATGGATATTTCAAAATTACGAGAAACTGTGCAAAAATGGCTTTAACATACAGTTTATGCTGTTTTACGCAATTGTGAAGTTTTTCACAACAAAACAATTCTTTGCATATATGTGAATATAAATATAGAAATAAAGAAAAAGAAAAAAAATACATGAATGAACTATTTTAATAACATGCTGTTCTGAATTAATTGCCTGTACAATGACGTCACAATCATTTTTCCCTTACCTCTTGCTTATCCCACTTTTTGACTTGTTTACTCCATTTCCCCTCACGAGCGGTCTATTCTCTCGTCTCAGGCAATTTTGGAAACACGATCGATGGACAGTTTATCAGGGATGACCTCAAAGATGAAGCAGATGGCGATGACGAGCGATTCCTTCACTCCGTGACACCTTCCTTCAAAGCGACGTCCACTGATCGACAATACTACTACATCCCTTTTGAAGATACCAAACCTTGCATGCACTTGAAATTCCCCTTTCAGGATCACAGGCGTAGACTTTACCTCTCCAATATGCTTTACAAAATTTTTGAGAGATTGGTAAGTGATCGTTTTTCATCATATTGAGTATAGTACAAAGCCTGTGAGAACGCTGATATATGGGTCTTAACTCAATATCTCTTTAATACCAAGTCAAATTTTGTGCTAAATTGATAAGAATTTTCAGCATTGTTTTCCATAAAGACTCAAGTTAGGATTTTTGTAGATTAACAATTCTAGGGATTTGTTTCTTAAGAGAACCTTGTTCGCATTTTTTATTGTATATTAAAAAAGAAACAATTGCTTAGAAAACCAAGCTGAATAATAGATAAAGTAACTTCTTGCTTCACAGAGGACTGAGGTCACTTTTGACAAAACTGGAGTAAGTTGACGAAAAGATTGTGAATTTTAAAGTAAGATTGATTTTGCTGAACTTTTTTCACAACTACTTTAACTTTTTGAATCGTTTGTCCTTACAGAAAGATGGTGTTGATGATGTGCACGAGCGAGTCAAAATGGACCTTGAAGACACGTACAAATGCTTGAAAGTCGTTCTCAAGGACCTTGTCAAGGGATGTGGGTAAGTTGTGACCATTTCAGATTGATTTCTACACTTCTATCATAGGTTTTTATATACGGTATGGATAAATATTTGACTTAAAAATGAAAGTTTACAGAAGTTTTGCGTTTACTTCATTAGTAATAAACTGTACAAACTCAAAGTGACTAGATTCCTTCTGAAATTAGCCACCTTTCTTTGAATCACGATACGCTTTTCTTTATTTCGTGATCCCAGTTTCCTCCTCTGCGCATTTTCCTTCGTATGGACTTTGAAAATATAGCAGTAGAAATTTAAACTCCTACATGAAATATTTGTAGTTTACGACAACATTGCTCTTTTTGCAGGAATTTCATTAATATATGTGAAAATAAGATCAGTGGTCCAACTGTAGGCCGCACCAAACTGGACCGGGAAAGACAAAAGTTGTGTATCAATGAAGTGGTGAGTGGCAGGATAGATAGTTCCTGGAAACATATCTTTTTCATCTCAAAGTTTTTCTTAAATGGGAACTGTAATAAATGTCCTCTTCTTCTACAAATGATTCTTCAAAGTAAAGGCACTTTTTGTATTTGGAAATCCTGAAATGGAAACATTTATGGCTCATGTAAATTACAGATCTCAATTTTTAACAATTTCGAAGCTCGTATGAAAATAATTTTGATACATGCAAGTGGTAAATAAAGATAACTCTATATATTTATGAATATTACTATATGTAAAGTGTACAAAATTTATAGCTCTGAGGATGTGGTATTTAAAGCTCGAGGAAGTCTATTAGGATCATAGAAGATCAAAGCAGAATGCATGGCAAAATACACATGCTTTATGCCTGAATTCACATGCGCTTTGTCTGAATTTGATTCATTTATGCATCGTAGAGAAGTATTGCTCAGCAGAGCAAGGAAGTCTTAGAGAGCATCCACGATAACGCCCATATCAAAGACAACCTGCGGAGCGCCATGGATTTCCTGAAAAGAATACAAACGATCGTACAAGAGGTATGCAGGGAAAGTGTCTTCTAGAGAGGCATTAGGCATTGAAGCTAGGTGTAATGTGTTTGCGTGTGAGGGTATTGACTGCTGCTTTGGGTAGAAAGTATGATTACCTTGGCTGAGTATTGTTGGATCTTTCATGTTCTAAAGTCACAACGACATAAGTACTTATTCTACTTATGTTTTTATGGACTTAGCGAGGAACTGAATTAGTTTAATAATTTTGTCCTTGATTTTATATCCTTTAAGGATGAACGAAATCTTTCGTTTTCTAAATTTAAAAAAAACTCAACACAGATGGTATAGGTTAGTTATAAGAATAAAAGATTTTATTTGACTATATCTTGAAGATATTTATTCTGTTATTTCTGTTAGAGTGACTACCTATTCTAATCATGGTTGTGCTATTTAGAAGCTTAGTAGATGGGCGATTATTATAGAATCTTTATGAAAGGGGCGTTTATAAGAGGAGAACAGTATAAGTTCTGATTGGATGCCTATTATATTTATAGCCGCAGCACAGTATCCCTGATATTTTCATTTGGATGCTGAGTGGTGGAAAGCGAGTTGCATACACAAGAGTCCCAGCCCAGCACGTGGTTTATTCCCAGGTGGATTGGGAGAAAGGAAGGAATTCTGGAAAAGTGCAGTCAGTATTCCTAAGGGTGAGAAACAACCTCTCGATAGTCAACTTTGCTATTGGTTTGCATATTGATAGGCCTATGGTGCAAAGCATTGTAGCAGAAGTAGTATATTCACAAAACATCATACTTCATGGGCGCAAAGCATTGTAGCAGAAGTAGTATATTCACAAAACATCATACTTCATGGGCGCAAAGCATTGTAGCAGAAGTAGTATATTCACAAAACATCATACTTCATGGGCGCAAAGCATTGTAGCAGAAGTAGTATATTCACAAAACATCATACTTCGCGGCTATTATTGACTTCCTTCTTTAACTTTAAGTCTGCTTGAGAGATGCTTGTTTACGATAATCAAGGCCTTATCTCTCGTTTCGTCTCTTTCAGCTACCTGGCAAGCGAGGTGATGGGCCAAAGGGTTGGGCCATCCAAGCTAAACTGGATGTCCTTCTCTGGATTGGCCTGCATAAACACAAGAAGGATTATTTGAAAGACGCACCAAAGGGTTACCAAATGGTATGAATAATATTTAGTTTGTTTTGTAGTTGAACTGTCTTAAATCTCCCTCTGCCGTTTTACACGTCTTTCGTTCTTTAAGAATCTAAATTTATGTACATTTACTGTTTGATAGGGGTAGACACTCTGAGTGTATTTGGATGAGGTTTAGAGGATGAATCTATTGCCAAGGAATGATGCCATTGCTAGCTCGATGGTGTACACAGAAACCTATCCTTGGTTTTATTGTACTGGCAAAAAAAACAAATCCCAATTTTTAGTGACCTTCCCATTACGTGACAATACAGCCCTGTCACCTTATTCAAGCTTTCTACAGATTTGAAAGAATGTTAATTTTCATTTCCAGCCAAAAGGAATGAATAAGATGATGTCTCCGCCACCGAATCAGCTCGTGTACACGGAGAAGCAAAAGTTCATGCTGAGGGCCCACATTTATCAAGCAAGGAGTTTGATTGGAAGTGATGCCTCTGGCCTTTCAGGTATCGCTATCCATACTTATGAACTCTATTGCTCACCTGTTTGCATTATTTGAAATCGAATTTGTTTGCAGTATTGAAGGAGAGGCTGCTTTTTCACAACGAGGCTCACTCTTTTGAACGCACAGGGGAATCACGCATGTTGGCGTGGATGTAAATTTCATCTGTTGTGAATGCATGCTTACGACTATTTACAAAATGCAGACCTAATATTTCGCCATTTTCGGACGCTTATTCTAGTTTTATTACGAATTTCTCAATTATTTACTTTTTCATAGGCCTTGGATACAAAAATATAATTTATCACTCTAATTTACTATGATATTAAGATTTTCTTTGTTGAAGGGGATATTGATCCCAAACGCATTTCAGCAACCTATTACTCAAGAGGCTGCTAGAAATTATCAACTTTAGTAGTAAAAGTATCGAAAAAATTGAAAAAACTTTTTGATACAGTTCAATCACCTTTAATTATCACAAATTACTTCCCCATAAATATCTAGAAGTGACTTATGCTCGTTCCAGCTTACATTTCACTGTTTACTTAACCATAAGGCAGCTGTCTTCTTTACTAACGGTGCATTACTATGTGCATATTAATAAAGCTAATAAAAAGTACTCCCGAATCATGGTGATACATTTCAAAACCTTATTTTTCTCCAGACGCGTTTGCACGTGTGATTTTCTTACAAATGGCCGCTGACACACGCGTGATCTGGGAGACCCGGAGCCCAACATGGGATCAGACTATTATCTTCAAAGAATGCACCATTTGGGGAGACATGAACGAAACAGCCAACAATCCGCCCACTATTGTTATCGAGATATTCGATAAGGATATCGGAGTATGTTCTCCGCCTTGTCTTACTATTGTCTAAGACACGCCTACTTTGCAATTGGAGTCTAAAAGCTATAAGATTATTTCTTATCTTCTATTCTAGTTTTTGTCATTTGTCAATAGGGCTTACATTTTCTTTAAATCTCTTATCATTAGGCCAATTAAGACACTTTTAACGCTACCAAGGCAAGAATTTTCTACAGTAGTTTGCTTTAGTTAGCGCTACTAGAGACTTCAAAATACCAATGCAAATTGAGGGCTATGCGAGATTTTTCCCTACCTTTCAAAACAATGTTTGGTACTTCGAAGTGACCACTTTTTGGCTATATACAAAAGATTTAACATTGTTTTGAAGTGCTATATTGATCAAAAGCCTTTAAAAGTGGGATAAAAAGCAATAATTACAGGGTCAAAATACGGCTAGATGTTACGTGTTAAAACCGTAGACATTATAGGGTAGTCGAAAGAAATATGGATTTTCACCCTGTGTTGTTTCTGCCATAGGGCGACTCGGAGTTCATCGGAAGAGCGCTCGCCCGGCCGATCGTGAAGCTGGCTTCAGAGAAATACGACAAGCCCAACTTCCCCCCGGCTCTAGAATGGTTTGAGATACAGCGAGGAGACGAAAAGGCGGGGGAACTGCTTGCCGCATTTGAGCTGCTGCACGTGAGTTGATACCTGCTGATGATTGGCTTCTTTTCACGTGGTTGATTGATCTTGTTTTAGGCTGTAACAAGTCTGTATGATTTATCCTATGACTTTTTTCAAAATACATTAAGGATAATGTTTTTATGTGGTGTCCAGTTAAGTCTTTAAGAAATTGAAATGCGACTTTATATAATTCAAGTTCCTCCGTTGATGTACTTTTGAAGTAGTCCAACATTGGTGACAATTACGATGAAAGTAAGGAAAGGGGTTTTTCCATCAAGATAGCTGACAGCGCTTGTCTTCACTGTTCATATGCTATAAGGCTAAATCGAAACCCGTCCTTTCTTTATTAGGACGCCTATTGTGAAAACACCCTCTTTTCTCTCAGGCTGTTTACAATCGGTAATTTTCGTTTCAGACTATCTTTAGCTAGTTATTGGACACAACATATATTTGTATTCAGTCGTAATTCTAATCTCACTTTACTTGATGCATTCATTAATCCATTTATATATTTGCATTAACTCATTATCATTATCCAATTCTGATGTTCATATGAATCATTCTAAATAAATGCAAATTTGACCCTGTAAAATATCGATATTTGTCTCTTTGTCACTCCAGGTTGTGGACGAAGGCAAATGCTTCCTGCCGAAGGAAGAAGAGCCGGTGAATACCCAGGATGGTCCCATAATACCTGTTCCAGATGGCATCCGGCCCGTGATGAAGAAGCACCGAATTGAGGTACACATTTGTTACATACCGTGTTATTAGAGTACTTTCATAGAAATCACATTACTGTAAGTTAAGTTTTGATCCTGAAATGCTATCGATTTTCATGATCTTCCATTCTCATATTGGTGCAGAGAAAGACAAATTGTCTGTCTTTTCTTGAAGCCACTGCACGACGAAGAAGGATGGCCCTTCTTGGATATGAAATACGTGTGAACATGCTTGATCCTTCAACTTTTAAATCAGGAATTTAACAAACAGAGCTTCTAACATTCTAATAATCAAGAATGCATATCTATCTTATGCCTAAAGACACAACAAGAGTTTAGATTTGGTTGGAAGTAACCATTTCATATTTACGCTAGGGAACCATTTTGATTAGGCTCTTGTGGTTCTGGCTAGGCCGCTTCGTGTTTATTCATTTTTTCTCGATATCTTTCTGTTATACTTATCCCTACCATGCTCAGAGTCCAGAAAAGTTGTTTAGCGTCCTCCAGACAAGGACATCGTAGAAGGCAAATCTTCCTCACTAAACAATAAAAATTCGGCATCCCTTAGGTGTGTCATAGAAGCTTCTATTGTTTTTCGAGGACTTTCCTCCAGTCAGTTGCCGTGCGACTGTAATGTTTTCCTAACTCAGACCATGCTACTATCAAAGCAACTCGAATGTAGCTGAAAACCTCTTCAATACTATGCATGATATAAGTTTAATTGCATTTATACCCCTCGAAATTTCCCTTTTCAGGTTTTGTTCTGGGGAGTTCGTGAAATGAAGCGAGTGAATCTCACCACCGTGGACAGGCCGCAAGTTGACATCGACTGCGCTGGTCACGTGGTTTCGTCCACTGTTATAGCCAATGCAAAGAAGAACCCAAACTTTTCATCACCGATTGCATTCTTTGATGTGGTAAGTGTTCAAGTCAAAATGCAGTTACCATTGCTTTAGTGTGTATAAAAGTAAAAGAGAATTCACAGGGGCGTATCTTGACGATTTGCAGTAGGGGGAGGGGGTTAAACGGGTGAATTTACCGACCAAAATTTACTCAACTCTTTCTAGTCAACGTATAACTTATTTCACAGTTATGTATTGTTAACTGTTTATCAATAAGATCTTGTCAATTACGAACAGATGTGATCCTTCAACGTATTATATATATGCTTTAAAAAGTCAAGATACGCATCTACCGACAGGCAATCCACAACACATTTATCGACCATCCATAGAACTTACCGACGCCCCTTAGAATTAATCTATTTTGAGATACTGTTCAGTTCCTGGATAGCCTTATTTTGTCATTCTCCTTTCTTGAGCTTGGAATCACAGCAACCTTGAAAGACTCAAATTGAAGGAAACCTGTATTCGTTTGTATTCGTTGGGAAATGATCTGTTAAGAGTCCGTTATTTTGGGTGCTTGACTGTTTGTTTTTGGAGGCCGGTTACGCTACTGACCATCCTAGTATGTTTGAACCAGGAACTCATAGACTGCTTATTTCATCAGCCCAATTCGATCTCTATCGTTGGCGTGATATTCAAGCGTTATTTTAGTAGCCAAGTCAAGCGCAGAGCTCTAACAAGACATCCCTGTCCATTCCTCCTTGGTTTAAACACCTCTCACAGTTGACGCCTTTTTAGGCCCCAGATTCAAACGCATCGTCCTCCCACGAAAGTGTTGCATCGAATAACTTGCTTACGTTCAATGATTTTGTCCCAGTTCCAAACAAACTAGTTGGCGTGATTAAAAGATTTCGACAGATCTGTAGGTGTTCCAAGTGTAACTCAGCAATTACTTCTTTCCAACTTGCTTTAGCAGTAAAACCCTGTCACCATTATTGTGCGAATTATAGCATAGAGGACAAATCTTGATTGGTTGTTGGCGAGATCCCCTTCTTGGAAATCCTCCTGGCAATACACCAATCACGTTGCGAGGATCAACCTCAGAAGGCCAAATTTCAGCATTTTAACCACTTCTCGTTTAAAAAACCCGGTGTAAAATTTGCTAGCATATTTTTGTTACTTTTTTCGACTAAACTACTCGAATTATAAGTTCCATTTAACATTATACATCGCTCCGTTACCCTATTAAAGATAATCAACGGAGTTAAAACGCAGCTTAGCTCAGGGGACTGGGCCACCTGATATAGAAACTCTTAGTTATCCAATCAAGGTTGAGAACAGCAGAGTTCATGTGATCACTTCAAATATCGTTGCGTGTGGTGTGATACAAGACGATGCGGCGCCCATGTGATCACTTTGATTAAACAATCAATACGTACGCCTGAATTGTATTTAGTTGCATTTTTTTTAAATTGGGCGACTTATGTCCGTGGATTTACTTTAACGAAGTATCATTGTCCTTCTCCTTGTAGGAGTTGCCTGAAAACGAGCGCTACTGTCCACCATTGACGGTGCGCGTGCGCGATTGTCGTACTTTCGGCCGTTTTACGCTCGTTGGCACCCACGTGGTCAACTCACTCCACCGATACTTGCAAACATACAAGGAACCGCCCGAGGAGGATCCAAAGAAGGGTGGGCCAGGTATGAGAGATACCGCATCAATTTCCGGTTGTGCCAATTTTGTGTTCCTGGTCTTTTCCCAAACAAGGGTATTTTGTAATGCCAACAATTATTCGGATAAACTCCCATGATGCTCTGAAACCTTTAAAATCAAAGCACTATTCTCAAAACCTAAACGAATAAAAAATAACAATTCTAGCCAAATTACTATTTGAATTTCAGGAAATACTCATAAAATTCATAGCTGTGTATTTGTCAATTTTTAGAGACAATTAACCATCAAAAAATAAACCAAACTATAATTGTACGTGGAAGACTAAAATTTAAAGACATCCTTAATGGAATATTCCTAAACAAGTACAACGTGATAAAAATATTGAAAATCTTCAAACCCTACTTTTAAACGGCATCGAGGCTTTAATTAAAAGAAAGAAGCTAAGTGTTTAATAAACCAAATTTAAAGATAAATGCATAAAGAATCTAAATTCTATTGTTTCTTAAAGACGAGGAGGGAGAGATCGATCCGAATGCCCCGCCTCCCATTGAAGGGGAGGCTGGCACCGAAAATCCTGCTGAAATTGCAGAAGGGGATTTGGAAGGTGTTACCTTGGAGACGATTCAAGAAGGGGACGAAGTGGGTGAAGGGCTTGATGAAAGTGGCGAGAGGTTGGATGAGACTTTTGATGCAGATGAGACACAGGATGATTTCGAACCGGTTACAGATGGTGAATATGAGCCTGAGACCGAGGACGAGCTTGATGCTGGACCGGACGTAGTTATTAAGAATCCGGGTGCGGACAGTGGGCAGCGGACTCCGTTGGGGAGTAGTAAAATGACACCGTTAAAGAAAATGCTAAGTGCTGCGGGGTCGATAAGAAATCGAAGCAACAGGAGCAGCAAGAGGGGTAGCATTGCTTCTGTCGGTAAAGGCGGGAGCAAAAAAGCCAGTCCTGCAGCCTCGTTTGGGCAGAAAGGGTCAGTGGCATTGTTGTCCCCTGGGCGACATCAGCACGTCTCTTTCACCCCGCCAGCCAATGGCTCGCGAAGACCGTCGCATCTGCAGCTCCCTAGTCGGGCGGCAACACCCTCTCACGGGATATTGAAAACCCCCAGGGGAAGTAGTCCAGGCACACCCAATAGAGCAGACACAAACGATGTGCGGATCGATATGGATGGGTTTGATGCTTTGTATGATGCGTCTGGTGAGTCTGGTGAGAAACAAGGTTTAGAGATGAGCTCACCTGTGCTGAACGATGTGCGTGGTTCCCCTATACAGCGCCTGAAAAGTACAACCAATAGTTTGATTGAGGGTTATATAGGGATCCCCAGCAGGACGGGTAGCCGTGCACCCAGTAGGATGCCGAGTAATGTGGGGACGCCCATTCGCAGCAAAATGGGGACACCGTCCCTAAAAGGTTCAGGCGATATAGGGCAGGTTATGGGAGTAGATCAAACATTAGAGATGGCCGCCGATGCCCTTGCGGAGCAACAGAAGGAAGGCGAAGGAGCACAGGAGGAAAAGCCAGAAGCTGAAAAGAAGGAGGGCGAAGCTGCGAAGGAGCCGGGTGCTGCTGTTGAAAACAAAGAGGGGGAAGGTAACTGGTTGAATGAATTCAGTTGCAAGACATTGATGTTGCTTAGGATGCATTCACTCGAGCAACTGGGCATGTTATGATTTGCTTCTCTGAAGAGTTGCGTTTTGACTTCTAGGAGACCTTCTTAGACCAATTCTGAAAACATTTCTAAAAAGATAACAAGACAATATTGAAACTGCACATGATTTAAAATCAAAACAATTGAACAAGCCAAGAATAGATCTGAGTTCAGGCTTTATAATATTTTGCCCGCGTAATTGCTGGTATAAATTGTGGCAACGGTTTGAAGGGTGTTTTTCTGTGCATCCATTGGGCCATTGATGAAATTTGTAGGCCATCATGAAAGCCTGCCGCAGTGTTAATGCATCCACATCAATGTTTTGCAGATGTAATTTTAAATTCGCTTAAAAAAACTTGTTCAAAAATACAACTAACTTGACAATTAACCTTTAAACCATTTAAAATATAAACAAAGAAATAAAATCTTTAACGCTGATTATTATAAATTTAAAATGTGACTCTCTTCTTAAGTTCCTGCTATTCCTTCTTCTTTCTTTTCTTTTCTTCTTGTTCACCTTTCACTTCAGAGCAACAGCCTTCATTTGATATTCCTCCACAAATCTCTTCATACATCTTTAATTGCTTGAATAACATGATGTGCTATGAGTCAATTGGCATCAAGAGTGCCTAAGTTGAGAATAATCATAACATATCATAACTAAAATGTGAAGTATATTTAAAAAAATATGTAACTAGAATATACCAAACTCCTAAAAATCACAAAATGAGAGCTTACTCTCTACTATCCAAAGTATAAATTAAATTTGAATTAGAGATTAAATTTTTTCCCATTGGGATTCTCTATTGTTTAAGGCTCAGAATAAACTAATATCTAACTGTTTTAAAGGACCGAAAATTAAAGTGATTATGGTGAAGTGATAAAGTGATAATTAAAGTGATAATTAAAGTGAAAAATTAAACCTTTGAGGTCACACTTCTAAAATCTGAAATATAAACCACATTTGATTGCTTCGAATTAATTATTGGCAAACAGAGAGTTTGGCAGACCCTGTCTAGTAATTTGATTCTCGTGGCAGTTTTTTATGTTATCGAACACATAAATGCTTTGATATGACTCCCTTTCTTACCAACTTTTGATATTCTATTAGAGTCATTCTACTTAATATTGGATGGGGTAATACCCGCTCCCTATTGCTTTGCAGAGGGTTTTGCATCGTAGTTATCGATTGTCCCTGAAGATAAACCCCTATCACCTATATCTTAATTCCGCAAATTTAGTATCAAATTCAGACAGTCCCTTTTAACGCCATGAGACTAACGTTACAGGGCCGCCCATTATCCTCACCTTTATGTCGCAACAACTTGCCCAAGAATTCTAAATCATTGAATAAATTATATTTTTTTAAATTGCTATATAATTTTCCCCTTGTCTACAGAGTTTGGTGGGAAAAAGGGTCGAAAGAGTAAGTGATTTTCTTTGACCCACCTAAAAGGAACTTCGTTGCACGATATTTTCTCTAATGAGAGATATCTCATGAGTTTTATTTATAATTTGACTGCACTTGGAAGATATACAGATTTTAGCATTTAAACGTCCATTGTCCAATTCAATTAAGAAACCCATTCGGAAGGAAAATTACATGAAATCCAGAATAATACTTTAAAATCATATCCATTATAATATCTCTAGTATAAGGAAGGAAAATTTTTTAAGTGGTGCTGTGATAATATTTCTGTTCAAGATCAATATAGATATCTGTTTAGTAGAAGTCTTATTGATCCACGCCATAGCAGTATCAATAGGCCCTCGTATTCTATTTTTTCCGTTTGATAATGAAACAAACCCCCCTACCCAACCGTGCGATATTAGGGGGGGGGGGGAAGGTCATACTTTCATGGCTCAATATCACTTCTCAATGATTTATTATCAGTATCAAATAATCATTACAACTTTATTTTGATTTATACTTTGCTATGATGTTATACATAAATGATGCCACAAAAGACCCTTAGCATTCTTTTTTAGTATTTTGCCAAAAAGTTTCAAATGTTTAGATTTTTATGGAAAAATTTAGATTAATACCATTAATACAAAGTCAAAGTCCATGAAATCCAAATCCAACTTTTCACCACACACCAGTGGCTATATATTAAATTTACGTTTAGAGAGTCTGCTAAAAGAACAGTTTAAATACATTTTCCTCAATATACATTTGAAACAGTCTCATGATTTTCAATCACCACCACTCGATAGTGACGTCATTAATGTTTCATCTCCAAAGATTAAGTTCTTTCTCATCACCTCTTTCAATTTTGCACTTTTACTGATATTATAACCAACCTTCATTCTAACCATTTTCTAATCACAGCTAATTTCTCTTAATTGTAAATATTTCCATTTTCGTCTTGGTTTAGGTGTTGATGCTTCAAAGAAAAACAGATGTAAGTTGATCGTAGAAAGCTTGATGAGTGAAATTTGCATCCACAGTAAAAAGCTATTTTCTTGGAAAAGGAAGTAGTTTCCAAAATGGCATAACCTTTAAGGATGGATATCTAAAATCATATGGATTGCATGAATAGAACACTTGGTTTATCCCCGTTATGACTAAAGTTTTTACAAAATGATGTGTGTTGCAATTTCTGACAGCGTTTTACCTTTAGAAAAATTCGATGGTTTTGATAAGAGTTACCAAACTTGTGTTGCAATTGTGGTATTAAGATTCCTTTTCGCTGAACGATTTCAAAAAGTTTGTACTTCCAATTTTTAGGAAAATACCCCCAAAATACTTAAAGGAAAAATTAAAGCGAAATTTGAATTTGAATTAAAATTTGATAAGGGACTGAGAGTATTGAAAGCTCTTCTGTCGACATTAATCTTCTTTAAGTCATTACAATGATATTATTGTCTTCAATCCTTTCTTTGTGTGTTGCAAATTTCAATTATGCTTTGAGACTGTCTTTCTTTTATCCTGATGAATCTCCCTACATCACGAATTTTTTCTCACAAACTCCACTAAGCACAAACTCACAACTTGATGTTATTCTCACTAACTTACTATATATTACTAATAATTCTATATATTACTTACCAATTACTAAAACTGTACTATTACAGTTACAATTACTTGGATAGCTAGCTCAGTTTTATTCTGTTCTTAAGGCTTTTTCGTTGTCGTTGTGCCTAATTCTTGCAAGATAAGTCTGTTACAAGATGCAATAAAGTAGTGTAACTTAAAATATTTTCGTACATGTGGATGTCCTGTAGAGAAACCGACGTGAATAATTTGCCATTTGTGCTCAATCTTTACAGCATAACGATCTACTGAATGAAAACACAGTTGCGAGCAAATCCCTTACTAATTTATCAGGCCTTTAAAGAACTCAATTCACGAGTGCTAATTGCTATTGCTAGGTTTTAGCCTATTGGCTCTTGTATATCTTTTATTTGATTCTTACTTCTTCCAACGACTAGTACCTGTATGTGTCCACATGCTCATCTGTATAATTCGTCAATGCACTTTGCTATGTAACTGACCAGCCTTCGCTTTCCCCAAAGCTAATGAAGAAGGAACGTCAAGACCACAATCCCCTTCGGCAGATGTCGCCATTGTGGAGATTGGCGATGTTGAAGAAGATGTGGAGGAGAGGAAGGTGAATGCAAATTTCTTGAGCTACTGGTGTTGTATGAAATGTTCCATTAGTTATCAAGAAAACTAGGGCCTTTTCAGCCATGTTGGTACAGTTATACTTGCTGGATGCAGAATAACATAAAGTCAATTGTTTAGCTTTTCTCATCAGTAGACACTTTCACAAATAAGCCACCTGATAAAATCTTTCGATGTTGTTCTGTTAGTTCAGGCAATGTGTCTTTACTTGAACAGGGGTCTTAAGACTATCTCTTTAGAATCTTTTTCTTCTACTTTAAATGAAAAGGCTAACTTTTTACAATGACGAGTATATTATCTATATTCGCCAATCGTACTCATTGCTGCTTTGATATGAGTGTCTGTTTTGCTGGGAAACTCGACCCACTTGCTTTGAGTACATGATAGATATGGAACCAGATACCTGTTGGCTGTAAAACGAGCCATTGACACACTCAGGTTTCAATGTTCTGTTTTAGATCACTAATTGCGATTGCGCAATTCTGAACACCAATCTTGGGTTTTTGCAATCGGCCGCTCGACCTGCAGAATTTTCAGTTGTCACAAATTCTCTTTGGTTGCTTTGTTCTAAGGATCCATTTTGGCCCACGGGTACTTGACTGTCTTTTTAACAAGTCATGCAACAGTAAAACAAACCCCATTAGCTTAGATCTTTAAATCTTGTTTCTTTGTCCCTCGAACAGAAACCACCAGGAGAAAAAGGAAAGGGAGAAGAAGACGACGATGACGAGGATTCGCTTGACTGGTGGTCGAGGTATTATGAGACCGTAAAGGACACAGAGCGGGAACACGATGAAGTGCTCGCAAAAGAAGCGCAGAAGGATGTGGCAGTTTCGAAGAAAGACAAGAAGGGGGATAAAGAGCAAGAACTTCCGAAAAGGAACAAGAGGCCAAACCCAAAAATCACCAGAATCAAGGTGGGACATCTTGGATTCGTGTGACAGTCTCTGGTAACGCTAGTCCAACCTGAACGTACATTTTCAGATCATTATAGTTAATTAGAAAACAAACAAGTATTTGAATTATTTTGACGATTCCCTGATGATTAGGAGACTCTCTTTAAAGTCTTAAGGCAGTGTTTGCTATTAATAAATTTAAATACTGTTAATCTTGGTCGAAGTTATTTTTTAAATCTCACCGATTCCGTTCCTATCTATTTTGTTAGATATACAGTAATTCACTCGAAAACCTGGAAGAATTCAACGGATTCAACGACTGGCTGTATTCCTTTCCTCTTTTTCGTGGAAAGAAGACTTCTGAAGATGAGGATGATGACCATCGGATTGTTGGAAAGTTCAAGGTTTGTGTGCGATTTCAGCATCATTTGTAAAAGCTAACGAGGCACATAAAGGATAAAACATAATAGAGGGCTTTCCTGTAGAGGGCATTCCAACATTTTATTTAATGTGAAAACTCTGATATTATCATGTTGAACACGAAAGTGCCATAAAGCAGATTAAAGGTATAATGCTACTTACTTCTCTACTTTCTCTGGTGATTTATACAAATCAGATGGATATTGTTAAAGCATTAGCTGTTTAAAGCTAGATGTATTCGATAATCAGAGCGATAACACAGGGCACAAATGTCCTGCAGCAAAATCTGCCATGTCTCGCTAGCAATGCTTTTGTTTTCACACTTCTTTGTCTTTGTCTTTCTTCAATGTTATAGATAATTCTATTAATGGATATTAAATTTGACTTTTTAGATACAGTTCTGAAATATATTTATAACATTGCTATAAAGAAAATGACATAAAATGACAGAAAAGAACATTTTATTGCCAATATTAAAAGTAGGCTGCCATTCTTCCTAAAAGTGCTGTCACAAAAATTATGTCCCAAAAATGCTGTCCCAAATGAACTGTTAACAAAAAGGATCCAAATTAATTTCATTGACAATCAATTTTGTTTTGATATTTTATGTTTCGCCTGCTAGTCTGTTATGTTTCTCATGATTACCTAGTAAACAATTTTTAATTTTTGTATCATTGTAATTTCAGGGAGCGTTGAAGGTCTGGAAGTTTCCGCTGCCGAAGATATTCGAAAACGAGCCTCCGAATGGCTCATTCCTAAAGCTACCGAACAATGAACCGGTCAATGTTCTGGTTCGGTGCTATGTTGTCCGGGTGCGTAATTCCGGTTCCTGGTGTGAACCCGGTCTCCCAAACTTCCCTATGGCTATCTGCGATATTTTAAGACTTATATTGCTAGAAATTTTGCTGCCAATCTGTTAATATGTTTGCCAAATGCTACATCTGTCGCAATTGCCAATACAGATTTGATTTAGATTTTATTTTTATTCTCAGTAACATCATAACTATATAGCTTTAAAAAGCATTTTACCCATTAATCCTTTTTTCTGTGAACCTTACAATTAGTAGTTATTTCTTAGGAAAGGGCTCTTATAGGCAAGGAATTTTTATCTGAACGTACAATTTGCAACCCTCTTTAATTGTAGATTTTCTCTTATTTTAAATAAGCTAAAAAGGCAAGGCAGTCTAGAAGCAGCATTAGCATTCACCTCCTTCCAGACTCCTGTCTATGCTAATCTTTACTTAGTCCTTTTCGTTTGCAGTTATCAAAGCATCGTTAATGTAAAGTCTTAGCTTTTAATCAATTTTCCTTATTCGTTTTCAGGCAACAGAATTACATCCAACAGATGTAAACGGAAAGGTGAGCACGTGATCAAGTGTTTGGCTAACTATATAATGGAAGTGTCAACTGCACCAATGTTTCAATAGATGTGCCAACTGTACTAATATTGCAATATAATTCCCAACTGCAGCAGCCTATAGAAATTACTAGTTATATCAATAATAATGTTAGTAAATCCTTGCTCTCTTGTCTTCTCATTTCATGGGAAGCATTTTTATGCTATTCTTGTAGCAGCATTATAAATAGGGTCAAATTGTTTGTTGTGTTTCAGGCTGATCCCTATCTTGTTATAACATGTGGCAAACAGAAGAACAAGGATCGCGACAATTACATTCCAAAGCAACTGAATCCGATATTTGGCAGGTATGATAAACGCATGGTACTGTTTTTGCAGCTTGAAGTAAACGTTATCAGCAAGCTAATCTAATCATTCGCTATTCATTGCTTGCTTTATTTGCACCCCCGTGAGAAACGCTAAGACGGGTGTTGTAAGTGAAGAAGGAAAGAAGGCCTTTCTGTTAGTAACCCAACTTGGGTAAATAATGGTTAAAATGTATTGCTATCCGTTATTTACCAGAGCTTATAAATGTGCCTCAACTGTGCCAATATAAGTTGCCAGTAACGAATACTGTGAAGATGTATTAATACACTATGTATCATTCACTTTTTGCATGCAATTAAAAATTGCATTTATTAGGATTACCAAGAGCTTCAATATTTAATAGCCATTTGATATTCTAAACGTTAATATGGTGTTGATTACTGATTTCATAGTTATATCGCATGAACGCATCAAGTTTTTGCATTTTCATATTGTGCAATCATAGTTCGAAGACTCAATAATTCGGCTTAATGACGTCATAAATTCATGCGCACTTAAAGCTGTACTTTTAAGTTGTGCATATACTTCTATTGTGAATACCCTGACGTCATTTTTACGTGTACTTGAAATTATTTGATTATGGTAAATCATCTGCAGAGGTTTCTCTGTGAAGTTGAACCAATAAATTTCTGCTCGGAAAGAGTTTTTACCTTCCTCGCTTTAATCGTTTTTCCTATTTCAGAGTGTTTGACTTTGAAGCAATAATCCCCATGGACAACATGCTGACAGTTGGTGTATATGACTACGACCTGGTTGGGAGTGACGATTTGATCGGTGAAACGAAGATTGACATCGAGAATCGGTTTTACTCAAGGCACCGACCAATTTGTGGCTTGTCTGAAGCCTATGCCACGTGAGTCAATGCTGTAGTCTCTTTTGCGTTCATGTTGCAAACGAGGCTATTTCAACAGCAATTCCAGCCATTGAAATTCTGTGACTAATTTTCATATTTTTACTATGATTGTTGTTAGCTTTATTCTGATATTTCAACAAAGTATGGCCAAATCTGCTTCCACATTTGATTGAAAGTGGTAGAACATGATCATGGTTTTCTTACAAAATGAAATTTGTAAGAAAATGTTTTTAAGATATAGTTGATTAGGAAAAGACAAGAGCTTTTAAACTAAACATTTATGGCTTAAAATTCTTCAACGCCTATTTATTGTATATAAACTCAGAATCAAGAATAAAAAGTTAATCATCATAACCCATTCTGCTCTGTCGCATTTATACCCAGAATTTTTTTGAGATCCTCTGGCACAATAGCAATTGGCTGTAGAGTCTGCCTTCTCATCATGAAGTTGTTTGTTTTGGAAACTATTACTATCTTGTTTTCAAACCATTAATGATAAGTTTCAAATACCTTACAAAGACTTACAAAGAAAGAAGCCCCGAAGACACGATTCTATGGTTTTACCGTAAATCCTGGAATTAGCCCCCTGGGGGCTTGTTTATTTTTGATATTTTTGGATGGGGGCTTATTCGAGGGGGGGGGGCTTATAGAAAATAATCTAAAATATAATCTTAGTATAAACTAACATTTGATCAAGTTACTAACAAAAATATAATTTTTGTGGTGATTTATTAAAATGCCAAAGGCAACCTCAGGAATCGAAAATCAAAAAATCGAGGGGGGGCTTATTGAAAATTTGTAGTTCTAGGGTGGGGGCTTATTCGAGAGGGGGGCCAATTCCTCTGTTGTATCTTTTATAAATTCTTGCATGCTAGGTTTGGCTTCAATAAGTGGCGTGACCCCATGAAACCCAGCCAAATTCTTGCTCGCATCTGCAAAGACGAGGGCCTTGATGGACCAACATACACGGCGCCGGGCAAATGCAAGATCGAGAACCATCTATTTACTGCTGTGTCGACCGTTATGGATGAGGCTGGTATGTAACATGTTGCCTTGAAGAAGTATCTTATAACTATGTTGACCATATGTGACATTGTAGCCTGGTTGGCGTTGCATTTGAAATTGTGAATTATGACATCACAAATGACATTTGACATCATTGATGACATTATGATCAATGTGATCTTTACTTGAACTTGCTGTTAGCGTCCTTCTCTTTCACCAGGCAATTCCAAACAATCAGATGAGCCAGCAGCACTCAAAGCATTGCACAATTTTCACACCATTGCCAAGAAGGGATTTCATCTTGTGCCAGAATACGTTGAAACGCGTTCGCTGTATAATCCAGAAAAGCCTGGTATCGAGCAGGTATGTATTACGTAATAAGTTTCAGCGATTCATTTTTGATTTGTATGTTATTTAATCTACGCAGAGGCTATAATCTGGATCATTTTCTTTTCACAGGGAAAAGTTGAAATGTGGATTGACATGTTTGCAATGGACATGCCATCACCTGGTGCCCCTGTAGATATAACACCAAGGAAACCAGCCTCGTATGTAATTTTTGTTTCTGGCAGAAGTGGTTCCAATTTTTTCTTGAGGACAGAACTGCTTTTGAAATATTTTGCTTTGTATACACTACTCCTCAATTCTCGCAAAACTTGCAATTTCTATACAGCTGAGATTGTTATTTGTACAGACCAACAGATTAGCAACAAAACATCGTAAAGTCGTCTTTTAACTAGATTAAAAGACACTCGGCCCATCTGAACATGACAGAAATTTTAGGCCATAAATGGCAATAAATTCATTGTCTGAATATCATGCAGCAGTAATTTTGTTTTTGAGGGGGATACAAATATTTGCATTTTTATAAGTTCGAAAGAATTCATTTAAAATGAAACTCAGTATAGTACCAAAATAAAACATTGCATGACTTTAAAACGCACCGGCATTACATCAATACCGTAAATCTTCGAATTAGCCCCCTGGGGGGCTTATCTATTTTTGATATTTTTGGATGGGGGCTTATAAACAAAAAAATCGTCTGGAACTCGCTGTACATAATGAAAGAGACATTATTAAAAGTCCTCGTATATTTTGGTCGGAATTTTTTTATTAACATTTGACTAAATTATTAACAAAAATATAAATTTTCGTAGTAATTAACTAAAATGCCAAAGGCAACCTCAGGAGTCGAAAATCAACAAATCGAGGGGGGCTTATTCGAGGGGGGATGTTTGGAGGAGGGGGCCAATTCGAGGATTTACAGTAGACATTTGCTAGAGGCAGGTGTATACATTCTGAGCTTTTTTCAGGTTTGAACTTCGGGTCGTTATTTGGAACACTGAAGATGTTCTTATGGACGAGGTGAACATTGTCACTGGAGAAGCCTGCAGCGACATCTACGTGAAAGGGTAATGCATTATATTCTGCCTCTTTTCAGAGTATTCCATTCCCCAAACTTTTTTATCTTATAATTTTTTCCAATAAGCACTATGTTCAAATCGTCACCAAGTTACTCTAAGGACAGAAATTTTCATAATTAATCATATTGTATTCATGTAGTGCCTTTATCTTTAAGAGTTATTCACCAAGAAACAACTGACTAAACCTTGTAGTAAAATTTAATTCTCTTTAATTTGAGCAACGTGAATATGGCTAAGTGCTCTATTTATGTTCCAAATAGTCTTCTTACGTGAAAGGGCTAAGTGCTCTTCTTATTTTTTTGGCTAGTAAGTAAATACTGTTTAAAAAGGCATTCGATTCTTCTTTAGGTGGATAGAGGGAATGAAAGACGAAAAGCAGCAAACAGATGTTCATTACAGGTTAAAAATCTATTCGTAGCATAAATTTTGGTACTCTTTGACAAAGGACACTTCCTCGTTGAACAGTAACTTTTAGAAAATTCCAATGAGTTCATTCTCGAAACAATTTCACATTATATCAAAAGGTATTTTTACAAAGAATTAGCCTCAAAATGTAAAATTAAGCATTTTAATCTAGCTTTTGGTTTTGAATATCGTAAGAGAAAAGCGTTCTGTAAAGTTCTCGTTCTGAAAACCAAACCAATGTTTCTTGATATCATTTTATAAATTAAACATTTCTTTTAACACTCAAGCAGTTTGTGAAAACAACCTTCCCTCGTAAAACCAAAGAAAAGCGAAAAATTGCTGAAAAACGACTTTGCATTCAGACATTTTTTCTTTCTGTCTCTACACATAAGCAATTCATTCTCCAAATCGATTTTTTTTTCAAACAGGTCACTTACTGGAGAAGGAAATTTCAACTGGCGATTTATTTTTCCGTTTCAATATCAAAAGGCAGAGGAGAAAATTGTTATCAAAAAGAAGGTAAGGATTGGTCAGTTGAAGCTGAAGTCAATTTAATTTCAATAAGAAAATCGTCAATACACAAAACAATTAATTGTTTTCGCAAACATTGTTTTCGCAAAGTAATTTTAGTGTTAAGTGTTTTAAAAGTATTAGTTTCTAATATTCTAGCATGGCTTGAAAAATAGCAATGTATTTTTTGATTAACTTGAAAGTTAAGTATTCTTGAAATATTATAGGCATTGTTGTCATAATTACCTGTCTTTGATGCAGGCAACTTTCTTCTCTTGGGATGAGTCTGAGGAGAAGGTCCCGCCAAGGCTGACGCTGCAAGTTTGGGATGCTGATGCGTTTTCTGCCGATGATTTTATTGGTAAGTCGCTGTTTGCATAATCCACCCTGTACATCGATTGCTCCAATATGAATGAAGTCAACATTGCACACTAATTTGTGGAATAAAGTGCAACACAATAGCCAGAAATAGCAGAACCAATTTCTACAATCGCCATTTAATGGTCATTTACAGCCGATCATACGCTCTTCGTACCATCCTCTAGTGTCGTACGAGAAAAGTTATGCAAATCTTAAGCATGCAGTAATTAGTTCCGCTATTTTTAGCTATTGTGAAGAGCTATACCAGAAGACACTTGTTCAATGAAAGTGCCAATGTCATTATCACTTGGATTAAATTATTGACAAATGTTTTACACGCTATTCTTTCTAACTGGCCTTAACTTTGTTAAGTGTGTCCTTTCAAGGCTCCAAGAATCTGTCGTTTTAAAGGATGATTTTATAAAGCTAGCCTAGAAATGCCCCATTGCTGCTCAGTGTATGTGTTTTAACAACGGGCTTGTTTTGGTATCTCCTCGCATAACGATGTTTTTTGCGTTGAGCGTGAATTTAAATAGCTATTCATTGGAATTGCGTGCAGTTTGAACCCCCTTTTTGTTGTTTGTATAATAGAATTTTTCTTATGCTGTTTATTCAAATCAGAGCGTGGAGGCGCACCCTGAAGGGCTGCAAAACATGTTGTTTGCTTCGTGTTGTTTTTGAATCAAATTTTTTGGGTATTCTAAATGGGCTGGACGTGACATTTCCGAAACATAATAAAGTATATTAATGAACAATATTTCGAAAACCTTTCTTTTTTACTACCAACTTACTTACTTTATTCACCTACGCAAAAGGAAGAGTTTTGGAGTTCACGAGTTGTTTTTTCGTGTTGTCAACTGTCGCGTTTAATTGCTACGAACTATTTGTGTATTGGTTGGACTCCTTGGAGCTTTATTAAATGGCCTAACTGCTTCTTAAAAGGTGATTGTTGTTTGGACATGGTTCGAATGCCGCGTGGCGCCAAGACATCGAAAACATGCAATCTAGATACGATGAAAACAGACAAGCCCATCTCCTTGCTGAAGTTAAAGCATATCAAGGGGTGGTGGCCGTTTGCAGTCAACACTGACTTGGAGGAGATTGAACTGGCGGGCAAAGTCGAAGCTGAGCTGGAACTCCTCACGCAGGAGGAGGCTGAGAAGGCTCCCGCGGGATTAGCACGGGAGGAGCCGCAGCCTCTCGACAAACCAAAGTGAGTTGGATTGATTGTTTTTGCAGGATGTTAACATCGTTTGACATTGATACGTTCTGTAAGTTACAGGAAACTATGTCTGTAAGTTCTGGAAACAACCAGGAAAGCCGTACTTCTAAAGGTTTTATGTTTGCAGTATCGAGCTTCTAGAGTCACTTCTAGAGCTCGAAACCAGAATAACAACAGCATTACTTTTTCTCTACCTTGATTTATTGATCTTCCGTGACGATGTTTGAAAATTGTCAGTTAACTGTCCAATCTTAACAAAATCAATCTAGACAATTTCTAACTTCATCGTGATTTAAAATTGCCAAACTTCTTTGCTTTGTTTATGACGACCTCGCTCAATATGACGTGCGTGTTCCTGGAACTATCATCAGTTTTCCTCCGTTTACCGGTCAGATTTAACCGTAACCCGGTTTTAAGAAACCATCTTCTGGTCATCCATGCTTGGACTGCCGGCCTCAAACACCCTTTTAGGGTCATCATTGACCCCATGTAACCACTGCATTTCACTGCAGTTGACTGTTTCAAAACCAAGCTCATGGCTTGAAATACGACCACTGCATTCCCCTGCCTTCAGTCAACCACCCTCTGTATTCATATCTCTTACATTCTCACTTACATTCTTACAACGCACTACTGACCCCATTGCCTTTTATTTTCCAGTCGCCCAGACACCTCCTTCACCTGGTTCATGAACCCATTCAAGTCTCTAAGATACATGATTTGGGAGCAATACAAATTCTGCCTGCTGAAATTCTTGGTCATTGGCTTGCTGATTGCTCTGATGGGACTGTTCTTTTATTCGATGCCTGTAAGTATTGCTATATTCATTTGTACTTTCTTATATGGATACGTTAACTGGGAGTAGAAGTCCTAGGCAAGGGGATACTATAAAGAAAGCACGTTCCTCACTGCCAGTTGGAACACGTTTTAGAATTCTTAATCCATCAGATTAAGGTTCAGTAATCTCAATGGACCATGTCATTTTACAGCCTCTTCGAGCAATTTAATTTTCTTACAGCTACACACATGCACAGTCAAGTTTATGCTGTGCACACGAAATTAATAAAAGCTAGCAATGATGACTTCTTCCTTTATTGCAGAGATATGAAAATTGTCTGTAGCTTATCGTTTGACAGAAAATTAAGAAAGCGAGGATTATGCTTGCATTAAAAAGTAATTTTCGCCATCAAGGCGATGAAAGCTAAGGATTAGTTTCATGGGATTAGAATTTATAGTTTTGCAAAAGGATTTCCAGTTTTTACTCGTTTATTTGAAATACAGCATCAATTTCGACAAAGGTGGTGTTGGCAAAAGGTTTTGCCCTATTCCAACACCAAACACATTGATGATTCCGGAAGGAAAGAACTTTCGTTTATGCTGCATTACAGAATTACTTGTACGCAAATTGAAAACGCATTTTCGGTTCTTTAATTGAAAATCGTCAGAAAGCGTCAGTGAGTTTTGTTACCAAAATGGGCCTTTCCCTTTTCGGTTGTTAATTGACTACCAGTTTGGACTACCGTTCAAGTCAATGCCAGTCTCAGGCTTCTCTGAGGTGTGTTCAGGTGCCCACTGGGCCTAAATTGAATTTTACATTCCCGAAAATTACTTTTAAAATGAGAAATAGAAAAAAAACAAAATTGAATACATCTTTCCTTTTCATTTGCACACCGTAATGACCATTTATATGAAGCTAGAACGCCTCTTAGATGTTTACCTAACGCGTAGACATAATCCCTGCTTTGAAAGACTATAACAATTACATTTGTTGAAAAGGATTATTTTGTTGGGGGATTGTGCTTTATGTGAAAACAGATGGTACGTTAGAACGCCCTGGCAGTAAGGGTAACTGCCTCTACAACAGTGGTAGAAGCAGTGAAGCTAGTGGTGCTTTTATGAAATGGGGGCTTTTGTCCTTTCATCTGTTTTCTTCTTTCTGGTCTGTACATATTCCTCTTAAAATGTTTGCCGGTTAGTAAGAAACAAAGAAGATTTCTGTGCATTGTCTGTGATAAGGGTGTCATTTTGTGGACGGAAAAAGCCTGTTTCCAAATTAATGAGAACATCGAGGCCATTTTTAATAGTTTCAAGCTGCTCTAAAAAACAAAGACAATGCCACATTCATTTAGGGTCATTTGTTCTTTATCGATTCAACTCCGTGCTTGCCTCGTGGCATTCTTTGGAATGGTTTACCACTAAATTTACCCATCTCAAGTCACTAAAGATATGATAGAGTGGATTATAAGGAACACGCGTAGGAGTCGCGTCCGAAAACTGCCCACATCAAGTGCAGGCAAGCATTTCATGTCGCTGAAATTGGCTTTGGAGAGCGCCAGTTCCAATATGTCACACAGGCACCAGGCAGGCTCGAAACACGTGTGCATGTTGGTGCCAGTATTTGAACTTGATCTTGACTTTAAATGAGAAGTTGCCCTTGTCCCTTCCCATTTTCCTATCTAATCATAGTACAACTCTCGGACTGAAGTGCAGGCAAGCATTTCATGTCGCTGAAATTGGCTTTAGAAAGCGCCAGTTCCAATATGTCACACAGGCACCAGGCAGGCTCGAAACACGTGTGCATGTTGGTGCCAGTATTTGAACTTGATCTTGACTTTAAATGAGAAGTTGCCCTTGTCCCTTCCTATTTTCCTATCTAATCATAGTACAACTCTCGGACTGAAGTGCAGGCAAGCATTTCATGTCGCCGAAATTGGCTTTAGAAAGCGCCAGTTCCAATATGTCACACAGGCACCAGGCAGGCCCGAAACACGTGTGCATGTTGGTGCCAGTATTTGAACTTGATCTTGACTTTAAATGAGAAGTTGCCCTTGTCCCTTCCTATTTTCCTATCTAATCATAGTACAACTCTCGGACTGAAGTGCAGGCAAGCATTTCATGTCACTTAAATTAGCTTTAGAAAGCGCCACTATTGGAACTGGTGCTTGTCACACAGGCACCAGGCAGGCTCAAAAAACGTTTGCATGTTGGTGCCAGTGTTTAAACTTGATTTTGGTTTCTTTCTATTCAGAGCCAAGCTATTACCATCCTCCGGCTACAATTTTTATAGCCCAAACATCCCTCATTCACGTTCATTGTTTGTAATAAAATATTGCTAATCATCTTTCCTCGTACAGGACATTAACAGGCAAATCCTTCCTCCGGCTCCCAGCCGTGGAGCCGTCAATTTTTTTCGACTCTGTTGTTACTGGAAGTTCATTTGGAGATATTTCAGTTATTCTCTCTAAAGAAGCACACTCGTCCATGAATGCAATAGGCGATGTTTCGTTTGCATTACTGGTACTGGTGTCAACGCCTAAGCCTCTAGTTCTTCCAAACACTCATTCCAAACCATGATTGGCGACTCGTTATTGACGATTGGCGACAAAGCCTTATCGCTAACTTACCCACAGCAAGTGAAAAGTAAATTAAAGCCAGGCTTTACCAACCTCGAGAAAAACAAAGTAATTGCAGTACAATGAATGTTAGATTTGGATGTGCTTCTTGTATTAGGACCTTTGTTTTTTCAATTTTAAGTGTTGCCAAAAGAATTTTGAAGATTATTAACCATTTTTGAGATAACAAAACGCAGCCTTGGAGAGCAACGAATAGAAAGTCAGAACCTGTGGCAGCACCACCAAATGCAATGGAGAATTCACTATATGTAAATGAGAAGTTGCCTTTGTCCCTTCCTATTTTCCTATCTAATTATAGTACAACTCTCGGACTGAAGTCAGTGGAAAACAGAATGGATTGCTCAATATTTGTGCTGTTCGCTGTTCTTTGCTGCAATTTTTTAGTATAATGGAGACACATAGAAGCCACGCACTAGAAAAGAAGCAGAAGTTAACGGTTATGGTGGCGTGACCAAGTGACGCACCGCTGCGAATTCTGATGAATCGGGTTCGAGGCACAATTTGCCACAACCAGCACAGTACCCCAGGCCAACATCAGCCAAATAGCTGCCTCAAACCCCAGCCCGGGTTAACTAGGCACCGCGGAGCAGGGGGGGGTGTCTGAGGGGGCTTTAGCGAAATATTTAGTAACAAACTACCGTGATACTATCTGCAGCAATCTTTACTGAAACTTGTGAATCTTGGCGAAGGTGCTCTTTAGGACATGTGGGACTACTTACCAGACACTGAATCTCATCTTGAGCTTTAAGATAAAGTATTTTAGTTATTGTCCTAGTAGCTTCCTCATTTACTAGGTCTGACTTCTTTCTAATCAAGTTAGCAACGATCTTTTCTTTTCAAGTTATAAGGAGTTCCTATTCCCTAAAGAGAATCCTAACATACAGAATGATTTTCTTTTGCAGGGTTACACAGTAAAGAAAATTTTCAACGCCTAAATCATGCATGCTTTTGGATGTAATTACGACTGGAAATTATAGTTAGCAGCTAATATTTGTAAATTAAAACCATGTTATGTTAAATATTTGGTGTTGTAGCGTCCAAACAATAAACTAAATTACACAAATAACGTATTCAGAAATAATTATTCACGAGCGATTCAATGTAAATTCATAAATCGAATCCAGTAATTCATTAATGTTGGAATGATTAAAAGTGCTTGGTAATTAGTTTTTTAGAGCAGCGAAGAAATAAGGAAATATAAAATAAAGCATTCTGGAGCGATTTGAAAGATTATACGCAGAATGGTATCAAACGTTCACAGGGATACAAGTTAGTAAGATAGACATATTTGCTCGAGTTAGGCCATAATAGCTGTGTGTAAAGGAACGGAAACGTCCTTACAAAAGGACTACACCTTTCAATCTCGATGCTCATACCAAGTGGCAAACATGTGTTACATGAAAAACGAGGCTAGAATATTCTGTAATATGCTACTTCACTGTACAATAAAAGTCGCTAATTGAAAGTATTTGCATGACCATAAATGCCAAGCCTCCTGTCAAATTCGGTAGAAGTATGGTTCTACAAGATAACCTTGTCCAAAACAGAAGATTTTAAAGTATGCAAGAATTTAACAGTAGTAAAGGCTGTTGCTGTTGTGATGTTGTTGTTGTTGTTGTTGTTGTTGTTGCAGTCAAAAAGCGCTGATAGATGAATGTCGCACTCAGAATGATAATTCGAGTGAGCTTAATATACATATAAGATTTCAAATTTCAAGCAACACACAGACTTTCAGTACCAATAACTGGTCTACTTTTGAGCCCTATACCTTTCGCTTCTCGGTAGCCAACAACATTGGTGTCCAGAACAAATAATCTTGACTTGAGTGTATTTGTAAAAATCTAGAAGGTTCATTTTAGATAAGAGCGACAATAAACTGTCTAAAGAGCTTCGAGTAAGTAACAAATATTATTCTGAATTTAAAGCCCTTTAATTTAAAACTACTCTAATATAAAACTTCTATGAAACTTTAAATGACTCTGAAATGAAGTGATCTTTCAATGTTTAAATTTTGTTTGTTAATCTTGTAAAATAGGTACTGAACTCATCGTTTCCTAAACGTTAATTTTAACTTAATGAATGCGTTTTTGTATTACGTTTATGGGCTAACCATAATTTTTAAATCTCTTATTTTTTACGTTTCAAACCTCAGTTCTGCAGGATAGACACCCAAATAGAGTAAATAGGAAATATTTAGAGTTGATTAAACGCATTAATTACTTTATCTTTGTGACGTTATCTGCAAATAATTTCTGAAAATCTTTCTCTTTCTTCCAAACTATTTTTATCCTGAATTTCTTTGTTCTTCTTTATGTATACAACACTAAAGTTAGCCTCCATTTCTATTCTTCCGTGAGAAGTTTGTAAGCATGAAGGCTATTTTTAGAACATGTGGATCTCTAGCGATTTCTTGGTTGAGAGCCCTATGTGCCATTTCTATCACGTGACATGTGATCTGAAATAAAGAAACTCAGCGGCTCTATATAGGGCTTCTCTCCTCCACAGAATAGTTCTCATACCACAGAATAGTTCTCATATCGCCTTTTAGTTCTGCTGATTCAACCATGAAAACTTGGAATTTTCAGCCTTAAGGTGAGCCTTTGGGTCGATATGTATTTGAAGGATGAAATTCAGGAATTAATTTCTTGGATTGGACATTCCTCCTGCTTCAAGTCAGGCCTTGCTTGTCTTGTTTCCCTCTAAGTATAGTTCTCCCAAGGCTTCGTTGTGTTCCACGGACAACCACGTGGACATGAGGAAGCTCAAAGCTTCGATAACGAGGGCTCGCAATAATCAAATGGCTGAATTTATTTAAGACTTGGAGTATGGTCCTGTAAATAATCAGCTTCCTATTTCCTAGCAGCAGCGAAATCCCTAGCCTTAAAGCATAACAGGACCACATAAACACATATGCGTCTGCTATCGTCTTCATTTAGACATTTAGCAAATGATAAAAAGGAGTTTGAATGGATAAAAGAACTGTAGAAGAGAGTATAGCTTTATGCATTTTACTGAAATGTAATAAGTGGACCTAATTTGCGTCGTTTTTGTCGCCCACTGATTCAAGATTCGCCTGAAGCCATTGCTCTATGACACTTCAAAGCTATTACAAGAATCGTTTTAGAGTCACCTTTAAGGACGTAAAGACCAAACCTGAGCTGTGTTAGGAAATGTTCCATTGGTAATGCCTTTTCTAGACGCAAGAATACACACTTTTTCATAAGAATAAAATCTATAAGAATATTGAAGCTAAAAATTGCTAAAATTTAAGAAATATGCCAGGCTCAACCTTCTTCAAGACAAAAACGTCTCCCTAATCTGAGTTTTCCCACAAAGCAAAACAGCTGTCATTATGATTTTATTAAGATCGTAAATGTATTATTAAACATTGCATTTTGATATCAAATTTTCTGTTCTGCTTGTTTTTGTTTAAATTTATGAAGAAGCAACGCGATATTTTTCTTTGATCTAAAGGCGAATTTACACCTTGTGTTGGGCAGGAATAATTTAAGAAATATCTTAGGCACAAGTTCTAAAATTTTTAAGGCTAATGAGGCTGGGAAAGAAATTATATGCTCTTATAAAAAAGTGTGCATTATACATGGCCAAAAATCTATCGATAGCTTTAAGTACTACAATGCTTGTGAAAGCTCTTGAAAGAGCAGTCTGCACTTTCTTTCACTAAATCCCATTCCTCGAAGAAAATGTTGGTTATGCACCTTAGACGCCATAGGTTTCAAAACAAAGAGAAGATGGACAGCAAATGAGATGGCAAAGGCGATTGCCAGTTTTCCAGAGATTTTGGCAAACATCGCGCTCTAAGAATTTCATCCTGACTGCAGGGACCTAGTCTTTGCAAAAATAACTAGGATAAATAGGGAATCAATTTAAACCAAAACAAATTTTCTTGATAGGCTTGAAGTAAAAACAACTAAGCGACAATGAAACTAATGAGCGGATAAAACAGGCTATTTTTGTTTTCTCAACGAGGATTATTCAACTTTTATTAATTTTATGGATTTGCTTTCCTCCGTCGTATAATAACGAACTTTCCTAGGTTTTTCTGTTCCGCCAGGAACATGCAAACCTTTCTATTATTAACTCAGACGCAAAAACTTTCTTTCATTTCTTTGCAAGGATATTGCGTGGTTTGTAGTTATTACTTTCATTCTTTGGCTTTCCATAAGAAGGCGAATAGCCTGATTCGCGGAAAAGGGCCTAAGAGCGATAAAATACAAGACCGTTTCATCTATCCTCGCCATGTGATTTATCTTGCCACCAGACAACCCCTGAATGTACCAGAATTTCGTATTCATATACCCCCATTTTGTGTTTTGAAAACCGCGCTTGTTTTGGAGATATATCTCTTTATGTAACAGCTGGACAAAATGTGATTGACTAGATGCTTAATAACAAGTTTTGTAATGAAACTATTGACGAATTATCTGCGATGTTCAATTAATGTATCACCTGCCGGTCAGACCTTCTGTTGTTCTTAGAAACAGTGCTGCCATAGAACAGTTTCTTTGACAGAAAAAGAGCAATGCTGATTGTTTCCTTCCCATCGCCGCTTGCGGCCGTGGTTTCTATTGTTATCGAGATTCACCAAGAGACAACGGTGGCAGGCCCTTTGTTCGTTAATTCGCAGCAGCTGGCTCGAATCACAGGGCAACAATAGGGTATAGTACAAATAGTTGTTCTTTTGCAGCTCGACTTGATTTTCTTTATGTTTATAGATAATAGCAACAATTCCGTCTTTGTGTCTTCACGCTGCTCCGTAGTAACGAGCAACGCAGCAACATACAGTTCCACGACTGTACTCAATTTGCTCCGTTTGTTGAAATTACGATTAAAATTGTTCTTTTCCAACAAATATCCTCATTTATAGACGCTAGTATTAACGATACAGCGACCCCCCTAAACCTACTTACTGCACCCTTGGAAGTCTTTAAAATGTTTTCCCCCAAAGTCATATGGTCCTTTCAGCGAAATAATATATACTTAGTGATGTAAAATAAAATTGTAATTCTATACTATAAAAGGCAGCTTTCCTTAATTCCACAAGCAAGGCCTCAACTATTTGCTAAAAGCTTAGTAACTCGGTGCAAAGGTATTTGACAAATCGGAAGGAAGAGCTCTTCGTTTTGAATCAAAATCAATTACGCCATCCTTCACAATCTGCCTCGAAGACACTTTAACTTAAAGCAACTCCTGTCAACCTCAAATGTTGAGAGAAAGCGTGGTTTTCTTGCTTTCTTTAAAAAATTATTTGCCCGTGTTAATCTTTACCCATCACTCGCTCCTTTCTCCTAGAACAGGTGGCCACCAATCACACCGGAAATGAATCTCTCTTCCCTTGTTGTGTTTGTGGCTAGCCCAGGTGTTTCTTGCGAAACCTTTTATTAACCAAAATCCTCTTTCAATTTGATGGGGTCCTTTTGCAAGGAAATATGACCACAAACATGGCTCTATGTCCTAGAAATGTTAGTATTTTCAAACAATAACTAACTGTTTATTTTTAGCTACCACGATGCAGATTTGTAGCTTATTACGAGTGTTTTATCTCGGGATCTGTTCTATTGTATTCTGCTGTCAAACAAAAGGTCCGCGGGGAGTATATTGTTCCCTGAACATTTACGAGACAATGGCATTGTTTTCCCAATGGGCGTAAATTAAACAATCGCACGTCGCGATTTCCCGCCAAATTCACATTACGATTGTGTTTGCAATTCATTCATAAAATCACACGGCGAGTATGAAACGATGGCATTTCAGACAAGACAAGCCTGAAACGTGTGAATAACTTTACCAGAGGTTACTCGTTGCACACAAGTCGTATTTCAATTTCTGGAGTTTTAGAGCTAGCGGGAAACTTCCACATTCGCTGGGTTTACAAATAATCAGACTTGGAGCCATTTAACTACAAGGTATTTGCTTGGTGTTTATTTATTTTAAAATCATAGCTTAGCATGTTTACTATCCTGCATTATATTATCGGATTTAGAGTTCACAAGGAGGGTTCTTACCTGTTAATAACAAAAAGACGCACAATTTATTTTGATTGAAGAATACAAAACTTCTCCCAAGAATCATTTTCTAAACTGACGTGAATTCAGCTCTAATATATTTATGTTTGTGGCACGCGTCTGACAATGATATTGATACAAACATTTATTTTGTGTCAGCTAGGAAAATAACCATAATAAACGAGATGTTTATAAGCATTAATTTACTGAAGCAAAGAGGCCTTACTTGTGCACGATTTTGAAGAAGGAAAGTTGAACATGATTTCACGATCATGCTTTCAAAAAGTTTCAAAATATTTCGCTTGAAGTGTTTTTGCCAAGCTACGTAGATAGCGTAGTTCACGATCCTAGAATTATGTTTGCAAATGCATAAATGTTGGCAATTACGTGTCTAGAAAATCATTTTAAAGTGCAGGATTTACAATTTAGTCTCATGGCCACAATAATTTATCGTGGCGCTTAAATCGGGAAACATATAAATGTGTCAATTGAAATTGATTCCCGAGCACCAGATTTATGCGTGGTTATCCTGTATCAAATTGTTTAAAACTTTCATTGGAAAAACATAATCGCTAGAGAAAGTATATTTTCACTGAGTATGCGTGAAAATTTCATTTTCACGGAGAACAGGGCATTGATGCGAGATCACGATTGAATGGATTCCATGTTTGTGCATTCGTGTGCCATTTCTATTCTGTCTCTAATCTCGTCAGATTTGCTTATAGAAACTGCTCGTGCCTACATTCCGTAGCATTCTCAAAATGATTATCTTTTCCTGACCTCAATGCAGGTAAAAAGAAAGGCTCCTTCAAAAGAATTCCTGTCTCATTTTCGTAAATCCGCAATCTACTTTCTCGTTTATGTGTAGAATGGTCTCCCTCTACCTTAGGATTGAAAAGAAATAATGAAACAGCCATGCAAACATTTAATTTTGGCTTAATTTATGACTTCAATCGTTGGCTCCTTGTGTTGGAATTGCAACGGTTGATTGCTTTATTTCAGTTGTTAAGAGCTTTTGTGAATAAATACAACTTGAAAAACATTCCACTTCTTTTACTTATTATCCAGGACCTTAGTTGACTGGGAAGTGAGGTCTCATGACACTTTCTAAAAATCTGACTTTAATCAACAATTTCTTTGAGTCCCCCACATTTTTGTCTCTTCTGGGGATCCCCCAGCAGTAGCTGTCACTGAATTCCTTTTATGCTATCATTGTCGATTACCCCAGTTTATAATCGGGTCCCTGACATGAATTCAAACCCAGCAGTATTATACGAAGATGACAGTACATATTAAGCAACAAGGTACTCATGCCTCAACTCACCCCCAAACCCCCACAATTTCATTTGAACAATGACCACATTTTTGGACTGAGTATCAAAATTCACCACCCCTTCACCCCAATTCCCCTTCTTCCAAACCATCATGCACACCTCACATATGGGACTCCCAGACACAATTTCACCGGGCTAGCCATTTTGTCTCCGTCAGATGACACTGGATTTCCTCCTCACTGCCAGTTCCATCTCTCAGATCAAACAAACTCTAATGCTTGTCATTATGCCGTGAGAAAACTATGAGAAATCGCTTTCCCAGGTGCTCCTCTGCACGAGAGTCGTAGGCGTTGCGTTTCACTTAATTCCTTTTCATTCGGATGCTTGGAGCAAACATTGACTTGCAATGCTTGTGTAGTAATGACCTTGCGATTTGATATATTTCACAGATTCCCCTATGCAAATGCATTCAGACAGAGACAGACAGACAGGGCTGCCTTTACGTGTCATTAAAACAATAACCTGATCCTTATCTATTTAACCAGCCTGTGCCAAAAAAGCACATGTCATAGAATGTTTGAACTTTCAGTCTATGTTCCTGGCCAGACACTCCAAGAAGGAAGTGAGATCTCGCTGAAAGTGCTTTCTGAAGTTTTTACTTCATTCATGCCGTCCATTTGCCAAATGGCATTACAACAGAAACGCAAAGACATATTTTGAAAAACCAGTAAGTCATATAGAAGTTATGTATTTGTATTGAAACCATTCAAATATAAACCTTTTATTAAACCCTTTCAACGATATTTTTAATTCTTTTCGTTATTTTATTAATTTCAAATACATGCCTTTTTGCAAATGAAAGGATACTTTAAACATATGTCTTAATTTTCACCACTGAAATTTGATTACTAGAATTTTCGTACTATAGGTGACATCTTGAAATTTGGAGATTTCCGTTTGCTGTTTACTTAAACCCTGTTCCTTCAATCCAAACTCAATCTATGCTTTCTAACCGCCTAATAATTCCCTCCCACACACACCTTCTTAATTCAATGCCTAAATCAATATTGAAATAAAAGACATCTGTTGTAATTTGAGTCCAATTTTGTGACAATTGCAGAGACTCTTCGAAGGTTCCAACAAATAATCCCCTTTTTCTCATTGAAACAACTGATAAAACTGTTTCATTTTCTTTGGTGCATTTTAAAGTAACGAAAAAGCATTCTTCTATACCTTGGAAGAAATCTTTTCAAGTGTTTGTATTTCGCTAGAAAACAAGGCTCTTTCTAGAATCTAGATAATACATTTTAAACAGGATATGCAATTGGGCAGCTCTCACTTTAATTTCCATTGACTTCTTTCTTGAAATGCAAGACAAGGCTTAACTTGGCTAAGGGTCGCAGAATTTCGCAGTTTTCTCTAAATGAATTGACTCTAATTTGCTTTTCAAAGGCGGAAAGGGCATATCCAGTGATATTTTATCTTCGGGCTCTCTAAGAAAGGGGCTTAACGCTTCCACTAATACCTTCATAGGCTTTGAAGTAAAGAGCTTTCCTTACGTCAGTCATTTCTGAAGTTTTCAATAAACAGCGATTTCAAAGCAGAACAGACTTCCTAACCTCTACAGCTCGAGAAGTGTTTAATGCAACAAATGTGAGTTGGACGGCGATTTTGTTGCTATTTTGTTTACAGTGGCCTAACCTCGCATTGAAAACATTAGCTAAGTGAATGGAAAGCGTTTTTATTGAGACTTTAAGCATTACAAGGTGCGCAGAAAGGTGTTAACGGAGGCTGAAGCTGATAGGTTCGTATGAATAAGCCTTGCTAAATAGAACCTTCCTGTTATGAACGCAATAGCTTTCCTTTTAACCTTTCTCATTAGCTGCTGCTTCGGTAAAAAATATTTGCTTGACAATATTGCTTTGATTGTGTATCACCGGCGATAATTGCATTGCTCGTTAGGCCCATTTATAGTCTCAGTTGTGCAATTCGGGATTAATTTATCAACATTCTCTCAAGTCGTGCCTCCAACTTTCAAGAATAGAAATAACTGGCTTCCCGGCTTTTCGTATGTCTGTGACAGTTCCACACCTTCTCTTAAAGCTCAAGATGCCTCCTAACACTGAAATCCTCGCATTAATTAATGAATGCCTTTTCGCTTTTTGCTATTTATTTGATTGTTTTTTTCTGGCTGCATAGTCAGTTGTTTTGCGTCTTCGCTATCTGAAAATGATGCGAATTTCTCAGTTGAATTTACATCGTGGCGTGTCAGTCATAGAATAAGACAGAAGGAAGTTTCGGTATGTGGGAATATGAAAACACATAACATCAGGATGAACTAAGAAATACTGGTCACACCAAACCCATACTTCTTTCTTGTACTGAGAGAGTATCGAAAATAGAACTGTACGCTCAAGGATTTTAAGTCAGTAGTAAGATATTGCGGAATGAAGGAAATGAATGAAGGAAAATAAATCAAATTTGCACAGTAATTTTTCATGGCCTAGATGCTTTCTCCTAATGTTGATGTTATATGACTGTATGTTAAAAATTGATCTGATGCCTGTTTAGAAAATCAAATAGAGTTGAAAATTTACAATTATGTTTAGTCTATTGATGAAAGCCATTCACGTGCTAGTTTCAGAGGTCTTTTAGTAGACGTTTTGGTGTTTGCGATGTATGTTCAAGTGATAAAGATTGAACAGAGAAAAGGCTAATTTATGCCTTCATGTTGGTCTTACGTGATGACTTTATAGATTGTTGATAAATTCTGAATGAAAAAATAAACATTTTTTGTTTTTGAATGTTTTTGAAACAAAATTAATTTTTTGACCCACATCCAAAATACCCGCCTCTGTGTCCTTCCATATAGATCTAGCCAGCTTTGGTCAAGACAACAAACATGATCTTAATACAGAGCAGGGTGACACCATATGATGATTCAGAACATCTTTCAATACTTCACCCTATGTTGTCCCAAAGTTTTCTCATTGGCTCAAGGTTGTCTCATTGGCTCAAAGTTGTCTCATTCGATCAAAGTTGTCTCATTCGATCAAAGTTGTCTCGTTGGCTCAAATATTGTTTTCCTCCACTTATTAAACTTGGATGGGGCAGTGTTCACTCTACTCTCCTTGCTCAGAACTCCAGCTTGTTTTTCGCAAGATTCGGAAATATCAACGGAAAGCTTACTTAAATCAGCTAAACAAACGACTTTCATCGAAATCGTGTTGAAGCTTGCCCAGGCTACAGTTAAGAACGTTAAAAAACCGTGAATATCATTTCGAACAATGCCGATCCTTCCATATCCGAATATCTTCTTAAGAAAACGAGTTTGAAGAGACTACAGATTTGGTGACGCTCTAAAGACTCTCGGCTTAATATTATGGTGCTTTAATTAAATTTGTCCGTTATCAAAGTCTTTGGCCAGAGTTGGTTTTGCTCTCGATTGTCATCTATTTAACTGTCACAGAGAAGAGCATTAGTTGACCTTTCTCGCAGAGATTGATGTTGTCTCTATTAACTGCATCGGAAAAAGTAATGGGGCGATACATGCTTGGGAGGTCATATCCAAAGTGGTAATTGATATTTGAGTTGGACTGATCTGCTGGGGAAGGGGCAGCGGGGTCTTTATAGCTACGAGTTTAGGGGATGCAACAAAGCTGAGACTTATGTAGTTTGCAAATTTAAGGTAGAAAAGTTAGAGAATTAGTCATCCAATGAGGAAGAATGTATAAACAATAGCGCCGGAATTTAATTTAAAAAAATACACAACATGGAACAAACACCCATAGACGATGAAATAGCGAGTAACGTTTGTCTGGGCAACAAGGACCACCATAAATACCAAGAGATGAAGAAGCACTTTTAAGTATGCGAAAACCAGTTCCGCTTTTTCTAGCAATTGTGAAGTTTTGTACCACAAAGCACTTGTTCAGATGAAGAAGCCTTAGGCCTTAGCAAAAATAGGCCTAAGGAGGTTTAGTATAGTCGGAGCTTAGAGCAACAGTAATTGACTGATACAAATTTCGAGAAGGACTTGTGCCTAGACATCAAAATTTCTCAGGCCCAGACTGCACTCCAGTTTGAAGAGCTCTCTTGCTGTCATGGCAACAGCAAGGCTGACCACCCCACGCAAAGCATCTGTGTAAACATTGGTCATGTGGAGACGTTCATTCATGCTGTATTTGAATAGGTGTCGGAGGAAGACTATTCTGCAAGCCGTGAATACTCGAATAATGAATACAACAAGCTACTGCAAATATTGTCTGCAGACTCAAATCATCGGCTGCAGACTAATTTGCGCTCTGAAAACAAATCAGATAAATAGTGTGCCATTTTCATAAATTTTCATTTTTTGAAAAGAGAGGATAAGCCATCAAGACATTCAGCCATTTCGAATATTATATTGACAAATAATTTGCAATTTAGTCCATCTAGTTTGTGTGACTTCCAATTTGCAGTGCAAAATCACTGTCTGTGCTTTAATTTCAATTCATGACCATGATATCATCGTAGTTTCAACTCAACAGCGAATTTCATGCATTTCAGAAGATTCTTGACTATGCCTTGCAGATTACAACTTTTGTTTTTGCTTTGTTTTTGCTTTGATGCTGGCAACTTTGAATCCGAGTCGCAGCCCCTGTTTCTGATTGCCCTTTTCGAACATTCACCATCTTCCTTTCATGGAGAGATTGATGTAAGCACGTGACATGGACATTGCTAATGGTTGCTACCCAACACGGGATAAGAAACTAGTCACCCGGTGGATTCGACTTCTCAAATATATGTAAATCTCAGATCATTGAATTGACGCTGAGCATCGAGTCATCTCCATTACAAAATGCGACGATGATCATTGTTGACTTCAGAGAGCGATATTGAGTTAATTAGCCTGTTCTATCAATCAATAATTGTTTGTTAATGAACCAATCAGCTTATGAAACCCTAAGTGCAATGTTATTGTTGTCGATGGAGCCTAGGACAAAAGCGACGCGTTGCACACAAAACAATGTTTAATTACTGTTTATCAGGAATACAACGCAGGAAATTGCCTCAATTTATAAGCATCTTGTCCTGGCCAAGCAGGTCTAGGCAAGCCCGGACAATGATCCTCCCAATCTTGCCGTTGATTCGGAGTCGATGCCCCTGATTGGATGGAATCCTTTTCCCTGCAGCTGATGTTCACTTGCAGCCGTTAGAACCATTCTGACGTCATTTGCAACGGGCTGCTGTAGTAAACAGAACTTTCATATCCAAGTTAGTTCGTTTCTTGCTTTGAATGCCAAGATGTCCTCTTGACTGCGAAGCCTAGAGCTCAGAATGCAAGTAACGATTTTTAATCTACACTGCTTTGAAGGTTTGAAAGATTGGTCAACAACTTTTTCCTAGTTTTAAGTTTGTTTAGATGACAACCTTTGTTTATTTGTAAAAATGCACATTCGCCACAAACTAATCAGCTCCCTTTGTATGCATGCACAGTTAATAAGCTAAAATTTTGACTGCATTTGCGACGGAGTAGCGATAGTCTCTTATAACAAATACAGAGGCAACTTCGTATAAAAAACTATGCACTGTTGGTGTTCAGATATGATAATATACAACAGTTGCTATAGTATTAATGAGATGTATATATGTATTTGCTTAAGGCACACCCAGCGATGCTGCAGTTTAGTGTGCAATAGATTATGCGATTATTGCCTAACTTTCACAGCAAGCTGATAATACCAATTAATTAGCTTTCAGATTTCCAGATCTAAACCTATTAACAAAATTTTGGATTAACATGAAGAAGTGCAAATTTGTAAATCGAATTTGCCCATGTGGCGTCTCCATTAAAGACAATGGATTTGGCAATGATCTGCATCTTACACGCAGCAAGCTTCCATTGATAATGTGTATGAAACTTTGCGATAAGCATCAGACAAACTGGATAACATGTCATGAGGATTTCATAGGGCCTGTAAATCTATAATTTTCAAAACCGGGAGATTTGGCCAAAAACAGGGAGATCCCTTGACTTTGTTGAATTTATAAACAACATGGATGTCAAAAAGTCATGGTGGCCAAACAATTAATTACAACAATTATCATGGGATTTTTAAAGTTTTCGTTAATTTGCAAACACTAACAAATAGTGTTACCACAAGGAAAATCATTTCAATCGTTCTTTATATAAGAAAGCCTTTACTGAAAGGTGAGAAAATCAGGGAAAAAGTCTTTAAAAAACCTGGAGAACGGAAGCAAAACCACGAGAGCTGATATTTCTGCATAGTTACACCTTCGTAATCAATGTCCCCTGCCATCTTTCACGGTTCATCTCCCTCGCAGCTGCTAGCGAAGCCAAGGCACATTATGTTCTGCTTTATCTTTGATTGGGTTTCGTCATATGATTTCAGTTTTGTATTTTGTGACGTAGCAAATCCCTGCCCTCTTCCTTAAGAGATAGCTTGATTAGAGCCATAAAGGGAAGAAAGATATCCTATTGACTTATCTAGCAAAGCGATATGATAAACTTGCATCAATATTCTGCTTCGATTAAGCGCAAAATGAACGATTGGCACTATTCTTCATAAAAGATATATATATATATATATATATAGTATATCTTGATATTATTTGGTTTTGCATTCAAAGTCGATGCCCAAAATAATATCTTTGGTCAAAGGATGAAAAACAACCCAGCAAAGTGTTTGCAAACAGCAATGTGCAACCAGTGGCAATTGAAGCTATTGATAAATTGACCAGTAACCTAATAGATATAACAACCAGTTTTGGATCGACAACCACGTGGCTATCTCTTCGCCCAATCAATAACCATTCAATCTCTCAATATCGTTACCGCCAAATTAAATGGTTACTGGTAAACAATTTAGATTCCTTTCAACGTCGGAATCGCTCTTTGCAAAAGGAGAAGTGGTACCTGCTCTCTTGGTGCACTTCTTCACCAAAACCCCTCCGTCAAATCATGTATATTGAAATCAAACAGCATTGCCACGTGACGCGGTCCTCCTACCGAATAGGAATAACAACAACAATAACTACCAATATTTGATGCTGTTTGTTTCTGTAAAATTCACGGCTCTAAATGCTGATAATTCACTCAATCTAAAGAATCTAGCAAAATGCCTAAATTGCTCCTTCTGGCAGGAATCGTCGCTGCGAAGATGACCCTGTCTTGAAAAAGTGAAAGCAACTATTTATTGATTATACCCTGTCTTGAAGTATACACTTTTGTTAATGCTATCCTTTTAAAGCTCGACAATACTTTTTAAATTTTTCCTTTGGCTTTTTTGTACCAATTTTTGGCCCGCCACTATTTTTCACCGGAGGCCCATGAGAGGTATACCAAAATCGTTTGAGATATAGCCACTCTTTAGATAGACAGCGACTGACCAATCATATCATTCGATTTACGTCTACGCTTCATCCTTTACTGACAAGTTGCAACATTTCTGTTAAGTTAGGCTACTTTATCCTGTTAAAGTGTCTGTCTTGGTCCGTTTTTTGGAAAGGAACGGAACGCTTCTTATCGTTCTCGTGTGAACGGGGCCTAAACTATGAGCTATCCTTTTTTGCTGGCTGACAAGATGCATTCTAAGCATTCTTAGTCAAACATTACGGTTTGGTTTGAAATCAACCAAAGGGAAAACGGAGATTTGTTTAAAACTTCTCGCAATTTCTGGAATGCCAACACTGATAAAACCGAATGAAAAAGTTTGATAATTCTATTCCTTTTAACAAGGATTTAATGTTTTGTCTCAGAAAAGTATTTCTTGCTGGATATAGGCAACAATTGTACTATTCATCCCGTTAGGTTTATCTAAGAGTTTCCCAGAAGTTAAAAATTGGGAGAAAACTAACCGTTTTATTCTAAATTTCCCATGTTATTTATAGAGGAAATTATACTTATGAATTTCATTATACTTGTTAGTCCGCGGTAATCAACTAAAAAAATTTTCTCAATTTTTTTGACTACTTTTCATTCATTGGGTTTTGAAATCATGCCTAACTGTAGTTCATGCATGTCTTGACATAACTTTCTCTGAATGGGTTCATTTTGAAGTGTATATGAATAAACGCTTTTATCTATGCAACTTCAAAGCTAAAAGTGATCTGCTTTTTGGGTTAATAACGTAATTGCAGGCGAATAACATGTTAATATGGTGTAGGTAGTGCAAAGTATTCAATTGAAAGTATTCATGGTGTAGGTAACATGTTGATACCAATTCGATGGCATGTGATGGGGGGATTTCCCTTGCCCCCTCTTTCCTTTCCATCATACAGTGGTTGTGGGTAGCTTGAGGGGGATTGTATTTCAGGTAACCACAAATAAAAATTCTAGTGCTCACTTAAATACTGATTATGGCAAATAACTTTAATATGATATCAATTTTGGCCATTTGAACCGGAGATTTTATAAAAGAGACTGCTATCTTTTGTTATTTGTTCCTTTTGCTTTCGGTAAGCCCCTGCGCGTAACCTTTTTGTTTCGGAGGAGCTTATAACGCGGGACTCCCCCTGCTGCTGAGGATTCCTTTACGGAAATGGTCTGGCAGGCTTTTTGAGCGCAGCTGTTGATACTTTTCTTGAAATACTAGTGCGAAGGCCGGTTCTGATCAAAATTTAACAACGCTTTCGATCTTTTCCCATGCAGATTTGAGCGTTGAAGACTAATTTCTAGTCATCTGGAAGTTATTGTGCAGCGACTGTTGGGGCTATAATATTCGTGAGAACATTTATTGTAATCCAGTGGTGAAGATCAGAAATCTCTCAACAAGATATTGGAAACAGCGCTGTAAAACTGCGGATATAGTTTGGATGGAGACGGGAAATGCTTTCGGAATAAGATTAACGAAATAAATTTTATTTCTTTGCTTCAAAGAGGTAAGGGCGTTTTGTTTTTTAGGCTGAAACATTTTGTTTATGTCAACTGAAGTATTTGGCTTTATTCCGCAGTTTAGTAAAGTAAAGTTTTCAAACGCTGAGCTATCGCCGAGCTTGATCGAAACTTTGCAAACATTGTGTTCTACCCTGCCTATGTTTTTGAGCTTTCAATATATGAAAGTTTTGAAACTGTCGAGAGTTTCCGCGAGTGTTTGGTATACGTTTGAGCCCTTTGCATAATTCTTGAACGCGGTCTTGAATGTTATTCAACACAATTCTTGTTTTTCTTTTTACTTAACGTTGCTTTGGGCAAGCTCTCACTAATTTCAAATGCTTCATATTTTATACTGATTCAGGGAATGCTTTTCTTTATGTTGTACGTATCTTGTTAAGCAATTAATTTTACAGCAGCATTTTGATAACGCAACACAGAGTACAATTTGTTAAATTTGAGCACCATTTGAGCACCATTTGAAATCTGCTTAATGCTGAAATGGTGTAAAAGATGCGATTCAAAGGCCATATGTCCCGATAAATAGCGAAATTAAACGTCGAAGCCTTGCAATCTCGTTTACTTTCAGCTCTTTCAACCTTGAACGTAAACAACTGAAAAAATTTGGTAATGCTTAGAAATAATGGTCAATTTTATGCAAACTTCCACAAGCAATTATCCCACAATTTGAAGAACAAATAATAAATTATTTCGCTTTCGTCTCTTGGGGTATCAACTTAGTCGTTATTCTTTGTTTATCAAAATTATTAATTATTTATAGGTAATTCATGGAAAATGTCATTTAAAACACAAAATCCCGCTCCAGCTGCTAGTCATCCGTAAATCACAAGTCATCATTTCCTTTGCTGTGAAGCAATTGATAATTTCTCACCCCACCTGTCAATCAGTTTAGCTTTTTTGTTTTCAAATTGTGATCTTATTGTCTGATTTTTCTGCAATAACCATCTGGCCAATGTTTTGTCGTCTTCATGTGTACAGGGCATATGTTTTTACCCATTCTCTAGAATATATTTTTCCCATTGCTTTATATTTTTCGATAATTCTTTGAACTGTGGTTTTTCTTTCTACTCCCGCAACAAGTCAGAAATATGAGGTTAGGACAAGAAGAAAAAAGTTGTAAAAAATCATTTACCCCAAATTCAAATTTATTGATTCATTTCCAACTGAGTTGAAATCGTACTAAATCTGTCAGCCAGTTCTTTGAACAGTGAGCCCCAATATCTCAATGACGTCATATTAAGCTAGTATCGGTAAAAAAGGTTCATCTCTTCAGGAAAAACTCGGTTATCGAAATAAGGTGGGTGGTGATCTACCCATAAATTCGCAATTGTTAGCCATGTTTTATCTTGGCCTTTTCTAGATAAAAAAGAAACCAAGTTTTTTGGTTTATCAGCATGCTCCTTTTTCAATTTAGATCGTTTCATAGTAAAGAGACAAAATAAGAACCATTGCGGAAATGTGGAGAAATGATCTTGAAAGTGAAATTGATAAAGTCGGCTTAAAATGTTCTCCTACCCTTACATACAAAGCCTTTCCCCGTTCCGCAAGAGGAACTACCGAGCAGTAACTGTGAAACCAAAAACTGGCACTCTTAGACCAAGGTTACTTCTGAGGTTTTACTTTTAAGTAGAAAGGCTCTTCTTTCAGCTGCTTATTATAGAAAGTTTCTCGGCAATTTAATTTGATGGACCTATTTTGAAATTCCTTCCACGGGTTTAATTATCTTTGAAAAGCTCAGCTCCTTTTTTCTTTTCTACCCACAGCTACGTAATAAACTTCGATAAATATCTGCCTTGACAAGATGAAATCTTTATTTACAGTTGACTTCATGACAATGATGAATAAGACAGCTGACTATCACGACCACTCTTCTCAAGTTCGCTTGGAAAGCATGGACGAGAAAAAGTCAAGCGATACCACCCCAGACGCTCTGCCAAGTCAAGAAAAGACCACTTGCTTAGAGGGTTCAGAACAGTCACTTTTACTGAAGGACACCTTGAATAAGAGTCAAAAAAGATGTGTGAACTTGACTGAAGAGAAAGAGTCCGTTCTAGATATGGAAGAACAAGTTGATGAACAAGCTCGAATTGATTGTTGTGAAGACCCGTTGCCAAAACATGAATGCGAACAAACAACTTGTTTACAAAAATGTTCGAGTACTGTACCTGTAAATCTTCATCAGAATTTTGAACTACCCTTGGAAAACGAGTCCCCTACGAGGTATTGTAGTTCGAAAAAGGACTATGATAAGTTGAAATGCAAACAGAGTGTGCGTTTGAGTCTCATATCTGGTACAAGCGTAGAGGGGTCCTGTCGCATCTGTCACTGCGATGGCCAGGAGGAACAGCTGATTTCACCATGTCGTTGTTCAGGGTCTCTGCAGCATGTCCACGAGACCTGCTTAGTCCAATGGCTACAAAGTAAGATGGAACAAAATTGCGAGCTTTGTCAGGCGAGGATCGAGTTTGCCCGAAAAATCAAACCTGTTTGGTTGGTGAGTCTCATAATTTCATAGTAAATTTCTATGTAGCCATTTAACAATTGCAAATGTAATAACTTGGAAACGTGCACTAACTTATACTGGCCTTAAATTATATAATTACTCTAAAAAACTATCGATAAAGGGAGTTCCCTAAAAGGCCCCTAATTTGTCTCTTATTTACAGCAATTGCAGCCAATCTCTCTATTATTACAAAAACTGGCCAAATCGCCTTTTTATAGGCCTACTGATGTGCCTTGGCAAAGAGTGTTTAAAGGATTTAAGATTTCCAATTTGGATTCTGCACTTTGGTCAAGTATTCTAATTGCACTCTGCCTGCCCATACCCCAACCTTACAGGTTGCGGCACATTTCCCTCGTATTGTTGAAAACCACGTATTCTTCCCCATCTCAACTACCATTTAATTTCCCTCATATTGCTCAAAACACATTGACTTTCAGCTGACTTCCTTCGGCTGCTTTTATAAATATACCTAGGCATTCATTCGATGGCGTCACAATTTTAACAATACCCCAGTAGAGTACATAGAGAACTGGAAAGCAGCCCCTTCCTGTTTTCTATCCCTGATCTTAGAGGAAGCCTAAATCAGCTACAGGAAAATTACCAAGATATAAATATTGTGAGCGATTCAATGCAGGTGTTTCCTTTGCGTAATGAAGCTTTTGCGGAGACCAAGCGCCTTCGAACACGCGCCGCGCGTGCCAAAAACATGTTTTGCCAGGCAGTTAACACTTAAAGCGAATTATTCACAGACATAACTCGTTTTATTTCTCGATCGGAATCGCGCCTTTAGCAGAGATGCCATTAATTGCTACCTAGGCTCCAAAAGACGGATACCAAAGCAAATTAGAAATAGAGGCAGGTGGTGATATAGTCTCTGCTCACTGCTTGTGTCCATTTGAGCGTGATTCATAAGGAAATCTTCTCTTCACATTATCAAGATATAGCCGGAAGTAGGCCTGGCTCAGAGTGTTTCCAGTAGTCAATCGTTAATCTCGGGTTTAAAGGTCAAAAAGGTTAAAGGTGAAATGTCAGACATAAAAGGTCGGGGTCATCGTTCTGTTCATTCATATTCTATACAGGGCGGATTCTCCCAATATACATTGGGTACAAATAAGCATTTAAAATTACATTGGACTGTAAAAGCTAACTGAAGCTATCCGTTTTTTAATTAAAACAAGTTGAAATATATATAAACAATAATCAGTATTGATATGAAATTAGCTTTTTTATTACTTGCACATTAACTTCAGCAAGCAGATTTTTGCAAGACTTAAAAGACGCCTAGTCAACAAAATAGATTTAAAGGAAGCAACCCAAGTAGATGTTTAGCCCCTTTATACCCACAATGCGCTGCGCCCAGTCACCTCATGATAAATTGATTAGAACCTCGACACAATCAATGGTCATTATAATAAGCATGCATTATTTGCCTCACCATTGATTGCATCGTAGTAAATCATTGACCGTTCCGTCTCATTCGGCTTTGATAGCAAGGGTAGCACTTCGTTTACAAATATAGCTCTCTCATTCGTGTTGTTAACTGTCTATTTATAAATGCTCATATTATTAACTTTCTCTATCATTTTCAGTGGAAAAGACCTACGCAACGGCCTAGCTCCGTACTCTGGTTTCTCCTTTTCGTCGTGACAATCCATTTAAACGTCATCTCTGTGGTGAAAGACGCTTCAAACCGGTGCATATCGACTCCGTGTATTGTGTTTTACATGGTCGGCTGCATTGGTGCTGTTTTAGCCACAGCTTTTAGTGTATACTTTGGAAGGCGCGTCAAGACTTCTTCAAGCATTGGATAAACATAAATGAAGAATGGGTCATCCTTAATAAAAACTCAAAAGGTGGGGCACAGAAATCGGGAAGTAAGGATAAATTATTCACACAGATATTTAATATGTTCAGTAGTAATCGACTAACAACAATTGTATAACACCAATCGATCAACAGCATTGGTATATTATCATAATAAAGTATACTAGCTAAATTTTCCAAAAGGATTTATGAAATAGCTTATACCATAGGTAATGGATATTTCTGTTCGTTTTTGAACATTTTAAAAATCATAAATGTTGAAATTATTACATTGGTCATGTACCGTTATCTTAAACGTTTCTGTTGCTATTATAAGTATTTGGCCTCTTCTCTTCAGTGGACTTCTTCAGAATCTTTTTGTTGCTATTTAAGCTAATTGTTGCTTGTTATTTTGTTGGTATCCAACTATAATATGCATTAGCCGTTCAATTCCAGGTTTATTCTGTAATTTAGGTAGCCCTGCAAGATTCACTTCCTTGTTGAGTTATATTAGAACTTCCACCATTCTTTAATTTCTTTGATAAGACTGTTAGCCCTGGTTTAACTGTTCACAAATCTTCTCCATCTGGGTTATTCTAGATGGCTTCATCCAGTCTCAAGCAGGTATCAATACTACCCCTTTCTCGTCCGGTTACGAGTATAAGAGACATTGCGGGCACGACCGTTCATTGAAACATATTTATGAGAGACGAGAAGATCAGTGATACACCATTGAGGCAACAGGCAGGCTGTATGAATCACCTCCCCCCCCCCCCCCCCACATTTCTGGTCCGGCACCCACCCCATGGCCCATCTGAAATAACTGTTTCTACTTTTGGGTCTTCGCTAAAAAGGCCTTTTTAAAGGTTTCTTGAGACAAACTTAACGACAGCATTCGATATAATATTTGCTAAATACTACGATATTTAACAGAAACTGTAAATAGAATCTGTAAATTTCCGTTGAAATTATGTTACAAATTAGTCACTTAAATTTTTCGTTGTTCTTCTATTTCTATCTTATTGATTGGCAGCTGCTGATCTCTTGATTCACCCAATCCGGGTACATCAGAGATCTCGTTACTGTTTCGATGCCACAGTCTCTAATCGGTAAGCTGATAAGCCTCTCAGTTTTGGGGAGCGACAATCGGATGAGAAAAGCCTCTAGTTATTTCATTCATTCTTTTAACAAGAGACTGTATCTTCTGTCAACCTCTAGTCCAGAGACTTTGGCACTTTTCGCCGAGATCATGGGTGCATAAGTCATCCCACCCCAGTGTCAGGCTAAACTTTGACGATCTTTGTATGGGTTTAAGAGGCAAGGAATAATTTAAGGTGCAGTGATGACTTATTTATGAGTGATGAATTGAAAAATGTCCGGTGATGAATTTCTTCAATTTTCAGTTGGAAATACCCCAAATTCAATTGATTTGGATGTTTTCAGAATAGAGACAAATGAATTAAATTGCATTCCACCTCGCTTCCCCTTTTCCCAAAGAAATACTATATTGACTCAATCGGGTGGAACTGAACAAAAACTTCCCTATTATCAGGTTTGCTGTCTGGATATGTTCTGATAAAATGTACACATTATCAGTGGTGGCTAAGTTACACTGTAAGTGTCCCAGACAGTAATGTACCACGTTTTTGTCCAGTGAAAACCAAGCCACATCCCTAATCACACGCTATTTGGCCTCGAAAATCTGCAATTTTGTGCAGTTATGGAATTTCCTTAAATTTATGCCAATCAAAGGGGATCCATTGTTCTATGCACTTCTTAAAAGCCTTTTAAGATAGCCTTCTGGGAGCTAGAATGCTGCACTGGAAAATTTGATTCTTTATTCGAGTTGCTTTTCTGGCCATCTTGGCTAGGCCTAGATCGAACATCAAGTTCGACTGTAAAACGACTTTGTCACGACACCAAATCAAACGTCAAACCAAAGGCGTCATGCCAATTACACATTAACACGAACTGTTGCAGAAAGTTACAGGCGTTGGAGTTATTTCAAGTTAATTTCATTAAAATGATGTTCCGATACAGATAAACTATTTTCCTTGAAATTTAATGCCGCGCCTTTCTGTATGCCCAGTCTCGCTTTGGGAAACAAAAATCTTGGGAATATTTTACGATTAAGGTCGTCCAAGCCAAATGTCTTTCATTTGGCTAATCAAATCAAAAGTCGTTCTTCTCATTTTCTTAATTCATGGTATTAAGCACCATATTCAGTTACCACATTCATACCCTGGGTCGCCCTGGGACAGCTTCAATGCTTCTAATTAAAGTTTACTTGTTGTTCGAAAAGATTTCCTTTTGTTTATTATCATTTCTTAATTGTTATTTAAAACAATTCACAATGAATCTTCTCTATTTTTTCCTTGGGAAGATGCCTTGGGAATACAAGGTGTATCTTTCTTTGCTTGAAATACCGAAATGCACGAGGGATGTCTCCTGGGACAGTCTTACCAAAACGCGACATGGCATGATTCTATTTCGAAGTTATCCTACACTGAGTCTGAAATCTTCAGTTTCAGCCATGATAGTAGGGCAGAATATTTCGAAAAACCATTGAGATGCTGGCAACATGACCTAGATTTTCCAAGCCATATGAAAGCAGGGGCTTCTAAGGTAAGTTTTTAGCATGGCCTAAGTAATGTTAGCTTTGCTCGCTTCCTTTCGTTTGCTTGCTGCAGTATAAACATGGGGTTTTGTACAGGTGTTGCTCTTTTCTTCATGAATTACAATTCTTTAAATGCCTCCGTCAATTTGCCTAAATTTGTTTGATTTTAAAAACCGACGTCCCAATGCTCTTCCAGGCTTTGACCCTATCATTTCCCAGACATCGCGTGTAGTCGCTTCTGACATGTGTGAACTTTGTGACTTTCTGCGGATTCATAGCTTTCAAATAGGAGATGATTTAGAGCGTTCTATAGTTTGAGCAAACGAATTTAAGAAAACAAGATTTAATGAAGTAAATAGGATTCAAGTACATCGCACTCGGGGTTGTGATGCGCCTGACTTGTCAAGTGGGGCTCTTCTTGCAAAATAGCAGTAAATGAATGCCAGTAAGCAAAATCAAAAACATTTTTCTTTAATAGAGACACCGCGAAAGATACTCCAAAGTCGACCCTGGCTACGTTGACAAAAACTTTTATAATAACTCATATAGCGCTATCTAAATTGAATACAATAGGCGCCGACTACGTGGGGGCTTGGGGGCTCGAGCCCCCCCTGGGAATTTCGTTTGAAATTAATAAAAGAATTGAACTGATGATACTGTAGACCATGATGTTATATCTGCTTTATTAAAATGTTTTGTTTTGTTATTATACATACTACATATGTTGTATTACGTTATTAAAGCGACAGGTAATTTCTCTACCTTTCAACTTTTTTAAATTTTTTTTAAATTCAAATTTTGAGCCCCCCTGGGAAAAATAAAAGTCGGCGCCTATGTTAAATACCCTTCAGTACCTAAGATAAAAAGCCCACTTGTTATACCAAGGAAAGTATCTCCGGTCAAAGCATACATTCAGGGTTCATAAAGGGTGCAGTTACTTGAAGTTTTTCAAATTTTGTATGCACCAGACTTGCTGCAGCCAACTTGCCTAGCAATTTCCGAAAATGAGTTTCATGCATTTCTCAAATATTTCACCGCTGCTCGTTCGTTTTCCGAAAACTCTCGGACTTTCACCATGTTGACAGAAACGCGTTATTCAGTATTTATATCAGCAAAATTTAGGTGAAAAATAAGTTTTTTGAAAACTAGAAACAATGTTTACCCTGTTTTTTTTTCTTTGCTGACGCCATTTGAATTTTTCCCGCCACAATATGGCCAAAATGTTTTTATGGCCGCATGTAATCAATGCCTTGGCGTCAGATTTTAGGCCATCGTTTCCATACTTTTGCGACCCCAGTGTACATTCAGGGTACATAAAGGGTGCAATTTCTTGAAGTGTGATCAATTTTTTGAGTAAAAATGGCTGGGATATGGTGAGATAGACACTACAATGCAAGTGCATTACGTCATTTTTGCTCTTGATTCGAGGCTCTTGTCTTACCGAGGCTAATCTGCCTAATTTGTTCTGGGGTAGCTTTGAGGGCAATTCTTTTTACACATGAGGGGTAAAGCCCGCGTAGCGGTGTTTTGGTGGCTATTTATATGCTATTGTGTCTCGCAGCTTTTCCAATCCTTAGAGAAACTGGTACATCCAGTTTTCATGTATATATAGTATTGTATATAAAATACAAAGCTATTCCGCATTGAAATCCCTATTAACTATTAACTTCATCTCTACTTTTGCCGTGCTGTAAATTCTATCAACCAGCTTCCACCATTTTCTCTTGTCTTTTGCTAGATCTTAGCATTTTAAGAGATTTTATTTCTTTCCAACGCATATCAGTGGCGGTTTTTTGGGGAGGGGGGGGGGGGGTCAAGGGGGTCATGGCCTTAGGTCCTGTTTTTGGCAATCCCGAACTGGCCCCGCACCTAGGAAAACATTGAACAGGCACGACCTTCAGGCATTGACGCACCAACTTAGAGAATAATCTTGGCTAACATAACATTCAAAACTTTTTCTTGAACCGCTCCCACAGGAGCTACGGCTTAGCTATTTTGCTGTGTTTCCGACACATAATGAAGTTGACTCTTTTCAGTTAATCCACAAATCTTGCGATAAGTTGTAAATTCGAAATCCCTTAATCTCTGTGTCTCAGTGCTGTCTGTACTTAAGTGGGGGCTGAATAAGCGTCATACCCTCCATTTTTGCAGCTAAAGAAGCTTTCAAACGGACTCAGCGAAGGTGAACGAAGTAAGGTTCCGAAACAAGGTCTTAATGCTAACTGTACTAAAAAGTTCGGATTGAGACAGCCCTACTGAGAGTCTCTTAGCAAAAGCTGCAAATGACTACTCGTAACCAGGACGGTATTGATAACGAGGCTAAGTTCAAGGGTCTGTTGGGGACGCGAATCAATGTGACGTCCGTTTGTCATTTCAAAAAGGCTGGCTTGGTACCCTGGGGTCACTCGGTCTAGATCTTTCACATAATGCACACGCAAGCACTTTGTTTAGAAAGAGACAGTTCCAAGAATGGTAGCAATAGGATACTGAAATTTAGTAAGGGTTACGTTTCCAGAGGGAGATCACAGGCTCCCAGCACCCCCTCGCTTTAATGACATATGATGCTCATTTATGCTATGTATTTTATCTTGCTTAACACCTTTTCATGACGTCATTGATCACTTCTGAAAATCAGAAAATGTTACAAAGTATGGTAAACGTGACACTTTCTATAAATAGCTGAAGCAGTTAGAGATTTATAAGAAACCATCCAATGTTGGGTTTTTAAAATTCTTGGGTAAAATTGAGAATATGAGAGAGCAAGTTCGGAGAACTTACTTTGCAGAGTGCTATAGAAAAGACAGCTAATTGTACGCAAATCGTGAATTAAATCATTCCTACGGTATTTCATTTTCATCATTATTCGTTTTTGGTTATTTAGACAGAGAGCCAACGAAATTCTCTAGGGCATGCGGCCAAATAGTTTCCTCACGTGTAATTTGTCTACGAATGCCAGACGGGAGAGACACTCGATTGATAACCAAGATGAAAAAAGGAAATCGTGATGTTGGCAAAAAAATTCAGAAATTGCTTTCGATTAAGAAATATCAAGCATGGTTTCCACTGTTAGGGGAAGCTTTCCACAAAAAAATTCTCTAAATTTGTCTTCCAGAATTTTCAGAGTTTCACTGCTTGTGCATAAATATTGCTTATTGAGAATATCAATTTGAGAATATCCAAGTGGTAGTATAAAAAAAATATCAAAAGTAGTAGCAAAGCGGATCCAAAAAACATTCACAGGGTTGACCAAATGATTATGCAATATCTGTTCTTACACATGACCCATAGGTTTGGGACACAATCAATAACAGATGGCGTCAATACAAAAAAGAAGCGTACTTCGGGAAATGTTTTTCTTACATAAACACAACGGTTACTCTAAAACAACAAACAATTAAAATTAGAAAAATTGAATTGATTTCGCTGAAGCCCTAGAAAAGTGTTGATTTGATCAACGGGTTTTTTTCTGAATTTACGCGTCTGTCGAACATCTTTAACAAAACAAAGACTCCTATTTCAAAGATAAATTCTGCAAAGAGCATTCTATAGCTGGATTTACTGGCTTGAAATAATTACTAAATATGAGTGTACAACATTAACATAAACAACCAAAGCAAATCTACCCCGTTCTAGCCTAAACGCTGTAGAAGCACATTATGTCCTGCTCAACCCATTTGCCATCTAGAATATCAATACACGATTGATGTGTTTAGCTTCAGGGAAGTTCTCTCTGTTCCTCTTCTAAAACGGGGCCTGAATGCATGTACTCGTTTCTGGTCATTTCCTCTTCACCTCTTCCCATGCAGTTCTTTCACTCATGGCTTACCTTCTGCTTCTTCGCCGGGTTATCCTCCGCCTCTGGCTTCGAAGCTTCGGCTGGCCGTTTTCTTGGTACGTTTTTGATGATTTCTTCGTTGAACAGGACTACTAGACACGTCATGTTATCACAACCAGAGCCATCCCCACAGGTGTCCGGAGCAATGCATTCATCGAAAATCTGCAAGTTGCACGATACAAAAAATATATAACTTTAGAAAACCATTGTTTATTCAGAATGTCTTACTTGATTGTTTTCAAGCCCTTTTTACACAATTTTACTACATCAATACTACAAAGGGATGAGCCAATTAAGGAGCTATGCTTCTGTGAGGTTCCCCTATTTATGATGTTAAAAAAACACGGGGGAAACCAGAGGGGAAAGTGCATTGCTCCATTTATTCTTGGCATAAATTCCAGCATCTAGCATTGGGTCTAAGTCTGGTAATAAATTCATATAGATACCTGAGATATGTACAGTCAAAATGACGTCACTCGGTCCCAGTCCAAAAATATTTTTCTAATGAGTAATATATGTATATGGATCTCACACAAGAGATCTCTTACATGGCTTTTGTAAAGGAATACATTTCTGAGAAGTGGGGTACAAAGGTATCTATTCGTACTACGACTTTAGTACTACTATTAAAGGCTGTTCGTGGCAGAAAGCATAATAGTGAGTGCTTTAGCTTGAAGATTTACCTCCTCGCATATTTTGGACAAACAAATGTTGCCTTGGTTTTTCTGCTCCTCCAACTTTTTACTTACGAAGTCAACAGCTTGCTGACTGGTCATAATATTCCTAGAAGACAGTCACGAGAAAGCAATGGTCAGCATCGGCCTAGAGAAAACTTTAACAGCAACATGGGCTGCAAGAAATCTTACTGGACTACAAGCTACAAGCACTGAAACAATATTTTAGTTAGTGAGTTCTTAGAACATGGTACTTGAAAATGCTACAGGAGCTCAAGCCTCTCTTTCTGAATAATTTATTGATAAATAATAATTTCAATAATTAATAACTTCCAACCAGGCATTATTCCATCAGACATTCATGTTGAAATGGCCTTATTGCGCTTAGCTGGCGGTAAATCTTGAGTTTTAACCACAAAACATGTGCATATCGTAAAATTGCATACTCATATTCAAAGGACAAGTTGTAAAAGCACAAATAAATATCTCGCATCAATGAGCAGTCTTACAACGTCTGCAATGGATCAATTGAGCCTTTGGGCATCATTTTGAAGTTAAATTCTGGCCTCACTTTTGGGCTCATTCCCCGTGACATCATTTTTATATCAAACGCTAAATTGAAATTTGGGTTGATTCTCGAAAAACAGTCTAAAAAAGTGTCAGTCTTTTTCGCTCTTATAGTTTAACTTGAAGGAATGTTTAAGCCTGCATTATAAAAACTTAATAAAAATAAATAATAAAAACTCACCAAATTCCATCGCAAGCAATAATCATGAATTCGTCGTCCCTAAAATTAAAACAAAATATAAAAATATAATATAATATAAACCACCAGCTTCTTATTATTCTGCTGTGCAACTTTCGTGGTACTTAGAAGATAAAATGTTTTGACAAAAAAATAGTATTTTGACTGAGTACAGTTATACGAAAAACTTGTTGGAAAGCATTTCACTTCAAGGGGTAAATGGATTATATAACACAACTATGTACATTGTACAGTTCTAGTGGGCAGATCTAGCGATAGGTATAGTTGTAAAAAAATTGGGTGGTCATCTAGGATCTGCGGAGCGGGCTTTTAGCCAAAAATGAACGGAAATATAGAAACAAGGAATACATTGATTAGAAAAGACATGGTCCAATTGGCACAAAACATTGGCAAAAAGTAATGTCGACTTTGTGAACCAAGGGTGTCGAAGAGGGCCCATCTGGAAGGAAAACTAGCTTCTTCAGCAGGCTTTTCTCAAAATCGAAGTCTGGTTTGTTTACCAATTCGTTTTCTTCTCTCTCCAAAGTTACTAATTCTCAAAACTGTCGTATGCACTATGCAACATGGTTGCCAACTACTGCAGCTCTGTCTCCTGCCTCCCAACTACATGATGAAAGCATTTTGTCCAGATTTGCTTTACTTTAGCACCGGCAGCCATTTCTCAAGGGCCCTGGTAGCAGGCCCGAGCAGTTATAGATGATGAGAAACAAAGACTAGATTTCTGTAAGCTCATAATAAGAATCCGTGCTTACTTTGTCAGCGTTGTTCTTTCGACATCTGGCACAGCAGTAATCACCTGCTCGTGAGGCATTAACTTATCGTTGTTTTTATAATTATGATCGCCTGCAGAAAAATAAAATAAAGCTATCAAAATACAACGACAAAAAGGAGCAAATCATAAATGAAGCTTCTTGCATTTGTACAGGAGGCAATTCGATGCCAATATAGCCTTAGTTCGGTACAGAATGCGAAAATAGGATCATCGGGTTAAAGAGCATTTTATATATATATACATGATTGCAAAGACAGCCAACTAATTGTCACTTACCAATGGCTCTCGAGAGGTTCAACCCCCCGTTTACTCTGCCATCTCCAGTTATCTTACCCCCTGCTTTGGTGATTCTTTTAGTCTCGCTTTCATCTTCAGGCTTGTGGTCTTTGGACAAATCTACGGCCTTCTTTCCTCTGCATAAAACACATCTCGAGTCTCCAACGTTTGCAACTACAAGTTGGTCGCCTCGTTTCAATGCAACTATTGCTGTCGTGCCACTGTCCTTCCCGACCTTCACATAAATGGCGATACAAAAGAAATTTAAACAATTCTCGGTTCATATAAGACCGTTCGCATAAGCTTGCAAGTAGATCTGTAACATAGTAAGAAAAGTAAGAAATATATTTGTGGTACATCTTGTATACTCACAATTTCACTGTTCACAACCAAGCCTAATTGATGCAATTTTGCCCAAGCTTAGGCCATTCTTCACATTTACACAAACTAACTTAGCTATGCCATTCCAGCAAGAGAGACAACTGCATGCAGCCTCGTCTTTTCGATATCAGGACAGTTCGTTTAAACCAACAAGTTCTTTGGCACTTGCAAGTGCACAGTCATATCGTTTTATCAACAGCCAGTCCAGATTTCATGAATTATCCATTACATTAGCGCACAGGAAAGCTTTGAAACGATAACAAAATAGAGCAAACCTCGTCAGACTCTGGAGCACCAATGTCATCATCATCTTCATCGATTTCCTCTTCATCTTCTTCCTCTTCCTCCTCTTCCTCTTCTTCTTCCTCTTCATTCTCCTCTGCAGCTTCTTCTCCTTCTGCTGTTTCTTCTTCTTCTGCTGTTTCTTCTTCCTCCTTTTCAACTTTTCCCTTCACTTTTTCTGCATCTTTTTCGGCTTCTTCGACTTTCGCTTGACTCTTTTCCTCTTCAATCGCTTCCTTTTCCTTCTCATTCTCTACCGCTTTACCTGTCAATACAAAATCCACAAAATACATGGCTGCTAACATTGATGCAGTAAAAACCAAAAGGCTTCTTACACTCATAACTGCTTGCATTATGTCATGTTAGATGTGGGCAAGAATAGGCTTGCATAAAGATAAAAATGTCTATATTCACAGGCAGATTTCTGTCATTCCTTGATTTTAAGATAATGTCAAACAAGCAGCGAAAGTATCAAACTTTTCAGCTGTCAAGCCTTAGGGCATGGTTCGAAGGCCAACTTCCTCCTTGTCATTACTTAGTGTACGAATGTGAATCTTGTGGTGCTTCAGTTCACAACACAAGTTTGGAATTCATGTGCATCGTTGGTAGTCTTTAAAACTGACCAAATAGAACACCATTTTGTGAGGAAGGTGCTAGAACCATTTTGACTTAAGTAACCAACATTTTTCATATATTTGAAGAATACAAAGATGGTCAAATGTGTAACAAACTGGCAAAACTGTTAGAAGCTTTTTGGCAATGAACATACCTTCACTGCTTTCTTTTTCCTCACTATCCTCTCCATCCTTCTTTTTGTTTCCTTCATGTTTTTCACTCTCTTCGTTTTCTTCTGATTCATCCTCTTCATCTTCACTGCTATCCTCTTCACCAAAATCCCCATTTCCATTGCTTGCAACCAATCTTTCAAAAGCCTCTGCATTAGCACCTTGCTTTAGAAAAAAAATCCATATTAAACCACAACTTACCCTATTACATAAGTTACCCATGAATATCTCAAAGCTTGACAATTGTTGTAAAAAATTACCCTATTACCAACAGTAGAAAAAACAAATTTGCCTAAAACTTGTCGCTGCATTGTTGCTTATAAAAATTGCCCAGCTTGTTATAAATTTAAATGAGAGAAGCACTCGCTTCTTTAAAATTTTACAAATGTAAAAAAGGGCCCATTTTAGCATCAAGACACCTCATTGGCAATTTATGCCCTATGTTTATTGTATGCACATAATGAACACATAAAAGTCATTGAAGTCCATCTTTTCAGGAGGTGCCTGGCAAGGCTGCAAAGCAATTCCATTCCAGTTGCCAGTATTCTGTCTAATAATAAGATATTCCATTTTAATTATATACAACTTTCAATTGGTGTGATTATGGTCCAGAAAAAAATTTACTTAACATAGGAATGCTGCCAATTAATATGAAAAGAATTAGTAACAGTAATATCCAAACTAGCAAGATAACATTTGAAGTTACCTGCTTCATTCTCTTCAGGAGTTCCTCGATTGGCATTGTTGCTTCCTCTGACAATATTGCAGCTTGGTCATCATCATCATCGTCATCCTGATCACCAGCCAGCTCCTTTAACTCCTTAATGATCTACAAATTGATACAATCTCTCAAAATATCTACTTTATATATTTATGCTTCAGGTAACAACAGAGTGAAAGGGAAGTCTTCATATTAGAAGGAATGCTATAATTCAGGGTAGTGTCAGGACGCGCATCAGTGGCCATGACCCAAGGCCCTCGGCTAAAGCGCATACAGAAGGGGCCCCACATCTAAGAAAAAATTGAAAAGGCAACACCTTCAGGTATAACAACTTTAACAGGGAAGAACTTGAAGAGTAATCTTGGCTAACAAAATCTTGGCCCTAAAGTCCCTAAAACAGCCACTGATGCACATAGCCTCAAAGCCCTCGTCACGAGAGTTTAAAATTGCCTTGTCCTATGTCCTATGTGATTTTGAGCCAATCTCTGGTTCATATAGGACATTGTTCATGACAACTAAAAGCTTGACCTAGCTTTCATAAGTATGCTCTGAAGGAAGGGAGAATATGATGCATTGAGAGAAGGTCTCGCATTGACAAAAAAATGCCCTCAAACTTGGGGAAATGGAGTGCTGTAAAGCAGAGGTGAAGCCAGTTATCTTTGTCAACAGATTAAAACTGGATCCAAATTGGATGGGGATGATAGTTAATTCAAACAACATTTTCAAAAATATATAGTAGCTCAACATAATAATACCAATATGTGTACAGTGTTCTGTTACACTATGGTGGTATCGTGAAAGCAAAAAAATTATAGCTAGGTTATAAACTTCATAAAACTTTAGTACTTGCATCACATCTAAAATGTTCCCATTAGGAATTTTGGAATAACCTTCTTCAAATCAAATCTATAGGTGGAACAATGGATTACCTCTTCATCAAGGATGGAATGGTCAATGTTTCTGAAAGCCTCATCTAATGATTTGTGTAAGTCACCATTTTTATATCCTTCACTGTCTTTAATAAACTTCTCCAGTTTCTTTGAGCAATATTGTGCAACTTCTTGCCCTGAAATGAATTTTCATAGATTAAAAAGTTCATGAAATAAATAAGTTAGAAAAAATTCATGGTAGTTCATTTTATTTCATGTTAGAAAAGAAGAAGAATATCAATGGTATATATATCTACTCCACTCCAAACAGCATTTTAGTGAAGAGTTGCCATTTACGTAAAATTCATACTTTAGAAACTACGGAAATCTAAATTGCCTGATCGTAATATCAAACAAGTATGGAAGAACATCACCAGTAAAATGAGAAAAATATTTCATCTGGTGAAAATTCTGCTTAATTGGCTTATGATTTAAGCATCAATTCATAACTTCTAGACCCTGAAAAGGATGATCATACTAACCTCCATGCCCATCAAAGACAGCAAACATTGATGTGGATTCATCAAGAAACGGCAAGCAGGTCCAAGCATCCTGTAAAAGAAACACCAATGATAAAAGAATACTATGCTGATCTGTCAAGGAGAGATGTATCATCTGATTTGCATTCAAAATCCAGCAGCCATTAAACTATCAACCATCAAATTCTGGAAAGTACTGGACTAACTGCTGTATTGACTCCACAAATAAAAACATTCACTCCCCTTGCTGTATGACAAATGAATAAGTTGATGAAACAGATGTTAAACAAATTTGGACATCACCAGTAAACAGGAAGTATGTTTTAAATTTATGTCCTCTTATTTCATATTTAGAAGGCTGAATCTTCTAAGAATTTGCTGGAATGAAGTAGTATGACTCAAGCTAAGTTAAGTGGGATTATCCTGCTAGAATTTGAGAAAAAATCCCGTAATCCAAGGAAGGCTTAAATCCCGTAATTTGGGTCTTCATTGATAGTTTGATGCCACACTTAAATATCATGGATTTCAGGGCTGATATCAGTTGAAGGAAATCAATAAACCCTTTTGGCCCTTGGCTGTCAATAGAAACAATACCACCACTAGGATTGCTTGTATATATAAGCTGCCTCTTCTTTCAACTAACAGTTGCACATTTAAAAAGAGTGATTATGATGTGCAGACCATTTGCAAAGGAAGATCAAATGAGTGTGTGCCATATCTGTTCTAAACATTGTTGGCATTATAGATTTTGTATCTTGGCATACGCGGCTCTTTCTCAAAAATTAACATCAGAATTGAAATCCTGATCTTTAGCTTAGTTTATACTGAAAACTCCATGTTGTTTGTTATTGAAAACTCCATGTTGGTCGCAAGTTATTTTGTTTTGAATATTTAGATATTTCAGTGATTTGACTGCAATTTGCGGCTGCAGTGAAATTTGTTCTCTGCAACAGCAAATTCAATTGGAGTGTATAAGAAAAGCAAAATTTCTAGAATGGGTTCATTCGCAGCCGGACGGTCCAGATACTTAGAAATTTAGGTACAGACTAATTTCAACATGGAGATTCCATTTCTATGATCCATTTGTGCCATATATGAAGATAAAAAACTGCTCGAATCCGAGAATACAAAAATTGTCACTTGATTTACAATAACAAGTTTAGCATGGAATATTGATGTTCTAATGTACAGAATTTGACAGAGATGTGTGGCACTTGAACAAAAACTTGCTCTAGTTCACAAATATTCCATGCTGCATCACTCGTCGGTTTCAGTAAGGGTCCCAATTGGTGTTAGGGGGCGTTTATTTTAAACGGGCGTCCAATAAAAAACTTACTTTCAGGAAAATTTGGCAGAAAAGCTGCAGATTCACAAAATAAGACACAGAATCCTAAATAATGAGAATTTCGTGGTTTTCTTTACAAAACTTTAAAAGGAAATGGGTCACAGGAGGTTAACTTTAACCAAATCTAGTTTCTTCAACACTCGTTTCGTTATCAAATGGCCTCGAAAAGTCAGATACTATTTAAATCAAAGTACAAAAATTTTACTTTCCAAGACAAAAATGAAACTAGAATCCCCCTGCTGGGAAGGTTACTGTATGAAACCGAGAGCTTATCTTTCGCGCGCTTTATGTCAAAGCCTGATTAAGCGCACCATGATGTTAGAGTACTTGAAGTCGTCCGGCCTACTTTAAAAATGAAAACTCACCTCCATCGTCACTCGCCAGCCTTGCATTTCAGAGACTCCATAAACAACGCCATTCCCTTCACCATCATTTGATGTTTTATCAACGAGCGGCATAGATCGATAGGCTCCCATTTTAAAAAGTTGGATTCAGTGACTATAGTGGCTCTTTTCTAAATGTGCCCTCTCTAATCACCTCGCTTTTGAAAAGAAGCAACACCAACCACCACATGTGTCCAAGCATGATCTTCGTCGTACCCCTGTGACCTTGTTTATGTGTTTTATAGTGAAGGCTTTGGAAGAAATTAGGATGTGTATCACTTTCCTTATTTAGAATTCTACTGCATACGATTTTATTAGATTGGCAGTAAAGTCACAATTCTTAGCTACAAATTTAAATCAGTTGTACTTGGCCAAATCCTACTTATTCATCCAAGAAGGCATCGCTAAAAGGCTACAAGCTAGCCCCTTTCTCAATGCTAGTGACATAATAATCTATAAAAGCAGTGATTTTCAGGCAAAAGACACAATTATCAAAGCAAATAATTCTACGACCGTCTATCCTAAATTTACACTTTCAAAATCTAAAAGAAACTGCTTATATTTTGAAAAAAAACAGAAAGCAATACACATTAAGAATCGAAATATGTTAATTTTCAATTTAATGCTTAACTGGCAATTCTATGGATTTAGAAGTTAGAATTGGCCAATAAATTACTAGCTGTTAGACTTTGCTTGGAAAAGCAAGAGTCAGCTTTGTCCTCTGGCTTAATCCACTCTAATCATCAAAGGCAAATAATTTCAAAAGCATAGTAAACACACTTCATAGTAGCACAAAGTAAATTCAGCATTGCAATTTTGTTTTCAGTGTTTGGAGAAAGGTATGCATCGAATTTGCTCATCACATGGGATTTTTAATAAAGCAAAGAACAGCTACGGGGTCAATGCCTTTTCGAAAGGTATATTCTTGTTGTTTCCAGAAGACTTGAGATAGATGACTATAGAACATACATTTTGATGTCAGTGGAGAAAGGTGCGTCGATATCCTAAAATATTATGCATCGATAAATGGCTATGCGATACTTTGCATCTTCAACCTGTTCATCTCTCAACAGTATGGCTTAAAAAATCAAGAATTACACTGTTTGTTGAGACAAAGTTGAATATGTTAGAAATTAACTTATTTTGGAAGTGATGCAAAAGCTTCAGGTCCAATTTTTCAATGTTACTTTGTCACTTAGGCAAAAAGAGAGAGAAGATGCAAAACTGCTTAGAATATTTTCACAAAAATTTTCTGCCTGTATTACGTCTTTCCTTTTAATCATCCCTATTTAAACCTATGTATCGAGGAGTGTTTCTTATTTTCTCAGAAAGTAGTTAGGCCATCTTGTATTTTAGTACTGATTTGTATTTATTAGATAGTTTAAAAGGATGATTTCTGCTTCTGTTGAAATGGCAAATCAAGTGCATCTTTTGATTGTTGCGTCACATAATTGCATCCACGCAACGTTCGGAATAAGGCATTTCGACCAATCACAGCAGATTTTTAATGCTTCAATTTTTGATTGTGACGTCAGATTGCGATGATACAAATACTCGGCTTCTACACTTTCACCTTGCATATTTTGCTGAACTTTCGCGTTGGAAACATTTCACGAGAGTTCTTTACAATCGACACAATTTTGAACTCGTATATCGCTACGAGGACATTTTTGAAGTATTTTGCTGACGAGTTACAATCTAAGCTTATTCACAAAGATGGGGATAGCACTTTCGAAGCACAATCGCGTATCTGATCTGACTGAAGCGGCTACTGAGGTAAGACAAACTTGTTCTTGCGAACTGATGCATTATCTAGTACAATCAAATGACATTGTTCTAAAAAGCATCTATTGTTGCAAATTGTTTTCTAATTTGCCATGAATAACAATCAATCTCTCAGTAACTAAATACTGTTTAACACATTGATATTTCCTTATATTTTCGTGACTGGAAAACCAAAGCTCATTGGCGGCTGAAAATATTAGAGAAAGCTATGCAGATAATGACAAGAATAATTCAACTGCCTATTTAGCCGTTTTTCATCCAATATCAAGCTTCGTTTCTTAATCATGCTTATACAAGCTTCGCATAGAGAATGTCTGTCTTGTTCATGTAGGAGAGTGGCAGAAAAACAAGCACGTGGTTTCAAGAAAATTGAACAAAATGACAAGATGGCTTGCCAAGAGGCGCAGCAAGAAGGTTGGTGTTGCTGTGGAGTCTGCCGTCCTTCATGAAGAAGATTTAGGAAGAAGAACAGACCTTTACTTGGAGAGCCACTTGCCAAAGTGTAGAGAGATGGGCACCAACTCCAATCGAATTCAGAGATTACGGTTACTCAGAAGAACTTGCGGACAGAGGCATCGATGGTATGTAATTCATAAATTGTTAATAAAGAGATGTGTTGCTAGTTTAAAAATAATAAAGCATGATAGCCTCAAATATTCCTTACATTGTTGCAGCTTTTGCTCTAAGTTTCTTATTGTATGAATTGCAAATTCTCAATTTTATATGAACGGTTTTTCTCATAGGCTCCATGCAAAGAGTTATCCATCGACTTGGACTTTCAGTTGCCTACTTTTATGAAACGGATCAGAATCCAGGTGGGTTTTTGATCTCCTCTGTTGGCTGACTAAACCCTTTTACCAATTTGGCTGGCTATAGTCGAAACGTTAACAATTGAAAAATAGTGACCAATGTTTGTTTTCTTTCAGGGTGTTCTTCGTGGAGTGAAGATACACTTTTAATGGAATACGCAGTCTTCAGACAAGGAGAAGGAATGCAAAGATGGCAATGTAGGTTTATAAAACATAACATTCAGCTTTGTAAAGAAGGAAATCTATGGACATATATCTTGATTAATCAACTTGTTACGGTATACACTAGATGTTTTTTGTTAAAAGCAAAGAAAAGGCACCCATCACGAGCCAAAGTATACCCAGTAGCTAAATTTAATGAAGATGATTGCTTGGCATTTGTATTGAAGTGCTCAATGATTTAAAGGGTTGTGTAAGGATTAAGTCAACGATTTCAGATGAACTTATTGCTGAATTTATCCACCCCCGCTCATTCACCAAAAACTTGTTTAAGCCACAATTATGACAGACTTATAATATTCTTATAATTTTATGTCTGACCTCATAATATCTTCCTTTGCAGAAACATCGGCAAATGGTTAAGTGGAACTCTATTCAAGAGATGACAAATTGAAAGCAAACGACTGCGGGAAACCTCAGACTCTGCTTGCAAGAGATGGTTGTGCTTTGCGAAGTAACTTGGCCTGGTGTTGTCAAATAACGCTATTGAACGTCAAGCCCCGCAAATGACTGTTTTTTCCACTACAGAAAAGAGCAAGACTTTAAAGCTAGACGATTTACGCAATAGAGGCCTCAATTATGCACTTGTGTAGATGGTCCAGCTATAGACTGTAATTGATTATTGTAGTATATTTTGAGACAATATTAATACATTAAATGGATATTTGATAATTCAACAGTTTGTTGTTTCTTGTTATTAGTCTTACGTAAACATTGCCATTATCGATCTATTCAATTGATCTTACCAGCAAGCAAGCAGTTATATTTGTTGGGGCTAGAGGCTGAAGGCTAGAGGTTAGAGGTTAAAGGAGGCTTGGTAGCTGATTTGCACATTGGGCACTAGGCAATGACCACACAACAGTTTGAAGTTGTAACAGGGATAATGCCGCCTCTGATTCCTCTGTTACTTTGTGTAGTCAGGCAAAAGGTGAACGCAAGAAACAAACCACTCGCGCTGAAAAAAGCAAAATTTTGAAACCAACCCTTCAGAAAGTCGGAAAACGTTACTTTTAAAAAGTATTAGCTTCATTGCATTCATTTTGATGTGGTATAAATAAACCCCTAGGTTGGGACGCATGCCGTTAAACGATATTATTACCACACCAAACTACTTCTTCTACTGGCTGCTTCTTAGAGAATTACCTATTGTTCTGCCTACTATGACGTCACGCTCAATCTGGCCATTAGAACGAGTGATAATTAATGGTGAAATTATGAAAATCCGTCGTGTATTCGAGCCAAAAGAAGTTTCATAGTTCTTGTTGATTGCCTTTGTTCATGCCGGGAAGCATGGGTACTAGTTACGTTCCATTCAGGGAGACATTTTGTTGTTGTGGTTGTCAGTTCATGAACTGTTGATGGTTTGTGATAAAATGGTTCGTGGTTTTGCAGCTCCGTTCTTTTCTTAAATAATCACAATTCACATTTCAGTTGGCTGTAGCCGTGTTGGACGCTCGACATTAATGTAAACTTTACCGGGATCCAAGAGACTTTCCGGATGGCTAACAATAAACCGAGCTCAAAATGAGTGCCCATTTGAAACATACTAGGGGGTCATCACATACACCCCTAATGTTCCATATCGAATAGGAGACAAACTCTGCAAGACAACTGGTCTTAGGTTTGAAAATTGATGAAGCATTAGGAATGCAAAAGGAAAATAGAAAAGCAAAACTTATTCTACGCAAAAATGGTTATCAAATGCATTAAGTATGCTACTTCAAATGTTCTTCTTTCGTTTCTATGATACAACAATGGACAACGAGCAAACCTAATGCAGTCAATCCATGTAAAATGCCAAACGAAAGAGTGCCATTATAGTGGTAAAGATACATGGTTATAAATTGTCCAAGCAAGGAACCAAGCTGCCTAGCAGCTTCAGAGATACCACACCCACTCGCTCTAATCCTAGTAGGAAGGAGCTCTGCCCTATAAACTAGAAGAACATTATTCAGAGTTGACGAAACTATGACAGTTAAAGTTATCATAACGACAAAAGGCCACCCACGGAGAGGCCAGTAATATGGAACAAGTAACACAGCAAGGAGGATGAACAGAATTCGCATTGTACGTTTTCTTGTGACTTTGTCCAGCAAAAAATATGATATTGCACTAGATATCAAGACACCAACCTCTACGCCCCAGCGATACTTGTACGTCAATTTGCTTGAACAATCTCCACATTCTGAATCATCGGAATTTTCCCCAAACTGCATTGAACCATATCGTGCAGTTGCCGAAAGGCTACCACCATAAAATTGTAGAAAGGAAAGCAACAAAATCCTTTTGATGTTTTCATAATTCCAGTGTTGTCGCTTGAAGACAGTAATTATTACGTTGTTTTCGTCTCTGGAATTAGGAATAGCTATATACCCATTGTCAAATCCATTCACCTTGGCAATCTTATTCAAAACGTCATTGGCTGCATCGTATTTTCCGGCAGTCGCCAGAAATCGTGGTGATTCTGGGAGAAATAACACTGCAAAGCCTGACATAACTATTGGTATAGTCTCAGAGATTGCATCGAACCATCTCCATGTTAGATACTTCAGCGAAGTCATGGCAGCAATAATTCCATACCCACATCCAGCAAAGACCCCTACTTCAAATATTGACATGTATTTACGTTCAGATATCGGCAAAATTTCCATCGCGTAAGTAATTGATAATAGTGTACTTGGCGAGACCAGGCCAATACTTCCTCGAATTATTGATAAAAGAATTACGCTTGATGACAGCGAAAAAAGCAAAGTCAAGTAAGAATTAAAGAAAATTGCCAAAATCATCAATTTGCGCCTACCATACTTATCAGACAGCCTTCCAAGCAGAATTGATCCTGCAATTTTCACTGTTGCTTCAGGCAAAACAATCGAAGCTGCAGTCATATAACTCAAGCTCCACTTGCAGCGTAGGTACGGCTCCAATATTGCGACAAGGCTTTCTTTAGACCCGTACGAAAAAATTCGTACCCACAAAATGAATAAAGCAGCAGTTTGAAACTTCCCAAACCCAATGTTCTCAATCTGCTGATTTACCTGGACTTGCCCGTCTTCCATTATGAAATTGGAACGCCTAGGAGCAGTGATTGGCTTTGTGGGAATTTTTTTATTTTAACTATTTTTATATCTCTAGTTGCGGAGTTGCTATCTCCCTTCTACTTCTCCAAACAAAGGCTTCAACGATTCATTTGAGCCAATCAATATTCGGGGCATGACGCATGCGTATTTACCATGTTTTCCCCACATCCTCTTTGTTCCATCGCTACTCGTCATGCGTAATGATTGTGCCAAACATTTGGAACAATGCGTTTAGGCCAACCTCTACTTGGCGGCGCGTACCCACGAGACCAGATGAGCGCATGCTCAATGGCAATAAATTGATAATCGCGTTGACTGAATGGGCGGTCGCCCGTGACAATTTTTGCACGCATGACAGTCGAACACAGGGGCGGACTGGCATCTAAATAGGGGCCCGGGCGATTTCAAAGAGAGGGGCCCGAAGTCTATAAATACCTAGGGTACTCCTCTGGAAAAAGTTTGGAGCCAAACATTTCAAATTGGCTGAAAATACTATCAAACATATTTCCAACAGTTTAGAAGTTTACTTTTCAGACAGCATTTTATGCCACGACTTCAAGACATAATATCTCTAGACATCCTTGCAATTTTTTGGGTAATTGCACTCTATGTTTATAATTTCTTGCTCCCTGAAATTTGGTAGGTTAAATTTTATTCATGAGTGATGTAAAATATTGGATAGATATATCTTGCTCTATGAATATCGAAATATGTGTTAGGCGTCGAGCGTGAAAGCTTCGATCGAAATTGTTCAGCGTAATGTCCCTCATTCAATATGGCATTTCAGCTGATGAAATGCAGTAATCGTATGCTTGATATTTCACTTCACGAATAAGAAAAAGCAATTCAAATTACAAGGAGTTCCCACTAAATTCCTAGTACGAACAGTACTGAATAGATTCCTGTGAGCCAAATTCTCGACAAAACCGAAACACCGAAATATTAGTAAATTCGATTGGTAACAAACTTCTTGGTTTGCGAAATGCCCGAAAAGGGCCAAACACTTGATCAGAACGTGAGGAACATCCTCACAGAATAATACTCCCAATCAGGGACTGACTTACCGTGGGGTGTGGGGGTGCGACATCCCCCAATATTTTTGAGCTATCCGGAAAGTTTTGTTTTGATTCGGTAAAACGTAGCTTTTTGGTAGTTAGTGGTGATGAAATGACGCCAGTTTCTTCCTTATTTATCTTCTTATCGAGTCAGTTATTGTTTTCTGTATAGTTAGATTTAAGAAATTATAGTTGTAAAGAGAAATTCAAAATGGGCGTTTCTATTATTTCCCAGGCACCTGAAGGGCGTGACACTAAAATCCGACTATAATCTAATACCCCCCCCCATCGTTGCCTCTTAAATCCGCCCCTGCCCCCAATGCATTTTAGGTCTCTCAGTAGTTATAAGAAATACATTTTTAAACAATTACTGAAGATTTTAAATCCCGCTGCAATAAATGTACAGTACTGTCTCACACCAGTGAAGAATTGTACTTTTTATCGCAGAGGAGCTTTTTTATTTTTTAGTGAAATGTGTAGGCCCTTTTTCAAGAGCTTTCATTAAGTTGAATTTATCTGTTCCTCAGCGAGGGTCACAAAGGGCTCCTTTCTTGTAGAAATTTTTTTTAAAGCAAACAAACTTGAGATAGTAGCAGCTATTGCAGTGGCGTAGCGCACAGTGGATGCGTTTAGAGCAACTTCTAAGGGCCCCAGGGCAGTGGTACTCATTAACTAGTACTACTTCTACTACCCCAAACTACTACTACTGGTACTGATTTTCACTAATCAGTGCAAATGTGTAGCCGTAGTTATAGTTTGCTGCATAACGTAATGGAACCCTACCACTTGGAGGGCCCCTAGGAGTAGCTCTAACCCCAACCATTGTGCGTTACACCACTGCACTAGCTACTACTGTCTCAAGTTAAATTACTTTGAAAAAATTATCTACAAGAAAAGGGGCCCTTTATGGCTCTTGCTAAGGGGGGCCCTTCGGGTCGAACACAAGGCGACTATCGGAGTGGCCGCTTCTTGTTCAATTACCTTTATCCAATCAGATTGGGTGAAAGCTTCCCGCTCTGCTAATTCTGTCCATGCAAAATGGCTGCAAATCACATTTTCCAGGACTAGTGTTTGGCCTTTGGAAAAGGAAAAAGAGCTTTTGAGCCCCGAAGAACAAGCCCTACTACACCAAAATTATTTGGTACTTGGATGCAGGCTTGAGATATGCTGGAAAATGAAGGCGAGGCCAGGGACCGCGCAGCTGTCTGATACTGGGGAAATGGGGCTGAACACCGATGTTGAATGGGGTTTCACGGGCGGCCCCGAAAAGTTTTTCAAATCACTCCGTTTGGAAGGTTGAAAATGTACCTTACAAAAAATCCTAACTTCATTCCATCAATTTTGATGTGCAATAAAGTTTAGAGCAGATTCAAAGTATCTACTATGAAAGGCTGCATTTACCATTACAGCCGAGAAAAATAGCAAAGGGGCCTTTACAAAATGCCTTTGTCAAAGCAATCTTTGACGATTGCGAATGGATGACGTTATCTTGAAACAACATACTTATTCTTAAGAGAAAAAGATGAAATTAATTGTCCCCTGCCCTAAGGCAAAGGTTGTATCTGGCAGGGTGTTGGGAATCGTTACACGTTCATGGGTAGGGTAACTAGTCATCGCTTTTACAATAGACCGCGCATTCTAGCCCTCCTATTTCTATGATTCAGAAGCTAGTAGCCCTATAGACACATAAATTGTATTGGTCAGAATATTTCTACATTCAAGCATTCTACATCTAGGTTTGGATATCAATAGTCACAATTGATAACATAAAACTATCTTCGCTTTGATCATTTGATCATATGCCAGGTTTGGGTCAACATAGAAATGATAAAATTTGGTCAAAATCTTTACTGTCTCGATTTTTCGCTCTCGGCTTTCAGAGTCATTTAAAGACAGCAATATTCATTAAAAAGCTCAACCACTTAGGTTTCAAGAATAATTGTGTATTTAAAATAACAATATGTGTGTTTTTCTCAACCAAATACATTTTGGTCATTTTATCCTTGTCACGAAAGTTGTTAGGCTAATGTCCTTTAGAACCAACTTAAAAGAAGATTCTCGAATCTTAGATGGAACATTGAATTACTGCTCTTAAATTCGTAGCGTTGATAGATTATATTAAAAACTAAGTAAGTGTCTTCGCTTATCTTTTGGCAAAGCTCGCATGACATACGGAAAGAAAAATAAGTTTATATAGCAAAGGCGGACAAAAAGAACTTCTATGAGTAGACTACAGTGAGAGCCAATGAAAAGGGAGGTGCCAAGTACGCAATAACCAGAAAAAGGGGACATGAATGGAGTCAAAACGAAATTTGGTTTTTCCTTCCTAAAGACCAAACTGTTCATGGAATCTGGGTAAACTATATATCATTCGATTCACAAGAATGTTTCGTATCTAGCCACATCACAATTGTTGGCAAATAATGTTAAATGTTATTTTCCATGCGAATTCATGTAATCAAACTTTCAGATTCTGATTGCCAAACTTTCAGATTCTGATTGTCGAATTTCCAAATTATCCCGAACGAGGCTGCGTGCAAAACTGAAGGGAGGGCACACTGGACGACTTTTATAGATCCTTGCTATCGCTCTTGCAAGGGATCGAACATGCTTTTGAAACAAGAGATGTTAACTTTATAGAATTTGGCGAAAGACAGTTGCAAATTTACATCCAAATAACTTCTGCTTTCGTCAGTGAGCTCACCCAAAATGGTCACAATCAATTTGCAAACACATTGGAACAACTCGCCTTTAAGCTCACCTTTCATTACCAAATCATGGATAACATTATTGAAAACAACCAGACTCAGACTCGGAATTACGGGAATCTTCCAAAAGAAAATTCAACTGGTGGAAGGCCACGCTTTAAGATAGACACAGCAGATGTTTCGTCTCTGAAGGAATTTGGTTTTCTTGGGTTTCCATTGCCCTGATCCTTGGAGTAAGTGAAAGTGCATTGAGAAGAAGACGTAATGAATTTGGCATTTCATTTGATGACAGTGCTAGTTAGACACTGTTATTAAAAATATTTTAGAAAGAACTCCAAATGCTGGCTGGTGCAACTTTAGTGATTGGCAGTCCTCGCGCCAAAGGATTCTGGAGTCAACGTGCTAGAATGTGTGCTAGCCTATCCATTGTAGATGAATGGGGAATAGCAATAAGGAAACGATTCAGAATAAACAGAAGGTCCAAACTATTTATGGCATATCGACGGCCTAAAAGCTGGTACTGGTGCATAAGGGAACGATGAGGTACCAGGTCGGTAACTGGATGCATAATTGCTAATAGTAGGTCTTACAGGCCTGTTGTAAGGCCCTTGATATCTCGCTGGAACTGCTCGGGCCCTGCTGGCGCACCACCGCCACTGGTCGCATTATTCATCGCGACTCCTTTTCCTCGAAACATTGTAGTAACTTCATCTTCCACTGATGTTGGTCGTGGCACAGATTCGTGGGCTTGGCGTCCTTCAGAAGCCAGTGAATTTTACTCAGCAATACGTTGGCAGCAGACATGACGAAGGAAGGACGCGAACAACAACAACGTGGCTGCAGCCTCCTTGTAGAGGAATGTGTAGCCTCATTTGGCGAGGAGAGATTTGAAAATTTGATAATCAGAATCTGAAATTTTGACAATCAAAATCTGAAAATTTGACAATCAGAATTCGAAAATTTGACAATCAGAATCTGAAAATTTGACAATCAAAATCTGAAAATTTGACAATCAGAATTCGAAAATTTGACAATCAGAATCGGAAAATTTGACAAACAGAATTTGAAAATTTGACAATCAGAATTTGACGATCACTAATTTTGATTACAAAAACTATGCATTTTAACAACAAACAAATTTCAGGAACTTAACAACCAAATTTCAACCGTCAACAACAATTTTGATTACTTTTGACGGGTTTGGCGTGCCATACTTATCTCAATCGTCTTGAAAGAACAGAATTGTGTCTGTTTTTGTGACCTGAAGTTTTTATTCGTCAGTTCAAATCGTGACGTTCTTTTGGACAACCGCAGATCGGAGAAGCTTTCTGCTGTAATTTGCTTTGATTTTTTTCTTTTGAAATCCGACTAAGGTTGCAGTTTAAAGAGGTATACAAGGTCACGGAATTTCTAATCGCACGCATCGAACATAGTCAAGAGCTAGAATAAATAGAAAGAAAACCATTGTGGCACCATGTAGAACTAAAAAATCGATGCCTCCATCTGGCTAACGCACCAAGGATTCGGTAATATCCCATACAGTCATATCTTTACACCCAATGTGGACTGCCTACGAATCCTAGATTATTATTTCGTTGTAATCTGATATGAGTAAGTTAAATTGCTAAAGACAATCTGGCTGTATCCGTTTAATTCATTATTGCGCAATCAGTTTCAATTAATCCCGTCCCTGATATTCACCCTGATGTTGAACACCATCACTATTCAACCCGATGAATGTTCAGATTGAAAATAATTTTGAGGTATTCTTTTTTAACTCTCTTTTGAGAATCAATGAAAATGACATTTTATGAACCTTTAACGATATCTTGGAAGTTGAAACTTGAATTTTTATTACTTAAAGACTTTTTAAAACTTACTTGTCTTAGCAAAAATGTTACGGTTTTAAAAAGCGCCGCCCTCATCAGAGTGCCACCCCCGAATTACTGCCCCATAAAAAGTGCCCCTGGGAGAGCCGACCTCCGTGGAGTACGGTGCTTTGCAAGAGGGAGACAATGCAGCAAGGGTGGCAGATTTAATCAATTCTCCAAGTATTGCAAGGACAAGAGGCAGGAGAAATTCAAGGCCTAATGAAAGCAAAAGGAAAGGAAGAAAGTTATTCATTTTCTGAAAACCGACGCCAGCTCTGATTCGTCTGAAGAAGACAAAGTATATGCAATGAATGTTACGAACAAGCCAACGATGTCTTCTTTCAAGATGCCATAGGCCAAGATGCCATAGGCCAAGATGCCATAGGCCAAGATGCCATAGGCCAAGATGCCATAGGCCAAGATGCCATAGGCCAAGATGCCATAAGCCAAGATGCCATAGGCCAAGATGCCATAGGCCAAGATGCCATAGGCCAAGATGCCATAGGCCAAGATGTTGTTGGCTTATATGTCGTAGGCCAAGATGTCGTATACCAAGATGCCATAGGCCAAGATGTGCTATATTAAGATGTCATATATCAAGATGTGGTATATCAAGACGTCATAGGCCAAGATGTCGTATACATATATCAAGATGTCGTAGGCTAAGATGCCATAGGCCAAGATGTCGTAGGCCAAGATGTCGTACACCAAGATGTCATATATAAAGATGCCATAGGCCAAGATGTCGTACAGCAAGATGTCGTATAGCAAGATGTCTTAGGCCAAGATGTTATATGTGAAGATGTTGTATGCGAAGATGTCGTATGCAAAGATGTCGGTAGGTCTCCACCACCTGAGCTGATACAGGAAGCCGAGCTGCTAACCCGCCCATGAAATGTTTTGCACAGTTACTTTGGCGGACCAGATATTTTCTTGCTCTAATTGACTAGTGTTCGCAATACCACCAAAGCTGACTGCGTTATTTCAAAACTCCCTACTACACTATCTTTTCTATTTACGGTTGCCCATACCTAGTTGACAAATGACCATTCCTTCATGGAATTTTGCCATATAATTGTGCAATATAATGGCATGGCTCAAGGGACAAAGTAATATGAGCTAGAAAAAGCGGAACTAGTTTCTGCATATATAAGGTTACGGTAAACTTTTTCAACACGAAATTTGGTTTTTTCTTCCTAAAAGCCAAACTGTTCATGAAATATGGGTAAACTATATATCATTCGATGTGCAGCCACATCACAATTGTTGGCAAATAATGTTAAATGTTATTTTCCATGCGAATTTATTGCTCAAAAAGTGTACCACCTTCGAAAGCTATTTTGTACCCTTGCGTTTGAGGTAACAAAATCTGACTTATACCAGCAGGAAGTGCAGATCCTAAGCTACCAAAGAATGTTTCAGATTTTTCAAATTCCTTCTTTTCTTGAAACTATTCCCTGTCGAAAATTGGCAAACAATTTTTCCACCCTCCCGCAGCTGTATTTGGGTATAAAAGACGGACCAGAGCAAATAAAAAAGTTTGAGACACTTTGTTTGCCCAACATCTGCCCAGGCCATGTGCAAATTTTCGAGCCATTCGATTGGTTCCTTGGATACATAAAAGCGTTTTCGTACCTGTATGTGGAGTTATGAGTCCGGAGAAAACGGGATTTTACTGATCGCACGTGCAAGATAAACATCGGGATCATGTTACCAGCAATGTAATCCGGGTCAAGTAGTTTAGGCTTTAAGATCAATTACCGTCTTTGAATAAGCACAACAACCCATGGATGTGCCATACTCTTACACAAACCACAAGAAGCAGAACAAGGATAATCGGCTTAACAGGTCGAGGGATTTGAAAACCGCAGCTAGAAACTTTGATAAGGAAATTATGGAAACCTTCGTTTATATTATATTATTTATTTTATTTTTCTCTTTTTTCAAAACTTCTTCTAGTTTCATTATGTTCCTTATCAATTCGGCTATCAGAATGTGAAGAAATCGAAAGATGGATATTTTCATTCAGAAAGCGATTACCGTAACCTTAATAATTCTTGTGAATATTCTGATTATTGTGAATATTGTTATTATTATGCTAAGACTTCTAATGGTATTGCTTTTGGAAACGACCACAGCCGCACAAGGAACAAGTAGGATTGAGAAGTATCGTATTGCGGATTGTAGATTGTAAAACGAACCGGAGAGAAAGATTGTGGATTGTGGATCGTATTTCGTTGATATATCGCATAAAGGGAACAATAAAGAAAAGATAAAGACTACAGGGATGTAAAGTTTTGTTTACGTATTACTCGTTACTTTCATTCGCATTTAACCCGTTTATAGCAGCATTTATTACCAAAGAAGCTTCGTTCGTTCGGAAAGCGAACAGTGCCAAGATAACATTAATTTCCCCTGTTAGGCTCGGTGGACTTTTGACAGTTTGGGGTGAAATTAGTGACAATAATCACAATTCACATTTCAATTGGCCGTAGCCGTGTTGGACGATCGACATTAATGAAAACTTTACCGGGATCCAAGAGAATTTACGGATGGCTAACAATAAACCGAGCTAAAAATGAGTGCCCTTTTGAAACATACAAACATCCACATATTATTATGAACAAGCATTAGGTATGCAAAAGCAAAATATAAAAACAAAACTTATTCTACGTTAAAACGTTTATCAAATCCATTGAGAATTCTACTTCAAATGTTCTTCTTTCGTTTCTATGATACAACAAAAAACCACGAACAAACCCAATGCAGTCAATCCATGCAAAATGCCAAACGAAAGAGTGCTACTAAAGTGGTAAAGATACATGGTTATAAATTGTCCAAGCAAGGAACCAAGCCGCTTAGCAGCTTCAGAGATGCCACATCCACTCGCTCTAATCCTAGTAGGAAGGAGCTCTGCCCTATAAACTAGAAGAACACTATTCAGAGTCGACGCAACAACGATATTTAGGGTAACCGTAACGAGCAGGGGCCACCCACGCAGAGGCAAGTAATATGGCACAAGTAACACAGCAAGGAGGATGACCAGAATTCGCATTGCACGTTTTCTTGTGACTTTGCCCAGCAACAAATATGATATTGCACTAGACATCAAGACACCAACCTCTACGCCCCAGCGATACTTGTACGTCAATTTGCTTGAACAATCTCCGCATTCTGAATCATCTGAATTTTCCCCAAACTGCATTGAACCATATCGTGCTGTTGCCGAAAGGCTGCCACCATAAAATTGTAGAAAGGAGATCAATAAAATCCTTTTGATGTTTTCATATTTCCAGGGTTGTCCCTTGAAGACAGTAATTCTTACGTTGTTTTCTTCTCTGGAATTGGGAATAGCTGTATACCCATTGTCAAATCCATTAACCTTAGCAATCTTTTTCAAAACGTTATTGGCTCCATCATATTTTCCAACAGTCGCCAAATATCGTGGTGATTCTGGAAGAAATAACACTGCAAAGCCTGCTATAGCCATTGGTATGGTCTCAGACATTGCATCGAACCATCTCCATGACAAATACTTTAGCGAAATCATGGCAGCAATAATTCCATACCCACATCCAGCAAAAATCCCTGCTCCAAATATTGACATGTATTTACGCTTTGATATCGGCAAAATCTCCATCGCGTATGTATATGATAATACTGTACTTGGCGAGACTAGGCCGATGGCCCCACGTATTACCGACAAAAGAATCTCACTTGATGACAGCGAAAAAAGAAGAGTCAAAAAAGCGTTTGAGAAAAACGCCAAAATCATCATTTTGCGCCTTCCATACTTATCAGACAGCCTTCCAAGCAGAATTGCTCCTGCGATTTTCACTGTTGCTTCAGGCAAAACAATCGAAGCTGCAGTCATATAACTCAAGTCCCACTTGCAGCGTAGGTACGGCTCCAATATTGCGACAAGGCTTTCTGTGGACCCATACGAAAAAAGACGTAGCCACAAAATGAATAAAGCAGCAGTTTGAAACTTCCCAAACCCAATGTTCTCAATCTGCTGATTTACCCGGCTTGGCCCTTCTTCCATATTGAACTCGGAACGTCTAAGAGCAGTGATTGTCTTTGCGGAGATGCTATCTCCCTTCTACTTTTCCAGACAAAGGCCTCAATGATTCGTTTAAGACAATCAACATTCGGGGCATGACGCATGCGTATTTACCATGTTTTCCCTTTGTTCCATTGCTACTGGTCATGCGTAATGATTGTGCCAAACGTTTGTAACCGTTCGTTTTGGCCAATCTCAACTTGGCTGCGCGTACCATGCGACCGAATTGGCGCATGCGCAAAAGCAATAAATTGAGAATCGCGTTGATAGGATAGGCGGCCGCCCGTGACAATTTCTGCACGCATGGCAGTCGAACACATTGCGATTTTCAGAGTGACTCTTCTTGTTCAATTACCTTTATCCAATCAGATTGGGTGAAAGCTTCCCGCTCTGCTAATTCTGTTCATGCAAAATGGCTGCAAATCACATTTTCCAGGACTAGTGTTTGGCCTTTGGAAAAGGAAAAAGAGCTTTTGAGCCCCGAAGAACAAGCCCTACTACACCAAGATTATTTGGTACTTGGATGCAGGCTTGAGATATGCTGGAAAATGAAGGCGAGGCCAGGGACCGCGAATCTGTTTTATAGTGGGGGACTGGGACTGAATTTAGATATCAAAGGTCACAATTGATAACATAAAGCTATCTTCTCTTTGATTATATGCCACATTTGGGTCAACATAAAAATAATAAAATTCGGTCAAAATCTGTACTGTCTCGATTCTCTGATCTCGGCTTCCAGAATCATCTAAAGACAGCAATATCCATTAAAAAGCTCAGCTAATTAGGTTTCCAGCCTGATTGTGTTTTGAAAATAACAATATGTGTGTTTTTCTCAACCAAATACATTTTGGTCATTTTATCCTTGTCACGAAAGTTATTAGGCTAATTTCGTTCAGAACCAACTTAAAAGAAGACTCTCGAATCTTAGATGGAAAATTGAATTACAGCACTTAACCGTAGCGTTGATAGATTATATTGAAAATTAAGTAAGTGTCTTCGCTTATCTTTTGGAAAAGCTCTCATGACATACGAAATGAAAAATAAATTTACAAAGTAAAGGCGGACAAAAAGAACTTCTATGAGTAGACTATAGTGAGAGCCAATGAAGAAGGGAGGTGCCAAGTACGCAATGACCAGTAGAAGGGGACATGAATAGAATCATTGGATGCTGCTAGAACTCCATTTAATGAACTTCTTAACGAAATAACGATATCTACAGCCTAATGATATTTGGTCACATCTAACGACATATGAATTTCCTACAAATCGCATCAGTCGCTATCGCAAGGCTGAGGAGACAGGATGCATTAGTGTGCTTGGGTTTATAGCACCCTAAAAGAAATATTGAAAAAAATGAATCTCTGGCGAAAATGTCTCCCCTTAGGCAACAGTTCTAATTTGCAGAGACAATGGGGATCCTAACATGATATTGGGTAGGGTATGACATTCTGACCAATCTCCATCAATCCTGAGAGCGGGCAATTTACATTTGAATGTCGGAGGGGTGGGGGGCAAATGTCAAGGTTATGAAAGGGTTTAGTAAAAGTAGCCACTATTGTTGACAGTAAGTGTTAATCACGTGTCATTCTAGGGACGCTCTATAAAGCCACCCAAAACTATTTTAGGCATAAAAAAATATAAGTTTTTCTAGCTTTCAACTACCAACATATCCTATACCTTTCTCCACTCCAATGTTAAGATAAAAGGAGAAAAAATTATAGTCTATTTGGCCAAATAATTTGCTAAACCAAAATTTAGCAAAAAAAATGTTTTGCTTAACTATAAATTGATCTGCCTACCGTGACGTCACGCTCAATCCCACCATTAAAATGAGTCACAAGAAATGGTGAAAATTATGAAAATGCGTCGTTTTTTCAAACCCAAAGAATTTTATAATCTTTAGACATATATTTTCAAAGAACTTCATCGACGAAAGCATTTGTAAGGAATTTGTATAACGATGATCCATTACAACTTCTTACTACTTGATTGTCTTTGTTCATGCCGGGAAGCATGGGTACTAGTTACGTTCTATTCATGGAGACATTTTGTTGTTGTGGTTGTCAGTTCATGAACTGTTGATGGTTTGTGATGAAATGGTTCGTGGTTTTTGCAGCTCGGCACTTTTCTTTAATAATCACAATTCACCTTACAGTTGGCTGTAGCCGTGTTGGAGGCTCGTCCTAATGTAAACTTAACCGGGATCAAAGATACTTTCCGGATGGCTAACAATAAACCGAGCTAAAAATGAGAGCCCTTTTGAAACATACTAGGGGGTCATCACATACACCCCTAATGTTCCATATCGAATAGGGGACCAACTCTGCAAGACAACTGGTCTTAGGTTTGAAAATTGATGAAGCATTAGGAATGCAAACGAAAAACTTAAAAGCAAAACTTATTCTACGCAAAAATGGTTATCAAATTCATTAAGTATGCTACTTCAAGTGTTCTTCTTTCGTTTCTATGATACAACAATGGACAACGAACAAACCTAATGCAGTCAATCCATGCAAAATGCCAAACGAAAGAGTGTTACTAAAGTGGTAAAGATACATGGTTATAAATTGTCCAAACAAGAAACCAAGCTGCCTAGCAGCTTCAGAGATGCCACATCCACTCGCTCTAATCCTAGTAGGAAGGAGCTCTGCCCTATAAACTAGAAGATTTTTATTCAGCGTCGACGAAACTATGACAGTGAGAGTTACAATAACAACAAGGGGCCACCCACGCAGAGGCCAGTAATATGGCACAAGTACCACAGCAAGGAGGATGACCAGAATTCGCATTGCACGTTTTCTTTTGACTTTGCCCAGCAAAAAATATGATATTGCACTAGATATCAAGACACCAATTTCTACGCCCCAGCGATACTTGTACGTCAATTTGCTTGAACAATCTCCACATTCTGAATCATCTGAATTTTCTCCAAACTGCATTGAACCATATCGTGCGGTTGCCAAAAGGCTGCCACCATAAAATTGTAGAAAGGAAAGCAACAAAATCCTTTTGATGTTTTCAAATTTCCATGGTTGTTCCTTGAAGACAGTTATTTTTACGTTGTTTTCGACTTCGGAATTGGGAATAGCTGTATACCTATCGTCCAATCCATTCACTTTTGCGACCTTTTTCAAAACGTCATTGGCTGCATCGTATTTTCCAACAGTCGCCAAAAATCGTGGTGATTCTGGAAGAAATAACACTGCACAGCCTGATATTGCCATTGGTATGGTCTCAGAGATAACATCGAACCATCTCCATGATAAATACTTTAGCGAAATCATGGCAGCAATAATTCCATACCCACATCCAGCAAAGACCCCTGCTCCAGAAATTGAGATGTATTTACGCTTGGATATCGGCAAAATCTCCATCGCGTATGTATATGATAATAGTGTACTTGACGAGACCAGGCCGATACTTCCTCGAATTATCGATAAAAGAATTACGCTGGATGACAGCGAAAATAGCAAAGTCAAGTAAGAGTTGAAGAAAATTGCCAGGAGCATCGTTTTGCGCCTACCATACTTATCAGACAGCCTTCCAAGCAGAATTGCTCCTGCGATTTTCACTGTTGCTTCAGGCAAAACAATCGAAGCTGCAGTCATATAACTCAAGCTCCACTTGCAGCGTAGGTACGGCTCCAATATGGCGACAAGGCTTTCTGTAGACCCATACGAAAAAATATGTAGACACAAAATGAATAAAGCAGCAGTTTGAAACTTCCCAAATCCAATGTTCTCAATCTGCTGATTTACCCGGCTTTGCCCGTCTTCCATTTTGAACTCGGAACGTTTAAGAGCAGTGATTGGCTTTGTGAGATGTTTTGAATTTTAACTTTTTATTTATCTCTAGTTGCGGAGTTGCCATCTCCCTTCTACTTTTCCAGACAAAGGCCTACACCACGAATCTGTCTGATAGTGGGGGAGTGGTACTGAACACCGATGTTGAATGGGGTTTCACGGGCGGTCCCCAAAAGTTTTCAAATCACTCCATTTGGAATGAAGTTTTGAACAGATTCAAATTATCTACTATGAAAGGTTGCATTTACCATTACAACCAAGAAAACTACCAAGGAAGCCTATATTCAGAAAAAGCTGTTCCCATGAACACACAAAACTCTACTAAGGAACTTGATTTACGATTCTTTACTGATGATATCAGTATCAAAGTTGTTTATATTAATGTCAGCTGAATCGTTTATTTCATTGTGTGGTACAAATTGTCACGCGTAGACAAAAAGAATGATTCAATTTCAAGGTTCTTTTAGTCACTTTGCTGGGATAAAGTTCCGAGTTAATTTTTCCAATGACGACAATTATTCATGGCACTTATAATTTATCCTAAATAAGTTACCGTCTTTAGTCATAGGTTTTTAATTATTTAATGCGCAAATTATGCTGTGAAGAATTAGCTAAACCTGCAGCTTGTAAAGATAACTAGAGGAGGGCGGTATTTTGACTCGTTGCCCCACTTGCAGCTTGGACTCCAGCACGCCACTGGGTATCAAAAGTGGAATATTTAAGCGGGACAGGACTGTCTACTCTAGCTGTTAACTCGTTTGAAGTTACGCAAAACCTTGAGGCCCATTTTTCAATTTTACTTTGCTGCTTAAGCATGAAGAGCAGAGAAGATGCAAAACTGCTTAGAATATTTTCACAAATATTTGCTGCCTGTATTACGTCTTTCCTTTTAATCATCCCTATTTAAACCTATGTATCGAGGAGTGTTTCTTATTTTCTCAGAAAGTAGTTAGGCCAGCTTGTATTTTAGTACTGATTTGTATTTATTAGATAGTTTAAAAGGATGATTTCTGCTTCTGTTGAAATGGCAAATCAAGTGCATCTTTTGATTGTTGCGTCACATAATTGCATCCACGCAACGTTCGGAATAAGGCATTTCGACCAATCACAGCAGATTTTTAATGCTTCAATTTTTGATTGTGACGTCAGATTGCGATGATACAAATACTCGGCTTCTACACTTTCACCTTGCATACTTTGCTGAACTTTCGCGTTGGAAACATTTCACGAGAGTTCTTTACAATCGACACAATTTTGAACTCATATATCGCTACGAGGACATTTTTGAAGTACTTTGCTGACGAGTTACGATCTAAGCTTATTCACAAAGATGGGGATAGCACTTTCGAAGCACAATCGCGTATCTGATCTGACTGAAGCGGCTACTGAGGTAAGACAAACTTGTTCTTGCGAACTGATGCATTATCTAGTGCAATCAAATGACGTTATTCTAAAAAGCATCTATTGTTGCAAATTGTTTTCTAATTTGCCATGAATAACAATCAATCTCTCAGTAACTAAATACTGTTTAACACATTGATATTTCCTTATATTTTCGTGACTGGAAAACCAAAGCTCATTGGCGGCTGAAAATATTAGAGAAAGCTATGCAGATAATGCCAAGAATAATTCAGCTGCCTACTTAGCCGTTCTTCATCCAATAACAAGCTTCTTACTCTTCGTTACTCATGCTTATACAAGCTTCGCATAGAGAATGTCTGTCTTGTTCATGTAGGAGAGTGGCAGAAAAACAAGCACGTGGCTTTCAAGAAAATTGAACAAAATGACAAGATGGCTTGCCAAGAGGCGCAGCAAGAAGGTTGGTGTTGCTGTGGAGTCTGCCGTCCTTCATGAAGAAGATTTAGGAAGAGAAGAACAGACATTACTTGGAGAGCCACCTTGCCAAAGTGTAGAGAGATGGGCACCAACTCCAATCGAATTCAGAGATTACGGTTACTCAGAAGAACTTGCGGACAGAGGCATCGATGGTATGTAATTCATAAATTGTTAATTAAAGAGATGTGTTGCTAGTTTAAAAATAATAAAGCATGATAGCCTCAAATATTCCTTACATTGTTGCAGCTTTTGCTCTAAGTTTCTTATTGTATGAATTGCAAATTCTCAATTTTTTATGAACGGTTTTTCTCATAGGCTCCATGCAAAGAGTTATCCATCGACTTGGACTTTCAGTTGCCTACTTTTATGAAACGGATCAGAATCCAGGTGGGTTTTTGATCTCCTCTGTTGGCTGACTAAACCCTTTTACCAATCTTGGCTGGCTATAGTCGAAACGTTAACAATTGAAAAATAGTGACCAATGTTTGTTTTCTTTCAGGGTGTTCTTCGTGGAGTGAAGATACACTTTTAATGGAATACGCAGTCTTCAGACAAGGAGAAGGAATGCAAAGATGGCAATGTAGGTTTATAAAACATAACATTCAGCTTTGTAAAGAAGGAAATCTATGGACATATATCTTGATTAATCAACTTGTTACGGTATACACTAGATGTTTTTTGTTAAAAGCAAAGAAAAAGCACCCATCACGAGCCAAAGTATACCCAGTAGCTAAATTTAATGAAGATGATTATTTGGCATTTGTATTGAAGTGCTAAATGATTTAAAGGTTTGTGTAAGGATTAAGTCAACGATTTCAGATGAACTTATTGCTGAATTTATCCACCCCCGCTCATTCACCAAAAACTTGTTTAAGCCACAATTATGACAGACTTATAATATTCTTATAATTTTATGTCTGACCTCATAATATCTTCCTTTGCAGAAACATCGGCAAATGGTTAAGTGGAACTCTATTCAAGAGATGACAAATTGAAAGCAAACGACTGCGGGAAACCTCAGACTCTGCTTGCAAGAGATGGTTGTGCTTTGCGAAGTAACTTGGCCTGGTGTTGTCAAATAACGCTATTGAACGTCAAGCCCCGCAAATGACTGTTTTTTCCACTACAGAAAAGAGCAAGACTTGAAAGCTAGACGATTTACGCAATAGAGGCCTCAATTACGCACTTGTGTAGATGGTCCAGCTATAGACTGTAATGGATTATTGTAGTATATTTTGAGACAATATTAATACATTAAATGGATATTTGATAATTCAACAGTTTGTTGTTTCTTGTTATTAGTCTTACGTAAACATTGCCATTATCGATCTATTCAATTGATCTTACCAGCAAGCAAGCAGTTATATTTGTTGGGGCTAGAGGCTGAAGGCTAGAGGTTAGAGGTTAAAGGAGGCTTGGTAGCTGATTTGCACATTGGGCACTAGGCAATGACCACACAACAGTTTGAAGTTGTAACAGGGATAATGCCGCCTCTGATTCCTCTGTTACTTTGTGTAGTCAGGCAAAAGGTGAACGCAAGAAACAAACCACTCGCGCTGAAAAAAGCAAAATTTTGAAACCAACCCTTCAGAAAGTCGGAAAACGTTACTTTTAAAAAGTATTAGCTTCATTGCATTCATTTTGATGTGGTATAAATAAACCCCTAGGTTGGGACGCATGCCGTTAAACGATATTATTACCACACCAAACTACTTCTTCTACTGGCTGCTTCTTAGAGAATTACCTATTGTTCTGCCTACTATGACGTCACGCTCAATCTGGCCATTAGAACGAGTGATAATTAATGGTGAAATTTATGAAAATCCGTCGTGTATTCGAGCCAAAAGAAGTTTCATAGTTCTTGTTGATTGCCTTTGTTCATGCCGGGAAGCATGGGTACTAGTTACGTTCCATTCAGGGAGACATTTTGTTGTTGTGGTTGTCAGTTCATGAACTGTTGATGGTTTGTGATAAAATGGTTCGTGGTTTTGCAGCTCCGTTCTTTTCTTAAATAATCACAATTCACATTTCAGTTGGCTGTAGCCGTGTTGGACGCTCGACATTAATGTAAACTTTACCGGGATCCAAGAGACTTTCCGGATGGCTAACAATAAACCGAGCTCAAAATGAGTGCCCATTTGAAACATACTAGGGGGTCATCACATACACCCCTAATGTTCCATATCGAATAGGAGACAAACTCTGCAAGACAACTGGTCTTAGGTTTGAAAATTGATGAAGCATTAGGAATGCAAAAGGAAAATAGAAAAGCAAAACTTATTCTACGCAAAAATGGTTATCAAATGCATTAAGTATGCTACTTCAAATGTTCTTCTTTCGTTTCTATGATACAACAATGGACAACGAGCAAACCTAATGCAGTCAATCCATGTAAAATGCCAAACGAAAGAGTGCCATTATAGTGGTAAAGATACATGGTTATAAATTGTCCAAGCAAGGAACCAAGCTGCCTAGCAGCTTCAGAGATACACCCTCGCTCTAATCCTAGTAGGAAGGAGCTCTGCCCTATAAACTAGAAGAACATTATTCAGAGTTGACGAAACTATGACAGTTAAAGTTATCATAACGACAAAAGGCCACCCACGGAGAGGCCAGTAATATGGAACAAGTAACACAGCAAGGAGGATGAACAGAATTCGCATTGTACGTTTTCTTGTGACTTTGTCCAGCAAAAAATATGATATTGCACTAGATATCAAGACACCAACCTCTACGCCCCAGCGATACTTGTACGTCAATTTGCTTGAACAATCTCCACATTCTGAATCATCGGAATTTTCCCCAAACTGCATTGAACCATATCGTGCAGTTGCCGAAAGGCTACCACCATAAAATTGTAGAAAGGAAAGCAACAAAATCCTTTTGATGTTTTCATAATTCCAGTGTTGTCGCTTGAAGACAGTAATTATTACGTTGTTTTCGTCTCTGGAATTAGGAATAGCTGTATACCCATTGTCAAATCCATTCACCTTGGCAATCTTATTCAAAACGTCATTGGCTGCATCGTATTTTCCGGCAGTCGCCAGAAATCGTGGTGATTCTGGGAGAAATAACACTGCAAAGCCTGACATAACTATTGGTATAGTCTCAGAGATTGCATCGAACCATCTCCATGTTAGATACTTTAGCGAAGTCATGGCAGCAATAATTCCATACCCACATCCAGCAAAGACCCCTACTTCAAATATTGACATGTATTTACGTTCAGATATCGGCAAAATTTCCATCGCGTAAGTAATTGATAATAGTGTACTTGGCGAGACCAGGCCAATACTTCCTCGAATTATTGATAAAAGAATTACGCTTGATGACAGCGAAAAAAGCAAAGTCAAGTAAGAGTTTAAGAAAATTGCCAAAATCATCAATTTGCGCCTACCATACTTATCAGACAGCCTTCCAAGCAGAATTGATCCTGCAATTTTCACTGTTGCTTCAGACAAAACAATCGAAGCTGCAGTCATATAACTCAAGTCCCACTTGCAGCGTAGGTACGGCTCCAATATTGCGACAAGGCTTTCTGTAGACCCATACGAAAAAATACGTAGCCACAAGATGAATAAAGCAGCAGTTTGAAACTTCCCAAACCCAATGTTCTCAATCTGCTGATTTACCTGGACTTGCCCGTCTTCCATTTTGAAATTGGAACGTCTTAGAGCAGTGATTGGCTTTGTGGGAAGTTTTGGATTTTAACTTTTTATTTATCTCTAGTTGCGGAGTTGCTATCACCCTTCTACTTTTCCAGACAAAGGCCTGGGACCGCGAATCTGTCTGATAGTGGGGTAGTGGGACTGAACACCGATGTTGACTGGGGTTTCACGGGCGGTCCCCAAAAGTTTCCAAATCACTCCATTTGGAATGAAGTTTCGAACAGATTCAAATTATCTACTATGAAAGGTTGCACTTACCATTACAACCAAGAAAACTACCAAGGAGGCTTATCTTCAGAAAAAGTTGTTCCCATGAACATACAAAACTCTACTAAGGAACTTGATTTACGATTCTTTACTGATGATATCAGTATCAAAGTTGTTTATATTAATGTCAGCTGAATCGTTTATTTCATTGTGTGGTACAAATTTTCAAGCGTAGACAAAAATAATAAGTTAATTTCAAGGATCTTTTAGTCACTTTACTGGGAAAAGGTACCGAGTTAATTTTTCCAATGACGACAATTATTCATGGCACTTATAATTTATCCTAAATAAGTTACCGTCTTTATTCATAGGTTTTTAATTATTTAATGCGCAAATTATGCTGTGTAGAATTAGCTAAACCTGCAGCTTGTAAAGATAACTAGAGGAGGGCGGTATTTTGACTCGTTGCCCCACTTGCAGCTTGGACTCCAGCACGCCACTGGGTATCAAAAGTGGAATATTTAAGCGGGACAGGACTGTCTACTCTAGCTGTTAACTCGTTTGAAGTTACGCAAAACCTTGAGGCCCATTTTTCAATTATACTTGTTGCTTAAGCATGAAGAGCAGAGAAGATGCAAAACTGCTTAGAATATTTTCACAAATATTTGCTGCCTGTATTACGTCTTTCCTTTTAATCATCCCTATTTAAACCTATGTATCGAGGAGTGTTTCTTATTTTCTCAGAAAGTAGTTAGGCCAGCTTGTATTTTAGTACTGATTTGTATTTATTAGATAGTTTAAAAGGATGATTTCTGCTTCTGTTGAAATGGCAAATCAAGTGCATCTTTTGATTGTTGCGTCACATAATTGCATCCACGCAACGTTCGGAATAAGGCATTTCGACCAATCACAGCAGATTTTTAATGCTTCAATTTTTGATTGTGACGTCAGATTGCGATGATACAAATACTCGGCTTCTACACTTTCACTTTGCATACTTTGCTGAACTTTCGCACTGGAAACAATTCACGAGAGTTCTTCACAATCGACACAATTTTGAACTCGTATATCGCTACGAGGACATTTTTGAAGTATTTTGCTGACGAGTTACGATCTAAGCTTATTCACAAAGATGGGGATAGCACTTTCGAAGCATAATCGTGTATCTGATCTGACTGAAGCGGCTACTGAGGTAAGACAAACTTGTTCTTGCGAATTAATGCATTATCTAGTACAATAAAATGTCATTATTCAAAAAAGCATCTATTGTTGGAAAATATTTTCCAATTTGCCTTGAATAACAATCAATCTCTCAGTAACTAAATACTGTTTAACACATGGATATTTCCTTATATTTTCGTGACTGGAAAACCAAAGCTTATTGGCGGCTGAAAATATTAGAGAAAGCTATGCAGATAATGACAAGAATAATTCAACTGCCTACTTAGCCGTTTTTCATCCAATATCAAGCTTCGTTTCTTAATCATGCTTATACAAGCTTCGCATAGAGAATGTCTGTCTTGTTCATGTAGGAGAGTGGCAGAAAAACAAGCACGTGGCTTTCAAGAAAATTAAACAAAATGACAAGATGGCTTACCAAGAGGCGCAGCAAGAAGGTTGGTGTTGCTGTGGAGTCTGCCGTCCTTCATGAAGAAGATTTAGGAAGAGAAGAACAGACTTTACTTGGAGAGCCACGTTGCCAAAGTGTAGAGAGATGGGCACCAACTCCAATCGAATTCAGAGATTACGGTTACTCACAAGAACTTGAGGACAGAGGCATCGATGGTATGTAATTCATGAATTGTTAATTAAAGAGATGTGTTGCTAGTTTAAAAATAATAAAGTATGATAGCCTCAAATATTCCTTACATTGTTGCAGCTTTTGCTCTAAGTTTCTTATTGTATGAATTGCAAATTCTCAACTTTTTATGAACGGTTTTTCTCATAGGCTCCATGCAAAGAGTTATCAATCGACTTGGACTTTCAGTTGCCTACTTTTATGAAACGGATCAGAATCCAGGTGGGTTTTTGATCTCCTCTGTTGGCTGACTAAACCCTTTTACCAATCTTGGCTGGCTATAGTCGAAACGTTAACAATTGAAAAATAGTGACCAATGTTTTTTTCTTTCAGGGTGTTCTTCGTGGAGTGAAGATACACTTTTAATGGAATACGCAGTCTTCAGACAAGGAGAAGGACTGCAAAGATGGCAATGTAGGTTTATAAAACATAACATTCAGCTTTGTAAAGAAGGAAATCTATGGACATATATCTTGATTAATCAACTTGTTACGGTATACACTAGATGTTTTTTGTTAAAAGCAAAGAAAAAGCACCCATCACGAGCCAAAGTATACCCAGTAGCTAAATTTAATGAAGATGATTATTTGGCATTCGTATTAAAGTGCTCAATGATTTAAAGGTTTGTGCAAAGAAGAAGTCCACGATTCTAAATGAACTTATTGATGAATTTATCCACCCCCTCTCATTCACCAAAAATCTTCTTTCAAATTTTATGTCTGACTTTATAGTATCTTCCTTTGCAGAAACATCGGCAAATGCTTTATTGGAACTCTGTTCAAGAGATGAAAAATTGCTGCGTCGAGAACGCAGAAACACGCAGAAAGCAAACGACTGCGGGAAACCTCAGACTCTGCTTGCAAGAGATGGTTGTGCTTTGCGAAGTAACTTGGCCTGGTGTTGTCAAATAACGCGATTGAACGCCAAGCCCCGCAAATGACTGTTTTTTCCACTACAGAAAAGAGCAAGACTTTAAAGCTAGACGATTTACGCAATAGAGGCCTCAATTATGCACTTGTGTAGATGGTCCAGCTATAGACTGTAATTGATTATTGTAGTATATTTTGAGACAATATTAATACATTAAATGGATATTTGATAATTCAACAGTTTGTTGTTTCTTGTTATTAGTCTTACGTAAACATTGCCATTATCGATCTATTCAATTGATCTTACCAGCAAGCAAGCAGTTATATTTGTTGGGGCTAGAGGCTGAAGGCTAGAGGTTAGAGGTTAAAGGAGGCTTGGTAGCTGATTTGCACATTGGGCACTAGGCAATGACCACACAACAGTTTGAAGTTGTAACAGGGATAATGCCGCCTCTGATTCCTCTGTTACTTTGAGTAGTCAGGCAAAAGGTGAACGCAAGAAACAAACTCGCGCTGAAAAAAGCAAAATTTTGAAACCAACCCTTCAGAAAGTCGGAAAACGTTACTTTTAAAAAGTATTAGCTTCATTGCATTCATTTTGATGTGGTATAAATAAACCCCTAGGTTGGGACGCATGCCGTTAAACGATATTATTACCACACCAAACTACTTCTTCTACTGGCTGCTTCTTAGAGAATTACCTATTGTTCTGCCTACTATGACGTCACGCTCAATCTGGCCATTAGAACGAGTGATAATAATGGTGAAATTTATGAAAATCCGTCGTGTATTCGAGCCAAAAGAAGTTTCATAGTTCTTGTTGATTGCCTTTGTTCATGCCGGGAAGCATGGGTACTAGTTACGTTCCATTCAGGGAGACATTTTGTTGTTGTGGTTGTCAGTTCATGAACTGTTGATGGTTTGTGATAAAATGGTTCGTGGTTTTGCAGCTCCGTTCTTTTCTTAAATAATCACAATTCACATTTCAGTTGGCTGTAGCCGTGTTGGACGCTCGACATTAATGTAAACTTTACCGGGATCCAAGAGACTTTCCGGATGGCTAACAATAAACCGAGCTCAAAATGAGTGCCCATTTGAAACATACTAGGGGGTCATCACATACACCCCTAATGTTCCATATCGAATAGGAGACAAACTCTGCAAGACAACTGGTCTTAGGTTTGAAAATTGATGAAGCATTAGGAATGCAAAAGGAAAATAGAAAAGCAAAACTTATTCTACGCAAAAATGGTTATCAAATGCATTAAGTATGCTACTTCAAATGTTCTTCTTTCGTTTCTATGATACAACAATGGACAACGAGCAAACCTAATGCAGTCAATCCATGTAAAATGCCAAACGAAAGAGTGCCATTATAGTGGTAAAGATACATGGTTATAAATTGTCCAAGCAAGGAACCAAGCTGCCTAGCAGCTTCAGAGATGCCACATCCACTCGCTCTAATCCTAGTAGGAAGGAGCTCTGCCCTATAAACTAGAAGAACATTATTCAGAGTTGACGAAACTATGACAGTTAAAGTTATCATAACGACAAAAGGCCACCCACGGAGAGGCCAGTAATATGGAACAAGTAACACAGCAAGGAGGATGAACAGAATTCGCATTGTACGTTTTCTTGTGACTTTGTCCAGCAAAAAATATGATATTGCACTAGATATCAAGACACCAACCTCTACGCCCCAGCGATACTTGTACGTCAATTTGCTTGAACAATCTCCACATTCTGAATCATCGGAATTTTCCCCAAACTGCATTGAACCATATCGTGCAGTTGCCGAAAGGCTACCACCATAAAATTGTAGAAAGGAAAGCAACAAAATCCTTTTGATGTTTTCATAATTCCAGTGTTGTCGCTTGAAGACAGTAATTATTACGTTGTTTTCGTCTCTGGAATTAGGAATAGCTGTATACCCATTGTCAAATCCATTCACCTTGGCAATCTTATTCAAAACGTCATTGGCTGCATCGTATTTTCCGGCAGTCGCCAGAAATCGTGGTGATTCTGGGAGAAATAACACTGCAAAGCCTGACATAACTATTGGTATAGTCTCAGAGATTGCATCGAACCATCTCCATGTTAGATACTTTAGCGAAGTCATGGCAGCAATAATTCCATACCCACATCCAGCAAAGACCCCTACTTCAAATATTGACATGTATTTACGTTCAGATATCGGCAAAATTTCCATCGCGTAAGTAATTGATAATAGTGTACTTGGCGAGACCAGGCCAATACTTCCTCGAATTATTGATAAAAGAATTACGCTTGATGACAGCGAAAAAAGCAAAGTCAAGTAAGAATTAAAGAAAATTGCCAAAATCATCAATTTGCGCCTACCATACTTATCAGACAGCCTTCCAAGCAGAATTGATCCTGCAATTTTCACTGCGGCTTCAGGCAAAACAATCCAAGCTGCAGTCATGTAACTCAAGTTCCATTTGCAGCGTAGGTACGGCTCCAATATTGCGACAAGGCTTTCTTTAGACCCGTACGAAAAAATTCGTACCCACAAAATGAATAAAGCAGCAGTTTGAAACTTCCCAAACCCAATGTTCTCAATCTGCTGATTTACCTGGACTTGCCCGTCTTCCATTATGAAATTGGAACGCCTAGGAGCAGTGATTGGCTTTGTGGGAATTTTTTTATTTTAACTATTTTTATATCTCTAGTTGCGGAGTTGCTATCTCCCTTCTACTTCTCCAAACAAAGGCTTCAACGATTCATTTGAGCCAATCAATATTCGGGGCATGACGCATGCGTATTTACCATGTTTTCCCCACATCCTCTTTGTTCCATCGCTACTCGTCATGCGTAATGATTGTGCCAAACATTTGGAACAATGCGTTTAGGCCAACCTCTACTTGGCGGCGCGTACCCACGAGACCAGATGAGCGCATGCTCAATGGCAATAAATTGATAATCGCGTTGACTGAATGGGCGGTCGCCCGTGACTATTTTTGCACGCATGACAGTCGAACACAGGGGCGGACTGGCATCTAAATAGGGGCCCGGGCGATTTCAAAGAGAGGGGCCCGAAGTCTATAAATACCTAGGGTACTCCTCTGGAAAAAGTTTGGAGCCAAACATTTCAAATTGGCTGAAAATACTATCAAACATATTTCCAACAGTTTAGAAGTTTACTTTTCAGACAGCATTTTATGCCACGACTTCAAGACATAATATCTCTAGACATCCTTGCAATTTTTTGGGTAATTGCACTCTATGTTATAATTTCTCCCTGAAATTTGGTAGGTTAAATTTTATTCATGAGTGATGTAAAATATTGGATAGATATATCTTGCTCTATGAATATCGAAATATGTGTTAGGCGTCGAGCGTGAAAGCTTCGATCGAAATTGTTCAGCGTAATGTCCCTCATTCAATATGGCATTTCAACTGATGAAATGCAGTAATCGTATGCTTGATATTTCACTTCACGAATAAGAAAAAGCAATTCAAATTACAGGAGTTCCCACTAAATTCCTAGTACGAACAGTACTGAATAGATTCCTGTGAGCCAAATTCTCGACAAAACCGAAACACCGAAATATTAGTAAATTCGATTGGTAACAAACTTCTTGGTTTGCGAAATGCCCGAAAAGGGCCAAACACTTGATCAGAACGTGAGGAACATCCTCACAGAATAATACTCCCAATCAGGGACTGACTTACCGTGGGGTGTGGGGGTGCGACATCCCCAATATTTTTGAGCTATCCGGAAAGTTTTGTTTTGATTCGGTAAAACGTAGCTTTTTGGTAGTTAGTGGTGATGAAATGACGCCAGTTTCTTCCTTATTTATCTTCTTATCGAGTCAGTTATTGTTTTCTGTATAGTTAGATTTAAGAAATTATAGTTGTAAAGAGAAATTCAAAATGGGCGTTTCTATTATTTCCCAGGCACCTGAAGGGCGTGACACTAAAATCCGACTATAATCTAATACCCCCCCCCATCGTTGCCTCTTAAATCCGCCCCTGCCCCCAATGCATTTTAGGTCTCTCAGTAGTTATAAGAAATACATTTTTAAACAATTACTGAAGATTTTAAATCCCGCTGCAATAAATGTACAGTACTGTCTCACACCAGTGAAAATTGTACTTTTTATCGCAGAGGAGCTTTTTTATTTTTTAGTGAAATGTGTAGGCCCTTTTTCAAGAGCTTTCATTAAGTTGAATTTATCTGTTCCTCAGCAGGGTCACAAAGGGCTCCTTTCTTGTAGAAATTTTTTTTAAAGCAAACAAACTTGAGATAGTAGCAGCTATTGCAGTGGCGTAGCGCACAGTGGATGCGTTTAGAGCAACTTCTAAGGGCCCCAGGGCAGTGGTACTCATTAACTAGTACTACTTCTACTACCCCAAACTACTACTACTGGTACTGATTTTCACTAATCAGTGCAAATGTGTAGCCGTAGTTATAGTTTGCTGCATAACGTAATGGAACCCTACCACTTGGAGGGCCCCTAGGAGTAGCTCTAACCCCAACCATTGTGCGTTACACCACTGCACTAGCTACTACTGTCTCAAGTTAAATTACTTTGAAAAAATTATCTACAAGAAAAGGGGCCCTTTATGGCTCTTGCTAAGGGGGGCCCTTCGGGTCGAACACAAGGCGACTATCGGAGTGGCCGCTTCTTGTTCAATAACCTTTATCCAATCAGATTGGGTGAAAGTTCCCGCCTGCTAATTCTGTTCATGCAAAATGGCTGCAAATCACATTTTCCAGGACTAGTGTTTGGCCTTTGGAAAAGGAAAAAGAGCTTTTGAGCCCCGAAGAACAAGCCCTACTACACCAAAATTATTTGGTACTGGATGCAGGCTTGAGATATGCTGGAAAATGAAGGCGAGGCCAGGGACCGCGCAGCTGTCTGATACTGGGGAAATGGGGCTGAAACCGATGTTGAATGGGGTTTCAGGGCGGTCCCCAAAAGTTTTTGAAATCACTCCATTTGGAAGGTCGAAAATGTACCTTACGAAAAATCCTAACTTCATTCCATCAATTTTGATGTGCAATAAAGTTTAGAGCAGATTCAAAGTATCTACTATGAAAGGCTGCATTTACCATTACAGCCGAGAAAAATAGCAAAGGGGCCTTTACAAAATGCCTTTGTCAAAGCAATCTTTGACGATTGCGAATGGATGACGTTATCTTGAAACAACATACTTATTCTTAAGAGAAAAAGATGAAATTAATTGTCCCCTGCCCTAAGGCAAAGGTTGTATCTGGCAGGGTGTTGGGAATCGTTACACGTTCATGGGTAGGGTAACTAGTCATCGCTTTTACAATAGACCGCGCATTCTAGCCCTCCTATTTCTATGATTCAGAAGCTAGTAGCCCTATAGACACATAAATTGTATTGGTCAGAATATTTCTACATTCAAGCATTCTACATCTAGGTTTGGATATCAATAGGCACAATTGATAACATAAAACTATCTTCGCTTTGATCATATGCCAGGTTTGGTCAACATAGAAATGATAAAATTCGGTCAAAAATAATTGATAGATTATATTAAAAATTAAGTAAGTGTCTTCGCTTATCTTTTGGCAAAGCTCGCATGACATACGGAAAGAAAAATAAGTTTATAAAGCAAAGGTGGACAAAAAGAACTTCTATGAGTAGACCACAGTGAGAGCCAATGAAAAAGGGAGGTGCCAAGTACGCAATAACCAGAAAAAGGGGTCATGAATGGAGTCAAAACGAAATTTGGTTTTTCCTTCCTAAAGGCCAAACTGTTCATGGAATCTGGGTAAACTATATATCATTCGATTCACAAGAATGTTCGTATCTAGCCACATCCAGAATGAAGATTTCTGCTTTGATAATGTAATTTGCTTTGATTTTTTTCTTTTGAAATCCGACTAAGGTTGCAGTTTAAAGAGGTAAGCAAGGTCACGGCATTTCTAATCGCACGCATCGAACATAGTCAAGAGCTAGAATAAATAGAAAGAAAACCATTGTGGCACCATGTAGAACTCAAAAATCGATGCCTCCATCTGGCTAACGCACCAAGGATTTGGTAATATCCCATACAGTCATATCTTTACACCCAATGTGGACTGCCTACGAATCCTAGATTATTATTTCGTTGTAATCTGATATGAGTAAGTTAAATTGCTAAAGACAATCTGGCTGTATCCGTTTAATTCATTATTGCGCAATCAGTTTCAATTAATCCCGTCCCTGATATTCACCCTGATGTTGAACACGATCACTATTCAACCCGATTAATGTTCAGATTGAAAATAATTTTGAGGTATTCTTTTTTAACTCTCTTTTGAGAATCAATGAAAATGACATTTTATGAACCTTTAGCGATATCTTGGAAGTTGAAACTTGTAATTTTTATTACTTAAAGACTTTTTAAAACTTACTTGTCTTAGCAAAAATGTCACGGTTTAAAAAGCGCCGCCCTCATCAGAGTGCCACCCCCGAATAAGTGCCCCATCAAAAGTGCCCCTGGGAGAGCCGACCTTCGTGGAGTACGGTGCTTTGCAAGAGGGAGACAATGCAGCAAGGGTGGCAGATTTAATCAATTCTCCAGGTATTGCAAGGACAAGAGGCAGGAGAAATTCAAGGCCTAATGAAAGCAAAAGGAAAGGAAGAAAGTTATTAATTTTCTGAAAACCGACGCCAGCTCTGATTCGTCTGAAGAAGACAAAGTATATGCAATGAATGTTACGAACAAGCCAACGATGTCTTCTTTTAAGATGCCATAGGCCAAGATGCCATAGGCCAAGATACCATAGACCAAGATGCCATAGGCCAAGATGCCATAGGCCAAGATGCCATAGGCCAAGATGCCATAGGCCAAGATGCCATAGGCCAAGATGCCATAGGCCAAGATGTTGTTGGCCTATATGTCGTAGGCCAAGATGTCGTATACCAAGATGCCATAGGCCAAGATGTGCTCTATTAAGATGTCATATATCAAGATGTGGTATATCAAGACGTCATAGGCCAAGATGTCGTATACATATATCAAGATGTCGTAGGCTAAGATGCCATAGGCCAAGATGTCGTAGGCCAAGATGTCGTACACCAAGATGTCATATATAAAGATGCCATAGGCCAAGATGTCGTACAGCAAGATGTCGTATAGCAAGATGTCTTAGGCCAAGATGTTATATGTGAAGATGTTGTATGCGAAGATGTCGTATGCAAAGATGTCGGTAGGTCTCCACCACCTGAGCTGATACAGGAAGCCGAGCTGCTAACCCGCCCATGAGATGTTTTGCACAGTTACTTTGGCGGACCAGATATTTTCTTGCTCTAATTGACTAGTGTTCGCAATAACACCAAAGCTGACTGCGTTATTTCAAAACTCCCTACTACACTATCTTTTCTATTTACAGTTGCCCATACCTGGTTGACAAATGACCATTCCTTCATGGAATTTTGCCTTATAATTGTGCAATATAATGGCATGGCTCAAGGGACAAAGTAATATGAGCTAGAAAAAGCGGAATTAGTTTCTGCATTCTTAAGGTTACGGTAAACTTTTTCAACACGAAATTTGGTTTTTTCTTCCTAAAAGCCAAACTGTTCATGAAATATGGGTAAACTATATATCATTCGATGTGCAGCCACATCACAATTGTTGGCAAATAATGTTAAATGTTATTTTCCATGCGAATTTATTGCTCAAAAAGTGTACCACCTTCGAAAGCTATTTTGTACCCTTGCGTTTGAGGTAACAAAATCTGACTAATACCAGCAGGAAGTGCAGATCCTAAGCTACCAAAGAATGTTTCAGATTTTTAAATTCCTTCTTTTCTTGAAACTATTCCCTGTCGAAAATTGGCAAACAATTTTTCCACCCTCCCGCAGCTGTATTTGGGTATAAAAGACGGACCAGAGCAAATAAAAAAGTTTGAGACACTTTGTTTGCCCAACATCTGCCCTGGCCATGTGCAAATTTTCGAGCCATTCGATTGGTTCCTTGGATACATAAAAGCGTTTTCGTACCTGTATGTGGAGTTATGAGTCCGGAGAAAACGGGATTTTACTGATCGCACGTGCAAGATACACATCGGGATCATGTTACCAGCAATGTAATCCGGGTCAAGTACTTTAGGCTTTAAGATCAATTACCGTCTTTGAATAAGCACAACAACCCATCGATGTGCCATACTCTTACACAAACCACAGGAAGCAGAACAAGGATAATCGGCTTAACAGGTCGAGGAATTTGAAAACCGCAGCTAGAAACTTTGATAAGGAAATTATGGAAACCTTCGTTTATATTATATTATTTATATTATTTTTCTCTATTTTCAAAACTTCTTCTAGTTTCATTATGTTCCTTATCATTTCGGCTATCAGAATGTGAAGAAATCGAAAGATGGATATCCAGAAAGCGATTACCGTAACCTTAATAATTCTTGTGAATATTCTGATTATTGTGAATATTGTTATTATTATGCTAAGACTTCTGATGGTATTGCTATTGGAAACGACCACAGCCGCACGAGGGACAAGTAGGATTGAGAAGTATCGTATTACGGATTGACGATTGTAAAACGAACCGGAGAGAAAGATTGTGGATTGTGGATCGTATTTCGTAGATATATCGCATAAAGAGAACAATAAAGAAAAGATAAAGACTACAGGGATGTAAAGTTTTGTTTACGTATTACTCGTTACTTTCATTCGCATTTAACCCGTTTATAGCAGCATTTATTACCAAAGAAGCTTCGTTCGTTCGGAAAGCGACCAGTGCCAAGATAACATTAATTTCCCCTGTTAGGCTCGGTGGACTTTTGACAGTTTGGGGTGAAATTAGTGACAATAATCACAATTAACATTTCAGTTGGCCGTAGCCGTGTTGGACGATCGACATTAATGAAAACTTTACCGGGATCCAAGAGAATTTACGGATGGCTAACAATAAACCGAGCTAAAAATGAGTGCCCTTTTGAAACATACAAGGGGGCCATCACATACACCCCTATTAGCATTAGGTATGAACAAGCATTAGGTATGCAAAAGCAAAATATAAAAACAAAACTTATTCTACGTTAAAACGTTTATCAAATCCATTAAGCATTCTACTTCAAATGTTCTTCTTTCGTTTCTATGATACAACAATGGACAACGAACAAACCTAATGCAGTCAATCCATGTAAAATGCCAAACGAAAGAGTGCCATTATAGTGGTAAAGATACATGGTTATAAATTGTCCAAACAAGAAACCAAGCTGCCTAGCAGCTTCAGAGATGCCACATCCACTCGCTCTAATCCTAGTAGGAAGGAGCTCTGCCCTATAAACTAGAAGATTTTTATTCAGAGTTGACGAAACTAGGACAGTGAGAGTTACCACAACGACAAGGGGCCAACTACGCAGAGGCCAGTAGTATGGCACAAGTAACACAGCAAGGAGGATGAACAGAATTCGCATTGTACATTTTCTTGTGACTTTGCCCAACAACAAATATGCTATTGCACTAGACATCAAGACACCAACCTCTACGCCCCAGCGATACTTGTACGTCAATTTGCTTGAACAATCTACACATTCTGAATCATCTGAATTTTCCCCAAACTGCATTGAGCCATATCGTGCGGTTGCCGAAAGGCTGCCACCATAAAATTGTAGAAAGGAAAGCAACAAAATCCTTTTGATGTTTTCATAATTCCAGAGTTGTCGTTTGAAGATAGTTAATTTTACACTGTTTTCGTTTCTGGAATTGGGAATAGCTGTATACCTATTGTCAAATCCATTCACCTTAGCAATCTTTTTCAAAACGTCATTGGCTGCATCGTATTTCCCGGCAGACGCCAAAAATCGTGGTGATTCTGGGAGAAATAACACTGCAAAGCCTGATATAGCCATTGGTATGGTCTCAGACATTGCATCGAACCATCTCCATGATAAATACTTTAGCGAAATCATGGCAGCAATGATTCCATACCCACATCCAGCAAAGACCCCTGCTCCAAATATTGACGTGTATTTACGCTTGGATATCGGCAAAATCTCCATCGCGTATGTATATGATAATACTGTACTTGACGAGACCAGGCCGATGGCCCCACGTATTACCGACAAAAGAATCACACTTGATGACAGCGAAAAAAGAAGAGTCAAAAAAGCGTTTGAGAAAAACGCCAAAATCATCATTTTGCGCCTTCCATACTTATCAGACAGCCTTCCAAGCAGAATTGATCCTGCAATTTTCACTGTTGCTTCAGGCAAAACAATCCAAGCTGCAGTCATGTAACTCAAGTCCCACTTGCAGCGTAGGTACGGCTCCAATATTGCGACAAGGCTTTCTGTAGACCCATACGAAAAAATACGTAGCCACAAGATGAATAAAGCAGCAGTTTGAAACTTCCCAAACCCAATGTTCTCAATCTGCTGATTTACCTGGACTTGCCCGTCTTCCATTTTGAAATTAGAACGTCTTAGAGCAGTGATTGGCTTTGTGGGAAGTTTTGGATTTTAACTTTTTATTTATCTCTAGTTGCGGAGTTGCTATCTCCCTTCTACTTTTCCAGACAAAGGCCTCAACGATTCGTTTAAGACAATCAACATTCGGGGCATGACGCATGCGTATTTACCATGTTTTCCCTTTGTTCCATTGCTACTGGTCATGCGTAATGATTGTGCCAAACGTTTGTAACCGTTCGTTTTGGCCAATCTCTACATGGCTGCGCGTACCATGCGACCGAATTGACGCATGCTCAAAAGCAATAAATTGAGAATCGCGTTGATAGGATAGGCGGCCGCCCGTGACAATTTCTGCACGCATGGCAGTCGAACACATTGCGATTTTCAGAGTGACTCTTCTTGTTCAATAACCTTTATCCAATCAGATTGGGTGAAAGCTTCCTGCTCTGCTAATTCTGTTCATGCAAAATGGCTGCAAATCACATTTTCCAGGACTAGTGTTTTGCCTTTGGAAATGGAAAAAGAGCTTTTGAGCCCCGAAGAACAAGCGCTACTACACCAAAATTATTTGGTACTTGGATGCAGGCTTGAGATATGCTGGAAAATGAAGGCGAGGCCAGGGACCGCGCAGCTGTTTGATAGTGGGGGAGTGGGACTGAATTTAGATATCAAAGGTCACAATTGATAACATAAAGCTATCTTCTCTTTGATTATATGCCACATTTGGGTCAACATAGAAATAATAAAATTCGGTCAAAATCTGTACTGTCTCGATTTTTTGATCTCGGCTTTCAGAGTTATCTAAAGACAGCAATATTCATTAAAAAGCTCAGCTAATTAGGTTTCCAGCCTGATTGTGTTTTGAAAAAAATAATTTGTGTGCTTTTCTCAACCAAATACATTTTGGTCATTTTATCCTTGTCACAAAAGTTATTAGGCTAATTTCCTTCAGAACCAACTTAAAAGAAGGTTCGCGAATCTTAGATGAAAAATTGAATTACTGCAATTAACCGTACCGTTGATAGATTATATTAAAAATTAAGTAAGTGTCTTCGCTTTTATTTGGCAAAAGCTCATGACATACGAAAAGAAAAATAAATTTACAAAGTAAAGGCGGACAAAAAGAACTTCTATGAGTAGACTACAGTGAGAGCCAATGAAAAAGGGAGGTGCCAAGTACGCAATAACCAGTAGAAGGGGACATGAATAGATCTACTAGAACTCCATTTTATGAACTTCTTAACGAAATAATGATATCTACAGCCTAATGATATTTGGTCACATCTAACGACATATGAATTTCCTACAAATCGCATCAATCGCTATCGCAAGGCTGAGGAGACAGAATGCATTAGTGTGCTTGGGTTTATAGAACCCTCAAAAGAAATATTGAAAAAAATGAATCTCTGGCGAAAATGTCTCCCCTTAGGCAACAGTTCTAATTTGCAGAGACAAAGGGGATCCTAACATGATATTGGGTAGGGTATGACATTCTGATCAATCTCCATCAATCCTGAGAGCGGGCAATTTACATTTGAATGTCGGAGGGGGGGGGGGGCAAAATGTCAAGGTTATGAAAGGGTTTAGTAAAAGTAGCCACTATTGTTGACAGTAAGTGTTAATCACGTGTCATTCTAGGGACGCTCTATAAAACCACCCAAAACTATTTTAGGCATAAAAAAGTATAAGTTTTTCTAGCTTTCAACTACCACCATATCCTATACCTTTCTCCGTTCCAATGTTAAGATAAAAGGAGAAAGAAATTATAGTCTATTTGGCCAAATTATTTGCTAAACCAAAATTTAGCAAAACAAATGTTTTGCTTAACTATAAATTGATCTGCCTACCGTGACGTCACGCTCAATCCCACCATTAAAATGAGTCACAAGAAATGGTGAAAATTATGAAAATGCGTCGTTTTTTAAAACCCAAAAAATTATATAATCTTTAGATATACATTTTCAAAGAACTTCATCGACGAAAGCATTTGTAAGGAATTTGTATAACGATGATCCATAACCGTTTCTTACTTTTCTGATTGTCTTTGTTCGTGCCGGGAAGCATGGGTACTTGTTGCGTTCTATTCAGGGAGACATTTTGTTGTTGTGGTTGTCAGTTCTTGATCTGTTGATGGTTTGTGATGAAATGGTTCGTGGTTTTTGCAGCTGCGCTCTTTTCACAATCACAATTCACATTTCAGCTGGCCGTAGCCGTGTTGGACGATGGACATTAATGTAAACTTTACCGGGATTCAAGAGACTTTCCGGATGGCTAACAATAAGCCGAGCTAAAAATGAGTGCCCTTTTGAAACATACTAGGGGGTCATCTCATACACCCCTAATGTTAACTGTGCAAGACAACTGGTCTTAGATTCAAGAAATTGAAAAGCATTAGATATGCAAAAATATAAAATATAAAAACAAAACTTCATCTAGGCAAGAACGGTTACCAAATTCATTTCAGGATTAAGTATGCTACTTCAAGTGTTCTTCTTTGGTTTCTATGATACAACAATGTACCACGAACAAACCTAATGCAGTCAATACATGCAAAATGCCAAACGAAAGAGTGCCATTATAGTGGTAAAGATACATGGTTATATATTGTCCAAACAAGAAACCAAGCTGCCTAGCAGCTTCAGAGATGCCACATCCACTCGCTCTAATCCTAGTAGGAAGGAGCTCTGCCCTATAAACTAGAAGAGTTCTATTCAGCGTCGACGAAACTATGACAGTGAGAGTTACAAGACAACAGGGCCACCCACGCAGAGGCCAGTATATGGCACAAGTAGCACAGCAAGGAGGATGATCAGAAGTCGCATTGTAGCTTCCTTGTGACTTTGCCCAGCAACAAATATGATATTGCACTAGATATCAAGCACCAACCCCTACAGCCAGCGATACTTGTATGTCAAATTGTTAAAACATTCTCCACATTCTGAATCATCTGAATTTTCCCCAAACTGCATTGAACCATATCGTGCAGTGGCCGAAAGGCTGCCACCATAAAATTGTAGAAAAGAAATCAACAAAATCCTTTTGATGTTTTCATATTTCCAGGGTTGTCCCTTGAAGACATTTATTTTTACGTTGTTTTCTTCTCTGGAATTGGGAATAGCTGTATACCCATTGTCAAATCCATTCACCTTAGCAATCTTTTTCAAAACGTTATTTGCTGCATCGTATTTTCCAGCAGTTGCCAAAATCGTGGTGATTCTGGGAGAAATAACACTGCAAAACCAGATATAGCTATTGGTATGGTCTCAGAGATTGCATCGAACCATCTCCATGTTAGATACTTTTAGCGAAATCATGGCAGCAATAATTCCATACCCACATCCAGCAAATACCCCTGCTCCAAAAATTGAGATGTATTTACGCTTGGATATCGGCAAAATCTCCATCGCGTATGTAAATGATAATAGTGTACTTGGCGAGACCAGGCCAATACTTCCTCGAATTATCGATAAAAGTAAAACGTTGGATGACAGTGAAAAAAGCAAAGTTAGATAAGCATTGAAAAGAAATGCCAAAATCATCATTTTGCGCCTTCCATACTTATCAGACAGCCTTCCAAGCAGAATTGATCCTGCAATTTTCACTGCGGCTTCAGGCAAAACAATCCAAGCTGCAGTCATGTAACTCAAGTCCACTTGCAGCGTAGGTACGGCTCCAATATTGCGACAAGGCTTTCTGTAGACCCGTGCGAAAAAATACGTAGCCACAAGATGAATAAAGCAGCAGTTTGAAACTTCCCAAACCCAATGTTCTCAATCTGCCGATTTACCCGGTTTGGCCCGTCTTCCATTTTGAAATTAGAACGTCTTAGAGCAGTGATTGGCTTTGCTGGAAGTTTTGGAGTTTTAACTTCGTTTTAATCTCTAGTTACTTATATCTTTCAGACAAAGGCCTCAACGATTCGTTTGAGCCAATCAACATTCGGGGCATGACGCATGCGTATTTATCATGTTTTCCCCACATCCCTTTGTTCCATCGCTACTGGTCATGCGTAATTATTGTGCCAAATATTTGGGACAGTGCGTTTAGACGAACCTCTATTTGGTCGCCTGTACGTCGAGACCGACTTGGCGCACGCTCAAAAGCAATAAATTGAGAATCGCGTTGATAGGATAGGCGGTGACAATTTCTGAATGCCTGACAGTCGAACACAAGGCGACTTTAAGACAGACTCTTCCATTTCAATAACCTTTATCCAATCAGATTGGGTGAAAGCTTCCCGCTCTGCTAATTCTGTCCATGCAAAATGGCTGCAAATCACATTTTCCAGGACTAGTGTTTGGCCTTTGGAAATGGAAAAAGAGCTTTTGAGCCCCGAAGAACAAGCCCTACTACACCAAAATTATTTGGTACTTGGATGCAGGCTTGAGATATGCTGGAAAATGAAGGCGAGGCCAGGGACCGCGCAGCTGTTTGATAGTGGGGGAGTGGGACTGAACACCGATGTTGAATGGGGTTTCACGGGCGGTCCCCAAAAGTTTTCAAATCACTCCATTTGGAATGAAGTTTCGAACAGATTCAAATTATCTACTATGAAAGGTTGCACTTACCATTACAACCAAGAAAACTACCAAGGAGGCCTATCTTCAGAAAAAGTTGTTCCCATGAACATACAAAACTCTACTAAGGAACTTGATTTACGATTCTTTACTGATGATATCAGTATCAAAGTTGTTTATATTAATGTCAGCCGAATCGTTTATTTCATTGTGTGGTACAAATTTTCAAGCGTAGACAAAAATAATAAGTTAATTTCAAGGATCTTTTAGTCACTTTACTGGGAAAAGGTACCGAGTTAATTTTTCCAATGACGACAATTATTCATGGCACTTATAATTTATCCTAAATAAGTTACCGTCTTTAGTCATAGGTTTTTAATTATTTAATGCGCAAATTATGCTGTGTAGAATTAGCTAAACTGCAGCTTGTAAAGATAACTAGAGGAGGGCGGTATTTTGACTCGTTGCCCCACTTGCAGCTTGGACTCCAGCACGCCACTGGGTATCAAAAGTGGAATATTTAAGCGGGACAGGACTGTCTACTCTAGCTGTTAACTCGTTTGAAGTTACGCAAAACCTTGAGGCCCATTTTTCAATTATACTTGTTGCTTAAGCATGAAGAGCAGAGAAGATGCAAAACTGCTTAGAATATTTTCACAAATATTTGCTGCCTGTACTACGTCTTTCCTTTTAATCATCCCTATTTAAACCTATGTATCGAGGAGTGTTTCTTATTTTCTCAGAAAGTAGTTAGGCCAGCTTGTATTTTAGTACTGATTTGTATTTATTAGATAGTTTAAAAGGATGATTTCTGCTTCTGTTGAAATGGCAAATCAAGTGCATCTTTTGATTGTTGCGTCACATAATTGCATCCACGCAACGTTCGGAATAAGGCATTTCGACCAATCACAGCAGATTTTTAATGCTTCAATTTTTGATTGTGACGTCAGATTGCGATGATACAAATACTCGGCTTCTACACTTTCACTTTGCATACTTTGCTGAACTTTCGCGTTGGAAACATTTCACGAGAGTTCTTCACAATCGACACAATTTTGAACTCGTATATCGCTACGAGGACATTTTTGAAGTATTTTGCTGACGAGTTACGATCTAAGCTTATTCACAAAGATGGGGATAGCACTTTCGAAGCACAATCGCGTATCTGATCTGACTGAAAAGGCTACTGAGGTAAGAGAAACTTGTTCTTGCGAACTGATGCATTATCTAGTACAATCAAATGACATTGTTCTAAAAAGCATCTATTGTTGCAAATTGTTTTCTAATTTGCCATGAATAACAATCAATCTCTCAGTTACTAAATACTGTTTAACACATTGATATTTCCTTATATTTTCGTGACTGGAAAACCAAAGCTCATTGGCGGCTGAAAATATTAGAGAAAGCTATGCAGATAATGCCAAGAATAATTCAGCTGCCTACTTAGCCGTTCTTCATCCAATAACAAGCTTCTTACTCTTCGTTTCTTAATCATGCTTATACAAGCTTCGCATAGAGAATGTCTGTCTTGTTCATGTAGATGAGTGGCAGAAAAACAAGCACGTGGCTTTCAAGAAAATTGAACAAAATGACAAGATGGCTTGCCAAGAGGCGCAGCAACAAGGTTGGTGTTGCTGTGGAGTCTGCCGTCCTTCATGAAGAAGATTTAGGAAGAGAAGAACAGACTTTACTTGGAGAGCCACGTTGCCAAAGTGTAGAGAGATGGGCACCAACTCCAATCGAATTCAGAGATTACGGTTACTCAGAAGAACTTGCGGACAGAGGCATCGATGGTATGTAATTCATAAATTGTTAATCAAAGAGATGTGTTGCTAGTTTAAAAATAATAAAGCATGATAGCCTCAAATATTCCTTACATTGTTGCAGCTTTTGCTCTAAGTTTCTTATTGTATGAATTGCAAATTCTCAATTTTATATGAACGGTTTTTCTCATAGGCTCCATGCAAAGAGTTATCCATCGACTTGGACTTTCAGTTGCCTACTTTTATGAAACGGATCAGAATCCAGGTGGGTTTTTGAGCTCCTCTGTTGGCTGACTAAACCCTTTTACCAATCTTGGCTGGCTAAAGTCGAAACGTTAACAATTGAAAAATAGTGACCAATGTTTGTTTTCTTTTAGGGTGTTCTTCGTGGAGTGAAGATACACTTTTAATGGAATACGCAGTCTTCACACAAGGAGAAGGACTGCAAAGATGGCAATGTAGGTTTATAAGCGTAACATTCAGCTTTGTAAAGTAGGAAATGTATGGACATACTTCTTGATCAATCAACTTTTTACTACACTAGATGTTTTTTGTTAAAAGCAAAGAAAAGGCACCCATCACGAGCCATAGTATACCCAATAGCTAAATTTAATGAAGATGATTGCTTGGCATTTGTATTGAAGTGCTCAATGATTTAAAGGGTTGTGTAAGGATTAAGTCAACGATTTCAGATGAACTTATTGCTGAATTTATCCACCCCGGTTCATTCACCAAAAATCTCACCTTCTTAATCCACAATTATGGCAGACTTATAATATTCTTCTTTCAAATTTAAAGGCTGACCAAATAATATCTTACTTTGCAGAAACATCGCAAATGCTTTATTGGAACTCAATTCATGAGATGACAAATTGCTGCGTCGAGAACGCAGAAACACACAAGAAGCAAATGACTGAGGGAAAACTCAGACTCTGCTTGGAATAGATGGTTGTGCTTTGCAAATTAACTTTGCCTGGGGTTGTTAAATAACGCGATTGAACGTCAAGCCCGGCAAATGACTGTTTTTTCCACTACAGGAAAGAGCAAGACTTTAAAGCTAGGCGATTTACGCAATAGATGGTCCTCAATTATGCACTTGTGTAGATGGTCCAGCTATAGACTGTAATTGATTATTATATTGTATTTGGAGGCAACAATAATTTATTAAATGGATAACTCAACAGATTGTTGTTTCTTATTATTCTTCCGTAAACATTGCCTTTATCGATCTATTCAATTGATCTTCCAAGCAAGCAAGACAAGGTTTTGAAACCAAACCTTCAGAAAGTCGGAAAACGCTCCTTTTAGTGAAAAATAGAAATGAAGTGTCCCCCACCCCTCCTGAGGCAACGGTTATATCTGGCAAGACGGTTCGAATCATAACCTACACATGGGTAGGGTAACATTCTTTAGCAAAACTTGAGCCACATCACGCAAGATAAAAAAGAGTATGAACAGTGGAATGTCGAGATATGAGAACAAATCTATCACTGATGTGACACGAGATTATTAACATCTTTAATCTTTTTCTCAACTCTTGTTACAAACTGAAAGCTGTATCGCTACATAAGAATCCATACAACAACAACAACTAAGCAAATCTCGAGGCCTGCAATTTGTATTTGAAAGTGAGAGGGGGGGGGAGGGGGGCAAAAAGTCAAGACTGTGAAAGGGTTTGGTGATAGCAGCCACTTTGGTTGACATTAAGTGTTAATCAGGTGTCATTTAAGGGACGCTCTATCAAACCACCAAAACAGTTTTAGGCATAAATAAATCAGTGGAAGTATTTCCTAGCTTTCTACTACCACCATGTGCTATATCTTCCTCCGTTAAATGTTAATATAAAAGGAAAGAAATTGTAAAATATTTTGCTTACTCTAAAGTGAGGGGGCCTCCTATTTTACCGGCCTTCATGGTCTCTATCTAATTGAGAATAAACTTCACTTATTAAAAAAAATCGTCAAAAACCTCTTATGACAGGAATAAAACCCTTAGATTTCAAAGCATGAAGGCATGCTATCGATTTCTTATTACCACACCAAACTTTCTTCTACCAGCTGCTGCTGCTATTGATCTGCCCACTGTTACGTCATGCTCAATCCAGCAATAAGTCACAAGCAATGGTGAAATTTATGAAAATGCGTCGTGTTTTAGAATTGCCTTTGTTCATGCCGGGAAGCATGGGTACTAGTTACGTTCCAATCAGGGAGACATTTTGTTGTTGTGGTTGTCAGTTCTTGAACTGTTGATGGTTTGTGATGAAATGGTTCGTGGTTTTTGCAGCTCCGTTCTTTGCTTAAATAATCACAATTCACCTTACAGTTGGCTGTAGCCGTGTTGGAGACTCGTCCTAATGTAAACGTAACCGGTATCAAAGATACTTTACGGACAGCTATTGGTAAACCGTGCTAAAAATGAGTGCCCTTTTGAAACATACTAGGGGGTCATCACATACACCCCTAATGTTCCATATCGAATACGAGTTCAACTCTGCAAGACAACTGGTCTTAGATTTGAAAAATGAGGAAGCATTAGGTATACAAGAGAAAAATATAAAAACAAAACTTATTCTACGTTAAAACGTTTATCATAATCATTAAGTATTCTACTTCAAATGTTCTTCTTTCGTTTCTATGATACAACAATGGACAACGAACAAACCTAATGCAGTCAATCCATGTAAAATGCCAAACGAAAGAGTGTTACTAAAATGGTAAAGATACATGGCTATGAATTGTCCAAGCAGGGAACCAAGCTGCCTAGCCGCTTCAGAGATGCCACGTCCACTTGATCTAATCCTAGTAGGTAGGAGCTCTGCCCTATAAACTATAAGAACATTATTCAGAGTCGACGAAACTATGACAGTGAGAGTTACCACAACGACAAGAGGCCACCCACGCAGAGGCCAGTAGTATGGCACAAGTAATACAGCAAGGAGGATGAACAGAATTCGCATTGTACGTTTTCTTGTGACTTTGTCCAGCAAAAAATATGCTATTACACTAGATATCAAGACACCAACCTCTACGCCCCAGCGATACTTGTACGTCAATTTGCTTGAACAATCTCCACATTCTGAATCATCTGAATTTTCCCCAAACTGCATTGAACCATATCGTGCAGTTTCCGAAAGGCTGCCACCATAAAATTGTAGAAAGGAAAGCAACAAAATCCTTTTGATGCTTTCAAATTTCCAGTGTTGTCCCTTGAAGACAGTAATTCTTACGTTGTTTTCGTTTCTGGAATTGGGAATAGCTGTATACCCATTGTCAAATCCATTCACCTTAGCAATCTTTTTCAAAACGTTATTGGCTGCATCGTATTTGGCAGTCGCCAGAAATCGTGGTGATTCTGGGAGAAATAACACTGCAAAACCTGATATGGCCATTGGTATAGTCTCAGAGATTGCATCGAACCACCTCCATGTTAGATACTTTAGCGAAATCATGGCAGCAATAATTCCATACCCACATCCAGCAAAGACCCCTGCTGCAAATATTGACATGTATTTACGTTTAGATATCGGCAAAATCTCCATCGCGTATGTAATTGATAATAGTGTACTTGACGAGACTAGGCCAATACTTCCTCGAATTATTGATAAAAGAATTACGCTGGATGACAGCGAAAAAAGCAAAGTCAAGTAAGAATTAAAGAAAATTGCCAGGAGCATCGTTTTGCGCCTACCATACTTATCAGACAGCCTTCCAAGCAGAATTGCTCCTGCGATTTTCACTGTTGCTTCAGGCAAAACAATCGAAGCTGCAGTCATATAACTCAAGCTCCACTTGCAGCGTAGGTACGGCTCCAATATGGCGACAACGTTTTCGGTAGACCCGCAAGAAAAAATACGTAGCCACAAGATGAATAAAGCAGCAGATTGAAACTTCCCAAACCCAATGTTCTCAATCTGCTGATTAACGTGGACTTGCCCGTCTTCCATTTTGAAATTGGAACGCCTAGGAGCAGTGATTGGCTTTGTGGGAAGTTTTGGTTTTTAACTATTTTTATATCTCTAGTTGCGGAGATGCTATCTCCCTTCTACTTTTCCAGACAAAGGACTTAACGATTCGTTTGAGCCAATCAACATTCGGGGCATGACGCATGCGTATTTACCATGTTTTCCCTTTGTTCCATTGCTACTGGTCATGAGTAATGATTGTGCCAAACGTTTGTAACCGTTCGTTTTGGCCAATTTCTACTTGGCTACGCGTACCATGCGACCGAATTGACGCATGCTCAAAAGCAATAAATTGAGAATCACGTTGATAGGATAGGCGGCCGCCCGTGACAATTTCTGCACGCATGGCAGTCGAACACATTGCGATTTTCAGAGTGACTCTTCTTGTTCAATAACCTTTATCCAATCAGATTGGGTGAAAGCTTCCCGCTCTGCTAATTCTGTCCATGCAAAATGGCTACAAATCACATTTTCCAGGACTAGTGTTTTGCCTTTGGAAATGGAAAAAGAGCTTTTGCGCCCCGAAGAACAAGCGCTACTACACCAAAATTATTTGATACTCGGATGCAGGCTTGAGATATGCTGGAAAATGAAGGCGAGGCCTGGGACCGCGAATCTGTTTGATAGTGGGGGAGTGGGGCTGAATTTAGATATCAAAGGTCACAATTGATAACATAAAGCTATCTTCTCTTTGATTTTATTCCACATTTGGTTCAACATAGAAATAATAAAATTCGGTCAAAATCTGTACTGTCTCGATTTTTTGATCTCGGCTTTCAGAGTCATCTAAAGACAGCAATATTCATAAAAAAGCTCAGCTAATTAGGTTTCCAGCCTGATTGTGTTGTGAAAAAAATAATATGTGTGCTTTTCTCAACCAAATACATTTGGGACATTTTATCTTTGTCACGAAAGTTATTAGGCTAATTTCCTTCAGAACCAACTTAAAAGAAGGTTCTCGAATCTTAGATGGAAAATCGAATTACTGCGATTAACCGTAGCGTTGATAGATTATATTAAAAAGTAAGTAAGTGTCTTCGCTTTTTATTTGGCAAAGCTCCCATGACATACGAAAAGAAAAATAAATTTACAAAGTAAAGGCGGACAAAAAGAACTTCTATGAGTAGACTACAGTGAGAGCCAATGAAGAAGGGAGTTGCCAAGTACGAAATAACCAGTAGAAGGGGACATGAATAGAACCATTGGATGCTGCTAGAACTCCATTTTATGAACTTCTTAACGAAATAATGATATCTACAGCCTAATGATATTTGGTCACATCTAACGACATATGAATTTCCTACAAATCGCATCAGTCGCTATCGCAAGACTGAGGAGACAGAATGCATTAGTGTGCTTGGGTTTATAGCACCCTCAAAGAAATATTGAAAAAAATGAATCTCTGGCGAAAATGTCTCCCCTTAGGCAAAGTTCTAATTTGCAGAGACAAAGGGGTTCCTAACATGATATTGGGTAGGGTATGACATTCTGACCAATCTCCATCAATCCTGAGAGCGGGCAATTTACATTTGAATGTCGGAGGGGTGGGAGGGGAGGGGGGCAAAATGTCAAGGTTATGAAAGGGTTTGGTAAAAGTAGCCACTATTGTTGACAGTAAGTGTTAATCACGTGTCATTCTAGGGACGCTCTATAAAACCACCCAAAACTATTTTAGGCATAAAAAAGTATAAGTTTTTCTAGCTTTCAACTACCAACATATCCTATACCATTCTCCATTCCAATGTTAAGATAAAAGGAGAAAGAAATTATAGTCTATTTGGCCAAATTATTTGCTAAACCAAAATTTAGCAAAAAAAATGTTTTGCTTAACTATAAATTGATCTGCCTACCGTGACGTCACGCTCAATCCCACCGTTAAAATGAGTCACAAGAAATGGTGAAAATTAAGAAAATGCGTCGTTTTTTCAAACCCAAAGAATTTTATAATCTTTAGACATATATTTTCAAAGAACTTCATCGACGAAAGCATTTGTAAGGAATTTGTATAACGATGATCCATTACAACTTCTTACTACTTGATTGTCTTTGTTCATGCCGGGAAGCATGGGTACTAGTTACGTTCTATTCATGGAGACATTTTGTTGTTGTGGTTGTCAGTTCATGAACTGTTGATGGTTTGTGATGAAATGGTTCGTGGTTTTTGCAGCTCGGCACTTTTCTTTAATAATCACAATTCACCTTACAGTTGGCTGTAGCCGTGTTGGAGGCTCGTCCTAATGTAAATTTAACCGGGATCAAAGATACTTTCCGGATGGCTAACAATAAACAGAGCTAAAAATGAGAGCCCTTTTGAAACATACTAGGGGGTCATCACATACACCCCTAATGTTCCATATCGAATAGGGGACCAACTCTGCAAGACAACTGGTCTTAGGTTTGAAAATTGATGAAGCATTAGGAATGCAAACGAAAAACTTAAAAGCAAAACTTATTCTACGCAAAAATGGTTATCAAATTCATTAAGTATGCTACTTCAATGTTCTTCTTTCGTTTCTATGATACAACAAACACGAACAAACCAATGCAGTCAATCCATGCAAAATGCCAAACGAAAGACTATTACAAGTGGTAAAGATACATGGTTAAATTGTCCTAAACAAGAAACCAAGCTGCCTAGCCGCTTCAGAGATGCCACATCCACTCGCTCTAATCCTAGTAGGTAGGAGCTCTGCCCTATAAACTAGAAGAACATTATTCAGAGTTGACGAGACTATGACAGTGAGAGTTACCACAACGACAAAAGGCCACCCACGCAGAGGCCAGTAATATGGCACAAGTACCACAGCAAGGAGGATGATCAGAAGTCGCAATGAAAGCTTCCTTGTGACTTTGTCCAGCAACAAATATGATATTGCACTGGAAATAAAGGCACCAGCCTCTACAGCCCAGCGATACTTGTACGTCAATTTGCTTGAACAATCTCCACATTCTGAATCATCTGAATTTTCCCCAAACTGCATTGAACCATATCGTGCAGTGGCCGAAAGGCTGCCACCATAAAATTGTAGAAAGGAAAGCAACAAAATCCTTTTGATGTTTTCATATTTCCAGTGTTGTCCGTTGAAGACAGTTATTTTTACATTGTTTTTGTCTCTGGAATTGGAAATAGGTGTATACCCATTGTCAAATCCATTCACCTTAGCAATTTTTTTCAAAACGTTATTGGCTGCATCGTATTTGCCGGCAGTCGCCAGAAATCGTGGTGATTCTGGGAGAAATAACACTGCAAAACCAGATATAGCTATTGGTATGGTCTCAGAGATTGCATCGAACCATCTCCATGTTAGATACTTTAGCGAAATCATGGCAGCAATAATTCCATACCCACATCCAGCAAAAATCCCTGCTCCAAATATTGACATGTATTTACGCTTGGATATCGGCAAAATCTCCATCGCGTATGTATATGATAATACTGTACTTGACGAGACCCGCGAATTCGAAAAGTCACGTTGGATGACAGTGAAAAAAGAAAGTAAAAGCATTGAAAAAAACGCCAAAATCATCATTTTGCGCCTTCCATACTTATCAGACAGCCTTCCAAGCAGAATTGATCCTGTAATTTTCACTGCGGCTTCAGGCAAAACAATCCAAGCTGCAGTCATATAACTCAAGTCCCACTTGCAGCGTAGGTACGGCTCCAATATTGCGACAAGGCTTTCTGTGGACCCGTGCGAAAAAATACGTAGCCACAAGATGAATAAAGCAGCAGTTTGAAACTTCCCAAACCCAATGTTCTCAATCTGCTGATTTACCAGACTTTGCCCGTCTTCCATTTTGAATTAGAACGTCTAAGAGCAGTGATTGTCTTTGCGGAGATCTAATCTCTTACTTTTCCAGACAAAGGCCTCAATGATTCGTTTGAGCCAATCAATATTCGGGGTATGACGCATGCGTATTTACCATGTTTGTCCTTTGTTCCAATGCTACTCGTCATGCGTAATGATTGTGCCAAACGTTTGTAACCGTTCGTTTTGGCCAATCTCAACTTGGCTGCGCGTACCATGCGACCGAATTGACGCACGCTCAAAAGCAGTAAATTGAGAATCGCGTTGATAGGATAGGCGGCCGCCCGTGACAATTTCTGCACGCATGGCAGTCGAACACATTGCGATTTTCAGAGTGACTCTTCTTGTTCAATAACCTTTATCCAATCAGATTGGGTGAAAGCTTCCCGCTCTGCTAATTCTGTCCATGCAAAATGGCTGCAAATCACATTTTCCAGGACTAGTGTTTTGCCTTTGGAAATGGAAAAAGAGCTTTTGTGCCCCGAAGAACAAGCGCTACTACACCAAAATTATTTGGTACTTGGATGCAGGCTTGAGATATGCTGGAAATGAAGGCGAGGCCTGGGACCGCGAATCTGTTTGATAGTGGGGGAGTGGGACTGAATTTAGATATCAAAGGTCACAATTGATAACATAAAGCTATCTTCTCTTTGATTTTATGCCACATTTGGGTCAACATAGAAATAATAAAATTCGGTCAAAATCTGTACTGTCCCGATTTTTTGCTCTCGGCATTCAGAGTAATCTAAAGACAGCAATATTCATTAAAAAGCTCAGCTAATTAGGTTTCCAGCCTGATTGTGTTTTGAAAAAAATAATTTGTGTGCTTTTCTCAACCAAATGCATTTTGGTCATTTTATCCTTGTCACAAAAGTTATTAGGCTAATTTCCTTCAGAACCAACTTAAAAGAAGGTTCGCGAATCTTAGATGAAAAATTGATTTACTGCAATTAACCGTACCGTTGATAGATTATATTAAAAATTAAGTAAGTGTCTTCGCTTATCTTTTGGAAAAGCTCTCATGACATACGAAATGAAAAATAAATTTACAAAGTAAAGGCGGACAAAAAGAACTTCTATTAGACTACAGTGAGAGCCAATGAAAAAGGGAGGTGCCAAGTACGCAATGACCAGTAGAAGGGGACATGAATAGAATCATTGGATGCTACTAGAACTCCATTTTATGAACTTCTTAACGAAATAACGATATCTACAGCCTAATGATATTTGGTCACATCTAACGACATATGAATTTCCTACAAATCGCATCAATCGCTATCGCAAGACTGAGGAGACAGAATGCATTAGTGTGCTTGGGTTTATAG